>OU611834.1:0-2400000 GCA_914767695.1 Ptilodon capucinus | reverse complement strand
GCAACCATGGTCACGGGGGGACTGAGGTGTTAGACGTCCTGATGTCATAGTTAATAACTGGGTACCCTCATATTTAGTTGTTGTTTGCGGTCCGATCCGTGAAACACCGACGCTCCACGAAGTCTGCAATCTGTGAACATGTACAGAACCGCACCCGCCATTATATCAGATTTGATAAACCGCATATCCTCGCTAAAGAACACCGACTCCGACCAAGGATGATACGTGAGGCCATTGAAATTAAAAAACATCCTAATTTCAATAGGGAAGATGGCTGGGTGCTACCACCAACTTGGGATCCAGTAATCAATATGATTAAATCCAAAACCAAGTGTACCATTGCAAGACCTCAGGACACCGTAAGCACTTTCTGCGTGGATCGGACCGCAAACAACAACTAAATATGAGGGTACCCAGTTATTAACTATGACATCAGGACGTCTAACACCTCAGTCCCCCCGTGACCATGGTTGCTGTAAAGCAGCCGAAACGTCGGGAAAATAAAATAGTAAATAAACGCGATAAAATCCGTAAAATAGTTTAAATTCAATGTATAGTATTCGCGTAAATATAAGAAAACAATAGTTTTACTATTGGCAAAAGTGTTCACGCGAGCATTTGGACGCCGCAATGTGCTGTGTGCTAGAGTGTGGTTATATTTAATTCGGTCTTTTAAGATATTTTATGTAAGAAAACTGCAATAAGGTACATTTTTATTACAAAAACATTGATAATTCAAATAACCTCAGCGTTTATAGAATAGTTACAATGGATTTACAGCGGGTTTACACTAATTACAAACCTCTTTTATACTAAGGTAGGATACTAAATTCATTGATTTTTTTTAGGTTTTATAATCCCTTATGCAGTTTTGTTGCATATTTCATGAATGATGTCTATATAACACTTTTTTTTTTTAATTTACAGGTAGCAAAATAAGGCTAGAATCAATTTGTATATCATATTAATTAAGGGACGTGATTTTTTATCAAATCAAATAAATAATAAAAAAAGGAATGTATAAAATCGTATTTTTAACGGGATTTACGAAATAACGGCATGACGTGTACACATAAGTTTTATCTCTTTCAACTGTCAGATTTGTCGAGAAAATGACGTCACTTCGAGCTGTTTGAACTGGATATGGCTCGGTGTTACGACATTTTCTCGACAAATCTGACAGTTGAAAGAGATAAAACATATCGTCCACACGGTCATGCAAGGAGTGCAGGTCATATTGGGGCGGGCGAATACACTTGCGCGATCGCGTGGCCTTTACCACAGAAATTTAATCTTTATGTATATCGACATATAGCTCGTTTTTGGTATTGGGAAAAAAAAATCGCGCGATTATTGACGCCGCAGTGTGCGTGGGGCTTCAAATCTCAGTTAAACATTTTTAGCGTTTAATCTTCAACTCGACTTTATTTAATTTGTACTTTACGCCAAATATACATAAAGATTGTATTGAAGTGAAAGCTAGACACGATCAAGCGAATACATGCGCCCGAGTCATCAATAACATTTCGTTGCAAACGTGTCCTTGTTTTATGAGTTGTTTTTTTTTGGTATTAGCAAAAAATTGATGGCGCACGTTTACTCTCAATTTACTATAAAAAAAAAAAAACATCCGCCTCCATCCGACATCCGCCATTTTGGTTGTCGTATACTACAGGTAAATACAATGGCGGATGTTAGATAAACGTCAAAAAGTCGGACGGAGGGCGGAGTCGATATGGGTTAGTTAGTTACTCTATGGTTTTGTTGTTAGGCATACGGAGACCATAGATACATTTGTTAAAATAAATAATTTAGGCATGGCCATTGTTATTTTTGAAGAATCATTACATTTTATACGATTCGTGTATCTAATATTTATAATAAATGCCAATTTTATTATATTTTCCACCAAATCTATGTATTATTGAATTTGATATTGAAAAAATGAATGAAAATGTGAAAATTTCAATAAGATTTGGTAGATAATACGTATAGAGTAAACGAAACTAATGGTGTCGATTCTTTTGGTACCAAACTAGAATAAACTATACTAAAGTCGTCGAGATCTAAGAGGCCCGTTTTGACACCTGTCATTAATTGCATTTACCTTGAAATTCGTGAAACAATAACATGAAATATGGATTCATCCGCCATCTTTACCACTGGGATCATCTATTTTAATTTATAATGTGTATTTATTGAATTTGCCCTTGCTATTAATTACTTGACACTTGCTGAAATACCCGCTAAACGGAGGCGGAGCCATTCCTCATCTTATTCCATTAAATATCATCATTTCATTCATTTCAAAAAGAAGAAGAACTTAAAAATAATATTTTCAAGTTCTTCTTCTTATGACTTTTGTTATGTTCTCGCACATTATTTGTCACTCGCAAATAGTTCAACCCAAAAAGTACTTCTTTTTTTACGAAATGAGTAAAACTCCATGGAATAAGATGAAAAATGCCTGCACCTGCGATTAGCCGGTATTTATGGCAATGTCGAGTAATTAAGAGAAAGGTCAATTTCAATAAATACATATTATAAATAAAAATGGGTGATGACAGTGATAAAGATGACGGATCGACGTCCAATCCATAAAGTTGATAGTTATTTTTATGTCGTATTCATGGTAAGTTACATTCTATCGTCTTAGCTTGCTATCAAAACGGCTCTTTTGTATCGTTGCCGTCCTGTTCACTGTCGAAACGTGTGAGCGAGTCGACTATATTTTTAGTGGTGTCGAATATAGTTGGCTAAACAGAAATCGACTCCTCAATGAAATAAAAAAAAAATACACGAAAAGAAAAAGTTGATAGAGAATGAACCAAATACGATTTCAATATTCCTATAACGCGAATTGAGTATCTTAATTTCATTATTACATTATAACACTCTCGACGAAAAGATTGAAATGGACCAATCGGAGCGCGTCATTTGATGACGCGAAAATGCGGGCGTTGCGATTGGTCGATTTAACTTTGGTTTCATCCTATTCGTAATCATCCGCGTAACATTAATTTTATCTCTTTCAACTGTCAGACTTGTCGAACAAATGGAGCTTTATATTCGAGACATAGCTCGCGTGACGTCATTTTCTCGACAATTCTGACAATTGGAAGATGTCATGCTGACCCTGTTGGGACCTTAGTATAAATTTGGACAGGATCATATACTGTGGGGCTATCGCGCTTGTCAAAACTAGACCTCCCTCTCGCTCTCTCTGTCGCATTTTATACACGAAAAAGAGACACAATCGACATATTCCGTGACATAAGTCTAGTCTTGGCGCACATGCTACAGCTGCTGCTCGAGTGATATAATCTTTGCGTACATTAACCCATTAAATACAACTTTCTTGCAGTTTCATTTGTTTAAATATATTTAAATTATTTTGATAAGATTTGATTTGTGTGTGTGTGTTGTTAAGTCTTATTGTGTATATTCTGTATATAATTAGTAATTGCCTTACTAATGTATTATTATTTTATCATTATTTTTAAAAGCAGCTCTAAAGGCAACACACTGGAGCTATATGTACCTGTGAATTTTAAGTAAGTTGTGGCGATTTGAAAAACGATCATCCCACTGAGTTTCTTGCCGGATCTCCTCAGTTGAGGTCGCGTTTCGATCCAGTAGTAGTATAGTAGCATATCTATACTAATATTATAAAGCTAAAGAGTTTGTTTGTTTGGTTGAACGCGCTAATCTCAGGAACTACTGGTCCGAATTGAATAATTATTTTTGTGTTAAATAGTTCATTTATCGAGGAAGGTTATAAGCTATATATCATCACGCTACGACCAATAGGAGCGGAGCAGCAACGAATAATGTGGCAAAAACGGGAAAATTCCCGAACATGAATCGGGTATTATAGACTTATATAATCATAGACTTTATAACATCACTCTACGCCAAAGTAACTATTAGCGCGGGTGAAACCGCGGGCACAGCTAGTAAGAAATAAAAATGTAAACTTGACAATTTGTAAGTGCCCCCATAGGCCTATACAAAATAAATGATTTGAATTGTATAGAAACAATTTGGTATCTAATGGGTTAAACACAGCAGCGCCCCTAACGGAAACGTGAAACATTACTGCCAAATGTTTCAACTTGTCGTTTTGTTTATGAACACTTTCGAAACTCATACTAATGTCCATTTTCACCAACAATAGGCGTCGCCTACACGCGATACCAAAAAAATAATAATACTAAAAGTTCTTCATATTCAGATATAACGGTTATTTTAGTGAAATAAGTGTGGATTACTCACATTTTGGTCGCACATTTTAGTTTTTATAATTGTTTAGTACATAATGTGATCCAGAATGGATATAATATTCTTTAAACTATAGGTATCCTTGCTTATTCTGAACGAATATATGAAATCACAAAAATTAATAGTAATAAAAAAAAAAATGAACGTATTTTCCTTAAAATTCGCCGCAACACAGCGCTAAAATCAAATGTTACTTAAGTCTTTTCGATCTAAAGATTACAACAGAAGGTACAAGTGACCTTTTTTTTTAATGGACAACGCTGTTGGCCTTTACAGCTTCACCGGAGGAGGACAAGCGACCTATTGGACCATGTCTAGTCTTCGCAAAGCAAAGAAATTAATTAACATTTCGATGAGTGGAAAGCTATTTGACTAAAGCGACACTTTAAGGCGATATTGACTTGTATAAATACTAATTAACCGGACGAACTTCGTACCGCCTTAGAATTAGTGACACACGAACGCAGCGCCACCTACCGGGTCCAATTGTGAATCGAAACCATCCAGGGTGCCATCCAAACGCATACAAAACCAAATAATTAAAATCGGTCCAGCCGTTTAGGAGTTCAGTGACATACACATACAGTAGAATTATATATTTTTTTGGAATGAAGGCCATATCTTTTTAAAAAGTGAATTGAAGTGACATTGTTACTATTGAAACAACGATACTATAATAGGTAGTGGTAAGGCTGAGATTGTATGTTTGTTATACCCATCCTGAATCACATTGTTTAATTCCGTGTATGTAAATAAGGGAATCAGCTGTCTTCAACGATGGAGTCGTCAGACCGGCTGCCGCTCATGCAGTCACCGCGCGGAGCCACCTTCGAAGGCTTAGCTGTCTTGCCCACGAAGATTTCCACCTCCTGAACAAAGAACAAATAATTCATTTTGTGTGTGTATAGCTGTGGCAATCTGTAGCAGTGATTGAGTGTAACGGAGTAGTAGCGTGTAGCGGTGTTAGTGTGTAGCAGTAATTGAGAATCAGAATGTTTTTATTAATGTAAACCAATACGGGCACTTATGAATCGTCAATAAATAATAACAATAGTGACTCTACCACCCATTTAGAATGCATATCCTATGGAGAAGAATGGGCAAGAAACTCCATGGTTGCTTTTTTCCAATAAGCATTTGAGTGGAACAGAGCGTTAGTGTGTAGCAACGGTAGAGTGGTAGCAGTGGCAGTATGTAGCAGTACGTAGCAGATGTAGTGTGTAGCGATAATAGTATGTAGCAGTAATTTAATGTAACAGATTGTTAGTGTGTAGCAGTGGTAACGCGTAGCAGTGGCAGTGTGTAGCGGTAGTAGTGTGTAGCAGTGCCGGCGTGTACCTGGCTGCCCTCGATCGCCATGCTAGCCTGGTCCCTGCTGGCATGCGGCGCGACGCGCGAGGCCAGCTGTCGCTCTCGAGCCACGCGCCTGAAACACAAACATTATTGTACATTAACTTTAAACCCTTATTTGATAGCACATAAACAGTGCCATTGTGGATTTTTTTACTGAACAAATGATAAAAATAGCAATAGGTGGTTTGTAGATGGATTGCAATTAAATTAAATCACTATAAAATGAAGGATTACCAATTTTGGCTGAGTTTTTTATAATATTTAAGTGATACTAAAGTCAAAGTCAAAGTAATTTATTTTTCGAATACAGGTTATTCTAAGCCAAATGCCATATTCTACCTTACGTTATGCATATATTAAACATAAGTATGTTTGTGGAGCCGAGTTGTCGAACGCACGCCTTGCAAATCAAAGTGTGCAGGTTCGAACCCCGGCTCGCACCTCTGGGTTTCATGTGCGAATCTCATTTACATCCGAGATTACCACTTGCTATGAAACGGTGAAGGAAAACATCGTGAGGAAACCTGCACGTTTGAGGGAACTTGACTAGTTCTCGATGTGTGAAGTCTGCCAACCCGCACTGGGCCAGCGTGGTGGACTATGGCCTGAATCCCCCTCGCATTGAGGGGAGGCCCGTGCCCAGCAGTGGGACGTTAAAAAGGTAGTTAGTTTAGTTTTATGTTTGATGTAACGTTTCGCTAAATAGAAACACATATACAAATTGTAATGTTAATGTTTTTCTTAAATGCGACAACCCCGGACTACTTATAGTATTTTTTTAGGGTTCCGTACCTGAAATGGGAAATAGAAACCCTCATAGGATCACTCATTGTCCGTCTGTCTGTCTATCATGTCCCTTCATCTCAGGATCACATGGAAGTATCAAGTTGAAATTATTCAAACTTCTCATTGAATGCAATGAAAAGATACGACTATGATGGATAGATGGCTCTTTATTGTTTCATCTTTTTTTATGCTTCATATTTTGACGTTCGCAAGGGAATCAAAACCTACAGGGTACTTCCCGTTGACCTAGAATCGTGAAATTTGTCAAGAAGCAATGTCTTATTGCATAAGTAAAGTGAAACGTACGAAAACAGTAAATTTACAGATACAACGCATAAAAAGAAATATTTTTTGCATTATAAACTTATTTGCAGTTGGTAAACTGACCGCGACCTATCTCGATGTATGGGGGACAACAGTTTTCCACCGGCAAAGTTAAGTTTGTCCCTCAATCCACAGCCTATCTTTTCGTTAGACCAATATTCAGTGCTTCACAGTTTCACAAAAAAAATTCTTCGAGACTCGATTCCCGCGATGGACAAACTAATTATACATATACCTACAAATTTGTATTGAACCCGCAGTGCGCGATATCGGTTCGCACTTGACCAGTATTTTAATTGTAAGAAGAGTACATACCTCCTGTGTTCAAGCATGGCTTTCCGGTCTGCTTCTCTCTTCTCGGCGGCGAGTCGTGCCTTCTCGTTCTTGTGTTGTGGGGGGGCGCGGGCGCGCGCGCGGGGGGAGCCCGCCGCCGGGGAGGGGGCGCACGACACGCCGGGGGCCGCTGCCACAGGGGGGGGCGGCTGGAAAACAATCATAAAATAACAATAATCAACCTTTTTTATACTTGCCGATTATTATACGTCTATACAAATAAATAAAATAATGTTTCTATAATACAGCATGTTTCAGGAGTCCGAAATAATACTTGGACCTTTGCATCAGTTTCGGGTATACAACTGAGTGGTATAAAAACTTGATCGAAATTCGACCATGTTTTTCCAACTTTGTCGTCGTCAATTTCTATAACTCGTAATATCTCGAAACATTTGCATGTTCTGTTTTTGAATATAGATAATAGCCCCTCATAAGTGTAGTCTACACTGCTGAATAGGGTTATGGATGTACTCAAAGGCCTGAACACGATAACTGTGACATCTTCAAAGGTCTATAACTCAGAAACTATGATAGTTAGGAACTGTCTGTCTGAACTGTCTTCACTAAGCATCCACATATGAGCTACCGTATATGTACCCAAAGTATTATTTCGGACTTCTGAAACATCCTACATAAAAAATGTAAAAATCACCTTTTTACTAAATAAATAATATAATAGCAGTGGTAGCCGAGTGGTCGAATGCACGCCTTGCAATCAAAGTGTGCAGGTTCAAACCCCGGCTCGCTCCCCTGGGATTTATGTGCGAATCTCATTTTCATCCGTGATTATCACTTGCTATGAAACGTTGAAGGAAAACATCGTGAGGAAACCTGCACGTCTAAGGGAACTTGACTAGTTCTCAATAGATGTGTGAAGTCTGCCAACCCGCACCGGGCCAGCGTGGTGGACTATGGCCCGAATCCCCCTCGCATTGAGGGGAGGCCCGTGCCCAGCAGTGGGACGTTAAAACGGGCTGTAATAGTAGTGGTACTAAATGCATATGAAAGTAATTACATAAATACCAAAAAGTAAGTATTGTATGTATGTAAGTTATTGTATATAACAAAAAAACTTATGTCGACATGGTCATTCCAAGCTTACTAGTATACTAATACAAAAAAACGGACTTGAAAAGCTCACCTCCTCCCATTGGTTGGCCTTTAGCATCGCCAGGTGTTCGTACAGCGCGTCCACGTTCTTCACCTGGAGGCAGACCATGTCCCAGAAACCCTGAAGGTCCTCCACTGTGGTCGGGAAGGGCTCGTCTGGCCGCTCGTTGATGTTATTATAACAGAGACCTGGAAACAATATAATATGTGTGTGTGTGTAAGTAAAAAAAACTGAGCCGTCGCGGGACGCCTGGCAGATGTGAAACATAAAACATAAAAGTCGTAGCGGCGAGTGAGCTGAGTCAGCCGGTGGGCGGAGTCTAAGCGGCGGAACGAACCGAGGAGCCACGAAGCTGCTCGAAGTTTTGGGATCACGGCATCGCGGCATCAACAGTCGCTGTCACTCGCTAAGCGCGCCATTAGATGTTTCACATCAAAAATAGAAATAGATAACTCCTTATTGATCCACCACTTAAATTAAAACAAACAATATCGAGGGGTGAAATGCTATTTGACTTAGCATCATTTTTGGGCGATATTGACTTGTATACATATTTGGAATCAGCCATTTTTTCTGCGTCGAATGAGTATGCTCTCCTGTATAGTTAATGTCGCTTAAGTCAAATAGCCTTTCAACCCTCGATATAGTATACGATATACATTTCAAGTGTTACACTGGGCGGCTTTATCATCTCCACAAGTGCGCTTAGCATGACCGTGTAGACATAAGTTTTATCTATTCCAACTGTCAGATTTGTCGTGAAAATGCCGTCACACAGAGCCATGTCCAGTAAAAAAATCTGGAAGTGACGTAATTTTCTCGACAAATCTGACAGTTGAAATAGATAAAACTTGTGTTTACTCGGTCGTCATGCTGAGCCTACTGGTAATACGAACACAGATTATATACATACGGATGCGGATTCTTAAACGAAACGTCACAAATGCCGCGAGCAAATTTTAGGGCGTAGTCGCTATGTTTTTTTTCCACAGAAATTCAATCTTCATACACATTAGAGTTCAAGTTATCATGTCAGTTCAAAAAAGGTATTGATTCTCTCGCCTCAGTAGTGGGTACTGCGTATTTGTTTTACCTTGAAATTGCTGCATCTTCTGTGTGGCCAGCAGACGCGCTTTCCCGGCGGCGGAACGCAGCAGGCCCATCACCTCCTCGCTCACGTCTTGGTTCTGAAAACATTTACAAAATATATATACATCATAATCATCATCACGCCTGTATTCCCTGAAAGGGGTAGGCAGAGATGCACTGCAGTGCGCCTACACTTCGCCGATGTATTTTTTTACCAATGTTATAGGGGGCGAGCCTATTGCCATTACACCGTGCACATTCCCCCTCAATACGAGAGAGGTATGGGCCATAGTCCACCACGCTGGCCCAGTGCAAGTTGGTGAACATCACACGCCTTTCTATAGACGTGCAGGTTACCTCACGATGTTTTCCTTCACCGTTCAGCGAGTGGTAATCATAGTTGAAAATGACATTCGGACATGAAAATTATCTCAGAAGTGAGGGCCCGGGATTTCAACTTGCACCCCTTACGTCTTATATGTCATATAGGCACCTTACAACGGTCTTGGGTGGATCCTGGTTACACCCTTTCTTTTTAACGTGGGAAAATCCTTTACGGCTACCTCGGGGGAAGCAGCAGGATTATGTGGGAGTCCAGGCAGAAGGCCGTATACCCACTAAAAACTGACGGTGTACCATTCTCTGCTTGTATCGGGGCGCCACGGGATCGCTTTGCCAGACTCGCGTCGCCAAACTAGGGCATGTTCCATTTTTGTTACGGTGACATACTTAAAAAATATAGAGAGTCAACTACGAAATTTACAGTTTAAAATACCAACAAAATATACTACTCTAACCATCTATGTAAACAAATTAATTAAACACATATGCGCCATAAGGTAATATCAGTTTATACATGATAATTATTTGTTAAATAAATAGCTACTTAAGGTTGAAATCATAATGTTATCCCCTTGACATTATTTTTAACAACTGTGTATTGAAAAAAAAAATGTATAAGTATGCCATCTACCATCAAAAGCAGTGGTAGCTGAGTGGTCGAATGCATGCCTTGCAATCAAAGTGTGCAAGTTCAAACCCCGGCTCGCACCTCTGGGTTAATGTGCGAATCTCATTTTCATCCGATATTATCACTTGCTATGAAACGGTGAGTATATAAACAATAATGCCGTAAAGTTTCATCAAAATCCGTTCCGTAGTTTTTGCGTGAAAGAGTTACAAACATCCATCCATCCTTACAAACTTTCACGTTTACAATATTAGTAGGTTTTATAGACATGTAGGTTTCATCACAATGATTTTCTTCACCATAGAGCAAGTGGTAATCATTATTGATTATGTCATTCGCAGTAATTCGAATGAGATACGAAAATCCCAGAGTATGAGCTCAAGTATTGGAACCTGCACCCCTTTCTTTCAAGCCTGGTTTTCTACTAATTAGACCTTTGGACAAACTAAACGGACTTGACTTTCTGGAAGGAACTGTTAATCTGGTCGTGAACGGTCTTTCCCTGGCGCCCTCATCCGAAATTTCCACTCACGTTCGCCTGGTATATTTCTTTCGTCAGTCTACTTTTACTCATCCTCTCTACATGGCCAAACCACCTGAACATGTGTGCCTTAGTCTTCCTACCCGTTCGGTGAAAACAAGCGTGATGATGATGTATTAAGTTTAGTAACTCTGTAGTAGACAGATTTAATTGTCGAAACAATAGCATACTAATTGGATACGCCGCCGTTTCAGCGTGAGCCAAGGTTCCTCATACAATTATATCGAAAATAACGTTTCAAGGATATGTTCAAATTAGTCGTATTTTTTCGTTTTGTTGCGACATATGTCGCATGTTTTAGTGATAATGTCAATCACGCGAGAATTGCCCCCTAGATCCTTGGGAATTAGTGAAATGTGGGTCCGCTAAGTACCTTCAAGGAATATTATTAAAGAAAGTCTTGTCTCACCTGTAAGTCTTCCAATTCCTTCTCAGCGGTTGCGGAGAGCGCCAGCAGCCTCTCAGTCTCTTTCTTCTCCAAATCCAGGAAATAATGAGCATCCTTCAGCACTTCACCACCATTCTCACCATTCTCACCGTTCACTACACACTTCTCCTCGCCATCATCAAACCTTATCACAGAAACACCATTAGTCACAGACACATCACTAACATCTTCTTTCAATTCAGTCTTCTCCACTTTAGGAATGTCTATTTCCTTCTGAGGTGATAGATCACTCTTCGCAGTCTTCTTTGGGGATGAGATGGGCAGTTGAGCCCGAAATTCGGGCCTCAAATGCCTGAGAACGGGCAGGGAAACGCTTGAGTCTATTTCTCCATTAGGGCTGGTACAAATGTCGATGTCTAAGGACTTCCTAGGCAGTCTTTCGGGAGTGTTCAAAGACTTTTCAGTGAGCACTTTGGGCTCGTCATCTTCGCTGGAACTCCTGCATTTATGCCGTTTTTGATTGAAGAATCCCTGGGCTAGAGCGCCGGGCCCGTACAGTCTTTCGACACGCTGCTGTATGAAACTCTTCATCGGACTCGTCAGCTTTTCACCATTTTCTTTCGTGATTTCAACGCGTTTGGAAACTGCGTTCGATGATATCGTATAAGATTCTGATGTTAACCTAGTTTCTTTGCCATTTGTGGTGACTGTTTTATGGAAATTAGTCTCAGAGTAACTGGATTTGAAGGTAATATCCTTAGCATTATCGACCTCATCGGTTTTGTGGAGCATTGAAGCCGCAAAGTTTTTGCTTTCAGTGGATATATATGGCCTACTCGTGGTCGTCATGTTGCCTAGGAAATCGTTCTTTAGTTGTTTATTTTCAGCCGCCATATAGACATTAAATGGGGAGGGAGCTAGATGGGGATCCGTGTGCGCCTTGGTAGGCGCTTTTGATGTCAAATCAGCACGCGTATCATGGGGCCCGAAGGTCGGTACAAGCAGCTTATTGGCGCTGACCGGGACTGGCACAAGTAGAGAGCTATTCTCACTTCTGTACTGATAAGTATGCGTTATGGGCCTTATTGGGGAGGCTTCGCGACTTTTGTTAATGTCCTGCCTTAATTTTGAGTCGTAAGTCGTTAAATTTGTGTAGCCGTTGACCGAGCACGCTAGATTTAAGTAGCTAGGTTTCTTTTGTGATATATCGTCTCTCTTTTTATGGTGATTTCTCGATCTATGGCTTCCGGCGTCCACATAAATTTTTGGGGGTGGTTTTAGGAGATTCTCTGATGGTTTTTTGGGGGTCGGTGTAGTGTTGTCTGGGGTTCGGACTGGGGTGACTACAGGGGTTGGGGTGTTTAGGTAGTTGGGTTGAAGGTTGGATGCGGCGCGCTCTTGGATGCGCGACGTGAAGTCCCTTATTCGGCTAGTTGTTGAGGATGGTGTGAGGAGATTCAGGCTGCCCGAGGTGGTATCTGAAAAGGAGGAAAATTATGTGTCATTGTAGAGATTTATTTGAGGATTTAGGGCATAGAAGGCGTTATGGCGAAACTTGTTAAGTGTATGGGCACTGGCAGAATCATTAGCAGAACCCAATGTGCAATGAATCCCACACAGCTTACGGATAAATTGATCGATTGAGAACACAATAAAATCGTTTTCTTCGTTTTTTTTAGTTGAAATTAATAGGGGTTAGTAGGCGCAAATGAAACTCTGCCCGCAATCAAAAGACATGACATAAAAAGCTTACACCAATCAACAAGAAACATTGATACAATGAATGCTTGTAAAACAACTCACAGCAATCGAAAAACATGAAATAATCACACATAACGAAAAAATACTCATGCTTTTAGCGATATATATATAAAATATTTGAAATCATTACCAAACATGATGCCACAGTGAATATAATATCTTATCGCATAGATGTGAGATACGGACATAATCGCGACGTATTACGAAACGATTTTGACATTGACATTTTTACTACGGTAGATACCTTTATTTATGACAACTAAGTATTAAATTAGCTGTGGTAATCTAGCTGGTAGAACGCCCGCCTTGAACATAAAGGGTGCAAATTAAATTTCCGACCCCTCTACCCTCAGATTTTCATGGGTGAATGTAATTTTCAATAATGATCACCACATACATACAGGGACCCAAGACTGCTAACACTATCGTCGTGGAGTTGCCCAGACTCCATTTTTTCAGGCATGAAAATAACATCCTGTAACAATGGTAGGCAGAGCACTGCGGTGCGCACATTCCCCCTCAATACGAGGGAGATTTTTGGGCTGTAGTCCACCACGCTGGCCCTTTGCGGGTTGGTGAACTTCACACACCTTTCTATAGGCGTGCAGGTTTTTGCGGAAGTATGCTTCCGCGTTCCCGCGACCTAACAACCAGCGGAGTGCTGGACACCAAGGGGTTTTAGTGAGTAGGAGTCTCACATCGCCAGCCTGCCTCCCCCGGGGCAGACTGGCATTCATGATGGATTTCCCCTTGACAAAAAAAAAGGCGTGCAGGTTTGCCTCACGATGTTTTCCTTCACCGTTTCATAGTAAGTGGTAATCTCGGATGAAAATGAGATTCACACATGAAACCCAGAGGTGCGAGCCGGGGTTCGAACCTGCACACTTTGATTGCAAGGGGTGTGTTCGTTACCAAATAACCAATTTTACCACAATGCTAAAATGAACTGTATTGAGAGTTATAGAAAAAAAAAAAAATCTTTAACGTAACCACCGTCCCTTGCACACTGGGGCGTCCAAATATTTTCCAATACCAAAACGAACTCTGTGGCAATATACATAAAGATAAAATTTCTGTGGTAAAAGACACGCGAGCACGCGGCAATACTCGCTCGCGCTGGCTATGTCATTTCGTTGAGGAATGAACTTTTCCTATCAGTCCGTGGCGCACCCTACATCTCGCCACGAAACAGAACTACCGCCAGTCGCTACTAGATGGCGCGACTGTAGACACATCGCAATTCTACGCGTACAAGAAATTATCCGCCATACAAAGTACTATGAAAATCCTAGCTCGCGGTACTGGTGTGCTCGACGATCTGAACTATATATACAAATTCCTCGACAATATCAGGGGGGGGGGGGATACTCCTCCGGTGAAGCTGTAAAGGCCAAGTCACGGCCAACAGCGTAGTCCATTCAAAAAAAAAATCTCGCCAGGCATACCAACCGCCTGGCAGGAAGATCTTCCCTTTTCCGCCAAAAGTCAATACATTTCGTTGTCGTATTGGCAAACATGAGTTTTAAACGCTCTCCTGTGTGCGCGGAGCTTTAAAATAGCATATCTTTCAAAGGAAAATAGTAATGTAAACAGCATCAATGACATTTCATAGATTTCAATAGCCTACTGCTATTGACCAGTAGTTACGCAATAATCAGCAAAACAAACATACAAATTGCATTCAATTATCAACTTTAACATACACAGCAATAAGTTTGAAAATGGTGTGACTGAGTCCAGTGCGGTTGGTATACTATTGTTTGTTGAGCAGTTATGAATCATATGTCAATGTTGGTAAATGGTAAGAGGTATTGCAAAAATTTCTTTGTTTATTTCTCAATGGCTTGCTTTGTAAAGATATTGACAATTCTGTGGTATACAAATTTGGTCTAAACACAGCATTCTGTGTAAATTTAGTTTAGTCCCATTGGACTAAACTAAATTTGACTACTTAAAATGGGACTAAACTAAATTTGAATACTCAAAATGGGACTAAACAAATATTGACTACTTAAAATGGGACTAAACTAAATTTGACTACTTAGAAAGGGACTTAATTAAATTTGAATACTCAAAATGGGACTAAACAAATATTGACTACTTAAAATGGGACTAAACTAAATTTGAATATTCAAAAAGGGATTAGACTAAATTTGACTATCCAAAATGGGAAAATACTAAATTTGACTACATGTAATTTGACCAAATTGACTTTTTTTCTAATTAGATGGTAATAAATTTATTCAATATAGGACAAAATATTTACATAGGTGTAGTACCTACTTTGACTTTGACTACTTAAAATGGGACTAAAATAAATGTGACTACTAAAAAAAGGACTAAACTAAATTAATCTACTATTCTACTACTACTATTCGACTTGTTATTACAACTATTTATAAATCTATTACTTTTATTGCATTTATGTCACTAAAATTAAAAAATATATTAAATATTTATGTAGCAGCCCAAAAGTATATGGTTCGGAAATAACCCACATCTGGGTTCAACTGGGATCATCCCCAACGGCTTAATATGATCATAGTACAAGCATTGCTTAGTTTGGCACATATTGTGACGAGAAGATGTAGTCTGGTTACAGGCTATTTTACATAATCAAGACTTTTGGACGATATTTAGAAAATTAGGATTTTTTTGTATGCTCTCCTGTAAAGTTAACAAAATATTGCTTCAGTCAAATAGCCTTTCACGCCTCAATATTATTATGGTATGTACCTATGTATGTTTATGTCCCCAATAGGAATGCCTCCATCGGATAAAAAAGCATTTAAGATTCTTAACTTTCAAACCTTTTCATGAGATAGGATTATTAACTTACACTTACAACTTTTTAAAAAGATTCCCCTACTACTCTAACCAACCTGATTATAGTTCTGAGAATGATTGCAGGTCAAATACATAATAAAAAAATAAAATAAAAAAAAAACTTAGCTTATTTAACTTTCTAACCTTTTAAAAACAAAGAATTCTGAGCTTATTTAACTTTGTAAGCTTTTCAGAAGGAATTATTCTTAACTAACTTTACTATGTAACTTAAATTACAAAATAACATTTAAAACTCGAATGATTGTTACCCAGCTGAAGGCTTCAAAACTAAAACAATAGATAATCTATTTTTACTTCTCACAAGACTCAAAATATTAACAACTACTTTAATTCAAATTGGCACTGTCCAGTATGCACAAGAGTGGTACAAGGCATAGAGAATAGCCAATTTACTGTACAAGACCATCACAATAAACAGGGACCTCATTCAAATTAAATACCTACATTATAAACCTAATAAGTTTAAGCATTAAAAATATAATTTCAAAATATGTGGGTACATTTCAAATCATCATAAATGTCAACAAAATCAAGTATAAAATGATTAAATCAGATAGGTAGGCAAGTATTCAATATTTACGCTGGAATGTCACTTATATAAAAGGTATTATTTACCATAAATTACTAGGAGTAGTTATAAATAAAAAGACATACTTAGTCATGCTTTAGAGAAATAGAGGACGCGATTTCCAGCTTCGAAATAATAAGAATAATCTGATTACTCATCTACGTAACAGTGTTCCAAGAAATAACACGTATCTCTGTCGATATAGCTGCCGTTCAATATTGTTTTTCCAAAATAGTTCGCGAAAAACCATCTAAAGATACTAACTTAATTCGATTAGTTCTTAAATCCCACTTTTATAAAAATAACCAGCACGAAACACTCACCGTACGATTATTAACCACGGTAAAAGCATTACACAACAATACGACGATGAAGTTAAGCAAATTTTTGTAATTACTTTCGAAAATACACCAAATAATTTGTAACGTGAAAATTAATTTTATGACATCACATCACAAAGAAATGTCAGTCAACTTTTTTTTTCACTTCGCAGAGTAGACGACGCACTCGTTTGCTGCCAGTTCGCACCGTTCCGTTTCACGGTCGGCGAGTTTTGGTATACATTAATTCACTAACAGTTTATAAAATGCTATTTTGCGAAATAATTTATCTGAGGTGTGTTTAGTTGCGTGTTCGTAAGCAGTATGACGACAATGACCGAGCTGGTGTCCGCGCGTGGGCATTAACGAGGCCAATACATAGGTTATCCATATGTGTACGCTGTATCTGATTGTCTTTTTGTTCGTGAATTGCATCTTGCAATCAGCATTGTTTGCTTATTTCTATACATGACCTAGATGTATAGTATTAACTGAGGTATTTTGAATGAAATTGCTTTAAAAAATGTGATAATAAGGGCAAACCCATTGTTACAAGTAGTTTCGACTTCGAAAGAGAAAATTAAGATTAAATTTCTCATAGAATATAAAATTACTTTGGTTGTAATGAAGATTCAAGCAGTATAAGTTTTTATCTTTTATCAAATGTGTTTTTTTATTATCCAGAATAAGCACGTTTCATTTCACGCATAACTAATTACTACACTTATGATTGACAGTATACCCAGAAATTCCTTATAGAGTTAGAATCTAAGATTTATATGCTAAGTTTATAAATAACTTCTATTATTAAATAAATAATTATTTAACGCTTACAAATCTGTAGACATTACGGTGAAAGTTTAATTAAAAGAATATTAAATTTATTCACCGTGAAAATATTTGCTGCATATTGGATAGATGCACAAAAACTTAAAAAGCCTTATTTGAATTGGCATTTTTATATAGATTTTTTCATAATAAATCAAAATAAAATAACTAGCTTTAAGTATCTACGTCACAAATTATAACAAATCGTTTTTAAAACACAATCACGAAACAGAAGAGGTGAAAAAAGAAAACACAGGTAAAGATAATAATCATTAGAAATTTTATTAAAAGAGAATGATAATGAAATTAAGTAAATATGATAAGAAAACTTAATTACTTAAAATAACTTGACTAAAATAAAATTAAATAATATATAAGGATATTTTAAATTAAAATAATAGTGATTGCTTTTAAAAATGTGACTGAAATATAAAAATGAATAATAAATCACATGCTAGGTTTAGAAAAAAAAACTGGATACGAGAGAATCAATTGTCTTTTTATATTAATTCAAAATTCGAAAGCTTCCGGTTTTTAACTTTTTATGAAGAATTTGAAAATTTACAATACGGTATTTAGTTAAAACGGCTTTAATCCGCTTTTTTTTTTCAGAATTTTGTCTACCTTTGTATCGTCGTATAATCTTAAATTTCTTTTAAAATGAGTATACTACATCGATACACGAACTGCATTATGCCACTATCGGAAACAACTAAATAACGTCTTATAAACATCGCAAATTTTCAAAACAAAATTAAAAAAGGATGTAACTTTTGAATTTTATATCAATCAGGCGCTTCCCGTTTACGCAGTTAAAGAACTGAATTATGATCGGTTTTTTTTTCTAAAATTTCTAAAAAAAAAAACAAGAAAAAGCAAAACAACATTTACAACACAAGTTTACCTGAAAAGTCTGTACTAGCATCCATGTCCAGGGAACAACTGCCGATTGAGTCCACAGACTTATCCATCACTTTCACTGTCAATTCCTTATTAGCCTTCAAGTCCGATTCTTTCACTTCAATTTCATACACTCCAATGCTGTCAAAATCTTCTTTCATAGATTTCGGTGATACCGTTGAGCTAGGCAGTCTTATATCAGTTTCATCTGTATTTAAAGTCAATATGGAGTCCGGTTTCAGATCGGTTGTTGATTTATTTAAGATTAAAGTACTCTGGCTTGTGAATGTACTTCTGATAGGTTCAATATATTCAACATCGTCGTCGAAGAAAAGATGATTAGTATGGCCGCTGGCACTTGGTTCATCAGTAGCGTCTTTTGGAACAGCGTCCACTACTGTCCGAGTCTTATTTATATTTTTATAGTAATGTATTTCAAGCTTCTCCAACTGTCTTCTGGTTTCAGATTGTTTTTTTCTGACTGAATCTATTATTACCGGTAGATTTAGTAAGTCCGGAGTTTTTTCACTATCGCGTTTGAATATAGGAGAATCATCACATTCCAACTCGAACCTTTTATATTTCGACGAACAGTAATCATCTATTGATGAACTATCAGATTTCTTATCGAAAAAAGTATCTAATGAAAAGAATGACTTCCGTTTTTTCTTTGGTTGGCTAGCCTTGTTAAAATTTGTCGGTACAAAACTGTCGTTTTTATATTGCACGCAAATATTGCTCGTGTTCACTAGTGACTTAGGTCTGGACTCCTTTGGGAGGCTCAAAGGGACTCGGTTGGTCTCAATTTTACGGGAATCTAAGCTTAGAGTCTTACGAAACCTCTCGTTCAAGTTGGTCAGCAAAAAATGCCTGCGCTCAGTAGACTTGGGAGTCACATTGTAACTCTGTTTACTGCTCGATGGTTGAGAATCTGGAATGTGTTCTGTATATTTAAACTCTATTTCGTCTTCAGATAGGTCTTTCTTATCTTCTATCCTCTGGAAAAAGAAGGAACCTCGATTGGAACTTCTTTTTCTCTCACATATGCAATTTCCAACGCAATTAAGCTTCAGACATTTCTCCTCTGGTTCTAAAGAGACTTCATGGTCATTGGGAATGCATCTATCTGGCTTGCTTTTATGGACGAGAAGGTCTTGGCGAATCTTCTCAAGCCTCTCGTCTCCATGTAGACCCCTTGTGTATTTAGATTTTGGGGGTCTAAAGAACCTAATGGAGCCGGTGCTATGGGGGTCAATTGATCTTCGTCTTATGATAGATGGGGAGTCTGTGATCTTGTTGACTCCTAAGAGTAGAACGGGCGATTTCTTATCCTCCTCGTCTGGTAGATCGCTGGAAAGAAACAGTGCGAGTCAGGTGATTGAACTAGGCTTGTGGTGACTAATATTTCGTACTCAACATTTTGTTTAGATGTTTATACGCTAATAATTAAGACGTTGTCAAATAACTGGATGCTATCAAAATAGTATCGGTAATATTGAACCTTAAAGCAAGGTATTAAAATAAATCAAATCGAGAAGACGAAAAAAAACTCGGAATAAGTTGCATACGAAACATTAGTCAGGAAAGCTTATGAAATAGATTTAATAATGAATAGTCAGGTGAGACATGGTATGGAAGCAATTATATTTATAACAGCCAATTAGTATTTGTAGTTTGATTTTAGTGCGATAATGAAATAACTGTGATCTTGAAATATTTAATTGACCTAATCATACAATTCTGTAGATATACGACTCTTTAGGACACAAAATCGCTTACTACGAGCTCGAATTGGAGTTTGATTATCATTTCTTCGGTTTTCTGTTGGCTTAGCATGACCGCGTAGACATAAGTTGTATTTCTTTCAACTGTCAGATTTGTTGAGAAAATTACGTCACAGCGAGCCATGTCCAGTACAAAAAGCTCGAAGTGACGTAATTTTCTCGACAAATCTGACAGTTGAAAAAGATAAAACTTATGTCTACAGGGTCATACTAAGCCTACTGGTCCCAAAAAGTCTATGGAAGATTACAATTAATCAAATAAAAATTAAATACTCTCAAAGACCATGATGCAATAGAAAAACGTTGTTAGTCTAATTATAAAAATGCTGCAAGCACTCTCAAAATGTTAGTATTATTAGTAAAAAGCATAAAATCATAAGAGCAAATAGCACAAAGAATACTTACAGAAGAATACAACGTTCTTAGGAAAATTAATTTAAAAAAAATTATAATTCTGTCAATAATTTAACTTAAAAAAAAAGAAAACCAGAGACGTATTACGTAATGCAAACAAGTTCAAACACATCAAGTTAAAATGTATTAAAAATACGGATATTTTTTTCTGTTTCTAACGATAATTGATAGGAATAAAATTTATAATATCGCCTAACAGATGGATGACATAGCCAATATCATTTTAAAGGGTCCAACTACCATAGATAGTTGAATCAATATCAATATAGATTTTGTTATGAGGTTATGCGTAGCGAGGGTTTTTAAATACCTCACGAACAGAAGTACTCATTTAATTTATGTGATTTTCCCTGTTTTTTGTACATGAAAGGTTCGATATCGCAACTGGTACAGGGCGACCAGGCACTCCTTTATGCACGCGACGTTTTTGGACTGTTTACACGAGCAACTTTTAACTCATGAGCTTACTGACGTGTGCTATGATTCCGCAATAGCAATCTTGTTTTGTTCCGGCAGTGAAAGCAGGAACTACTATCTATAATCTTTACTGTGAGTTATTAACGGGAAATCGTCCAGTCGTGGCGCGAAATGCAAAATTTTTACAGTTTTTTTTTTTACAGTAACCTGGAAATTGTATAAGGCTAACTTAAATAAGGTGATAATATAACGGAATATTATTGTGCCTTTATTTGTGTATAAGTGAAGCTTGAAGATTTATTTAAGACGATAGAAAGATCCAGAATTTAAACTAATTATTTACCCAGTATTCAAAATTTAAAAAATATTTTTTTTTTCTGTGCATGACATTAATTGGTACGTTCACCTTGCTTTTTTTTAAAGGCGAAAGTTCGAAAAAACGGCCATGCGTTCCAACTTTGAATTTTTGTGTCGTTTTAAATTATATCTTAAGCCAGAATTATTCATCAATAAATGCACAGAAGATATACCATAGATTATTTTCTTGCCATAGGCCGGTTTGAAGGTATTCTATGTCGCATTCGAAATTCATATTCTATATATTCTGAGCATAACATTGGAAATATTATCTATAGGTACCTACTATTGTCTGTGATTATCTATAATCTACTTTTGCGTGCAATAGAGCAATTTATGTTTTCCGTCTCCAACGGGATGATTAATGATGCGACATGGCGATAAAAATGGTATCGATAAAAAAATGTGACCCATCACGTAATATTGTTTACATAATAACTCTTATATTTATAAAATGTATCATCCCCTCTACAAAACATTTACATCAGAATTTCCCCCAAAGTACAATAGTGTTTTTTAATACTCTTGTCAATAGACCGAAATACTTATATAAGTATACATTTCAGGGTGAATTTGAAGTTACCCTTTTTTATTCTCCTTGTACGGTGAAATTAAATTAAATTAAGCGAGTGTTTTATTGCTTAATTATGGCACCAAGGAATAAGATAAATAAATAATTTACGAAACAAATCGTAATTTTATTGAATAGAGACTAACATTATTCAGAATTTTGAGATTCAACTTAGACATTTTTAAATAGTTTATCGGTATGTCTTACTTCTAAGCAAAGACCCTGCATACCTCTCTTTGTTTCTTGTCTTAAAACGTCGTTTTTCTCACAAAGGTGTCAAGATCATCTAACCAAATAAATATAAATTTAATGGATACTATAGATATTCTGTGTCCCACCACTAACGCTTGTCATCGGCTCATCATAATCGGCGCGGGCGCACGCTTCATTGGCTTTACTGTTATCTGTGCTAGTGTGTTACCGCTTCGCGATCTATTCCCCGCTATAATAACAATCACGTGTTAACGGAAACTTTACCATTTGTAATCAGGTTCGAGTTCGATATCGATGAAAATTATTAATTGATTATTTTGTAGATTTAAATTAAGATAAATAAATTAGTTAAATTATTCATTTTTTTTTAGAAAATGTCACAATATAAATGTTATTAGTTACAAAGGAATGTCTAAATAAAAGGATAATTTTAACACCTTTAGATCGTATCTTTCATTTTAAAAATCCTTTCTCTAATATTATTTAGCATTACTAATTATTAGATTAATTATAAAATTCTTTGCCTAAATATTAACAGAAAAGGTTTTATATAACAGTCATATCACCTCAGAAATCACTTAAAAATAAATGTATACAACATATCTACTAAAGCTTTTGAATGAAACATGCGTGATATTATTTCAAAAGCAAGGTTCAAACAATTAAATTCACAATCTAATCGTGTTCAACATTCATAAACCGATAGAAAGTCGATAATTTAACGGTCGATTAGAACAATCAATCGATTATCGTATGCAATGAGGAATCGATATTTTTTTATATCGATATGGCGCACACAATCATTTCACATCGCTTCTCTTCCTCTTACGCAAGTCTCAAGTAAATATAAATATGAGCGTCCCTAATATAATGGCAATAGGCTCGTGCCCTATTACATCAGGACCAACATCCATCGGCAAAAAGAGCGCAATGCAGTACACCTCTGCGTACTCTTTCGGTGAATACAGGCGTGATGATGAGTGAAAGTGAACAAAAGAATTAAAAATTCATTTACTTTAAGTTATATTTTAGAAACGGTGAAGGAAAACATCGTGAGGAAACCCGCATGTCTATAGAAAAAGGTGTGTGAAGTTCACCAACCCGCACTGGGACAGCGTAGTGGACTATACCCAAAATCTCCCTCGTATGTGCCCGGAATATTGGCAATAAACTCGCTCCCTATTACATTGGGACCAAAATACATCGGCGAAGTTTGATTGCACTTTAGTTCACCTCAGTCTACCCCCTTCGGGGAATATAGACGCGATAAAGTTTTTATTTATTTATATTTTAGAAATTACTACGTAAAGGGACAGTGGTAATTTAGAATCTTCATTCTCTTATTAGACAGCCAACTCTTTCATCAAACTCTGAGAAAATTCACAAGATTATCGGAAACAATAGTTGCTTATACAAACTTAGACGTCATTCGGTCATCGAACCCTATAACTCTTAGTTACAAGATGAACAGGTGAATGACTGTGTAATGTTAGTCGTAGTTCATTATATTTTTTGCTCGCATTACATAATAATTATGCTAATACATAAGGATAAAGTATGTACATACCTCCTTGTACATAACTGTTATCATCGAACTATTATTATTATTTGTTGCCAAACAAATTGTTTATTTAGGGCTCCGTACCCAATGTGTAAAACGGGAAGCCTATTACTAAGACTTCGCTGTCCGTCCGTCTGTCACCAGGCTGTATCTCATGAACCGTGATAGTTAGAGAGTTGAAATTTTCACAGATGATGTATTTCTGTTGGCGATATGACAACAAATACTAAAAAACTGAATAAAATAAATATTTAAGGGGGCTCTCATACAACAAACGTGTTTTTTGCCGTTTTTATAGATAATGATACGTGTGCGAGTCCGACTCGCACTTGGCCGGTTTTTTAAATCTATATTTTGTATCGCATCACTAGCGTAAGACTCTATGGTCAGTCGCATTCTACAACATAGTACCTACCACATTTAATCACTGTAGTTTACAATTATACCATTATTTTTTACCTTAATACAGTCTACTCAAACGAAAATGTGTTCTACGTGTTAAATTTTACCAGCTTTACCAGCACCTCTCAAAGTATTGTTGTGTCAATAGTAACTGTCAATCGCCAAACTGTCAAACTGCCAATCAAAAACTTTCAGTTTTTGACAGTTCACTCAGCACAAAATATGTCAAATATTTTGTGCTGAGTGAACTGTCAAAAACTGAAAGTAATATCAATAAAACCGGCCAAGTGCGAGTCGGACTCGCGCACGAAAGGTTCCGAACCAATATATATAAAACGGCAAAAATAATCACGTTTGTTGTATGGGAGCCCCCTTAAATATTTATTTTATTGTTGTTATAGCGGATGGTTCTAATTCCCCTGTACCCAGGCTGTGTAAGCTTTTAAACACAATGGAAAACATTGACATATTTCACACGTCATTATACAAGCTTAAGTACCAAGTCCTTAGCTAGTTGTTTGATTTGCTTTGTATATTATTTTTTGTTTTTAATTTTATTATTATAGTCTTATTTAATAATTTATTATTTTTTCTACCTACTGGCTGGTTTCAGTAATACGTCACAGATTTAATGTTATGTTGTGTTACTTTTAAACTGCATGCTCTGCACTTTTGAGCTAACTGTTAGATCGTTTTTTACTTCTTACCTACCTATTTTAAAAAATTGTATTATCTTTATGTTCTCTCGCATACCTAAATAGTTATGTAGTTTTTGCATGATGTGTTTACCTTAGAGAATTGTACACTTAGTTTTAGAAAACCTTGTTTCCATTATGTTATTTTTGGTGTAACAATTATTGGTGAACCTTAAATAAATAAATAAATAAACAGAAATACATAATCTGTGAAAATTTCAACTGTCTAACTATTACGGTTCATGAGATACAGCCTGGTGACAGACGGACGAACGGACGGAAGCAAAGTCTCAATAATAGGGTTCCCGTTTTCCCTTTGGGTACGAACCGCTAAAAATGCTGCAAGACGGGTGGGTGGTGGTAAGTAAGGGGCCGGACCAGCGTGAACAATTATATTATTACATTTATCTCTACATCTCATTGTAGAAACGATAATAATTCGTTGTCAATTGGTTTAATTGATCCACAACAGACCCGGAATTGAATTAGCGTGCTCGCTACAATTTTTTATGGGCATTAGGTACCTATCTACTGTTTACGAAGCATAAATCAAGCTGCCGAAATAAAGATAGGTCATCTGCTACATAAATATATATGAATGAGGGGAATAGCTGCTGTTATGTATGAGTGGGCACCCTTATACTGATCCTTGTTTATGGTAACGCTTGCTTTGTTTATGGATAAGAAATAATGTTTAAAAATAAGCTAATAATATCACGTTCAACACACATTTTTATTTATTATTTGTATTTATTTATTTAGCAGTGGTAGCCGAGTGGTCGAACGCACGTCTTGCAAATCAAAGTGAGCGGGTTCAAACCCCGGCTCGCACCTCTGGGATTTATGTGCGAATCTCATTTTCATCTGAGATTATCACTTGCTATGAAACGGTGAAGGAAAACATCGTGAGGAAACCTGCATATCTGAGGGAACTTGTCTAGTTCTTGATAGATGTGTGAAGTCTGCCAACCCGCACTGGGCCAGCGTGGTGGACTATGGCCTGAATCCCCCTCGCATTGAGGGGAGGCCCGTGCCCAGCAGTGGGACGTTAAAAGGGCTGTAGGTTATTTATTTATTAAATTCGTATTTACTAATAATTAGGTGCTCGAAATTAGCATAATTACTATCTCATCGCAGGTGAGAACTGGCTGCCATTTCTCATCTTATTCCATTAAAAATCCACAGATTAAATCGAATGTAGGTTTCAGCTGTTAGTTAGGGGATCCTTATTTATTACAAACCAATGATATTCTAAGTAAACAGATATGTTATGAGCGCGCACTAGTGAAGACTCGAATACGTCCTAATTAGGACGTATTGTATTGACAGATGAATGTTACATCACATAGAAGCGCAAGTGACAACACTAGCTATCTCTTTTTTCTCGTTGGTTTTATCAAGCCATCAAACTAACTAATAACTCAATTAATATGAACGTAGGTATTAGTTTGTATTTCAGATTAACAAAAATCTAATCAAACGCTCAAACTTCGATAAATATAACAAACGTAACGAATCGAGATTACATCCATCAAACGAGTTGAACCATAGATAAAAAAAAACCTGTTGTACAACGTTTAAAAAAACTTAACAAAAAGATATCGAAGGCTTCTAAAAAAACAAACAATGATGCCTATTATGTTGTACTTAAAATAACTACTCGTAGAAACCCTGACAGCCTAGAGAAGCTAATGGTAGTTGGCCAGGTCGACGGGAAAAGAGCACGGGGTCGCTCACCTACACGATGGTCAGACCTAGTAAAGACGCTCACTGGCCTACCAATAACCCAAGCCATTAAAACCGCCGAGGACAGGAACACGTGGAAGACCATAGTACATAAAGGGATCAATACATCAGACTAGACACGACCTTCAGTAATGAAGATGCCGACTAAGAAGAAAGAAAATAACTACAACCAACCTATATTTGACAGGTTTTTGAACGATTCGTCCGCCATCTTTATCACTGTTATCACCTATTTTCATTTATAATTGTCGACCCTTGAAAGGCAATCCTTACCAAGCAATTAAAAAAATCGCAAAATGACATACCCATTCAAACGGCCAGATTTTTCTACGTCATTTAGTATATACCTATAACTCATTTTACGATTTGTTGTCGCTTAGTAGGTAAAGATTGCCTTTCCAGCTATTAATTACCCAACATTGGCAGCTAATGGCAGGTGCAGCCATTGCTCATCTTATCCTTTATTATCTACTCTTCTTTCTATGCTATTTCTTTCTTTCTTTTGTTTATAATGTTATGTTTACTTTTTTGTATAATATTAGTCTATATTGCGGCAACTTTATGTAATTAATCCGTGGACAACGCCGTGGACTGTACTGTGTTTGCATACCTTTTTGCAATACTAATTGTTAACTTTTATGTACTGAACGGTGAAGGAAAACATCGTGAGGAAACCTGTACGTCTGTAGAAAGGCGTGTGAAGTTCACCAACCCGCTCTGGGCCAGCGTGGTGAACTATGGCCCAAATCTCCCTCGTATTGAGGGGGAATGTGCCCGGTATAATGGCAATAGGCTCGCCCCCTATTACATTGGGACCAAAATACATCGGCGAAGTGTGGGTGCACTACAGTGCATCTCTGCCTACCCCTTCGGGGAATACAGGCGTGATGATGATGTATTTATGTACTGTTGTTTCTAATAAATAATTTAATAAACAAATTATGATCTACCGATACCACTAGTTGTAGTGATCCAAGCGGCTTACGCTTAACCCACTAGCCCAAGCCGACAATTAGTGTTTTTATCTGTATGGTACTAGTTTAAATAAAACTGAAAAAGGAAAGTGAGAATAAATAAACTAGCGTCATCAAAATTAGAAAGGTCATTACTCAAAAAATCTACTTTCCCCACTACGTACATAAATATAAATTGCTTTTATTTCTTTGAATATTTTTTTATTGTGCATGAAGTTTAATATATATATATAGCCTTCATTCGGACATAGCAATATTTATTTACTACTACTACAGCCCTTTTAACGTCCCACTGCTGGGCACGGGCCTCCCCTCAATACGAGAGGGATTTCAGGCCATAGTCCACCACGCTGGCCCGGTGCGGGTTGGCAGACTTCACACATCTATCGAGAACTAGACAAGTTCCCTCAGACGTGCAGGTTTCCTCACGATGTTTTCCTTCACCGTTTCATAGCAAGTGATAATCTCGGATGAAAATGAGATTCGCACATAAATGCCAGAGGTGCGAGCCAGGATTTGAACCTGCACAGTTTGATTTGCAAGACGTGCGTTCGACCACTTGGCTACAAAGTCAAAGTCAAAGTCAAATCATTTATTCTGTATAGGCCTATGGGGGCACTTACAAATTGTCAAGTTTAAATTTTTTTCTTATATTCTACTATGCTACCACCGGATCGAAACGCGACCTCAACTGAGAAGATCCGGCAAGAAACTCAGTGGGCTGATCATTTTTTAAATCGCCAAAAGTTATTACAAATATACCACGGCTCATTTCCTTAGTTATTCGTAAATTGTTCTTTTGTTCCACTTTTGCGTGTCCGTTTGCCAGGTGGCAAAGGCCTCCTCCAATCTTCTATATTCTGGCCTTTCTATGGCCACTCTACCCCATGGTATTCCCGCTACTTGTCTTATCTCATCGTCCCATCTTCTTTGTGGTCTACCTCTCTTCCTCTTTCCATCTCTTGGGTACCATTGTGTGGTTATTTTACTCCATTTATCCTGTCCTCTGATCATGTGGCCTGCCCATTTCCACTTTTGTCTCTTTATTTTCAGAGTTATGTCCTGGACCTTAGTCTTGCTTCTAATGGTGCTGCTCTTAACATTGGCGTGAGGTTTAATACATAGTTTCATATATTAAGCCCCGCGCACATAGGCATCAAAACTCACGTTTGCCAATTACCAAAACGAACAGGAGCCCGATTTTCGTCTGATAGACATGAATATCTATTTGAGATCAATTGACATATTTCGACATATCTTGAATTACAAATTACATTTTTCTTCCAACTCCTCCTACACCTTTTTAGATTAAATTCGTTCCAAGAAAATTTAGCTTTTCCCCGGGACTCGCCGAGGGTCAAACCTCGGTGTTTTCAATGGACACCGCTGTCGATCCTGGCTTACAGGAGTAACAGTGGTGGGAATGTGTGGCGGGCTTAGTCCCATATAAAAAAAAAATCTTGAATGGAGATTGATGTCTATCAAACGAAATTCGAGCCCCAAGGGCCTTTCCACCACCTCTTAAAACATAGTTGTTTCCATACTAACTGTCAATTTGTGGCAGATTTTGTACTAATTTAACTTACAAAAACTGAAAGCAATATTAAAAACATAGCTGATTCACCCGCCATCACCCATTTTGATATGAAACATCTATAAAGCGAGGGGTAAACCTGATTTTTGGCGTGGCGAGATTTGCCGACGCTTCGCCACAACAAAATGAAATCAACCTTATAACTTAATGCATAAAGTATAGTTTTAAATGCGGCCACGCTTCGTTCACCTCGGTTCGTTCCGCCGCTTAGACTCCGCCCATTTGCTGACTCCGCTCACTCGCGGCTATGAGGTTTATATTTTATGTTTCACATCTGCCAGGTGTCCCACGACGGCTCAGTTTTATATTGAATTTTGCTATTAATTACTTATCACTGGCTGAAATACCCGCTTAACGCAGGTAGAGCCATTCCTCATTTTATTCTATTAAATACCATCATTTCGTAAAAAAATAAGAACAAGAGATATTGCTCGATTCGTTCGATAGACATCAATCTCTATTAGAGATATGTCATAACGAAACGTCAAATTGGTCGTATGTTTTTCTTTTGTTTCGACCGAGCGCCGCGCGCGAGACCAATTATTTATCTATGGTTTCGACATATCTCTAATAGAGATTAATGTCTATCAACCGAAAATCTGGCCCCAGGTGGAGGTAAGGGGTGTTATTGACTCAGTGAAAAAGTTCATTCTTCAACGATATGACACCTAGACAGCAGACGCGCGGGGGTGTAGCTTTTATTTGCCACAGAAATTCAATCTTTATGTATAGTATCACACAGTTCGATATGGCAATAAAAACTGGCGCGCGAATTTTAACGCCCCAGTGATTGTAACCTTGACAAACATGAATACTTAAATCCCCGGGGCACACAGGAGCGTCAAGACACGCTGCAAAATGTTCGTCAATACCAAAATGTACTCCGTGTTTAAGAAACAAGAGAATAACATAAGAATTGAATTTGTGGTAAGATTAGGGTTGCCAACTTTTTATGACAAAAATAACGTATAAAATGGTTTGGATAGGAAAAAAATAAAGTATATGGAATAAAAAATAAGTATTTTACAAAATTTGTTTTTGTGTGTTTTTAGCACATGCTAAAAATGTTTTGTTATAAAATTTTAGTAATTATAAAGCGTTTCCATCATCCGTTTTCAAGTACCCATAATGAGTGTTTTGTTTTACGCATCATAGTAAAGGTTGGAAATAAAGTATTTTCACATACTTTATTGGTATGCAAAAGTATAAAGTATAATTACCAAAAATAAAGTAGGATACTTTATTATAAGGTATGGTTGGCAACCCTAGGTAAGATCCACGCTGCAAAATTATCTCGCTCATGCTAGGAGATTTCGTTTAAGAATAATCTTTTACAGCGAGTTAATACAGTTCCTTTTGGTATTTGGAAAAAAGTAACCATGGAGTTTCTTGCCGATTCTTCTCCATAGGAAATGAATTCCGAATGTGTGTATAAGATACTATTATTATTATGTACTGACGATTCATAAGTGCCTGTATTGGTTTACATTAATAAAAAAAAGTCTGAATATGATTCTATTGGCAAACGTTTTGCGCGCGTCTGATCGCCTTCGTGAGCTCGGGGCTTAAAAGATCTTAAAATCTAAGTTTTTGTTACTTCAAATGGAGCTTAGTATTGTTAATATACAACGCTATTTAGAGGCTATCCTTCAACGTTTTGGTTGGTTTGCTTCGATTCAAACCTTGTGCATCTAATTTAAAATGTTGTTGCCAAACAGATTTAAAAACGTACCTATAAGATTAATACATCATCGCGCCCGTTCCTCGACAAGGAGGCAGAAGCAGCTTGTAAGCTAAAGAATTTCAGTAAAAATACGCGTTCATGTTTTCTAAACAGATAGATAGAACAGCAGTAACTCTAAGATTATTATCAAAACAAACCGCTACCTCGAACGGTATTTATCAAAGAAATTTCACTCCTCAATCCAATGATTCATGATTCATCACTACCATATGCAACCCAATTGGGACCTTAGCATAAACATAACAGAGTTTTAATTACAACTTTCTCCACACCGAAACGCAAGTCACTGAATTAATCTTGATACATCGATACAAAAACATTCGTCGTCTGCGATAATACTTACACATTTCATTCATTTTTGATCGTTAAACCATTTCTTACACGAAATTTCTCACTCCGACAATCACTTCAAACCCGTGGGAATTAAGTTTCACTCATTAAAACACGTACTAAACGTTTTCACTTGAACAAAAAATCATCGGAACACACGCACTTAGTATATTTAATAAGTTACAGGTCCTAGAATGATATCCTTTGGGATACTTTGAATAATTTCTCTTTCCGTAAGTTCCTGTGCGCGGACGCACGTCTGTTTAACCGTGGGCGGTTCAATAGTATGACGTGTATTCAAAATTGAAGTATCAAGACACGATTCACTGTACAATCGGTTCGTTACATCGATGCCGACGTTATCCAACGCTTGCTGGAAATATACACTTGACTTTTTGTGCAGTATCCGTGCAGCAATGGAGGTTAAACTGCAGAGAGTGGTCGCCATCGTTTTAAATGGGCTGTTGAGTGGTAGAGACAGTTTTAGAGGGGGAATAGGGTACAGACGGTGACTGGAACGGTACTAATGTTTATGTTTGATGGTGTACGCGACGGCACGTGCCATGGTGCTGGTATGCGTTGATTATACCGGAGCAGATGTTCCATCGACTTCGAGTTTTATTTTGACTTTCTTTAACGACCTTTAAGGTGATATATAAAAGCTCTCAATACTTATCGAAATTATTGCACAATATAACCTTGTTTAGGGTAATATTTATGTGACTTAATAGCAGTTTTAAACAGTTTACTTTATTTGACAATTAAAAGAAAATATATGTAAAATATTTACGTAAACAATAGCGTGCACAAGACATTGTATTTTCTTACAGTTTATTAAGTACAAAAATATATAAAGTTTTATTAAAACAATACTGCAAAGGTTATAGTCGTAAGCACCCTGGACCCATTCAATCAGGCTACTGTCCCATTTTTACCAACTAGGTTACCATCCGGCACAGGGCCGTCTTTACCCGGGGGTTCAAGGGGTGCAGTACACCCGGGCGCACAGTCCTAGGGGGAGCAAGCCGACCGCCATAAAATTCGATAGGTACCTACTACACTGAGACCACGCGAGCGGAGGTACGCTGGCAGCTAGTTCAGTATATATCAGAGGTATTGTTATTGTTTTTAGGGTTCCTTACCCAAAGGGTAAAACGGGAACCCTATTACTAAGACTTCGCTGTCCGTTCGTCCGTCCGTCCGTCACCAGGTATCTCATAAACCGTGATAGTTAGACAGTTGAATTTTCACTGATTATATAATTCTGTTGTTCAAATACTAAAAAAAACAGAATAAAATAAATATTTAAGGGGGCTCCCATACAACAAACGTGATTATTTTGCTCTTTTTCATAAATAATGGTACGGAACCCTTCGTGCGCGGGTCCGACTTTTTTGTTGACATGCGGCGCAGGCCGACTTTCGCACCTCAGCACCGAATATGCTTAAGACGGCCCTGATTCCACATGTAATACATTTTCAAACTTCAAGCTGCCATATCTCAAAACTGCACTTGATGTGGATTGGATCCTTCTTGTTTAACAACGCGTGCAATTAAGAACAAGAACGCAATACATGATTTAATAAAGCAATCGTTAGCTCCGACAGGAAACTGTTAATTTAGTAATTCCACTCGACTGTGATGAATATATTTATGCGATAATACGTTAATGGTGTTATGGCGATCGTAATATTAGTACAACATCACACTTGTCTTCCCGAAAGGGTAGGCATAGGTGCACTGCGGTTTTTGCGTAATCTTCCCCCATAATTGAAGCCAGGATGATGGGTCGGGGGGCTCATCATCCATTGCACGGCTTCATCGGTCTGGGAGACGGTCGGAGTTGTACCAAGCCGTCTCTTCTCAGCGCCGGAGACCCAACCATTGTTGAGTTATCCGCTGGTGCGTCGCGGTGCATGTGAAAGCGATCCCGTGGCGCCCCGATATAAGCGGAAGATGGTACACCGTCGGTTTTAGTGGGTATACGGCCTTCTGCCGGGACTCCCACATAACCCTGTTACTTCCCCCGTGGTGGCAGGGTATCCATAAAGGATTTTCCGACATTAAAAAAAAAAAAAAAGGTGCACTGCGGTTTACCCATACTTCGCCGATGAATTGTGGTCAAAATATAATAGGGGGCGAGCCTATTGCTATTATACCGGGCACATGCCCCCTCAATACGAGGGAGATTTGGGTCATAGCCCACCACGCTGGCCGAGTGCGGGTTGGTGAACGTCACACGCCTTTCTATAGACAAGTGGTAATCATTATTGATAATGAATCTCCAAAATCTACCTCGTATTGCGATCTCTCTGGTATTGAGCGGTAATGTGCCCGGTATAACTAAATATTTGTACGCCATGCAAATGGCAGTCATGAACAGTACATTTATTGTTCCGTACCCAAAGGGTAAAACGGGAACCATATTACTGAGACTTCGCTGTCCGTCCGTCCGTCTGTCACCAAGCTGTATTTCATGAACCGTGATAGTTAGAGAGTTGAAATTTTCACAGATGATGTATTTCTGTTGGCGCTATAACAACAAATACTAAAAAACAGAATAACATAAATATTTAAGGAGGTTTCCATACAACAAACGTGAAACGAGGCGTTTTTATAGATAATGGTACGGAACCCTTCATGCGCGAGTCTGACTCGCACTTGGCCGGTTTTTTTAATTATAACATCTTGCATGAAACTGTCTGTATGTATACTCATGATTACAAATACATTTTTACATAACATTACATTACTATAATGACAATAGGCTTGTCCCTATTACATCGAGACTGAAATACATAAATGAAGTAAGAAGTTTTGCCTATACCATAGGAGAATACAGTCGTGGTGATTTAGAGATGTGCCGGATCGTTACAAATGTATATCAGCGGATACGGATCTTAACAATTTTATAAAAACTTCCTATAATTAATGTTTAATAAGCTTATCACAAAGATTCGTCATTGATCTTCGTCAAAGAAAACCTTCGAGTTAGGTACTATTGGTATGATAACTCACTACGAAAAATGTTTGCAATATACAGGGTGTATCAGAAGTCCGAAATAATACTTGGACGCTAGCATCGGTATCGTGTATACAACTGAATGGTATAAAAATTTGATTAAAATTCGATTTTTTTCAATTTTTTCAATTTTTTCCAACTTTTTTTTCGTCGTCAATTTCTAAAACTCGTAATATGTCGAGTCCTATGTAAAATTGGCATGTCCTGTTTTGTGAATATTGGTAGCCGCCTCTCATTAGTGTAGTTTACACTGCTGAATAGGGTTATGGATGTACCCAAAGGCCAGAACACGATACCTGTGACAAATATTCAAGGGTCTGTAACTCAGAAACTATGACAGTTAGGTATAAACTGTCTTCACTAAGCATCCACATATGAGCTGCCTTATATGTACCCAAAGTATTATTTCGGACTTCTGAAACACTCTGTATAGGTGCAAATTATTTGGTTTGAAGAAATTAAAAAATAATCTGAATGGAGTTTAATAGGTTTTCATTGCTAGGTAACCACCTATAAGTGTGTAGAATGTCATCTATCTTGAAAATTAATAAGGTAAAAGATCCGCCGAAAAAGTAACGGATACGAATCTTTATTTTCCCTCTGATATCCGCGGGTACGGATACGGATATCCGGCACATCACTTGTGGTGATGTATTTAAGACATTATGACATAAGCCTGTCCTTAGATAATAATTGCGAACAGAATAAACGGATGGAGCACAATAGTCAATTACAGTTATGCCATTCGTATTGTTTCGATGGCAATTGTGTGCGCCCTTTCGCCGAAGGTGCGTCGGTAACACGAGGTCATATTAAAGATATACTCTATGGATAGGTAATAAATAAAGAATCTAGGGTAAGCGAGGTGTTGCGGTTCATGCCAGATCGATCCTGTGGCGCCCCGATATAAGCGGAAGATGGTACACCGTCGGTTTTTAGTGGGTATACGGCCTTCTGCCGGGACTCCTTCATAACCCAGCTACTTCCCCCGCGATGGCAGGGTATCCATAAAGGATTATCCAACGTTAAAAAAAAAGTGTGAGCGAGATGCAAAATAAACATAATTTTATTATGTTTTTCGGTATTTGTTGTTATAGCGGCAACAGAAATACATCATCTGTGATAATTTTAACTGTCTGACTATCACGGTTGATGGTGACAGACGGACGGACGGACAGCGGAGTCTTAGTAATAGGGTCCCGTTTTACCCTTTGGGTACGGAACCCTAAAAAGGATACGTCTGATATTATTATTAGTTGGCACACAAATGTTTACACTTGGGACTTTTTAACATTAAATTTTATAGCAGTTTGGACTAAATAGTAAAACATACAAAACAACTTCACTCGTGACCCCTCAAATCCACCCCTTTGGGCGTGGATTCCTGAAAATAATTGTATGATGACACCTTCCTTTAAATATCCCTATCAATATACTCGTATATAAAAATCAATGCCACTTTTCATTGAAAGCTAACTCCTCCTAAACGGAAGGACCGATTTGAATTATTTTTTTGTGTGCGTTTGGGTGGCGCGTGGTTTAGATTCACAATTGGACCCGGTAGGTGGCGCTGCTTTCGTATGTCACTCATCCTAAGGCGGTACGAAGTTCGCCCGGCCAGCAAGTTAAACATAAAATTATATTCATTGAAATCGTTTTATAAATTACGGCGATATGCGATTATAAAAACGCAACTAGGTCAAAAAATATACGATTGGAAATGCGAAACACCTTTTTTGAAGACGGTTAAAAATATTAATAAAACAATACTTAGTCACGTTATGATTTTCCGAACGGTATTTAGTTGATTGAAGCGTTAAATTGGCCGCTGTTTTTATGAGAAATGGTGCAAAATGAGTGTCGCAGTACATATGTAATTCGTTACGCTCTATATACTCTTGAAATCATATGTACATGTATTGTGTGTATGTGTGGGAGTATGCCTGTGTTCTGTAATATGCACAGATAATGTTTTATGTATTTGTCCTAAAACAAATAAAAACTAACACTGTTTATATAAAATGCCCTGTTTTAAAAATGTCATTCTTTTAATAATGAATCATGTTTTTAATTAAAATATCGTATTGGTATATTGTTTTCTCATATTTACGCGAATACTATACATTGAAATAAAACTATCTTATTTTCCCGACGTTTCGGCTGCTTTACAGCAACCATGGTCACGGGGGGACTATACTATACTACGTCGGGAAAATAAAATAGTAAATAAACGCGATAGAATCCGTAATATATTTTTATTTCAATACCTTATTGGTAATTAAAACTGAACGATGCTTTTTATGTCAAAAAATGTATACACTGCTCATATTCTAGGTATCATTGAAAAATATGTTGATTTCATGCCTTAAAAACCGGCCAAGTGCGAGTCGGACTCGCGCACGAAGGGTTCCGTACCATTATCTATAAAAACGGCAACAAAATCACGTGTATTGTATGGGAGCCCCCTTAAATATTTATTTTATTCTGTTTCTTAGTATTTGTTGTTATAGCGGCAGAAATACATCATCTGTGAAAATTTCAAGTCTCTAGCTATCTCGGTTCATGAGATACAGCCTGGTGACAGACGGACGGACGGACGGACCGACAGCGAAGTCTCAGTAATAGGGTTCCCGTTTTACCCTTTGGGTACGGAACCCTAAAAATGGAGTCATAGCAACTCCACAACGATAGTGATAGTAGACTTGGGGCCAAGATGGCAAGGGGCAGGCTAACATTGGTTTTAAGCTGTAAGTTAGAAACGCGTGGGTTACGATATTTGGTAATACGACCCGGCAAGTGGTTCTCCCACGTAAACCAGATCAAGACAAGACCATGCCCCACAAACAGTTACAACCATTGACTATGTAAAATTCGTCTTTATAGCATATACTAAAAGGAGAAGCCTTATAGACTTCGCCTTGCGGCAAATATATTGACGTTTCTCTGACATCCGCCATTTTAGTTGCCGCCAAACAATATTTATTAGTTTTACAGTAAAAAAGTTATTATAACGCTATAAAACATTTGTACTTTAATAAATACGTCGCAGCAGTGGTAGCCGAGTGTAGGGATGTGACTTGGAGGAGAAAAACCCGATTATTAAATAATCGATTTTTCTCTCTTTAAAATGAATCGATTTATAAAAAATCGATTTTTCTCTCTTTAAAATAAATCGATTATTAAAAAATCGATTTTTAAGTAAAGAAATAATCGATTTTTTTTTAAACTATAAAGTAACATTTTTGTTTTGTACATAAAAAAATGCCAACTCGATAATAACTTAAACAACTTCACTCTTTGAGTTTAAAGAAAACGAAAACTGATTAGAATTGTGGTGCTATTTGCAAAATTCCATTAGGGATGTGACTTGGACGGGAAAAAATCTATTACTAAATAATCGATTTTAATAAAAAAAAATCGATTATTAAATAATCGATTTCTTTCACTTTGAAATAAATAGTTTTTTTTAAATAATCGATTTTTATAAAAATCGATTATTTTTTCACATGCCTAGCCGAGTGGTCGAACACACGCCTTGCAATCAAAGTGTGCAGGTCCAAACCTCTGGGATTTATCTCGAATCTCATTTTCATCCGAGATTATCACTTACGGTGAAGGTAAACATCTTCAGAAAACCTGCACGTCTGAGGGAACTTGACTAGTTCTCGATAGATGTGTGAAGTCTGCCAACCCGCACTGAGGGGAGGCCCGTGCCCAGCAGTGGGACGTTAAATGGGCTGTAGTAGTAATACGTCACGTGTTGTTATTGTTTGGCATCTTGGTACTAACTTGATCCGACAAATACAATAGCGGATGTCAGATAAACGTAAAAAAAAATGCCGCAGTGTATAGAGTAACTAGAATACCCGTAACGACTCTAATCTTCGTATGGCTCTGCGGTAATGATTCCGCCATTGTTGTTATCTCATGTAGTATACGGAAACTATATGGGAAAACAATAATGGCGGAGTCAGATACACCAGAAAATTTTACCGCAGCGCGGGGTCGATAAGCCATCTCCGTTATAATATCTCCATGCTTAGGGATGATGACCTAAATAAAATACAAACTTTTTGCTAGCATACCAATAAATAACCTACAGAGTATGTTAACTACTTGTATTATGACCATAGAGTAACCGAAACTCGAAATAAAAAGGTCATTGGTTACGACTTATATTTGTTTACTGTCCCAAAAAATACACTGTAAATGGCACGAGTCCAACTGAGAATTCATTTTTGGCAAGATTCAGTTTTCTGTTGCAGTCTCGACCTAATTTACTCATGTCGAGGCTGAACACACTTAAGCGACCGAAATTATTTCTGCTTTTGTTACGAAATGAAAGAAATTATGAAAAATTATATCATAAGATGAGGAATGACTCCACCTGCAATAAGCGGGCATTTCAGCCAGTGTCAAGTAATTAATAGGAAGAACTAATTCAATAAATACACATTGTAAAGAGAATTTTTTTAATAATGATTGCCACTTGCTGAACGGTGAAGTAAAAAACATCGTGAGGACTTGCACTTCACACGCCTTTCTATAGGTCTATAGAAAGGCGTGTGAAGTGCAACCCACACTGGGCCAGCATGGTGGACTATTGCCCAAAATCTTCGTATTGAGGTGGAAATGTGCCCGGTATAATGACGATCATCGCCCCCTATTACATTGGAACTAAAATATATCGGCGAAGTATCGCACTGCAGTTCACCTCTGCCTACACTTCAGGGAATATATTATTATTTTTTTAACGAAATGAGCGAAATGATGATATTTAATGGAATAAGATGAGGAATGGCAACACCTGCGACTAGTGCGAGTATTTCGCCAATGTCAAGTAATTAATAGCAAGGACAAATTCAATAAATACACATTATAAATAAAAATGGATAATGACAGTGATAAAGATGGCGGATGTCCAGGGAATATATTATATAAAAGCTGCAAAATAAATACATTGGCGTTTTGGTGTGGGCTAAAAATTAGACATGCGTGTTTCGGCGCGAAAATTTGGGCAGAGATAAAAGAATATTTAAAACGTCAAACTTATGGAATCATCCCTCCTATACAGGAGAGGTAAATATTTGGGCATAGAGGAATGGAACTCAACTATTCTTCAATCTAAAATGTATGAATCGAGATCTAAGTCAAAATCAAAGCGAAATCATTTATTTTGTATAGGACTATGGGGGCACTTACAAATTGTCAAGTTTACATTTTTTTATATCATACACTAATACCGGATCGAAACGCGATCTCAACTGAGATGATCCAAGATACTCAGTGGGCTGCTATTTTTTTAAATCGCCAATTTAAATGCTTATTATTAAATTTGTAATAAAATAAAAGTCATACCTATTATTAGTTAAGTGTAAATCCAATATTTAACACATCATGCGTTTATTCATCCACTGTAACTCACACATTTCTATAATTAATTAGATAATTTATGATTCATTTCGGTTAATCACACGTATATAAACATAATTTATATATATGTACCTTCTCATCCATCTGAAGAATCTGTTACCAGCCTTCTTGGCGCTATTTTTCTTCTTTTTCCCCATTTTCTTCTGAATCTACCAGAATCATATAACACAAACACCTTTTACTTGCAAAAACACTAATCACTGTTTATGGTATTTTAAAAAGTTGGTCTCTTTAAAATTCGAACGTCACGTTAGACACGACACTGGCCAGTTATCAGTTTTAAAGTTCCTTCGAATTTCGAATGACGATTGTCTCTGATCGGTACAGGACTCGGATGGGCTCTTATAAAAAAGGGTTTAATATTAGATACACTCGAATTAGTTGTCTATGGGAGTACACAATATTAATAGCTGGAAAAAATAGAATATCACTTATATTATTTACATTTTACAACTGAAATCTTGATATATTTACCGAAACGGCAGAAATAATGCTGACACGAAAAAGGAATACAATAAATTCTAATATGTATTCAAATGTGAGTTTGTGAAAGCTTAGAAGCGCACGATAGGGTGCGCGAGCGCAGACTGGCGCGTGGCCACGTACAAATTTAGATACTGAAAAAAAAAAAACAGCGTTGGATGCACATTGCGAGAAATGCAGTATTTTGTTTATTTTAGTTGGTTCAATCTTGCCACCACCTCTCATAGCAGTTTTATTTTAATACTACTGTCATTTTTGACATAATGTTTCACTAGGAAACCTGTCAAATGACCTAAGATAATTTTAGGGCTCCCCCAACGGGCGTCAACACTCGCGCGTAAATTTTTGTCATAGCAATACGAACTGTAATGACACAGAGAAAAAGTTTATTTTACAACGAAATCACACTGACAGCGCGAGCGAATTTTTGACTTATGGGGGCGTGGCTGAAATTTAATCTTTATGCATATTGCACACAGAGTTCGTTTCAGTACTGGCAAACGCCCGTGTGCCGGTGGCTTTGAGAGCTTGGCCCCACAAACCACATACCTGTTGTCTGTGCTTGGCCCTTACCACTGCTTGTTGTTTAAATGGGTGGAATGGCTCTACCTGAGATTAGCGGGCATTTCAGCAAGTAATTAATTAATCAATTCAGTCAAGTAATTAATAGCCAAAGCAAATTCAAATTTTTTTTTTATCCTATATTGTCCCACTACTGGGCAAAGGTCTCCCCCATTTTTCGCCACGCTAATTCAATAAATATACGTAAAAATTAAAATGGGTGATGAATGTGATAAAGATGGCGGACCATAGAACAAGCATAGAGTCGCTGCAACTTTCAGAAATTAAAACAAGAGTAACAAGAACTATAAAACCATTTGTATAAGTGGAAATAAACCCAAAAACAAACAGAACGGAGGGTAGGCAGACGGGAAATAAAATTAGACGCGAGTACCACTGAGTCACCGCGGTCTAAATGCGGAACGACGACGTGCCGAGTGGTATAACTTTATAAGATTCCTGTATGATTTGAAGCTAAAACTTTCGATTTGAAATAAATTCCATGTGGGATAGAATCAGATACAGCCGCGTTACGACCACCTGTCCTGAAGGAATGTTTTTAACCGACTTCCAAAAAGAAAGAGGTTCTGAATTCGACCATATGGGGTATATGGGGTACTGTGTCAAATTTTATAATAAGATACCCCCAAATATCATTAACCTCAATGAAACCAAATTTAAAACTTGCATTAGACAAACACTATGCAGGCGAGCATATTGCACAATAGAGAATTATCTAGAGGATAAACACGCTTGGTCAGGCGCTGGTCCGGCTCCACAGGAACTCATTTGAGGGATGTTTGATATTTGTCCCGTTTTCCTCCTCCTTCATACCTTTAAATCTTACACTGACTTAGCTTGTAATTTGTATTGCTGATTAATTTTGTGTTTTGAGAATGTATAGCCTCATTAACTTTATATTATATAATTGTTAATTAAGAAAAACACATTGTAATGCAAATAACTTGTAAATCCTTATTGGAAAAAAGCAACCATGGAGTTTCTTGCCCATTCTTCTCCATAGGAATTGCATTCCGAATGGGTGGTCGAGATACTATTAATACTATTTATTTTTTACTGACGATTCATAAGTGCCTGTATTGGTTTTCATGAATAAAAAAATTCTGATTCTGATTCTGACCGTAATTTTCCAATACTACTTTCAGTGATTACCACCTGCTGAACGGTGAAGGAAAACATCGTGAGGAAACCTGCACGTCTATAGAAAAGCGTGTGAAGTTCACCAACCCGCACTGGGCCAGCGTGGTGGACTATGGCCCAAGTCTCCCTCGTACTGAGGAGGAATGTGCCCGGTATAATGGCAATAGGCTCGCCCCCTATTACATTGGGACCAAAATACATCGGCAAAGTGTGGGCGCACTGCAGTGCACCTCTGCCTACCCCTTCGGGGAATACAGGCGTGATTATGTATTTACTTTCAGTGTTTGACAGTTAACTCAGTACACAATCTGTCAACAATTGACAGTTACTATTGAAAAAACAATACTTTATGAGATGTTGGTTGGATGCATCCGCCATCTTTATCACTGTCATCATCCATTTTCATTTATAATGTGTATTCAACTCATTTCACAAAAAAAATAAGAAGAATAAGATATTGTTAAAGTAACTATGTAAGTTTTGACTTTCTTATCTACTTATGTTGCCCTTTAAACGTAAAAAAATAATCGTAAATAAACAAAAGCACATATTGAGTATGATGCAACTGGAGTTTGGGCGTCGTCCAACGTACGGTCACTTATGCGACAAAGATAAGAATGAGGAAACGACTAAAATAAACAGCGATAGGTACCATAGACAGATTCGTTACGTAGAATAGTTATATTAAGTTTACTATGGAGTTTACTGTACTTATGAGGTTTTAATACATCAATTTCTTATATACTACGATCGAAGCGGAATGTGATCTCAACTGAGGAGATTCAGCAAGAATCCACGTGCTTGTTTTTTTTTTGCGTCAACGTATAAGTTGTAATAATTTATATCTGTTCAATGTTTACGAAGCTTTTAAAAGCATCTTAAATACACAAGACTATTTAAGATGCTTTTAAAAGCTAAATCGAGTATGGTAAATATTACTTATTTGCATATAGAATCGCGCTTAAAACAGGCATGCTTGACCGCCCGTAAACTTTTGACCGGCAACTCATACATAAACCAATCGTTGCAAAATATTTTCTTCTAACACATACTTATAACAAACATAGACAAATTCCTTCAAATGCATTCATTTCACGTTAAATAGTCAAAGAAATAAACCACCAGTGTTATCAGAACTCTGAATCTGTCGAAATGTTAAACAAAATGGTGAAACTTCAATGGCAGTGGCGCGGTGGCAGGTCTAACGTGATTGGATACAAAAGACACTTTCGCGCGCTGATGTGACACGCGTTCTATATTCAAAACTTCCTGTTCAGTTTTTATATTTCGAAATTGGAGCTATTTACGAAATGTGACTGGTTTCGTTTGGTGTTCTAAAAACCAAAAAGAGAAATGAGTATGTATTGACTATAGTTATAATTTTTTTTGATTTTTTAAATCTTAATTTATGAACTTTCATTTTATAATATTATTAATCAAGATAAATGACTATATGTGAACGTAGATTATTAGTACGATTCCTAAAAACTATGTTTCACACATCACAATTTTACAACCGATAAAAAACCTACCTATTAAACTAAAAATATTATATTGTAAAGATTTACTGTAGGGCCGGAACGTACACAGTAGGTACTTTAGACACGGAATAGAAAATCTCCAAATCTCAATGCTACTTTCGAAATAACTTTTTTTTTTACAATTCTTATCATGAAGCTGTCATGGAAACAGCCCATCACCATAGACAATTAAGTTTTTTATTCGAATTTTGAAAAAAAAATAACCGTATTTAGTTCGAGAGCGCGGAAACGAGTCCTGTAACGTCAGTCAAATGCGAGACGTACGCGGCGACTGATGTCGGCAAGATGGTATTGAAAATACGCTCTTTTCGGGGAACGCACATGTTTAATTATAGTACACGATGATATGTTGATACAGTATATGCGCGTTTTCAGGAGAAATCTTTCCTGAAGTGTTCTAGCCAGACACTAAACTAATATATAATTATCGCCAAACAACACCTACTCATCGTATGATTCAAGCTAAGCTTGTATGAGTTACCCCTCGTAGAATAGACTGGGGGCGAACCCAGTTACACCCAGCCCAGGGCCCCAAGTCTATCGTGGAGTTGCTATGACTCCATTTATGAATGAAAACAACATCTTGAATAAGAGACAACCGGACAATATTCTATTTTTACTTTTTATGTCCCACTACTGGGCAATAGTCTCCTCCCTAATCCTTCCATTCGTCCTCCTTTCTCTAACACAACATATAACTTTAATTTTAATGTGGTTGTAAGTACATTCCTGCAGGAAGTATGTGACAAGATCGCCCTCAAATCTGTGTCCAATTGACCAAAAAGCTTAGTTTCCTATTACAGAAAGATTTGTCTTAAAAATATAATAATACTACGTATCATAATAATTCCAGTGTCGTCGCTTTTTTCAGATATTTTGACTAAAGTCTCTAAAGCAGATAGATCCATTTAGATTATGCGACCATAATGAAATCAGGCCCCATACCACCTGCCTTGTATCAAACTTTTATTTTTTACGAAATGAGTGAAATGTTGATATTATAATGGAATAAGATGAGGAATGGCTCCGCCTGCGTTTAGCCGATATTTCAGCCAGTGTCAAGTAATTAATAGCAAGGGCAAATTCAATAAATACACATTATAAATAAAAATGGATGATGACAGTGATAAAGATGGCGGATGAATCCAATGTTTTTAATATTACTTTCAGTTTTTGACAGTTCAACTTTGTAGACAATCTGTCAAAAAAATTAAGTTAAATAGTAACTTAATTTTTTTGACAGATTGTAAAAAAAAAAAGAAGAAAAAGCTAAGTTGTACGAATGAAAATTCAGTTTCCGATGGCTCATAAATTATAAGTCCACAATAACAAAAGCCTCAAGTCTATACAAATAAATAAAATCGATGTGTCTGTCTGTCATAATAACAGTTTTTTACTAAATGCACATGAAAATATACTCGCCACCTATAAATAAAAGGAAATTTTAAAAAATTGTCTGTCTATTTGTTTGAGGTTAACTCCCAAATGGCTGTAGCGATTTGGACGGGACTTTCACTGGCAGAAAGCTAATGTTACAAAGAGTAGGCTATAGTGTAAAAAAACTTATCTTTTCCGGGAAATCTCCCTAAATTAAACGCGGGCCAAGTCGCGGACACTGCAAGTGGATAATAAAATTACACCTAAAACAGTTCTACGATAAATCGGACCATCAAAAAGTCTAACCTTGGCAATAGGATTGCAAATGTGACATCATTGCGAAATGAGCTCAAGGCCCCACAACACAAGTCTTATTTTCATATGACAGGTGACTAATAGCAGATTTCGCTCCATGGTTAAAAGCTCGTTTCTTTGGAATGTAGAGTTAAACAACTTAAGCCATTGGGGCTTAGACGCTTGCGTGTCAATTTTATTCCAATATCAAGTAAGTTCGCTTCTGTGGTCATCGGTCACTTCTGTAACCATAAAAAAAAACTACCTTTCACCCAAAACTAAAAAAACTATCTATAATTGTTTTCCTGTGATATTTTGATTATTATCTAACAAATAAAAATGATGAAAAAAAAATTCAACAGTATTGTTTACTTCGGTTTTTTGTAATGCCCCACTGATCAGACATTTTGTTTTTACAATCATAATTAATGCAATAAGTATTTAAACTGTGGCAGATTGCAAACCCACACGCTCCATATTAAGTTTAATCCAAAATCGAAATGCGTCTATTAATCAATTTTAACAGTCTTACACAACGAAGGATCAAGTTTTTTTTTTAAAATAAACTTACGGAAAAAATGGAAAAATTTAAAACGATTCAAAAATTATAACACTTAACAAGGTTGAATTTTACTGGGGCCTTACCAACGCTATTTAAAAGTATTGTTATTTCAAGTAGCAGTGGTAGCCGACTGGTCGAACGCACGTCTTGCAAATCAAAGTGAGCGGGTTCAAACCCCGGCTCGCACCTCTGGGATTTATGTGCGAATCTCATTTTCATCTGAGATTATCACTTGCTATGAAACGGTGAAGGAAAACATCGTGAGGAAACCTGCATGTCTGAGGGAACTTGTCTAGTTCTTGATAGATGTGTGAAGTCTGCCAACCCGCACCGGGCCAGCGTGGTGGACTATGGCCTGAATCCCCCTCGCATTGAGGGGAGGCTCGCATTGAGTGGGACGTTAAAAGAGCTGTAGATTATTTCAATAGTAATTTTAAATTTTTAACAGTTTTTATACTGAGTTAACTGTCATAAACTGACAGTACATTACTGCAAGACAGGTGTTTTTTTTTAAATGGACTACGCTGTTGGCCGTGATGTGGCCTTTACAGCTTTACCGGAGTAGTGGCGAGCGCAGAGTGCAGTCCAACCAAGGCCTTAAGGGCGGATAAGAGTGGTAACTAGCTCAAGGGCGCCACACAGGGCACGACCTCGGCTTGGGCAGTTACCGTGAGGGGAGAGGTAGTGTCTGTGCTCCTAGGTGCCAAGATGTACCTACGAGCGGAAGAGGGGGTTCCACGACCTCGCTGTCGAGATCGGTGTCTGTTTGAGGCTGGTGTAGGTGTTGGTGGCCCTCTCGACGCCCGGGTCGAGGAGGGCGGTGCACAAGACAGGTGGTGGTAGTGGGGCTTGTAGGTAAGTAGTAGATCAAGTATCAAGAAAACGTAATGGTTACTTCTCGGTCTGATAATAAATAACTATAAGCTATATAACAACACATAATCATCGTATGATCCCGAAATAAGCAAGGCTAGTACCATATGGATACCATACAATGGACTGGGGTCGATCCCAGTTACACCCAGACGAAGGCATAATTCAAAAAGGTCAGGTAAAGCGCATAAAACTTATATTTCCTAAATAAGTATATTAAGTAGCCACTCTAGCCTCCTTCCTCGATAATTTAAAATATTTCTTATACCATCGACAATTCTATACAGCCAGTGCTCCATTTGACATTTCCTATTCTAAATTCAAAATTAGAACCCGCCGTTTACGACCTGCGTTTATTATCTATGGCATAGATGTGGTGCATTCGTTCAGCAGTGCAATGCTGGACATTCGCCAAGCCGGGTGCGTCGACCCTACCTTAGTTTTCTTATTTTACGTCTGAGAATCTAACATAGACACGTAATAATCGTAAAAGAGATAAATAAACATTGTTCCAGTTGAAGCGAATCTCTAATTAAAATCGTGATTTGACTGAGGTTTTATGGACTAGAAAACAGACATGTTTAAATTGTAACAATAGTTTGTGGCTAATTTGGACATGATTGTGTTGAGGGATGGAAAGAATAAACAAATTATATCAAGCCTGTTTTGTCAGTTGAACTAATATATTTATTAATTAATGGTAAAAAATCTTTTTTAAAACAAGCTTTTATTTAATTGCCCTTAGTTTTCGTGTTCTCCTCAGCAAGCCCTTTCATTTGATACCCATACTGTGGTAGTGCAGAAAAAATAACTATTACCACTATCTTGGATGATCCGACATATTGGAATTAGAACGACCTCACATAGCTAAGTATGAATTGTCATCCAAAATAAGCTTGTATACCAAATTTCAGCTCAATCGGTTAAAGATAACTGATTTAAAATTCAGTTGCAAAATTCCACCCGGACATACATTGCAAGCTACTATAAAGCTTACTATGCAATTTATGTACTACCTACCTATGTAACTGGCTATAAATAGTTTACGCAACTCATATGGTACCTACATTTAAATTCCGTAAGATCTCGTAAGAAATAACTCGTTATGATAAAATCAGATCAGTAATAACATCACAATTTACACGCAACACAAAAAGGGATTTCAACATTCACAAGTACTGGCCAGAAACAATCATTTCATAAAAATCGAAGAAACCTTTTTAAATTAATCACTGGCCTATGAAATTAAGTAAATAAAAGTCATGTCACATTTGAAATTGGAATCATTTTAGTCACATCAAGAAGTGCGAAACACTATAAACTTTTTGATTACACTGACCACAAACAAAAAAAAAAACACAATCCAAATTCAAAATTTGAAGTAACGTTTCGCGCCACTCCGCGGCGGGCACTGCACAAAAAGATGGCGCGGGAAACGATGACAAACGCAAAAGGTAATGTGATAAATTGTTTCAATTAGGATTCATGTTGTGTTCTTCACCAAATAAGCGCGAGTAACGTCCGAAGAATGCACGGAGCGCCAACGGAAGCAGGTCAATGGATAAATAATGGTGTCTTCAATTATGGTGCCTTTACGCCTGTAATGAGTGTAGTGTATGTTAAAAAAAATGGATAAGGTGAGGAATGTGTTTTTAAGAGGTAGTATAAAAGTAGAGCCCAAAATAGAACAAGTAGTAACATAATAGAAGTAAGAGACTAGAATGGTTTGGGCATGTGATGAGAAGAGATGAGAAGCATGTGACTAAAAGAGTGATGAGTATGAATGGGGATGGATGGACACAGAGCGAGATAGGGATGAAACGATACGAGTAAATACAGGTACTTACTCGATACTTTTCTCTTGATGCTGAGTACTTATGGTATCGATAATTTACAACTGAGTACCGAGTAGGTATCGGTCAGAACTGAGTAGTTCTATCGTATCGTTTACTCATTATTATTCTTTTAACACATTAGTTTTAAACGAATTTTAAGGTCTGTTTGTTATTATGGTAACCTAGAGCCCCTCAAAAACCGTCATTTTTCATAAAATTACGGGGCCTTGTTCGGGACCACTTAATATATAACTTAATTACTTGTATTGTTACATGAATAAAAAATGTTAATACTAATTACTGACTTTATTTTTTGAATAAAATTTTACTCAAATCGATCGATATGAGTAAGTATCGATACTTTTCAATCCATTTCGAGTAAGTATCGATACTTCACGATCGATACTATATCGAGTAAAAGTATCGATACCTCGCAGGTATCGTTTTATCCCTAGAGCGAGAGGAAGACCAAAGAAAAGATGGAAGGAGTGAGTAATTTTTTTTTTAACAAAAAACGGAAACAGACTTCAAAAACCTAGGTGCACTATAAAGCTAAAAATATCCTTATAATTCATTACATTTGGAGTAGGTGCCAATCTACGTCAGACTAGGCAAATACACACATGAATGTATACATAAATAATAATAAATACATTTTTATATGTATTTCTAAATTAAATTAATTCTTAAAAGTATTCGGATTTCGACTGCTGACATTATTTTATGTTTATGAAAACGTCCTGTAACCTGCGTCCGTCTGTAGGTAGCCACAAAAATAATCTCGTCTTAGCATCGAGTTCCGGAGTTGTTACACCAAGAAGGTCATTCGAGCAAAAAGTTTTACAGATTTATCATTTCGTTAATGTTTCACTGTATATTCACTTACCTACATTTTAAATTTGAGAACATTGACTCTCACAATTTAATAGGTGTTATACGCTCCATAAACGATAGTGACTATGTTAAATATTTTTTAAGGATTGCTATAGCAGTGGTAGCCTCGCGGGCAAGAACGCCCGCCTTGAACGTAAGGGGTGCAAGTTCAAATCCCAGGCCCGTACCTCTGAAATAATTTTCATGTAAGAATGTCATTTTCAACAATGATTACCACTTGCTGAACGGTGAAAGAAAACATCGTGAGGAAACCTGCACGTCTATAGCTTTCTATAGCGTGTGAAATTCACCAACCCGCACTGGGCCAGCCTGGTGGACTATGGCCTAAATCTCCCTCGTATTGAGGGGGAATGTGCCCGGTATAATGGCAATAGGCTCGCCCCCTATTACAGTGGGACCAAAATACATCGGCGAAGTGTAGGCGCACTACAGTGCACCTCTGCCTACCCTTTCGAGGAATGCAGGCGTGATGATGTATTTATGATGTATTTAATTAGTTCTTGCATTAATGCTAGTCCTTCCAAGATTATTGCATGACTATAATAATACCCGCCCCATTATCACCACTTGTAGTTCTAGCATGTGTGCCAAGACTGTATGTCACGGAATATCTTGATGTTGTTTCTTTCTCTCGTATAAAATTAGACAGAGAGCGAGCGAGAGAATCTGTGACAAAGGTTTTTTTTTTTTAATGGACTTCGCTGTTGGCCGTGAGGTAGCCTTTACAGCTTTACCGGAGGAGAAGTGACAAAGGTCTTGTCGCGACATGCGTGCGACCACTGTCTTGCAACAACAATAATTTAAGAGGTGGTGGTAACTGGTCAAGTTCCAGGGACTAGTACTAGTAGGTAGGGACCAAAATACATCGGCAAGGATTTGGTGCACTGCAGTGCAGCTCTGGCTACCCCTTAGGAGAATACAGGGGTGATAATGTTTTTATTGTTTGATTATTATTAATGTCTTTTCACACAAGTCAACATAATATGGTGAATCAGGCAAATTATTGAATAAAATGATTTGTAAATACCACACTCGTATAACTGCATTCCCACTTTATCTGGCAGCAGTTAATTAACTTTTAACCTCATTAGATGAAACAGGATTAACATGCTACTATTGATTAACTAATTATATATTTACAACAAGGATAATCTACCTACCCACATAGCTATGGGGTATTTGAAAATTGAATAATATTAAATTGGGTGCTTGATTTATGGAATTATCTATAGTTTTCTAAAAGAAAGGGGCCGTCCATAGATCACGTGAGGCTTGAAAGGGGGCAGGGGGTTTGGCAAAAATCACGAAATATCACAGGGGGGGGGGGCGGGGGGATGGTGTAGTAAGATATCACGTGTATTTATTTTTTCGTCAGACGCGCGATTTCTAAACCGAAAAGCGACGCCGCGACGCGTAGTGTGACCTTGACTCGCCGTTGCCAGGCAACGTCCTTATTTTCCGAATAAAATTTTGATTATACTTTATGCCTGTATTTAAAGATAATATTCCAAAAAAAATTAGGTCGGGGACTAACCCTCCCCGGTCCAAAACCTCACCAGGTATCACCAAGGGGGAGGGGGTTAAAACATGCTAAAAAAACATCACGTGATTAATTTACGGCTACAACTATGGCGCCCACCACCACCTGTTAAAGTAATGTTGTTGCAATACTAATTGGGCATTTTTGACAGATGTTGTACTGTGCTAACTGTCAGGAACTGATAGTACAAAAACATTCTTTTCAAACAGGTGGGGGTAAGGGGGCTCATAGCGACCTACGGAATATGATAACTTAGGCTATTCACATGGCTAAGCACTGCTGGCTACCAGCAATGTTGTTCTATGTGAATTGTGCTTAAGCAATTTTAAACTATTAGATGTGCAACCACATTCTTGTGCCCTGTGCTGTAAACTGTAGTTAATTTATAATTGGATGCATACAGCAAGCATATCATATGTATCACGTATAGAAGATACTATTATTATTATTTATTGACGATTAATAAGTGCCTGTATTGGTTTACATTAATAAAAAAATCTGATTCTTATGCTATGTAATGCAATGTGTAGTCCTTCTTCTTTTTAGGGTTCCGTACCCAAAGGGTAAAACGGGAACCCTATTACTGAGACTTCGCTGTCCGTCCGTCCGTCCATCCGTCTGTCACCAGGCTGTATCTCATGAATCGTGATAGATAGAGAGTTGAAATTTTCACAGATGATGTATTTCTGTTGCCGCTTTATCAACAAATACTAAAAAACAGAATACAATGAATATTTAAGGGGGTCCCATACAACAGACGTGATTTTTTTGCCGTTTTTATAGATAATGGTACGGAACCCTCCGTGCGCGAGTCCGACTCGCACTTGACCGGTTTTTTTCGAAAGTAATTAATAGCAAGGGAAAATTCAATAAATACACATTATAAATAAAAATGAATGATGACAGTGATAAAGATGGTGGATGAATCCCAATGTGTAGTTACATATGTTATTCATTTAATTGTCATACATTCAGACCAGCAGGGAGATGCGGCCTTCGATTACAGACCTATTCCAATCACCTTCTGTGAAAATGTTAACAATCATTAACTTCTGTGAAAATTTACTTAATCGCCCGACAGGTTTCCAAGAGTTATCTATGATGGCTTCAGATCTGAGTACTTTTTGGAATATCAAATTTATTATAGACTGTCATGGTCCAGATTTGAATAATTAGTCTAGAGATATTTATTTTGAGAGAAAAGATAAGACCGTGTACTTTAAATGCCCATCTTGAATAATATGGCATAAAGTTATAATTTAATATATTTTATGTAACCCATTGAATACCAATGTTCGCATTTGGGTCGACACATTCTTGCAGTTTCATTTGGTTAAATATTTGTTTCTTATTGTGTGTATATTCTGTTAAAAATATGCTTAACAATAAAGAAAAAATAACTGAGAAGAGAAGGTGTTACTGAAAAAATTAAATAGCTTCATACATTAAGTGATTAATTTGTAACGGTAATCAATTAAACATAATTAAAAAGGACTTATGCATACTATGGATCTATAAATAAAATATAATTTATTGCCCAAAAGAAGTTATAGTAACTATGGAACCCAAAATATGCCCTGTCTGTATCTTGGGTTCTGTTACCTAATTACCAAAAGTATAGTTGGCTTAGAGAATTTAATTAGTAATTTAAATCAAATTGATTAATCAAATAAGGATAAATTAATGATGTACCTACCTAAGGATAAACAGAACAAATTGCAACCAACAATATAATATTTATTCAGTAAGTACCATAAATACAGCAATTATATAATATTACATAAAACACTATTTTTTTTCTTCATTTTTATATGAAGGTAGTTGAAAAAAATAATTAAAATACTTAATCTCTAGCAGTCTGTCAAAAAAAAGTCACACAAAATCCAAGGCGTTGAATATTGAAAAATTAATACTAATTTTGTAATTACAATAAAATTAACAACAATATAAAGAAATACAATAATTCACTTACCCACTCACAATAATCGATGAAGGTTTGTCGCGGATCACAAACAAATTGTTTCTTTTGTTATTCAAACCCCAACATTAATAAAAACTCATTTATTACGTCCTATACGGTACCGGGACATCTTTTCAATATTAAAATAATAATTTCACATACAAAATCAAGTCTTGTTTACCACTTTACACAACACAACACATCAACACTTAACCCGGCTCGCAGATTGTCGATTGATTTGATTATACAAGAGGAAGTTGTTGTTTTGATTAAACATTCGCGATCTTTGGCTATGCCAGAAAAAAAAATAAAAAAATATATTTCTAAAAGCAAGATGATGATTAAATATAAATTGATATTATCTCAGAGCATATAAAGTTATTATAGTATATATTATAGTGATATAGTATATCAATTTAAAAAAAGGAATATAATTATTTGGTTTATAAAATTTTACACAAAATGTCTATGGTGTATACTCAAAGGCGCGCAAATTTGAATTGAGTGCAAAAACAATATCGTAATTTCTGTAAATATTGGTGTACCTATATCATAATGTGTGCTGTCTATTGAGATACAACCGTGCTATGGAATAAAATGATTTATAAACACGGCCGGATAACATACTACTGCCATCTATATGTAGCTGGGGGTTTAAATATTGTATCGTTTATTGAATAGTTCATGAAGCAGCCATTCCTCATCATATTTGATCTTATTTCATTAAATATTGATCATTGCATTCATTTCGTAAAAAAAGAATGAGCTAGGTACTAAATAAGTCGTTAGTAATAAAAATAATAAAAAACTAACTACAGCCCTTTTAACGTCCCACTGCTGGGCACGGGCCTCCCCTCAATGCGAGGGGGATTCAGGCCGTAGTTCACCACGCTGGCCCAGTGCGGGTTGGCAGACTTCACACATCGAGAACTAGTCAAGTTCCCTCAAACGTGCAGGTTTCCTCACGATGTTTTCCTTCACCGTTTCATAGCAAGTGGTAATCTCGGACGTAAATGAGATTCGCACATGAAACCCAGAAGTGCAAGCCGGGGTTTGAACCTGCATACTTTGATTTGCAAGGCGTGCGTTCGACATCGGCTACCACTGCTTTTTTATTAAAAATAAAAATAATAAAATTTATTATTCACCTCAATCGAACCACGCCACAAGTTACTGTGGAACCCAAACCAGGCGCTGCTTGTATTTTGGGTTCCTGTGTTAATATTATAAAATAAAACGAGCATATTAATCAAATTATATTTATTGATTGTTTACTATACTATATTGCAGTTTATTACATGCTACATTATATTTACAAAATAATAACGATTAAAACAGTTAAATCTATACTTTTAACATCACTTCACAAACTTGTTGTATTTAATAAAAAATGAAGTTGTCAATTCTGTTATACGCAAACCAAATTTGACAAAACTAAAAATATTTCCGTCTCCGTCACACATAACGAGTATGAGAAGGACGGAAATACACTTAATTTAGAGCCAACAGGATCAATACCATTGTTATAATATAAATGCGAATTTGTAATAAATAAATTCAAAGAGACTACTTAGATGTAATGTCATTAACTTATTATTCATATTTTTATGCATCTACTCTTGTCAATCAGACTTCCCCCGATTCCCCGACTGATCAGACGTTTTTCCCTGTCAATCCCTGACCACCGTTCGCTTCCCCGACTTTTCCCTGTCTCACCAGAGTAGACACCCTGGTGCCCAATTCTCGCATGATCGAAATCATCTCTAATGCGATATATCTCGAATCAAAACGAAAATCTTACTTTTTCGTTTCTTACCAATTTGGCGTTTTTTTTCGACAACGACATATGTCGTTTTAGAGATAATCTCGAAAGCTGGCTGAAAAATCTGGATATAGACATATGATTCAAGCAGGGATTGCCATACGCTTTGATGGTGATGCGAGAATTTCCGCGCTACTATTATCAAACTACTATTAAACTGTTGTAAGAATAAATAATGGTAAAAACACTTTTTAAAAACAAGCTTTCAGTTAGTATTCGTGTTCTCCTCAGCAAACCCTTTCATTTGATACCCATACTGTGGTAGTGACAAAAAAAATACTATTCCGCCATCTTGGATGATCTGCCATACTGGAATTAGAATGACTTCACATAGCTAATCATGCATTGTCATCCAAAATAAGCGTGTATACCAAATTTCAGCTCGATCTGTTAAAGATAACTGGTTTAAAATTCAGTTGCAAGATTCCACCCGGACATACATTGCAAGTTAATATTAATTATATACGTTTTTTATACTATGTACCGCTTTCGACGAAAAAATCCCACTGTTTTCACTCAAAAAGTTCCAAAATGCCGAAATGGCAAAAAAAAACTGGCAACGCTGGTTTCGTGGCACAAAAAGGCGCTTGAGTCCATTCGCCTTTAAATCGACGATATTGAATAATTACAAAAAAACATGAGAATAATTGTTGAATAAGTAATCTTAATGCAAATAAGATATAGTAGATATTTACAATAATGATTAGCTATTACTAAAACTAATATACTGGATACAAAAAAAAGAAATACATTTGTACAACATAATACGAGGAATGATAAATAACGGGATAAATTAATTTTGCGATAAACATTGGATAATTTAGTTGTAAAGAAATTACAACTGAATTATACATGAGGAGTGTCTGTTCAAAAGCGATATTTCCACCACAACATTTTTTTTTTATAAATTAAAACATCCTCTACTTAAGTCATGTTAGACATTGAAATTAAACTATTTTACGGATTTTATCGCGTTTATTAACTATTTTATTTTCCCGACGTTTCGGCTGCTTTACAGCAACCATGGTCACGGGGGGACTGAGGTGTTAGACGTCCTGATGTCATAGTTAATAACTGGGTACCCTCATGTCAGACAGTTTAAACAATAACAAAATAATATTCAGTCGATTCTCTTTCCGATTGGTATATTTTAAATGTATTGGAAACACCTCTCTCTTTTCACCTCTCCAAAATTTCATATCCATAACATCCCTAGAGTAGATAGTGTCAGTGGTTGGTAACAGCATGTTATAGGATGGGTGTGCAGCTCAGCAGGCCAGCAGGTCCCCGAGAGCGCGGGCGCCGCCCTCGCTGGCCCAGTACACCCCGCCGCAGCCGCTGACCAGCCCCCACACGTACGGCGTGAAGAACTCCTCGGGACGGTCCTCCTCCACATACCTGAACTTCAGGTCGGGGAATTTCTGAAAAAGAACAATAAAATTAGATTTTTTTTAGTCATATAAACCAATACAGGCACTTGAGAATCTAACTATTATAAAAGTGAAAGTTTGTGAGGATGGATGGATGTTTGTTACTCTTTCACGCAAAAACTACTGAACGGATTATGATGAAACTTTACAGTATTATTGTATATACATCAGAATAACATATCACTATATAGTATAGAAAAAAGTCGCTACTCGCTGTCAGTTTGTCCTTATGTATGCTTAGATCTTTAAAACAACACAACGTATTTGGATGCGGTTTGTTTTAATAGATAGAGTGATTCAAGAGGAAGGTTTTAATATACTATGTACAAATATGTATAATTTGTCAAGTTTTGTTCATTTTTAGGGTTCCGTACCCAAAGGGTAAAACGGGAACCCTATTTCTGAGACTTCGCTGTCCGTTCATCCGTCCGTCCGTCTGTAACCAGGCTGTATCTCATGAACAATGATAGTTAGAGAGTCGAAATTTTCACAAATGATGTATTTCTGTTGCCGCTATAACAACAAATACTAAAACACAGAATAAAATAAATATTTAAGGGGGCTCCCATACAACAAACGTGTTTTTATAGATAATGGTACGGAACCCTTCGTGCGCGAGTCCGACTCGCACTTGGCCGGTTTTTTTTACGCCCTCGCGCCTCGTTATCAATACATGTTGGAAGGACGCTTTGATCAAAGCATACATTTTGTAGGACAAATATTTTTTCAAATAATTTAGATATTTATCATCTGATCTAACAAAAAAAAAACAGTTAGTAATATTTTTTTTTGAATCATCAAATCAACATATATCCCTGCAACCCCTGTTACCTACGACAATCGAGTATTCGTACAGGGAATTCTTGGGCGTCTCATCAAAATGAAGCTACTCAAGGAAAATTAGCTTGATAGTAATCAATTTAAGAAATGGACCAGGGATCCCGGACTATATAATCACTGAGTAACATAGGCTATACCCGAGCCAAGCCGGGACGGGCCGCTAGCAGTGTGTGTACCTTGAGCCTGTCGCTGGACCACTGCTCGGCGCCCCTGCTGATGGCCTGCAGCACGTCCGCCACGCCCAGCTCCTATATAACCCGAGCCAAGCCGGGACGGGCCGCTAGCAGTGTGTGTACCTTGAGCCTGTCGCTGGACCACTGCTCGGCGCCCCTGCTGATGGCCTGCAGCACGTCCGCCACGCCCAGCTCCTATATAACCCGAGCCAAGCCGGGACGGGCCGCTAGCAGTGTGTGTACCTTGAGCCTGTCGCTGGACCACTGCTCGGCGCCCCTGCTGATGGCCTGCAGCACGTCCGCCACGCCCAGCTCCTATATAACCCGAGCCAAGCCGGGACGGGCCGCTAGCAGTGTGTGTACCTTGAGCCTGTCGCTGGACCACTGCTCGGCGCCCCTGCTGATGGCCTGCAGCACGTCCGCCACGCCCAGCTCCTATATAACCCGAGCCAAGCCGGGACGGGCCGCTAGCAGTGTGTGTACCTTGAGCCTGTCGCTGGACCACTGCTCGGCGCCCCTGCTGATGGCCTGCAGCACGTCCGCCACGCCCAGCTCCTATATAACCCGAGCCAAGCCGGGACGGGCCGCTAGCAGTGTGTGTACCTTGAGCCTGTCGCTGGACCACTGCTCGGCGCCCCTGCTGATGGCCTGCAGCACGTCCGCCACGCCCAGCTCCTATATAACCCGAGCCAAGCCGGGACGGGCCGCTAGCAGTGTGTGTACCTTGAGCCTGTCGCTGGACCACTGCTCGGCGCCCCTGCTGATGGCCTGCAGCACGTCCGCCACGCCCAGCTCCTATATAACCCGAGCCAAGCCGGGACGGGCCGCTAGCAGTGTGTGTACCTTGAGCCTGTCGCTGGACCACTGCTCGGCGCCCCTGCTGATGGCCTGCAGCACGTCCGCCACGCCCAGCTCCTATATAACCCGAGCCAAGCCGGGACGGGCCGCTAGCAGTGTGTGTACCTTGAGCCTGTCGCTGGACCACTGCTCGGCGCCCCTGCTGATGGCCTGCAGCACGTCCGCCACGCCCAGCTCCGCGCCCGCGCCCTCCTGCACGCGCTGCAGCCGCGACGAGAAGTACCCGATCACCTGGACACAGTGCCGGATTAAGGTAACTTAATAGCCAGGGATTCCCAAACTGGGTTGCGCGGAACCTACGAATTCCGGAGAATAGTCATCAGGTTTCCGCCAAAATACGCATGCAATTTTCGGACATTATACCGAACTATAGAACAATTATTCATAAAACAATTTCATTCTTCACATTATAACTCTGAAGTATATTAGAGGTAGTAGAAAAGTAGCGCCCATAACAGAAAAAGTGAGAAGTAAGAGACTAGAATGGTTTAGGCATGTGATGAGAAGAGATGAGACGCATGTGACTAAAAGAGTGATGAGTATGAATGTGGATGGATACAGAGCGAGAGGAAGACCAAAAAAAAAAGGATGGATGGAGTATGAAAAAGTGATATGAATGAGATCGGAGTGGATGTCGATATGACGGAAAAGCGAGATGAATGGAAAGGACATACTGCGCCGACATACTGCGCGACAAAAGTTTTTGTTCAATTAATTTTATCGCGTTTATTTACTATTTGATTTTCCCGACGTTTCGGCTGCTTTACAGCAACCATGGTCACGGGGGGACTGAGGTGTTAGACGTCCTGATGTCATAGTTAATAACTGGGTACCCTCATATTTAGTTGTTGTTTGCGGTCCGGGAACGTCGGGAAAATAAAATAGTAAATAAACGCGATAAAATCCGTAAAATAGTTTATTTCAATGAATAGTATTCGCGTAAATATAAAAAAACAATAATTCTTTGTAGTTACAAAGAATTAATTGAAAAAAAAAACTTTTTAAAAACAAGCTTCTATTTAATAGCCCTTAGTTATCTCATTTTTATCCGAAATTATCACTTGCTAAAAAACGGTGAAGGAAAACATCGTGAGGAAACCTGCACGTCTGAGGGAACTTGACTAGTTTTCGATTGACGTGTGAAGTCTGCCAACCCGCACCGGGCCAGCGTGGTGGACTATGGCTGAAATCCCCCTCGCATTGAGGGGAGGCCCGTGCCCAGCAGTGGGACGTCAAAAGGGCTGTAGTAGTGGCTTACCATTTCGATGTTCTGCGCGACCGGTTGAGCGTGATGCTGTTGGAAGAGATGTCGTTTGTGTAACAGTGCGTACACCACGTTCAGGTTATTGGCCAGCTGATGCGCCAGACACGAGTTGATAATCTCAATCAACATGCGTAGAACCTCGTCTAACACGCTTATGTGATCCATCTGAAAGGGTAACCATTATAAATGGATTATTCAAACCGTAGAGTTAAAGGGGGCACTAGAATGGTGTACAGTGTCGTTACGCCACCAGACGCAATTGAACGCTAACATTAGTACCATACTATCTAATACTGCAATAAATAAATAACGCCAGACATACATAACTACAGCCCTTTTAACGTTCCACTGCTGGGCACGGGCTTCCCCTCAATGCGAAAGGGATTCAGGCCATAGTCCACCACGCTGGCCCAGTGCGGGTTGGCAGACTTCACACATCTATCGAGAACTAGTCAAGTTCCCTCAAACGTGCAGGTTTGCTCACGATGTTTTCCTTCACCGTTTAGCAAGTGATAATCTCGGATGAAAATGAGATTCGCACATAAACCCAGAGGTGCGAGCCGGGGTTTGAACCTGCACACTTCGATTACAAGGCGTGCGTTCGACCACTCGGCTACCACTGCTATCCAGACATACAGCCAGACATACTCGTAGTATGAATCCAAACTAAGCTGTTGTACTATGTTTTTTTTGTTTTTTTAATAGACTACGCTGTTGGCCGTGAGTTGGCCTTTACAGCTTCACCGGAGGAGTGGCGAGTGCAGAGTGCGACTCCAGCCAAAGCCTTAAGGGCGGAAGAGGAGGGCAACTAGCTCAAGGGCGCCACATGGGGCACTATCAACACATGCCGCGGACGGCGGCGTTGTGCTGTTGTGTGCGCGGGGTTTGGCTCATAATTGCCGGCGGCGACAATTAGAGAGTTTTAATGCGACGCGGCTTTTTTAAAATAGCGTTCGGACGCTATTTTGAAATGTTTTCGAATGGAGACGAGGCAAAGATCAGAATGTTTGTACTATGGGTACCATACAATGGCCTAGGGGCGATCCTAGTCATACCCAGACTAAGGCCAATTCCGGAAAGGCCATTTCTGTATTGGTTTTTGTCTCTGTCTTTCGGGTGACATTTATAATGTAATGGTTTTGTCAGAAGCTATGTAATAAATATATATCGAGGGGTGAAAGGCTATTTGACTCAAGCGACACTTTTGGGCGATATTGACTTATATACATATTTGGAATCAGCGATTGTTCTGCGTCGTCTCTTGTAAAGTTACAAAATGTCACTTAAGTCGCTTTCATCCCTCGATATGTAATGTGGTAGCCAGCAGTGGTAGCCTCGCGGGCAAGAACGCCCGCCTTGAACGTAAGGGGTGCAAGTTCAAATCCCAGGCCCGCACCTCTGAGATAATTTTCATGTGCGAATGTCATTTTCAACAATGATTACCACTTGCTGAACGGTGAAGGAAAACATCGTGAGGAAACCTGCACCTCTATAGAAAGGCGTGTGAAGTTCACCAACCCGCACTGGGCCAGCGTGGTGGACTATGGTCAAAAATCTCCCTCGTATTGAGGGGGAATGTGCCCGGTATAATGGCAATAGGCTCGCCCCCTATTACATTGGGACCAAAATACATCGGCGAAGTGTGGGCGCACTACAGTGCACCTCTACCTACCCCTTCGGGGAATACAGGCGTGATGATGTATTTATATATGTAATAAAAAAAAACATGTTTCTGACCAAACCTTTACATAAAAGTATTCGAGGGACAGAGTCGTAGTGCCATATATTCGACATGTACAGTCAATAAATTAGTTTTTCGTAATAAATGCGACGAATAGATTCCTTACTATTTATGTAGGTTTATTTGTGTGCAACTGACGAAACCTGTTTCATACAAAATTATCGTTGCCGCCGTTCTAACCTTTTTCTTATATTCTATGTATAAAGTAGCAGTGGTAGCCGAGTGGTCGAACGCACGACTTGCAATCAAAGTGTGCAGGTTCAAACCCCGGCTCGCACCTCTGGGTTTATGTGCGAATCTCATTTTCATCCGAGATTATCACTTGCTATGAAACGGTGAAGGAAAAACATCGTGAGGAAACCTGCACGTCTGAGGGAACTTGACTAGTTCTCGATAGATGTGTGAAGTCTGCCAACCCGCACTGGGCCAGCGTGGTGGACTATGGCCCGAATCCCCCTCGCATTGAGTGGAGGCCCGTGCCCAGCAGTGGGACGTTAAATAGAGCTGGAGTACTATGTATAAAATAAAACTCACAATTTCTTCAGTCTTCTCCTCCGCGTGATGGGGTAACTCTAAACTATTAATATCACCACCTGTGAACGTAATATCGTATTATTATGTTTAATTACTGTTTTAATTAGCACTAGCAGATGCCTAAACATTATAATACACATTGATTTTAAAACGATTACATTAAAATTAGATTATAAGAATATGGGCTGTATCAGACGTCTGAAATAATACTTTGTCATTTACACGAGTATTGGGTATACAGCTGGATTTAATAAAAATTGATTATACAGGGTGTTTCAGAAGTCCGAAATAATACTTTGGGTACATATATGGCAGCTCATATGTGGATGCTTAGTGAAGACAGTTTATACCTAACTATCATAGTTTCTGAGTTACCGACCTTTGAATATTTGTCACAGGTATCGTGTTTTGGCCTTTGGGTACATCCATAACCCTACTCAATAGTGTAAACTACACTAATGAAGGGCGGCTACCAATATTCACAAAACAGAACATGCAAATTTTACATAGGACTCGAGATATTACGAGTTATAGAAATTGACGACGAAAAAAAAGTTGGAAAAACATGGTCGAATTTCAATCAAATTTTTATACCATTCGGTTGTATACACGATACTGATGCTAGCGTCCAAGTATTATTTCGGACTTCTGATACACCCTGTATACAGTTGTATATCTACAATATTATTTCGGATTTCTGATACACCTGATATACAGAGTGTTTCAGAAGTCCGAAATAATACTTTGACGTTTGAATCAGTATCGGGTATACAACTGAATGATATAAATTTTTTTTGGAAATTCAACCATGTTTTTCCAACTTTTTTTTCGTCTACTACTACTACTACTACTACTACAGCACTTTGAACGTCCCATTGCTGAGCACGGGCCTCCCCTCAATACGAGGGGGATTCAGGCCATAGTCCACCACGCTGGCCCAGTGCGGATTGGCAGACTTCACACATCTATCGAGAACTATTCAAGCTCCCTCAGACGTGCAGGTTTGCTCACGATGTTTTCCTTCACCGTTTTATAGCAAGTGGTAATGTCGGATGTAAATGAGATTCGCACATGAAACCCAGAGGTGCGAGCCGGGGTTTGAACCTGCACACTTTGATTTGCAAGGCGTGCGTTCGACCACTCAATATCTCGAGTCCTATATAAAATGTTCATGTTATGATTTGAGAATATTGGTAGACGCCCACACTTCGCAGATGTATTTTGTATGTACAGGGGGCGAGCCAACTCAATATGAGGGAGATTTTTGGGCCATAGTCCACCACGCTGGCCCAGTGCGGGTTGGTTGAACTTCACACGCCTTTCCAGAGACGTGCAGGTTTCCTCACGATGTTTTCCTTCACCGTTACTTAGCAAGTGATAATCTCGGATGAAAATGAGATTCGCACATGCAAACCCAGTGGTAAGAGCCGGGGTTTGAACCTGTGCACTTTGATTGGAAAGCGTGCGTTCGATCACTCGGCTACCACTGCTTACAGATTATGATTTATATATATTTTTTTACCTTCTATTTCGCTACAAAGCCTCGCTCTCCTTTTCGTCAGTGTTTCAAATAACGATATTAACCTCTGCGCCACGTACGGATGTAGATTTCTGAATTCACCTGAAATTTTAAAGAAAAATAAATAAAAACAGCCAGGGCCGTCTTTTTTTTTATGAGATAGGGAGACAGACAAACGAGCAGACGTTTCACCTGATGGTAAGTGATCCACGCCGCCCATGGACACCTGCAACACCAGGGGCGTCGCAAGTGCGTTGCCGGCCTTTAAGGAATGAGTAGGCCCGTTTCTTGAAGATACCTTTGTCGCATCGGTCCGGGAACACCGCTGCAGGAAGTTCATTCCACAATTTGGTGGTGCGAGGGAGAAAATTCCTGGTAAATCGCACTGTACTGGAACGCCATTCATCCAGATGGTGAGGATGGTAATGCAGTCGGTGGCGAGCCGTGCGATGGTGGGATTCAGCGGCAGGTATAATACCGAACAATTCCTCGGAACACTCTCCATGATAGAAGCGGTAGAAAATGCTTGAACTAGGCTGGGGCCCTTGGGCACACAAGAATTTGGGGGCCTCTTGGAAAGTAAATAAAGCGAATTATAATAACATTTTCTACTAACTTGTTGTAAATACCTTCTGATAAGATTACTGATTTGTGACAATAGTGTAATGTGCCCGACAAAAATGTTTTGAGAATAAACGTGTGAGAGAAATTGTCGATCCTTCGGGGCCCCCTGAGAATGGGGGCTTGGGCACCGGCCCCGTGTGCCCTTATGGTGAACACGGTATTGAATCAGAATCAGAATATTTTTTATTCATATAAACCATTACAGGCACTTATGAATCGTCAATAAATAGTAAAAATAGTATCTCTACCACCCATTCGGAATGCATTACCTATGGAGAAGAATGGGCAAGAAACTCCATGGTTGCTTTTTTCAAATAAGGATTTACATTTTTGTGTTTTTCTGAATTAACAATTATCTATACAAATAAATAAATAATAAACAAATAAATAAAATTGGAGTGTCTGTTTGTAATATCAAAATAACACTTTTTTACCAAATGCGTATGAAAGTATATACGATACCTATAACGAAAACGCAATTTTAAATTTTTTTGTCTGTCTATCTGTCTGTCTGTTTGTTTGAGGTAAACTTCTAAACGGCTGAACCGATTTCAATCGGACTTTCACTGACAGATAGCTGACGTTCCAAGGCGTAACTTAGGCTACTTTAATTTTAGAAAAAGCATTAGGGTTCCGCGGGAAAAACATAATACCCATATTTCCGGGTAATCTCCCTAAAGTCCACGCGGGCGAAGTCGCGGGCACAGCTAGTACAATATAAAGTTAATGAGGCTATACATTCTCAAAACACAATTAAAACTGAAAAATTGAAAACAGGTGCATATCGACGGTCAAAAGGCGAATCGACTTAAGCGGCATTATGGTAACTTTGCACGAAAGCCAGCTCAAAAGACGCTGAAAAATTCGCTGATCCCAACGGTATATACAGGTTGTTTCAAAAGCCCGAAATAATACTTTGACGTTTGGATCAGTATCGGGTATACCACTGAATGGTAAAAAAATTAGGTCGAAATTCGACTGTGTATGTCAATTTCTATAAAGGTCGTTTGTAAAATTTGCATGTCGCCGTTAAGGGGCCGTCTCACGTGATCTTTCTTTATCATTTTTTAACCCCCTCTCCTCCTTGGTGATAGGTAGTGAGTTTTAAGACTAACACCCCTCCCCCTCCCCCTCCCGCTACCCCACCCAAAATCACGTGTATTTTTAGTGCCTACAAAGAATCTTAATTTTTTTTAAAGGTATAAAGTATAATCTAATTTTATTCTGAAATTAAAGACGTTGCATGGCAACGGCGAGTCAAGGTCACAACTACACGCCGCTTTTCGGTTTAAAATCGGGCGTTTAACGAATAAATAAATACACGTGATATCTTACTACCCCCCCTTGTGATATTTGCCAAACAGCGAAGCTGGGACGGGCCGCTAGTTAGAGATTATGTCGAAACGAAACTTCAAAATGCCAATAGGCTCGCCCCCTATTACATAGGGACCAAAATACATCGGCGAAGTGTGGGCGCACTACAGTGCACCTCTGCCTACCCCTTCTGAGAATACAGGCGTGATGATGTATTGATGATGAAACTTCAAATTGGTCGTACTTTTTTCTTTTGTTTCGACATATCTCTAATAGAGATTGAATTGAATTGTCTATCAAATGAAAATTGGGACCCTGGCGTAACATGGTATATATCTCGAGAACCAACATTTCCGCTTTCTGCCGTGCACATACTCACAGCTCATATTGGCGACGGCGGCCAGGCAGTTGGTGTGCAGGTACTTGTCCCGAGCCCTCGCCATGTTGTACTGCAGCGCTCGCAGTATGACCAGCACCATCAACCCGCCCAGTGATATCTCCGATATCGCTCGTTCCGTATACCATGTTAGGTTCTTTAACATCTGTCAACAACAAAAGTATATATAAATATACATCAACTACTACTACTACAGCCCTTTTAACGTCCCACTGCTGGGCACGGGCCTCCCCTCAATGCGAGGGGGATTCGGTACATAGTCCACCACGCTGGCCCAGTGCGGGTTGGCAGACTTCACACATCTAACGAGATCTAGACAAGTTCCCTCATACGTGCAGGTTTCCTCACGATGTTTTCCTTCACCGTTTCATAGCAAGTGATAATCTCGGATGAAAATGAGATTCGCTAATAAATCCCAGAGGTGCGAACCGGGGTTTGAATCTGCACTTTGATTTTGCCAAGCGTGTGTTCGACCCCTCGACTACCATTGCTTCTTTTCAAATATACATCATCACGCCTGTATTCCCCGAAGGTGTAGGCAGAGGTGCACTGTAGTGCGCCCACACTTCGCCGATGTATTTTGGTCCCAATGTAATAGGGGGCGAGCCTATTGCCATTATACCGGGCACATTCCCCTCAATACGAGGGAGATTTGGGCCATAGTCCACCACGCTGGCCCAGTGCGGGTTGGTGAACTTCACACGCCTTTCAATAGACGTGTAGGTTTTCTCACGATGTTTTCCTTCACCGTTCAGCAAGTGGTAATCATTGTTGAAAATTACATTCGCACATGAAAATTATCTCAGGGGTGCGGGCCCGGGATTTGAACTTGCACCCCTTACGTTCAAGGCGGGCGCTCTTGCCCACGAGACTACCACTACTAATGCAAAAGTAGCATTTAATAATATTGAACCTTGCGTGCTGGTGATTAGGTCAATATTCCAGATAGCGGTGGCGGGGATTTTTTTTTTTAAGATAAAAAAATAAACTTTTATGTAATAACTATCTCCTAATAAATTATACTCTATATGTTATTCCGATGTATAAACAATAAAACTGTAAAGTTTCATCAAAATTCGTTGAGTAGTTTTTGCGTGAAAGAGTAACAAACATCCATCCGTCCATCTGCGCGGACGAATTAGTGTATAGAAGCTAGTACATAGATATATTATGTATAGATGCGTGACTCACGACGTTGTGCACGTGTTTGATGAGCGCGTCGTCCTCTGTGAGCACGAGCAGCACGATCAGAGACATGTAGATGTGGTGAGAGCTGTTCTCCGGCGCGTTGTACAGCACTTGCAGTATCGGAACAATCTGTATAACACCATAAACATCTAACTACTAACTACAGCCCTTTAAACGTCCCACAGCTGGGCACGGACCTCCCCTCAATGTGAGGAGGATTTCAGGCCATAGTCCACCACGCTGGCCCAGTGCGGGTTGGCAGACTTCACACATCTATCGAAAACTAGTCAAGTTCCCTCAGACGTGCAGGTTTGCTCACGATGTTTCCCTTCACCGTTTCATAGCAAGTGATAATCTCGGATGAAAATGAGATTCGCACATAAACCCAGAGGTGCGAGCCGGGGTTTGAACTTGCACACTTTGATTGCAAGGCGTGCGTTCGACCACTCGGCTACCACTGCTCTACCATAAACATCAATAAATCAATAAATAAAAAAGAAAAAAAAATCGTGTAGGCCAAAAAGCACTTACAAATAGTCAGATTCTACCACCGGTTCGGAATGCTGCTTCCTCTGAGAAGAGCCAGACAACACATACTCATCGTATGCACCCAAACTAAGCAAAGCTTGCACTATGGGTACCCTACAATGGACTGGGGGCGATCCCAGTCACACCCAAACTGGGGGCCTTTAAAATAACACCTTTTTAATACGCATATTAAAGTATATACGATATCTCTATATACGAAATTTTTTGCCTGTCTGTTTGTTCCGGGAAAACTTCCAAACGGCTGAACCGATTTTGACGGGACTTTCACTGACAGATAGCTGATGTTCCAAGGCGTAACTTTGGCGACTTGGGCTACGCGGGCGACTTCGCGGGCACAGCTAATACTCATTATCAAGTAAAGCATCGTCATTTATTTTTCTTATATACTACCACCGGATCGAAACGCGATCTCAACTGAGAAGATCCGGCAAGAAACTCAGTGGGCTGATCATTTTTTAAATCGCCAAAACTTATTACAAACTAGCTGTGCCCGCGACTTCGCCCGCGTGGTCTTCAGGGAGATTACCCGGAAATATGGGTATTATGTTTTTCCCGCGGAACACTAATGCTTTTTCTAAAATTAAAGTAGCCTAAGTTACGCCTTGGAACGTCAGCTATCTGTCAGTGAAAGTCCCATTGAAATCGGTTCAGCCGTTTAGAAGTTTACCTCAAACAAACAGACATACAGACAAAAAAAATTAAAATTGCGTTTTCGTTAAAGGTATCGTATATACTTTCATACGCATTTGGTAAAAATAGTGTCATTTTGATATTACAAACAGACACTCCAATTTTATTTATTTGTATAGATACACAGGTACATATAGCTCCAGTGTGTTGCCTTTAGAGCTGCTTTTAATAATAATGATAAGATAAGCCTGATATTTGTGCTGATAGATCGCCAAGAGCGCCGTGCTGTCCCCCATGACGAGAATCTCGTGAAGGCAGAGAAAGATAAAGAAAGCAAGTATCTTGATCTGGCTCACGAGGTTGTCGACATGTGGGACATTGATGCGGCAACCATTGTACCGATAGTCGTTTCCGCCCATGGCTTATTAGTCAAGAGCCTCGACAAACACCTAAAGAGGCTCGCGTTAGGCGGCTGGATCAAGGGACAGATTCAGAAGGCGGTACTTCTGGAGACGGCGCGCATTGTGAGGAAGTTCCTCTCTCTGGAGCCCTAACCGCTGGCAACTAGGACCCTGTTCCAGATGCCGGTGGAGAACTGTTTTTTTAGATTTTTAAATGTATTTTTTATATATATATTTAAAAATGTACTAAATAAGAAAAATGAGAAGTAAATGATAAGATAATAATACGTTATTAAGGCTGTGTTTACTGTTATCTGTCAAAATAATTGTAATTACTCACCAAGTCTTCAATGTTAGCAACATTGCTAACATGTCGTTTGTAAGCCTTGCAGGAGTGCAGCATCAGGTATAGGAGTAGGGTGGAGTGCTCGCAGCCCGCAGTCGCGCACAACGCCTTGTGGAGCTACCAATTATAAATAGATACATCATCACGCCTGTATTCCCCGAAGGGGTAGGCAGAGGCGCACTGCAGTGCCGCCCACACTTAGTCAATATACTCTTGGTCCCAATGTACAGGGCGATCCAAATAAGAACAGGAATGTCAATAACCTATATCTGTCAAATGTCACTCGAAAATTATGGTTTGCAAAAAGCTTATTTGCATATCAAATAATAATAGTCTTACATCAAATTTAAATAAAAAGGTTAAATTAGTAGTAAATTGTCTTAGTATAATATTAAATTATTTAAAGTCATTATTCGTTTTCGTTCGTCACAATATGGCGCAGAGTCGATCCTATTCTTATTTAAATCGCATAGTAATAGGAGGCGAGCCCATTGCCATTATACCGGGCACATTCCCCCTCAATACGAGGGAGATTAGGGCTAAGTGTGGGCGCACTGCAGTGCACCTCTGCCTTACCCCGTGATGTATACAGGCGTGATGATGTAATATTATTTATAGATAAATAAACCATCACGCCTTTATTCCCCGAAGGGATAAGGCAGAGGTGAACTGCACTAACACCTATATTATGGTCCCAATGCCATAGGGGGCGAGCCTATTGCCATTATACCGGGCACATTCCCCCTTAATACGTGGGAGATTTGAGGCCATAGTCCACCACGCTGGCCCAGTGTGAGTTGGTGAACTTCACACGCCTTTTTTCATAGCATTCACCGTTCAGCAGATGGTAATCGTTGTTGAAAATGAAATTACCACATGAAAATCTCAGAGATGCAGGCCCAGGATTTGAACTTGCACCCCTTACGTTCTACGAACTAGGCTACTGCTGCTTAAAAATTAAATTATTGAAAGTACATATAAGTATTTTTGTGAAATTTTTCCTTGCTATTAATTACTATTACTATTTACTATTAATTGCTAGCAGTGGTAGACGAGTGGTCGAACGCACGCCTTGCAATCAAAGTGTGTAGGTTCAAACCCCGGCTCGCACCTCTGGGATTTATGTGCGAATCTCATTTTCATCCGAGATTATCACTTGTTATGAAACGGTGAAGGAAAACATCGTGAGGAAACCTGCACGTCTGAGGGAACTTGACTAGTTCTCGATAGATGTGTAAAGTCTGCCAACCCGCACTGGGCCAGCGTGGTGGACTATGGCCCGAATCCGCCTCGCATTGAGGGGAGGCCCGTACCCAGCAGTGGGACGTTAAAAAGGGCTGTAATAGAAAATAGATAGAAATTAATTATGCATAAATACAGTCTAATCGCTGCTGCAGCCATTTCTAATCCTATTCCATTAAAATATCAATATTAACTTTGTAAAAAGAAGATACTTACAGCGGCCAGATCTATCCTAGGCGGAGTTACTTGAGACGCACTCCCGTTCGACTCTTTCGGCGTCGTGGGCGCAGATGTGTCTATAATAATAATACCGACGCTTGAAAAGCAAATCTTATATAATAATAATAATAATAGCCTTTTATTCCAAAACATAGGGTTACAAGAAGTCCCTTTACAAGAAGTTCGGTGTGCCTTTTGGCATAAGCCTCCTCCAATTCCTTCCAATGGATCCTGTCTCTTGCTACTCTCCACCAGAACGGTCCTGCTGTCTGTTTCAAGTCGTCTTCCCATCTCCTGACTTGACGACCCCTACCTCTTTTAAAAGCAAATCTTACTAAGCGACAAAAAATCATAAAATTAGTTATACAGGATGTTTCAGAAGTCCGAAATAATACTTTGACATTGGCATCAGTATCCGGCATACAACTAGTGTAGTTTACACTGCTAACGCGTTTGCAGACTACTTTGCTAGTGTCTTTCTTCCCGAGTTGCCAGAGTTAAATTTTAATAACATTATTACTAATGGTAACCTTGCCAGCAGTAATCGTATCGATGTAACACAATTTACCTCTGACGATATCGAGCGAGCCATTGACAAGCTTAAACTTTTTTTTTTTTTTGAAGGACTTACACTGTTGGCCGTGAGGTGGCCTTTACAGCTTTACCGGAGGAGTCTTAAACTTTATAGTTCTATCGGACCAGATAGTGTCTTTGATCTTGAAATTTTTTTTTTTTTTAAATACTTAACTCGAAATTTGACCATGTTTTTCCTTTTTTTTTACGTCGTCAGTTTACAACTCGTAATATTTCGAGTCCTATGTAAAATTTGCATGTTGTGTTTTGTGAATATTGGTAGTCTCCCCTCATAAGTGTAGTTTACACTGCTGAATAGGGTTATGGATGTACCTTTGGCGGTAAAGGGAGGATCCTCCGACCAGACGGGTGTTGTGTCTGGTGGGCTACTGCCCGACGGTTGTTGTCGGGTTCGTGTATATATGTGCAATCGCTCGGATCGCTTTAATATCGCGATGCAGGATTTAGTTCGTATGTGGCGAGATAGATGTCGCTACATACCCAAAGGCCAGAACATGTTACCTATGACAAATATTCTAAGGTCCATAACTCGGTAACTATTATAGTCACGTATAAACTGTCTTCACTTAGTATCCACATATGAGCTACGCAACTAAAGTATTATTTCGGACTTCTGATACACCTTGTATATACCATTCGAACGGCAAGATTATTCTGCGTAGTTTGGTGTATATAACTAACTAGCTGTGCCCGCGGTTTGACCCGCGGTAATAGTTACTTTGGCGTAGAGTGATGTTATAAAGTCTATGATTATATAAGTCTATAATACCCGATTCATGTTCGGGAATTTTCCCGTTTTTGCCACATTATTCGTTGCTGCTCCGCTCCTATTGGTCGTAGCGTGATGATATATAGCTTATAACCTTCCTCGATAAATGAACTATTTAACACAAATATAATTATTCAATTCGGACCAGTAGTTCCTGAGATTAGCGCGTTCAACCAAACAAACAAACTCTTTAGCTAATATTAGTATAGATTTAACGATTTTTTATCGCTTTGTAAAAATTGCCTAACAAGCGTCGATACATACAGGGTGTATCAGAAGTCCGAAATAATACTTTGGGTACATATACGGTAGCTCATATGTGGATGCTTAATGAAGACAGTTTATACCTAACTATCATAGTTTCTGAGTTATAGACCTATGAATATCTGTCGCAGGTATCGTGTTCTGGCCTTTGGGTACATCCATAACCCTAATTAACAGTGCAAACTACATCAATGAGAAGCGATTACTATTATTCAGAAAACGGAACTTGAAAATGTCGCTTAGGACTAGAGATATTTGAAGTTTTAAAAATTGGCGGCGTTAAAGTAAAAAAAAAAAAAATTATACAAATACCTACAAATATTTGTATTCAGAAACATTTAATAAAAATATTTATTAAATAATGTTAATAAACATTTTTAGGGTTCCGTACCCAAAGGGTAAAACGGGAACCCTATTGCTAAGACTTCGCTGTCCATATATCCGTCTGTCACCAGGCTCATGAACCGTGATAGTTAGAGAGTTGAAATTTTCACAGATGACGTATTTCTGTTGCCGCTATTACAACAAACGTGATTTTTTTTAGATTATTTTTATAGATAATGATACGGAACCCTTCGTGCGCGAGTCTGACTCGCACTTGGCCGGTTTTTTTAATAAATATTTTTGTCTTGCTGAATATTTCTCAAAATACCGCCCCATGTCCATTGTACGGTACCCATAGTACAAGCTTTGCATAGTTTGGGATCATACGATGAGTGTGTCGCATCTTTAAAAGTATAGAGACCCATTTTGAAATTTTAGGATTTCAACTTTAAATCTTAAAGGGTCGTTCGTTCTAACGACCATTTTTCAACAACATTATTTTTGAGTTAGGTCTCTATACTTTTAAAGATGCGACGTATTGTCTGACGAAATTTCACTTACCGGTCGTATCTTGACATCTGAGCAGCGCGTTCCTATACAGATTATCATCATTCATACAATGATTGGCGAGGGTCAGCAGAAGTAGACACGATTGGTTCGCGACTGGGTGCTCGCTTTTTAATCTGTCGACCAGTTCTGTGCGATCTAAGGGCGGGTGCGAGTATATGGTCACACGAGACGGCGGATTGAAGGTAAGCATGTTCCATAGACCAGCTGGAAATGAGAATAATACATCATTACGCCTGTATTCCCCGAAGGGGTAGGCAGAGGTGCACTGCAGTGCGCCTACACTTCGCCGATGTATTTTGGTCCCAATGTAATAGGGGGTGAGCCTATTGCCATTATACCGGGCACATTCTCCCTCATTTCGTGGGAGATTTTTGAGCTATAGTCCACCACTCTGGCCCAGTGCGGGTTGGTGAACTTCACACGCCTTTCTATAGACGTGCAGGTTTACTCACGATAGATATACCTACCACTACAGCCCTTTTAACGTCCCACTGCTGGGCACGGGCCTCCCCTCTATGCGAGGGGAATTCAGGCCATAGTCCACCACGCTGGCCCAGTGCGATCACTTATAAATATATATAATGTCATCTATGTCTTGAAAATTAGTAAGGCAAAAGATCCGCCGAAAATATAACAGATACGGATACGGATCTTTCTTTTCCATCGGATACGTATATCAGGTACATCACTAGTTAAAATACTTACTAGAGATGAAACGGATAGTGTTTTGGCCGGATACCGGATACCCGGCTACCGAATATTCAGCCCTTTATCGCGCTACATGACGCTTATTAAAGACATCACGAATCGATAGCTAGAACGTTATCTTTCAGCACCTGGCAGTAACGTTTACAGCGAAAGACTATTTAAAGAAGCTGGTCTGGTATACGAAGCCAATCATACGCCTCATACAATTTGCCACTCGTTAATTATGAGTAGGTACTAAACTAATTAATAAAACAAACATTTTTGACGTAAAAATAAACGGTGTCCATAACCTATTGTGGTATCATTTGCCTAATAAGATAAGTCAAAAGTTTTAATTTTACGATCTGGTAGTGAATAACTATCCGGTATCCGGCCGGATACTGAATTACTATCTGCTATCCGGCCGGATACTGAATTACTATCCGGTATCCGGCCGGATACTGAATTACTATCCGGTATCCGGCCAGATACTGAAGTACTATCTGGTATCTGGCCGGATACTGAATTACTATCCGGGCGGATACTGAAATACTATCCGGTATCCGGCCGGATAGTGAATTACTATCCGGTATCCAGCCGGATAGTGAATTACTATCCGGATAGTTACCAGATATTCGTTTCATTTCTAATACTTACATGCCAAGTTGATGAGTAGACTGCCGCCGGCTGCGTGCGCGCCGAACATACTGGGCGGGGCGGCGACCATACTAGACAGGTTGTTCAACAGTGTCTTCACCAAAAGCGGCGCGTGCATCCCGTACCGACCTTGAAATAACGTCCTGCCAAACGATAATAAACTCTATTCAGGAACACACTTTGCCGATGTATTTTGGTCCTAATAGGGGGCGAGCCTATTGCCATTATACCGGGCACATTCTCAGTCAATACGAGGGAGATTTTTGGGCTTTAGTCCACCACGCTGGCCCAGTGCGGGTTGGTGAACTTCACACGCCTTTCTATAGACACTTTTTTTTAAATAACAATTGCGGAGAAAGGGATCCACCACTCACCCTCGGAATTGTCAGAATCCCAAATTATAAAACAAATAAAATCCTCAGGATGCCTCGTTGAGAGGGGGAAACCAGGGCGTGGCGATTTCGGTCTTGTTAGTTTCCTCTATTATCCATCAAATTTATTTGGGTTTATAATTTGGGATTTTGACAATTCCGAGGGTGAGTGGTGGGTCCCTTTCTCAAAATCAAAATCATTTTTTTTTTATTCGTGTAGGCCAAAAAGCACTTACAAATAGTCAGATTCTACCACCGGTTCGGAATGCCGCTTCCACTGAGAAGAGCCGGTAAGAAACTCAATGGTTACTCTTTTCAAAATGATAATTGCGAGTAATACATTCTCAGGAGCAGCAATGCCATGAGAGCAGACCGCACCTTTTCCACAATACTAGAGAAGAATTATACTCACGGCAGTCTAATATTAAATACAAATATAGTCTTTACGCTTAGGAAGCTAGTACAGTGAGGTGCGAATAATAAAATATATAGCATTGAATGATACCCATAGTACAAGCTTTGCTTAGTTTGTGACCATACAATGGGTTTGTGTTGTCTGGCAATTATTTTTAGGGTTCCGTACCCAAAGGGTAAAACGGAAACCCTATTACTGAGACTTCGCTGTCCGTCCGTCCGTCCGTCCGTCCGTCAGTCACCAGGCTGTATCTCATGAACCGTGATAGTTAGAGAGTTGAAATTTTCACAGATGATGTATTTCAAGCAGTGGTAGCCGAGTGGTCGAACGCAAGCCTTGCAAATCAAAGTGTGCAGGTTCAAAACCGGCTCGCACCTCTGGGTTTATGTGCGAATCTCATTTTCATCCGAGATTACCACTTGCTTTGAAACGGTGAAGGAAAACATCGTGAGGAAACCTGCATGTCTATAGAAAGGCGTGTGAAGTTCATCAACCCGCACAGGGCCAGCGTGGTGGACTATGCCCCAAATTTCCCTCGTATTGAGGGGAATGTGCCCGGAATAATGGTAATAGGCTCGCCCCCTATTACATTGGGACCAAAATACATCGGCGAAGTGTGGGCGCACTACAGTGCACCTCTGCCTACCCCTTCGGGGAATACAGGCGTGATGATGATGTATGTATTGCTGTTGCCGCTATATCAACAAATACTAAAAAACTGAATAAAATAAATATTTAAGGGGCTTCCCATACAAGAAACGTTATTTTTTTGCCGTTTTTACAGATAATGGTACGGAGTCCCATTCCCTTCGTGCGCGAGTCTGACTCGCACTTGGCCGGTTTTTTTTACTCTAACACACTTTATTCATTTACATTAAAAACTAAATTATAATACAAGGGTAGAAAAAAGTTTTTTTAAAGTTTTGTTTCGGACCTATTATACATTACATTTATCTCACCTGTATATAAGGGATGTCTCCACTAATCGCGTCTGGCCGTGGACCCCAGCGAACATGTACACTGACATTAGAACCAGAATTGTGTTGATGCACTCCAAGTGAAGATAATACGTGTTGTCACTGCAACAATATGCATTTAAAGCTTCAACGCACATACGAGCTGACTTACTTAATGGTTGCTTCACTTATTTTTCAACGAGATTCCGTCTGACCTTTTTTATATGTCCATGGATTCTTACTAGTATATCGAGGGGTGAAAAGGTATTTGACTTAAGTGATATATTTTTAATTTAACAAGAGAGCAGACTCATTCGACGCAGAAAAAATCGCCGATACCAAATATGTTTAAAAGTCAATATTGCCCGAAAGTGTCGTTTAAGTCGAATAGCCTTTCATCCTTCGATATGCTAGTAACAATCCATGGACATATAAAAAAGGTCAGACGGATTTCGATGAAAAATAAGTGAAGCAACCATAGTAAGTCAACTCGTATGTGCATATAGTCCATTTCGCACATAATTGCATTATAGAAATCGATTGGAGAACTTCACACATCTTTTTATTTATATGCACGTTTCTTCACGACGTTTGACTTTACCTTTTGATACAATTTGGATTTTAATTGCAGTTTTAAATTTATTATTGGGCAAATCTCTGATCTAATGTTAGCACGCAAATCAAGACAAGACCTCTGTCACGGATTGGCTCGCTCGATCTCTTTTTTTTTTTTATGAGATAGGGAGGCAAACGAGCAGACGTTTCACCTGATGGTAAGTGATCCACGCCGCCCATGGACACCTGCAACACCAGGGGCATCGCAAGTGCGTTGCCGGCCTTTAAGGAATGAGTTATGCTCGTTTCTTGAAGATACCTTCGTCGCATTGGTCCGGGAACACCGCTGCAGGAAGTTAATTCCACAGTTTGGTGGTGCGAGGGAGAAAATTCCTGGTAAATCGCACTGTTTGTTCATTCACATTCGCTCTGTTTTATTTCATACGAGAGAAAGAGATATAATCAACATATTGTGTGACATAAGTCTAGTCTTGGCGCTCTTGCTACAGCTACTGTTCTGAATGAATAGGATAGGGTATCAGTACTAACGTGACAGGTACATCAATGATCAGTCCGATGAGCGCGTCGATCAGCATTTCCACTCGGCTCTCATTGGCTGTGAGTTTGGGCGACGGCTGCGCGCGCGCATCCCGCCCTTCCCCGCCCGCCGGGGACGGCGGAGGGGGGGACTCTTGCGCTGTCGGTGTCTACACAAAAAAAAACACTTAATTAACCCAAAGAAACGGTGGCGCGATGATCTAGACATCTTTGACGTGAAAGACGTGGCCGGAAATGGCTCTGGATCGGGATCGGTGGAGGGAGAAAGGGCAGGCCTTAGCCCAGGAGTGGGACAGAAAAAAATAACGCTTGTACTAAGAGTGATTTGCGAAATTTGTCACCGACGGGAATCGAATCCACAATTATCCGAGCGGCCTACGTTCAAACCAATACACCAATTCATTGTTGCATTCCAAGAATCTGGGTCTGAACACAAGAAGCTACTCACCAAGTCATCTACCATCTCTCGATCCTCAACTAGATTATTAACCACTGTCCTCTTGGCCTATAGGTCTGGTTACCTACCTAGATCCTGGTCTTCCACTTGAGCTTTGAGTAGTCCATTAGCAGCTCTGTACTCCTAACCTACATGTCCAGGTCCAGCCAGCTGCCTACCAAGACCCTGGTCTGAATACCAGAAACTACTCACCGAGTCATCTGTCTTCCCTAGAGCCTGAACTAGTATATTGACTACTGTCATCTCGGCTTGCAGGTCTGGTTACCTACCTAGATCCTGGTTTTCCACTCGAGCATTGACTAGTCCATTAGCAGCTCTGTACTCCTAACCTACACGTCCAGGTCCAGCCAGCTGCCTGCCAAGACCCTGGTCTAAATACAGGGAGCTACTCACCGACTCATCTGTCGTCTCTCGAACCTCCACGGGTCCGTTAAGTGCTCTCCTCTCAGCCTGCACATCTAAATGCCTGCAAAGTTCATATTCCGGTACCATCTCCACGAGGTATTTGCTGACTGCTCGGATCACGAACAGAGCATTGAACGTTTGCCATGCCAGCATCACACTGTAAACAAGAGAATACATGATTATCATCACGCCTGGTATGCATGAATGGTCAGACAGTGGTGCATAAAGTTTTTTCTGCATCGATTGGCTCTCCTGTAAAATTAAAAAAAAATGTCTCTTAAGTGAAATAGCCTTTCACTCTTCGACATGAAAGTATATACGACAAAAATAACGCAATTTTTAAAATGTTTGTCTGTCTTCCAGTCTGTTTATTTTGGATAATTTAATAGTAAACACAGCTTATACTGTGTTTGTGCCATACAGTGGACTGGGGGCGATCCCAGTTACACCCAAATAAAAAAAAAGTAACCGTTGCGAGACGCCTGGCCGATTTGAAACATTATGTTATTTAGAGTAGAGAGAGAGAAGCGTCGTAGCGGCGAGTGAGCGGAGTCAGCCGGTGGGCGGAGTCTAAGCGGCGGAAAGAACTGAGGAGCCACGGACGTGCTCGAAGTTTTCGCATCACGGCATCGCGGCATCAACAGTTGCTCTCACTCGCCAAGCGCGCCATTAGATGTTTCACATCAAAAACCGCTGGACAAAACATATGTTTGGTCTAATCTATCTATCTTGGTCTAATCATTTGAGCGTGATATCACGCTCAAATGATTAGACCAAGACATTGTCAAATTGTTATTGTAACTTACTTGTCGCTGTTGGGAGAGGCCAGGAGTTCCGTAGCCCTGGTGATGAACACCTGAACCAGGGACCCCAGATTTCCAGTCTGAGGATTGTTCTGTAGGAATTTCTGCAGTAACGCCTCCGTACTTGAATCGAAAATCAACTGCTCGTCACTGTAAACATAACAATAATAAAGTAGTGTTAAAAAAACTTTTTATAAACTAGTTTTTATTTAATTGCTCTTAGTTTTCGTGTTCTCCTCAGCAAGCCCTTTCATTCGATACCCATATTGCGGTAGTGCAGAAAAAATAACTATTTCGCCATCTTGGATGATCCGCCATATTGGAATGAGAATGACGTCACTTAGCTAAGCATGCATTGTCATCCAAAATAAGCGTGTATACTAAATTTCAGCTCAATCGGTTAAAGATAACTGATTTAAAATTCAGTTGCAAGATTCCACCCGGACATATAAAGTTAATATAAAGCTTGTAATAATATTGAATTAATTAGCATCGCCATAACCTGGGATCGCCTCCAGTCTGTATAGCACAAGCACTGCTTAGCCTGCGGTCAGTCAATTCATAAGTCACTTCCAAAAGTTACCTCAATGGGAAACAAACCTGCAACCACCTAGAGGTGTGTGGGAGGCTTACCTTAACCACAATCAAAATAAAGCATAGATAACACAGAGTACAACATAAAAAAGTTATTAAAAATCATGTTGAATTCTTAACTAGTTAGATAAAGATTTTTTTATCAACAAAATTGACATGATTTCTTATACTTGCTTCTATCTTCTAATTTTTAAATACTTACTTCCTTTTTTGTCTGATAAACTACAATAGGCTTAATCGACCACTTGTGCCCACTGTTGTTGTGGGTCCTATATGGCTCAAACCACGGTTACCATGCTCAAACTAAGCAAAGGTTGTACTATACAATGAACTGGGGGTGATCCCTGTCATCCTGTAGTTGTAGCATTTGCCCCAAGACTAGACTTATGTCACGGAATATCTTGATTTTGTCTCTCTCTCGTATGAAATTAGACAGAGAGCGAGCGAGTGTATCTGTGACTAAGGTCTTGTCGCGACATGCGTACTAACCCCACTAACCAGGGCGAACTTCGAAAAAGCCATTTCTGAATTATCGACGTTACCTCTAATTCGACATATGTCAAAAAAAAAACCAAAAAAAATACGACCATTTTGGCGTTTGGTTTCCATATATCGTATATCGTCACTTAAGTTTTAAAACCGCGGAAGTCATATTTCGACTAAAATACGATTCGTAAATCATTCGATAGGTAATCGCAAGACGCATCGTTTGACATATCAAACACAAAAAAAAATAAGAAATAGGTTGTAACTTACGAACAACTCGGTGGGTTGATGTTGAACGCTAGCAATTGGTTCCAGAATGGATCATTAGAACAGATGACTTCCGAGGAGCAGAATCGTGCCAGCAGCTCATTGGAAGACAGCTCCGAGTACCGACTGATGGCGACACCCATTTCGTACTAACTGAAAATTACGAATACACTAAGACTTTCTTTAATCCGAACTCCTGAAAATTTACCCCCGTTCGGATTCATGGAGCGTTCGGATTATAGTACACAGAATTTATAGGACATTTTTTATGAAATAAAACTAAGTATAAACTATAATTTTAAATGTATAATAAAAATAATAATACATCATCACGCCTGTATTCCCCGAAGGGGTAGGCAGAGGTGCACTGTAGGGCTATAGTCCACCACGCTGGCCCAGTGCAGGTTGGTGAACGTCACACGCCTTTCTATAGACGTGCAGGTTTCCTCACGATGTTTTCCTTCACCGTTTCATAGCAAGTGGTATTCTCGGATGAAAATGAGATTTGCACATAAACCCAGAGGTGCGAGCCGGGGTTTGAACCTGCACACTTTGATTTGCAAGGCGTGCGTTCGACCACTTGGCTACCACTGCTTATGTTTTAAAGAAATCCAATATTTTAATTTGTCGCGAAAAGCTTTGTCTTGCAATTTCCATAAAAGCATTTTTTCTGGTAAAGGAATGTCCACTTGGTCAGTCCATTCAAGACATATATTATGGCGTTTGGATTAGAAGGGGTTCGGATTATAGAGGTCCTGGTGTAATAATATATTGAGTTATGTAAATAACCAGTAGAGCTGTGGTAGTCTAGTTGTTAGAATGTCCGCCTTGAATGTAAGGGGTGCAAGTTCAAATCCTGAGCACCTCTGAAATTTTCGAATTTCATATATGAAAATAATTAGTAATAATGATTACTTGCTGAAGGGTGAAGACAAATATCATGAGGACACCTACACATCTATAGAAAAGCGTGTAAAGTTCACCAACCTGCACTGAGTGAGTGTGATGGACTATGACCTAAATCTCCCTTGTATTGAGGAGTGTGCCCAGTATAATGGCAATAAAATCACACCCTATTAGATTGGGAACAAACTAAATCAGCAAGATGTCGGTGCCTTACAGTGCACCTCTGTCTATACCTTCAGGGAATACAGGCGTGATGATGTATGTATGTAAATTTTGTATTAAAATACGCACTTACATAGTTATGATAAGATTATTTCTACTTAATAGGAATGATAAAATGTATCATATGTAAAAATACGTATGTATCCTTATTCTAGGTTAATAGGGATATATGTGGTAATTTTAAGGCGTATTTGGAGGTAAACTACTGCCGATTAGCAACAATTTCGCAATGGGAAAATTGGCAATGAAATTCTAATGTTATCATACAAATATCACGAATTTACCTCATCCTATGCATTATAAACCATTTAAACACAACGTTACTACCATAAAAAACAGTAATAGGTGTGTATATAAATAATGAAACGGTTTTAATCTAGGTAAACATACGCGAAATATGCAGCTTATAGTTTTGGTAATAACTTAAATATTAGATCCTTATTGTACCTACCATATCACTGTGTTTTGAAGTAAATATATGACTAACCTGTTGTTTTAAAACAGCAAATAACATGAATTAATCGATCTAAATTAATATTTTCAATAGCGATTTGTTTTTCGCCACGAAATCATTATCGACTTGTCAATTTTTTTTTTGACACTCATCGTATGTAGTTCACCACAGAGAAAATAACCATTGCGTTTATAGTAGTGATGTGCCGGATCGTTAAAATTGTATATCCGCGGATACGTATCCGAATACGGATATTTGGTGTCAAGATCCGCGGATACGGATACGGATCTGAACAATTTTATAAAACTTTCTATAGTTAATGTTAAGCAGTGGTAGCCTCGCGGGCAAGAATGCCCGCCTTGAACGTAAGGGGTGCAAGTTCAAATCCCAGGCTCGCACCTCTGAGATAATTTTCAGGTGCGAATGTCATTTTCAATAATGATTACCACTTGCTGAACGGTGAAGGAAAACATCGTAAGGAAACCTGCACGTCTATAGAAAGGCGTGTGAAGTTCACCAACCCACACTGGGCCAGGGTGGTGGACTATGGCCCAAATCTCCCTCGTATTTAGGGGGAATGTGCCCGGTATAATGGCAACCTTTTAGTTATGTAATATTGCTTTTAGTTATGAAGTTATGTAATATTGGTATGTTTTTTTTTTTTTTTTTTTGGACTTACACTGTTGGCCGTGAGGTGGCCTTTACAGCTTTACCGGAGGAGTGGCGAGCGCAGAGTGCACTCCAACCAAGGCCTTAAGGGCGGAAAGGGGTGGCAACTAGCTCAAGGGCGCCACAGAGGGCACGACCTGGGCTTGGGCAGTTACCGTGAGGGGAGAGGTAGTGACTGCGCTCCTAGGTGCAAAGATGCACCTACGAGCGGAAGAGGGGGTTCCTCGACCTCGCCGGCGAGATCGGTGTCTGTTTGAGGCTGGTGTAGGTGTGTTGGTGGCCCTCTCGACGCCCGGGTCGAGGAGGGCGGTGATCGTGTCGAGAGGATCAATCAACACGTGCCGCGGACGGTGGCGACGAGTTGATGATGTGTGCGCGGGGTCTGGCTCGTAATTGAGGGCGGCGACAATTAGAGGATTTAAATGCGACGCGGCTTTTTTAAAATAGCGTTCGGACGCTATTTTTAAGTGTTTTCGAATTGAGAAGAGGCCAAGGTCGGAAGATCTACGTTCTGATCTACGTTCCGTATGTACCACGGGGCACCTACGGCCCTACGGAGAAAACGGGACTGCACTACTTGCAGGCGGTTGATGTGTGTCTTCGCCGCGTGAGCGAAAACCACACTGGCATATGACATAATGGGGAGGATGCATGTTTTGTAAAGTGTCACCTTATTTCTAAGGGACATTTTACTCCGCTTGCAGATCAAATAGTGAAGGCGACCGAGAACAAAAGCTGCTCGGTTGCTCACCGTTCTAATGTGGGGACCGAAAGTAATGGACTTGTCAAGAGTGACACCTAGATATTTGACGCGGTTTAACTCACTACGATAAATGTTTGCAATATAAAGGTGCCAAATATTTTATTATAAGAAATAAAAATAATCTGAATGGATATTTGATGTATCAGGCGTAATATTGCGGAAATAGAGCGACTATTTTGTTGAAAAGAAAATAAATTAACCAACGGGGAAGTCTTCATTCAGCAACGCGTTCCGGTCCCGCCGAACGATCTCTAAACGCTCCAACACACACAATCTTAGGCCCTTATCACATTTGTGAACTACATCAAAACTATGGCTATTATTTAAAGTGTGGCCTGTCTCTAATAAATGTTTAGCAAAATGGGACCTATCGAGACGGTTGTTACGTTAATCGGCTATGTGTTCTTTATATCGAATATGTAGTCTCGTATCGATTATGTAATCTTTATATGTAGTTCGTTCGTGTCAGTTTAGTTCGTTCACTATTTTATATTGTCTGCTGTGATTAGTGGATCTGTGGATTAGTGTGATTTTGTTTTTGGCATTTTCATGCACCGCGGCCGCGCCGGTTTGCAAATTTTGAATTGGAGTAGTTCTGCTGACGATTGTAATTATCGGTACAATGGGGCCTGATTGCTATAAAATCGACGTCCTCTACTATCTAAATCCTCATTTGATATGGGTGGAGGTCGTAAACCAGGGGAGAGATGGCAAAATATGTTTTGAGCAGTTAGGTATATACGGTTTGCTGCCTATGGATGCAAAAATGCAGTTTTCCCAAGGCCCCGACGTGGTGATGACCATGAAACAGTGCGGGGATTGGGTCCCAGCGGCGACCAACGCGATGAAGAAGTTGTTAGCGAACGCTGAAGAAGTGTGGTTTCAACCAACATATATAGACAGACGGTAAGTTTTGTAACTACCCGTAAAATTAACAATATACTTACAATGACGACTGCCTCGCTTACACTGAGCGTAAGTCCGCCTTCCGTCCGTCTACGCGATCATGCTAATCCAGCATCTTATCATTCATCTCATCTTTGTTCACAGAACCTCTTTATTTGATGATAATACCCAAAAATTTGGCGATATCATCATCAAGACGGACACAGGTGCTGAGTTAAGCATGCTAGAAGAGCTTATTACCACAAAATTCGCATTACACAATGAACCCAAGTTCCACGAGTCACTGTACTCAGGTGGTATCAAGACCAAACTCAACTATGCCACTACTTTACAAGTCATCAGAAAGTTGGAACAGAGTTTCCAAAGCAGAGACGTACCACAGGACATTTGGTTGAAATCATTGAAAGACCAGACATCGATTTTCCAAATGAGTGTGGATTTAGAGAATTCCATTGCTTCTAGAAAGGTTTCCAATAGAGATTCGGCACTTTTGCAGAATAAATTGAGAGATTTGGAGTTGTGTAAAGATTTTGATGAGTACTCCGCGGGCCGGGCCTGCAGTACTCATACCAAAGATATGCCCAATCAGAGTTGTTCATTGAAAATGAAACTCAGTTTTATCGAAGAGAATATTCTTTTTCCACGAAACACTCGCTTGGTACCGGAGAAATCAAAAGTTTCTGAAAAGTCATTGAAACATGAGTTGAACAAATCATCAGACGAAAGTTCCGAAACTGATGAACTGATTTTTCTTAATGAAAATATAGAATTTGAAAACAATGTTAAAAAATGTAAGAAAACTACTTTAATTATAGGAAAATTATTTAAAACAAAAAATTGGGTGGATATTGTTTATATTATATTACGCGAATATATACTTATATTTACGCGAATACTATACATTGAAATAAAACTATTTTACGGATTTTATCGCGTTTATTTACTATTTTATTTTCCCGACGTTTCAGCTGCTTTACAGCAACCATGGTCATGGGAGGACTGAGGTGTTAGACATCCTGATGTCATAGTTAATAACTGGGTACCCTCATATTTAGTTGTTGTTTGCTGTCTGATCCACACAGAAAGTGCTCACAGTGTCTTGAGGTCTTGCAATGGTACGCTTGGTTTTGGATTTAATCATATTAATTACTGGATCCCAAGTTGGGTGCTACCACCAACTTGGGATCCAGTAATTAATATGATAAATACGATAAAATCCGTAAAATAGTTTTATTTCAAATTGGGTGGATTCGACGAAGGCCTGATTTACTGGTCTGAGTGTAAACTGCTTGGCTCACCGCACCATCTGGTTGCAGGTTCGATTTCAGCCAGCAGAAAATTTTGGAATGCGCTTGTTATAATGGCAATAGGTTATAATCACTAAAGTATTGGTGCACTGCAATGCACTTTAGCCTACCCCTTCAGGGAAGACAGACGTGATAATGACTTAGTATTTAAAAGAAATTTATAGTCGCTTGGAAGGCAATCGTAAGGATTACGCGTAGCAGCGACAATAAAACGTAAAATAACGCAAACGCTAAACGACGCAAAACCTGGCCATTCAAATAGTATATATAACTCATTTTACGATTTTTTGTCGCATAATAAGGATTGCCTTTCAAACGTCGGTATAATTTGTGCTTTCTTACTTAAACAATTTAACCTTTTATTCCAGCTAAACCTCCAAAGAAGACTGAATATAATATGAAGAGAGTCGCGATTGGTCCACCGGGACTCAACCCAAACAAATTCATTATCAAAACCTTCTCATTGAAAGACCAGCCCAAGGAACACTCCACAGATAACATACAACCAAAACCATCTACCACAAGGAGTAATGAGAGTAAGACTTTAACTGATGATGGAGTTGGAACATCCAATCATATGAAAGTACAAACAGATCATAATTTAAATGACCACAACAAATTGCCTGCAGACAAAGAAACTCCTTCCAGTAATCTAAATGTACATTCACTTCAAAAACATTATAATACGTCTGATAATGATAACAATGGTATCAAGAATATGAGAATAATGTCAGCAAATCCAGTGTATGGAATACCGAAGAAAGAAATATCGAAAAGGGCTGATACTCAGCATATTAATCAAAATGTCAGCCCAATGAGTGATTTATCAACATCTGTCAAGCAGTCTGTAGGCTTCTCGGTGCAACGCAAACTAGAGTTACTCCAAGGGAAGCTGACCAAGCCGAACTCCACCGCAGGTTTGAACTTAAATTCCAAAAACGACTTAGATTCCGACGACGAAAGCATTTCAGACCTAATTGGCAAGATAACATTGAAAAATTCCACCACCAAAATTGTTGTAGAACCCGTTGATACTGTAATAGACAATAATGTTGTAAATTCCGTGAACCCATTCAAGAATGTCGACGGTAGCTATTCGGTTTTTGTTGATAAGCTGGTCAGTCCAATTCTTATGGTTCACAGTAAGAAGAACAATCGAATTCAGACTCTGTGCAACTTGAGGGACATTCCATTTGGGCCCGACATTCATATAGTCCTTAAAAACATGAGTATAACTAGTCCCATGAGGCCACAGACTATATCCTGGCATATGATACTCCGTGGTCATAGTTTCTTTTTGATAAGTCCACCAAACAGTGGGAAGACTATGGGATATCTGCCATCGGTGTGCCGTTTGGTCGCCGATAATAAAAATACTTCGTCCACATTCGGTCCCTCTTGTATAATAGTATGCGCAACATCCACATCTGTCTCTGAAGTTGAGAAAATTAGCAAAATGTTTCTGCATGACATTAAAATATTCGCATGCCACGCTGGCATTGATGAAATGGTTTTGACCACTTCACTGTTAAATGGTTGCGATCTTTTAATATGCACACCTTGTTTGTTAGTTCGTTTATTACAAAAAGATTTTGGTGTCGACCTCCGTAACCTTACTACGTTAGTTTTGGACGACTGCGACCGATTATCAGACGTGTACCGTCACGAGATTAAATTCGTTTTAGTAAAAATTAAGGAAATGCTAAGAGTCCGCGCGAATAAAGAGTGGAAGGTCCAACATATTGTTGTGTCGCGTCTATGGTGCGACATAATGTCTTCATTGGCACGAAAAGCGCCCGATTCTGTTGTTTGCATCAGCGCATTTCAAGAATGCGTATTGTACTCCAAAGCGAGCACTTCAGTCAATTTCGTCAAGATTGAAAACAAATTAGCAACCGTAATTAACTTTTTGCAGGACATTGATCGCTCCAAAAAAACTGTTATCGTTTGCCGGACCAATGATGAAGTACATCAATTAGAAAAAGCTTTGACTAAACTTAAATACGTCGTATTCGCTTGTGATAATACCATGACAGTACATGATTTGTATAACTTAGATTTAGCTCTAGGTGATTACGAAGAGCCTGTATCGGGGCCTATTCTAGTATGTTGCGATGGTAATTTAACTCATTTAAATGTGACTGATGCTAACTATTTAGTACATTACTCATTACCGGAACTATTTTCCATGTTTAGCAAGAGATTTTCAGTTTTAAACGACAATTATCCGTCTATATTCAATGATGAAGGTGTCAATGTTAAAATTAAAATACTTCTCGATGACAGTAATGTGGAACAGTTGCCCAAGATATTAGATTTCATACGTAGATGCACAGAGGGTGTTCCAGTTGTTCTAGACAGTATTTGCAAAAGGGTGTTGATTGAGAAAGATTTAGCGAAAGCTGCGGCTCTTGTACCAATTTGTGGCAATCTCCTTTCATCCGGTAAATGTCCGGATCTATGGAATTGCAACGAGAGACACGGTATTTTTAAAAATTACGACAAACCCAAGGATTGGATGCCCCAGAACGGTAAAATAACATTTAAAATTCTACATTTTCACACGGCGATATCATACTCGGTCCGATTACTCGCGAACGTAACTAATAATGAAACGAAAAAGTATCCTCAAAATTTCAGTTTGCTATCATTGAAAATGGGCCTTTATTATAGTAAGGATGTCAGTAGGCTTCCTCATGGTCACCCTGAAGTTGGTGATTTGTGCGCGGTGGCCTTGAAAGAGAATCTATTCGAAAGATGTCAGATTATGAAAATATTAACCCACACGCCCAAAGGAATTCCCGAACTGGTTCTAATTAAACTTATCGATGAAGAGAAATATGAACGAACGCGGTCTATACATCTCTATTATCTACCAGACGAGTTAAAGAATATTGAGACACACGTTGTTAGAGTTATTTTATCCAATATACAACCGGAGGATAGGGATGTAACGTTCTCCGAATTATCGAAATATACGCTCAAAAAAACGATCGACAACGACAAGGATTTGTATATACGCGGACAGGTAGCGCTCGTTATAGGAAATGTGGTATTTGTTGACACTTTGGAAGCATGCCAAGATCTGGCGTGTCTAAACGAAGTGGTTGTCAAAGATGATTTAAAGAAAAAACTATTGGACGGACATGCGATATCTAATCCAGCTCATATACCGACTTTACTAAAGCTTTGCGAGGAAGTAGATACCGATCACAAAGAGGTTCAAACTACTGAAATTCCAAAACCAATCAAAGTCATGCCTAAAGGCAGATGGGCGTATTTCGACAGCGATGATTTCATATCTGTGTTCTATGCGTATGCCGATAGTCCGGGCAGATTTTATGTACGACTCATCAAATTCGAAGATTGCATAGAGTCATTGTTGAGGGATATAAAGAAATACGTGGCAGAATCTCCGGAACCTTTAGCCGAAGTAAATGTTGGTGATATTGTTATAGCCAAATTCCCAGGCGATGATACATACGAAAGAGCGAGAATAGACAATATAATTGACGATAAAAAAGTTGAATGTTTCTTTGTGGATCAGGGTGATTTGAAAGAAGTTTATACTAAAGATGTATTGCCAATCACTGAGAAGTTTATCGTACAGTTGCCGTTTCAAGCGATTGAATGCAGACTGGCCGGCGTGCAACCGGTTGGTCAAGATTGGACCGAATTCAGTACGAGTTGGTTTATCGACACCTGTTTCGCTGTTAACGCCGGACTTAAATACCTATATGCCAAGTACTTCACCAAAGAAAAAGCTGAATGCACTGAAGGGTACAAGTATAGCATTGCTCTGATCGATTCGTACTCTGAAAAAGACATTATCATAAATCAATTAATAATCGATGTGAACTTAGCGAGAGCTGCCAACGACATAGACTGCTTAGATCAAGTTAATTTCGACAGGGCAGAACCGCAAAAATCTGACGAGGAAACAGACGTTGTTGAAGTTAAACAATCTAACAATATTGCAAATATAACCCCTGTTAAAGATTTACTCTTAAAAACGCCAATCAGATCTGTACCCCTTGTAGAGTCTGATGCTGAGAGTTCAGATTCATGGGACGTGATTATGAGTGAACAGTTTATGCCTATGTTTAATATAGGATCTATAAAAAAGCCACCTCCTGGTGATAATGTTTTAAATTCAACCGCGACTCCGAAAAACGTTGTAAAAGTCTTAAGCTCTGATGACTTAGTGTCAAGTAAACTGGCTATTAAACATACAATCGAACAAAATGAAGACTCAAATTCAACAGCATCTAGTGAGCAAGCTGTTAACTCAAATGTAGTAATTAATGAATTGAATATTAAACATACAATCGAACACGATGAAGACTTAAATTCAACAGCATCTACTGAACATGCTGTAAGCTCAAATGTAGTAATCAATGAATGGAATAACGAAACTTATGCTGATAAACCTATAGTTAATTTCAAAATGTTACCACCGCCGCAGTCCGCTTCATTGGATTCCGACGATCTGTCCTCAGTATCATCGGGCGTCAAATCCGACGTGCAAACGGCTAATTTGAGAAAACCCAAAGTGTGTTGGCGTCAAAATAAAACTAGCGTCACAATGAAAATCCTATTGATTGGCGTCCATGATTACCAAATGATTATAAAGGAGAGATTTGTGAAATTCGCGTGCGTTTTGAACGATGTTAAATACGGTTTTGAGTTTGAGTTGTACGGCGGTGTTGATTGCGAGACATCAGCACACGCCAACAAGGGACAGTACATCTACGTGAATCTGTCTAAATTTATGAAAAGGAACTGGTTGACTTTGACTAAAATGAATGAGACTTGGAAATGGATTGTTTATGATGTTGACGGGATCAATATATCTTCGGACGAAGAATCCGTTCAGAATAACATTAAGGATATCATTAAGACTAATTACGACTGTCTGGAGAGTGATAGTGACGATGATTTCCAGGACGATCATAACTTCACTTACAAATTTACATAAATCTATACGGATAATTATAATGGAAGCGTCTTGTTTGTATGTATGTAATAACTAAATAATACATTTTAACGACATGCATATGAAAGTATATACGATACCAATATTTTAAAAATTTTAGTCTCTTTGTTTCCGAATCAGAATCAGAATTTTTTATTCATATAAACCAATACAGGCACTTATAATAACTTTTTAATGTCCCCTTTTTAATGTTCCACTGCTGGGCACGGGCCTCTCCTCAATGCGAGGGGGATTCAGGCCATAGTCCACCACGCTGGCCCGGTGCGGGTTGGCAGACTTCACACATCTATCGAGAACTAGTCAAGTTCCCTCAGGCGTGCAGGTTTTCCTTCACCGTTTCATAGCAACAGGCACTTATGAATCGTCAATAAATAATAATAATAGTATTCCCACCCATTCGGAATTCATTTCCTATGGAGAAGAATGGGCAAGAAACTCCATGGTAACTTTTTTCCAAGATGGATTTACTTTTTTGTGTTTTTCTTAATTAACAATTATACAATATGAAGTTAATCAGGCTATACATTCTCAAAACACAATTAACTATACAAAGTACGTTTGTGCAAGATTTGAAGGTAGGAAGAAGGAGGAAAACGGGACAAATAGCTAACATCCCTCAAATGAGTTCCTGTGGAGCCGGACCAGCGTGCTAAACAAGCGTGCGTATCCTCTAAATAATTACTTATTGTGTAGTATGCTCGCCTGCATAGTGTATGTCAATGCAAGTTTTCAATTTAGTTTCATAAAGGTTAATGACGTTAGGGGGTATTTTATTATAGAATCTACCCCATAAAAGATGTGTGAATTTTCGCCAGACGAAAGTGTGGTTGATCTAATTTGTCTTTATTTCTAGTGTTAAAACGATGGTCATAACCTACTTTTCTAATCAGATGTAATTTTTTCCTTACGTACATAATGTTCTCGTGGATATATTAGCATGGGATCGTCATTGTATTAATTTCTTTAAAGAGTTTATGTACAAAAGTCTAGGTGCGCGAGTGCAGGTCGGACTGACGGACGGTTTCTTTAAATTCTTCCGATTTATAAATTACTCCTTATGATCAAATTCTTCAAGATTCTTTACTATGTTTGTCGCAATAAGGTGTCGTTATGTTGTTGACATAAGGGGGTTTTAAACTGTGTGTATTTTTATGCCCAGGTACATGGGGGTAGGCATTACCGTGGACAGCGCCTTACAAATACCATCTAGGTATGTAAAAACCATAATACTCCCCCTGAAATCTATAGAAAGTTATGGGTCATCTACGTTATTTCATTTGGAGTAGGTGCCAATCTACCTTACTACGTTTGGGCTACGGTCCGAAAGTCTTCGCATTGAGGGGAGGCCAGTGCCCAGACGTAGAACATTAAAAAGGGCTAATTTTAAGCCTCCCACTGGGGCGTCAACGGTCGCGCGTCATTTTTTTTTGCCATACCTAAACATACTGTATTGACCAATGATATTCTAGTAAACAGATATGTTATGAGCGCGCACTAGTGAAGACTCGAATACATCCTTATTAGGACGTATATTAGATACCAACATGCGGATTGGTTGACAGATGAATGTTACATCGTTCTATGTGATGTCGCATCGCAAGTGACAACACTAGCTATCTCTTTTTTTCTCGTTGGTTTTATCAAGCCATCTCTTTTTCACATTTCTACGTGTTGTGAAATGTAAAATGAATGAAGTGTGTATGTGTGTTGCCGCTGTTACGCGGAACTCTAGATGATCTCGGTCTCTAGATGGTATGACTCGCAGGTCATAAAGGTACCGACATACCGAACTATGTTATTATGCACCGTTTACACGCACTGTCCATCCCGCACATCGAAAGCAGACTTTTCACACTACCGTATGACGTTAACTGATTTCTATTTTGGTGGGTGGATCTCCGCGAGGTCGGCGACAGGACAGCTCGCTCTCGCTGTTTGTGCAGTTACCACGGCCTGCCCGTGGAGTGACTGCAGTTGTTGCCCTACCCATTGCTTAGCTTTTGATGTACAACGGTGAAACACGAGGTAGATAATTATTTTCACCACCAGCAGACCCACAAGTATCCAACCAGCGTACCCAGGCCAGGTATTGATCACGTCGGGGTCACTACTTTAGGGAATCTTATAGTGGTGTATAAAATAATAACTCAAAGTTCAACTAGTCTATTTATTGTATATACAAGCGTGTACGTCTGTTGCCGGTCACGTTTAGACTAACTCCACAATACAGTGACGAGCCGTTACAATTTTTTTCGTTTTTTTTTGTGCGTGTATAACATATCTGTTTACTAGAATATCATTGGTATTGACTCATAGATAAAGTTGATTCTTCAAGTTAAAGACACTGATAGCGCGAGCGAACTTTGGGCGTGGCTTTTATCGTAGAAATTCAATCTTTATGCATATTGACACAGAGTTCGTTTTCGTATTGACAAACATTTTGTCTACGCCCCCCAGTGTACGGTTTTATCATATAAGTTATGTTACTTTGTTAAGTTTTATAAATACAATACAATATTACAGACATCGATCTCGCCGGCGAGCTCGAGGAACCCCCTCTTCCACTCGTAGGTGCATCTTTGCACCTACGAGCGCAGTCACTACCTCTCCCCTCACGGTAACTGCTTAAGCCGAGGTCGTGCCCTCTGTGGCTAGTTGCCACCCCTTTCCGCCCTTAAGGCCTTGGTTGGAGTGCACTCTGCGCTCGCCACTCCTCCGGTAAAGCTGTAAAGGCCACCTCACGGCCAACAGTGTAAGTCCTTCAAAAAAAAACAATACAATATTGTATTGTAAACATTTGCCAACGTTTTTTTTGCTTGTGTAACAAAGCGTGGATGCCAAGACTGTTTATTATAATTAGTCTATTTATATAGTAGTAGTCTACCGCAATACGATTCCAAACACGCCGTGGGCATTGCGAGGGGGAAACGGTATATAAAGAGAGCCGGAGCGCGGAGTAGATGTTCACTCTTCGTCCGTCTAGTATAAGACACAGACATATTATCTATACTAATTAATTAAATTGGAGTGTCTGTTTGTAATATCAAATTAACACTTTTTTTACCAAATGCTTATGAAAGTATATACGATACCTATAACGAAAACGCAATTTTAATTTTTTTTTGTCTGTATGTCTGTTTGTTTGAGGTAAACTTCTAAACGGCTGAACCGATTTCAATGGGACTTTCACTGACAGATAGCTGACGTTCCAAGGCGTAACTTAGGCTACTTTAATTTTAGAAAAAGCATTAGGGTTCCGCGGGAAAAACATAATACCCATATTTCCGGGTAATCTCCCTAAAGTCCACGCGGGCGAAGTCGCGGGCATAGCTAGTTTAAAAACTATAATCCAACTTGTATACTTATTCAATAAACAATTAAAAAATTACCCACTTTGCAGTTATTTTGACTAAGTCGGGTTTATATTTTAAGGTACTTAAGTAGCATGGTGTCAATTCTTGTATTGTCTTTTTTTATCTAGTGTGAGATACGTAAGTGAGAGACTCGGTGCGACATAACTCGTGACATAAGTCATGTATTGGAGTCTGTGCTACCCTTACTGGGGTTGTTGATAATTTTCCGGTAGTTATAACCACTCAAAGTGGAATTTAGTTTTAAGTTTTAGTTTTTTTTTGAAAATATAGTCTGTGGTGATGTTTATAAAGATAGTATCTCTGTGGCAAAATCAACGAAATTTATCAGTGAAATTTCGTTGGAAATTGTGCTTCTTTTATCAGTAAATAAAGTTTGTTTTGTTATTGGCAAAAATTGGTCGCTCGCGTTTAGACGCGCGTATGTGCGCAGGACTTAGACATTCTTATAACATTAGGTTGAGGTTCCCCTATCATGTTTCTTGATAACAAACATTTGCTGAAGCAATATCAGTATAGTTTTCTCGTCCAATCTGTAGTAGCATGTGCGCCAAGACTAGACATACGTCACGGAATATCTTGATGTTGTCTCTTTCTCTCGTATGAAATTAGACAGAGAGGGAGCGAGCGAAACCGTGACAAAGGTCTTGTCTTGACATACGTGATAACCCCACTGGTTGTCTGGAAGAAATTGCTTATAGCGATAAGACCGCCCAATTGTGCATAGCTACTGTATTTAGAACTAAGAATGTTGTATTATTTTCTTTGTTTGGTGTGTACAAAGAGTACTCTATCTATCTATCATGTTGGATGGACATAAAGAATTCAGATATTATCATAGAAGTGGCGCTACATAGTATAAATAATACTGTATAACGTACACTTTTCAAGACGGCATTGTTGCCTGAGACACGATAACCACAGAGTATCTAATGGGGGCGAGCAATGTAATTTGTCATCACCAAAAGGCTACTAAGGCTACACTTTTGACAGGAGGCCGTGTACGATTTACTTTCGCATCTGAATTTGTTCACGATTCAGTTATTTCGGCCGTCCATAATCTATGGTAGTCTTATATTTTTTTGTAATACAACCTTTTCATACGAAATAAAAAAGAACATTTTGAAATAATGTGTGATTTTATTTACTACATCCTACATCTTTTTTTTTTAGTTAATATATTTTAGCATACACATAACAACATAATACTCCACAAAAATGTTATTTACATTAACAATGAATATAATAATGTGATTCAAAATGAGTATATACTAACCATAACAACGTATATGTGAAATTTATTCTATTAGATCAATTCTGTTTTAGTTTTTAATAAGATTTTTGGGTCAGTGTGTACCCTTGGGGGCGCTAAGGAAATAACCTAACCTAACCTAACCTTTTTTTTTTGTTTGCGCTGGGAAATGCATTCCCAGCGCAAACAAAAAAAAAAAACCTAACCTAACTCCATAGAGCCCCCAAGGATACACCCCAACCGATTTTTGACGTGTTTAGTTCTCCTTGAAATTCGTGACAACACTGCTTTTAAATCAGCTGTTACTTTTAAACTCCCTTTGATTTACATCATTAAACACAGCAACAGGTACAAGCCACTTGTATGACCGTGCTTACACTTGTCAAAGGATATACCATAAATTTATGTTTTAATTTGGCGACAGAAAAGTAACGTTCAGTTATCAATGTTCTGTATTCACGTTCTACTTCTGCTTAGAACTTTTGTGATGGACATTCCCAGTTCTTTACGTTTTGGCCATAAACAAAACTGCATTTTGGCGCCATCTGTTAACTTTTTTTTAAATTCTAATGATTAGAATTCAAAATACCATAGACAAAGATATGATTCTATAAGAAAATATAAGAATTTGTGACATTCCCTGTTATTTGCTTGTGCCCGTCTGTTCGCGAAATGTGCTGGGCCCTGTTTGGGGGTGTAAATTAAAGGCGGGAAAATCCGCACAATTAGGCTACTAGTAACAGGTAGGGGGGTATCAAAAGGCAAGGGTCAGGTCAGTGTCACGCGGGTACGGTACCTTTGAATTGACGGAGGCGCCGTCCTTCGGCGGTGGCTGGGTCGATAGGCTGGCTGGCACTAACACAATAGGGACAGGGGTTTCAGGGTCTCTTAGGATCACACACGATTACAGGAAATGTCCGCAGATTAGATTCAGGAGCACACACGAGAGGCGTCCGATCCGCACGAAGGTCAGTATGTTCACACGTCAGGGGGGAAAGAGACAGGGCAACAAAATATCAGGGTACTCAAGGGTAGGTTGATAATAATTTGGGGAGGAGTTTTGTTACATCTACCTACAAGGTGAAATCTAAAATAAACACGTTCAAACGATTTCATATACTGTACATGAAGCAGGGGTTCAGCCTTGGTGTACCCATACTGAATCACATATTACAATAATTTTTAATATCTATTAATCTACAAGAGTGATACAAGATACCCCTTTTCACTAACAATACGCAACGAGACGCCTAATTAAACGATGTCCTATGTAAGGCGACGCCTACTTAACAATATTTTCACTAGGCAACAGTGGTAGCCGAGTGGTCAAACGCACGCTTTGCAATCAAAGTGCGCAGGTTCTATCCCCGGCTCGCACCTCTGGGTTCCATGTGCGAATCTCATATTCATCTGAGATTATCACTTGCTAACAAACGGTGACGGAAAACATCGTGAGGAAACCTGTGTGCCCGGTATAGGCTCGCCCCCTATTACATTGGGACCAAAATACATCGGCGAAGTGTGGGCGCACTGCAGTGCACCTCTGCCTACCCCTTCGGGGAATAAAGGCGTGATGATGTATTATTATTATTATTAACTCTTATTGATAGTTTCTTGCTTTTGAAATGATATCTTCTTTTTTTACGAAATGAATGTAATGATGAAATTTTTAAGGAATAAGATGGGGTATGCCCGCACCTGCGATTAGCGGTAATTATGGCAATGTCGAGTAATTAATAGCAAGGGCAAATTCAATAAATACACATCTATATATATAAAAATCAATGCCACTTCTCGTTGTAAGCTAACTCGTAAACGGCTGGACCGATTTGAATGATTTTTTTTGTATGCGTTTGGGTGGCACCCTGGATGGTTTAGATTCACAATTGGACCCGGTAGGTGGCGCTGCTTTCGTATGTCACTCATTCTAAGGCGGCACGAAGTTCGCCCGGTCAGATAGTTATAAATAAAAATTGGTGATGACTGTGATAAAGACGGCGGATGAACCTTTGAAATATTTAATATTTATAATTGTAAATATTTTCGCAACTGACAAATGTGTCAAAATTTAGAGTTGTCTAAACTTGCGTGTCGCCCACTCGGTGTCGCTTTGCGATAGGAAAATACTTAGTAATTAGGCGTCTTTTAGTGTTAGTGAAAACCGGCACCTTACTTTGAACTCTATAACATAAACAATACGATCCTTTATTAGTAATTAAATACAACAATTGAATATAATTTAGCGAATTATATGTAGCTGTTTTTTTTCTGTTGTACACAAACTACAACACGAATATATTTGCTATCTCGCTCATTTATCATAGCCGTGAGAAGGACAGGTGCCTGAGGTTAATATTGCCATTATACCGGGCATATTCCCCCTCAATACGAGGGAGTTTCGGGCCATACGTTGCCCCAATGCGAATTGGTGAATTTCACACGCCTTTCTCTAGACGTGCGAATAGGCCTTCGTCACGATTGTTATCCTTCACAATTTTTAGTTGAATCATGAAAATCTCGTAGATACAGGTCTGGGATTTGAACTTATACTCCTTTAAGTTCAAGGGCGTCCTAAAAATTAGGCTTACACTCCTTTGACTATTTTAAGTTCTGTCAATTATAGTTTATTTGTACGTTCTGTAAACAGCAGTGGTAGCCGAGCGGTCGAACGCACGCCTTGCAATCAAAGTGTGCAGGTTCAAACCCCGGCTCACACCTCTGGGTTTACGTGCGAATCTCATTTTCATCCAAGATTATCACTTGCTATGAAACGGTGAAGGAAAACATCGTGAGGAAACCTGCACGTCTGAGGGAGCTTACAAGGACAATAGTTATTATTTTGTGTACAAAAAAAAAATCGACATCATTATCTACATTTTGGAATATACAAAGCATAACAATAATAAATATACAACAATACGAATTAACACCCCATTTTATAGAAAATTACAATTTGCAATCCATTTACAGTGAAGCTGTAGCATAATTTTGTTCTACAAAAGGATAATAAAAGCACTTTGTTTGAAATTTCTACAAGGCGGGTTGAGCCTGGCAATCCCTCTTCCAATACATCAGCCAGCATCGAAGATACACCTAGTCGGAACGAACTAGTCTCTGGCCCATGTTGCTACAGTTGGTCTACAAGCGGCATAGGTCGACTTGAGCCGCCCCATTCCTCCCTTCTATATAATTCTGATCATGATTTATGGAAAGTAGTCTCAAGATCTATTAGCCAAAGTCAGTATGACAGTCCTAGTGATGTTCCAATCGAACAACGCGTGAAGGTCCACTTGAGCCGGGCATCCTGCCTCCCATATAATGTTCATATCAATTGAAACGATGAACATACTCTCCGGGCCACTAATCACCATAACTGAGAAGGTCCTAGTGTGGACTTGAGCCGGGTTATCCTTCCTCCTTCCTTTCTATAACACGCCGATGATAATTTAGGCATTTAACTTAGTGTCTGAGCTATCAGCCGGTTGTAGGGTTGGTTCATATGAGCCAAGGGAGGGTCGATTTGAGCCGGGCCATCCTTCTCTGTAAAATTTTAATCTTCGAAACTGCTCGTTGATCCATCAGCCAGAAATAGAGATATTCCAAACGAGCCGCGTGAGAGGTACGTCTTGAGCCAGGCTATCCTCCCCTCTATAATGTTATGATTTAAACATTGAACCTAGTCTCGGAGCCATCAGCAAGCATAAGCGTGACGGTCCTAGAGTTGGTCCACACGAGCCGCGCGAGCCGAGTCGGGTTGAGCCGCGCCACGTCCGCCATGGGCGCGGTGCTGTAGCACTTCACGCAGCGGGTTTGAGCCGCGCCGAGACCGAACATACCTGTGCGGAGAGTGTTTTTTTTTAATTACTAAAAACTCAAATAACAGATGTAGGAGAAAAGACTGCGAGGCTGAAGTGGGAGTGGGCCGGCCATGTAGCCCGCATGGGCTTGCAAAGGTGGGCAAACATCTCTACCAATTGAATACCTGACGACGGTCGCCGACGAAGAGGTCGACCGAGGAAGAGGTGGCGAGATGATTTGAACACCTTTGCGGGGACATCGTGGCAGGAAATAGCCCAGGACCGAGATGTGTGGGGAGGCTGTTGGGCCAGGAGTGGGACATAAAAAGGCTATAAAAAAAACTATATTATGCCAATGTTGGGAACATGGTAGGTAAGTGTGTATTATGTAGTGTATTATGTATGACGAAACTGTGTAGTCTATAGTAGAATGAGGTAGTTTTAGACAGTAGATAGTGGATCTTGATATATTATACAATGCATTACTCAGTTCCCCCTCGAGGATAATAGTGCGGTGATTATGGTATCTTTTGCGGAGATTGGGTAATTTTGGATTTTTAGGATTTTGGTAGCAGCAAGTGGTAGTTTTTGGGTAAAAGCGGTAGCTTTTGGTAGAAAGTGGTAGCTTTCGGTACAAAGTGGTAGCTTTTGGTAGAAAGTGGTAGTTTTTGTATACTTACCGGCGGTGCTCTGCCAAAAGGACAGCCTGTTGTCCGAGGTGGCGTACGAGACGAGGTAGCGTCCGTCCGGGCTGAAGGCGCAGGCGGTGACGGGGCCGTTGTGTGCGGCGAGCGACTGGCAGCGGCCCGCGCGCAGCTCGTACATCGCCAGCTGTCCGGTGTGGCTACCCACTGTCAGCCAGGACTCATTTATTAAACGTCATGTCATGTCATGTTTTGTCATATCGTGTCGTCATTGATATGTGATATGGTGCGTGGCGACTAGAATTAATTCATGAAATTGTATTCATATAGTATTACAAGACTTATTTTACACAACAAATTTCTGCAACTCGAAATCTAAACGGAATTTATCTTTGGCGTTGACTTATATCGGACATTTAAAAATAATAATTAAAAAATGATCAGCCCACTGAGTTTCTTGCCGGATCTTCTCAGTTGATAATATAATAAAAAAAAAATATAGCAGTGGTAGCCGAGTGGTCGAACGCACGCCTTGCAATCAAAGTGTGCAGGTTCAAACCCCGGCTCGCACCTCGTGAGATTTATGTGCGAATCTCATTTTCATCCGAGATTATCACTTGCTATGAAACGGTGAAGGAAAACATAGTGAGGAAACCTGCACGTCTGAGGGAACTTGACTAGTTTTCGATAGATGTGTGAAGTCTGCCAACCCGCACCAGGCCAGCGTGGTGGACTATGGCCTGAATCCCACTCGCATTGAGTGGAGGCCCGTGCCCAGCAGTGGGACGTGAAAAAAAAGGCTGTAATTTTTAATAAAAAAAAAATGTAAAATTAAGCCCTACACAAAATGATTTGACTTTGAATTATAATTTATAAAAAAATACGTATAATAAAATCATTATCACGCCTGTATGGCTCAAAGCACAAGGCAGAGATGGCACATATTTCCACCCGCGTTTATGGTTACTATGTCGTAGCGTGATGTTATAAAGTCCATATAATCTTTCTCAATAAATAGGTTATACAGTGCAAAAAATATACTAATCGGACTGGATGTTCCAGAGCTTTGTGCGTTCAACCAGACAAACAAACGCTTCAGCTTTATAATATTAGTAAAGACTGGTAACTAACCTGCAATACGTCTGGTAGCCGGGCAGTGAGAAACCTGGTTGTATCGGCAAATGGCCGGGAACACCTCGTTCAAACCCTTGTTCTTCAGATGGGACTGATCCACGCAATGCAGTATTATATCCATCACCTGTACACAAATAAATTTTTTTAGGGTTCCGTAACTAAAAAGGAACCCTTATAGGATCACTATGTTGTCGTACTTGTACAATCTCTAATTCGACATAAAACGTCAAACTGGTAGTATTTTTTGGTTTTGTTTCTACATATTTATGTCGAATTAGAGATGACATCGATGTTGCGACAATTGGGTCCCAGACACCAAAATTGTGGCTACCAAATACTGTCACTAGACTGTAGCCAATTAGGTCTGAAGCCACTAAAGTTTGTAGACATGTAGGTCTGTAGCTGCTAAAATCGGATGCCAATCAGGTCTATAGCTAGCAAATATGTAGGTAGACATCAAAACTGTAGCAACATAGATGTGTATCTACAATAGTATGTAGCCATTAGAGGCTATAGCCGCGAAGACGTAAGAATATGTAGCTACCAAATACTGTCACTATAGACTGTAGCCACCAAAGTGTGTAGCCATTGTAGAGGATAAACACGCTTGGTCAGGCGCTGGTCTGGCTCCACAGGAAGTCATTTGAGGCAAGTTAGCTATTTGTCACGTTTATTTCCTCCGTTTTTAGCTTGCATAAACGTACTTTGTATAGTTAATTAATTGTGTATTGAGAATGCATAGCCTCATTAACTTTATATTGTTAATTAAGAAAAATACAAAAATGTAAATCCTTATTTGAAAAAGCAACCATGGAGTTTCTTGCCCAGTCTTCTCCATAGGAAATGCATTCCGAATGGGTGGTAGAGATACTATTTTTACTATTTATTGACGATTCATAAGTGTCTGTATTGGTTTATATGAATAAAAAGTATTCTGATTCTGAAACCACAAAAGTCTGTAGCCAAATAGGACCGAAGCCACCAAAGTCTGTAGCCAATTAGGTCGTCGGATGGTGAGGTGCGGACGGTGTGACGTACCTCGACGAGCAGCTCGGCCACCTCGTGGTTGATGCGGTCGATGAGCAGCTCGATGCCGCGCAGCACCTCCGCGCGGCCCCGCTGCAGCGCGTGCTGCGCGCCCGCCGCCTGCCCGCCGCCGCCCGCCGCCGTGGCCGCCGCGCACCGCGCCACCTCGCGCGCCATCGTCGTTATGAACGCCGCCGGCCTACACCGGTACACATATTAATACATATAATGCGATCCAAATAAGAATAGGAATGTCAATAACCTATATCTAACAAATTTCACTTGAAAAGTATAGTTTCCAAAAAACTTATTTGCATATCAATAATAATAGTCTTACATCAAATTTAAATAAAACGGTTCAATTAGTAGTAAATTGTCTTAGTATAATATTTCATTATTTAAAGTCATAATTCGTTTTCGTTCGTCACAATATGGCGCGGAGTCGATCCTATTCTCATTTGAATCGTATAGTATGTGTGTACCTGGCGGTGGCGATGAGGGTCAGAGCGTGTCTGGCAGTGCGGCAGGAGTCTGCCTGCGGGGTCAGCGGCAGTCCGTAAGTCATGGACGGCACCAGCTTATCGGCGTCCGAGCACATCTCCAGCAAACCTTGGAAGATCAAATTTTACAAAAATTAAAAAAACTATACAGGGTGTATCAGAAGTCCGAAATAATACGCGACTCCCTAAGAGAACTCTTCAAAGATATCAACATAATGACGGTCCCATGCCAATATATCTACGAGAATATCATGTACGTAAGGAAAAAATTACATCTGTTTCGAAAAGTAGGTGATGGCCATCGTTTTAACACTAGAAATAAAGATAAATTAGACCAACCACACTTTCGACTGGCGAAAATTCACACATCTTTCATGGAGTACTGTGTCAAATTTTATAATAAAATTCCCCCTAACGTCATTAACCTAAATGAAACTAAATTTAAAACTTGCATTAGACATACACTATGCAGGCGCGCATACTACACAATAGGTGATTATTTAGAGGATAAACACGCTTGGTCAGGCGCTGGCCCGGCTCCACAGGAACTCGTTTAAGGGATTTTAGCTATTTGTCCCGTTTTCCTCCTCCTTCCTACCTTTAAATCTTGTCCAACATGTAGATTGTTTAGTGATTTAATTGTGTTTTGAGAATGTATAGCCTCATTAACTTTATATTGTATAATTGTTAATTAAGAAAAACACAAAAATGTAAATCCTTATTTGAAAAAAGCAACCATGGAGTTTCTTGCCCATTCTTCTCCATAGGAAATGCATTCCGAATGGGTGGTAGAGATACTACTATTATTATTTATTGACGATTCATAAGTGCCTGTATTGGTTTATATGAATAAAAAATATTCTGATTCTGATTCTACTTTGGGTACATATACAGTAGCTCATATGTGGATGCTTAGTGAAGAAGACAGTTTATATCTAACTATCATAGTTTCTGAGTTATAGACCTTTGAATATTTGTCACAGGTATCGTGTTCTGGCCTTTGGGTACATCCATAACCCTATTTAGCAGTGTAGACTACACTTATGAGGGGCGACTACCAATATTCACAAAACAGAACATGAAAATTTAACATAGAACTCGATATAATACAAGTTATAGAACTCGGCGCGAAAAAAAGTTAGAAAAACATGGTCAAATTTCAATCAAATCTTTATACCATTCAGTTGTATACCTGATACTGATCAGTTGGCAGACTTCACACATCTATCGAGAACTAATCAAATTCCCCCAGACGTGCAGGTTTCCTCACGATGTTTTCCTTCACCGTTTCATAGCAAGTGATAATCTTGGATGAAAATAAGAATCGCAAATTAAGCCCAGAGGTGCGAGCCGGGGTTGGAACCTGCACAATTTGATTGCAAGCTGCTATATATAAATTTAATTTGCAATAAAAACTGAAGTTTGCTCGTATATCTCTGAAAGAAGTACTTACCCAATAGGACATGGCTGACATCCAAATATGGTTCCCAGACTGTGAACCCACGACCCAGCAGGTCCACGGCGGCGCGGCGGAGCGGCGTGTGTGCGGGCAAGCGCGGGCACGCGGGGGATAGAAGTAGATGGGTGAGCGCTAGCGCCGTCAGCCGGGCCAGGTTGTTTGAGGAACTCAGCGTGAACCCTGACATAAGTACAATATTGGGTTTATCGTCACCAAATTCTACTAGTCCTACTAAATTTGTGAAGATGGATGAATGGATGGATGGATGTTTGTTACTCTTTCACGCAATAACTACTAAACAGATCTTGATGAAACTTTACAGTATTATTGTTTATCCATCAGAATAACGTATAGGCTATAAATTATAACGACATATGAATAGTGTATGTATTAGTATTGTATATTTTTTTAATTCGTAAAATATTTTAATTTAATGAAAATAAAGACCCCAGTCGCCATTTTGTCGTTGTTAGTGTGCTTCGTCGTGCGACTGAGTGCATTCTTCACTCAACCTTAGCAAACATAAATTTGATTTAAAAAATATCTTGTTTTGCTCACCGTACCTAACTGGATAGAATTTACAGCTATGACGTCACAATATGGCGCAAAGTCGATTCTATTCTCATTTGAATCGCATAGTACAGTTTGTTTGGGTATGGCAAACTCCCCAATGTGTGGGAGGCTTTAGAAATCATGCATTACCTTCGACGACAGAACTCTTTCTGCTATCGCCATCCTTGCGTCTTTTATTTCCAGCGGCACCTATAAACACAGCGCATACGCAATACAATTCGCACCTTTAGAACGATAGGGACCCATTTTTAACAGACTTCAAAAAGGAGGAGGTTCTCAATTCGACCTGTATGTTTTGTTTTTTTTTTGTATGTTATTAAATTTTAATATACGACATCATCACGCATCATATTCCCCGAAGTGGTAGGCAGAGATGCTCTGCAGTGCGCCAACACTTCGCAATTGTATTTTAATAGCAATGTTACAGGGGGCGAGCCTATTGCCATTATACCGGACACATTCCCCCTCAATACGAGGGAGATTTGGGCCATAGTCCACCACGCTGGCCCAGTGCGAGTTGGTGAACTTCATACGCCTTTCTATAGACGTGCAGATTTCCTCGAGATATTTGCCTTCACCGTTTAACAAGTGGGAATAATCATTATTAAAAATTATATTGAATTTCGACTTTACAATCATAAAAATAACTTGAAGTTCTATAACGACCATTCTCATCGACTCTTAATAATAGAAAGACCGAAAGTAGCTTAGAAAGGGACAAACTTATACTTCGGTCTCTATCACTACGTCCCTGTCATTAGGGAACACAAAAATTTATTCAATTTTATCTTTTTTTTTTTTTGTTAGGTCTCAGCATCTATATAAAATAGCAATGGTAGCCGAGTGGTCGAACGAACGCCTTGCAATCAAAGTGTGCAGGTTCAAACCCCGGCTCGCACCTCTGGGTTTATGTGCGAATATAATTTTCATCCGAGATTTCACTTGCTATGAAACGGTGAAGTAAAACATCGTGAGGAAACCTGCACGTCTGAGGGAACTTGAGTAGTTCTCGATAGATGTGTGAAGTCTACCAACCCGCACTGGGACAGCGTGGTGGACTATGGCCGGAATCCCCCTCGCATTGAGTGGAGGCTCGTGACCAGCACTGGGACGTTAAAAGGGCTGTAGTTAGTTTTTTAGGTCTCTATATTACTAAATGTACGACATAGGATATGAAGCCAGTAGTTGTAGCATGAGCGCCAAGACTAGACTTATGTCACAGAATATGTTGATTATATCTCTTTCTCTCGTATGAAATAAGACAGAGAGCGACCGAGGTAATCCGTGACAGAGGTCTTGCCTTGATATGCGTGCTAACACCACAGGCATCTTGGATTGGCTTATTTACAAGCCAAGCTGTAAAGCCACATTCATAATTACAAAAGAAAAATATCGCCAGACAACACATACTCATCGTATGATCCCAAACTAAGCAACGCTTATGCTATTGGTACCGTACAATGGAGTGGGGCCGATCCCAGTTACACCCAGGACACCAGGGGGGCATATGTCGCATGATCGACATTATCTCTAATAAGCATAAGCCATCGAGTTAGTATATAGATAGAGCATCCATAAAGACTTCACTCTTCGTAATGCTCTACGGCGATTTTTTTTGAAGGTTGGCAATAATGGTTTATATGAGATCCGCCATCTTAGTCTTAATATCAAGTAAGTACACTCTATTTTTCTTAACTTGTCCTATTTAGTAAACAAATATGGCGTACTGGTAACCATAGACAATTAGCGTACCGACAATAGTGTTGGGACATTGTCGAATGAATTAATTAATGAGAGAACAAAGTATACTCAGAAAGCTTGTAACTGATTGATTTTAATAATGCGGGCCTAGAGATATAAAATATTTAATAAATAATAAATGAAGATTCATCAACAAATATCATCATTTTTAATCTGTTGAAATTGATTCCGATAATATTTAGATTTTATGTTTTTTTTTTGTGTTTAAATAGTCAATTTGAAGCAGTTTTCGGTGTGATTAATAACATATGCGTTTGTTCCAATTATCAAGACGTTCATAACTTAAAACTTGTATGTGACTGATGCCGAAACTCATGATTTTCGTACTCCGTACTGTTTGTTTGCTAAATAGGACAGTTAAGAAAAATTGACTGTACGTAAGTCAAGTAAACGTCGGGAACATAAATAAAGTAAATAAACGCGATAGAATTCTTAAAATAGTTTTATTTCAATGTTCAAACAATATAGATAAACTAAACGAATATGGCGGATAATTTACCGGAGCGCGGGCTCCTTATTACTATACTACCTACATGGCATAGTATATACATGGTGTATATATACTACCTACATGGTATATAGGATATTACATCATAGCCGAGTGGTCGAACGCACGCCTTGCAAATCAAAGTGTGCAGGTTCAAACCCCGGCTCGCACCTCTGGGATTTATGTGCGAATCTCATTTTCATCCGAGATTATCACATGCTATGAAACGGTGAAGGAAAACATTGTGAGGAAACCTGCACGTCTGAGGGAACTTGACTAGTTTTCGATAGATGTGTGAAATCTGCCAACCCGCACTGGGCCAGCGTGGTGGACTATGGCCCGAATCCCCCTCGCACTGAGGGGAGGCCCGTGCCCAGCAGTGGGACGTTAAAAGGGCTGTAGTACTAGTAGTACTAGTATGTAGCATGTTATATTGTATGTGTGCTTTTTAAACTATTTAGTGTTAATCCATTATTAAGTACTCCCTCGCCTTAATCAATCCCCTAGATCCACTCAATCCTAAGGTTGCCTGGTAGAGACCGCTTTTAGTGATAAGGCCGCCCATTGTGACACTGTGTGTAAACTGGGTGTAATATTAATACTTTTTGCGGTGGAACAATAAAGAGTTATCTGGCATAAGCGTCGTAACTAACATTTGTAAGTGCCCCCATAGGCCTATACAGAATAAATGATTTGACTCTTTGACTCTTTGACACATGCGATATGTGTCATGTTACGACATTTATGCTTTCCAGCGTCGATATATCGAGACAAAACGACAAAATTTGTCGTTATTTTTCGATATATGTCGAATTAGAGATACGATCATGCGAGAATCGCCCCCCCAGGGCCGTTTCCAAAAATTTGCCACTGGCGGGATTCGAACCCGCGACCAAGCGGCCCACACTCACACCGCTAGACCAGGTCATCGTGAACAGTGATGGAAAATTCGTCGGGAGACAGAAAAAACTCACAAGTACCAAAAATAGGAAAGATGTTTTTTTTTACACTAAGTACCATCTACCTAAAATATCAACAACTGTCCCAGAAAAAAGTCATATCATATCCATAAGTGCATTACTTTAGAGAATTCCAAGAAGCAAAAATCACTAAATCACATTTAAAAAAGTATTAAAATTCAAATTACTGCATTGTTTTTAGGGTTCCGTACCCAAAGGGTAAAACAGTTACTCTATTACTAAGACTTCGCTGTCCGTCCGTCCGTCTATCACCAAGCTGTATCTCATGAACCGTGATAGTTAGACAGTTGAAATTTTCACAGATGATGTATTTCTGTTGCCGCTATAACAACAAATACTAAAATACAAAATACAATGAATATTTATTTAAGGGGGCTCCCATACAACGAACGTGATTTTTTTGCAGTTTTAATAGATAATGGTACGGAACCCTCCGTGCGCGAGTCCGACTCGCACTTGGCCGGCATTTTTTTACTCAATGAGTTTTTCCTATCACCCGACGAGTTAAATTCCAAGTTTTTTTTTTTTTAATACCTTCGCTAGTGATGTCCTGTCCGAATTCCGCTCCGATGACACCCAACAGCACTACGGCGGTCGTTTGCTTGCGTTTCAGTTCCGCGAGGGAGGAGGGCTTGCGAACTATTTCCTCTTCCTCCTCCTCAAACTCCTCCTCTTGCTGTGTTAGACATATTTCGGAATTAGATTTTTGCCAACAACAAAACTAACTGTATTGACACGTAGATAACGTTCATTCTTCAACGGAGACATTGACATTGAGACATTGAAACAAACGCATTTACGTTTATTATAGCATATTTTATTTATTATAGCAGTGGTAGCCGAGTGGTCGAACGCACGCCTTGCAAATCAAAGTGTGCAGGTTCAAACCCCAGCTCGCACCTCTGGGTTTATGTGCGAATCTCATTTTCATCCGAGATTACCACTTGCTTTGAAACGGTGAAGGAAAACATCGTGAGGAAACCTGCACGTCTATCGAAAGGCGTGTGAAGTTCACCAACCCACACTGGGCCAGCGTGGTGGACTATAGCCCAAAAATCTCCCTCGTATTGAGGGAGAACGTGCCCGGTATAATGGCAATAGGCTCGCCCCCTATTACATTGGGACCAAAAATGCATCGGCGTAGTGTGGGCGCACTGCAGAGCACCTCTGCCTACCCCTTCGGGGAATACAGGCGTGATGATGTATTTATTATATTTTGGAATTACACGAAAAAAATATCAACCACTCACTTCCTCCTGTCGGACCTTCTCTGCCGGCTCCTTTTGGGTGGCGTGAGGGTTGATGCTCTCGGTGTGGGTGTACAATGGCAGGTACTGAGCCCAGTTATCCACTAATGTCTTGCGACCCTTTGGACCGAGTCTGTGAACAAAAAAAAGTGTATTAAAATCTAAATTATTTTGAAATTAAACTATTTTACGGATTTTATCGCGTTTATTTACTATTTTATTTTCCCGACGTGCTACCACCAACTTGGGATCCAGTAATCAATATGATTAAATCCAAAACCAAGTGTACCATTGCAAGACCTCAGGACACCGTAAGCACTTTCTGCGTGGATCGGACCGCAAACAACAACTTAATATGAGGGTACCCAGTTATTAACTATGACATCAGGACGTCTAACACCTCAGTCCCCCCGTGACCATGGTTGCTGTAAAGCAGCCGAAACGTCGGGAAAATAAAATAGTAAATAAACGCGATAAAATCCGTAAAATAGTTTAATTTCAATGTATAGTATTCGCGTAAATATAAGAAAACAATATCTAAATTATTTATTTATTTATTTATTATATTCGTATAAGCAATTTATTTCATGTAAACTAGTATAGTACTAGTATACAACTATGGGGAAGCGCTAGCAACTCAAATATTTCCATAATACAGAGACATCATCATCATCATCATCATCACGCCTGTATTCCCCGAAGGGGTAGGCAGAGGTGCACTGTAGTGCGCCCACACTTCGCCGATGTATTTTGGTCCCAATGTAATAGGGGGCGAGCCTATTGCCATTATACCGGGCACATTCCCACTCAATACGAGGGAGATTTGGGCCATAGTCCACCACGCTGGCCCAATGCGGGTTGGTGAATTTCACACGCCTTTCTATAGACGTGCAGGTTTCCTCACGATGTTTGCCTTCACCGTTCAGCAAGTGGTAATCATTGTTGAAAATGACATTCGCACATGAAAATTATCTCAGAGGTGCGGGCCTGGGATTTGAACTTGCACCCCTTACGTTCAAGGCGGGCGTTCTTGCCCACGAGGCTACCACTGCTAGTAATACAGAGGTCACAAAATATCATGTTGCGCACCATACCCAACGTTCCTTGGTTCATTACAAATAGTGAAATCCATGCCAACCTTCAAATGACCACAGTGAAGGAAGAAATTAGAGCTTCCTCACATATACAGGGTGTATCAGAAGTCCGAAATAGTACTTTAGGTGCATATACGGTAGCTCATGTGTGGATGCTTGAAGACAGTTTATACCTAACTATCATAGTTTCTGAGTTATAGACCTTTGAATATTGGTGACAGGTATCGTGTTTTGGCCTTTGGGTACATCCATAACCCTAATCAGAAGTGTAAACTACACATATGAAGGGCGTCTACCAATATTCACATAACAGAACATGCTAATTTTACATAGGATTCGAGATATTACGAGTTTTAGAAAAAAGGCGAAGTGTGGGCGCACTGCAGTGCACCTCTGCCTACCCCTTCGGGGAATACAGGCGTGATGATGTATTTTGATGTAAATTGACGAAAAAAAATAGTTGGAAAAACATGGTCGAATTTCGATAAAAAATTTATACCATTCAGTAGTTTATCCGATACTGATGCAAACGTCAAAGTATTATTTCGGACTTCTGAAACACCCTGTATACCAACAACGGCTTGGCTTGCACCCTAACCAATTGGCAGCCCAGCAAAGAGGTGGACGCCTAAAGAGGCAGGATCTACTACAGCTACACGAGAGGGAGTAGAACCCTCATAAAAAAGAGTAGTGTTCTCAATGGAGGGCTCACTTATCACGGCAACTCTCACACCACCTATCCGCTTATAGTCCAAGGACTGTATGCAGATATGAAACACAAAAAAAAAAAAAGTAAATAAGTTCACCTCGTCCTTACTAGTATTCTCCATCCAAAGGTTGCCTGGTTGAGATCACTTTTAGTGATAGGGCGGCCAATGTTGCACTTAATTTTTGTTTTATAGTATGTAATTCTCCAAGAGGTGGAACAAAAAAGAGATATAAAGTTAAATGAGCTATAGTAAGTTAGTAAGTAAGTAAGTAAGTATAGATGGTACTGACCTGCCGAGCTCAGCGAGCAGCAGTGCTTGCGAGGCCTCACGTACTTCGAGGCAGTGATGCTGCCAGCGGCGAGCCAGCATCTCCACCTGAGGACGCTTGAAGCTCTTCGCACCTGCGCAGTAATCATCGTTTAATAGACACTAAAAAGGCCTGCATGCTAAACAAAAAAGACCTTCCTGCTAGACAAAAAGGCCTTCCAGGCCCTGTCGCATGACCGCGTAGATATAAGTTTAATCTCTTTCAACTGTCAGTTTCGTCGAGAAAATGACGTCACACCGAACCATGTCAAGTACAAAAATCTCGAAGTGACGTCAATTTTCCTGACAGTTCAAGGAGATAAAACTTATGTCTATACGGTCATGCTAAGGGTGCAGCTAGATAAAAGGGCATTTTGTTAGACGAAGAGGCCTTCCAGCTAGATAAAAGGCCTTTCTGTTAGACGAAGAGGCCTTCCTGCTAGATAAAAGGCCTTTCTGTTAGACGAAGAGGCCTTCCAGCTAGATAAAAGGCCTTTCTGTTAGACGAAGAGGCCTTCCTGCTAGATAAAAGGTCTTTCTGTTAGACAAAGAGGCCTTCCAGCTAGATAAAAGGCCTTTCTGTTAGACGAAGAGGCCTTCCTGCTAGATAAAAGGCCTTTCTGTTAGACGAAGAGGCCTTCCAGCTAGATAAAAGGCCTTTCCGTTAGACTAAGAGGCCCTCCTGCTTGATAAAAGGGCTTTCTGTTAGACAAATAGGTCTTACTGCTAGATAAAACGTTTTTCTGTTCGACAAAAAGGCCTTCCTGCTAGATAAAAAGCCTTTCTGTTAGAAAAAAAGGCCTTTATGCTAGATAAAAAGCCTGTCTGTTAGACAATGAGGCCTTCCTGCTAGATAAAAAGCCTGTCCGTTAGACGAAGAGGCCTCCCTGCTAGATAAAAGGTTTTGCTGCTAGACAAAAATGCGTAACACAAAAAGGATATAAGACGTTGTCTAACGATTGGTAGAATATTTTTTGCGCTGGGCAACTGCTTGATATTTAGGCTTCACCTACCTGCGGCGACCACTTTATCTGGGAGTAGCACACAGTGTAGGGTGGCGAGCAGAGACCAGCCCTGCTTGATGTGGGCCTGCTGGGCTGCAAGCTGCTCTTCGCGCTCCTCATCGGCCGCCCAGGATGAAGAACTCCTGGTCGAAGGTCTAAGAACAATATAATCGACTTATCAAGTAAAGTCTGTTCCACGAAAGCAGTCCCGCAGACGGGGTGCCACAGTCAATTGTTAGTTCCACTTATTGCTCTGAGACTTCTTTCGTGAGACAGACTCTGCCTTAAAAGCGGTGGTGATAGATATTGTGCCATATTTTTTGTTATGTGAATTACTACATCTCTAAAATACTTCTGAAAATCTCCCAATTTCTATTGCGTTAGATACAGGGTGTATCAAAAGTCCGAAATAATACTTCGGGTACATATACGGTAGCATACTACCGATATTCACCAAACAGAACATGCATATTTTAAATAGGACTCGAGATATTACGAGTTATAGAAATTGACGACGAAAAAAAAGTTGGAATAACATGGTCGAATTTCGTTAAAAAATTTATACCATTCAGTTATGATACTGATCACCCGATACTGATGCAAACGTCCAAGTATTATTTAGGACTTGCGAAATATCCTATATAATATGAATATTTTAAAATTAGTCGTAGTTTAGGTAAGGTTATATTGCAATCGCAAGCTTCCTGAATGCATTTTAATTTCAGATTAACAAAGCTACGTGTTGGTAATAAAAGTACTAAAACAAATAAACATTCTTAAATATTGTTTTCTTATATTTACGCGAATACTATACATTGAAATAAAACTATTTTACGGATTCTATCGCGTTTATTTACTATTTGATTTTCCCGACGTTTCGGCTGCTTTACAGCAACCATGGTCACGGGGGGACTGAGGTGTTAGACGTCCTGGTGTCATAGTTAATAACTGGGTACCCTCATATTTAGTTGTTGTTTGCGGTCCGATCCACGCAGACAGTGCTCACAGTGTCTTGAGGTCTTGCAATGGTACGCTTGGTTTTAGATTTAATCATATTAATTACTGGATACCGTGACCATGGTTGCTGTAAAGCAGCCGAAACGTCGGGAAAATCAAATGGTAAATAAGCGCGATAGAATCCGTAATATAGTTTTATTTCAAAACATTCTTAAACTTACAAAATGCTTGAATTATGATTTAACCTTTATATGAGGTAAATTCAATGTTTTTTAAACAACACAAACATTTTTAGTTATTACAATTAAATACGATCATAAAAACTACTAAACAAGTAGGGTACTATAAAATGTGGTCACACTGAGAGTTTCAAAAGAATAGGAGTAATATATATCTGTCTCATTCTTACCTATGCAAGCGTCTGATAACCTCTTGCTCTGGCACGAAGCTGGCATTGCTCATAGACATAAGCGTGTTCGCTAGAGCGACAATAGACAAGAGATGGTTGGTCGTCAGGGTCGTGCTCAGCTCCCAATGGAGCTTCGACGTGAAGAGTCTGAAATATAATAATAAAAAAAATTGCCAAGAGCCTTGACAAACGAGGAACGTATGTTCAAAGGGCGATAGTCGATAGTCCACCATAAAATACAATACATCATCACGTCTGTATTCCCCGAAGGGATAGGCAGAGGCGCACTAAATTACACCCACACTTTGCCGATGTATTTTGGTACCAATGTAATGGGGGCGAGCCTATTGCCATTATACCCGGCACTGAATTACTATCCGGTATCCGACCGGATACTGAATTACTATCCGGTATCCGGCCGGCTACTGAATTACTATCCGGTCGGATACTGTATTACTATCCGGTCGGATACTGAATTACTATCCGGTCGGATACTGATTTACTATCCGGTATCCGGCCGGATACTGAATTAATATCCGGTATCCGGCCGGATTCTTAATTACTATCCGGTATCCGGCCGGATAGTTACCGGATATCCGTTTCAATTCTACTACATTACATATTATACTGATAGTATTTTGTTTACAATAACACTAAAATCCGTTCAGGAGTTTTAGCGTGGAAGAGTAACAAACATCCATCCATCCTCACAAACTTTCACATTCATAATATTAGTAGGATGGATCACCTAGTGAGTTTCTCCTGGGTAAGCAACTCGGGCGGTAGGTCCGAGGTGGCGAGAAGTGGGTCGTCTGGGGCGGCTGCGCACGCGTCCGCCCAGCCGCCCAGCCGCGTGGGCAGCTGCACCGCCATGTGACCGTGGCGGGAGACCACGCCGAAACATACCGGAACCTGTGGGGTAAGCACAAGGGGTGTTATGGAGCTCCGTAACCGAAATTGTCGGATATCCGAAATAAAAAAATATCCGTAAACGAAACCGATATAATATAAGTTTCGAATAATTTAGGGGCTGAGTTTAAACTGACTAATGTTAGGTGAAGACACTAATTTTATTATTCAAAGAAAACAATAAATAAATTAAACAGAAAATATTTATTGAAATTAAACTATTTTACGGATTTTATCGCGTTTATTTACTATTTTATTTTCCCGACGTTTCGGCTGCTTTACAGCAACCATGGTCACGGGGGGACTGAGGTGTTAGACGTCCTGATGTCATAGTTAATAACTGGGTACCCTCATATTTAGTTGTTGTTTGCGGTCCGATCCACGCAGAAAGTGCTTACGGTGTCCTGAGGTCTTGCAATGGTACACTTGGTTTTGGATTTAATCATATTGATTACTGGATCCCAAGTTGGTGGTAGCACCCAGCCATCTTCCCTATTGAAATTAGGATGTTTTTTTTAATTTCAATGGCCTCACGTATCATCCTTGGTCGGAGTCGGTGTTCTTTTGCGAGGATATGCGGTTTATCAAATCTGATATAATGGCGGGTGCGGTCCTGTACATGTTCACAGATTGCAGACTTCGTGGAGCGTCGGTGTTTCACGTCAGCTATATGTTCTTTTACGCGTTCTTTTTCTTTATGTTCTTTTAGAAAATATTTACAGAAAATGTACTAGTGCCAAACAGCTGTCGCTTAATTGGCAATGTTCCCAGAAGGCTGGCAACATTGCCACGTTGAATGGCAATGCTGATTCTCTGTGCGAGATATAAACCGGCCCTCTGGTCACCGGTTACATCGACCAGCCTTTTTGACACATCTTTTAAGATACGATGAGCACTAATTTTATTTATGTTTTATTTTGTATTTTTAAGTACCTATAAGTACACTTGAAGTTTATATTTTTCAATGGACTGCGCTGTTGGCCGTGAGGTGGCCTTTACAGCTTTACCGGAGAAGTGGCGAGCGCAGAGTGCACTCCAACCAAGGCCTTAAGGGCGTACACTTGAAGTATCTATAATTATACTTATATGACTAATTGTAAGACTAAATTATAATCTAGTTTTTGAAATGTGATCTAATTCACATGCTACTTGTATTTTATCTAATATCCGTATCCGAAACTGGCGGATAATCCGAAACCGTAACCATCCCTAGGAAGCATACATGTCACTACTAAACCTCTGTCAAGGATTTGCTCGTTCGCTCTTTTTCTCATTTCATAGGAGAGAAAGAGACACAATCAACATATTCAGTGAAATAAGTCTACATAGTCCATTCTGCGCGCTTAAGCTACAACTATTGGGGATACCCATTATCTCCAAATGATGCAGGACGTATTGTTTTCTCATATTTACGCGAATACTATACATTGAAATAAATCTATTTTACGGTCAACTACTTTTTACTATCAGCCATTGGTTGCTGTAAAGCAGCCGAAACGTCGGGAAAACAAAATCTATACATACAAATAAATAAAATTGGAGTGTCTGTTTCTAATATCAAAATAACACTTTTTTACCAAATGCGTATGAAAGTATATACGATACCTATAACGAAAACGCAATTTTAAATTTTTTTGTCTCTCTGTCTGTCTGTTTGAGGTAAACTTCTAAACGGCTGAACCGATTTCAATGGGACTTTCACTGACAGATAGCTGACGTTCCAAGGCATAACTTAGGATACTTTAATTTTAGAAAAAGCATTAGGGTTCCGCGGGAAAAACATAATACCCATATTTCCGGGTAATCTCCCTAAAGTCCACGCGGGCGAAGTCGCGGGCACAGCTAGTAGTAAATAAACGCGATAAAATCCGTAAAATAGTTTTATTTCAATTATGCAGGACGTATTAATAGTCCGAAATAATATTTAAGGTACAAATACGGTAGCTGATATGTAAATGCTCAGTGAAGGCGAACTATACTCGTGCAAATGGTAAAATATTATTTCGAACGTCTGATACATGCTGTGTATATATCTATAGGTACTCCAGAAAGTTCCTACAAGTTACGTCATCTTACGATCATCAGTGTCTACAAAACTGTATTTTTCTTTGACTTTTCTCTTTTAATTTCTTTTTCATTACTTTCATTTGAATTATATTTTTAAGTGTACTTAATTTTGCTGAATGTGACATATCATTGGGACACAGGCCTGCGAGCCTAGTGCAAAGATGAAAGGTAACAAAATCAATATTTTAACTTTATTTATGAATCAGAATCAAATATTTTTTTTATTCTTTTAATTAAACCAATACAGGCACTTATGAATCGTCAATAAACAAAAAAAAAAAATAGTATTCAGACTACGGTTTCTACGTACCATAGGTCTCAGTAATCCCAGCTTAGACTCACAGACCCTGTCCAGGTCTGGGTCCAGACCCCAGGCGTGGAGGAGCGAGATGAGAATCTGTGCGATTTCCATCGTGTGCGGGGGCTCCGCGAGAGACACGTCTCTGGGCCTCTGGCGTTTGGTCTGAACGCTGTCATCTGGAACAAAGAAAATTGAGATTAATATCAACCTAAATTAATGGTATAAAAACTTTTAAAAAAGCTTATTTTTAATTTCCCTTAGTTTTTGTGTTCTCTTCAGCAAGCCCTTTCATTTGATACCCATACTGTGGTAGTGCAAAAAAATAACTATTCCGCCATCTTGGATGATCCGCCATCTTGGAATTAGAATGACCTCACATAGCTATGCATGCATTGTCATCCAAAACAAGCGTGTATACCAAATTTCAGCTCAATCGGTTAAAGATAACTGATTTAAAATTCAGTTGCAAGATTCCACCCGGACATACATTGCAAGTTAATATAAAGCGTGTCATAATAATAAAAAGGGAAAGACACGCTCTGCTCAATGCATCGGGTTGTTGCGGGTTCAATCCCCGACAGCGGCATATTACTAAAATGGTATTTTTTGAATTAGTCCAGTGCTGTTATCACGCATGTCAAGACAAGACCTCTATCACGGATTGGCTCGGTCGCTCTCTGTCTTATTTCATACGAGAGAAAGAGATATAATCAATATATTCTGTGACATAAGTCTAGTATTGGCGCCCATGCTACAACTACGGGGGCCCGATTTTCGTTTGATAAACATCAATCTCGATTCGAGATATGAACAAAACGTGAAATCGGTCAAACGAAAATCGCGCCCCCTGGCCTGAGTGTAACTGGGATCGCCCCCAGTGCACAGTACGGTACCCATAGCTCTGCTCAGTTTGGGATCATACGATGAGTATGTGTTGTCTGGCTATATTTATACATAGATAGTAAGAGAGTACTCTTTATTGCACACCAAATAGAGACAGGGAAAAAAAAAACGTCATCGCCGTGGTAGACCCAAAAAGTGGTGGCGCGATGACCTCGACGCTTATTTGGACAGATGGTGTGAGAGAGCGAAAGACCGGGATGAATCGAAGCAGGAAGGTGAGACCTTTGCCCAGCACTGGGACACAGACGGTTAAAAAAAACCGGTCAAGTGCGAGTCGGACTCGCGCACGAAGGGTTCCGTACCATTATCTATAAAAACAGCAAAAAAATCACGTTTGTTGTATTGGAGCCTAGAATATATATTTTGTTCTGTTTTTTAGTATTTGTTGTTATAACGGCAACAGAAATACATCATCTGTGAAAATTTCAACTCTCTCTATCACGGTTCATGAGATACAGCCTGGTGACAGACGGACGGACGGACGGACGGACGGACGGACGGACGGACGGACGGACGGAAAGCGAAGTCTTAGTAATAGGGTTCCAATCTTACCCTTTGGTTACGGAACCCTAAAAATTAACATTCTTAGGTCTAAATAATAGTCTAATTTTAAATAGTATCATTTTATTATTTAAGTAATTATTTAAATTTCTTTACAATAAACCTGTCGCAAGTTTGTCCCTGGCCTTGCTAGCATGCCAACGCGACCGAGAAATGAGGAAAATGTTACACACATAACATCACGACCGCAATGCGAAAAGGGTTCGTCAGATATATTACAACATACAAACAGGATTTGCAGCATATATCTTCCGCAATAGTACTCGTACAGGATGTTTTAGAAGTCCGAAATAATACTATGTTTGTATTTAATATTAGACTGCCGTGAGTATAATTATTCTCTAGTATTGTGGCAAAGGTGATGTCTGCTCTCATGGCGTTGCTGCTCCTGAGAATGTATTACTCGCAACTATCATTTTGAAAAGAGTAACCATTGAGTTTCTTACCGTCTCTTCTCAGTGGAAGCAGCATTCCGAACCGGTGGTAGAATCTGACTATTTGTAAGTGCTTTTTGTCCTACACGAATAAAAAATGTTGATTTTGATTTTACTTGGCCGTTTGCATGAGTATCGAGCATAAAAAATTTATCGAAATAAAAAAAATATTTTTTTGTTTCGTCGTCAATTTTAAAAACTCAAAATATCCCTAGTCCGAAGCGTAATCTTCAAGTTCTGTTTTCTAAATATTAGTAGTCCCCTCCCGTTGATGTACTTTGCACTGTTAAATAGGGTTATGGATGTACCCTGAGGCCACAACACAGTACCTGTGGTAAATACTCAAAGGTCACTAACCCAGAAAGGTTAGGTTAGGTTAGGTTAGACTAATTATTGTACTTATGAGTTACCTATTATGTACCTAAATTATTATTTCGGACTGCTGATACATCATGTATATACAGGGTGTTTCAGAAGTCCGAAATAATACTTTGACGTTTGCATCAGTATCGAAATTCGACCGTTTTTTCCATCAATTTTTTCAATTTCTATAACTTGCGATATCTCGAGTCCTATGTCAAATTTGCATGTTCTGTTTTGTGTATATAGCCACCCCTCAAGAGTGTAGTTTACACTGCTGGCTAGGTTTATGGATGTACCCAAAGGTCAGAACACAATACCTGTGACAAATATTCAAAGGTCTATAACTCAGAAACTATGATGGTTAGGTATAATCTGTCTTTACTAAGCATCTACATATGGGCTACCGTATCATTCATCATTTGCCTTACCTTATCCCATTATTTGGGGACGGCGCATTATGTCTTATTCTTCCATTCATCTCGCTTTTCCGTCATACCGACATCCACTCCGATCTCATTCATATCACTTTTTACAGAATCCATCCATCTTTTCTTTGGTCTTCCTCTCGCTCTGTATCCGTCCACATTCATACTCATCACTCTTTTAGTCACATGCTTCTCATCTCATCTCATCACATGCCCAAACCCAAAATATTATTTCGGACTTCTGATGCACCCTGTATATAGTAGATACAACCTTGTACTATATAAATATAATATGTACTATATATGGTGCGACGATTTGGTCACTTTTGCGGGAGAAACGTGACCACAACAAGCCCAGGATGGGGACATGTGGAGACGAGAGGGGGAGGCCTTTGCCCAGCAGTGGGACAAACAATAGGCTATTAAAAAAAAAAATACTATATAAAATTTTGATGTGCGAGTTTTAACGCTACAGTGTACGCGAGGCTTAAAAGTAAATACATTATGTACATGGTATTACGGAATATAGGAACTATGCGCCGCGGCTTCGAACCCACTGTCCGTGAGAGGTTGTGACATATCGCTAGGTACGGCAACTGAAAACAATCGCGTTTACGTAACATCGTTTATGGTAGTGTACTTAGGTATTGAGATTAGCGGCTCTACAACCTGTTTTAAGCATATTTTAAGGATATTATTGCGAGCGCCAAGCATGTTTTTGTAAACGATAGGGCAGTAACTGAACGGTGAAAGCGAACACACTTAGGTAGGAAACCTGCACGCCTATAAAAAGGCGTGTGAACTTCACCAACCCGCACTGGCTTATATCTCCTTCGTATTGAGGGGGAATGTGCCCGGTATAATGGCAATAGGCTGGCCCCCTATTAAATTAGGAATAATATACATCGGCGAATTGTGGGCGCACTGCAATGCACCTCTGCCTACCCCTAAGGGGACTACAGACGTGAGATAGAATTTTTGTATCTTAGTTCAACGATTAGCTAGCACTGTTAGTAACAGTTGGTAAATACAAAGAAATGAAAACAGATTTTTGAAATAGAATTTTAATTACCCCAATTACTACATTACCGTAAGATGCAAGATTTCATTTTTAGGGTTCCGTACCCAAAGGGTAAAACGGGAACCCTATTACTAAGACTTCGCTGCCCGTCCGTCTGTCACCAGGCTGTATCTCATGAACCGTGATAGTTAGACAGTTGAAATTTTCACAGATGATGTATTTCTGTTGCCGCTATAACAACAAATACTAATAAACAGAATAAAATAAATATTTAAGGGGGCTCCCATACAACAAACGTGATTTTTTTGCCGTTCTTATAGATAATGGTACGGAACCATTCGTGCGCGAGTCCGACTCACACTTGGCCGGTTTTTATTTTATTTTAGTTAAATAGATTTTGCAACGCAAAGTGTGGAGTCATTATTTTCATAATTAATATAATATAAAACTAATTCACACTTAAGTATATGATTAAACAAAGGAATTCACATTAGTATAAAACGGTAGTCGAACCGGTGACCTCAGCCAGATAACTACTGGGTCAAGGCGACAACAATCCATTACCTTACATAACTACGTAATTGCTTACTTGGAATCATTGAATGCATAAAACTGGAGTTGCCTTTCACGCACTTTCCCCCCTGTCTAAACTCTCTAGGTGACTACTCGCAAAATCGACAACAATACATCATAAACAATACGATACTACACCGAATGCATCATAATCACTTTACTTAACATGTTCGCTGCGTAAGGATTTTTCGTGTAGGTACTTTCAGCTAAACCGTCATGAGGTTATATTTACTCATAAAGTGAAGAGATGAAAGTTGTTCATGAGCCAATATGACCTCACAACGCAGCAAACGAGTTAAAAAGAAAACGGATTAATTGTAGGTAATAAGAATTCATATACAAAAATATATTGTTCTATCGTGAGGAAACCTGGAAGTCTGAAGAAAGGCGTGTGAAGTCCACCAACTCGCACTGGGCCAGCGTGGTGGACTATAGCTCAAATCTCCTTCGTACTAAAGGGCGGCGGTGTTCCCGGACCGATACGACAAAGGTACCTTCAAGAAACGAGCATACTCATTCCTTAAAGGCCGGCAACGCACTTGCGATGCCCCTGGTGTTGCACGTGTCCATGGGCGGCGTTGATCACTTACCATCAGGTGAAACGTCTGCTCGTTTGCCTCCATATGACATAAAAATAAAATAAAAAAAATGGGGAATTTGCCCGGTATAATGGCAATAGGTCCGCCCCCTATTAAATTGGGACCAAAATACACCGGCAAAGGTGTGGGCGTAGTGCAGTGCACCTCTGCCAACCCCATCGGGGAATAAAGGCGTGATCATGTATCAATATCTTATTGCCATTATACCGGGTACATTGCCTCCTCAATACAAGGGAGATTTGGGCCATAGTCCACCACGCTGGCCCAGTGCGAGTTGGTGAACTTCGTGCGTCTTTCTATAGACGTGCAGGTTTCCTCAACATATTTGCCTGGCTATAATTTATATTGAATAATCAAAGTCTGCGCGGACGAAGTCGCGGGTACAAGCTAGTGAAGATATAAATGGTATATTCGCACATAGCGTTATAGCAGTTGTCGGCAACATTTTGAGTCGAAAGTGTCAAAAATTACAATTTACAATATTTCAAAGTTTTTAAAGCCACATTTTTTTTCTTGCCAACAATAAATAGTAGGTACTTGCATAAATAAAAAAAATCAACAAAGTAGATATGGTGCCCAATCCTCGTTAATCGATTCAGAACGATTTTTAATGTTTTTTTAGGGTTCCGTACCTAAATGGAACACTTATAGGATCACTTTGTTGTCCGTGTGTCTGTTTATCTGTCTGTCTGTCAAGACCCTTTTTCTCAGCGTGAAAGTATCAAGTTGAAATTTATAATGGAGACTTATATCTGCGGTCCCTTGGTGCACAAAAAGAATCAAACTTCTAGGTTAACGCAATCAAAAGATACGGCGATTTATGTTGCATTTACACGGGAATCAAAAACCTATAGGGTACTTCCTGTTGACCTAGAATCAATAAATTTGGCAAGAATCAAAGTCTTATAGCACAAGTACAGGAAAACATCCCAAAACTGTAAATTTATTGTTAGAAAATGTTTTTCCGCGATTACAAACTTATTTTGTAGCTAGTTTGTATGGGGACACCAGTATACAAACGGAAAAGTTAAGTTTGTCTCTCTATTCAGTTTATATTTTTGCTAGAGTAATGCTCGGTGCAAGTTTAGGTACGGAAGTCTCGGTGCGAGAGTCCAGCTCGCACTTGGGTCGGTTTTTTTTTCTTTATATAAAATATATTATATGTGCGTATGGGACTAAACAGCCGCAGCTTCACACCAAAACACAATGAGCCGCAGGTTGCCGACCCCTGCGTTATAGCATAGCTCAGTTATGTTGAAATCTAGTCAACCGTAGCCAGTTCACGTTATCGTAACACTTGATTTAGTATCTCCGACCGCTGGCTCGCACAACTTGAATACTAATAACAGCCCTTTTAACGTCCCACTGCTGGGCACGGGCCTCCCCTCAATGCGAGGGGGATTCAGGTCATAGTCCACCACGCTGGCCCAGTGCGGGTTGGCAGACTTCACACATCTATCGAGAACTAGTCAAGTTCCCTCATACGAGCAGGTTTTCTCACGATGTTTTCCTTCACCGTTTCATAGCAAGTGGTAAGCTCGGATGAAAATGAGATTCGCACATGAAACCCAGAGGTGCGAGCCGGGGTTTGAACTTGCACACTTTGATTGCAAGGCGTGCGTTCGACCACTCGGCTACCACTGCTATATACTCGGCTACCACTGCTATATACAACAACTTGAATGCTGCATAAAAATATATACACCCTGTATCAGAAGTCCGAAATAATACTTTGGCGTTTGCATCACTATCGGGTATACAACTGAATGGTATAAAAATTTGATCGAAATTAGACCATGTTCTTTCCAACTTTTCTTCTTTTCTATAAATCAAATATCTCGAGTCCCATGTAAAATTTGCATGTTTTGTTTTGTGAATATTGGTAGTCGCCCCTCATAAGTGTACTTTACACTGCTGAATAGGAATATGGATGTACCCAAAGGCCAGAACACGATACCTGTGGCAAATATTCAAAGGTCTATCACTCAGAAACTATGATAGTTAGGAATAATCTGTTTTCACTAAGCATGCATCTTTAAAAGTATAGAGACCCATTTTGTAATTTTAGGATTTCGACAATAAATCTTAAAGGGTCGTTCTAACGACCATTTTTCAACAACATTATTTTTGAGTTAAGTCAGTATTCCATTGAGCATGCGAATATGCGATGACTGACGTGTCCGCGTGCGTGCGCGCACGCAACAGCTGCTCAGACGGACCTGTTGCGCGGAGAAATGTCAAGGTGGCAATATTCGTACTGGAACCTGCCCCCTTACCAACATCGAGGAAATTCTCCCATGATCGAAAATACGACCAATTTTTTAGTTTTATTTCGACATATTGCCAATTAAAGATAATGTCGATCGTTCGAAAATCCCCCCAATAATAGGTCCTGTACTTTAAGTAAGTATGGCCCCAGGTTTTCGTAACCTTTCCGAAGTCAACGGAAATTACTAATAGAGGATTTCCACAAAACGTGTACGCTAAATGCATCTCTCATCTCTATTCGAGATATCTCAAAACAAATGAAAAAATACATACGATTTGACGTTTGGTTTCGAGATATCTCGAATAGAGATGAATGTCGATCGCACGAAAATCGGGGCCCTGGGTCAATAGACGTCAAAACTCACGCGTAAATATTTTGGCAAATACCTAAACAAACTCTGTATCAATATACATAAAGATTATATTTTTGTGATAAAAGTACCACAGAAATTCAAGCTTCATGCATATTTACATAGCGAGGCTATTTGACTTAACCGACACTTTTGGCCGATATTGACTTATGTACATATTTGGAATTATGTAGCTATTTTTTTTGCGTCGAATGAGTATGCTCTCCAGTAAAGTTAAAAAAGTTTCGCTTAGGTCGCCTTTCACACCTCGATATATAAGTCAATATTGCCCTAAAGTGTCGCTTAAGTTAAATATCCTTCACTCCTCGACAGAGTTCGATCTTCCAAATATTGTGACGCGCGAATTTCAACGCCCCAGTGTGCCGGACCTATAATATAATTACTGGCCGCCATATTGAGTTCTATATTTAAATTCCAGTGAAATGACAGGTTGTCACCGGATCTGGGCGGTGATTGGTCAACATTCTAGTTTAGTGTTGCGCCCGCGCCGAGCACGTAACACGATCCGAGACGAGATATACAATATCAGATTATATTTTGCAGTAATTATTTTTTGCAGCGAACTAATTGACGCGTTGAATAGAAATTTCACTTTCGAATTAGCGGTTACATAAAAAAAAAAACTAGAAAACATTTTAATTATTCTTTATGTTAGCGATATTATTAAAAGATATGAAATCGTAGCTACGTAATGGTTTATTTAATACACCAGTAGTTGTAGCATGAGCGCCAAGACTAGACGTATGTCACGGCATATCTTGATGTTGTCTCTTTCTCTCGTATGAAATTAGACAGAGAGCGAGCGAGCAAATACCACAGCTGTTGTCCGCTACTTCGTTTGAGTGTAATTTAGTAACCCAATTTTTTTAAATAAAATAAAATTAGCCTAGGTTACTCCTTTTAACTAGTTGTAACATCGGTCCAGCTGTTTCGGAGACCCGGACAAAATACAGACAGACAAAGAAATTTAAAGTTTTCGAGTATATAGCATTTTTTTATACTTCAATTTTTTTTATTTGTATAGATTAGATCTTACATATTTTGACCGTGTTTGCGTTTCCTCGCGATGTTTTCTTTCCCCGTTTCATAGCAAGTGATAATCTCAGATGAAAATGAGATTCGCACATGAAACACAGAGGTGCGAGCCGGGGTTTGAAAATGCACACTTCGATGGCATGCGTTCGAGTGGTCGAATTACCACTGCAATTTATTAATATTTCATATCGATCAAATAATACCCCATCCCTACGTACACGTGTAAGGGACCTTGCACTCATAAGGAAAGTGAACTCGCCCACAATTGTACCAGTAGTTACCTGAATCGGTCCACTGTGACATTGCCGATATAATAAATATATTTATAAAGGACACTCAGCCATGTAGGGAGAGAAATGTCAAGAATACTCAAGCCCCGCGCACACCGCGCTTAACAACAAGAATTGACAGCGGAAGCGAAACTTTGACGCGTGGGGATGTGGCTTCTAAATATCGACTCCACTCTGCGTATGGCTCTGCGACAATTTTTTTGACGTTTATCTGACAGACAACATAACATCCGCCATTGTAATTACCTGTAGTCATAGAGTATCTAGAGTACCCATAATGACTCCACTCTTCGTATAGCTCTGTGGCGATTTTTCTGTCATTGGTGTTATCTCATGTACTTGTAGTATACGGCAACTATATGGGAAAGCAACAACGGCGGAGTCAGATAAACCAGACCGCAGCGCGGGCTCGAAATGCCATCTCCGTTATAATATCTTCATGCTTGTAGTATATAGTTTGACACCTCAGGTACTTACTTCATACGGCAACTTAATAGGGCCACTGCAATGGCGAATGTCAGGTAAACGTCAGTAAAAATTGCCGCAGGGCGGAGTCGATAGGGCATCTCCGTTTTAATCTTTAGGCTTTAGGCTTTACTACAGAAATCGAATCTGTAAGTATAATGAAATACACCTTGTTTTGGTATAGGCAAAAAAAAATTACGCACGTCTCTTGACGCCCCTGTATGCAGGAGGGTTGTATCCGTACATCTGTCCGTCAAAACCCGATCTTTTTGAGTCGGTCAAAACCGGTAGAATAGTTAGATATACATTTACGTCCGCACGACTCATACAGTCATCCTAATTCCTTTCAAACTAGAATCAGAATCAGACCTTTTTTTATTCTAGTAAATCAATACAGACACTTATGAATATACAATGAATAATAATAGTAGCTCTACCACCCATTCGGAATGCATTTCCTATGGAGAATAATGGGCAAGAAACTCCATGATTGCTTTTTTCCAATAGGGATTGACATTTTATGTGTCTTTCTGAATTAACTATTATTCAACATAAAGTGTTAAATTTATGAGGCTATATACATTCACATAGACAGATATACAATAATCTGAAACCTTGTCTACCGGTCAGATTCCCAGCCAATTACCGCGATACGATTATCTCGATTCAAATCGATTACGCCAGACGGTCCGATAACCTTTGCTTTATCGATACATCGCTACATCATTGTTCGGGGCGAGGCGAATTGCTCGCGAAAAAGATAATAGCAATCCCGTTGTGGATCAACAACGAGTAACGATTTTATAAATCGATTTGATCATTCGATTATCGTATTCAGTTGTTAATCTTAATTAGTTGGTAGAGCGAGAGATATTTCTGCATTCGAAGACACGGGGGGTCTAGTACCAGTCTTGACCTGTCTTATAGTAATGTTTATAATATTACTTTCGTTTTTCGACAGTTTACAAATTGTGTTCAAAAATTGACAGTTTTTTTTTTTGAGATAGGGAGACAAACGATCAGACGTTTCACCTGATGGTAAGTGATCAACGCCGCCCATGGACACCTGCAACACCAGGGGCATCGCAAGTGCGTTGCCGACCTTTAACGAATGAGTATGCTCGTTTCTTGAAGAAAGTAAAGTTACTATTAAGAAACAACAATACTTTAAGATGGTAAGGCCTCTGGACTACAATATTCGGTATCATCTCTCTTTGAGATATGTCGAAAAATTACGACCAATTTGACATTTTGTTTCGACATATTTCGAATAGAAGCAGTGGTAGCCGAGTGGTCGAACGCACGCTTTGCAATCAAAGTGCGCAGGTTCTATCCCCGGCTCGCACCTCTGGGTTCCATGTGCGAATCTCATTTTCATCTGAGATTATCACTTGCTAAGAAACGGTGACGGAAAACATCGTGAGGAAACCTGTGTGCCCGGTATAATGGCAATAGGCTCGCCCCCTATTACATTGGGACCAAAATACATCGGCGAAGTGTGGGCGCACTGCAGTGCACCTCTGCCTACCCCTTCGGGGAATACAGGCGTGATGATGTATTATATTTCGAATAGAGATTGATGTCGAACTGACGAAAATCACCCCACTGACCTTACGCAAACCATGACAAGAAGCACGTTTTTGTATTCCTTACGTAGCAATAGAAACTGGATGAATATTCACACGTTTTAAAAAAACTGAATGCCACAGTGTCAGTATTGTCACAAAAAATATGTTCAAACAATAATTGAACCGCCTGAAACAATAAAAAAAATCGGATCAAATTGAGAACCCCTTCTTTTGAAGTCAGTTCATAAATATCACCAGACAACATATTAAACTCATCGCATGACCCCAAACTAAGCAAAGCTTTTACTATGAGTACCGTCCAAAAGACTGGGGGCAATCCCATTTACACCTAGACGAGGGCGAATTCGGAAAAGATATTTTCGAAATGACGGGAATCGAGTCCGCAACCACCCTAAACTCAAACCATTAGACCAAGGGGACAATTCTCGCAAAATCGACATCGTATCTAATTAGACATTATGTCGAAAAATTAATTTGACGCTTTTTCGATATTTGTCGAAAAATTAATATGACGTTTTGTTTCGACATAATATGTCGTATTAGAGATGATGTCGATAATCCGAGAACTAGGTCCCAAGCCGTCGTCAACTCGAGTCTATTATTTCGTAAGGAGCGTGTTAGTTACAAGAAGTTTCTCTAACACTTGATCTCATATCTTATTAGTGCTCAACAAATTAGATATGAACTCTACCTACGTGTGAATTAGAACATGATAGGTCCTCTCACGATGTGACCTCGCGTCGCGCTGTATCAATGGCTTGTGGGAACTGACCTTTGACACATAATCCCAAATATACAGAAATTATAATACCTGTTGCAGTAGTACCTCCTCGGTAGAACGTAAGGGGTGCAAGTTCAAATCCCGGGCCCGCACCTCTGTGATATTTTTCATGTGCGAATGTCATTTTTAATAATGATAATACCACTTGTTGAACAGTGAAGAAAAACATCGTGAGGAAACCTGCACGTCTATAGAAAGGCGTGTAAAGTTTACCAACCCGCACTGGACCAGCGTGTTGGCTACTATGGCCCAAAATCTCCCTCGTATTGAGGGAGAATGTGCCCGGTATAATGGCAATAGGCTCACCCCCTATTACATTGGGACCAAAATACGCGCGCGAAGTGTGGATGTACTACGGTGCACTTCTGCCCACCCCTTCGGGGAATACAGGCGTCATGATGTATTTTTAATACCTGTACAAATAATTTTCAGAGGTATGTTTAAGTACAACATTTCTTTTCGTAATATCGTCAGTATGTCATTCGCACCTGAAAATATCATATGTGCGGGCCCGGGATTCGAACTTGCACCCCTTACGTTCAAGGCGGACGTTCTACAGACAAGGGTACCGCTGCTTTTCAGATTTTTAGTTATATTTCGTGGTTGAGATACTATATAATAATTGATTATGAGATACTATATTATAATTTTTTGGCTCGCCCCCTATTACATTGGAAACGAGACACATCGGCGAAGTGTGGTTGTACCGCAGTGCATCTCTGCCTACCCCTTCGGAGAGTACAGGCGTGATAATGAAATTGCACGCGCCTTGTGGAACACGTTCGCATATTTCAAACGCGCATGCGCTCTAACCTTTTTCGGGGATAGCAGATAGCATCTCAATTTAAATAAGCATGATGTTAAGAGGTACTTAAAAGCGTCTATATATGGGTAGAGTTGAGTAACTTTGCTTTTTATGAGTGTCTCAAGTTGATGGTGGCAACTATGACAAAAACAGACGTCTGTATATCTGTCTAGACATACAGACAGACAGACAAACGGACGGACAACAAAGTGATCTTATAAGGGTTCCTTTTTTCCTCTTAAGGTACGGAACCCTAAGCAAGTGCGAGTCGGACTCGCGCACGAATGGTTCCGTACCATTATCTATAAAAACGAGCAAAAAAATAACGTTTGTTGTATGGGAGCCCCCTTAAATATTTATTTTATTCTGTTTTTTAGTATTTGTTGTTATAGCGGCAGCAGAAATACATCATCTGTAAAAAATTCAAGTCTCTAACTATCACGGTTCATGAGATACAGCCTGGTGACAGACGGACGGACGGACGGACGGACGGACAACAAAGTGATCTTATAAGGGTTCCTTTTTCCTCTTAAGGTACGGAACCCTAAAAATTGGTATACCGTACAAGCGGCGCTTATTTTGGGATCATACGATGAGTAGGTGTTTACTGGCGATATAGTATCACTAGCTGCTACCCACGACTTCGATTACTCAATATCATTATAAATTATATCCTATATGTTATTATAAACAATAATACTGTAAAGTTTTATCAAAATAAGTTCAGTACATTGAAATAAAACTTTTTTACGGATTCTATTATTTTGGTTCTCGGATGAAAATGAGAACCGTTTCATAGCATGTGGTAATCTCGGATCTCATTTTCATCCGAGATTACCACATGCTATGAAACGGTGAAGGAAAACATCGTGAGGAAACCTGCACGTCTATAGAAAGGCGTGTGAAGATCACCAACCCGCACTGGGCCAGCGTGGTGAACTATAGCCCAAAAATCTCCCTCGTATTGAGGGAGAATGTGCCCGGTATAATGGCAATAGGCTCGCCCCCTATTACATTGGGACCAAAAATACATCGGCGAAGTGTGGGCGCAGTACGGTGCACCTCTGCCTACCCCTTCGGGGAATACAGGCGTGATGATGATGTATGTATTCTATTATTTTGCGCTGTTTTCCTATGTAATTCTAAGGCGGTACGAAGTTCTCCGGGACAGCTAGTAGATGTATAAATATTTGCAAAGCAAACTTGGAATTGCCTAATTCATTTCCTATACCCTAGCAATGGATTAGTGTCCCCACGACCGGTTGTATGGCGGTTTCGCCATAACGACGTATCTAGAGCGCAATGGTAGAGATATCAAATATTAGTCGATACAATCATTGATTATAGTCTGCGATAATTCTGATAATCTTACTGATGTTATAATTGTGAAAGTTTGTGAAGACGGATAGATGGATGGATGTTTGTTACTCTTTCACGCAAAAACTACTGAACGGATTATGATGAAAGTTTACAGTATTATTGTTTATACATCAGAATCCTATTTCCTACTAATATTATAAATGTTTGTGAGCATGGATGGATGTATGTTACTCTTTCACGCAAAAACTACTGACTACCAGTTATTAACTATGACATCAGGACGTCTAACACCTCAGTCCCCCCGTGACCGTGGTTGCTGTAAAGCAGCCGAAACGTCGGGAAAATAAAATAGTAAATAAACGCGATAGAATCCTTAAAAAAGTTTTATTTCAACAATAACACTGTAAAGTTTCATCAAAACCCGTTCAGTACTTTTTGTGTGAATGAGTAAAAAACATCCATCCTCACAAAACTTACATGTTTATAATACTAACTGATGCCCGCGGCTTCACCCGCGTGGTTATCGGTTATCGCGACCAAAAGTAATCATGAAATTTTTGCCGACGTCATCACACAAAAACTTTCATCCCCTATTTCAACCCCTTACAACCCTGTTTCGAATTTAAAAGTAGCCTATGTCCTTTCTCAGGATCTAGAATATCTCTGTACCAAATTTCATTCAAATCGGTTCAGTAGTTTAGGCATGATTGCGTAACAGACAGATAGAGTTACTTTCGCATTTATAATATTAAATAATAATAATTTGTAAGGATTTGTGGGATGATACAAAGTTCATATGGCTGTTAGCGACCTCTTGTTGACTCTCGTTGACGCCTCGGTGTGCTACCTTTTTTTTTTACAAGCGGAAATCCATCATGGATGCCAGTCTGCCACGGGGAAGGCAGGCGTCGCTCCCTTGAGCATAGCACAATAACCTAATAAGCGTAATTACACGGCGTGTTTCGTCACATACCGTCTGCACCGGTACAAATAAGACACGGGCAGTCAGTTGTGAGCGGTTCGAACGCAAAAAGTTCGCGATCTCAATAGAGTTGCGTAACGCGAACTTGCACTTGAGATTTTATTATCTTAGGGTTGGCACTATCAACTTACTGCTATATACAACCAGCTGAGCTACTATTTTTATTTATGTGGGAGGGATACTACTACTACTACTACTACTACAGCCCTTTTAACGTCCCACTGCTAGGCACGGGCCTCCCCTCAATGCGAGGGGGATTCAGGCCATAGTCCACCACGCTGGCCCAGTGCGGGTTGGCAGACTTCACACATCTATTGAGAACTAGACAAGTTCCCTCAGACGTGCAGGTTTCCTCACGATGTTTTCCTTCACCTTTTCATAGCAAGTGATAATCTCGGATGAAAATGAGATTCGCACGTAAATCCCAGAGGTGCGAGCCGGGGTTTGAACCTGCACACTTTGATTTGCGCGACGTGCGTTCGACCACTCAGCTACCAGGTAGGGATACTATTATTATTATTTATTGACAATTCATAAGTGCCTGTATTGATTAAAAAATATTCTGGTTCTGAGCTTACGACGTCGTCCGCGCGAAATTTAGGAACCCTAATTAACGCGAATACTATACATTGAAATAAAACAATTTTACGGAAAATAAAATAGTAAATAAACGCGATAAAATCCGTAAAATAGTTTTATGTCAACCCTAATTAATTTAATTTTTGCGTAAGAACCTTCTACAAAGTATTAGAAAAAAGTTGAATGAAATCGGTAGAGTCGTTCTCAAGTTATGGCGTGAAGGGGTAATATATATCCATATATATATATATATATATGGCTATCGCTGTGGGTTAGAGTGAGAGAGGAGGACCCTGCGCACCGCTGCCGTATGCGTGAGAGAAAGGGAGTCCAGACAGACTGGCGCCGTAACGCGTTGCCTACGTAACGAAGCGTTTTATCCTCCCATAAGAAGTTATCACTAAAAAAAATGGAGATATAATCACCTACAATACCTATTTAAACCTTAAAAAGTATCTATACAAATAAATAAAATTGGAGTGTCTGTTTGTAATATCAAAATAACACTTTTTTACCAAATGCGTATGAAAGTATATACGATACCTATAACGAAACCGCAATTTTGATTTTTTTTGTCTGTCTGTCTGTTTGTTTGAGGTAATAGTGTCTAAATAAGGTAGAGGTGGGGCCGCACTTGTTTATATTTATGACTAGCTGTGCCCGCGACTTCGCCCGCGTGGACTTTAGGGAGATTACCCGGAAATATGGGTAATATGTTTTTCCCGCGGAACCCTAATGCTAAAATTAAAGTAGCCTAAGTTACGCCTTGGAACGTCAGCTATCTATCAGTTAAAGTCCCATTGAAATCGGTTCAGCCGTTTAGAAGTTTACCCCAAACAAACAGACAGACAGACATACAAAAAAAAATGCGTTTTCGTTATAGGTATCGTATATACTTTCATACGCATTTGGTAAAAAAAGTGTTATTTTGATATTACAAACAGACACTCCAATTTTATTTATTTGTATAGATTTCTTAAAAAAAGAACATACATTTCAGTGTTGATTTGTAACCACTTGATATGGGGTTCCATAAAATAAGAAGTATTTGGTTAGTGTTCCGTAATCTTTAAAGTTTAGGAACCCCTGTCCTAGACAACCCTATCGCAGACAGACTACCTCAACGTTTATCGCAACTGGCATCTTTTACATAGCCCACTTTATTTTTATTGCCTTTTTATAATATCATTGTTTTTCGACGCGCATACACTTTGCAGATACGCGATTGCTTAAACGAGTGGAAGCACTTAATCTTTTAAGAATACCTATTTATTTTTAGAATTTATTTTTGTTTCATCACCACGCCTGTATTTCCCGAACGGGTAGGCAGAGGTGCACTGCAGCCCACCTACGCTTTGCCGATGCATTTTGTTCCCAATACAATACGACAAAGTTCCCTCTCAATACGAGGGAGATTTGGGCCATAATACGCCGCGCTGGCCCATTACGAGTGTGTGAACTTCACCCGCCTTTACATAGACGTGCAGGATTTATTTATTTATTTATTTGGCTCACAAAACAAGTTACAATCACATTATTATAACTTAAACATACTAAAAAATAGGCCCAGATTGTAACTCTAAATATGTGTGCACATAATACACCATGTTCAGAAGTTGTGCATTAGCTGATACAATAACTTAAAATCGAAATCCTAAAGGTAAGTGATAAGTGAAGTGTGAATTCTAGGCTGGACTAAATCTGTTGGGACATAACTTATGACTAATTGCAGTCCTAAAGTGCCCAAGACTGCTACCGAACAAGTCCAAGGCGGGATTCTCAGAAACCATATTGTTTGCCTTCATCTTTCAGCAAGTGGTAACCATTATTGAAAATGAAATTCACACATGAAAATCTCAGAGTGACGGGCCGGGATTTCAACTTGCACCGCTTGCGTTAAAGGCAGGCGTTCTTTCTACTGGGCTACCACTACTTTAGAACATATCTGTTAACAATACCTATCTACATAACTCGAGAATGCGACGCCGGATCTCGTAAGTAGGGACCGACCAACTTCCTTATACACACATTATGTACTAGGAACGCTGCGTCATATAACCAACTTAACATTAACAGTGATACAATCAAGCTAATACACCCTATTTCCCGGTAATGTGAGGTCATAATTGATTGTAAAATTTCCTAATTGAATGTACTTATAAACTTGTTGCATTGCCGATACAAAGACTATTTTACAGTTTTTGTGTGAAAATCATTGTACTCTATATAATAACAAATAAAGTTGATAATTGCTTTAATTAATGATTTTAAAATATAATATATTTTTTTGTAACTAAAACAAACATAACTGTGTAAATTCGTCTCAAATTAACTGCACTCTATTTTCAAACATATAAGGTCGACAATTCTCTATTTCGTAGAAGTTCAACGGTAACTAGCGATTGGTTTTATGTCGGAACTCTATGATTACAAATATAACTTTAAACCTGTTCAATAAATAATTGTACTCTATTTCCGTAGTCTTAAGGTAATAAATGCTTTGTTTGATTGGTGTTTCGATGGTCAACTAATATTGGTTTGATGTCAGAGTCGTCGTCGAGGTCGGTGTGCTTATATCACTGGGTCCGGCTGCCGGCCGTGGTCAGGAATGTTGGATGAAAGGTAAATAGTGATAGCAGTTAGCGAGAAAGGGAGGAGACTATTCGAAATTCCATCGGAACTTTTGTTTGGGACTAAGCCCGCCACACATTCCCACCATTGTTACTCCTGTTAGCCAGGATCGACAGCGGTGTCCATTGAAGACGCCGAGGTTTGACCCTCGGCGAGTCCCGGCGAAAAAGCTAAATTGTCTTGGAACCCGCACGAATTGAATCCAAAAAGATGTAGGAGGAGTTGAAAGAAAAATGTATCCACTTCCCTCCATTGCAAAGTGGGAGATGAAAATACCACTATGGAAACTCCAGGGCGGCAATTTCGACATTATCCCTAATTCATGTCATTGTCAAAGCAATGGTAGCCGAGTAAGCAGTGGTAGTCGAGTAAGCAGTGGTAGTCGAGTAAGCAGTGGTAGCCGAGTAAGCAGTGGTAGTCGAGTAAGCAGTGGTAGTCGAGTAAGCAGTGGTAGTCGAGTAAGCAGTGGTAGCCGAGTAAGCAGTGGTAGTCGAGTAAGCAGTGGTAGCCGAGTAAGCAGTGGTAGTCGAGTAAGCAGTGGTAGTCGAGTAAGCAGTGGTAGCCGAGTAAGCAGTGGTAGCCGAGTAAGCAGTGGTAGCCGAGTGTTTTCGAACGTACGCCTTGCAATCAAAGTGTGCAAGTTCAAACCCCGCCTCTTTGAACCTGCCGGCGGTTTGAACGTGCACACTTTGATTGCAAGGCGTGCGTTCGACCACTCGGCTACCACTGATAGATTGATATTTTATTGATATAGATAGATATTTGTTTTGACTCGAGAGCGAAAATAGTCGAGTGGACACGCTTTTCCACAACAATTCAAACTTTGTATATATTAAGACAGAATTATGTAGCGATAATATTTTTGTAGAGTATGAAAATAAATCGCTACATCTCATGTACTAAGCTCTCTACATAGATAGAGTCGAGTGAATGGCGAGCGGGGGCGTGACATTCATATCTCGAATCTTAACAGACAAAGCACAAGCGGCATAGCTTACTATGATTTATTAATTAAATTAAGAGAGTTAACGAAACTAGAGTAGTTATGTCATTTAAGAGAAACTGTTGCCATGTTAGACTTGTTTGTCAGGCTGATTGATACACTGGTTTTTTAGGGTACACACGAAATAAAGTCCTGGATACATTAGGGCCTCAAGAAGGGCGCGTAAAATTTCTGTCAATACCGATTTCGGAACTTATTATCATTCAACACAAAACATACTCATCGTATTAAGGTGTGAACGGCTATTTGACTTAAGCGACATTTTTAGGGTTCCGTACCCAAAGGGTGAAACGGGAACCCTATTACTGAGACTTCGCTGTCCGTCTGTCCGTCCGTCCGTCTGTAACCAGGCTGTATCTCATGAACCGTGATAGCTAGAGACTTGAAATTTTCACAGATGATGTATTTCTGTTGCCGCTATAACAACAAATACATACAATAAACGTGTTTTTTTTGCCGTTTTTATAGATAATGGTAGGCCGGTTTTTTAACGTCACTTCCGAGCTTTTCGTACTGGACATGGCTCGGTGTGATGTAATTTTCTCGACGAATCTGGCGGTTGAAAGAGATAGAACTTATATCTACGCGGTCATGCTAAGTCAACAGGAGAGCATACTCATTCGACGCAGAGAAATTAGTTGATTCAATTTTAAATTTCATTATCATCAATCATCATCATCACGCCTTTATTCCCCGAAGGGGTAGGCAGAGGTGCACTGTAGTGCGCCCACACTTCGACGATGTATTTTGGTCCCAATGTAATAGGGGGCGAGCCTATTGCCATTATACCGGGCACATTCCCCCTCAATACGAAGGAGATTTGGGCCATAGTCCACCACGCTGGCCCAGTGGGGGTTGGTGAACTTCACACGTCTTTCTATAGACGTGCAGGTTTCCTCACGATGTTTTCCTTCACCGTTCAGTAAGTGGTAATCATTGTTGAAAATGACATTCGCACATGAAAATTATCTCAGAGGTGCGGGCCTGGGATTTCAACTTGCACCCCTTACGTTCAAGGCGGGCGTTCTTGCCCGCGAAGCTACCACTGCTGATAATATTGCCCAAAAGTATTATACACTTATTGATACTAAACTAAGCAAAGCTTGTACATGCGTACCGTGGACTGGGGGCCATACCAGTTACACCATACGTTACTGGGGGCCATACACACTTAGGCAAATTCCGAAAAGACCATATCCAAAATTTTCCGCTGATAGGAATCAAACCCGGAACCACCTAGTTTAGTGAGGCGAGCGGACTACGCTCAAACCACTGGGCCAAGCCGTTTTCTTAGTTATTAATTTCGATATCTCGTCAATATTACAAATCAAAATAGTTATCCTGTTTCACAGCTTCATATCATAATGCAATAAGTACAAGTTAGGCTCCAATCACACGGTGAAACCGGCTGTCCGATAATACGGCGTTTAATAAGAGTGCATGTGCAGAAACAGAATATAATGTATTAAAGCGTTATCAAGAGTTGTCGGTTTACGGAACTCGCGTAAACTGACAGCCCGTGTGACTCAAAGGCGGGCGGCTACGCCGTGCGAATGAAGCCTAGTTTAGCTGCTAAGTTCACCGGCAGCCCACGCTCTCAATGACAGTTTTCGATCCTTAAATGTTACTTAAGTATACATCGAGTAAAGGTTGCTTCGTATATAGTATTATTTTTACAATAATTAAATTCGACATTTGCTTCTTGATATTAAGCTTTGATTTTGACATTTAACCCCGTTCACACTGAGGCGTCAAATCTCGCGCGGCAAAATTTTTGCCAATACAAAAACGATATCTGTGTCAATATATGTCAATACGTCGACGACGACGGGTCGAAGTCACTCGCGCTGTCAATGTCATTTCGTTGAGTAATTATATTTTTCTGTGTCAATAATACAGTTTTTTTTTTAACAAAAAGCAAAAACCGACTTCAAAAACCTAGGTGCACTAAAAAGCTAAAAATAACCTTATAATAATTTACATTTGGAGTAGGTGCCAATCTACGTCAGACTAGGCAAATACACACATGAATCGGCACCGACTCCAAATGTAATTAATTATAAGCTATAAATATTTTTAGCTTTTAATGCACCTAGGTTTTTGAAGTCGGTTTTTGTTTTTTGTTATAGTTTTTGTTCACACTGTTTAGTGACAATAACCATTGAAAGTATGCAAGTATAAACACCTCATAAACAAACTAAAAAAGTAAATATTTACAGCTAAAAAAAAAGGCTGCCAGCAGTGGTAGCCTCGTGGGCAAGAACGCCCGCCTTGAACGTAAGGGGTGCAAGTTCAAATCCCAGGCCCGTACCTCTGAGATAATTTTCATGTGCGAATGTCATTTTCAACAATGATTACCACTTGCTGAACGGTGAAGGAAAACATCGTGAGGAAACCTGCACGTCTATAGAAAGGCGTGTGAAGTTCACCAACCCGCACTGGGCTAGCGTGGTGGACTATGGCCCAAAATCTCCCTCGTAAGGAGGGGGAATGTGCCCGGTATAATGGCAATAGGCTCGCCCCCTATTACATTGGGACCAAAATACATCGGCGAAGTGTGGGTGCACTACAGTGCACCTCTGCCTACCCCTTCGGGGAATACAGGCGTGATGATGATGTATTATTATAAAAAAAAACTTTACTATTGAAACAACAATACTTTAAGAGGTATTATTTTGTAGTTAAGTATTTTGTCGAATCAAAACGTCCAATTGGTCGTGTTTTGTCGACATATCTCGAATAGAGATAAATGTCGATCTCACGAAATTGGGGTTCAATTTTGTTTCGACAAATGTCGAACTGGAGATAATGTCTATCATGCGAGAATTGCCCCCCTGGACAGTGTAGGCCTTTCATTAGACACGCTCGGACAGATAGGTAGATTAACAAGGTTACCCAACTGCCAGGCATGTCACTACGCAAATCGAGGGCGGTATGTTCTACCGTTGTCTAAATAGTACCCGTTCCGATCAAACAGTTCGTATATTACCGTAGAAGCAGTACTGGATTAGACTGTAAGCTATTTAAGCAATTGCTTAGGGCATCCCGTCTAGGGACCAGAGATGACCGAAAAAAAAACGAGCACACCAAAGAAAAAGCAATTTCAAAGTCTTAGGACAACATGTGAAATCATATTGTGCCGACCCTACCTAGCATCGGATAAGGGCAGAAGGAACAACACATATGTATGTTATATGTATGTATGTATGTACCTACGATACGTATTAATTTTTTTTTTTTTTACTTAAGGGGGAGTGGGGCACAGGGGCAGATTGCAAGTTACCTTAATCCAGCACTGCGTAGAAGTAGGACTCGCGCACCGAGGCTAAAACAGTGCTTGCCAAATATCATGACTCCACATCAACGGGAAGTACCCTATAGGTTTTTTGATTACCTTGAAAATGTACTAAATATGCAACATAAACCGCCGTATCTTTTGATTGCGTTAACTTAGAATTTTAATGTTTTTACAGGTGTTTACAGATTGCAGACTTAAGTCTTAGTTATACATTTCAACTTTATACCTTCACGCGTTCCTGTGAAAAAGGGTCTTGACAAACAGACAGACAACAAAGTGATCCTACAAAGGTTCCTTTTTAGGTACAGAACCCTTAAAACGTAACTATACGATATACAGTTTTGAAGGTAAATAAATAATTATTCAGTATATTTCAAAAATGGCTTTTTCATATGGGCGTCAAGAAGGGCTTTTCAAACTTGTTGCACATACCAAAACGAACCGTATTAACACATGGAAAAAGCTTATTCTTCAACTAACTCTGATCGATGATGCAAGCGAATTATGCAGCTTCGTCGCGAAGCTTTCACCATCGAATTTCAATCTTTATGTATACTAACACAGAGTTAGTTTTGTGTTTAACAAACATTTTATAGCGCATAGACTTAAAGAAGTGTGTGTCGTTAAATTTTAAATTGAACTAAACCGATGTCGACACATTCCTTGCTAAACACTAGGCGACAATATTCTGTCATGAAGCAATTTTTTTTTCAAAGAATCATGTTATTCCCTGATGATGGTTGTTTTTTGCACTATATTGCTGGCAACACAACGATGCGATGTGGTAATCAAAGTGTGGCAACTTTGAAATATAGTTTCTAGAATTCGTATCAATGTCAAGTCTCTTTGTCTCGTGTCATTTCGTTGAACAATAAACTTTATCTTGGGGATTCATTCGCCATATTTATCACTGTCATCACCCATTTCTGCCAGTGTAAGTTCAGCCGTTTGGAAGTTTACCCGGAACAAACAGACAGACAAAAATTCAAAACAATACAATTTTGTTGTTGGTATCGTCTATACTTTCTTATGTATTTAGTTACAAGGTGTAAATAACTGTGCCAGTTTTGTCGTCTGTCACACGGCTATATAATGACAGATAACTGTTGACATTTTGACATACAAATTACGCCAATTGACCACAATAAAATACGCAACTATGGACTCTATACAGTTAACATGAAGGTGTTATCTCCTGTAAAACTTATCTTAAAATACAAACTGCACAATTACGCGCTCTACACTGAATACATATTGAGTGTAATTTCCATTAAAAGTGTTTCAAGAATAATTCTTAAAAAAAAACAATGCTCTATTCGTAGTTTGAGAAGGCCATAGACAATTAAACATATTCTTATTATCTTTTCAAAGACTTATCAAGTAATCCAACTACATATAGGCTGTAAAAGAATTTTAAAGAATAAAAATGTTATTATTTAAAATTCTTGGAGTAATATTACACCCTATATATCGTGGGATTTTATGTTGTTCGACACAGCCATTTCAAATAAATCGCAAGACAACATATACTCATCGTATGATACCTACCAAACTATTTATTTACATTAAAAACAATATATTTACATAGTCAACAATTTACTAATAATAATAAAAAATAATCAATCAATGATTGATGCGGCAATCATTGTACCGATAGTCGTTTCTGCCCATGGCTTATTAGCCAAGAGCCTCGACAAACACCTAAAGAGGCTCGGGTTAGGCAGCTGGATCAAGGGACAGATTCAGAAGGCAGTACTTCTGGAGACGGCGCGCATTGTGAGGAAGTTCCTCTCTCTGGAGCCCTAACCACTGGTAACTAGGACCCTGTTCCAGATGCCGGTGGAGAACTGTTTTTTATATTTTTAAATGTATTTTTTATATATATATTTAAAATGTAATTTATAAGAAAGATAAGAAATAAAGGAGATAATAAAAAATAAAAGTAAAAAAATATATACCCCACAGTCCCCCATCATTGTCGGGCGGTAGGGTGTCCAGAACGCTGGCAGCATTGCCACGTTGAATGGCAATGCTGATGTGCTGTGCGAATTAGTTTCCAGCGTTCTGATCACCGGATGTTTCAAACTAACCAAAGCTTGTACTATGAGTACAGTGCGATGAACTGTGGTCGATTCCAGACCTAGACCAGGGCAAATTCCGAAAAGATCATTCCCGAAATTTGCCGCTGAAGAGAATCAAACCCGAACCACCTACGCTCAAATACTACATCAAGCTGTCATCCGTATATTATTCTTGTCGTAGTTCAGACATTAGCATAAACCAGCAGCATTTATTTAAAAAAACTCTCGCAGTCGTCTAGTGACGACATATCAGTTTCACAGAACTTGACGAATCTCGTTAAAATTATAATAATAAAAAAAAGAAAACAATGGAATATAAAAGACGCTTACAAAATATATTAAAAAAAAAAACCGGCTTAGAGCGAGTCGGACTCGCGCGCCGTGGGTTCCGTTAACTTCCGTACTAGGTATATAAATAGTACGTCTATCACGGGAATTGAGTTTCAAACTTTTTTTTTTGTAAATTATAAATTTGTGCTATCTATCTATCTATCAGCCAGAGACGTCCACTGCTGAACATAGGCCTCCCCCATAGATCGCCACAAATTACGTTCTTGGGCTTTATGCGCCCATCGACTCCCGGCGACCCTGGTGAGGTCGTCCGTCCATCTGGTCGGGGGTCGTCACACATTTCGCTTGCCTGTTCGTGGCCGCCACTCTAGGACTTTGATGCCCCAACGGCCATCCGTTCTCCGGGCAATGTGTCCGGCCCATTGCCACTTCAAACGTGCAACCCTTCGAGCTATGTCTGTAACCTTGGTTCTTCTGCGGATGTCCTCATTTCTGATTCTATCGCGCAGTGAAACTCCCAGCATAGCTCGCTATAAATATATAAAACATTGCTTATTGACAAATTTCTTTCTAGATTCTAGGTCATCGGGAAGTACCCTTTACCCTTGAGTTTCAATATATGCGACATAAACGGCGATGTCTTTTGATTGCGTAGACCTAAAACTTTGTTTTTTATATAGCTCCTAGGAACCGCAGTCCTAATTCGATATTAATTTCAACACGATACCTCCACGCGCTTCTGATAAAAAGGGTCTTGACAGACCGACAGACGGATAACGAAGTGATCCTAGAAGGGTCTCTTTTTTTCCTTTTGAGGTACGGAACCCAAAATAATATCTGTCGGCTGCGTATAAACTTATGCAATTAATTAATTATAGCTTTATGTAATTGACTATATTCGTACTATGTAGAAATCAAAAACAAAGTAGACTTCAAGGCGTGTATCCACTGGGGAGAGCGTATTAACAATAAATTTGTTTAAAAATGAACTCTCGTGTCATATACGTATTGATTAAATTACTATAATATACTCGTAAGCATGGGTAGAACGCCCGTCTTGAACGTAAGGGGTGCAAGTTCAAATCCCAGGCCCGCACCTATGAGATTTTCGTGTGCAAATGCAAATTTTCAATAACGATAACCAATTGCTGAACGGCGAATAAAACATCGTGAGAAAACCTGCACGTCTACAGAGAGGCGTGTAAAGTTCACTAGCCCGCACTGGGCCCGCGTGGTGGACTATGGCCCAAATCTTTCTCGTACTGAAGGAGAATGTGCCCGGTTTATATAGATATAACATTGGTATCAAAATACATAATAAAAGCAGTGGTAGCCGAGTGGTCGAACGCACGCCTTGCAAATCAAAGTGTGCAGGTTCAAACCCCGGCTCGCACCTTTGGGTTTATGTGCGAATCACATTTTCATCCGAGATTACCACTTGCTTTGACACGGTGAAGGAAAACATCGTGAGGAAACCTGCACGTCTATAGAAAGGCGTGTGAAGTTCACCAACCCGCACTGGGCCAGCGTGGTGGACTATAGCCCAAAAATCTCCCTCGTATTGAGGAAGAATGTGCCCGGTATAATGGCAATAGGCTCGCCCCCTATTACATTGGGACCAAAAATGCATCGGCGAAGTGTGGGCGCACTGCAGTGCACCTCTGCGTACCCCTTCGGGGAATTCAGGCGTGATGATGTATTATGTATTATGTATTATCAAAATACATCGGCGAAGTTATAGGCCTATAGGGACACTGTAGTGCACCTCTGCCTACCTCTTCGGGAATACACAGACGTGATGATGTATTAAATTTCCGTGGTCAAAGCCAAGCGGCTTCGTCTCAAAATTCGCTTCACGTCATTGAAAACATTTCGTTGTAAAATGTACTTCTTATAAAGTAAATACCATAGAGCAAAACAGTGAAGCCAAATCGATTCCACCCTGTGTATCGCTTTGCGGCTAATTTTTTGACGTTTATCTGACATCCGCCATTTTAGTTGCCGGATAAAGTAAGTACCTAAGGTGTCGAACAATAAACACAAGCTGTGTAGCAGTGGTAGCCGAGTGGTCGAACGCACGCGTTGCAAATCAAAGTGTGCAGGTTCAAACCCCGGCTCGCACCTCTGGGATTTATGTGCGAATCGCATTTTCATCCGAGATTATCACTTGTTATGAAACGGTGAAGGAAAACATCGTGAGGAAACCTGCATGTCTGAGGGAAATGGTCTAGTTCTCGATAGATGTGTGACGTCTGCCAACCCGCACTGGGCCAGCGTGGTGGACTATGGCCTGGATCCCCCTCGCATTGAGGGGAGGCCCGTGCCCAGCAGTAGTACGTTAAAAGGGCTGTAGTAGTAGTAGTGTATTTATTAAAGTACATACGTTTCATAGCGTTTTTATACCATTTTTATATTGTAAAACTTTAATAAATACGCAGCTTGTTTATATTGTTTAACGCCAAAATATTTGCCGCAGGAGTCGATAGGGCTTCTCCTTTTACTCTATGGTGAATACAGTTCGTTTTGGGATTGTCAAAAATAATCGCGTGCGTTTAACGCGCCTGTGGGCTCATGGCTTCATTCATTCACCACCTTGACCGACATACTTAAAATACATGTAATTATTATCTACTTAGCTCTACCAGAGAGTCTCTACGCAATGTGATTCAGAATGGTTATACATACATACATACATACATATACTTACGCCTGTATCCCATGGGGGTAGGCAGAGACTACCGTTTGCCACACGCTACGATCCTGACATACCTCTTAGAATGGTTATACTAACCCTTATAAGTTGTCTCTACAGTAGAGTTGAAAAAGAATATTTTTCATAAGATATTTGACGTGTAAAGCCCTACGCACACTGGGGCGTTAAAAGTCGCGAATGAAAGTTCTTGCTAATAACAAAAGGAACTCTGTATTAATATAAAAAGCGATTGAATTTAGGTGATACAAGCTAGGCGTCAAAAATTGGCCGCAGAATCATTTTTCTTTTTTAATAATATAAACCAATACAGGCACTTATGAAACTTTACTACAATAGCCCTATTAACGTCCCACTGCTGGGCACGGGCCTCCCTTCAATGCGAGGGGGATCAGGCAATAGTCCACCACGCTGGCCCGGTGCGGGTTGGTAGACTTCACACATCTATCGAGAACTAGTCAAGATCCCTCAGACGTGCAGGTTTCCTCGCGATGTTTTCCTTCACCATTTCATAGCAAGTATTAATCTCGGATGAAAATGAGATTAGCACATAAATCACAGTCGTGCGGACCGGGGTTTGAACCTGCACACTTTGATTGCAAGGCGATGATTCGACAATAAACAAAAAATAATAATAGTATCACTATCACTCTTTGTTATTCAACAAATTAACAAATCGCAATTCTACAGTTCCTATATCAAAATAGCGTCCAGTTTCGCAAACGAGTTTTATGAAATATTACAACAAGGTTATTCAAAACTGTTCCTGTTTAAAAAAGTTATGTAAATAAGACTTCCGACCTTCATTACTAGTTCCTTAAAAACATCATCACGCTTCCAAATCGGGGCTTGAAGCGGTGACATATCATGGTTTGACCTCATTGATTACATAAAAGCAAATAAAATTAACATGTTATAAACAAGTTATGTTGATGAGAAGAATCACTTTGCATACGTCGCGCGTTGATTCATTCATTCATCTTTATTGATGCTTGACACGTAACATCGCGAGGAAACCCCATGGAGATATTATAACGGAGATGGCATTTCGAGCCGGCGCTGCGGTAATTTTTAGGGTTCCGTACCCAAAGGGTAAAACGGGAACCCTATTACTGAGACTTCGCTGTCCGTCCGTCTGTCTGTCACCAGGCTGTATCTCATGAACCGTGATAGCTAGAGAGTTGAAATTTTCACAGATGATGTATTTCTGTTGCCGCTATAACAACAAATACTAAAATACAGAATAAAATAAATATTTAAGGGGGCTCCCATTCAACAAACGTGATTTTTTTGCCGTTTTTATAGAATATGGTACGGAACCCTTTGTGCGCGAGTCCGACTCGCACTTGGCAGGCTTTTTTTTCTGACTCCGCCATTTTTTTTCATATTGACGACACCTTGTTCTAGTGAAATCTAGTGGTTTGAGGTTAGGCAGCTCAACTCGCTGAATCAAGTGATTGCGGATTTGATTCCTGCCAGTGGCTTATCTCGGCAAAGGCATTTCGGAATTTGCCCTAGTCTGGGTGTAACTGGGATCGCCCCAGTCCATTGCACGTTCCCATAATACAAGCTATGCTTCATTTGGAATTATACGATGAGTATATGTTGTCTGGAGATATTTTTACATTTTACATAATACTACTACTTCGTACCGCCTTAGAATTAGCGACGTACAAAAGCAGCGCCACCTACCGGGTCCAATTGAGAATCTAAACCATCCAGGGCGCCACCCAAACGCATACAAAAAAAAACATTCCGATCGGTCCAGCCGTTTAGGAGGAGTTCAATGACATACACACGCACAGAAGAATTATATATCTATACTATATATATATATATATTAATATTATTTTATTAATATTATAAAGCTAAAGAGTTTGTTTGTTTGGTTGAACGCGCTAATCTCAGGAACTACTGGTCCGAATTGAATAATTATTTTTGTGATAAATAGTTTATTTATCGAGGAAGGTTATAAGCTATATATCATCACGCTACGACCAATAGGAGCGGAGCAGCAACGAATAATGTGGCAAAAACGGGAAAATTCCCGAACATGAATCGGGTATTATAGACTTATAATCATAGACTTTATAACATCACTCTACGCCAAAGTAACTATTAGCGCGGGTGAAACCGCGGGCACGGCTAGTATTATATATTAAGAAAGAAGATTAGCACAGACTACGTTTTAAATTTTAAATACAATCTAAAGAATTCGCTCGTGTACATGGTCTCATATGTCCCTATATTTGTAACCTAGATAATAGACCTAACCAGAATGATCGATCATTTCAACGTTTTGAGTGCAAGTATACATTTTAACCTTGAATCACATAGCCTTAGTTACAAAATAATACTTGAAAAGATAGTTACACCATCGGACCACCACACGTAAGGAGATACGGTGCTCTAATTAACTTGCTAATTGAACTATTCTGCACTTACAATACGCTCAGTAATATAAACGAACGAAAGAAGATTCGGGATTTCTTACGACGAAAATACAAAGACCATTGCACATGGAGTCAAAAAATCATAAGCGACCGTTTATCCCTCGGCACGTAAGAGCGTGAAAATTTATGACCAGAATCAGATTTTTTTTTCATTTAACCAATAATGCAGCACTGGTAGCAGAGTGGTCGAACGCACGCCTTGCAATCAAAGTGTTCAGGTTCAAACCCTGGCTCGCACCCCTGGGATTTATGTGCGAATCGCATTTTCATCCGAGATTATCACATGCTATGAAACTTCTGAGGGAACTTGACTTGTTCTCGATATATGTGTGAAGTCTGCCAACCCGCACTGGGCCAGCGTGGTGGACTATGGCCTTAATCCCCCTCGCATTGAGGGGAGGCCCGTGCCCAGCAGTGGGACGTTAAAAGGGCTGTAGTTAGTTAGTAATCCAATACAGGCACTTATGAATTATCAATAATAAAATAAATAATGATAATAGTATCTCTACCACTCATTTCGGTATGCATTTCCTATGGAGAAGAACGGACAAGAAACTCCACACAAACTCCAAACAACAAAACGAATTACATATGTACCAATTTCTATGGTGAAAGCCCCCACTTGCCAAAATATACTTGCGCTATCAATGGTCATATTGTTGAAGAATGAACCTTTTCTACGAATCAATACAATTTATTTTTCATCATCAACCTGATTACGCCTGTATTCCCTGAAGGGGTAGGCAGAAGTACACCGCAGTGCGCCCACACTTAACCAAAGATTTTTGGTGCCAATGTAATAGGGGAGAGCTTATTGTCACGTACCGGCCACATTCCCCGTCAATACGAGGGAGATTTGCGCCATAGGCCACCACGCTGGCCCAGTGCGGGTTGGTAAACTTCACACAATTTTCTATAGACGTGCACGTTTGCTCACGATGTTTTCCTTCACCGTTCAGGGGCCCGATTGTCGCTTGATAGACAAACAAAACGTCAAATTGGTCGAATTTGTCGTTTATTTCGACATATCTCGAAAAGAAATCGATGTCTATCAAGCGAAAATCGGGCTCCAGCAGGTGGTAATCATTATTGAATATTAAATAAGCACATAAAAACCTCAGAGGTGCGGGCCCGGGATTTGAACTCGCCACCCTAGGCTACTACTGATTGAACTTACTACATTATTTATTCAAATTTCATTCTAAATTTAAACCGTTTAGTTCATTTAGAGTTCAATGTTTATTTGTAAACTGTTTACAAAGAGCGCGACTGCGTTTTTTAGTAAGACTCGGAAATCCAATAAAAAAAGGCCATTTCGTTAGTTACAGACGTGTCGGTATTTCTGTTTGATGAGTTGCAAACAATTGCAGGTCTATTGTATCTCTACGATAAGTGAATTGTGCGATGAATCATGCCCGCCCACAAAGCATCCCGTCCGTCCAAAGCCAGCGGTTCAAATCACGCGCGACAAATTTATTTCTTATTCCCGTAAAACGAACTGTAATCACTCATTGATAAATCACATTTTCAAACGACACGACATCGATGACGCTAGCGAATTTTGACACCTCGCGTGGGTTAACTATAGAAATTTATCTTTATGTATATAGGCACAGAGTGTATATTAAAAAAAAACAATAGGCGCCTAGTCGGTAGCACGCGCGCCTTGAACGCAAGGTGTACAAGTTCAAACCCCGGGCTCGTACCTATGGGATTTTCGAATTAAATGTGCGAATTTTCAATATTGATTACTACTTGCTGAAGCGTGATGGAAAACACCGTGAGGAAATCTGCACGTCTATAGAAAGGCGTGTGAAGTTCATCAACGCGCTTAAGGCCAGCGTGGTGGATTATGGCCTGAATCCCCCTCGTATTGAGGAGGAATGTGCCCGGTATAATGGCAATAGGCTCGCCACCTATTTTCTTGGGATCTAAAATACATCGGCAAAGAGGTGCACTGCAGTGCACCTCTGGCTACCTCAACTGGAAATACGGACGTGATGATGTATTTATAAAGTTAAGTAAATTCGAACGGCAAGTTAAGTTTTTCAAATAGAAAAGATTTCCGAAAACTAAAACGAGAACAACATAATGAAGTCTAATAAATTAGTTCGTAGAATGAAACGGTCTAGATTCGAGAGCTGAATTCTAAAAACTAACATTAGTATGTAACTGTAGAATTACTTCATGAATTTAACCTTTACTTTTTAAATGTTGCAACATATTTTTAAGTACCACAAAGACTTTTATTTTTAAAGATAAAAAAAAAACTTCTATTTTGTTCGACTTAATAATTTGTAGGCTCAATACTCGTCGGTTACGAATGATGCCTGTTTATGTCAAAATTCTTGCATTTTCTAACAACAGTGGTACATTGCAACAATAAATTTCAAGTTCAAACAACAAATTGGATCGTCTTTTATAAATAAAAAAAGAATAATGAATTATTTACATTCACTCGTTTATTTTTACGAAATAACTATTTAGGATTAAAAACACGGTTCAAATTTCGAACCCAACCCACCAAGACTGTCAGAATTTTAAACTTTGTTCACTATGTATGTAATGTAATATAGGATAAATTAACAAAAAACAAAAACCGACTTCAAAAACCTAGGTGCACTAAAAAGCTACAAATAACCTTACAATTCATTACATTTGGAGTAGGTGCCAATCAACGTCGGACAAGGCAAATACACACATGAATTGGCACCGACTCCAAATGTAATGAATTGTAAGGTTATTTGTAGCTTTTTAGTGCACCTAGGTTTTTGAAGTCGGTTTTTGTTTTTTGTTAAAAATAATTTTTTTTCACGATTTTTAGTGTCAATAATCGTTGAAAATTTGCAAATATTATCACCTTATAACAGCCCTAAAAAAGTAAACATTTACAGCCAAAAAAAAAATCACCCCCCCTCACCCCCCCTTTCCACCCCTTTGGGGGTGGGTTTCGATCTTTGTTAACAATCCGTATAAAACAAAAAAAGATTTTTCGAAATCGGTTCACTAACGCCGGAGATATGCTGTATTCCGGATTGGACCCCCATTTCACCCCCTACATATTTTTTCTTTCAAAATTCCTGAAAGACGTGTTTTTTTATTTTGTATGTTAAATATATATACAAAGTTTCAAGTCGTTCAAAAAATATTTTTGAAATTATGTGACCTTCAACCCCCCATTTCACCCCCAAGGGGTTAGATTTCTGATAATATTTTGGAAATGGGACCAACCTTGAAGAATTCCCTAGCAAACCTAAAAAAAAATTTCGAAATCGGTCGACAGACGCCGGAGATATGCGGTAACATACATAAAAAAAAAAAAAATAAAAAAAAAAAACATACGGGTCGAATTGAGAACCTCCTCCTTTTTGAAGTCGGTTAAAAAATGTAATGGGTCTTAAAGACCACAAACTTTTTCGAATAAATTCAAATTTCGAATAACACAATACCCAAGAGTGATAAACTTTTGAACCCCGCACATTTAGCATGTAATGTAAGATAAAACAAATATCATATAGGATAAGAAAAAAAAAACTTTTTCGAGTAGATTCAAATTTCGAACACAAGGACTTGACAAAATTTCAAACTCCGCACATTCGGCGACGTCTGTGTCGGGTGGTCCGAGCCACAATAAAAAAATAAAAAGTTGTTCACCGTCATTCGTTACATACGAATCTATCACTCATACAAAAATATACACACGCTTCCTGACCACCCTTTCCGCCCTTGAGAGCGACCACTTACTTTTTTTCAACGTTACACGCCACGAGCAGGGTATAAAAACGGCCGCCGACCAAATGGGGGCAGTCAGTAGCTTTCGCGCAGTCTAAACAAGAAGTGCACGATGAGATTTCTGGTCAGTTGAACCATGTGTACTCATAATTAAAATAATAATTCGCAACTAACAAAAAAAAATACATAAAATAATTATTAATCTGTGCTCGTGTTGTGTGCAATAGTGATGTGACACGGATGTTATCGATATGTTACATGATCATCGATGTTATAATCGATTTTCTTTCGCAGATTGTAGCCGCCGTCCTCGCCTGCGCCGCAGCCGCGCCCTCCGGCTTGCTGGCAGCCCCCTACGCCCACGGCCTGATCGGTCATGGTGCCCACCTGGCCGTAGCCCACGCGGCTCCCCTGGCCGTAGCCCACGCCGTAGCCCCCGCTCTCCCCACCATCTCTCCCGGTGACATCGCCGGCGCCGTCATCGAGGCTCACGTCGACGCCAACGACCACGCCCGCGCCGCCGTCGACGCCGCCCGCGAATGGCACGACCAGGCCTCCGAGCTCCAGGGACAGGCCATCAACGCCGCCGAAGACCACTCCTGGCAGGCGGTCGACGCCGCCAAGACCGCTGAGGCTCAGCTCGACGGTGCCGCCGCTGGTGTCGCGCCCGTGCTCGCCAAGCAGTTGGCCGGCCACGCCGTAGTCGCCGCTCCCGCAGTTGCCGCTTACGGCGCTCCCGCTTACGCCGGTTACGCCGGTCACGGTGCCGTTGCCGCGTACGGCGCCCCCGCCTACGGTCACGCCATCGCCGCCCCCGCGTATGCCGCTTACGCCGCGCCCGCCCTCGCCGCCAGCAAGACCGTCGTCACCCAGTCCCTGTCTCAGTCCCACCCCGGCCCCCTTGTCCACGCCGCTCCCTACGTCCACGCCGCCCCCGTCGCCTACGGTGCCGGTCTCCACCACGCATGGTAAACTGTGATAGTGTTTTAGATACCAAAAAAAATTTAATACTCAAATCGTTTCGGAATGTAAATAAATTATAAACTACAAAAAAAAATATATACCTACAGAGGCGAGGATGTGTGAATAAATGAAAATAGTAATTTTATACAGGTTTTTTTTTTCTTTTCACACGCATCACTTACAACCTATTTCCGTTTAAAACTAAACGAGAAACTCCTTGGTAACATAACACAAAGGAATTGCGTAATATATCAATTTTAACAACAAACAGCCTTTCGAATAGATCCGGTAGTTGCCGAGATTATATCGTAAAAACACGACAGATAATAATATCTTGAACAAAATCGAAATGTCAAGTTCAAATTTAAAATCATCGACCTTAGCACACTGACATTCGATATATAAGAAAATATACACGCACTAATGACACATGGATAAATTTATACACATATAAAAATATGTACCACAACAAGGATATTGCCACTCCTAAGGCAAAGGTACCAACCAAACAGCCAATAAACTTAATTATTTTAAGGACATAAGAATATTAATGAGACATTGGCATTTTAAAATACCTGCGCCATGAAAACATAAATCTGCAAAGGAAACAACTTCCTTACGGTCAACGTGTTCATAGCTAAATACGTGAAGGTTTTTTTATGGTCACCATGGCTTAATTTTGTCATAAAACGCCCTGCAAAACAAATATGAAATGTTTCAATGAAACACACATCAGTGGGGTTAGTACGCGTGACAAGACTCGACTTCTTTCACGGTTTCGATCGCGATCAAGAGAGCGCTCTTTCTCATTTCATACGAGAGAAAGAGACAAACTCAGCATATTTCGTGACATAAATCCTTTTAAAATCATTTTTATCACATTTTTTTCTCTTGCTCTCTATTTGTTGTACAATAAATAGTACTCTATGTATCTATTTTTGAAATGGTATTGAACGTAGATACATAAAGCATAAATAAATTATTTAATTTTAAGTCCATCAGTAGTTGCGGGCTGTTGGACGACTGGAGTCTAATTAATAATTGATCATAATTCTAAAGGTTATCATACTATAATCTCTAATACACCGGAAATACGACGTCAGTTATGATAATCAATATAACGTGACATTTGTCGCGTCTATTCATAACGTCATCATCAATGTCAGAAGGAACGACAGTGGCAATGATGTCACTGAGAGTAGGACAAGACACGACAATTGTCACGATATATAGACCACCATCGCATTTCGATGCTAAAAATAAATGAATAACAAAAGAAGTTACTTCGAATCATTCTTGCCATTAATTACTCGAAAATGGCTGAAATACTGCAGGCTATTTGGCTTAAGCGACATTTTGTTTACTACTAGAAAGCTTACTCAATTGACGCAGAAAAAATCGCTGATTCCAAATATGTATACAAGTCAATATGGCCCAAAAGTGTCGCTTACCTAAGTCAAATAACCGTTCATAATTTCGTAAAAGATGATGAAGAAGACATACCGAGCCGACCCCATATAATGGGAAAAGTAAGGCTAAAGATGATTTAGTCCAGTTATAAAGTACTAAATGTGTGTGACCACGCCTTAGTCCAATTCCGTGATCAGTTTTTGTATGTTCACGTGAATGTATCCCGGCCAAGGTCATTGTGGTCGGGTATTTTAGACTTCCGCTTTGTGTACGCTGTGGTGCGGGCGGTGACAATTAATTATGTACTATATTATATAATAAGCTGTGGTAGCCTCGTGGGCAAGAACGCCCGCCTTGAACGTAAGGGGTGCAAGTTCAAAGCCCAGGTCCGCACCTCTGAGATAATTTTCATGTGCGAATGTCATTTTCAACAATGATTACCACTTGCTGAACGGTGAAGGTAAACAACGTGAGGAAACCTGCACGTCTATAGCTTTCTATAGCGTGTGAAGTTCACCAACCCGCACTGGGCCAGCGTGGTGGACTATGGCCCAAATCTCCCTCGTATTGAGGGGGATTGTGCCCGGTATAATGGCAATAGGCTCGCCCCCTATTACATTGGGACCAAAATACATCGGCGAGGTGTGGGCGCACTACAGTGCACCTCTGCCTACCCCTTCGGGGAATACAGGCGTGATGATGATGATGTATGTATTATATTATATAATAATAGCTTCTACCCGCGACTTGGAGTATTCAATATCGTTAAACGTTATAGCCTATATGTTATTCTGATGTATAAACAATAATACTGTAAAGTAGTTTTTGCGTGAAAGAGTACCTAACAAACATCCATCCATCCATTCTCACAAACTTTCACGTTTATAATATTAGTAGGAAGTAGGATTTATAAATTTAATATAGCTATGTAATTTAGCTTTAGTGAAAACAAGTCCACGCTTCTTTTTTACCCTGTCTTTGTATTTTATTTTCTTTGTTAATTATGATTTTATTACCTACAGCATACGCTAATAAATAACCCTATTACCGAGAACAACTGCCGTCAAACTGCTGCGCAGTTTGGCAGACAGAAATGTCAGTTTGTGCTGTTTTTATTAAAAAAAAAAAAAAAAACTTAAAGTCAATTAATCTTGTCACAGGCAAAATCATCGCAGGCCGATAGGGCAATATAAGATTCATCCGCCATCTTTATCACTGTCATTATCCATTTTTATTTATAATGTGTATTTATTGAATTTGTCCTTGCTATTAATTACTTGACATTGGCGAAATACCCGCGCTAGTCGCAGGTGAAGCCATTCCTCATCTTATTCCATTAAATTTCATCATTTCACTCATTTCGCAAAAAAAGTAAGGGCAATATAAAATATATATAGCAGTGGTAGCCGAGTGGCCGAACGCACGCCTTGCAAATCAAAGTGTGCAGGTTCAAACCCCGGCTCGCACCTCTGGGTTTATGTGCGAATCTAATTTTCATCCGAGATTACCACATGCTATGAAACGGTGAAGGAAAACATCGTGAGGAAACCTGCACGTCTATAGAAAGGCGTGTGAAGTTCACCAACCCGCACTGGGCCTGCGTGGTGAACTATAGCCCAAAAATCTTGTGCCCGGTATAATGGCAATAGGCTCGCCCCCTATTACATTGGGACCAAAAATACATCGGCGAAGCGTGGGCGCACTACGGTGCACCTCTGCCTACCCCTTCGGGGAATACAGGCGTGATGATGTATTTATTTTATTTACAATATAAAAAAAAATAATGAGCAATATTAGCGTGCTTATAAAACTAACGAGATATAAGCAGAAGTTATAATTTATCCGGATTAGACGTCGACAGTGCCTTTCTATAACAATTAGCATTGTGAAATCGGTTCAACCGGCCGCCGCGGCGCAAGTAAAGAGGTATAAATTAAATTAAATGGCAAATGTTAGATGCTTAGGGCGCTCTCAAACTGAACGGGCGACACGACACGAACAAGTATGTAATACCCAATGATATTAGAAAATATAGACACGTTAATGTAGCAGTGGCAGCAGTAGCAGTGGTAGCCGAGTGAGTCATGATTCTCCTTTCATTTAATTGACCAAGTTTATAAGAGAGATTTCATCCTTCTATTTGACCCAAACGATCGATGCAATAAAAGTGCAGGGTGTATTGTTTTACAGGTTTTAGTCGGTTCGATTCCTGGGTATCTTGGGTATTCCAGCAGTGGTAGCCTCGCGGGCAAGAACGACGCCCGCCTTGAACGTAAGGGGTGCAAGTTCAAATCCCAGGCCCGCACCTCTGAGATAATTTTCATGTGCGAATGTCATTTTCAACAATGATTACCACTTGCTGAACGGTGACGGAAAACATCGTGAGGAAACCTGCACGTCTATAGAAAGGCGTGTGAAGTTCACCAACCCGCAGTGGGCCAGCGTGGTGGACTATGGCCCAAATGTGCCCGGTATAATGGCAATAGGCTCGCCCCCTATTACATTGGGACCAAAATACATCGGCGAAGTGTGGGCGCACTACAGTGCACCTCTGCCTACCCCTTCGAGGAATACAGGCGTGATGATGATTCCTGGGTGGAGCAAGCGAATTTGCGGAAATCTTTGAATGCAGTTTTCTTTCTTTTCAAAAATATAGGAATGTTTTCTTTGAGTACTATTTTCTATCTACAGTATTAAGAGTACTTTCCCTTCAGGTGGCATTACAAAATTTCACCATGTATGTACTTCAGATCGTCGAGAACTCTTATTGCGCGAGCTAGGATTTTCATAGTAGAAATGCGATGTGTTGGTATTCGCGCTATCTATTGGCGATTGGTGGAAGTTATACTTGCTAGCGAGATTTAAGGATCGCCACAGTCCCGTCGAAATCGGTTCAGCCGTTTCGAAGTTTACCCGGATCAAACAGACATGCAGACAAAAAAAAATGTTTTTTGTTATAGGTATCGTACATATTGAAATAAAACTATTTTACGGACTCTATTACGTTTATTACCTTTTTTATTTTCCCGACGTTTCGGCTAACACCTCAGTCCCCCCGTGACCATGGTTGCTGTAAAGCAGCCGAAACGTCGGGAAAATAAAAAAGTAAATAAACGCGATAAAATCCGTAAAATAGTTTTATTTCAAGGTATCGTACAAACTTTAATTTTAGTAAAAAGGTGTTATTTTAATATTACAAACCGACACTTCAATTTTATTTATTTATATAGATTGAAATGGAGTATGTTTGCCAGCCCAGCGTGATCGCAGCCTAAAATCGTGCTAACCCAGATCCTAGACCAGTCCGCTTCACCTATAGTCTAGATATTACTCCCGCCATGTTGGATTGTTACGCCAACAATCGAACGTAATGATATTATATCGAGGGGTGTAAGGCTATTTCTCTTAAGCGACATCTTTTAAACTTTTCATACGACGCAGAAAAATTAGCTGATTCCAAATATGTAAATAAGGCAATGTGCAAGTGGGGCCTCCGGGATCCCACCCTAACACAGTGCGACTGTGGTGATTCCGTACAGTCTATGCCACACTTGCTGTCTTGTCCCCTGTGCCCAACCACCAGCACGAGGGAGGACCTGGTATGCGGCCACCCCCAACGCGATTGCTGTGGCAAAAATTCTACAAAATGAAGTGTAGACTCAATAGTCTAGACAATAGTGTTGACACTATGGGCGATATTCTTCTTCTTTCGAGTCAATACTCGAAAGAAGAAGAATATCGCCCTAGTGTTTAAGATAATCTAACCTACGGAACTAATAAAAAGAGTCCGTAATAATATTTCGTGTATATATACGGTGAATAAAATAAATACACCATTACGCCTGTATTCCACGATAGGGTTAGGCAGAGGTGCTCTTTGCCGATGTGTTTTGGCGAGCCTATTATACCGGGCACCTCAATGCGAGGAAGATTTTGGGCCACAGTCCACCACGCTGACCCAGCACAAGTTGGTGAACTCCACACGCCTTTCTATAGACGTGCTGCATGACCGTGTAGACATAAGTTTTGTCTCTTTTAACTGTCAGATTAGTATCGGCTCGGTGTGACGTCAATTTCTCGACGAATCTGACAGTTGAAAGAGTTAAAACTTATGTCTACGCGGTCATGCTACAGGGCCTGGTTTCCTCACGATGTTCTCCTTCACCGTTCAGCAAGTGATAACCATTATGGATGATGAAATTCGCACATGAAAATCGCAGAGGTGCGGGTCCTCGCGGTGCATGCCAAAGCGATCCCGTGGCGCCCCGATATAAGCGGAAGATGGTAAACCGTCTGTTTTTAGTGGGTATACGGCCTTCTGCCGGGACTCCCACATAACCCTGCTACTTTCCCCGAGGTGGCAAGGTATCCATAAAGGATTTTCCGACTTTAAAAAAAAATAGGTGCGGGTCCAATATTTGGATATTCACCCCTTGCGTTCACGGCGCGGGCGACAAGCAACAAGGCCACTATTGCTATTCAAATCACATCACCTAAAACCCCAGTTCAGATTACGCTTTCACTGTGTGCTCACATACGGAAGATTAAGATGTATTAAGAGGGTGTATCAGAAGACCGAAATAATATTTTAGGTACATATCGGGCCGGCGCCCACTGCCGGCACGGCACGGCATGGCATGGCAAAGGATTTTATTACCAATCAAGTTATTTTGAATCTTATTTCAATAAGTTTAGAGTTCATGTTACTTCATTTCGATACCACGATGCCGCGAAATAAAGTAGGTAACATGAATTCTAAACTCATTGAAATAAGATTCAAAATAATAACTTGATTAGTAATAAAATCCTTTGCCATGCCATGCCGTGCCGTGCCGGCAGTGGGCGCTGGTCCATGCGGTAGCTAATATGTAGATGAATAGTGAAGGCAGACTATTACCCAACTATCATAGTTTCTGAGTTACAGACCTTTGAATATTTGTCACAGGGTATCGTGTTGTGGCTTTAGGGTACATCCGTAACCCTATTTAACAGTGCAAACTACATCAAAGAGATGCGACTACTAATATTCACAAAACAGTACTTGAAAATTTCACATTAGAATCGAGATAAATTTTAAGTTTAAAAAAAAAACTGAAAAATCATGATCGAATTTCAATCAAATGTTTTATAATCTTCGGTTGTATACCCGATACTAAAGGGGGTGATCCATTCGCGAGCAAGACCGCCGCCCCGGTTCGCCAACGAACTCGCGAGCCAAAGGTCTAAACCGCCAATAGAGCACTTAAAAGTCTGCGGACTTAAAAACCGGCGGACTTGCTCGCTGGCTCTTTGTGCATGCTTGAAATTCCAAGTCCGCGGTGCAAATAAACCGCCATGACTTCGCCAATGATGAGAGATGACTGTTTGGTGAAACGTGAGTCGACGAGCCAACGATTTAGACAGTTAGCGCGCCGGCTCGCAAATGGATCACCCCCTTTATGCAAACGGTAAAGTATTATTTCGGACTTCTGATACACCCTGTATACCCTGAGACTTATAAATCACGTCTAGGATTAGATATTCTCAACCACACTTGGCCCCTATTTAATGATACCACGGAAAGAATGAGAAAACTATTCCTAGTATAATTATATACGAAACACAAACGCCTACAAGATTTCTCATAGCACACAACACAGGATGGATTGCTCCAATATTTTTATAAGGCGATTCGTGAAGTTAAATATAAATAATGTACATACACACATCTTTTACTTTAGTGTAGATAATGGGTTGTTATATCAAAAATTAATGGTAAAAGCCTTTTTAAGAACAAGCTTTTATATTGTTTTCTTATATTTACGCGAATACTATACATTGAAATTAAACTATTTTACGGATTTTTAATTTTTTTTTTTTTTATAGCCTATTGTATGTCCCACTGCTGGGCAAAGGCCTCCCCCTCTCGTCTCCACATGTCCCTATCCTGGGCTTGTTGTGGCCACGTTTCGTTTTAATAAATAATTTTTGAAAATAAAATAGTAAATAAACGCGATAAAATCCGTAAAATAGTTTAATTTCAAAACAAGCTTTTATTTAATTGCCCATAGTTTTCGTGTTCTCCTCAGCAAGCCCTTTCATTTGATACCCATACTGTGGTAGTGCAGAAAAAATAACTATTCCGCTATCTTGGATGATCCGCCATATTGTAATTAGAATGACGTATTAGAATGAATTAGAATTAGGTTTCCTCACGATGTTTTCCCTCACCGTTTCATAGCAAGTGATAATCTCGGATGAAAATGAGATTCGCACATGAATGCCAAAGGTGCAAGCCGGGGTTTGAACCTGCACACTTTGATTGCAAGGCGTGCGTTCGACCACTCGGCTACCACTGCTAAAGCTACCGCTGCAAAAAGTATCGCTTAAGTAGAGACTATTGTCTCTCACCCCACGAAATAAATAATTTGTCAAAACAGTAGCAAGTACTTATTAAATTTGTTAAGATTTAAAACGTTTATCTTTTGCAACATGATGTTGAAAAAAAAAATATAGATAAAAAAAAAAAAAGCTACTGACCAAGTCTCGAGCCGAACGTTACAAAAAAAAACAAACAAAACAAAGATGATTCACGTGAAAAGGAATCCCGTTCTAAATTCAAACGTATCTCTGTGTGAGCGTCACGCGTACGTACGTCATCTGATCGCGTGCGGGTCGGCGCCCGCGCATCCTCAGTTCAAGTTCAACCGAAAGTATTATTATAAACACATGTGATGCACAGACCGGTTTGTCTTCTTCATTATTATACAAGCCGTAACCCGCGACTTCGTACGCACGAAACTTAGGTACCCAAATTATTTGCAATTTTCTTTTTTTTTCTTCTAAATACGTACTACAACTGCAATTCACAAAAAGGGTTTCGATTTGCGGTTGGTTAATCACTCAACCAACAGCAACATTTTTAAATTGGTCAGTTTTTTTCCTAGTTTATTTCCCACTTCTGGGCAAAGGCCTCCCCAATCTCCTGCCACCGGTCCCGATAGGAAATAAATACATATGAATCAATAGGAAAAATAAAATAAAAAACCTGTACCAAGTGCGGGTCGGACTCGCGCCCAAAGGGTTCCGTACCATTATCTATAAAAAACAAAAAAAAAACACGTTTGTTGTATGGGAGCTCCCTTAAATATTTATTTTATTCTGTATTTTAATATTTGTTGTTATAGCGGCAACAGAAATACATCATCTGTGAAAATTTCAAATCTGTAGCTATCACGGTTCATGAGATACAGCCTGGTGACAGACGGACGGACGGACGGATGGACGGACGGACGGACAGCGAAGTCTTAGTAATAGGTTCCCGTTTTACCCGGAACCCTAAAAACGTAATCAAGAATAATGAGCAATAGCAAACTAAACGAACAAGTATATTCACCTAAACTCGATGGATAGACTTTTAAAAAGTGAAGTGAAGTATTTTCAACTACATAGATGAGCCGCGCGCGACTTCGCCCGTGTGGAGTTTAGGAAAATTAAAAAAAAAAAACCGGCCAAGAGCGAATTGGGAGCAGCGAGGCTTCCGTACATAAACTATGAAAGCATCGAACATTGGTCTAACGAAAATACTGGATTTAAGGACAAACTAAACATGTTACTGAAAAATAATTTAACCCGTATAGCACTCTGGTACGTAATAAAATTTCATTTTTTTTTATTTGAATAAAGGTCTGAATAAAAAGCTAATAGTTGGACATTACAAACAGATACTTCCATTTTAATTATTTGTATTGATAAAATGTTTTCATCCCATCTATTCGAAAAGGACGACTTGGTTCCCCTTTAAGTGCGCCCAAAGGTGGTGTTTTCTATATGAAACTTTTAGCGGGCAGTAATGAGTTTTTAATCCTCCTTATAAGTGCGCGGCAATTTACTTTGCCGCGCACTTTTTGTTTATGGAACATCTTAGTGTTCAGCGCCAAAGAAATCGAACGCAAATATTGTTTGAATAAAGACTGGCTAGTACGACGGCCCGTAATCGCGGCGCCAGCTGAATAAAAAAAAAGAAATCAAATTAACAACGCGCGAACTACAGCCCACGTTTTCGTCAATTTTCACGGATTGTTAGAAATTCATGGATTTTTTTTAAATCTCTCAAATGTTTTTAGTTGTTTTATTATTAAACACTATTTAATTTTAATTTAGTTGTTACTCTATGTCTTATTAAATAATAATATTACTCTACAATCCCTCACTTCGCTCTGGATTCAAATAAGCGCACTCGCCGTAAAAATATTATTTTGCTCCCCTGTGATACAATCTACTATTAATCGCCTACAGGAAAACAGAATCGTAAACAGTCTTTATGATATTTAGAACCCCGCATGATCTCAACTAGTTCGATAATTACAGGAAAAGAAACTGCCACATTCCAATGGACAAAAAGTAGTTCACACAAATAAATGTTACTTGTTCTTAATTATGTTAAAATATTACTACGTCGGTAATATATCTATGTACATATAAATGACATTAACGGTTGACACAAGTTTTAACTGACGGGCACCAAATCTTTTTACTTCGAATCAGTAGTTGTAGCTAGAGCGCCAAAACCAGACTTATGTGACAGAATATGTTGATTACATCTCTTACTCTCGTATGCAATAAGACAGAGAGCGACCGAGCCAATCCGTGACAGAGGTCTTGTCTTGACATGCGTGCTAACACCACAGATCTTTATCACATTTATCACCCATTATTATTTATCATGTGTACTTAGGTGTATGTGTTTGCTCTTGCTATTAATTACTTGACACTGGCAACAACTTGACCCTTATTTCCCTTTTATATTTTGAAGTACGGAACCCTAACAATTGTGAATGTTTTGTTTATTAATAATAATAATACATCATCATCATCATCACGCCTGTATTCCCCGAAGGGGTAGGCAGAGGTGCACTGCAGTGCGCCCACACTTCGCCGATGTATTTTGGTCCCAATGTAATAGGGGGCGAGCCTATTGCCATTATACCGGGCACACAGGTTTCCTCACGATGTTTTCCGTCACCGTTTCTTAGCAAGTGATAATCTCAGATGAAAATGAGATTCGCACATGGAACCCAGAGGTGCGAGCCGGGGATAGAACCTGCGCACTTTGATTGCAAAGCGTGCGTTCGACCACTCGGCTACCACTGCTATTGTTTATTAATACTGTTTATTAATAAAAGCAATGTATAGCTGAGTGGTCGAACGCACACTAAGAAATCAAAATATGCCATAAATAATAAACGGGACAATGAATAGTGATTATTATCATTGTTCATTAAATCCTCTAAAGATATAAAAATCCAATAAAATTTTGTTTATGGTCTAGAATGTTACGTACCCGGAATTTAAAAGTCCAGTGGATTTAATTTAGTCTGATATACAATGTAGTACATAAATGTCGCGAGACCCTATTGGGTGCGGCCATATATATTAAATACTATACAGGATGTTTCAGAAGTGCATAATAATAAATAAACATTCTGAGGCAACCTGTACGTCTATAGAAAGGCGTGTGAAGTTCACCTACCCGCACTGGGCTAACGTGGTAGACTATAGCCCAAATCTCGCTCGCATTGAAGAGGAGTGTGCCCGGTATAATGGCTATAGGCGCGCATCCTATTACTACTACAGCCCTTTTAAAGTCCCACTGCTGGGCACGGGCCTCCCCTCAAAGCGAGGGGGATTCAGGCCATAGTCCACCAAGCTGGCCCAGTGCGGGTTGGCAGACTTCACACATCTATCGAGAACTAGACAAGTTCCCTCAGACGTGCAGGTTTCCTCACGATGTTTTCCTTCACCGTTTCACAGCAAGTGATAATCTCGGATGAAAATGAGATTCGCACATAAATCCAAGAGGTTCGAGCCGGGGTTTGAATATTCGCATCGTATACCATAATACATCGGCGAATCATGGGTGCACTGCAAAACCCCTTAGCCTACCCTTTTGAAGTATACAGGCATGATCATGACCGGTCGCATCGGTCCGGGAACACCGCTGCAGGAAGTTCATTCCACAGTTTGGAGGTGCGAGGGAGAAAATTTCTGGTAAATCGCACTGTACTGACATTGATATGACATGATATTTGGAATCAGCTATTTTTTCTGCAACGAAAGAGTATGCTTTCCTCCTTAAAATGTGGCTTAAGTCATACAGCACTTCACCCCTCGATGTATTTAAACATTAAAGTAGAATTCAAACAATCGGGGTGTTGAGGCAGGATCTTTAAAACATGACTGTTGACATTTAGCTGAGCAGGCGCCGACAATACCAGTACCACCTTCACTACCTGCACACACCGAGACGAGCTAATTTACTTGCCATTTTTGTGAAAACGAACTCTCTATCAATACCCATAAAGATTACATTTATTTGGCAAATGAATTTCGGTGGAAAATGTGTTTCCTCTATGAGTTGATAAAGTTCATTTTTTTTTTTAATGGACTACGCTGTTGGCCGTGAGGTGGCCTTTACAGCTTTACCGGAGGAGTGGCGAGCGCAGAGTGCACTCCAACCAAGGCCTTAAGGGCCGAAAAGGGTGGCAACTAGCTCAAGGGCGCCACAGAGGGCACGACCTCGGCTTGGGCAGTTACCGTGAGGGGAGAGGTAGTGACTACGCTCCTAGGTGCAAAGATGCACCTACGAGCGGAAGAGGAGGTTCCTTGACCTCGCCGGCAATATTGGTGTCTGTTTAAGGCTGATGTAGGTGTGTTGGTAGCCCTCTCGACGCCCGGATAGAGGAGGGCGGTGATCGTGTCGGGAGGAGATAAAGTTCATTTTGGGTATTGGAAAGAGGTCGTGCGCGTTTCGACGCACCAACTTGTGCAGAGCTTTATCCGCGACGCACTAATAAACAAACTGCATGTCTGATACGAAGTAAACAAAAAAATATTTTAATGTTGACATACTATGTAGATATGTATGTATATATATGTATTTAATTAATATAATGACATGTTTTACGGTTTTATCTGATAATAAAACGAATACATTATGGGGATGATTACATCGAAAATGTTTAATAAGTGACTATGAACCATAACGGTGAAGGAACGCCTCACATCGTAAGGAAAGCTGCACGCAGAAAGGCGTGTTCCATTCACCACCCCGCACTGGGCCAGTGTGGTGGACTATGGCCTAAATCTCCCTCGTATTGAGCGAGAATGTGCCCGGTATAATGGCAATAGGCTCGCCCCCTATTACATTGGGACCAAAATACATCGGCGAAGTGTGGGCGCACTGCAGTGCTCCTCTGCGTATCAATTCTTACAAAAACTCCAAAACCGATTTGGTCAGGACTTTCCCAGGCAGATAGAATACTTTCATTCCAAAATTGCGATGTAAAACACTTTTTGTACAACAAAAACACTATCGTAGGATATTTGTATATGGGGATTCAAATTTCCATAAATATTGAGACAAGTAAAAAACATTTGACCAAAACTAATAATAATAATACATCATCACGCCTGTAATCCCCGAAGGGGTAGGCAGAGGTGCACTGCAGTGCGCCCACACACTTCGCCGATGTATTTTGGTCCCAATGTAATAGGGGGCGAGCCTATTGCTATTATACCGGGCACACAGGTTTCCTCACGATGTTTTCCGTCACCGTTTCTTAGCAAGTGATAATCTCAGATGAAAATGAGATTCGCACATGGAACCCAGAGGTGCGAGCCGGGGATAGAACCTGCGCACTTTGATTGCAAAGCGTGCGTTCGACCACTCGGCTACCACTGCTTGACCAAAACTATTGAAATTAATAGATTTTTGTACACTTCGGAACCTATAAAAATCTAATTACCGCACTAATTACATTCGATTGATAAACAATGACGCAATAGCGCATACAGAAATGACTTGTCGAAATACAAGATGGCGGCGGGCGGGCGTCAAAGAGCGCGCTTCCTGCATTCTTCCCGCCCTCGGCGCCTGTGGCTGATTTTAGGGTACCTTAAACGGTACAGATAAACCCTATAATCATTTATTAGACCTCATGCTAAGTGTGAAAATAAACAGAAATAATCTTCGCTATCTATAGCTATTTAAACCAAAAAATGTTACGTTTGTTTGTTATTTTTCTCATATTTTTTTTCTGTCTCTCAATTTGGTGTGCAATAACGAGCACTCTATCTATCTATCTATCTAAGTATTTATCTATATACTTTACAAGGTTATTTAGATATACTTGAATCAGAGTCAGATTTATTATTATTATTATGTAAACCAATAAATATACTTATAAATCGTCCAAAAACGTATGATGCTACCATCCATTCGGAATGCATTTCCTGTTTATTTTGATTAAATCGATGGAAAATTAATAAAAAAAAAAACAAACCATAAATCCCCGCGCTCACTGGGGCGTCGAGACGCGCGTGTAAACGTTTTGCCATTACTAAAACGAACTGTATTGTCTCATAGACAAAGCTTATTCTTCAACGAAACGTCATTGACCGCGCGAAGGAACTGCATAGTGTATCTGGAGTACCCATAACGAATTCACTCGTCGTATAGCTCTGAGGCGATTTGTCCGCCATATTTGTTATCTCATGTACCTGTAGTATACGGCAACTATATGGGAAAACAAAAATGGCGGAGTCAGATAAACCAGAAAAAAATTACCGCAGCGCGGGCTCGAAATGCCATCATTGTTATGATATCTCCATGGCGAATTGTGACTCGCGGTCGCATGACCTTCACCACAAAAAATCAACCTTAGTATACTATGCGATTAAAATAAGAATAGGAATATCAATAACCTCTATCTGTCAATTGTCACCTGAAAAGTATGGTTTGCAAAAAAAACTTATATGAATATCAATAATAATAGTCTTACACCAAATTTAAATATAAAGGTTAAATTAGTAGTAAATTGTCTTACTATAATATTTAATTATTTACAGTCATAATTCGTTTCTTACAAACATACCATAACCTTTTTAATTTTTATTTTTGACGCAAAGGCCCAGAAGCCATGCAAAAATTATTAAAGCAAAGAAAATAAGGACGCCAGTCGCCATTTTGTTCTTGTTAGTGTGCTTCGTCTTGCGACTGAGTGCATTTTTCACTCAACCTTAGCAAATAAATTTTATTTAAAAAATATCAAGTTTTGCTCACCCTATCTAACTGGTTAGAATTGACAGCTATGACGTCACAATACGGCGCAAAGTCGATCCTATTCTCATTTGAAACGCATAGTATACATTAGGATACAGAGTTTGTTTTAGCAAAATTAAAAGGCCGCGCATTTCTTGACGCACGGAAGTAATGAGAACTCGAATGAGGGCGTAATCTTTAGTGTTTATTTTTTGAACCAGTATTAAAAATAGGTAGATACAGAACCTGTCTTTATATTACAGGCAACGCTTGGCCGCAAGGTTTTTTTTTAGTTGTTTCATTAAAATAGTTCATCTGCGACTCCAGTCGGCGTATAAATACGATGGGAGCGGTGATGATGTGAATCAGTAGCCATCACAGCTTCAGATCTACCAAGATGAGAGTTCTGGTTAGTTGGTACCTACTTGTGAATATTGTGTAATTTTTTTAATAATATTTAACCGTCGTGTAATTTTTTTATAACAAATTAAATTCCGAATATTTTCTCGGGAAGTAAGAAATATCGATCAACTTGGCGTTAGATTGCAAATTGATTTAAAAATAAAAATAGCTAAATTTTTCGTTTTTAAATATAATTTATAAAGTAAACAGTGGTTTGTGCGTAAAAATGTAACTTGAAAAGAAAATTGTGATATTTTTTTAATATGTCAAATTGGATATTATGCAGTAACAGCATATAGGTCTTTAATTGTGCGCTCCAAAGATAGGGTTTTCCGTGCGAACAGTGCGACTTATTATTCCGTCATTTATTAATAAAAGGCCCAATACTCTTTCGACTTGGACCAGGGGCCCGATTTTCGTGCGATCGAGATTCATCTCTATTCGAGATATCTCGAAACAAATGGAAAAAAATCATACGATTTGACGTTTCGTTTCGAGATATCTCGAATAGAGATGAATCTCGATCGCACGAAAATCGGGGCCCTGGGGCCTAATTCTCGCGTGATCGACATCATCTCTATATCGGCATAATATGTCGAAACAAAACTTCAAATTATTCGTATTTTTTGTTTTGCCCCTCCTGGCCATGTAGCGTGACCGTGTAGACACAAGTTCTATCTCATCGAACTGTCAAATTCATAGAGAAAATGACGTCACACCGAGCCATGTCCAGTACAAAAAGTTCAATGTGACGTCAGTTTCTCAATCTGACAGTTGAAAGAGATAAAAATTTATGTTTATGCGGTCATGCTAAGGGAGCTGGTCTAGTTGTAACTGGGATAGCTCCCAGTCATGCGTTGCTTAGTTTGGGATCATACGAAGAGTATCACTTAGTAAGGTATAACGTAATGCTTAAACTTTGATACCACTGTAAATGGAAACTGCATCTTATTTACGGATTAAGGAGTGTCCTAGTCTTCGTTCTTCTTCTTCTTTCGAGTCAACAGTCTACACTTCATTTTGTAGAAATTTTGCCACAGCAATCGCTTTGGGGGTGACCGCATACCTTCTCAGCGCCGGAGACCCAGCCATTGTTGAGTTATCCGCTGGTGCGTCGCGGTGCATGCGAAAGCGATCCCGTGACGCCCCGATAAAAGCGGAAGATGGTACACCGTCGGTTTTTAGTGGGTATACGGCCTTCTGCCGGGACTCCCACATAACCCTGTTACTTCCCCCGAGGTGGCAGGGTATCCGTAAAGGATTTTCCGAAGTTAAAAAAAAAGGGTGACCACATACAGGTCGTCCCTCGTGCAGGTAGTTGGGCTAGTCTTCGTGAAAACAGTCATAAGACCACGCCACTCGGCTGTACAAACCGACCCTGGAGCGTTTAAACGCGAGCGTCAAATTTGTTTGTCAAACCACCAAAATTAACTGTATTGACTCATAGACAAAGTACATTCTTCAACGAAACTAACAGCGCGGGCGAAGTTTGACGCGTTTGGCCGTGGCGTGTACCACAGAAATTCAATCTTTATGCATATTGAGTAGAGTTCTTTATGGTTTTGGATAAAATGTTAACGAGCGACTTTTGACGACCTAAATTTTTTGCCAATACAACAACGAAGCCTGTGTCCATATGCATAAAGATTGAATTTCTGTGTTAAAGGCCACGCCACAGCGCGTCAAGATTCGCTCGCGCCGTGTCATTTCGGTGAAGAATGAACTTTTTCGATGAGTCAATAAAGTTTATTTTGGAATGGCACAAAAGTTGAGGCGCGAGTGGCGCCTTAGTATGCTGGAAGTTAAAATGTTATGCAAAAACTGCGAGCCAGCCTAGAACAGCCACTAGCTCGGTCTGAACGCGGCTAATACCATTGAGATATTGATTCAATCTCAGCCTCCATTCGATTACACATCAATAAAACACGTCGCCCATACAATATTTAAATTAAACAACAAATTAACATTTCACCTTCAATAACAAGTATTGACAATCAAATTAATGAATAATTAATATTGCAAAAAAAAAAAAAGTTGCGACTATATACAGCCCGTTGCAAAAACGTCGCTAAAATGTCAATGTTGTTATTCATATTTGGACTAAGACTAATCTTTGTGGTACCAAAATAAGACTCGGTTGATAGACGTCATCTCTTTTCGAGATATGTCAAAAAAACAACCAATTTGGAGTTTGGTTTCGACAGATGTCAAATTACAGATAATGTCGATCAAGTGAGAATTGCCCCCCTGATGTCAATGTCAATTTAGCGAGTATCTTCTCGCAAAATCGACACTCTTTTAAAAGTCGTATAGTGGACTGTAAACTCAAACTTAATAGAGGGTCGTTTCGGAGTTGCTATGACTACATTTTATGATCATTGATCATAAGCGTAAGGATAGTCCCTACCCCTCGATATGAGCTACTGTTCACATAGTCAACAATTAATTAATTCCTCAATGTTTCATTTAGATCATTTCCGCCTTCTTCGCTTACGCCGCGGCCGCGCCGTCTGGCCTCTTCGCGCCGATAGCCTACTCAGCCGTCGGCATCCCAGCCATCGTACCCACCATCTCTCCCGGAGACATCCAAGCCGCCTTCATCGACGCTAACGTCCAAGCCCAGGACTACACCATAAAAGCCATCGACGCCCAAGTGCAAGCTCAGGACTACGCTCGTGCTGCTGTCGACAAAGCCAACGAGTACACCGAGCTGGCCACGGAAAACATCAAAGAAAAATCACTGAATACCGTCGATTTGGTGAACGAGAAGAATGTCGAGGCATTGTGGTCGGCAGAGGACAAGAAATGGCAAGCGGTCGATGCGCTGAAAACTGCCCAAGCTCAGATCGACGGTGCTGTAGCAAGCAACGCTCCATTGTTGGCTAAAAGCGCTGTAGGAGCACTGCCCTACGTGGCGGCCGTCGCGCCCGCCCCTGTCTTCGCGCCAATCTCTCCCGCTTTCTACTCTGCCAACATTGCCATCCAGGCCGCGGTCGCTGAGAATGCCGAGGCTGCGGCCAAAACCGCGGAAGCTGCGGTCAAATCCGCGGAAGCCGCGGTAAAATCCGCTGAATCAGCGGCCAAGTCCGTTGAATCAGCTGTTGCTGAAAAGACCGAGATCAAGACTGAGAAGGTAGAAGGAGAGGCTGTGGTTAAGACAGCTGAAATCGCTGTGAACGACAAACCGGCGGGTTGGACCCAACCATTAGTCGCCCCCGTTGGTATCACCAACGTGTACAGATACGACGTCGTGGCTCCAGGAGTTGGGCCAGTTATTGCCCAACCGTGGGTCAAATACGCTGGCATCCAGCAATTGCATGGAGTTGCCCCCACTCTGATCAAGACTGTTTGGTAAATACGACGACGCCAATAATTTGGGTACCAAAATTAACATATCGCTGTCTTTTTCATGTGTTATAAGCGTAAGAGTGATGGCGATACATTAATTTTTGTATTCAAAGTTATTGGGTTAAAAGAAGAAATGACGATTAAAATTGGTAATTCCTAACACCTGCGTTTTATTTATTAACCATCGGAGCTGTGCATAATTGAAAAACGATTGACGTTATATTGTTAAGTTATCGAAGTCAAATAATTTATTTCGTAGTGCCAGCAGTGGTAGCCGAGTGGTCGAACGCACGCTTTGCAATCAAAATGCGCAGGATCAAACCCCGGCTCGCACCTCTGGGTTTCATGTACGAATCTCATTTTCATCCGAGATTATCACTTGCTACGAAACGGTGAAGGAAAACATCGTGAGGAAACCTGCACGTCTATAGAAAGGCGTGTGATGTTCACCAACCCGCACTGGGCCAGCGTGGTGGACTATGGCCTGAATCCTCCTCGCATTGAGGGGAGGCCCGTGCCCAGCAGTGGGACGTTAAAAAGGGCTGTAGTAGTAGTAGTAGTAGTAGTAGTAGCAGGGACGTACGTAGGGAAATTGTCGAGTTCACATTTTTTATCCTTATATGCTACTACCGGATCGAAGCGCTGCTTTTGACGCCACAGTAAGCGAAAGGCTTTAAGCATGAAGTCATGCTGAAATCATGCTGTCATTGTCGTTTTTATTATTATTATTACAAGCTTTATATTAGCTTGCAATGTATGTCCGGGTGGAATCTTGCAACTGAATTTTAAATCAGTTATCATTGATTGAGCTGAAATTTGGTATACTTGCTTATTTTGGATGACAATGCATGCTTAGCTATGTGACGTCATTCTAATTCCAATATGGCGGATCATCCAAGATGGCGGAATAGTTATTTTTTCTGCACTACCACAGTATGGGTATCAAATGAAAGGGCTTGCTGAGAACACGAAAACTGAGAGCAATTAAATAAAAGCTTGTTTTTAAAAAGTTATTTTACCATTAATTTATTATTTATGAAATCTGTTGTCTAAGTGAGACAGACAAGCCTTCGTGCTCGCTCTTCTGTACACAAACCAAAAGCGGTTCTAAATATATTTTTCCGTCAAAATATATTATGGAGAGCTTATCGCAATGACATTATATTATTTACAATCGAATCTATACATATAAATAAAATTGATGTGTCCGTTTGCAATGTCAAAACAACGGCTTTATAATAAACGCATATGAATGTATATTTGCTACCTGTAACGAAGACGCAATAAAAAAAAAAAATGTCTATCAGTCTGTTTGTTTGAGGTAAACTCCCAAACGGCAAGACCGATTTCGACAGAACTTTCACTAGCTGATGTTACAACGAGTAACTTGAGCTACTTTTATTGTAGAAAAATAATTTAGTTCCGTGGGAAAAAAAACATCCAGATAATTAGGGCGTCGCAGATAGTCGCGACGCTCAGCTAGTATTGTTTTCAATAAACAAAAATAAAGTATGGTCATTTCACTAAATGTCACGACGTGTCACCATTGGCGGCGACATAATATACAGTGTGATACTATTTCGCGACGCGATCGGCGCCCCGCACCGTTATCGTTGCGAGTTTATTTATTACCGGTCGACCTTAAATGCATTCCGTCGAATAACGACTGTCTTATTTCATAAAGGCGGTGCACTTTAAAAATATGTTATCTATACTTCTATACTAATATTATAAAGAGGAAAGCTTTGTCTTTTTGTAAATACATCATCAAATAAATACATCATCACGCCTGTATTCCCCGAAGGGGTAGGCAGAGGTGCACTGCAGTGCGCCCACACTTCGCCGATGTATTTTGGTCCCAATGTAATAGGGGGCGAGCCTATTGCCATTATACCGGGCACATTCCCCCTCAATACGAGGGAGATTTGGGCCATAGTCCACCACGCTGGCCCAGTGCGGGTTGGTGAACTTCACACGCTATATAAAGCTATAGCTATTTTTGTATGTAACGCATTAACTTAAACTCAATATGAAGGTATGTATTAATAAATCCATTAATAGCTAATTGCAATACTAGTTTTTGAAAGAAAGAAAGAAAAAACATTCATTCGGCACAGACAATACAAAGCAAACAAAGCACACAGAGAATATGAAACTTATACAATACACAGAAAAGGAAAGAAAAAGAGCTCAGTGCGAACTGTGCCGAAAAGGTATTGGCTCAGCACGTGCTGGGGGGGAACTAATCTCCCCCAGCGCTGATTTTCAGCCAACCCTCTTCACTAGCTTTCTTTCTTTTTTCTAGACCTGTCTCCATGAATAGACATGTCTACTAATCATTAGACATTGTGATAACTTCAATAGTAAAGTCAGTAGGTACCACGCCCTGGTACAGTATGGTGTTTTTATTTTTAACCGACTTCAAAAAGGAGGGGTTCTCAATTCGACCTGTATGTTTTTTTATCATGTATGGCCAGGCGAACTTTTTTTATACGAACCTTCCTGTATTAGACACCGACAAACAAAACCAAATTAAAATCGGTCAAGCCGTTCTAGTGAGACTTTCCTATCGTGGTGGACGTGGTGGACTATAGCCCAAAATCTCCCTCGTATTGGTGCAGAACGTGCCCGGTATAATGGCAATAGGCTCGCAATCTCTATTACATTGCGACCAAAATACATCGGCGAAGGGTTGGCGCACTGCAGTGCACCTCTGCCTGTCCCTTCGGGGAATACAGGCGTGAGGATGCATATTTGTCAATTCTGTGGACTAGATCCTTTTTGGTTAACAACTACGTCCAATTGTAAATTCTGAACCTCGCTCCAACAATTCTGTCATATGGACGAGTCGTTCTCGGTAAAAGACTCGATTAGTCAAATAAGCGACTCACTCAATTCTATGTACCTACCAATAGGTAACAAGTTTGAAATGTGTAGCAATATGAGCGGAGGAAAAATTCTAAACAAATTGCTTTTATTTTCTTAACTTATGAGCGAGCCATCAATCATTTGGTAATAGACAAAAAGAAAATATCTATCATATTTTAACAGACTATAAAAAAGATGGAAAAGTGTGTTATGGCCGCAACCAATCATTTTTAGGGTTCCGTACCTCAAAAGGAAAAGAACTGAACCCTTATAGTCTTATAGGATAATTTCGTTGTCCGTCTGTCAAGACTCCTTTTCTCAAATACAAAACTTCCAGTTCAACGAAATCAAAAGATACGGCCGTTTATGGCGCATATTTTGACTAGCTAGGGAATTAAAACGTATGGGGTACTTCCCGTTGACCTAGAATCATTAAATTAGTCTAAAAGCAATGTCTCATAGGCGAATTATGGAAAAAATCCGAAAATCATACATTTGTAGTTAGTTAAACCATAAGAACCTTTTAGTTTTATTGTTAAAAAGACTTCGAGACTCGATCCGCGTGATGTAAGAACTATTTACATAACTACAAGTTTGTACGGAACCCTCGATGTTCGAGACCGACTCAAACTTGACGGCCGCTTTTTTGACAAAGATGAGCGATAGTTGCCGAATAGGCAGTATAAGTTAGAAGTGTCTGTGGATAACCAAAATGTCAGTTGTCATCATAATAATATTGGGACGATTGGTCTGTCAGCCCGTATGTTAGGACGCAAAAATAGAGAGAGAGAATTAAAAGCGGTGTTCAATTTTAGAGTAAATCCAATTTATTCGCTAACCTACCAAGGAAAACATCGTGAGGAAACCTGCACGTCTATAGAAAGGCGTGTGAAGTTCACCAACCCGCACTGGGCCAGCGTGGTGGACTATAGCCCAAAAATCTCCCTCGTATTGAGGGAGAATGCGTCCGGTATAATGGCAATAAGCTCGCCCCCTATTACATTGGGACCAAAAATGCATCGGCGAAGTGTGGGCGCACTGCAGTGTACCTCTGCCTACCCCTTCGGGGAATACAGGCGTGATGATGTATTTATTTACCTACCACTATCCTACTATAGCCCTTTTAACGTCCCACTGCTGGACACGGGTCTCCCCTCAATGCGAACCGGATTCAGGCAATAGTCCACCAACCCTGTCCCGGTGCAGGTTGGCAGAATTCACACACATATCGAGAACTAGTCAAGTTCCCTCACGATGTTTTCCTTCACTGTTTCTAAGCAAGTGATAATCTCGGATGAAATGAGATTCGCATGTGAAACCCAGAGGTGCGAGCCGGGGTTTCAACCTGCACACTTTGATTGCAAAGACACCACTCTGTTACTACTGATTGTGTATTCGCAAACCAATTCGCTAACCTATTTAACAATAATCGTGTTACGCTCAGGACATTAATTTCAACTTTACACGGATTTTAAATTGGTTTCCTGTTAGTTACTTATTACTCTGATTAGTTACACCCGTTGAAAAGTAAATCGCTTATACAGGGTGTTTCAGAAGTCCGAAATAATACTTTGGGTAAATATAAGGCAGCTCATATGTGGATGCTTAGTGAAGACAGTTTATACCTAAATATCATAGTTTCTGAGTTACAGACCCTTGAATATTTGTCAGAGGTATCGTGTTCTGGCCTTTGGGTACATCCACAACCCTATTCAGCAGTGTAAACTACACCAACGAGAGGCGGCTACCAATATTCACAAAACAGAACATGCAAATTATACATAGGACTCGAGATATTACGAGTTTTAGAAATTGACGACGAAAAAAAAGTTGGAAAAACATGGTCGAATTTCAATCAAATTTTTATACCATTCAGTTGTATACACGATACCGATGCTAGCGTCCAAGTATTATTTCGGACTTCTGATACACCCTGTATAATTATATAGCGAGCGATATTGCATTTAACCTTATTATTTAACAATGGTGCTAGGTAATAAGCGGGACATAAACTTATAGTTTTGCACAATAAACTGATCGAATCGAAGGGCACGTAAACACAGAGTGTCCACTTTCTGGAAAGTCAAGGAAGTCAGGGCAAATCAGAGTAAATCAGGGTAAGTCAGAGTAAATCAGGGTAAGTCAGAGTAAGACAGAGTAAGTCAGAGTAAGACAGAGTAAGTCAGGATAAGTCAGAGTAAGTCAGGAAAGCAAAAGGTGGTCAGGGTTGTCTGTCTGTCTAAGTGTTTTGGGTAATCTCCCAAACGGCCGGAATGATTCTGACGGGACTTTGACTGGCAGATAGGTAAGGTTACAAGAATATAACTTAGGTTATTTTCATTTTGGGAAATTAATTGGAGTTGCCTAAATTGGCGAAAGAAGTCGCGGGCACAGCTGGTTCTACATATCGAGGGGTGAAAGGCTATTTGGCTTAAGCGACATTTTGTTAACTTTACAGGAGAGCATACTCATTCGACGCAGAAAAAATCACTGTTTCCAAATATGTATATAAGTCAATGTTGCTCAAAAGTGTCGCTTACACCAGCCTTTCACCCCTCGATATGATGTATGATATAATGAACCCGCTCTTCCCGAGGAACCCCCTCTTCCGCTAGTAGGTGCATCTTTGCACCTAGGAGCACAGTCACTACCTCTCCCCTCACGGTAACTGCCCAAGCCGAGGTCGTGCCCTCTGTGGCGCCATTGAGCTAGTTACCACCCCTTTCCGCCCTTAAGGCCTTGGTTGGAGTGCACTCTACTCTCGCCACTCCTCCGGTAAAGCTGTAAAAGCCACCTAACGGCCAACAGCGTAGTCCATTCAAAAAAAAAAAAAGTATATTATAATAATATCGTCAAAACAATACATTATTTTTCATATTAGCATAGCAAGGAAGAGAGCAAAAACCAATGTATGTTACCGTCAAGGTTTGAAACACTCCTCGTGACGAAATGTCCGGATGCCATTTCAATGTTTCATGCAAACTTCTGTGCGATTTGAATATACATTTAGATACCGACGACGGCTTGTTCTAGTGATTTAAACGTAGGCCGCTTGACTCACTGAATCGGGTGATTACGGGTTCCATTCCCGTCACTGACAAATTTCGGACATGGTAAGTATATCGTATTAATAGGAAAAAAAAAGTAGCCGTCGCGGGACGCCCGGCAGATGTGAAACATTGTGTTATTTAGAGTAGAGGGAGAGAAGCGTCGTAGCAGCGAGTGAGCGGAGTCAGCCGGTGGGCGGAGTCTAAGCGGCGGAAAGAACCGAGGAGCCACCGAGCTGCTCGAAGTTTTCGCATCACGGCATCGCGGCATCAACAGTTGCTCTCACTCGCCAAGCGCGCCATTAGATGTTTCTCATCAAAAACTAGATATAGGATTTAGAGTAGTTTGGCTATGGGGGTCTTAGCTTTGGGTTCAGTTTAGAAGAGGGGTGTCTTGCCCAAAATTGTTTGGGAATCCCTGAACTAGACTTGCAACAGTTATTCAACATATACCGAATAAAGAAAGTGATACAATTAAATTATACGTTTAAAAATCACATCACGACGCGCGCCGAATGGGGTGACCAGGACAGGTGGTGTAATAGTACACGAGCTGCATCTAGTTATGGTCATTATAGTCTATGAATCATATTTGACATTGTCAAACCGGACTACGTTGCAATCAGCGTCAACATCACGTCTGTATTCTCCAAAGGGGTAGGCAGACATACACAGCAGTGTCCTCATACTTCGCCGATGTGTTTTTGCTCACAATGCAATACTGGGCGAGCTTATTGCTAGTATAAAAGACACATTACTCCTTAAGGCGAGGGAGATTTAGGCCGAAGTCCACCACGCAAACCAATTCAGGTACCTACTTATGAATTGTCAATAAACAAAAAATATATAGTATCTCTTCCCAGTGCGAGTTGGTGTACTTTACACGTATTTCTATAGACACGCAGGTGCAGGTATCTTCAAGATGTTTTCCTTTCCTTTTGCCAATATCAAAACGAACTGTATTAAACCATAGATAAAGCACATTTTTCAACAACATCCAATCAATCGCCATCAATGGCATTTATGTCAATCATACGTAATGTTCTATTTATTAACGATAGGTGTCACTAGATGACCTTATCAAGGTCGCTCGAGTGCTTTATATACATACAGTATTATGACGAAGCATATTTAGATACATAAAAAAAACTAACCAGCTGTAACCACTGGGGCTAGCAAATTACTTAGACATACAGGGTGCTTCAGAAGTCCGAAATAATACTTTGACGTTTGCATCGGTAACGGGTATACAACTGAATGGTATAAAAATTTTGATTGAAATTTGACCATGTTTTTCCAACTTCTTTTTCGTCGGCAATTTCTATAACTCCTAATGTCTCGAGTCCTATGTAAAATTTTCATGTTCTGTTTTGTGAATATTGGTATTCGCCCTTCATATGCGTAATTTACACTGCTGAATAGGGTTATGGATGTACCCAAGGGCCAGAACACGATACATGTGACAAATATTCAAAGGTGTATAAATCACAAACTATGATAGTTAGGTATAATCTGTCTTCACTAAGCATCTACATATGAGCCACCGTATATGTACCCAAAGTATTATTTCGGACTTCTGATACACCCTGTATTATTGAAAATGTACTCTGTATCAATAAACATAAAGATTGAATTACTGTGGTGCAAACCGCCACACGAATATGCGTTAAAATTAGGTCGCGTCATTAATGAGATGTTACGCTGAAAAATGTACATAATGTGTAAGTAAATACAGATCGTTTTACAGTTTACTGTGAGCGTGTAAGGCAAACTAGGGTGTAGAAACGCGCCCGTAATGTTTTTTTTTCCAATACCATAACAGACCGTATTAGTACATATATAAAGTTCATTCTTTAAGAAAATGGCATTGACAGCACGAGCGAATTTTGACTCAGGGCAGCTTGGATATTTTTTTATTTTTTTTGATAGCCTTTCTATTGTTCCTTTCCTTTAGTGGGACCACACCTGGGCAAAATCCTCTCCTTTACTTCTCCACATATCTCAGCCCTGGCCTATTTCCTGCCACGATTGGATATAACCACAGAAAAATAATCTTTATGTATATTCTAATAGAATGCGTTTTAGTATGGACAATAAAATGGTAGCGAGCACTTTGACGCGCTTGTGTGCGTAAGGTTATACAGTTCCATAAGTAAGTAGCCTACATCAGTTCCGGTGGCCGAAATTAGATCTATTATTGTTATTATAAAATGTTGTTGTATAGGTACGTTTAAGAATGATGCCTGGTTGTACCACGTTGTAATTGAAGCAGTAGGATAACTCGAATCACCTGATATTCCAAAAAACTGCAAGAGGCGCATAAAACTTTGTTAATACCAAAACGAACTCTGTGTTCATACACATAGAGATTGAATTTCTGTTGTGAAAAGCACGCGATCATGCGTCTAAATTCGATTGCGCTGTGATTGAGAATGAGCTGTTTCAAGGAGCCAATACAGTTTGTTTTACTAAAGTTTAATGTTTTTATATAATAATTAACATCATCACGCCTGTATTCCCCGAAGGGTTAGTCAGCGGTGCACTGTAGTACGCCCACACTTCGCCGATGTTTTTTGGTCCCAATGTAATAGGGGGCGAGCCGATTGCCATTATACCGGGTAGATTCCCCTTCAATACGAGGGAGATTTGGGCCATAGTCCACCAAGCTGGCTCAGTGCAGGTTGGTGAACTTCACACGCCTTTCTCTAGACGTGCAGATTTCTTCACGATATTTTCCTTCACCGTGCAGCAGGTGGTAATCATTGTTGAAATTGACATTAGCACATGAAAATAGTCATCAATCTCTATTCGAGGTGTGTCGAAACAAAACGTCAAATTGGTCGTATTTTTTTCTTTTGTTTCGACATATCTCTAATAGAGATTTATGTCTATCAAACGAAAATCGGGCCCCCGATCTGGGTGTAACTGAAATCGCCAGCAATTCATTGTATGGTACCCATAGAACAAGCTTTGCTTAGTTAGGGATCATACGATAAGTATGTGTTTTCTAGCGATGTATTATTTATTTATGTTTGAACTAGAGGCTAGAAAAAATATGGGATTATGGGACTATAGGACTATGAGACTATAGGACTATGAGACTATAGGACTATGGGACTATGAGACTATAGGAATATGGGACTATAGGACTATGGGACTATAGGACTATATAACTATGGGACTATAGGACTATGGGACTATAGGACTATGGGACTATAAGACTATGGGACTATAGGACTATGGGACTATAGTTACCATACTGTCATTGTTATACTATGTCATTCTGGGAGCGGTATGACGGCGCCAACTAGCCCAGTGAATTGCAAAAATGTAATTTCTTCTATTCTCTGTCGATACGACATCAATAGACGCCGGCGGCATCGCCATAAATAAACTTTGATGTTGTAAAGTACATTATTTATTATATAATTTTATAGGCGACAGTCTGTGTCGTTATAAAAACGTTAATTGACAATGGCTCCGCTCTGTACTATAAAAAAATATGGACCGGATTTAGACTTGATTGATGTTTGGAAGTTCAATGGCAAAGCTTTTTTCGTGTACTTCACTTAAAAAAACTGGTCAAAATGTCAATTTGAGACAATCCAATACAAAAGACATCAACGCGTTTATCACTAGTACCTTTTACGAATTTATGTTTTCCTATTCATTATTAGGTTACTAAAAAAGAGATCAACGGGTTTCCATTGGTATCTTTAATAAGAGTATTTAACTGCGACACAAAAGACATCAACGCGTTCCTCACTATGTCCCTAGTTTATTTACATACTCTCAATGTATTTGGAGAATTACTACAGGACTTAAAAGCCTTTAACATGGTCGGAGGTCGACCCCTACTCAGGAGACCGTGGTGTAGTTGGTGTTAAAGACAAACGTATAGATCGCGGTTAGCAACCAAATTTCGTTCTTAGTCAGTACTATAGTCATGCACAAAACCAACTTACCATATCGTAGAATAGTAATGAAATAAATAATTTAGAAATCTGTATTTTTTTCATTCTTGTAAACCATCATAAGTTATTTATGAATCGAACTGTACCAACCACCATTGATAGACTCTACTAACCACACAAAAAACAGAACTCTACCTAAGCTCGTGATACGCAACGGTTAACCTAAGCTGTGGCCATAAATGACATAAAATTTGATACAAGTGGACTCTACATGTATAACTCATGTCTCTACGCAAGGTTTCAGATGTAGCGCATGCAGAAAGCGATACAGATATAAAAAACACTACAAGAAAAAGAGTTACTTAATTTTTGATAGTTTCCTTTCTTTTTAAATCCAATTTAATGCATAAATATTTTTAAACTAGCTTTAAATTGCAGTGGTAGCCGAGTGGTCGAACGCACGCTTTGTAATCAAAGTGCGCAGGTTCTATCCCCGGCTCGCACCTCTGGGTTCCATGTGCGAATCTCATTTTCATCTGAGATTATCACTTGCTAAGAAACGGTGACGGAAAACATCGTGAGGAAACCTGTGTGCCCGGTATAATGGCAATAGGCTCGCCCCCTATTACATTGGGACCAAAATACATCGGCGAAGTGTGGGCGCACTGCAGTGCACCTCTGCCTACCCCTTCGGGGAATACAGGCGTGATGATGTATTTTATTTTATTTTAAACTAGCTGTGCCCGCGATGTCGTACGCGTGGAATTTATACACTCTAATTATTTTCCTAAAAATAATTTGTATCCTATGTTACTCCTTGTAACATCAGCCAGTAAAAGTCCTGTCATAATTGGTCCAGATTTTACAAAGATCTCCCAACACAAACAGACGGACAGACGAAAAAAAAAACCTTTTCATTGTATACTTTCATTATGCATTCAAAAAAAGCTCTTATTTTGACATTACAAACAGACAATTAAAATTTATTTACTTGTATAGATTAAAAATGTATTGCACTATTACAGGTAGTAATTGTACACTTGTCCCCTTGCAATTAAAGCACTTATTTAATTAAATACATCACGTGTCACTGAAAATAAAAGTTTCTATTTGGTCGTGAAGGAATGCTATATTTGATAACGTACTTGCACAGACAAATTTACACTTTATTCTCCTATGCATATAATTCAAAATAACATTGTGACGAATAACTTATAATATTATGTTTAGTATATATGTATTTATCTTTCATTTGTACATTTTCAGAAAAGAATACATAAAGATTGAATTTCTGTATTAAAAGCATGGAGTATCTAGAGTACCCATAACGACTCCACTCTTCGTATAGCTCTGCGGCGATTTGTCCGCCATTGTTGTTATCCCATGTGCCTGTAGTATACGGCAACTATATGGTAAAACAACAATGGCGGAGTCAGATAAAACATAAAAAAAAATACCGCAGCGCTGGCTCAAGCTTCGCACCAGTCATCGATGACATTTCATTGTAAAATGCGCTTCTTCAATAAGTGAATAGAGTCCGTTTTCGTATTACCGAAAAAAAAACCAAAGCGTTTATAAGTCGAAGTCTCAGTGTTAGGAAATAAAGACATTGATAGTAGTATTGTAAGTCAATTATGAGTGGTGAGGTCGTCGAGAATAGCTGATGAAATAGTTGTTCGGGATTGCGGGCGCGGTCGGCGCGGGCGCAAGGACCAACACCTACCGGGGTCGGTGCACGCCGAATACGGGCCGGGTGACGATATAAGGCAATAGCGAACGTAGCGGGTTATGTATTCGAGACGTTTACCCGCAAAATCAACAATGAAATGGACTCGCACACAAAGGGTTCCATACCATTATCTATAAAAACGGCAAAAAAACATGTCTGGTGTATGGGAGCCTCCCTTTGATATTTGATTCTCTACTATCTACTACAGCCCTTTTAACGTCCCACTGCTGGGCACGGGCCTCCCCTCAATGCGAGGGGGATTTCAGGCCATAGTCCACCACGCTGGCCCAGTGCGGGTTGGCAGACTTCACACATCTATCGAGATCTAGACAAGTTCCCTCAGACGTGCAGGTTTCCTCACGATGTTTACCTTCACGGTTTCATAGCAAGTGATAATCTCGGATGAAAATGAGATTCGCACATAATCCCAGAGGTGCGTGCCGGGGTTTGAACCTGCACACTTTGATTTGCAAGGCGTGCGTTCGACCACACGGCTACCACTGCAATTTAATTATTTTTTAAATGAATATAAAACTAAATATTCTGTGAATATTTCAAGCGTCTACCTGTTGCCGTTATCAATATAGAAAACGAGCAAAATGAACACGTTTTGTTGTATGGGAGCCCCCTTAAATATTTATTTTATTCTTTTTTTTAGTACTTGTTGTTATAGCGACCATAGAAATACATCATCTGTGAAAATTTCAACATTCTAACTATCACAGTCTGGTGACAGATGGACAGACAGACGGACAGTGGAGTCTTAGTAATATGGTCCCGTTTTACCCTTTGGGTACGGAATCCTAAGAACGAAACGACAGTACTATGAAGGTATTGCGTCTACTTTCATATGATATTTTTTTCGGATTGCTTTGCAGGGTGTACCTGCACCTGAGGGGCAATTTTCGTACGATCGACACTATCTCAAATTCGACATATGTCGAACGAAAACGAAAAAAACTACCAATTTGGCGTTTGATTTCAACATATGTTGAATTAGAAATAATGTCTATCGTGGAAGAATTGCCACCCTACGCATTGGGACGAGCAAATAACCTTGACGTTTATTGAAAATGTACTCAGTGTCAATATCCATAAAGATTTAATTCCTATGTTAATAGACACGCGACCACACGCTTCATTATAAGCTCTCGCCATCGATGACATTTCGTTGGAAATTGAGCTTTTCCCGTGAGTCAATACAGTTCGTTTTGTTTTGACGCGCCTGTCTGAGGAGTTTATTTGTAATGACATTTGTCCAACACAGACCTCAGAAATACATTAAATCAATCCAATTATAACAGACAAGACCTTTTATAAATGCACTCCATATTTATATCACACAATATATTTACACAAAGGGACATGATAAATAATTAAAAGTGGATTTTTATAAATAACCAGGATCTTTCAGAAGTCCGAAATAATACTCTGACGTTTGCATCAATATAGGGTATACAACTGAATGGTATAAAAATTTGACTGAAATTCGATCATGCTTTTCTTACTTTTTTATCGTCGTCAATTTCTATTAGAATATCTCGAGACTGTCTGACGTTCTGTTTCGTGAATATATAGTCGCCCCTCACAAGTGTAGTTTACACTGCTGAACAGGGTTATGGATGTAACCAAAGGCCAGAACACGATACCTGCGACAAATATTCGAAGGTCTATAACTCGGATGATATTTGCGTATTAACTGTCTTCACTAAGCATCCACACAATATGAGCTACCGTATATATATCCCAAGTATTATTTCGGACTTCTCACACACCCTGTATATAGTTACGTGACATTAAAAAATCGTTACCTTTTTCACACCGATAATAAATAATAATGGCAGCTTTAATAGCATACATCATCACGCTTTTAATATCTAAAATGGTAGGCAGATATACACTAAATAAATAAATATCGCCAGTCAACATATACTCATCGCACGATGTCAAACTAAGCCAAACTTGTACTATGGGTACCATACAATGGACTGGGGGCCAGACCACAGACCAGGGTAAATTCAGAAAAAGTCCATTTCGAAATTTGCCACTAGCTCAAACCACTAGCTAGACCAAGCCGACATCTGGTAGGATCTACCTACCAGATGTCGGCCTGGTACACTGCAGTGAAGTTCATAAATTAAAGGTTTTACGGGCGAGCCTATTGCCATTAGACAAGGCATATTTCCGCTTAAAGCTAAGGAGATTGGTCCAGTTTAAATATACAAAGAATTTCACATAATAATAAATATGTAGTGTCTGTTGGTAATGTTAAAATAACAAGTTTTTACTAAATGCATATGAAAGTATACGCGATAGGTACATATAATAACGGAAACGCTTTTTTTTTATCTTTCTTACTGTTCTGTTTGATGTAAACTGCCTAGACCGATTTGGGCAGTATTTGCTCTGGCCGATAACTGATATTATTAGATACCCCTGAGTTGTCAAATCAAAGTAGCTTAGTACTTAGAATACTTAAATTTTGGCGAAATATTAAGCGTATTGTTTTCTCATACTTACGCGAATACTATACATTGAAATAAATATATTTTACGGATTTTATCGCGTATATTTACTATTTTATTTCCCCAACAAAATGAAATATTTAAAATAAAATAGTAAATATACGCGATAAAATCCGTAAAATAGTAAAAATAGTTTTATATCGAAATATTAAGCGTTCTCAAATTCCGCGCGTACAAAATCTCGAGCTTAGCTAGTTTATTATAATATTATACTTTAATTAACAAGACTCAAAGATCAAATTCCCGGTACGCAATTTAAAATATCAGATAACGGTGTAGATTTGCACGCAAGCGATCATATGACATTGGTCGGAATGTCGGAATGCAAAAGCAAATTCATATTTAGGACAATTATTTACTTCCTTATTTAATTTATTTGAGGAAATTGAATAATTGTAACGGTTGTGATTTTACAAGCTTTATATTAACTTGCAATGTATGTCCGGGTGGAATCTTGCAACTGAATTTTAAATCAGTTATCTTTAACCGATGGAGCTGAAATTTGGTATACACGCTAATTCTGGATGACAATGCATGCTTAGCTAAGTGACGTCATTCTAATTCCAATGTGGCGGATCATCCAAGATGGTGGAATAGATATTTTTTCTGCACTACCACAGTATGGGTATCAAATGATAGGGCTTGCCGAAGAGAACACGAAAACTAAGGGCAATTAAATAAAAGCTTGTTTTTAAAAAGTTTTTTTACCATTGGTATCAAATGAAAGGGCTTGCCGAAGAGAACACGAAAACTAAGGGCAATTAAATAAAAGCTTGTTTTTGAAAAGTTTTTTTACCATTATTTTTTTATAATCTACTAGCAGACCCGGCGTACTTCGTACCGCCTTAGAATTACTACTGGTAACTTATAATGTTTTATTCTTTCTAGCTAGACAATGAAAAGTACCGCTTGCAGCAATGTTTTCAATATTATTTTCAGTTTAAGACAGTTGCCTCAGTACAAAATCTTACAAAAAAATACTGTTAATATTGGAACAATAATACTTTAAGAGATGATAGTAAGGCGTATCGTGGATGGCTCAAATTTCATGTCAGCTTTGATATTCGCAACGGTGTGAGGTGCGGCGACAGCGCGATTCTCGGGGACATACCACAGTCTGTTCCATAGTCTGCGTTAAATGTCAGCCCGCGGCGTTCGATCACTTTTTTCACCGTTCACGTTTCCTGCTCCACCCAGTAGATCAGCCATTGTTATAATACAGGGTGTATCAGAAGTCCGAAATAATATTTTGGGTACATATACGGTAGCCCATATGTAGATGCTTAGTAAAGACAGATTATACCTAATCATCATAGTTTCTGAGTTATATACCTTTGAATATATGTGACAGGTATTGTGATCTGACCTTTGGGTACATCCATAACCCTAGCCAGCAGTGTAAACTACACTCATGAGGGGTGGCTACCAATATTCACAAAACAGAACATGCAAATTTGACAATGAAAGTTACAGAAATTGACGACGAAAAAATTGTTGAAAAAATACATGGTCGAATTTCGATCAAATTTTTGTACCATTCAGTTGTATACCCGATACTGATGCAAACGTCAAAGTATTATTTCAGACTCCCTTCTGAAACATCCTGTATAGAGTAAATTACCAAGTAGAGTCGCCAAATATCGCCAGACAACACATACTCATACTCATCGTATGATCCCCATAATAAGTAAAGCTTGTACTATGGTTGATTGATGGTAATTTAAGGTCTAAGCAACCATGGAGTTTCTTGCCCATTCTTCTCCATAGGAAATGCATTCCGAATTGGTGGTAGAGATACAATTATTATTATTTATTGACGATTCATAAGTGCCTGTATTGGTTAACATGAATAAAAAATATTCTGACTCTGATTCTAGACTCCAAGCGATCTGAGTTAGTCAGACCTGAGCAAATTACAAAAGATACATCACATCATCACGCCTGTATTCCGCCTGAAGGGGTAGGCGGAGGTGCACTGCAGTGCGCCCACACTTCGCCGATGTATTTTGGTGAGCCTATTGATACCTACAAGATATAAGCTACAAAACACAAGCTACATACAACAAGAACAATGTCAATCTGTAACGAGGGCAGTTTGCAAATTTCCGTTTAAGATTTTCAAAGTCACACGCCAAGATGTCCCGGACGCCGTAAAGCTCAAATTATTTGTCAATACCAAAATCAACTCTGTGTCAATGTACATACAGATTGGATTTCCATGGTAAAACCAACGAAACTAAGCTACAGAATTCGCTCGCGCTATCAAAGACCGTACCGTTAAAGAATGAGCTTTTTTTTATGAGATAGGGAGGCAAACGAGCAGACATTTTTCTATGAAACAATAAAGTTCGTTTTGTTATTAACAAAAATATTGACGTGTTTCAACCCTAGTGTGCTCGGCTCGGTGTTTTAAATAAGAGATTATTATAAGAAACATGAAAAAATATTCAACGTAGAATCTGACTATTTGTAAGTGCTTTTTGGTCCACACGAATAAAAAAAAAAAGATTTTGATTTTGAACGGTAATCGAAGGCGGGTACATTAATCAAAATGATGTACGCTCAAAACAACTACTACTACTACAGCCCTATTAACGTCCCACTGCTGGGCACGGGCCTCCCCTCAATGCAAGGGGGATTCGGGTCATAGTCCACCACCCTGGCCCAGTGCGGGTTGGCAGACTTCACACATCTATCGAAAACTAGTCAAGTTCCCTCAGACGTGCAGGTTTCCTCACGATGTTATCCTTCACCGTTTTATAGCAAGTGATAATCTCAGATGAAAATGAGATTCGCACATAAATCCCAGAGGTGCGAGCCGGTGATTGAACCTGCACACTTCGATTGCAAGGCGTGCGTTCGACCACTCGGCTACCACTGCCAACGAATCGTAAATAATTATCTTATAAATCAATCCTCCAATACATACAATGATGAAACAATGACATTTTATATCACAAAAGTGTTCAACAACAAGTCTTTAAAACGCCTTGAAGTCAGACTGTATTAAAGTATAAACTCCTTAGCCATCCCTCGTGTGTTCGCGAAAAAAAAGTGAATGTCAAAATATTTCAAAAAAGTATGCAAACAGACCTTGCCCGCATCGATGCCTCAGCCTGGTCTAATCCTTCATAGTGACAATACCCGTTCAGATATACGAGGTATCCTCGATGATGTGGGCTTGCGCATACCACGAGATATTCACATACGAATAAAAATAAAACCTTTCAAGTGATATTTCATTACCACAAAGAACTTATTCTCAAAGACGAATAATTGATAAAAAACGTGAAAAAAAAATGACATAGATAAATAATTGGTCTCGCGCGCGGCGCTCGGAAATCAATAATTAAGAAACATTGCCAAAAGTAGCAAGACACAATCACCGGCTGAAATACCCGCTAATCGCAGGTGGAGCCATTACTCATCTTATTCAATTCAATTTCATCATTTTATTCTTCTAGAAAATTAGAAACTAAGAATTTTTTTCTGATTTATGAATAATATTTTTTTTAAGGAAACAGAGTATGTATGTCATTTTTGTTAGAGTATGTATGTTTTTTTTTTAAGTTCACCTGTGTATGGATGTTTAGTCTGGTTGGTTGATAAGAAAACAATATTTTTATAGAGAGATTTTTTTTTATAGACTAATCGAATCACATTGATTAAATCGCTAACATGTTGGTTGGCATAAAATATCACACAGGTATGAACGAGTCTTGATATGGAACAGGTACTTGCAGTGATTACCGGACACTTTCAATAGTAAACAGCCCAACTATGTACAGAGTACTCGTATAAAAGGCCAACCGTCCGAACCAACATCATTCAGTAGCTATCGTGCAGTCTGACAAAGAAGTGCAAGATGAGATTTCTGGTACGGTACAATTATTTAATTATTTAAAAAAAACATTAACAATAAAATAAAATTTAAAGTATCAGTGACAACGGAACGCATCGTAAAAAAATAAATTTAAAAAGTTTCGAATTCGCGCCATGGCAAAAGATTTCTATTTTCAAAATTATCTTCTTTCTTTTGTTTCTTGCAAATTTGTAATTCGAACTTAATATTGATTCGCACTTGCAAGTGTTAAAAGTTAACATTAATAAACCAATAACACTCTAATAATCTGTAAAACATGATTCATCTGATTTCTCATCCACCAATCTTTTAAAAAAGAAGCAGCATTTCAATTATTATTTTGGCAGTGAAATTGTCAACATAAAACCTTTTTCATTTTCCGAGCAAATAGTTTAAAAATCAAATCATGTCTTCCGTTGTTACGATCCATTAAACCATTACCAGCCTTGTCATAACATATTTGATTATTATTCTTGTCGCAATTAATTGACTTAACTCCATATTTGTTTGGTAGACTTTATAAATATTTCATAAGCATATATTGATTAAACACTAGATTCCTGGGCGAACTAGATTGATTTAAAAAAATACAATGTCATAACAAGGTTGAATAGACAATTATAACATGTGTGCTTTATTTTTTACTATTTAAAAATAGGAACGAAGTATATAATGTCATAGAATAACTTTAATAGACACTCAATTAGAACTATTTGTCAAACAAAATCGTTGCAAAGTAGTAACAACTACTCAAAACTTTTAATTCTAACGATTTTTTTCATATTATTTCATAATATAATCCTCATTCTCAATTAGGAATTAAAACTAATCATTAAATAAAATTAGTAGTCTCAACATGGCACTGCTTCCTACCCAATTAGGCATTTTATAGAAATATAATATACACAATATATTATATATAATATACACAATATTACAATAGTAAAAAAAAATGTAATCGGCATCACTTCGTGCAATATCGATAAAAAAATATTTGTATTGTCTATGACAGATTAATTTTTTATCTGTAACGTGTGTCGTTTGCGCGCGCGAATGTTTTACGGCGCGAAGATAAATGTCAATCATTCGATTTGCGTTGTCAAAACGCGTGTTGTATGATTTATTGGCTGTCGGCTAAAACTCATTTAAAATTGAAGTCAGATACATGTTATATACCTAATTATCAAATTTGATAAAACTAACAATTAATATTAATTTTAAAATAAACGTTGTAATCCAACCAAGAAGTCCGTATTTCGTTAAAAAAACACAAAGCATTAAAAAAATAGAAATATCAAAACAATAATGTATCGTGACGTGTTTGTTATGTCTTAATTTAACATGATTAGCTAATAACGTGTGTTCTTTTTTCTCACGATTATGAACACTCGATTAATTAGAAGAAATCGATTATCGATTGCATTGTAATCGTTTCTCGTATGCAACATATTTTTTTTACAAAATAGTGTTGAGTATTTACGTGGGAATAAATAAAATTAGTCGGATTATTAGACAAATAATTAATACACTACCGATTTATATTACTCCATGGAATACCACATTAGATCACTATAGATTGTATGGTACATTGCTCCTTGGGCCTTAGTATAAAGACATAAATCTTCTTCGACTTTTCTATACATATAAGATTGTCACATCAGTCACAACATTATTATATTGTGTCACATCACTATAAATTCCAAATTCAAATCTGTTGCCAACATAAAAAAAAACAAATGACATAACGATACGCCCAATAAAAATCGATTCCATATTTGAACTAGTCATTGTCAAGGTTACAAAAAATACTTAACAATGGCTATAAAAATAGATGTTATGATAATTTGCGTTCCGATTCACGCATGCATTGTTAGCACTAAGGCCGTGTCATAACTTGCCTATGTGCCGAGTAACTAATACGGTTGCGTTTTGAAACAAGCACACGTTATAAATATTAATGTTTGCACGGTCTGGTCGGTCAAGGACAAAATATAGTTAAATAGATAACTACTATAGCAGTGGTAGCCGAGTGGTCGAACGCACGCCTTGCAAATCAAAGTGTACAGGGTCAAACCCCGGCTCGCACTAGTTTCTAGACTAGACTAGTTTCCGATAGATGTGTGAAGTCTGCTAACCCGCACTGGGCCAGCGTGGTGGACTATGGCCCGAATCCCCCTTGCATTGAGGGGAGGCCCGTGCCCAGCAGTGGGACGTTAAAAGGGCTGTAGTAGTAGATAACTACTTAATATATTTGGCATAGACAATAGCCGACCATAAATGTGAATAAAAAATGATCTATGCATATTTATGGCTATTTCAAGTCCCAACAGGATAGAAACTAACCCTTCGATTTGTGGTCATAAATATATAGTAGTTCATGTATGGATTAAAATTTCTATGTCTACATACAGATTACAATTCGTACACCTAATTTTATTAGCAAGATCTCGATATAAATATCAAAATTAACAAATACCCGATCTATAATACAACTTCAAAAATCAACTCTAAATTCAATAGCTTGAAGTTTAAACTCCCATATGTGCATAGTGATTGGCACATTAAGTATTCAAAATCGCACGTGGTAAGCTTACAAAGTTGCATTGGGTCGGGTCAAGGATCCAATTATAAATATTTTTTTATATTTAGAACAAGTATTTTTAGTAACACGTATATTACAAAAATAGCTGTTCCGAGTACTTTGATATTTATCGTTCCTAATTTAAATTTTCATATTTTTTATACTCAATAAAATTAAATACCGTATACCCATCTACATTTCGTCTAAGATCTAAAATCCCATGTCACCATAGTCAAAACAGAGTTCATTTACGTATTATCTAAGATCTTCACAATTCAAAGCATTTTAAGCTCTATTGTCCCATGTCTACCCCATTAGTCACGTCAATGAATATTCGGTCAATGTCATAGCGCCAAACAAAAAGACGCTTTAAACGCCGAGATTCGTTCTAGATATTGTTAAGTTTAGTATTGCGAAAATAGCAATGTAAAGCTATCTGTCATGCAACGCCCATGTTTAAGGAGTCATTATATTGTCATGTCGGTATGGTAATACAAGGAATGTTTAGGTTATCAGTCACTAACTTGAGTTGGTTTCATAGAATAGTCAAATGAGATCTTATCGAGTTCTTGTTAAACAAACTTTACTCTAAAGTAATAAACTTTTTAAATATTATACTAGGCGTATTGCAAGAAAAAACAATAAAATTAAATTATACTAGCTGTTCCTGGCATACGTTGCACTGCCACATAAAGAAATACATTTTTATTAAAATGGAAGAAGAATATTGATAGATAGATATTCGGGACTGCATATAAACCTTTCAATGTAATAAGCTTTGTAATAACTCAAGCATGCTATACAGTCATGAATATGCATCTGAAACGCCCCTTCAACGAGTCCACAAAAAAGCTTTACACAATAGGATGTGTTGCATAGATCCCGCGAATCGATTTAACAAATTAACATCAGCGCCGATTACATTTTGCAACCTATAGCTAATGTTTGATTCATATTTCTGTTCATTTTTGGACATAAGTATGCCTAAATGCACACCACTACAAAATGTTAACGTCAATAAAATAAGGAACAGTGTTGCTAACTAATATTTTATTCAGGTGTTCCAAAATAACCTAGTGACATATTACTGGGGTATTTTAGGAACAGGAACAGATTTTTTTTTTGGGTCACTTCATTAGTATCTAGTCTCATATTGATAATACTGAACTCGTGTGGGAGATAAAATCTTGTACAATCTAAGGATCTATAATTTGTATTAACACATGATAATGTTAATTATTATACAAGGTAGCACTTACGTGAATAACGGATATACTCATTGATAAAACAATAGAGCGAATCCGAACAAATTTGTATAATTCCAAGGCGTTATATGCAATACAAAGAAAGGATATAATGTACTGTAGTCGCCGGTAAATGCAAATTTCATGCTAGTTGAGTTTTCTAATTAGTTGTACTATTAACCAATTATGTTAATTTGCTTTTTGTGCGACGTAATTAAGATTTATCGACGCTAAGTTATTCTTATGTAGATTTTGAAGGATAACATCATAAGTGTATCCGTTCATTTTTTTAACGAGTTCATATCATAGGCGTATTTAGTACCTTTCGTGGCGCGTTTATAAATCAAACCAAACCTACTGGCTCCTCTATTCACTTGTCATCCTGTTAGGCATGTCCTCGATTATCGTCGCGCCTATTGTTTTGCCCACACATCAACAAGTACAAGCGGGACTTTAATTGCGCCAATGATTTTATGACAACAATTTCGTTCCTATTTTTTTTCTTAATCAAAGCATTTAGGCAAAAAATCTCTAACAATTCCTATTTCATCCGCAGGTCGCTTTCGTTGCCCTCCTCGGCTATGCCTCCGCCAGCGTGATCAGCCCACTTGTGTTGGGCGTCAACGCGGGAGATGCCCAGGCCGCCGCCATCGACGCAACAGTGGCCGCCCAGGACCACGCCCGTGCCTTCGGCGAAAGCCAGGCCCGTGCCGCCGAATCCGCCATCCAATACAACACTGAAGCCGTCCGCCAGGTCGCCGAGGCCAACCGTGACGTGCACGAGACCGCATACTGGGGTAACTTGGCCGCTAACCAGAACGCCGTGGCCGCTGCCCAGTCCCAGGCCGCCGCTCTGAGCGGTGTCGTCGCCGCTAGGTCCGCCCTGGTCGCCCCCGGCGCCTCTCCCTACGTGGCCGGCTACTACGGCTCCCACCTCGGTCTTGCCGCTCCCTACGCCGCCGGACTTGCCACTCCCTACGCCGCCGGTCTTGCCACTCCCTACGCCGCCGCCGCCTACGGTCTCGGCTACAACGGCCTTGCCTACAACGGCCTTGGCTACAACGGTCTTGGCTACCGCGCCTGGTAAACTGTTCCGTCCAACCTGATCCCGGTAACAGATATTTAAAGAATGATGTGTTATTTTATTTGTATCTGTTACTGAGTACCGGGCACATCCTGATTGTGTCAGTTCTAATTGGCAATAGTGGTGATTTTTCTTTTTAATTTCGTCAGTATTGCTAGTTAACGGTTGGCGCTCAGTGTTGCCTCACCTCAAAACTGCTCAAACGGAAGGAAACATGCTCAAACGATTTAAAGGTCTCAATTTAGTAACTCTCTTTGTAAATAAAAAAAAATATACGTCATGCCATCACTGCCAAAGTGTAAATAAACATGTTTTTTACGAAACAAATACACGCTTTTATTACTCACCTACCCTATCCATACCGATTTTTTTTTATATAGCCTATTGTATGTCCCACTGCTGGGCAAAGGCCTCTCCCTCTCGTCTCCACATGTCCCTATCCTAAGCTTGGTGTGGCCACGTTATAAAAAGTAAAATTATATGTTCGAATGTAATTATTTGAATAAATATTCAAGATGTCAATACTTACAATTACATGAACAAGTATCAAGAACATTGGAGGTACATTTGATAGCATTCCACAAAACTAGATAGATGGCGCTAAACACAACTCTCATTGAAGTAGGCGATTCTACATACAAAGCTAGAACGCGCAATAGAAATTCACACGCTCAGATTAAAAATTCAAATACAACTTTCTATCATCCTATCGAGGGGTAAAAGACAATTTGAATTAAGCGACATTTTTTTAACTTTGCCGGATACTCATTCAACGCAGAAAAAATCGCTGATTCCAAATATGTGTTATAAGTCAATATCACCCAAAAGTGTCGCTTAAGCCAAATAGCCTTTCATATACATTTAACATAAGTTACATAGAATTACCAAGACATGTAAAATAGTATAAATATATTAAATAAACCTGTAACGTTGCTACGTTACGGTGTTAGTACAATAAAGAATAGCTTAGAATTAGTCGGTAAGAAATAAAGAGACACCCACTGAATAACTGATTATCCCACGTAATAATTAAGGTCTCCGATTATGTTGGAGGAGTTAGCTCGCGGGCCGGGCCATTAAAGCGCCCGGACAGGAATAAAAAAAAAAAATTGCCTTTCAACCCTAATTATTATCATAGTCATCATTCAGTAAGGAGATTTATATTATAATAAGATAGCATCACTAATATTATAATAAAGTAGAATTAGATGTCTGTAAACAGGCAATTATCACGAAACTACAGGATTCCTGAAATTCTTTCACAGATACACTTAGAATTTTTAGTGCCATAGATTATCCCAAAAAAATATCGAACGTTATAATCTATTTACAGTAGCTTTGTAGGATACTTGCGAACTGAAATATGCTGCTGTAAGTGTTTTTAGATTGAAAAAAAACTATCTATACATTTTGGGGCTAAAACTATAACACGAACCAATTTAGAGAAATAAAAAAAAAAATATATCACCAGACAACAGAAACAAGCTGTATTACGTAAGGGGTGCAAGTTCAAATCCCGGGCCCGCACCGCTGATATAATTTTCATGTGCAAATGTCATTTTCAACAATGATTACCACTTGCTGAACGGTGTAGAAAAACATCGTGAGGAAACCTGCACGTCTATAGAGAGGCGTGTGAAGTTCACCAACCCGCACCGAGCCAGCGTGGTGGACTATGTCCCAAATTTCCCTCGTATTGAGGGGGAATGTGCCCGGTATATTGGCAATAGGCTCGCCCCCTATTACATTGGGACAAAGTACATCGGCGAAGTGTTGGCGCACTGCAGTTCACCTGTGCCTACCCCTTCGAGGGATACAGGCGTGTTGATGTATTTTTTAGAATTTTGAGATAAATATCACCAGACAACAGAACCAAACTGTATTGACTCACAGAAAAGGGTAATTCCTCAACGAAATAAATCTTTAGATATATTGATTGACACAGAGTTCCTTGTGGTTCTCACGACCCGCATTTTGACTCATGCGTCGGAATGCCTCAGTGTGTTCGGGGTTTGATGCCTTAGTGGCTTTTCAAACTAGCGTTTAATACGAGCGTATAAGGTCGTTTTTCGAAGTGTGTATAGACTGCGCCTTTAAGGTCATCGCTCATTACATCAACCCGGCACCCGCCCAGCACCGCCTCGCCTCAAGTGGATAGTATTCTTTGTATGGATACGCGCTCATTACATCAACGCCGTATCGTCACCGGATCGCCTCGCTGGCAAGCTGGCCACGCGCGGACAACGGGTGGACCACTCGGTGACAACTCGCTGCTCGCACGCTTGCCGCGCGTGGACCGCGGGTTGACAACGCACGGCTCCCGAGTGGACCACGCGCTGCCCGCGAATGATTCTGTGAAGGCTGTATGTCTACTCGTTGACCACGTGACGTTCACTCGTTAACCACGCGAGGTCCACTGGTTGGTCTCGCGACGTTCACAAGTTACAACGCGTCGTCCACCCGTCGACAACGAGTTGACGCCGAACGACAAGGCGGTGCTGGGTGGGTGCCGGGTTGATGTAATGAGCGATGACTTTTAACCGCACGCGCAACTCGTACAAGCGTTGACGCGCTTCTAAACTTGTGTGTCGCGCGAGCCGCGATTTTTCAATTGTTTCTTCGTCGGTATCCATATTGCTGCTGACACTACCCACCACTGGTAACAGCGTAAACCACGAAATAAGCCCCTAAAGTATGTAGGGGTATAACTTACAATGCGCCGACTCGACAATTCGGCGATGCGCAAGCCCTGTTGGGATAGCGACGCCAGTCGCATACGCATCGCCAAATTGTCCGCACGTTAGTAATTATAGGAATACATGTAGTTTGGTGAAATAAACAAAGACCCTTAATGAACTGACCGCTGTGTTTCACTTGTGAACATTAGAAACCCTTTGAGTAGGACGTAGACACGGGTCATAGCTAACGTATACATACCGAAATGACCCAATACGCTAAAAAGCTGTAACCCGACTGCGGAAAAGAAAATTGATTGTGATACGGGGCCATAATAAAAACTCGATTAACAAGTTATTCATCAAAATCGGATGAACAGTTTCGGCGCTACGGAGGAACATACGTTAATACGAACATGCTACTAATATTATAAATGTGTAATTTTGTGAGGATGGATGGATGGATGGAGGTTTGTTACTCTTTCACACAAAAACGACTAAACGGGTATTGGTGAAACTTTACAGTAATATTGTTTGTACCTACATCAAAATAACATATAGGGTATACTTTATAACGATATTAAATCATCGAAGTATGCGCGGCTAAGTCGCGGGTCGAAGCTAGTACATATTATATAAACTGCTAAAATCATAATCCTTCCTTTTTGCTTCGCCGTAGTCGGATAAAAACCGACCAAGTGCGAGTCGGACTCATGCACGAAGGGTCCCGTACCATTATCTATAAAACAGAAAAAAAAACACGTTTGTTGTATGGGAGCCCCCTCAAATATTCATTGTATTCTGTTTTTTAGTATTTGTTATTATAGCGGCTATAGAAATACATCATCTGTGAAAATTTCAACTCTCTAACTATCACGGTTCATGAGATACAGCCTGGTGACAGAGGGACGGACGGACGGACGGACAGCGAAGTCTCAGTAATAGGGTTCCCGTTTTACCCTTTCGGTACGGAACCCTAAAAAAGCTCCGTATTCGTCGCAAAAATCCGAAAAAGGAGTGGGATATGACTCGAAAGTAACAAGACGAGTTCTCTCTGTTATTAACAGACAAATACTAGAGCACCTTCACATTTAACCATAAGGAACTTCACACCAAAAGGAACAAAGAGCGCATACATTAAATGTACATTTCGTCAACACAAATGCCGCGACAATGTGACCTTTAATAATATGGTAATAAGGACCAATTACGCGTGGACGTAGGTAAGTAATGGTGGACTCGTTTACCTGATATCTAGACTGCCTTGATGAGGGCGTAGGCTTTTGTTGATTGTTGCATACGGGTTGGTATATTGTTGAACAAGTTCGATGGTATGTTGGCGTACTATAATAGCCCTTTTAACGTCCCACTGCTGGGCACGGGCCTCCTGTCAATTCGAGGGGGATTCAGGCCATACTCCACCAAGCTATCCCGGTAGGCAAACTACACACATCTATCGAGAACTAGTCAAGTTCCCTCAGACGTGCAGGTTGCCTCGCGATGTTTTTCCTTCACCTTTTGTTAGCAAGTGACAATGAGAGTTGCGAGCCGAGGTTTGAACCTGCGCACTTTGATTGCAAAGCGTGCGTTCGACCACTCGGTTTTTAAATTTCGCGCGAACAAAGTTGCGAGCTTAGATAGTTAAAAAACCGGCCAAGTGCGAGTCCGCCTCGCGCACGAAGGGTTCCGTACCATTAGCTATAAAAACGGCAAAAAAATCACGTTTGTTGTATGGGAGCCCCCTTAAATATTTATTTTACTTTGTTGTTATAGCGGCAAGAGAAATACATCATTTGTGAAAATTTCAACTCTCTAACTATCACGGTTCATGAGATACAGATATGTTCATGGTGACAGACGGACGGACGGACAGCGAAGTCTTAGTAATAGGGTTCCCGTTTTACCCTTTGGGTCTTCTACTTGGTCGGTGTACTCTTGGCAGAGCAGTCGTGGTCATGTTCAATCGACGATAGATTTGATGGTCCTCCGCCACCGATCCCGAACCGATGTCTGGCGGATGCATTCATTTAGAGGGGTCTTAGTCAGCGCTTTAATTTGGTCAGTCCATCGAATGGGGCTACGTCCGCGAGGTCTGTTACCATTGACCCTGCCCTGGACAACAAGTCTCTCCACGGCATCTGCTGGTCGCCGTGACACATGGCCAAAGTATCGGAGGATCCTGAACTGTACTGTGGATGACCCTTTGGGTACGGACCCCTAACAATGGATGATGAAAACGATAAACAGTGACAATCCTATATCCGTACAGTTTGGTATCAACAGAATCGGTAATATAAAGCTTGTAAAAATTTATCGTATTTTTTAACCGACGAAAAAAAAAGGAGGAGGTTCTCAATTCGACGCGTATATTTTTTTTTTTTTCACAACTTCGCTAGTGGGTGGGGCCGCGGACAGATGGCTCGACGCAATACGCGCCCGCGTGTTCACAAAAGGTATCATTTGGACAAAATAATTTATGAATGTAGATCACCTTGGGGAGCTTACTGTATGAATATAACGAGATCTAATTGCGCGCGCGCAGAATTAACATGTTTATCATGTGACATTTGCATTTCCTTTGTGAGTGTTATAATTATTTTATTATTACGATCGAAACGAAGCAGTGGTAGCCGAGTGGTCGAACGCACGCCTTGCATTCAAAGTGTGCAAGTTAAAACCCCGGCTCGCACCTCTGGGTTTATGAGCGAGTCTCATTTTCATCTGAGATTACCGGTTGCTATGAAACGGTGAAGGAAAACATCGTGAGGAAAGCTGCACGTCTATGGAAAGGCGTGTGAAGTTCACCAACCCGCAGTGGGCCAGGGTGGTGGAATATAGCCCAAAAACTCCCTCGTATTGAGGGAGAATGTGCCCTGTATAATGGCAATAGGCTCGCCCTCACATTGGGACCAAAATACATCGGCGAAGTGTAGGCGCACTGCAGTGCACCTCTCCCTTCCACTTCGGGGGATACAGGCGTGATGATGATGATGTATACGATCTAAACCTGCCCCATCACCGTCAGCACTCTTGCGATAATGTTAATAATATTAATTTCAGTTTTCGACAACTGCTTATAACTAAAATTTGACAGGTTTGATGCTCGGCCGATTTTGACGGGAGTTTCACTGGCTGATAGCTTATGTCAAATGGAGTAACTTAGGTTTCTGTTTAGTTTCTTAACAGCCACGCAGTTTAAGTCACGGGTACATTAATATAATATAAACCAGGGATTCCTAAACTATTTTGGGCAAGAGATCCCTTTTCCAAAATTAACTGATACCTTGAACACCAATAGTCAAAGTCAAATCATTTATTTTGTATAGGCCCATGGGGGCACTTACATATTCTGAAGAGTAAATTTTTTTCTTATATACTACTACCGGATCGAAACGCGACCTCAACTGAGAAGATCCGGCAAGAAACTCAGTGGGCTGATATTTTTTTTAAATCGTCCAAACTAATTTCAAATACACAGAGCTATATACGCTCCAGTGTGTTGCCTTTTGAGTTGGTTTTAATAGCCAAATTACTTAAAAATACTATCTGTATTTTTTTTCCTATTGAAACAAAATACAAATTTAAAAACTTGCGATGCCCCTGGTGTTGCAGGTGTCCATGGGCGGCGTTGATCACTTACCGTTAGGTGACACGTCTGCTCGTTTGCCTCCCTATCTCATAAAAAAAAAAAAAAAACTTTGCGATTGGATGAGATTTTTAAAGTACAACAATTATACTTCCTACTAAAATATTAGTCATTTTTATATCAATATTGTTATAAATAATACAACGTATGCAGTATCTTGGAACTGTCATGAAAGTTTCAAATATGAACTTGTGTTAATTAATAGGTGGTCGATTTTTAGACCTTACTAATACAGCCCTTTTACAACCTTTTCATCGACCTTGTCGTCCCCCAAAATCAGTTTTCGTTTATGTCGACCCCTGGAAAACCGATATCTACCCCAAGGGGTCGATATTGATCACTTTGGGAATCCCTGGTTTAAACAAATGGTATGTATCTTAATTAAATATTCATTATTAAACCATTGCCGGTATGAACACAATATTGTCGGCAAGGCTGCCGGCCACGCCCGTCGGCTGTACCTACTTAAGTTACTTGTCGTTTCAAACCAGACTTGCGTATACTCGTTTTTAGGTTCCAAATATAATTATACTGCTTTATACGTAGTTTAAAACATAATAAACGTTGTTTATAATATACTAATTACGGTCACGGTGTAAAAATGTTAAAAAAATAACATAAAAAGAAGTAAGTTCAAAAACTAAACGAGGATTGCTGAAAAAATACGCACTAAAAGTATGAAACAAGAAAATATTAATCGTGATGTTCGGAGGATAGGCATAATCGTAGGGTGTATCAGACGTCCGAAATAAAACTCACTTATTTGAATGATAATTGAATAAGAAAAAAAACCGGCCAAGTGCGAGTCGGACTCGCGCACGAAGGGTTCCGTACCATTATCTATAAAAACGGCAAAAAAATCACGTTTGTTGTATGGGAGCCCCCTTAAATATTAATTTTAATCTGTATTTTAGTATTTGTTGTTATAGCGGCAACAGAAATACACCATCTCTGAAAATTTCAACTCTCTAACTATCACGGTTCATGGGATACAGCCTGGTGACAGACGGACGGACGGACGGACGGACACGGCCGGACAGCGAAGTCTCAGTAATAGGGTTCCCGTTTTACCATTTGGGTACGGAACCCTAAAAAAAGATACATATACGGTAGCTAATATGTAGATACATAAAGAAGACAGTCTATACCTAATTAACATAGTTTCTGAGTTACAGACTTTTGTATATTTGTTGCAGGTATCATGATCTGGCCATTGGGTACATCCATAACCCTATTCAGCAGTGTAAACTACACTTATGAGGGGAGCGACTACCAATGTTCACCAAACAGAACATGCAAATTGTATATAGGACTCAAGATATTACGAGTTATAGAAGTTGATGACGAAAACACAGTTGGAAAAACATAGTCAAAGGAGACGGATACGCTTTCATACATTCTTGGGCCCAGTTGTAAAAATATGAGAGTGGTGTCAATTAAGAGCTTATATATTATCAAACCATCTCCGAAAATTTTGCTGATCTTGGCTATCTGAGAGCAGAATTATTAGAGATTTAGTAAAAGTGTGGTTATTCAACAAAGTGACAACAACCTAGATACTAAACAGCTGATTTTTTAACTGTGATTGTTATTTTGTTTTAATATACAGTTTTGGTGTTAATTCAACCACTTTAGTGTATTTTAATATATTACAATGAATACAATTATGTGCTTAATCATTAATAACACAATTTGTTTTTGAGCTACCGAACGTGCTCACTCTGTCTGGGGCGCGCGGTCGTTCGGAAACTCGTCCGTCGACATTTTGTGGAGCGTTCGGAAACGCGGACGCCACACAGTTTTTTTATTGTTAATTATTACAATGTTTACATTCATTTTGATTGAATCAATCAAGTATTTTATGTTCAATTGTTTAAATCATTCACAGTCATCGATTATTCTAATCGATACTCAATTTCTTCAGTGAAATAAACTTATTTTTATGATTTCTCGTCTCCTGGATAGTGAATTGAGCTGATTATTTATATTTTGAATCAGAAAAAATACCGCTTTTTTTAACCATATCTCAATTTATTACAATTGGGCCCAGAGATCCTCGTCTACTTTCGATTATTTTTTCTACCATTCAGTTAAATACTCGTGCAAACGGTAAATTATTATTTCGGTCTTCTTATACACCTGTATAAATAAATAAATACATAAAAACCATAGAAATTGTAACTCCATGATATGTGCTCTATGATTGTGAGCCAAGGGCATAAATGTGCCAGTTCCAAGATTACTTAAAAACTTTTTATTATAGCTCCTTCTTAGCCCGTGGTCACCATGTCTTCTGTGATCTGAAAATACCACTTACCTTTCGGCTCAAGGTGACTTTTCAGCTGGTCGGCCTTAGCCTGTAGTTTGGTTTGCACTGTCTCCGCGCTCTCCTTCATCTTAGCCAATATACCTGAGACAAAACATATCATATAACCAATGATATTCTAAAGTAAAGATACCTATATTACGAGAGTACTAACCTATAATCTATTTCATATAGGATGGGTACGGTGACACAAGGGAAATTAACTCTATAGTGGGGTGACCATGCATAATTAATTTATATGATTCGATTGTCGAGTACGATTGCGGTTAACTGACTGACTAACTGATTTCGTTCATCTTTTATAAAGTCTTCTAATACTTTGTAGACAGAAAAAAAAGATCCCATCAAAAAATAAAAGCAAATAGAGTTAAGCCAACGAACGCTGTGCACGATTTTTTTTAAACCTCAGCATGGCAACTATTCCTGATTGTCAAAACTATCCTATACGCTGATGAAATACGTTGATCATGTTCTTAATGTGGAAAATCGAAGGACCGTATTTTTGAAAATGAGCTTGAGAAGTTTTAATTGAGACATACTTTTCTTACAGAAATATAGCAAAGCAAAGAAACACAGTTATTTATTTCACTTGAATCCTATTTAACAATATTAACATGTGTTTTTAAATTATAACTTATGTACTAGTATCAAATCGATTTATGCGGAGTATAGCCAGTGTTGACAGCTTAAGATTTTTTAAGATTGCCGCCTTTTTTAAAGGTCAGCTTTCGTTGGCCAAACTCTAGCATTTAGACCACCATCCCACATGTAATACATTATCAAACTTCAAGCTGCCATATCTCAAAACTGACTCGATGTGGATTGGAATTATTTTAACTACAACAGCCCTTTTAACGTCCCACTGCTGGGCACGGGCCTCCCCTCAATGCGAGGGGGATTCGGGCCATAGTCCACCACACTGGCCCAGTGCGGATTGGCAGACTTCACACATCTATCGAGAACTAGTCAAGTTCCCTCAGACGTGCAGGTTAACGTCACACCTACCATGTTTGTCCTTCTCCTTCAGTAGCCTTTCCATATCTCCGGCCTTGTCTTTCACGCGGCCAAAGAAATCTATCCGATTAGGTAAGCGTGTGTGACAAAAGAAGCAATTAAGAAGACGGCTAAGTCTATTGGTTTTAACCGTATTGTTGCAGGTTGGATGAAGTACTTTTCGTAATTTGCCTTCGTCTGGGTGTACTTGGGATCGCCCCCAGTCCATTGTACGGTACCCAAAGTACAAGCTTTGCTTAGTTTGAGATCATACGATGAGTATGTATTGTCTGGTGATATTTGTATCGACCCTTGAATGGCAATCCTAAGCTTAGAGACTATATTTGTATTTAATATTAGACTGCCGTGAGTATAATTCTTTTCTAGTATTGTGGCAAAGGTGCTGCCTGCTCTCATGGCGTTGCTGCTCCTGAGAATGTATTACTCGCAATTATCATTTTGAAAAGAGTGACCATTGAGTTTCTTACCGGCTCTTCTCAGTGGAAGCAGCATTCCGAACCGGTGGTAGAATCTGACTATTTGTAAGTGCTTTTTGGCCTACACGAATAAAAAAAAATTGATTTTGAATCCTTACTAAGTGACAAGAGATCGTAAAATAATAATTAGTCAGATAAACCATTTGAACGACCCGATATTTCAGCGTCATTTGTTATAAAGGAGGTGATAGGGGGGGACTATTTGCATGAATTTTAACCCCCTAAATACATAATAACTCAAAAATGGTTTACTTTTGCATAATGCATGTGGGAGTTAAAATTATCGCAAATAGTCTTTTTTTTTTTTGGACTACGCTGTTGGCCTTTACAGCTTTACCGGAGGAGTGGCGAGCGCAGAGTGCACTCCAACCAAGGCCTTAGGGGCGGAAAAAGGGTGGCAACTAGCTCAAGGGCGTCACAGAGGGTACGACCTCGGCTTGGGCAGTTACCGTGAGGGGAGAGGTAGTAAATGCGCTCCTAGGTGCAAAGATCCACCTACGAGCGGAAGAGGGGGTTCCTCGACCTCGCCGGCGAGATCGGTGTCTGTTTGAGGCTGGTGTAGGTGTGTTGGTGGCCCTCTCGACGCCCGGGTCGAGGAGGGCGGTGATCGTGTCGGGAGGAGTCGCAAATATTCACCCCCTATCACCTCCTAACGGGAATACGTCCAATTACCAATAACCCTGTATATTATAGTACAGATCTTCGAGAATTCTTCTACCGCGAGCTAGGATTTCATAGCACTTTGTATGGCGGTTCAATTTAATTTACGCGTAGAAATACGATGTGTCGGTAGTCGCGCCATCTAGTAGCGACTGGCGGTAGTTCTGCTTCGTGGCGAGGCTAAATAATGTTACACAATAAACAATGGTACCTGATATTCGTTTGGTGGCGTCTGGGCTCGCCGACTGCGTCAGTGCTGCCACCTTTATGTACTCGCTCGTGATCAAACCGGCGGCCTACAAACAAAAAACAACTTTAAACAACACAACAATAAGGTTTCTTATAATAAGTAAACGGCGAGGCGAGTGAATTCACTTGTTTTTTTTTTAATTTATTAAATATATACAAATACATCACCACGCCTGTATTCCCCGAAGGGGTAGGCAGAGGTGCACTGTAGTGCGCCAACCCTTAGCTTATGTATTTTGGTCCCAATGTAATAGGGCGCGAGCCTAATGCCATCATACCGGGCACATTCCCCCTCACTACGAGGGAGATTTGGTTCCTCGCGATGTTTTCCTTCACCGTTCAGCAAGTGGTAATCATTGTTGAAAATGACATCCGCACATGAAAATTATCTCAGAGGTGCGGGCCTGGGATTTGAACTTGCACCCCTTACGTTCACGGCGGGCGTTTTTGCCCACGAGGCTACCACTGCTTTTTTAATTTATTCTGTTATCATGCATAATAAATATTAGATATGAAACGGATATTCGTTTGGCCGGATACCGGATATTCGGCAAGGTACCAAGCCGGAGCGCCAGATATCCGGCTATTCGGCCCTTTATCGCGTTACATGACATTTCTTAAAGACATCTCGAATCGATCGCAATCACGACCCATATAAATATGGTGGTCAGTTAATTTGCATCAGTACCCGCAGTTGTCAGGATATGCTAGAATTTATCTTTCAGCACCTGGCAGTAGCGTTTACAGCGAAAGTCTATTTTCAGAATTCAAATTCAAATATATTTATTCATCTTAAATTGTAATCTAGCACACTAGTACATGTGTTACTGTAATTAAAAATTAAACATGGGTGTATAACTAGTTATCAATTTAAGAGCTTAGTTTTAAACAATTTCTTAAACTTGGTTCCTACACTAAGCAAGCTTGTCTCGCAGGTAACCAATTTTAAAACAAATAAAATTTAATAAAACATAGGTGCAAACTGTCAAATGACTGTGTAATGCGAAAAATTTAAATTTAATGCAATAATTTTAATAATATTCATATTATATGTTTTTTGTGTATGTATGATGTCTTGTGTTGTGTGGTGGAATGTATGGGTGTGTGATGTCATGTGTTGTGTGGTGGAATGTATGGGCGTGTATTAAAAACTATGTGGTGTGTGATGTGTATGTGCTACCTAAGAACTGCTACCTAAGAAGCTGGTCTGGTAGACGAAACCAAGCGGAGTCGCCTCATACCAACAAATGCGGAAAATATGGTATCATTAATGTTGAGTATAAACGAATTAATAAAACAAATATTTTTGACGTGCGATTATAAAAATAAACGGTGTCCATAACCTATTGTGGTATGATTTGCCTTGTGTAAAATAATGAGAATATTTCAATTACACTATCCGGAATCCGGCTGAATACTGAATTTACTATACGGTATCAGGCCGGGTACTGAATTTCCTATCCGGTATCAGGCCGGATACTGAATTTACTATCCGGTATCAGGCCGGATACCAAATTTACTATCCGGTATCAGGCCGGATACCGAATTCACTATCCGGTAACAGGCCGGATATTGAATTTACTATCCGGTACCAGGCCGGATACCGAATTTACTATCCGGTATCAGGCCGGATACCGAATTCACTATCCGGTAACAGGCCGGATATTGAATTTACTATCCGGTATCAGGCCGGATATTGAATTTAATATCCGGTACCAGGCCGGATACCGAATTTACTATCCGGTATCAGGCCGGATACTGAATTTACTATCCAGTATCAGGCCGGATACCGAATTTACTATCCGGTATCAAGCCGGATACTGAATTTACTATCCGATATCCCACGGATACTGAATTACTAACCGGTATCAGGCCGGATACTGAATTACTATCCGGTATCCGGCCGGATAGTGAAAACAAGGCCGGATACCGGATAGTTACCGGATATCCGTTTCATCTCTAATAAATATGATAAAACATCCTGGCTTTCTGCCGTCGTTATGTTACCTCTAGACTGGCGGGGCTCATGGCGGAGTACTCCTCACTCAGGAGTTCCACTATCAGACCCTCGATGTCGAAGAACAGGATATGACTCTCCGGATCTATTTGTGCAGATAAATAAGAAACATTTTTTTATTAAAGTCTTAATAAGTAGAAGTAAGTAGTAAGTATTTATTAGTATATTGATAGGATATGGATAACATTCATTTAGGATCCGGATGGTTTTATTTGGGATTTAATGTAATTTATTTAGGATCTTGTTGTCATCTGTCGAGGATTTATTTGAAATCTAGATAGGATTTGTTTAGGATTCCGTTGTTATTGAGATTAACTTAAAATTTAGTTATTATTTATTGATGTAGTACCTATTTTAGATCTGGACGGGATTTACATGGCATCTGAATGCTATATGTCAGAGATCTAGTTGGCATATGAATGGTATCTGGATGAGATCTAGTTAGTATATGAATGGTATCTGGATGGGATCTAGTTAGTATATGAATGGTATCTGGATGGGATCTAGTTAGTTTATGAATGGTATCTGGTAGGGATATAGTTGGCATACGAATAGCATCTGGTATGGATCTAGTTTACATATAAATGGTAAGTATCTGCATGGGATCTAGTCGGTGTATGGTTGGGGTCGGAGCACTGACACAGAGCACTGACCGGCGGGGTTGGAGCGGAAGCCCTGCACGGTGAGCTGCGCGCGGCGGGCGCGGGCGGGCTCGGCCAGCGGGCCGGCGGCGCCGCCCGGCCCGGCGTGCTGCAGCGCGGCCAGCCCGCGGGCGGTCGCCGCGCGCATCGCCGTCAGGTTGCGGTGACGGAGACCCCTATACCACACGATACATAGATACTTTTTTTTTAGGACTAAGCCCGCCACACATTGCCACCACTGTTACTCCTGTAAGCCAGGATCGACAGCTGTGTCCATTGAAGGTTTGACCCTCGGCGAAAAGCTTACTTGTCTTGGGGGTTCCAATTTAATCGAAAAAAGTGTAGGAGGAGTTGGAAGAAAAATGTGTCCTTACATAGATAGATAACTCTTTATTGTTCCACCTCTTAAAGAAATACGAACAATACATATACGATTTTAATTTTAAATGTAACAATGGGCGGCCTTATCTCTATAAGGGTGATATTTCTTTGATTTTTCCAAATATACTGCACCGATGTGTGTTATAATAATAATTTATCAATATTTCCCAATAAGAATTAACTATAAATTTGATTAGACGAAAGGGATCCCGTTGGGATCTGTATGGAATCTAACACATCAATCTATCTAAATAGACATATTTAAAACCAAAAGTGTTTTAGAATGCCACTACAAACGTATTATAACTTCTATGAATTAGCAAGTATATGTATAATAGTACATTAAGAGCACGTAGCAGTCATCAACAAAGATTTATACCCGGTACAACTAGGATTATGTACATCCCTGAAACATACTGAAAATTATATACAAACCTGAAGAAATGCACAGCAGGGTTCGCAAGACCTTGAAGGTCACTGGAGCCGCCAGACAGAGAGCCCCCGAGGTCATCAGCCAGGGCTTCGTCACAGGCGGCCAGAACTTCCTCTGCTATCATGCCTGGTAGACACATTGAGAGTTACGGTATCCGTCAATGAGTTTCGAACAAATTGAAGTCGTATTTTAGACTTTCAAGTAATTATTCTGAATCTTTTACCTTTTTAGGGTTCCGTACCTCAAAATGGATACAAGGAATTCTAATAATTCGTTGTCCGTCTGTCAGTTTGTCAACCGAGCCATGTGCAGTACAAAAAGCTCGAAGTGATGTAATTTTCTCGACAAATCTGACAGTTGAAAGAGGTAAAACTTATGTCTACACGGCCTTGCTAAGAGTGTTGTTCAATTGTCAAGTAGCACCATGTCCTGACCAGTTCTCACATACCACTCGGTCCACGTACCACAGTGGTTCCCAAACTTGTTTTACTACCCACTTTGAGAATTTTTTTTTTCTAGGTCTCTTACCGCCCCTCTTTAGGTCTGCAGCGCCCACAAGCCCCCTTATTTTATCGTTCGTTTTTCGTTATCGCCCACTTTGGGAAAGGATGACGTACCATGTAGCACCCTGTCCAGATGCCCCGTCTCCATCTGCCACACGAACACAGTGCCGTCACTGCACCCAACGACCATGAAGTCATCAGCCGGCCGCCATTTTATACTGACCACGGGGAATAGGTGACGAGACGCTAGTGTCACGCATTTGCGCTCAGTAAGACCTGTATAGAAAAAATGGTTTGACTAATGATCAGACCAAAGAATTTGAATGATTCCCGTAGAAGTAGCGATACATAGTAAAAGACATAGTAGAGTACACTTTTCAAGATGTCGAAACTATCTGGGTAGACAATGTAATTTGGTATTTTCATATGGTTATAAAGGATACAGTCATTTATTGAACTAGAACATTTATTACAGTCAAATTTAGTTCTAGACCTAATAATTGAAATTTAGTTATTATATTTTTAAGATCCAAAAGCACTTTATCTGAAGTATCTCCTAGGGTACAGTCATCCAAATACCAAACATTTAAATTGGAGCTTAAATTTTGTACAACGGAGTTTTGCCAAACTAAAAATGGCCGGGCCAAGAGGGTCAAGGCAACACTTTTTACGCTCTGCTAGCGTTGCGACTGCATCTATTAAAGATTCTGATTATAGGAGGATATATCTCTATAAGAATAATATATCTTCATAATGTTTCAATAATTATATTATTGAAAATCAAAGCCAAATCATTATTTTGTATATGCCTACGGGGGCACTTACAAATTGTCAAGTTTTTTTCTTTTATCTACTACCGGATCGAAAAGCGACTTCAACTGAGAAGATCCGGCAAGAAACTCAGTGGGCTGATCATGTTTTAAATCGCCAAAACTTACTAATGAAAAAGTAATAATGATTTTGTTTGGATTTAAAACTACACCAAGTTACACGTGCGCGTCTTGACGCCCCAGTGTGGCAAGGGTTTCATGAGACATTCTCACAGGTATTGTAGAACACTTTCGTACATACTGAATAATATCAAATAAAAATAGGATTGGATTTTTTATGCAAAACTTACTCAACAACGTCACGCTGTGGTCCGAAGCGACGGAGCAGATACACTTTTGAATCCGAGGCTGTGAATTAAATAAACTAATAAAGTATAGTCCTTACTTCCTTACTTAATATTATAAATGCGAAAGTAACTCTGTGTGTTACGCAATCACGCCTAAACTACTGAACCGATTTAAATGAAATTTGGTACAGAGATATTCTAGAGCCTGAGAAAGGACATAGGCTACTTTTTTAATTCGAAACAGGGTTGTAAGGGGTTCAAATAGGGGATGAAAGTTTTTGACGATGACGAAATTTGAAAGATGACGTCGGCAAAATTTCATGATTACTTTTGTTCGCGATAGCCGACAACCACGCGGGTGAAGCCGCACGCATCAGCTAGTTAAACATAAAGCAATGGTAGCCTATTAAGTACAACGCCCGCCTTGAACATATGGGGTGCATGTTCTAATCCCGGCGCGGCACCTCTGAGATATTCATGTGCGAATGTAATTTTCAATAACGATTACCACTTGCTGAACGGTGAAGACAAACATCCAGACGAAACCTGCACGTCTATAGAAAGGCGTGTGAAGTTCACCAACCCACACTGGGCCAGCGTGGTGGACTATGGCAAAAATCTCCCTCGTATTGAGGGAGAATGTGCCGGGTATAATAGCAATAGGCTAGCCCCCTATTACATTGGGACCAAGATACATCGGCGAAGTATGGGTGTACTGCAGTGCACCTCTGCATACTCCTGCCAGGAGTTCCTGCCTGTTGTACTTACGCTACAGTTGTGTGGCGGCACTATGAGCTGTGATATCTCGCCTGCGTGCACGCAGAAACGGTGCAACAAGGCTCCGCTGAACAAGTCCCACAGGCAAACAGCGAAGTCGATACCACCAGACACCAGATGAGACTTGTCATACCTACCCCACCAAAGAGTTTGAGAAGACATTAGAGTGGCGGAGTGGGCAGTGCCATAGAGTAAACAGAGAAGCCCTATCGACTCGGCCCAGCGGCAAATTATTTGACGTTTATCTGAAATCCGCCATTTTAGTTGCCGGATCAAGTAAGTCAAACAATATAAACGAGCTGTTTAACAGTAAAAATGTAATATATAAAAACGCTATAAAACATATGTACTTTAATAAATACGCAGCTTGTTGATATTGTTTGACACCTTAGGTACTTGATCCGACAACTGCAATGGCGGATGTCAGATAAACATCAAAATATTTGCCGCAGGGCCATACGCAGGGCGGAGTCGATATGGCCTCTCTGTTTCCTCTATGGGCGGAACACGACGGTATAGTAACATTAATATTAGAACATCAAATAACGCTTACCAATCGCCCTAATCACTCTCAATCATATCCTTATATCGTTTGTCGAAAACTTTCCGTTTCCGTCAAAGTCGATTTTGTTTATCATTCATACAGATTACCTAACAGTGTTTAGCTGTTACCATCACGGATGGAGGATGTTTCGGATCTAGTTGTTATGTGTAGAGGATCTATGTGGGATTTAAATAGGATCTACTTGTTATCTGTGGAGGGTAAATTTGAGATATGGATGAGATTTTTTCTGATCTAATTATTACCTGTAGAGGATCTATTTGGGATCTAGATGACATTTATTTAAGATCTACTTGTTATCTATTGAGGATCTATGTGGGATTTATTTAGGATCTACTCTTTATCTGTGGAGGATATATTGAGTATCTACGTGGCATCCAGAAAAGTTGATTTTAGGATCTATTTGTGATCTGTAGAGGATCTATTTAGGATCTAGGTGGAATTTATTTAGGATCTAGTTGTAATATATCGAAGGTTTTAAAGACTATTTGACTTAAGCGACACTTTTGGGCGATATTGACTTATATACATATTTGGAATCAGCTTATTTTTCTGCGTCAAATACGTATACTCTAATGTAAAGTTAAAAAAATGTCACTTAAGTCAAATTGCCTTTCACCCCACGATATGTTTAATGTTCGAAGCCTTGTGTAATTCAGATACTTAGATAGTATACGAAGGGCACAGGCAAATAACAGGGAATGTCACAATTTTTTTTTTTAGTATCATATCTTTGTCTATGGTATTTGAAATTCTAATCATTGGAATTTTAAAAAAGTTAACAGATGGCGCCAAAAATGTTGCCAGTTTTCTTTATGGCCAAAACGAAAAGAACTGGGAATGTCCATGACGTAAGTACTAAGCTCAAGTGATTGGATGCATTGATCTCAATAAAAATAATATACCTACTTTTAAACTTTCAATTATTTTTTTCTCAAAATTCATTAATACGGACATTCCCTGTCATTTGACTGTGACCCTTGATATTTTATGTACCTTGGATGCACGTGGTGTGGGTACAAAAGGCAGTTGACTCTTCCATTATGTCCAAGCAAGAGCTGGTGTGCCGGCCAATCTGGAAAAACAATTCATTTTAGGCTAGCTTCTACCTGCGACTTCGTGTCCGCCGACTTCGTTTATCAATATCGTTATAAATAAAAACCAATATGCTATTCTGATGTATAAACAATAATACTGTAAAGTTTCACCAAAATCGCTTCAGCAGTTTTTGCGTGGAGAAGCAACAAACAAACATCTATCCTCAGAAACTTTCACATTCATAAGATTTGTAGGACTACTAACAGTATGGAAAGTAGTGGTAGCCTCGTCGATGGAACGCCCGCCTTGAACGTATGGTGTGTAATTTGGTCTTGGTGCGTAATTTGACCTTTTAAGGCGAGAAGAAGATGAAAAAAAGATGGAAAAACACGGTCGAATTTCGATCAAATGTTTATACCATTCAGTTTAATCTATACTAATCTATACTTCTATACTAATATTATAAAGCTAAAGAGTTTGTTTGTTTGTTTGGTTGAACGCGCTAATCTCAGGAACTACTGGTCCGAATTGAATAATTCTTTTTGTGGTAAATAGTTCATTTATCGAGGAAGGTTATAAGCTATATATCATCGCGCTACGACCAATAGGAGCGGAGCAGTAACGAATAATGTGGCAAAAACGGGAAAATTCCCGAACATGAATCGGGTATTATAGACTTATAATCATAGACTCTATAACATCACTCTACGCCAAAGTAACTATTAGCGCAGGTGAAACCGCGGGCACAGCTAGTACCGGATACTGATGCAAACGTCAAAGTATTATTTCGGACATCTGAAACATCCTGTATAACTGAATATCGCCCAAAATGGCGCTTGGGTCACTTCACTCTTTAGATAGATAAAGTACTCTATATTTTACAAACAAAGAAAATAATACAACATTTTTAGTTCTAAATACATCATCATCATCACGCCTGTATTCCCCGCAGGGGTAGGCAGAGGTGCACTGTAGTGCGCCCACACTTCGCCGATGTATTTTGGTCCCAATGTAATAGGGGGCGAGCCTAATGCCATTATACCGGGCACAATCCCCCTCAATACGGGGGAGAATTGGGCCATAGTCCACCATGCTGGCCCAGTGCGGTTTGGTGAACTTCACACGCCTTTCTATAGACGTGCAGGTTTCTTGACGATGTTTTCCTTCATAGTTATATATATATAGTTCTAAATATATGATTTTTTTTTTTGAACTAAGCTTATTCTTTTTTTTTTCAGTGTTAGTTCTGTACCGACATAGAAGAAGGGAAGGCCACTTACCGTCCAATTGCTGATGGTTGCCATGCAACAGCTGCAGCTGAACAGTGTGGGTCGCGTTCACTATAACTATAGACCCATCCTCTCTGCCGACCACCAATCGATTAGCGGCGAGCAGATATATCGACGCCGTCAACTTCATTTCTTTAACAATCAAGAAAGCAATGGTAGTCTATCACAGCGATACCCAAACTTGGCCCCTGTCATGTCCAGTACAAAAAGCTCAGTGCGACGTCATTTTCCCGACAAACGTGACAGTTGAAATATATAAAACTTTTGTCTACACGGTCAGGCTAAGGGTGCTGGTTCCGTAGAATAGTCATTAGGGTTCCGCCAAAATTATCTACGCATACAAATGTACGACATAATACCGAACTATACAACAGTTATTCATAAAACAGTAAAACAATTTATTTCTTCACATTAAAACTTAAGTTAAGAATATATACTACAGCCCTTTTTAACGTCCCACTGCTGGGCACTGGGCCTCCCCTCAATGCGGGGCTGAGGGGGATTCGGACCATAGTCCACCACGCTGGCCCAGTGCGGGTTGGCCAAGTTACAAATTTATTAAAAAAAATGTTCTTATATGAATTTCAGTGTTGATTTGTAATCATTTGATATGGGGCTCCATACAATAAAACGTATTTGGTTAGTGTTCCGTTATCTTTAAAGTTTAGGAACTGGTCTAACAAACAAACATCCATACTTTAAAAAAAAATGATTTTAATGGTATGATTAGCATGCTAGTATCAGGGGTAGCCGAGTGGTCGAACGCACGCCTTGCAATCAAAGTGTGCAGGTTCAAACCCCAGCTCGCACTTCTGGGATTTATGTGCGAATCTCATTCTCATCTGAGATTATCACTTGCTATGAAACGGTGAAGGAAAACATCGTTAGGAAACCTGCATATCTGAAGGAACTTGACTAGTTTTCGATAGATGTGTGAAGTCTGTCAACCCGCACCGGGCCAGCGTGGTGAACTATGGCCTGAATCCCCCTCGCATTGAGGGGAGGCCCGTGCCCAGCAGTGGGACGTTAAAAGGGCTGTAGAAGTAGTAGTAGATTAGCATGCTTAAGTCAATGCATATCCTCTGAAGTTTGAAGATGTATTATTACCCGGTTCCTCTGATAGGTGCAACTGGTCCAATATGCCGACAGGACTCGGGTTCATTTCGGCCCACGCCATGTCCAAACTGGTCATCACTATCGGCGCGTGCGCTGCATCATAAACATGTTTATTGGCAAAAAAACACGAAATATCACAAGGGGGCCGTTCAAGTATTACGTAAACACTATGGGGGGTGGGGGGTCTTTGTTATGCTTATTTTGGATGACATGGGGGGTAGGGGAGTCTAGATGATGATTACGTCATCAGTAGTTATTTACTTTTTTACACGAATGGCAACCATTGTCTATGCTTGAAAACGAAACGCATTTTCGGGGATGAAATTATAACATTATACCTAATTATAATATAAAAAATAGCAGTGGTAGCCGAGTGGTCGAACGCACGCTTTGCAATCAAAGTGCGCAGGTTCTATCCCCGGCTCGCACCTCTGGGTTCCATGTGCGAATCTCATTTTCATCTGAGATTATCACTTGCTAAGAAACGGTGACGGAAAACATCGTGAGGAAACCTGTGTGCCCGGTATAATGGCAATAGGCTCGCCCCCTATTACATTGGGACCAAAATACATCGGCGAAGTGTGGGCGCACTGCAGTGCACCTCTGCCTACCCCTTCGGGGAATACAGGCGTGATGATGTATAATATAAAAAAAAATACTTTTTTAATTGAAAAATGTTTACGTAAGCATGGGGGGAGGGGGTAAGAGCTTTGCTTACTTTTGCTGACAAGGGGTATGGGGGTTAATAATTTTTATAAATCTGCTTGCGTAATATTTGAACGGCCCCAAGGGGGAAGAGGGGGGTATAGTAAGATATCACGTGTATTTATTTTTTCGTCAAAGGCGCGAATTACTAATCCGAAAAGCGGCGTGTACCTAGTGTCAAGTGTGACCTTGCTCGCCGTTGCCAGGCAACGTCCTTAATTACAGAATATAATTAAATTATACTTTATACATGTATTTAAAGAAATTATTTAAAAAAAATGAGATACTTTTCAGGTACCTACTAAAAATACACATGATTTTGGGTGGGGGGGAGGGTTAGTCTAAAACCTCACCACGTATCACAAATGGGGAGGGTGAGGATTAAAATATGTTTATAAAAAATCACGTGATTAATGGACGGCCCCTTAGGGAAGTGTGGGTACACTGCAGTTCACTTCTGCCTACCCTTACTGGCGTGATGATGACGTGTTTATAATACCGTGAATGGTATTATATTGTTAGGTCCAACTAATGTCAAATAGCAACCGTGGTGCCTTCTTTATATCTGTGGCAATTCAGCCAATACAGTTATTTTTGTCTCCCACTTTGCAATGGAGGGAAGGGGATACATTTTTCTTCCAACTCCTCCTACACCTTTTTCGATTAAATTCGTGCGGGTTCAAAGACAATTTAGCTTTTCGCCGGGACTCGCCGAGGGTCAAACCTCGTTGTCTTCAATGGACACCGCTGTCGATCCTGGCTTACAGGAGTAACAGTGGTGGGAATGTGTGGCGGGCTTAGTATCAAAAAAAATAAAAAATACTGTGAATGGTGTAGTATGTACTTACAAGTGAGTTGGTTAGGTGTCGGCACTGCCGCGTCGTCCACGTTCCATAAGGAGACAACTCCCGCCGAGTCTCCTCTCAGAAGCAATCGCCGTTGCTTACCGCCCGCGGATGTTAAAATAAATCTCATAGCCGGAGGGCAGGATAACAACTGTACCCAAGAAATAAAAAAGTACAATTGGACGTAGTCAGATTAAGAATGACATTAGAATCACATCTAAAGGCGCGCTTGGCGAGTGAGAGCAACTGTTGATGCCGCGATGCCGTGATGCGAATACTTCGAGCAGCTCCGTGGCTCCTCGGTTCTTCCCGCCGCTTAGATTCCGCCCACCGGCTGACTCCGCTCACTCAGCGCTACGACGTTTCTCTCTCTCTACTCTAAATAACATTATGTTTCACATCTGCCAGGCGTCCCGCGACAATTTTTTGTACTTAGTGAGATTTACCTGTCACCCGACGAAATGCAATCAAGGAGTTTCTTGCCCTTCGTTTTGGTATAGCAAATTTTAACTCGTCCAGACATAGTTTATACACTTAATCTTAAATTTAATCTTTATGAATGAAGCAGTAGTAGCCGAGTGGTCGAACGCACGCCTTGCAATCAAAGTGTGCAGGTTCAAACCTCGGCTCGCACCTCTGGGATTTATGTGCGAATCTCGTTTCCATCCGAGATTATCACTTGCTATGAAACGGTGAAGGAAAATATCGTGAGGAACCTGCACGTCCGAGGGAACTTGACTAGTTCTCGTTAGATGAGTGAAGTCTGCCAACCCGCACTGGGCCAGCGTGGTGGACTATGGCCCGAATCACCCTCGCATTGAGGGGAGGCCCGTGCCCAGCAGTGGGACGTTAAAAGGGCAGTAGTAGTATATTATTAACACAGAGTTCGTTTTGGTTTGAAATTTTGCAACACACGTCTTAACGCCGCAAGTGAGCTCAGAGTTTAACAATGTACTGACCTTATTATCCGGATGTGCCAATATTCCAAACAGCACTGGACTATCGTGGTCCACAGTCGGTCCGTGGAAACCCTTGTGGTCCGGTACGGAACTATATTTAAAAAAAAAACATAAATTATCACCCAAATCCATAGACAGTTTGCAAACCATCTACAAGTTGTCTATAATACAATTGTGAATGAATCATAACTATGCATTAATTTGGAGTTTATGCAGGGTGTTTCAGAAGTCCGAAATAATACTTTTGGGTACATATCGTCGGGTGACAGGAAAAACTCATTAAGTGACAAAATAAACCGGCCAAATGCGAGTCCGCACGAAGGGTTCCGTACCAATATATATAAAAACAGCAATAAAATCACGTTTGTTGTATGGGAGCTTCCTTAAATATTTAAAATCAATATCAATCAAAATCAATTCTGTTTTTTAGTATTTGTTGTTATAGCGGCAACAGAAATACATCATCTGTGAAAATTTCAACTCTTTAACTATCACGGTGCATGAGATACAGCCTGGTGACAGACGGACGGACGGACAGCGAAGTCTCAGTAATAGGGTTCCCGTTTTACCCTTTGGGTACGGAACCCTAAAAACAATGCAGTAATTTGAATTTTAATAGTTTTTTTGATGTGATTCAGTGATTTTTGCTTCTTGGAATTCTGTAAAGTAATGTACTTATGGATATTATGACTGTTTCCAGGGAAAGTTGTTGATATTTTAAGGTACTTAGTTCAAAAAACATCTTTCCTATTTTTTGCAGTTTGTGAGTTTTTTCTGTCACCCGACTATATACAGTAGCTAGTAAATGGGGATGCTTAGCGAAGGCAAACTATACCTAAAAGTTTCTGAGTTATAAACCTTTGAATATCGGTCACAGGTATTGTGTTCTGGCTTTTGAGTGCATAAATTACTCTGTTAAAAAGTGTAAATAACATTACGAGGGACGGCTCCCAATATTCACAAAACAGAACGTTGAAATTTGACATAGGACTCCCATATATACGCTGGCCGTTGCTAGAATCCAGCTTTGCACGACGCGAGCTACCAATGTGAAGGGTGAGCGAACTACCCCCTACCTCCTGGTTCCTCGATTTATAAACGATCTACCGACTACCTTACGCGATTCCATTACACCCAGTAATATGAAACCAAAATTAAAAACTCATTGCTTAAACATTGTGCGATGCACATAAAAACTGGCTAAGTGCGAGTTGGACTCGCGCACGAAGGGTTCCATTATCTATAAAAACGGCAAAAAAATCACGTTTGTTGTATGGGAGCCCCCTTAAATATTTATTTTATTCAGTTTTTTAGTATTTGTTGTTATAGCGGCAATAGAAATACATCATCTGTGAAAATTACAACTCTCTAACTATTACGGTTCATGAGATACAGCCTGGTGACGGACGGACTGATGGATGGATGGACGGACGGACGGACGGACGGACGGATAGACGGACGGACGGACGGACAGCGAAGTCTTAGTAATAGGGTTCCCGTTTTACCCTTTGGGTATGGAACCCTAAAAACAAGAAGAAAAGAAAATACGCTTATGTAGTTCCATTATTCTTGAATGTGTTGTGTAAATTTGCTAAGTAGCTGCAAGTAATTTCAACATCGTTTTAAACCTCAGTGTTTTTTGTATGTCATTAAATATTTTTGAATAATATAATAACCCATATATTATACCCGTATTTATACCATATAATATACTATATAATAACCCATATATTATACCCGTATTTATACCATATAATATACTATATAATAACCCATATATTATACCCGTATTTATACCATATAATATACTATATAATAACCCATATATAATACCCGTATTTGATTAAATGATAATTGAATAAAAAAAAGATATTAAAAGTTTTAGAAATTTACGGCGAAAACGAAGCTGAAAAGACATGTTCGAATTCCAATCAAATTTTTGTACCATTCCGTTGAATTGTACTTATGAATACAATTAATTATTATATCGGACTCCTGATACACCCTGTCGCTAGTGTTATACAGTTAACACACGGACTAAACTTAACTAAACTAAATGCACGTTTCAGTTTTATCAAGTGTAGTCCAAATATATACTAAAGTATTTTTATTTACATACAAAAAATACACTTTTTCAATTTTAAATACTTGAATTTATATATTGCCGTCTATTCCGTTGCCACAACAAAACTGCACTAAACCAATTAAAGTATTGCCGTCCTTGTCACGACCGTAACGTATGAGCAAGACGGCAATATTTTCAGTGCTGTCAAATATAGTTTACATAATTAATTTTAAAACAAATGATGGATAATAAATTATGGAAGTGCTAACGCAAATTATAAATTAAAACTACACTACTACTACTACTACTACAGCCCTTTTAACGTCCCACTGCTGGGCACGGGCCTCCACTCAATGCGAGGGGGATTCGGGCCATAGTCCACCACGCTGGCCCAGTGCGGGTTGGCAGACTTCACACATCTATCGAAAACTAGACAAGCTCTCTCAGACGTGCAGGTTTCCTCACGATGTTTTCCTTCACCGTTTCATAGCAAGTGATAATCTCGGATGAAAATGAGATTCGCACATAAATCCCAGAGGTGCGAGCTGGGGTTTGAATCTGCACACTTTGATTTGCAAAGCGTGCATTCGACCACTCGGCTACCACTGCTATATAAAAACTACACTATATACATTAATTAATACTCATAATTAATTAATAATTAAATAAAAAAACAAAGTGTCTACTAATAAAACAAATTATTACGCTAACCACAACAGTAAAGCGTTTATCAGGGGCCTTACCATAACCTCATACAGTATTATTGTTTTAATATTCACTGTCATTATTTGACAGATTTCATAGGGGGACTCATCATTTATAAGGGGGGGGGGGGGGGTAGTGTAAAAGGCAACAGGCGCATCTATATACGTCTACGCGTAGTTTGATAAGGCTCCTTACAAACGAATAAACAAGCTTGAAACAAGGTGTGCGCGCAAAATAATCTATCTACAATCATTGACGTAAAAATACATATATGCAGTATCAATGTCACCAACACAAAAATATATTATGTCGATATATAAACTTGTAAGTGCCTCGTAACCCTTTTTTTTACTACCCTATTACTTATAACCCACGTCCCACTGCTGGGCCAGGCACAGGCCTTCCTTCAATACGAGGGGGATTCAGGCCATAGTCCACCACGCTGGCCCAGTGCGGTAGTCAAGTTCCCTCAGACGTGCAGGCCCGTAGGCCTATACAAAACAAAATCTTTTTTTTTTTATTCGTGTATGCCAAAAAGCACATACAAATAGTCAGATTCTACCACCGATTCGGAATGCTGCTTCCACTGAGAAGAGCCGGTAAGAAACTCAACCTTTCAAAATTATAATTGCGAGTAATACATTCTCAGGAGCAGCAACGCCATGAGAGCAGACAGCACCTTTGCCACAATACTAGAGAAGAATTATACTCACGGCAGTCTAATATTAAATACAAATATAGTGTTTACGCTTAGGAAGCTAGTACAGTAAGGTGCGTCTACTCTCATTTACAATGAAGGGATTATTATAAACCACAGATGGTTATAGAAATAATTGCTTTGGTATGATGCCTTTAACGCAGTATGGGAGAGAAGATGGTAAGTCATTAAGAGGAAAATGGTTGGACCAGTCCTCGCAAGTAGCACCCGTACACGAGCATGACTTGAGGAGCAGCCATCACTCTCCTCAACCATATTCGACTTAGACATTGCGTCTAGTATTTTTATGTCAATGATATACACAGATAATAAATATAAACAAACGTTATGTGCTGACCCACTTATAGCCCTTCCGCGAAGTTTGCTAAAACAAGAAATGTTTTATATCTTCATATATTATTAATATTATAGCTTCAAGTATAGCTAAAGCTTAATTAGACATGCCAATAGCGCTGATTCTGTTGGCGACAAACAAAAACTAAACTAAATTTGATCGGACGAAATACACTTCGCTTAGACATTACGGTAGTGCGAGTAACGATAGTACAGATAGCATTGAGACGAGCAGAGTGTTCAAAATGAATTAAAACCATATCTCAATGGCACAAGGTGTGTTTCAAAATGTGCACAGCACACGGCAGGCTGTCATTCATAAAGGAATTTTGCCCCATTGTGATAAAGTTTAATTTACTATGTTGTTCTGATCATTTTGAACAATCGAAACGTCTTTATATTTTGATGTTAGTAAGAAAGATTTTTATACTGACTGTATGATTAGTTTAGTGTAGTTTAGTTCGCTGACAACAGAATCACCGCCAATACTCATGGCATTTAGTGTTTTTTAAGTATCAAATAGACGGAAGGCTTTGTCCATAAACTAAAGTGTATTTTTTTTATTATTACAAATACATTTATCCTTATATCATAGGTATAGAGACAAAGAGTTTAAGATTTCATTAGAGTGGCGAAGCGGGCGATACCGGCGCGTCATCATTACTCAACGACCTTACCAATCACTGAACAGTTTTTTTGTCTATATTCAATGTATCAGAAGTCCGAAATAATACTTGACCGTTTGCACCAGTATTGGGTATACAACTGAATGGTATAAAAAAGTACGTAAATTCGAAAATTACCTACTTCATTTTTGTCACCGCCAAATTTTATTTTACTACTACTACAGCCCTTTTAACGTCCCACTGCTGGGCACGGGCCTCCCCTCAATGCGAGGGGGATTCGGGCAATAGTCCACCACCGCTGGCCCAGTGCGGGTTGGGAGACTTCACACATCTATCGAGAACTAGTCAACTTCCCTCAGACGTGCAGGTTTCCTCACGATGTTTTCCTTCACCGTTTCATAGCAAGTGATAATCTCGGATGTAAATGAGATTCGCACATAAATCCTAGAGGTGCGAGCCGGGGTTTGTACCTGCACACTTTTGATTGCAAGGCGTGCGTTCGACCACTCGGCTACCACTGCTTTAAATAAATAAATCATTTATTTATTTATTTTTATTTTATAATCATGTAATATCTCAAGTCGTATTACATTTCTTGACGCATCAATTCGCTCAGAGCTATATACTATTTAGTTTATGGACAATTCCTTAAAAAAAAAAAACAAAACTATGTAACATTTGGCAATAGGTGCTCCGATGACAAATCTACTGATGAAATTAATCAAACGTACCATGCCAATTTGAACTTTAACGCCCCGAATAGATAGGGGCTCAAAAATAAGCGCGCTGTAATATTTGCCAATAGCAAAACGAACTGTATTGTCTCATAGATAAAGCTGATTCTTCAACGGAATGGCATTGACGGTACGAGCGAAATTTCGGAGCGTAGTCGCGTTCTTTTAACAAAGAAATTCAATCTTTATGTATATCAGCACAGAGTTCGTATTGGCAAATATTATCCAGCGCGTGTCGTTACGCTTCCGTGTGAGGTTTAAATGTCTAGCTGTTATTTTAATCGTAGCTATTTTTTTAAAATAACCTTATTAAGATCATTTTACCATTTCAACATTACCTGAATATGGCAACCAATTAAAAAAAAACAGCCAAGTGCGAGTCGGACTCGCGCACGAAGGGTTCCGTACCATTATCTATTAAAACGACAAAAAAACACGTTTATTGTTTAGCAGCCCCCTTAAATATTTACTTTATTCTGTTTTTTAGTATTTGTTGTTATAGCGGCAACAGAAATACATACCAGACAGACAGACAGACGGACAACAAAGTGATTCTATAAGGGTTCATTTCTTCCTTTTTTTAAACCAATAAAATCAAAACTATTTTGTTCGTATATGCCAAATAGGACTTACAAATAGTCATATTCTACCACCTACCACAGGTACGGAACCCTAAAAAAATAATTACCAATATTCTGTCTTCTTAAAAATTATTTCTCACACCCATTTTAAATCACATTGTATATTATAACTAAGTTAAACAACTTTTTAGAGCTTCTGTAAACTATCTGTATATGCTTATAGCTCTGTCCTTCTCAGTCGGGTTGAGTTGGGAGTCATATCAGGTAATGTATAAGGAATTTGTTTTTTATAAAATAAAAATCGTTCGATATCGCATTGATTAGCTTCTAACACAATACAACATCACCTTATTAGTACTAATCCCATTAGCACATCAAACTAAACTTAACTAAACGCATTTCCTTCCTATTTTTAGCCGAGAAAAAAAAAGGAGGAGGATCTCAATTCGACGCGTCTTTTTGTTTTTTTTTTTGTACCTATCATCACGCAAATCTCCCGTGTCATTCGACCGATTTCAAAATTTTTTATGACGTTTGCTAGGGAATTCTTCGAGGGTGGTCCTATTTTCAAAATATTATCAGAACTCAACCCCCTTGGGGGTGAAATCGGAGGTAGAAGGTCACACAATTTCAAAACTATTTTTTTCGTCATAATATGTGACAAGAACACTATTTTTTTTTTAGTAGCAACAGAATTATATCTGAACTAACTGTGCCCGCGACATCGTACGCGCGGAATTCAGGAACCCTAATTGTTACCCAAAATAAAAGTAGCACCACTTATAATTTGTAATATTAGCTATCGGCTAGTGAAAATCCTGTTAAAATCGGTTCATCCGTTTGAGAGATTACCCGAAAAAACCCGTTTTTATATACTGCGGAAACCTAATATTTTTTCTAAAATAAAATTTTATATCCTGCTTACACATAAGAACCAAGAAAAGGACGGAAATATATTTAGTATAGTTAAATTTAGTTTGTATTACTGATTTATTGTGTTAAACCCTTTAATAAGTCCATAAACAAGTATAGTATAGTCAAACAAAACATACCCATCGTATAATCCCAAACTATGCAACACTTTTACTATGGGTACCGTACAATTGACTGGGGACGGTCCCAGTAACACCCAGACTGGGGCAAAGTGCGTAATTTGCCGCTGTACATGACATACCCATAGTACAAGCTTTGGGATTATATAATGAGTATGTGTTGTCTAGTGATATTTATTTATTTATATACTAATAATCTTACTTGGCTGGTAGTCTGTATAGGTATCCCTTGCCTTCAGTAGACCAGACCAAAACTCTGTCTGGTGCCAGGAAGTCACCAGACATCCACCGTTCACCAGACGGTGCTTGAATCGAACACAATACTGAGAAATCACCTGAAATTAAATAAAAAAAAAAAATACAATAAATAAAAGCGTTGGCGTGATGATCTTGACGCTTATTTGGACCGTGTGAGAGCGAAATACCGGAATGAATGGATGGAGGAGGGGGAGACTTTTGCCCAGCAGTGGGACACAAATGGTTAGAAAAAAAAAACATTGCAATTAAAAAAATATAACATAATCACGAGTAATAGATAGAGGTGCACTGCAGTGCACCCACACTTCATCGATATATATATATATATATATATTGGGCCCAATGTAATAGGGGGCTAGCCCATTGCTATTATATCGGCCACATTCCCCCTCAATACGAGGGAGATACACTTGTTCTAGGGCGACCCTACATATTTAATGTGCGAACCATATTTGTTCAAGTGCAAACCTACATATTTCATGTGCGAACCTACATTTTTCATGTGCGAACCTACATTTTCCATGTGCGAACCTCCCCTCTTCAAGTGCAAACCTACATTTTTCATGTGCGAACCTACATTTTCCACGTGCGAATAAACTTTATCGATGTGCAAATACACATTTTTAATGTGCGAACCTACTTTCTTCAAATGCAAACCTACATATTTCATGTGCGAACCTACTTTCTTCAAATGCAAACCTACATATTTCATGTGCGAACCTACTTTCTTCAAATGCAAACCTACATATTTCATGTGCGAACCTACTTTCTTCAAATGCAAACCTACATATTTCATGTGCGAACCTACTTTCTTCAAATACAAGCCAACTTTTTTTCTCAACCTTCCATGTCTACCTGTTTTAACATATATAAACTCACCTGCGTCATATATCTGACAGTACTTGGCACATACAATAAGTACAGTCCGTTGATTGTACGCGCAGCAGTTCAATGACAAAGCATTTAAACATCTAATCTGCTTCGATTCGTTCTCATATATCGGCTCGGATTGCTTGTTCTCGTGGCCCAACAGCGACCAGACCTGTAGAAAAAAAAATCGCTAGACAACACATACTCATCGTACGATCTCAAACTAAGCAATGCTTGTATTATGGGTACCGTACAATGGATTGGGGGCGATTCCAGTTACACCCAAAACAAAATAAATTCCGAAAATACAAAAATATACCGTGTTTATACTGTGCCTGCTTGGTTACTGAAAATTTTATCCATAACGAAGTTATAGGGGGTCGAAAATGGCCTGAACTACTTCAAGAAAAGGATGGTACGGCCGTGCCCCACTGCTCGACTTGCCGGCGGCACTGCCGTGCCCCCCGATATATCTATTACAGCCCTTTTTAACGTCCCACTGCTGGGCACGGGCCTCCCCTCAATGCGAGGGGGATTCAGGCCATAGTCCACCACGCTGGCCCAGTGCGGGTTGGCAGACTTCACACATCTATCGAGAACTAGTCAAGTTCGCTCAGACATGCAGGTTTCCTCACGATGTTTTCCTCCACCGTTTCATAGCAAGTGATAATCTCGGATGAAAATGGGATTCGCACATAAATCCCAGAGGTGCGAGCCGGGGTTTGAACCTGAACACTTTGATTGCAAGGCGTGCGTTCGACCACTCGGCTAGCACTGATATATATATAATAAAACATATATATATTATATAAATTATGTATGAGTATGTGTTTGTATTTCTATATTATATCTCGTCGTCGAATTGTCAATAAATAATAATAATAGTATCTCTACCACACTTACTTTCACAGTACCGGTAATAGATATAGCGAGCACGACGTCGTCTTTCCTTGATGAGGGCCGAAGAACCTGAAAAGTAGCACTTAAGTTATTTTATAGGGTTCCGTATCTCAAATGGAAAAAGGAGAACCATAATATGCTCATGTTTCTACGCTACCTTTGAGATAGTGTACTTAGTGCGGTTTTTTTTTAATCTGGTTTCCGATCCACCCCTATCGTGGCCCTGTCGGCCCACACAGGAGCGCCGTAGCACATACAGCCTAGGTAAGTTGTTAGATATTGGTTTGGTTAGGGAACGGAACGGAACGTAACAAAGAATAATGTGTTGAAATAAAACTATTTTACGGATTCTATCGCGTATCCACTTTCTGCGTGGATCGGACCGCAAACAACAACTAAATATGAGGGTACCTAGTTATTAACTATGACATCAGGACGTCTAACACCTCAGTCCCCCCGTGACCATGGTTGCTGTAAAGCAGCTGAAACGTCGGGAACATAAAAAAATTAAATAAACGCGATAGAATCCGTAAAATAGTTTTATTTCAATGTGTAGTATTAGCGTAAATATAAGAAAACAATAAAATAATAATGTGATAGGGTTTTTGACAGATGTCACTCATGGAGAATAAAAGATGGAGCACGAACACAGATAACTTGTTTTATTTATTAATAAGTTATTAAGTTAATAACTAACATATTTGATATACGTCGCACCGTAAATTATTTTAAGAGTGTAGTTAGATACCTATCGATTTATGGCGGTCGGCTTGCGAACTAGACGTGGGCGTTATTTCACGTCACTAGTTACAATAACTAGCTACGCGGCATGTAACCGAACCACTCGTTTCGAGTCAAATTACAAGTTAGCGATTTTTGTAACTGCGTTATTTCTGTTATCAATTACTGTGAGCGAGGGACGTCAGTCGGTCGGTGGAGCACGTTACTTTTCATTCGCATCGCGCCTACCGGCCGGCTGAGTAAGAAAGAACGGATGACACGAATAAAACCGAAGTAATCCAAACTTTATAGCTAAAAACACTTAGATAGCGATTTAATTTATTTTCGTATCATGTGTAACTGTATAGTTGGTGGAGTTATTTATGCAAACAATCACAGTAGCTAAATAAAAATAACTAGTTACAAAAATCAAGAGTTTTGAAACATGTGACACCGACCAAGTAACTGTTTTCGTTACGTTTCTTGATAATGACGTAACGACTCACGTCTACCTTGAACCCCCAGGTAAAGACGGCCCTGACAGTGGGACATCCAATAGCCTATTAAAAAAATACAATTAGGGATCTTACGTACATGTAAAGCAGATATCCAATCGGGATTCATCTTAGAACTCAGCGAGAAGAGTAACTCCAACGAGAAAGGATCCATGATCAGTATTTCAGCATAGTACCCGTTGCAGAAGAGACGTAAGTCCTCACTGTTGCACATGTGGTATGCCTGAGAGCGCGGAGAACAGAGAATTACTCCTAGACAACTATATCGGGGGCTGAAAGGCTTAAGCGACATTTTTTTTAACTTTACAGGAGAGCATGCTCATTCGACGCAGAAAAAAATGCTGATTCCAAATATGTATATAAGTCAATATCGCCCAAAAGTGTCGCTTAAAACAAATAGCCTTTCAACCCTCGATATATTTTAGTCAATAGATATTTAGTATTTCATAGCTAAGTTAGTATAAACTAGTTTCTACCCGCGACTTCGTCCGCGCATACTTCGATGATTCAATATCTTCAGAAAGTCTAGCCTATATGTTATTCTGATGTACAAACAATAATACTGTAAAGTTTCATTAAAATCCATTCAGTAGTTTTTGCGTGAAAGAGTAATAATTAATATAAAGTAATAATTTGTTTGATTTTTTTCTCTCTCTCTCTCTACATCACTCTAAGGTTGGCTGGTAGAAAATGCCTGAGGCATTAAGCTTACCTTGTACATTTTTTACTTCTGCATAATTGTGCAAAAAATAAATAAATAAATAAACATCCATCCATCCTCACAATATTAGTAGGAAGTATGAATAGTAGGACTAGTAGGACCAGGACTAGTAGGACTAGGACTAGTAGGACTAGGACTAGTAGGACTAGGACTAGTAGGACTAGGACTAGGACTAGTAGGACTAGGACTAGGACTAGTAGGACTAGGACTAGTAGGACTAGGACTAGGACTAGTAGGACTAGTAGGACTAGGACTAGGACTAGTAGGACTAGGACTAGGACTAGTAGGACTAGGACTAGTAGGACTAGGACTAGTAGGACTAGGACTAGTAGGACTAGGACTAGTAGGACTAGGACTAGTAGGACTAGGATTAGTAGGACTAGGACTAGTAGGACTAGGACTGGTAGGACTAGGACTAGTAGGACTAAAAGGTCTAGTATGATTAGTAGGACTAGTATGTTTAGTAGGACTAGTAGGTCAAGTAGGACTAGTATGACTAGTAGGTCTAGTAGGACTAGTAGAACTAGTATGATTAGTAGAACTAGTAAGACAAGTATGATTAGTAGGACTAGTAGGATTAGTAGGTCTAGTAGGATTAGTAGGACTAGTAGGTCTAGTAGAACTAGTAGGACAAGTATGATTAGTAGGACTAGTAGGACAAGTATGATTAGTAGGACTAGTAGGATTAGTAGGACTAGTAGGTCTAGTAGGACTAGTATGACTAGTAGGTCTAGTAGGACTAGTCCTACTAGATTACTGGTTAAGTACTGGTTCTACTAGAGAACTAGTATGATTAGTAGGACTAGTAGAACTAGTAGGACTATTAGGACTAGTAGGACTAGTATGATTAGTAGGACTAGTAGGACTGGCAGGACTAGTGGGACTAGTAGGACTAGTGGGACTAGTAGGACTAGTAGGACTAGTTCAATTAATAGGATATATACGGTAGTGTCCAACCGAAGGTCGATTTCTAGCCAAAGCCAACATTAAAGCCTATCTTTAACCAAGCAGCTCACCTGGATGTTAGTATGAATGTGAGACAGTTTCACACTCTCCCGGCACTTGCCGTCCACCAGATCCCAGGTACACATCTCGCCCGCCTCCGATGAACTAACTATGAAGTTGTTATCCTATAAAACATGAAATTATATACATCATCACACCTGTATTCCCCGAAGGTGTAGGCAGTGGAACAATGCAGTGCGCCCACACTTCGCCGATGTATTTTGGTCCCAATGTAATAGGGTGCGAGCCTATTGCCATTACACCAGGCAAACTCAATACGAGGGAGATTTGGGTCATAGTCCACCACACTGGCCCAGTGCGGTTTGGTGAACTTCACACGCCTTTCTATAGTCGTGCAGGTTTTCTCACGATGGTTTCCTTCACCATTTCATAGCAAAATGAGATTCGCACATGAAACTCAGAGGTGCCAGCCGGGGTTTGAACCTGCACCCTTTGTTTGCAAGGCGTGCATTCGAACACTTGGCTACCACTGCTCCCATCATGCCAAAATCTGTATGTACCTGAATAATGGAAGCCCTGGACAAACAAGTCACTGGTGCTGTGTGCCCCACCAGCAGACACCTCGGAGTCATCTTCAGGGTCTCTGGCTCGACCTGCCAGATGCAGATCTGGCCATCGTAGCAGCCCGTGACGAGGGTCTTCTGGTCACGGGAGAGGTACACCGAGGAGATGCAGTGGGTTGGGGCGTGCTTGCCCCATAGGACTACGGGGACTATGAGGTTCGTGCCTGGCATGGTGGCCTGAGAATAAAAGTTTTTATTTGTGGTATCATTTAAAAGGAAGTTATATTTTAGTTAGTTTTTTTTTTCTTTCTTTAAGTTGATATTGGTGTAGATTTACTCAGTAGCCGAAATTTTTGTGGCCAGCCCCATTACCACCACCTATCTTGCAGCAATGCTTATAAACATTTGGAACGTGCTTAATAACTATTGTTGGGCAAGACGGCACAAGTTGTTCGCTGTGCCGCAGTGCAGCACGGCCGCTCGTGCGATGTCCCCCATACCGCGCATACTAACTGCGCTCAACGCCCTTGTGTGCCAAAATTCCGAGCTGGACTTATTTGCTGATGAATGGAAGGTAATAGTGTCAGAAAGTGTGAAGATGTGTGAGATGAAAGAGTGAAAGGTCTATCTGTCTTACCTATTGTGTTACTGTGTCATTAGTGTAAATGTCAATTGTATTGCCGTTCTAATTGATAAATAATATTACTCTCAGTACTAAAGTCCACTCAGTAAAAAAACTGTCAAAAATTGACAGTTACCACTGAATCAACAATACTTTAAGAGGTAGGCCCCTTAGGCCTAGGCTACAGGGGGTAGGGGTTTGACAGCTAATTTGGATGATATAATTAGGGGGCCGTCCATTAATCATGTGATGTATTTTTTAGCATTTTTGGTATGTTAATGGTATGTATTTTGTCACTGTGATATTTCATAGGCCATTAGTCTTGGCCACTTCTTATCAATATATCGAGGGGTGACTGGCTGTTTGACTTAAGTGACACTTTTGGGCGATATATACATATTTGGAATCCGCTATTTTTTTCTCCTGGTCCAACCATTTTCCTCTTAATGACTTACCATCTTCTCTCCCATACTGCGTTGAAGGCATCATACCAAAGCAATTATTTCTATAACCATCTGTGGTTTAGAATAATCCCTTCATTGTAAATGGGAGTAGATGCACCTTACTGTACTAGCTTCCTAAGCGTAAAGACTATATTTGAATTTAATATTAAACTGCAGTGAGTATAATTCTTCTCCAGTATTGTGGCAAAGGTGCTGTCTGCTCTCATGGCATTGCTGCTCCTGAGAATGTATTACTCGCAATTATCAATTTGAAAAAAGTAACCATTGAGATTCTTACTGGCTCTTCTCAGTGGAATCTGACTATTTGTAAGTGCTTTTTGGCCTACACGAATAAAAACAATCTTTGATTTTTGATTTTGATTTTGCATGAAATAAGTATGCTTTCTTGTAAAGTAAAAAAAAAATTACTTAAGTCAAATAGCCTTCCACCCCTCAATATACATTTTAAAATCATCAGTTTTAATTATTATAAATTATATTCGGTATACAATTTAAACATGAGACATAAATACATATTTTAGAACGTAGGAGTTGTTAATGGGCTCTTATATGTACTGGCAATATTTCCATAGACTCAGCGTTAGATAATAAGACAAATAACACCTAAATTCACCGCGAACATGGATTGTTAGCATAACAATAAGATAACATATTATTTTCTATGTACACCTCCCATAAAGACCAAGGCTAAATCAATAATATTACCTGCCCAGCGCTCGCTGGAGCCGAACAGAAGATTCAAACAGCTGGTACACTAATTAATCTTCATGGACATTAACAGTAATACAGCTGATATGCAATAATGAATTTATAATAAATAAAAATTATTCGCACTGCGACAAAATTCAATCACTCTTGCTGTCAAAATTTTGACAACTGGCTGATGGCTGATAGTTTGCGATTGTGACGTTTAATTTTGTTGTCAGCTGAATTGTGGTAGCACTGCTTTAGTGATGTCCAAGATCTTTCGGTTTGATGTGATTACCGGTTTACTTATAAAACCGGTAAGATTATTGATATTTGATAAATTAATAAATCAATTCATTAGGCTTATCATATGAGAACTAACCAAAAGCTGACTAACCTAACCAAAAAAAACATACAATCAAGTGCAACACTAGCTACCCCGGGTAAATCACGAGCAGCTTCATTACGCGCGCGCGTAAAGAAGCAACGGCAACTAACGCTACCTACATGAATTCATTAATTCTTTCGGCACTTTTCTACGTATATTCAGTATAGTACAGATCTGTAGTATGTTCGATAGAATCTCAAAACAATTAAAGAAACCTACATAAGTTCGCGATAGTAATAGCTTGAGAACCACTGACAAAGAGTATAGTAATATATTACCACTGGATACCACAAAATATTTCTACCAAAAGCACCAAATAGATTGAAGACCAAGACATAATTTTAAAATTAGAACTATTTTTCATAACGTCCATTTTATTTTATTTATGGAGTCCCACTGTCACGAGACAAAAATAAAGCAATAACACAATTTACACATTCTTATGTATTTTGTTATAATTTGAAGGACATGTAAAGAAATGGAGAAAAATAAAACCTCTGCAACAAAAGTGCGCTCAAAGGCTAACCCGAAAGATGAGAAACTTGCGGATTTGGCAAGTAAAATAGAGGAAACTGATGAAATGAAGTTGAAAATGCTTGCTGCGCTGGAAAAACCGGATCCAGACGATTTGTTATACCCACCTGAGTTGAATGCACATTTGATCGAACAACTGAAGGTTCAAGCTGAGCTCCTTTTACTTTTTTAGGTTTAACCTCGCCCTTAACTCTCAGTGCATGAACCTATGCATTGGGAGTGTAATAAATTTACTTAGGCTAACCCAATTTTATGATTATTGTACATATTATTATATATCCTCTCCCTAAACTTTCCTCTATCTCCTACCATTTCCAGGTAATGACATGCGAGGGCAACGAACTCCGTAAATTACTTTTCATAAAGGACCAAGACATAAAAGAATTAAACAAAACCGTCACAGATTTAAACCAACGAATCCGTGACATAATATCCGGAACAGGCCCGGCGATATCTTCCAAATCCGCTGGTGTGATCAGTGCCAAAATTACAGAACTATGTAAACAAAATAGGCATTTGGTTGCCGAGGTTGAGAGCTATAAAACAAAAAATGCAGCTCTTGAAAGAAAGGTGATGCAACTCGATTTACTCAATAAGGAACACGAAAAAATTGATATTTGCATTTGTAAAGATGAACCTATTGACGCTAGTCCCGATGAGTTGAAAGAATTAAACCATAAACTAACAACAGTTAACAAGAAACTTTACGAAAGTAAAAATAGGAACTTGGAATTGAAGAATGATATTTTAATGGCTACCAAGATACTGCAACAAGAGTTGGGTGATAAATTCACTAGTATCAAAGAATTGCAGAACGATGTAGCTGGGTGGAAAGGTAGGGCGCAGCAAATTGTATTGTTACAAGCTAAAGTCGCAGACTTGGAAGAGAAAATGAGCGGAAAACAGAAAGATGGGTTGTTTGATGCTAAAAAGAAAGATCCAAGTCAGGTGATATAATACAAATCTCTCTAAATATGTTGATTTAGGGATACTGTAGACCAAAACGGTCCCACAGTAGACCCAAGTGATTCAGTTATTTATTTATCATTATTTATATAACTTACTCAATGGTCTTCTCATCCTACCTATACGCATTTAAAGCTTTTTCTCTATTCACTTCGCTATAGATAAATGTTGACGATGAAATTGATGCAGACAAGAGAAATCGTGTACCTACTAACCACAATAGGTATTAAGTAATATCAGTCTCGCTCAAATCTATGATTATTTGTATTCTTATAGGTGATCCGCGAAATAGAATTAAAGAAAAAGAAAGAGATAGAACACGCTATGAAGCAAATGGAGTTCCTCAAGATCGAGAACCAGGAGCTAAAGAAGAAACTGGACGGAGCGAGATGCAGGGTCAGGAATCTAGAATGTGATGCCACTACGATCAGACAGAAGATGCAAACCTTTGTTGAGAAGAGCCATCATGATGATTTGTTGATAACTGAACAGAGAGTTAGTATTAATTTTTATATTTTTTTTACATGATTAATTATGAAAGTAATTAGTTTAACGTTGGTCAGCTGGCTGGCAGTTGACCGACATTAAATTAATTACGTAAATTAACTTCTAAACAGAAGTTTTTATCATGAAACTGAATGTTTATAATTGTATGGTATTTTCCAGAATCAAATCAAGAATTCTGAACTGTATTATCAAGAAATACTTAAAGAAAACACAATGAAGATGAACAAAATGAATTGTGAAATTGGCGAATATCAGAAATTGATTACAAACACTGACGCTAAAATCGATGCTTTGCGAAAACAGACAAATGAGAAGGCGACTAAGATCGAAGAATTAAGAGCCCAACTGCTAAGATATGAAGAGTGTTCATTGCAAAGCATATTTTTTACTCCCATGAAGACAGCCACTGATAATGAAATTAAACAACTTTCCGATTTAGTGGTTACACTAAATAGAAGACTGGATGAAGAGAGACGCAAATGGGAAGAATTAGAAATCAATCACAGAAAAATAAGAGAAAAGAAGAGACGTTTTGAACGTAGAGTTTTATTATTAGAGGATGAGTTGAAATTATTTCGTGATTCCAAAAGGGGGTCAAGAATTTCCAAAGTATCTACAAAAGACCAATTTGACATTGGAGCATCATCTGTCTCAAAGAAAATGTCGTCTGTAAATGCTCTAGCTGAAAAACCGAGTGACAGTACTACATCTGATTCGCAGACGGAAAGTTACGAGGCATTAGACAAGGAAGAACTAAGATTCAAACTTGAGTTGACTGAGGAGAAATTGAAAATAATTGAAGACAAATTGAGAATGACTGAAGAAGAAAAACTGGAAGACTACAATCATTTGACCGAGATGATACAAACCTCGAAGCAGTTGTTTAACGAAGCATTAATGGTATTGCAAAGAGAGAAATGCCTTTGTTCATAGTTTTATAGTGTTTTATTTTGTTTTAATTAAATAACTTTAGATAAAAATTGTTTTAATCAGTAAGCGGTAACTACATAAATCTACCATTAAATAAATTTTATCAACGATCTATGGTAGGTTTGTTACTTTTTTATGGTTGGGTTGGCCACCCTAACGGCCGCCATTTGTCATATTTTTGGCATGCGCGTTCGGTGATGCTACGAAAATCGTGCTCCTGAGTGTTTTCTTACAAACGTGAGTTTAGAACTTTGTTTGTGAATCGTGAAAACTTGTGTCGCTCTCTTAAAAACCAGTGCCAACATATATTTATTGTGTTTTTGTGTTAAAAACATTCAACATGAATAAAACTTGCGCAAGGTGTGAAAAAACAGTTTATCCGACTGAGGAGTTGAAATGTTTGGACAAGGTAATTTTCACTTGCATTCCTATAAAAGTTTATTTCTATACACATATAGCATTTAAAGCGTTATTTACGCAATAATAATATTGATTCGTAGCGTTTCGAAAGTTACACCCAGTTATATTCGGTGTTCTAAATTTCAATTTCAAATTACGAACGTAACTTTTTTCATAACTATTGTCGTGTGCCGGTCACATTAATTCATACAGCCAGTGTCCGGACGTGTGACTCATAAAATTATATAAATTGCCGCTGATATCATAGTAAGCTCGGTATATACCATATCAGTACTTCCATCGGCCTTTTTACCTAATTAGAGTCGTCTTGGGCAATACGCGACCTTGTGACACATTATGAATCGATTGTATTCAAATTGTATCTCGATTCTCTGTCGCTGAATATTGATGACCATCGCCAATATTATCGAATGAGATGAAAGAAAAAAAGTTAGCAGAATGACTATTTTAAATGTTGCGAATTGTTTACACAGCAAATATCTGATAAGGCAGACTTCATACGTAATTTGTGTGATAAGAACTAAATTATGAGCTTGAATTTTTCATTGATTAGATAATCATGTTAGGAAATCATCAACATATTGCAGTTTTTGCAATCTTAGCAGAAATTTAATTACATCCAAGAAGTTTAGATCATAGAAACTTTTTGTGTCTTTAACGTAGGGCCTTACCATCCACCTTTTAAAGTATTTTTTATTTTTTTAACGAAATGAGCGAAATGATGATATTTAATGGAATAAGATGAGGAATGGCATCACCTGCGACTAGCGCAATTATTTCGCCAATGTCAAGTAATTAATAGCAAGGACAAATTCAATAAATACACATTATAAATAAAAATGGATAATGACAGTGATAAAGATGGCGGATGACTCTTTTAAAGTATTGTTGTTTCATTAGTAATTGTAAATTTTTGACAGATTTTGTACTGAGTTAACTGTCAAAAACTGAAAGTAATAATAAAAACATTGCTGCAAGACAGGGGCCTGATTTTGGTTTGATAGACATCAATCACTAGTCGAAATGTCGAAACAAAATGTCAAATTGGTATTTTTCTTTTGTTCGTTATATCTCAAATAGAGATGATGTCTATCAAACGAAAATCGGACCCCTGGTGGTGGTAAGGAGGCTGTCGGCAACAATTTGTTTCACACATCTAATTTTGTGTGGAACTTTGAAGTCTACCTACATTAGATAATTTGTCAAAACGTATAAGCCTAGATGATCGCATCATCAGTTCACCCATTTAGGTACAATTATTTAAGCACAATTAGGTAGTTGTACTTTTTAGTTTTTAAAATCATTGGTTATATCCAAAAAGTCAACATTTAAGCAACTTTTTTATGTACGAAATTGACAAAATTGCATTGTTAACTACCTAAAGGTATGGTATTCAATTTGTAAGCTTAGCTTACTAAGCTACCATTATACTATCATATTTAAAAAAAGGTTCTTGTCGACTCTTCTCTAAACGAGCTACACATAAATTTAATGTCTACATAGATCAGATTGACTTCATCAAGCTAGATGTATAAGACTAGACAGCTAGCAGCATCAAAGAGGCCAATTTTGGTCCAATTTTTTTTAGACATTTTTGACAGATCTAGGTATATATTTAAGTTTAAATATTACATAACAAACAGATCTAAAATTGGCTTGCTATGCTTATAAAATACTAACGGCCCGTCCCGGCTTCGCACAGGTTTCTAATATAGCCTATGTTACTCAGTGATAATATAGCTTACTAACGGCAAAAGAATTTTTAAAATTGGTCCAGTACTTTTTAAGTTAATTCGTTACATACAAAAATACAAATTTTTCCTTCTTATAATATTAGTATAGATGTGTGACGATTAATGATTGACCTAAAAAGAAGTCTGCATAATATATTAAAACTAATTTAATGTTTATCCTCATAATTAATCATCTTTGTAGGTATTATAATGCATTAGTTGTTATGTGTGTATGAGGAAAATTATAAAATTAACTTTACAAACAGTAGGCTCAGTAATAAATATCGCCTGACAACACAACACATCTATGAGCCAGGGACGTCCACTGCTGGACATAGGCCTCCCCCATAGATCGCCACAAATTACGGTCTTGGGCTTTATGCGCCCATCGACTCCCGGCGACCCTGGTGAGGTTGTCCGTCCATCTAGTCCACAACACATACTCAATGTATAATCCCAAACTAAGCAAAGCTTGTACTATGAATGGCATGCTGTGGACTGGGGGCGATCCCAGTTACACTCAGATCAGGCCGAATACCGAAAAGGATGTTACTATGTAGTAACATAGGAAATTTTTCTTTTAGAACAAGAATCTGGGTTCTGCGGTTAAAAAAAGTTAAACTCATTTCTTATTTGGTATACCTAAAAACTAAAAAAAAAACCTTATAGGATCACTTTGTTTTTCGTTTATTCCGAAAATTAACGTATTAGAAATAATTAGGGTTCCTAGTCCCTAGTAGCCGGCACAGCATGTTATAAATAAAAACCGGCCAAGTGCGAGTCGGACGCGCACACGAAGGGTTCCGTACCATTATCTATAAAAACGGCAAAAAAATCACGTTAGTTGTATGCGTGCCTCCTTAATTATTTATTTTATTCTGTTTTTTATTATTTGTTGTTATAGCGGCAACAGAAATACATCATCTGTGAAAATTTCAACTCTCTAACTATCACGGTTCATGAGATACAGCCTGGTGACAGACGGACGGACGGACGGACGGACAGCGAAATCTTAGTAATAGGATTCCCGTTTTACCCTTTGGGTACAGAACCCTAAAAATGGGTAATGAATGTGATAAAGATAAGTCGAAAGTCAAATCATTTATTCTGGAGGCCCCATGGGGGCACTTACAAATTGTCAAGTTTTCAATTTTTTTCTTATACTACTACTATACTACTACCGGATCGAAACGCGACCTCAACTGAGAAGATCCGACTATAAACTCAGGGGGCTGATCATTTTTTAAATCGCCAAAACTTATTTCAAGTACTCATGGCCAAAAGAATGTATCTACCAAATTGAATTATAAAACCAATAACATTAATCTGATGCCCGCTTGTTGTGAATACGATGGCCATGTTTTAAGGAAATTTATGGATCTCCTTAAAATTCGTTTGATTTAGCAAAAATGCCGCCATTTAATTAGTAATTAGGATATCTCGTAAAACACTGAGCCCACAGAGGCGTCGAACTGCGCGCGAATATTTTTTTGTCCATACCAAAACGGACTGTAATAACACGAAGAAAAAGCAGATTTTTCAACGAAATGTGATCAACAGTCACAAGTCGTTGATGTGAGCAAATTTTGACACACGGGTCTCGTGGCCTATATCACAGTAATTCAATCTCTATGCTTATTATTACAGAGTACACTTTCACTCATTTCAAGTTAATTCGCTCGCCCCATTCGGTGCAGGTTTTGAATGTCGTTAGTTTTCTGTCGGAACTTTTTTTTTTATTATCTTTTGTAATTAAAAAAACATTTTTGTATCTTAAAAGGTTTATATAAATTTCTTATAAGGTTGGGCAGAGCAGCGTATTAAGCTCATATTTTTGTAGAGTTGAATTACTGAGACGACGGCTTGGTTTAATGGTTTGAACGTAGGACGCTCGGCTCACTGAACACTTCCCGACACTGCCAAATTTCTGAAATGGTCTTTTCTGCATTCGCCCTGCACCTTTAGCATGACCGCGTAGACATAAGTTTTATCTCTTTCAGCTGTCAGATTTGTCGAGAAAATACGTCACTTCGAGCTTCTTGTACTCGACGTGGCTCTGTGTGACGTAATTTTCTCGACGAATCTAACAGCTGAAAGAGATAAAACTTAAAAATATGTCTACGCGGTCATGCTGCAGAGCCTGGGACCGCAACTAGTAACTATTTTGGGCTTTATCTAGTGTTTTTAAAAGGTGCATAAATCTAGGTATATAAACTTAAAATAAATAATTGCAATAATCAGCGGTGGTAGCCTCGTGGGCAAGAACGCCCGCCTTGAACGTAAGGGGTGCAAGTTCAAATCCCAGGCCCGCACCTCTGAGATAATTTTCATGTGCGAATGTCATTTTCAACAATGATTACCACTTGCTGAACGGTGAAGGAAAACATCGTGAGGAAACCTGCACGTCTATAGAAAGGCGTGTGAAGTTCACCAACCAGCACTGGGCCAGCGTGGTGGACTATGGTCCAAAATCTCCCTCGTATTGAGGGAGAATGTGCCCGGTATAATGGCAATGGGCTCGCCCCCTATTACATTGGGACCAAAATACATCGGCGAAGTGTGGGCGCACTGCAGTGCACCTCTGCATACCCCTTCGGGGAATACAGGCGTGATGATGTATTTATTTATTTATTTTTTATAAGGTGCATATATCTAGGTATATAAACTTAAACTAAATAATTGTCTCATTTGAAACACGGGCTGGTCACCGGAGTCATATCGTCATGCTACTAGCCAGTACAATGCCTCTTATTGGTTGAACGAACAACTATGCCCCCATTTAGCGAGTTTGTCCGCCCGCCAGCGCAGAAGGAAATCGATGAGATTTCCTTCCAGAGTTCTCAATCTTCTTTTAACCGCGACTTTGTCCGCGCATTATTCAATATCCTTATAAATTACAGCTTACATGTTATTCTGATGTATTAACAATACTACTGTAATGTTTCAGTACAATTCGTTCGGTAGTTTTTGCTGAACGAGTAACAAACATCCATCTACCTATTCCGACAAACTTTCACATCTATACTATTATATATTTATATATTTTATATATATTAATATTATAAAGCTAAAGAGTTTGTTTGTTTGTTTGGTTGAACGCGCTAATCTCAGGAACTACTGGTCCGAATTGAATAATTCTTTTTGTGTTAAATAGTTTATTTATCGAGGAAGGTTATAAGCTATATATCATCACGTTACGACCAATAGGAGCGGAGCAGCAACGAAGAATGTGGCAAAAACGGGAAAATTCCCGAATATGAATCGGGTATTATAGACTTATAATCATAGACTTTATAACATCACTCTACGCCAAAGTAACTATTAGCGCGGGTGAAACCGCGGGCACAGCTAGTTTATAATATAAGTAGGATAGGATTAGTAGAATGATGAATTAGAAATGGAATAAGATGGGGATTGGCTCAACCTGCGTTTAGTGAGTATTTCAGCCAGTTTCAAGTAATAAATAGCAAGAGTAAATAAAATAAATACACATTAAAAATTAGAATTGGTGATGAAGATAGCGGATGAATCCAGCATTATCTTCATTGCACTTTTTAAAAAGTTATGGCCATCGTATGCCATCGTTCTTAGCCAATGTTTTTGTCAAAAACAAAGTTTGAGGACTGTGAGCTACAAACTGAATACCACAGCACAATAAATTTCATAACGCTTACGTCAAAATGATAGATTAAAAATGGCGCGCAATTAACATTGTGTCTATGGTTAGCGGTTGCACTTTCACACCTCATTTGTTGGCGGGTGCGCGGGCGCAGACAATTGCGCTAAATGTTTCGGCATCGCGTTACGCAATGTTACGATATCCGTACGAAACAATTTTTGTTTTACGCGTGTGAAGCGAAAAAACCGGCCAAGTGCGAGTCGAACTAACGCACGTAGGGTTCCTTACCATTATCTATAAAAACGGCAAAAAATCACGTTTGTTGTATGGGAGCCCCCTTAAATAATTATTTTATTCTGGTTTTTACAGAATCTGTGAAAATTTAACTGTCTAACTATCACGGTTCATTAGATACAGCCTGGGGACAGACGGACGGACAGCGAAGTCAGTCCGTTTTACCATTTGGGTACGGAACCCTAAAAATGGTGTAAGACATTACCAACGAATTACTAGCATCCTTATCACCTGTCTGGTAGCATAGTTGTCCTTCTTTTTTTGCGAAATGAGTGGCATAATGAAATTTTAATGTTTTGATTTTCGCTTGATCGACATCTGTAATTCGACATATGTCGCAACAAAATGAAAAAATACGACCAATTATTAGTACAACAAAATCGACCCCCATATCTATTTATAACAATATAAATTTTAATTTGCATGTCACGTACACGAACATCAATTAGACATTGCATGACTGGAATACAAAAAAATAATGCGCTTTCGGTTGTTAAATGACGTCATACTATTAAAACGAAAGCGCGTTTCGAATCGGATCGTTAATTTGGCTCCACTCTCCAACCGGTTCCGTGGTGTAGTGGTTATCACATCTGCTTTACACGCAGAAGGCCGCCAGTTCGATCCTGGCCGGAATCATAATTTTTTCTCTTTATTTTTGTAAGATTAAATACTTTTATGAGTACACAATATTTTATATATCTTTATTTTTCTATCAATTTAGCTTTTTATAAAAAAAAAAAACTAGCAGACCCGGCGAACTTCGTACTGACTTAGAATTAGTGACATACGAAAGCAGCGCCACCTAAAATTATCGGTGTTTCTCTACTATATTATGCATGTATTATACATATAATCCTTCCTCTTGAATCACTCTAGCGATTAAAAAAAACTGCACCAAAATCCGTTGCGTAGTTTTAAAGATTTAAGCGTACATAGGGACAGCGGGAAGCGACTTTGTTTATACTATGTATTGATAAAGTTCAGAAGTCCGCGCTCGCGGTATGCCAGCGAGCAATGGAGCGCAGTATCCACGGAGTCAAGATTACTGACCGAATCCGGAATACTGTACTGCGCTCCAAGACACAAATTAGTGACGTAGGTCAAAAAGCTGCAAAGCTAAAGTGGAACTGGGCTGACACATCTGCCCAGAAGGAGATGGCGGGATGAACTAGACTCCCATCGAAAGGAGTGGCCTATTTTGGCTCAAAATAGAGATAAATGGAGGAAGGGGAGGGAGGTCTTTGCCCAGCAGTGGGACGTTATAGACTCATAATAATAATTGATAACGTGCCTTTTACATTGGCGTTATCAAACTTTTCTGTTGCTGAATATTTTTCTTTTTTTACAAAACAAATGAAATGATGAAATGTTAATGGAATAAGATTATGAATGGCTGCACCTTCAATTTGCGGGTATTTATACCAATGACTAGTAACTATACTCCATTTGTTATAGCATTAGATATAAGTTAAAAAAAGGTTCTTTTTAATGTACACTTTGTAACAAAAGTAACAATTAACATATTACAGTTACGATTGACGCCCAATTTATCTATATATATATAAATCTCCTGTCACGATGTTTGTCCGCGATGGATTCCTAAACTACTTAACCGATTTTAAATTAAATTGGCACACCGTGAGCAGTCTGGTCCAACCTGAGAGATAGGATAGCTTAGATCACAGCAACGCGTGGCCGGGTCTGCTAGTTATAATATATTTTTAAACCAGCAGTCTCACTGAAACTAATCATTTTCATTATTTATCTTATTATTATAATATATTTTTAAACCAGCAGTCTCACTGAAACTAATCATTTTCATTATTTATCTTATTAAATTAAATGGCTTTCATTTAGATTTTTTTTTCCAATTTAAAATAACAGTGTCGATACAAATAACCTAAATAAGCAGGGATGAATAATACCGGGAACGTTTTTCGTTTCACTGTAATCCTACCAAATCTAAAATGTTACCTAATCCCTTCATCCGTTGTGACAACAGGATCTTTCTTATTTTGCCGGTTTATATTGGCAGTCAAATTGACGTAAACAATGTTCTGTGATTGTCATTCACATGTGAATACTTCTGAATGCTACGCCTTGTTTGTTGTTATTACCGAATTTTAGTAATTTTGTTGTTATTTGTTACTGTTTTTCCATTGTTATAGTTTTGTTTTTGAAATAAAATGTTTTGCACTTCTGCTTCTACGAGCCTCTTATTTCTAATGTTATAACAAATTGAGTATAGTAGAAAAAAAAACAAATTCAATAATTAGGATTTATAAATAAAAATGGGTGATGAACTTGATAAAGATGGCATAAACACATAAACACCTTAATAATGTTATGGTCAGTTGTTTGTTACGTGATAGACGAAACATGTAAATTATTATCACAAATTTATGTTTTTTTAGGGTTCCGTACGCAATGGGTAAAACGGGAACCCTATTACTAAGACTTCGCTGTCCGTCCGTCCGTCACCGGGCTGTATCTCATAAACCGTGATAGTTAGAGAGTTGAAATTCTCACAGGTGATGTATTTATGTTGCCGCTATAACAACAAATACCATAAAATAGGATAAAATAAATATTGAAGGGGGCTCCCATACAATAAACATGATTTTTTTGTTTTGTTTAGACATGCGACATCTATCGTTGAATAGCTGTTGAAGCTATTTTACGTTGTTTTAGTTCCGATCGAATTCTGAAAGATGCCTCTCAAAATATTGAATATTATGTAATAGTTTCATCATATCTCCGATAGATGTCGCTGGCTCTATTGTTACTATTTTTGAAACGCGGTATTACGATTCGTCCCGGTTGATAGACGTTGCAGCTGTTTTCGGTAACTAATCCATCCACACTGAAACGTTCGAGCCAAGCTCCTAAGTTCAGATCCTTGTTGGACTTGTTCATGGCACCCCGCGCACACATCATCAACTCGTCGCCGCCGTCCGCGGCACATGTTGATTGATCCTCCCGACACGATCACCGCCCTCCTCGACCCGGGCGTTGAGAGGGCCACCAACACACCTACACCAGCCTCAAACAGACACCGATCTCGCCGGCGAGGTCGAGGAACCCCCTCTTCCGCTCGTAGGTGCATCTTTGCACCTAGGAGCGCAGTCACAACCTCTCCCCTCACGGTAACTGCCCAAGCCGAGGTCGTGCCCTCTGTGGCGCCCTTGAGCTAGTTGCCACCCCTTTCCGCCCTTAAGGCCTTGGTTGGAGTGCACTCTGCGCTCGCCACTTCTCCGGTAAAGCTGTAAAGGCCACCTCACGGCCAACAGTGTAAAAAAAAAAAAAACTTGTTCATGGCAGTACTGTATATTAATTACAGACAATTGTACGACTCGAGCTTGGCTGGTTTTTTTATTACTTCCAGAACTATCTGACATTACTATCGATTGTATAGAAATAATCGATAACTCGTTTGGTAGTTATTTCAATCGATTTAAAACTTATACTAAGGGCTCTGAATGAGTTTTAAGTACGAGAGGGGAGTGGTATAATACACAATAATACCAATAGCATTGTGTATTGCCCACCATAACTGAACAGCTGACCTGAATCGGCGCAAGCGCAGATGGCGCTTGTGAGGTCAAGGCACGGTTGCACCACGTTTAACTATGAAGTTTAAAAAATGTAACTATATGCGGGCATAATGCATATCTATACAAATAAATAAAATTTAATGTCTGCTTGTAATGTCAAAACAAAATAAGAGATTTTTTCTATAGTATTATTGCAGTGGTAGCCGAGTGGTCGAACGCACGCCTTGCAATCCAAGTGTGCAGGTTCAAACCCCGGCTCGCACCTCTGGGATTTATGTGCGAATCTCATTTTCATCCGAGATTATCACTTGCTATGAAACAGTGAAGGAAAACATCGTGAGGAAGCCTGCACGTCTGAGGGAACTTGACTAGTTCTCGATGGGAAGTCTGCCAACCCGCACCGGGCTAACGTGGTGGACTATGGCTTGAATCCCCCTCGCATTGAGGGGAGGCCCGTGCCCAGCAGCGGGGCGCTAAAAAGGGCTGTAATAATAGTATATCGAGGGGTGAAAGGTGACTTAAGCGATTCTTTTAGCTTTACAGGAGAGTACTCGTAAACTCATTCGACGCAGAATAATAGCTGATTCCAAATATGTATGTAAGTAATTATCGCTCAAAGTGTCGCTTAAGTTAAATAGCCTTTCACCCCTCCGAAAGTATAAACGGTACCTATAATCATTTATTTACTGCTACCAAAATGAACTGCCAGAAAAAGCTCAATAAGAACTCCAAATAGTGAATAGTTCCAGACACTATTTCACAACAGAACAGCATCACCATCTGTCTTGCAGTAGTTGTAGCATGTGCGCCAAGACTAGACGTATGTCACGGAATATCTTGATGCTGTCTCTTTCTCTCGTATGAAATTAGACAGAGAGCGAGCGAGCAACTCCGTGACAAAGATCTTGTCTTGACATGCGTGCTCACTCCACAGCAATGTATTTAATTTATTTTGTACGAAATGAGCGAAATAATGATATTTAATGGAATAAGATGAGGAATGGCTTCACCTGCGACTAGCGCGGGTATTTCACCAATGTCAAGTAATTAATAGCAAGGACAAATTCAATAAATACACGTAATAAATAAAAATGAATGATGACAGTGATAAAGATCAATGTATTTAATATTACTTTCAGTTTTTGACAGTTGTCTCAGTACAAAAACTGTCAAAAATTGACAGAATTGAAACAGCAATACTTTAAGTGGCAGTTGTAAGGCTCCAGTTGACTAAACATACTACTACTACAGCTCTTTTAACGTCCCACTGCTGAGCACGGGCCTCCCCTCAATGTGAGGAGTATTTCAGGCCATAGTCCACAATGCTGGCCTAGTGCGGGTTGGCAGACTTCACACAAGAACTAGACAAGTTCCCTCAGACGTGCAGGTTTCCTCACAATGTTTTCCTTCACCGATACATAGCAAGTGATAATCTCGGATGAAAATGAGATTCGCACATTCGTTTGAATCTGCACACTTTGATTTGCAAAGCGTGCGTTCGACCACTCTGCTACCACTGCTTCTACGTGAAGCAATATTAATTACTCTAGAGAATTAAACTGGGCGTCTAAACAATCATTATGAGTCATTACACGCAAATAGAGTGTACAATAATAATAAGTGGGTAGGTATTGTTGGGTTTCAGTGCATTTCGATAATAATTACTGCATCGTACCTAATTCATTACTACTGCAGTTGTTATTTTCTTGTTTTCTTTTAACACTAGGGCGAGCGGATTTTAGCCCCTTGTACACTGGGGCGTCAATGGTCGCGCGTCAAAATATTTTCCAAAACGAAGTCTGTGTTTTTCTCGCTATTCACTACTTAACAGGCAACAGTTGCTGCCATATCTAACCTTTTTTTTTCTTTTTTTACTAGCCTTTACCTGTCCCACTCCTGGGCAAAAGCCTCCCCTTTACTTCTCCACACATCTCGGTCTTGGGCTATTTCGTCACGATGTCACGATGTTAAAAACCTTCACACATCTCACTTTTTTTTCATTTCATTAAAATTTCTTCATTTAATTAATTACGCATGTAAAGAGCTAGACATTGAGACATCGATATTTCGCGATATCGAACATCAATGGTAACCGTATTTTAATAACATCGATATTTTGTTCCTATCCCAACCCATCGGTACCTACACATGAATATTACGAGTATATGAACTTTAGAAAGTGAAAACTTACAATACATTCAAAATACAGTGTAAACTCTATATAACGACACTGAAGGGACTTTTAAGGGGCATTTTATGGCGTTATACAGAGTTGTCGATAAATGGAGAGAAGAAGAAACAGAATTAAAAAAAAAGAAAAAGTTTATTTCAGACTAGTGTTTGTAGTTATGTACATACAAAACAATCTTATTTAAACGCTACTGCGCATAGTCTGTTATTTTTGTCTGACGTCTTTTGCTGCACCAGTAATTTTGTTGTTTTACTTCCTATTTTATTCATATCTTGTGATATTGACGCATCCTGGTGATAAAATTTTGCAAATTGTTGTCTTTATTGAGAGTGGGTGTAATGCTATATAGAGTATATCATTGTATGGAAGGCAAGCTTACCCATTCTTGGGATTCTTACCCACTAAAAGTTCCCCGGTGGCCGTCTTCGACACGTTAGAGGGACTCCGGGATCTCCTACCGGAACGCACCGGTGTCCCTCTATGCCTCGCTCCCTAGCTTTAGTGCCCAGGAGCTCGTCTCCATCTGCTCCCCCCGTACCCTCGCAGTGCATACGGCGGCGAGAGCCACCCCTCGCCGCCGTCCTCCTCAGGGTCGTCGTCTACTTAAGAGCGTCCGGGGCCCACACCCCAGACGCTCACGACCCCAAGGTATGGAAGGCGAGCTAAACCAACCAAAGCCAAGTGATTTCGCCGCTTTATAGTTTGTCGTTAAATCGAGTGACGTTACGTGGAGTTTAGACTGTACTTTCATTAAACGACCACCTTTTGAAACTGACTTCATGCAAGAAATATCGGAGTTATGGACTATTTACATGGATTACGAGTATTGGGACCTCGACCTTGAATCCCTTATAATTTCCAATTAAATATTTCATGACATTTCTGAACTTTAATTATGATAATAGCCTTATTCGTAAAACGCCCCCTTTGAAAGCAAAAGGTGCAAGATTAAATCCCTTGCCCACAAATCTGAAATTTTCGGATTTAGTACGGCGAAGTCAAACATCGTGGGTAAACCTGCACGTCTATAGTAGGCGTGCGAGGTTCACCAACCCCCACTGCGTATGACCCAAATCTCCCTCGTATTGACGGGGAACGCGCCCGTTATAATGATTATAGGCTCGCCCCCTATTAAATCCGCGAAGAGTGGGTACACTGCGGTGAACCTCTGGCTACCCCTTTCCTCCTTTACCCTATTATTTACATGATTCTCGGAAAGTCTATAGTGTAATAGCACGTTACAAGCGGATAATCTGCTACCGTTCGTAATACGTGAATCACGTATAACGTATTTCACAATTAATGAATTGTGAATTAATTCATGATTAATAAATTATTTCACCGTGGGTTTTCCCTAGTGTTATTTTGGTATGACCAAAAATGGTGACGCGATACATAAAATTTGTTAGTGAGGAACACACAACATAAATACATGTAGTACACACACACACATCATCACGCCTATATTCCCCGAAGGGATATGCAGAGGTGCACTGCAGTGCGCCCACACTTCGCTGATGTATTTTGGTCCCAATGTTATAGGGGGCGAGCCTATTGCCATTATACGAGGCACATTCTCCCTTAATACGAGGGACATTTTTACGGCCAAGATACGGGTTGGTGAACTTCACACGCCTTTCTATAGACGTGCAGGTTTCCTTACGATGTTTTCCTTCAACGTTTCATAGCAAGTGGTAATCTCGGATGAAAATGAGGCTCGCACATAAACCCAGAGGTGCGAGCCGGGGTTTGAACCTGCACACTTTGATTGCAAGGTTTGACCACTCGACTATACTTAAATAGTATAAATCGTAATATTGTTTTAGTTAAATAAATACATCATCAATTTCCAGGTGTGGCACAAGGGGTGCTTCAAATGCCAGGAATGCGGGATGACACTCAATATGAGGACCTACAAAGGCTACGGGAAGCTGCCCTACTGTGAATCGTGAGTAAAGAAATACCTAAATATCGCCAGACAACACCATACTCGTCGTACGATCCCAAACTAAGCAGTGCTTGTACTATGGGTACCGTACATTCCGAGGTATTGCCAAAACGTACTCTGTGTCAATATGCATAAAGCTTAAATTTGATTGGTAAAAGTGACGCGATCATAATTCGACTTTGAGAAAGGTGGGGGCTGGGGGGCTGGTTAGCTTTAAATATTTACTTTTTTAGGGTTTTTATGAGCTGATAATACTTGCATATTTTCAACGATTATTGACACTAAAAATCGTGAAAAAAAATTTTTTTAACAAAAAACAAAAACCGACTTCAAAAACCTAGGTGCAATAAAAAGCTAGAAATAACCTCATAATTCATTATATTTGAAGTCGGCGCCAATCCATGTGTGTATTTGTATAGTCTGACGTAGATTGGCACCGACTTCAAATGTAATGAATTATGAGGTTGTTTCTAGCTTTTTAGTGCACCCAGGTTTTTGAAGTCGGTTTTGTCGGTTTGTTGAAATATATTTTTTTTTCTATTAGTAAATACAGTTCGTTTTGGAGTCATTCGTCATATATTTATCACTTTTCAATATATCCATATTTTTATGTAATAATGTCTAAGAATATTTATTTAAATAAAATATTTGCATGTGCTATCATTTAGTACTATCTAAATTTTGTTTTTATATATTGTAATTTGTCCTTGCTATTAATTACTCGACATTGACATAGCGACATAGCGTGAGTTCGTTTTGGTACCTACTGGTTAAATTACTGACGCGCGCGTTTTCACGGCTGAGTTTAGCTTAAAGCCTGAAATATAATCGTCTATCTATGTGCTGTAATAGCTAAGTTTCAGTTACTTGGAAAATGGACGCTCAAATTAGTTATTTGTGCTCTTATCATCTGTATTGGTTCAGACTAACTGGTTTTCCTCAACGGATAAATTCGTCATATGACTTCTAGTACCTACTTGTATTTAAGTGTGTGTTGTAATATCAAAATAACACCTTTTTTACTACATGCATAATATAAAAGTATTTACGATACCTATAACGTAAACATACATACAGACTACCGTTTGCCACATGCAAACGGTAGTATCTGCCTACCCCCATGGAATACAGGCGTGAGTATAAGTATGTATGTATTTACGAAAATGCCCACGTATTATTATTTTATCATTATTATTAAAAGCACTTCTAAAGGCAAGACACTGGAGTTATATGTACCTGTGTATTTTAAATAAGTTTTGGCGATTTAAAAAAATTGCCATCCCACTGAGTTTCTTGCCGGAATTTCTCAGTTGGTCGCGTTTCGATAGTATTATAAAAGAAAAAAATGTAAACTTGACAATTTGTAAGTACATAGACATAACAGTGTACATAGACCTATACAGAATAAATTATTTGACTTTGACCCATTCTGAATCACATTGTATTGAGACCCAGGCCAAACAAGCATCAGTATCATGGCTCACAAGAATCACGCACAAGGCAGTAGTTATAGCATGTGTGCCAAGACTAGACGTATGTCATGCCCCATTAGCATGACCGCGTAGACATCAGTTTTAAGTTTTTGTACTGGACATGGCTCGGTGTGACGTTATTTTCTTGACGAATTTGACAGTTGAAAGAGATAAAACGTATGGCTACACGGTCATGCTACAAGGCAAGAAATACCTTGATGTTGTCCCTTTCTTGTTTGAAATTAGACAGAGAGCGAGCGAGCAAATCCGTGACAAAGGTCTTGTCTCGACATGCGTGCTAACACCACTGGATTGGGATTGTACAGCTCAGGTTCAAATCAAAAATAAAAATATTGCCCGCCATGTCAAAGTGTAGCGTGTGTTGCATTACTAACGTATTATTATCTTATCTTTATTATTAAAAACAGCTCTAAGGCAACACACTGGAGCTATATGTACCTATGTATTTGTAATAAGTTTTGGCGATTTAAAAAATGATCAGCCCACTGAGTTTCTTGCCGGATCTTCTCAGTTGAGGTCGCGTTTCGATCCGGTGGTAGCATAGTAGAATATAAGAAAAAAAATGACGAAACTTGACAATTTGTAAGTGCCCCCATAGGCCTATACAGAATAAATGATTTGACTTTGACTGGTATATGTATTTCGCGTTAAAATGAAAGTTAAATACTAATTCGCTTGTACGCTTAAGGAAGTGTTGTTTTCCGCTGGCCACCACCGCTGCACCGGTCGAAAGCAATACAAGTTAATTACATACATTGCGACACATGATTGGCATCGCTAATCATTCGTGTTTTGACACGTTTCATACACATCATCACGCCTGTATTGTCCGAAGGAGTAGGCAGATGTGCACTGCAGTGCGCTCAAACTTCGCCGATGTATTCTGGTCCCAATGTAATAGGGGGCGAGCCTATTGCCATTATACCGGGCACATTTCACCTCAATACGAAGAAGATTTTCGGGCCATAGTCCAACACGCTGGCACAGTGCGGGTTGGTGAACTTCACACGCCTTTCTATAGACGTGCTGGTTTCCTCACGATGTTTACCTTCACCCTTTCTTAGCAAGTGATAATCTCGGTTGAAAATGAGATTCGCACATAAAAACCCAGAGGTGCGGCTCGGGGTTTGAACCTGCGTAGTTTGATTGCAAAGCGTGCGTTCGACCACTCGGCTACAACTACTAAAAAAAATCTTGCCAAACTCATCGTATGAGAGAAAATCTCAAACTAAGCATAGCGTGTACTATGGTGATGATAATGATGACGATGGTTATGATGATAATGGTGGTGGTGATGATGGTGGTGATGGTGATGGTTATGATGATAATGGTGGTGGTGATAGTTATGATGATAATGGTGGTGGTGATGATGAATGATGATGATGATGAAAATGGTGATGATGAATGATGATGATGATGATATTGCAGGCACGTGCCAAAAGCGAAGCACACCACAATGGCGGAGACGCCGGAGCTGAGGCGGATAGCGGAAAACACCAAACTACAGAGCAATGTCAAGTACCACGCCGACTTCGAGAAGAGCAAGGGGAGGTTCACACAGGTACCGCTTGAAAAACTTTACTAATTTTTTACTAAGATTTTCAGTAAGGGGCCGTCCATTAATCACATGATGTTTTTTTAGCTTTTTTATCCCCCCCCCCCTCCCTTGGTGATACGTGGTGAGGTTTGAGACTAACTAAATATGAAGTACCTATAATCAAATTTTATTCCGAAATTAAGGACCCTGCTACTGCGAATCAAGGTCACACTACACGCCGCTTTTCGGTTTAGAATTCGTGCGTTTGACGAAAAAATAAACACACGTGATATCTTACTAAACACACACACACACACATTAATTACACAATTCATAAAATATAACCAAAAAGAAAGAAGAAGCGATGGTAGTCTTGTTGATAGAATGAAAGCCGCCTTGAAAGTAATGGGAGCAAGTTCAAATTTCGGATCCGCGCCGCTTGAGATTTACATTCGCGAATATCATTTTCGGTAATGATTAACACTAGCTGAACGGTGAAGGAAAACATCCTGAGGAATCCTGCACGTCTATAGAAAGGCGTGTGAAGTTCACCAATTCGCACTGGACCAGCGTAGTGGACAAATCAAATCTCCCGCGTATGAGAACGAATGATCCGGTATAATGGCAATAGGCTCGACCCCTATTACATGGGGAATAAAAATACATCGAGGCACTGCATACACCTCAGCCCACCTCTTCGAGAAATACAGGTGTGATGATGATTATTATAATTTTAATATTTTCTGTCAGGTGGCGGATGATCCGGAAACGCTTCGAATCAAAGCGAACACCAAAATCATCAGCAACGTGGCCTACCACGGAGAACTGGAGAAGAAGGCTCAGATGGAGAAGCAGCGTCAGATCAACGAGAACGGTGAAATCGTCGGTAAGAATATTCACCATTTTGTTATTGTTAAGCTGAGTTTACATTTGAGTTGTTCATAATGTGAGTCTAGTAACTCATGGAGATATAGCGGATATGGCATTTCGCGCCCGCGCTGCGGTAAATTTTTCTGGGTTACCTGACTCGGCCATCTTTGTTTCCCCATATAGTTGCCGAATACTACAGGTACATGAGATAACAACAATGGCAGAAAAATCGCCGCAGAGCTATACGAAGAGTGGAGTCGTTATGGGTACTCTAGATACTCTATGATAATTTCTGATATCAATTATTATTTTATCAAAATTATGATTTTTTATCTGTGCTAACCTTAGATTTCTGATCATGAGTGGACTTAATAAGACTTGCGTATAACTCAAATGTAAATGAAGCTTTATATTATGTTGTGATGGTTTGTGGTGATGTGTGGTTATGTGGTCATCAAATGTTCTTGTGGTCATCACAGCACTATTGTGGTGGACTAAATCAGGATGTTAATGTTAAAGAAAATGTAATTAATAAACTTAATATGGATTACTTGGTACAACTTAATATGATAACGGGTTCGATTTCAGTCAGCGCTAAATTTCTTAAATTGCCTTTACGTAATGTCTGAATTATGGAATCGCAGAAAGGCGGAGGTGTATTGTAGTAAACCCACATTTAGTCGATGCCAGTAGTGGTAGCCTCGCGGGCAAGAACGCCCGCCTTGAACGTAAGGGGTACAAGTTCAAATCCCAGGCCCGCACCTCTGAGATAATTTTCATGTGCGAATGTAATTTTCAACAATGATTACCACTTGCTGAACGGTGAAGGTAAACATCGTGAGGAAACCTGCACGTCTATAGCTTTCTATAGCGTGTGAAGTTCACCAACCCGCACTGGGCCAGCATGGTGGACTATGGCCCAAATCTCCCTCGTATTGAGGGGGAATGTGCCCGGTATAATGACAATAGGCTCGCCCCCTATTACATTGGGACCAAAATACATTGGCGAAGTGTGGGCGCACTACAGTGCACCTCTGCCTACCCCTTCGGGGAATACAGGCGTGATGATGATGTAGTCGATGTATTTGGGTCACTGCAATAGGGAGATAAATTATTGTTACCATGCACACTACCCCTCAATGTAAGGGAGATTTGGTTTTAAGACTTTCGCGGGGGTCAAATACACGTTAGCGAACTAAACTAAATATTACATCGTGTTTAGTCCACTCACATTGCATTTTAATTGCGAAACCACAATATTCATGATAGCACTTATCATCTAAATATAGAATACTGGCACGAATATTAATACCGCGATTTAGAATTGTATGGAAAGTTGTTCAATGTATTGAGCGTCACTTGCAGCGCCATCTGTGAGCGGCATCGTGAATCTCGTAGCGAGATATAGATGGCGCTGCACACCAAATATTCAATTGATCTTTTAGTATTCCTGCCAGTATCTATAATTCACAATGGTTATGTCATATGAACAATTTGTCTAGCTAACTTATACATTACAAGAAACTTGATCAGAAAAATGAACTCAGACCGTATAGAGATAAGGACGTAAATTGCGCGGAGGTCGGCTAACGGCGCCAAGTGACGAGGTTCAATTTTCGTCAGTGCAAAAATCGTACATGTACCCAATTGACCCCAAATTGGGTGTTTTCAGTCCCTAAGCCTATAGGCGCTTAAATAGGTGCAGGACATTTTTTTGTCAATGCCAAAATGAACTCTATTGGCTCAAATATAAACTTCATTTTACAACAAACTCAAATTAGTCCATTTTTTTAAAATATCGGTCAAGTTACATTTCTCTGCGAGTTTCAATCACTCATTTGTGTAATTAATACGTCTGTTTGTCCTCATCGCTTTATCTATAGAACTGCCAACCGACTATCATCAACAAATTGACAACTACGCGTCAGAAATGCTACCGCCCAACGTGCCGCCGCCGAATCTGCCGCCCAAGAACCACTACCAAACACCGACAACTCAGTACCAACAACCGACAAACTACCAACCGCCGACGAATTACCAACAACCGACAAACTACCAACAACCGACGAATTACCAACAACCGACACCATACCAACAGCCGACGAATTACCAACAACCTCAATATCAACCGCCGACACAGTACCAACCGCCGACAAGTTATCAACACCAACAGGCCGCCACAAACCAAGTCGGTTCGCACAACCGACACGATCAATACAAACCGCAAGAGGCGTACCCCTACCAGAACACATACCAATACCAAGAGTTCCAGGGAGGTCAGTACCCCCCAAATTACCAGGTTCAACAGTCCAAGATTGGCAAGATTGAAGACTATGATCCGATTAGTGATGGGCCCAGAGCGGTACCTAATACACAGAGGGCGTCCGCGACGCTGATATATAACAGCACTAGTGATGGGAAAAGAGGTTTGTTTGTTATAACTCGGCAATCCATAGAGACGCACGTTACACTCATAACTCATTACTTTATGACACAAAATACACTTAAATATCAGGGGTCGAAACTGGTCAGTAGAGTAATTTTTTTGAATGGTGATCAGTAACAGTCAGTTTTTTTCTGAAAATAGTCGGTAATGTCAGTATTTGAGACTCGGAAACACTAATTTTTCTGTAAAATGTGTTGTGTCTTCATAGAGTTGCATACGCACGCTCCTTTTGCTACGGATATTCTTTTTTTATGCCTGACGGTAGGACTCAATAATATTACAAACCTGCAATGGGAGTGGCAGGCTTGCAAATATTTGTAAATTTTAGGTATTCGAATATTAATTTTTAAAGTTCCGTACCTCAAAAGGAAAATAGAAACTCGCATGTTGTCCGTCTATCTGTTTGTCAAGCGACGCCATATAGTGAGCGTCGCGACGCCTTATGATGAGCGTCGTGACGCTCACTATATATAGACGCTCACTATAGGGCGTCGCGACCACTCACTTTAGTGCGTCGCGACGCTAACTATATGGCGTGGCGACGCTCACTATATGGCGTCGCGAAACTCACTATAGTGCGTCGCGACACTTACTATAGTGCGTCGCGACACTTACTATAGTGCGTCGCGACGCTCATCATAAGGCGTCGCGACGCTCATCATAAGTCGTCGCGACGCTCACTATAGGGCGTCGCGACACTTACTATAGTGCGTCGCGACGCTCATCATACGGCGTCGTAACGCTCACTATATGGCGTAGCGACGCTCACTATATGGCGTAGCGACGCTCACTATGTGGCGTAGCGACGCTCACTATAAGTGTTCGCGACGCCCTATAGCGAGCGTCGCGACGCTTTATAATGAGCGGAGTCGGTGCCAATTCATGTGTGTATTTGCCTAGTCTCACGTTGATTGGCACCTACTCCAAATGTAATGAATTGTAAGGTTATTTGTAGCTTTTTAGTGCACCTAGGTTTTCGAATTCGCCTTTTGTGTTTTGTTAAAAATAATTTTATAATTTTATACCAATTCATTAAAAAAAATTAATACAAATCTATAGATTGTATTAGGTACAGGTGTCGTACTATGTTTTTTTCCTATAATCTGAAGCGTGGGTCTCCATGGACTGTCGACATAAATGTGGGAAATGTTTTATATGTTTGCAAGGTGGTGGTATTATTCTTTAATTTGTAACTATATATTATGTATGTATGTATTAATATTATCTATGTGTTAAGCCCTGGGTACACTCAAGCGTACCCAATATATATATATGCGTATATCCGCCTATACCAAGACTGGCTCTAAATTAAAAAAATCTTGAGAGTTGTCAAGGGACACCCGGATAGAACGAAGTTCTTTTTGAAATAAATAAAAAAGCAAAAAAATGTACATATACATACACACACATACACATCGAAATCGGAAACGGAAACGGAACCGGAAAATCGGAATCGAAATCGAATTTTCATTTATCACACACACATATGTAAAAGTGTCGTTACAAAATTTCGTGCCAGTCTTAATTATTTTCCGTCTAGCCCCCTTTCGCAACGCGCGATAAGGAACTACGTTCCAAAAACAAATTTTCAACAATGATTACCACTTGCTGAACGGTGAAGATTAACATCCTGACGAAACCAGGGCTCCAAGTCTGCTATCACTACTCGTCGTGGAGTTGCTACTACTGCATTTTTAAGGCATGAAAGTTACATCTTGTATCAATGGTAACTAGTATATGACTAGTCAAATTGCATCAAGGTGACAATATCTAATGTCTACACTGCTCATATTCTAGGTACCATTGAAAAAGTACAATACAATCTTTTATTTAATCGCCCTTAGTTTCCGTGTCCTCGGCAAGCCCTTTCATTTGATACCCATACTCCCTGGAACTCTTGGTAGTGCAGAAAAAATAACTATTCCGCCATCTTGGATGACCGGCCATAATGGAATTAGAATGACGTCACACAGCTAAGCATGCATTGTCATCCAAAATAAGCGTGTATACCAAATTTCAGCTCAATCGGTTAAAGATAACTGATTTAAAATTCAGTTGCAAGTTTCCACCCGGACATACATTGCAAGTTAGTATAAAGCTTGTACTAAAAAGATGTTGTTTTCATGCCTTAAATATGAAGTCATTGCAACTCGCCAAAAATACTGTTAGAAGACTTGGGGCCCTGCACATCTGTAGAAATTCGTTTGAAGTTCACCAACTGGGCCAGCGTGGTGGACTATGGCCCAGATCTCCCTCGTCCTGAGAGGGAATGTGCCCGGTATAATGGCATTGGCTCGCCCGCTATTACATTGGGACCAGAATACAGGCTTAATGTATGTATTAATTTCGTTTGATGTTGCAGGGTCTCAGCAGGTCCAGCCGCACCAGCAGCAGTCCAGCCGCCAGATCGGTCGCGTCACCGACCTGGATCCACTCGCCAACGAAATACCTCGACAGGCGACCAACCAACACAATCAGGTATAGCGCCAAGGAATATGATGATTTCATCTCTTTCTCGTATAAAATACTAGGTTCTACCAGCGACATCGTCCGCGCAGACTTTAATCACTCAATATCGTTATAAATTATAACCTCTATGTTATTCTGTTGTATAAACAATAATACTGTAAAGTTTCATCAAAATCCGTTCAGTAGTTTTTGCGTTATAGAGTAACAAACATCCATACATCCATCCATCCTCACAAACTTTCATATTTATAATATTAGTAGTAAGAGAGGGAGCGCATCCGTGACAGAAGTCTAGTCTTGGGTACAATATTAGAGCCTTTTGAACGTACATATTAATAAATAAATAGTTTAATAGGCTCGTAGCCCTAATCCAGGGTGGAGGATTCCCAAACCTTTCCCGTATTGAAGTGGAATCTGCCCGGTATAATTGCAATAGGCTCGCTCCATATTAAATTGGGACCAAAATTGTGCACCCCTGTCTACCCCTTCAGGGAATACATGTTATGATGATGATACTAGAAATGTTTAACAAAACATTTGTTTTACAGAGAGTTTACATCGCGATGTATGACTACGAAGCAAGCGACAGTGACGAGGTGAGGCCATATCAATTATAACTTGTATTGTTCTGTATATTTTTATATACAGGGTGTATCAGAATTCCGAAATAATATTTTAGGCACATCTATACGTAGAAAACTATAACCTATTGTTTTATTATATTTACGCGAATACTATACATTGAAATAAAACTATTTTACGGATTCTATCGCGTTTATTTACTATTTGATTTTCCCGACGTTTCGGCTGCTTTACAGCAACCATGGTCACGGGGGGACAAATAAACGCGATAGAATCCGTAAAATAGTTTTATTTCAAACTATAACCTGTCTTTATTTAGCATTTATTTACACAGCAGCTACCATATACCATAAATATTATACCAGACTTATATCAGAAGTCCGAAATAATACTTAGGGTACATAATACGGTAGCTCATATGTGCATGCTTAGTTAAGACAGTTTATACCTAACTATCATAGTTTCTGAGTTATAAACCTTAGAATATTTGACACAGGTATCGAATTATGGCCTCAGGGTACATCCGGAACCCTATTTAACAGTGTAAACTACATCAACGAGGGGCGACTACTAATATTCACAAAACAGAACTTCAAAAGATACTTGAACTTTTTAAAATTGGTGGCGAATAACAATTTTAAAATCACGATCGATTTTTTATACCTGTCGGCGTAAATACAACAATTTGCCTGATAAAAACACAAGAATAATTAAGTTTGATAATCTGATTATTCTAAAATCGTTAATCGATTAATTTGAGTTTGTTAAGATGTGAAATTAACGTTAAACAGCATGCCGTTATTATCTTTATGATAATTCCAACACAACCTAAAAACTTAAGAACACGTGCACGTGCGCCGAACCTTATAAATACGGCCGCACTGTCGGCGCTAGGGCTGTCTCTCCTCCGGTGAAACTGTAAAGGCCAACTCAAGGCCAACAGCGTAGTCCATTAAAAAAAAAAAGCGCTAGGGCATTCGTGCTCGAGCTGTCGTGCAGTACGGACCTCCTTGGGACGTCGTTACGCTGCCTGTCGACGATAAGCTTTTTGTGATATTGCCTTTCAATGACCCAAACTTGAGTCATCATCAGGAATCCAACAATGGTGCCGTCACACTCTTTAAAACCCTACAGACGTTCCTACTCCGTCATACCATTCGGTTGTATATTAGTTACTCATACAAATGGCCAAGTATTACTTCGGACTTCTGAAACATCTTGTATATACAGGATGTTTCAGGCTTATATCTATCTCCCTATCTATATCTACTTATCTATTGTTCGCAGGTGTCATTCAGGGAGGGTGACCTGATCTCGAACGTGACGTCGATAGATGAGGGCTGGATGACGGGGCAGGTCCTACGCACCGGGCGTACTGGCATGCTGCCAGCCAACTACGTGGAACTGGCGCCCTCTAGCGCAATAAACCAGCACTTTGCCAACTAAACACACAAGTCCCCAAGTTCCCTAACGACGGCTTGTTCCAGTGAACGTTAGCCGCTCGGAACACTACACCAGTGCGCTCAGCATGACCGTGTAGTCATACATTTTACCTATTTCAACTGTCAGATTGGTCGAGAGAAACGTCACTGGGGCCGTTCAAATATTACGTAAGCAGATTAATTACAATTATTGAACCCCCATCCCCCTTGTCAGCAAAAGTAAGCAAAGATCTTACCCCCTCCCCCCACTTTTTTATATTATAATTTTATCCCCGAAAATGCGTTTCGTTTTCAAGTATAGACGATGTGAGGGTTGCCATTCGTGTAAAAAAGTAAATAACTACCAATGACGTAATCATCATCTAGACTCCCCAAACCCCCCATGTCATCCAAAATAAGCAAAACAAAGACCCTCACACCCCCATAATGCTTACGTAATACTTGAACGGGCCCACTCTTCGGGCTTTTTGTACACGGTCATGCTAAGCCTACAGCATCGCATGTTCCAAGTCTTGACTTATGTCACGGATTATTAGTCTTTTCACAGCTATACGGCTAGCATTTGTCAAGTCTTGACTTATGTCATGTTTTATGTCGAACCGTAATGCTCTTACAAAGTTAATATATATCTCACATTTAGTTATGTCGCATCTGCAAGATCACATAGTGCCCAAGAGGTATGTCATTGATTATGTCGCACTAAGCCGCTCTCACCGAATTGATGTAATCTGACACTTTGTCTTGACACAACTGCATGCCCTGGGACCTAATCCTCAAGATCAACATCATCTCTAATTCGACATATTTCGAAAGGAAGCGACCAATTTCGTCGCAGTGTTTCGACATATCTCTAATTCGACATATGTCGAAAGGAAGCGACCAATTTCCTCGCTATGTTTCGACATATCTCTAATTCGACATATGTCGAAAGAAAGCGACCAATTTCGTCGCAGTGTTTCGACATATCTCTAATTCGACATATGTCGGAAGCACGCGACCAATTTCGTCGCTTTGTTTCGACATATGTCGAAAGAAAGGGACCAATTTCGTCGCAGTTTTCGACATATCTCTAATAAGACATATTTCGAAAGAAAGCGACCAATTTCGTCGCAGTGTTTCGACATATCTCTAATATGACATATGTCGAAAGGAAGCGACCAATTTCGTCGCTTTGTTTCAACATAATGTCGTTCATGCAAGAATTACTCCTTTAAGTTGATTGGCTAATGGTTAACGCACTTAACTGGTTGTAAATATGTATGTTATTTGCCTTTGTTGCCCTTTTACAAGTTATATACAATCAATTGTAAGTTTTAAAACACTAATTAACTTATATAATAATAGTTATAAAACTAAAATATTTTGGTATTAGAGCACTGATAACGAATAAGATCGGTTTGGTTACGTTTTGATTCATATACTTTATTGTATTTTAATATTTTTTACTACCTAACAAAAGCATATTATGCAAAATGCCTTATAAACATGGCTGGACCAATTTTAATTAAAATAATATTAAATTAAGATTAGTCAACATTAACAAAATGTCAGTTGAAAAACAATTGCAAGATTTTCCTACACAAACTACACGGCCCAACTCTTAAAGTATTATTGTTTCATAGTTATTGTATTTTTTTTAGAGATTTACACAGTGGTAGCCTCGTGGGAAGCAGTGGTAGCCTCGCGGGCAAGAACGCCCGCCTTGAACGTAAGGGGTGCAAGTTCAAATCCCAGGCCCGCACCTCTTGAGATAATTTTCATGTGCGAATGTCATTTGCAACAATGATTACCACTTGCTGAACGGTGAAGGAAAACATCTTGAGGAAACCTGCACGCATGTCTATAGAAAAGCGTGTGAAGTTCACCAACCCGCACTGGGCCAGCGTGGTGGACTATGGCCCAAGTCTCCCTCGTATTGAGGGGGAATGTGCCCGGTATAATGGCAATAGGCTCGCCCCTATTACATTGGGACCAAAATACATCGGCGAAGTGTGGGCGCACTACAGTGCACCTCTGCCTACCCCTTCGGGGAATACAGGCGTGATTATGATGTATTTTTTATTTTAGAGATGTTGTACTGAGTTAACTGATAATATATTAAAACATTGGGCGCCGCCCCAATGTGCGGGGGGCTTAATTAAGTATCTATTTTGCCACTAATATGAAAAGTTGTCATTGTTTACGTCTACAAGTGATTAATGCGACAATAACTTGAATTTCCTGTATCATCGTTTTCGGTTATATTACTGACATCGCTCTTAATTTCTACCATTTTGGTAATTTTACACTTGATTTTTCTTAAAACTATTTTTTAATATTTTTTTATGAAACATGCAAGTTTTTAATTAATTGTGTATACATAATATTACTGGTCGTCATCTGCCTGTACGACTTTTAATGTTGTCATTTTCTACCAAATGGGTAGATTTTTTTCCTAATGACAGTGACGTCGATTCTGTTGTACACATACTAAAACTAAACTTCATTTTATACTTTTAAAAATATTTCCATCTCGCTTACACATTTGAGCTGTAAGAAAGACGGCGGAGAGTGTTTTATTTGGTATCACAACAGAATTGATACAAGTTTTATATAGTCGGATAAAAGAAAAATTGCGACGTAAGCGCCATGTTGGGCGATATTGAGTTAATTACATCGTTGGAATCAGCGATTTCTTCTCCCGTCTTTTAAGCTGGGTTTCGTGCAGTTACCAAAATGGCGCTTGAGTCGATTCGCCCTTTAACCATCATCGATATGTTGAAATATTTAAGTGCGACTTCAATGTGAACGGACTGAAATAAATACATTAATTATTTATTCTATGTATAGTCACAACGTTTCGAAATAAAATTATTTACTTATTCCTAAAGTAATAGAAAGTTATGGTACAGTTATAGTGGTGTTGCAGAACACTTTTATACTGAAAATGTACATTTTAAATGGTTTAAGTGAGATTTTAAATCAAAGCCGGCCAATTGTGAGTCGGACTCGCGCAAGAAGGGTTCCGTACCATTATCTATAAAAACGGCAAAAAAAAATTATGTCTATTATATGGGACCCTCCCTTAAATAGTAATTTTATTTTAATTTAATTATTAACTTTTAAGGTGAATATTTCAAGCGTCTACCTGTTGCCGTTATCAATATTGATCAAACAAAGCACGTTTGTACGGGACCCAATTAAATATTTATTTTATTCTGTTTTTTAGTATTTGTTGTTATAGCGGCAACATAAATACATCATCTGTAAATTTCAACTGTCTAACTATCACGGTTCATGAGATACAGCCTGGTGACAGACGGACAGACAGACATGCGGACGGACAGCGTAGTCTTAGTAATACGATCCCGTTGTACCCTTTTGGTACGGAACCCTAAAAATGTGGTGAAGTTAAATAATTAGAATGCATCAACAAACTACCTACAATGACATTTGTCACTACAAACGGTGTCCTGCAACATCACTGCAAATGGTTTGTAATCTTCTATATAGTAAAGTTGGTTAAGTGTTACATAACTTGTGGACCAAAATGGAATCGAAAGTCCATTCCATATCTTAAATTAAAAATGTTAATTGCTTTTATTTTTTAAATAAGTATTTATATTTATTTGTGAGTTGTATCATGTATAGTCAATTTTGAAATACTTTGCAGTCGTGTCTAATTTCTGGAACTAAATAATTATTTTCTCAGTGTACCACCATCTTTTATATAGAACTAAAAGTAGGACTCAAATTCTCGGAAAAAAAAGTAAGGTTATAGCAGATTTGTTTTCATATTTTCATAAAAAAATTTAAAGAAGTATTGCCGCCCTCTTCGCAATGCCGTAAATAGACTTTTCTGCGCCCCGTGCTTGCTTCTATAACTGCGCCCTTGTTTTTTTTAGATACTATATTAAAAAAAAATATTATGGGCGCAGTTATCAGGAGCAAACCGAAAACATAATAGTCCTGCCTGGTCTGGCCATTCTTGCGCCCCCAGAGTCTACGCCCTGTGTCTGGGCACCGGAGGCCAAGCCCTATTTACGGCACTGCCTCTTGGTTATCGTAGTATATGAGAAAGATAGAAATATTGGCTCCAAAATTTGGTTTAATTAAGTGTAATTGCACTGCACTATACTAACTGTATTGGCGTCCTTTTACTCGCATAATGTATGAAGGCTCTTTAAAGTTATACATTTTTGATTAGTCGTATGTATTCAATTAAAAATGCAAAAAAGTCAAAGCAATTTATGCTATGGAGATGGTGGTAAGGGGGCTGGTCTGGGTGTGACTGGGTTCGGCCCCAGTCTTACCCAAAGTATAAGCATTAACGACCCAAATCCCAATGATACATAGATAAGACTAAATTAATAATACATGATATAACAATCATATTATATTAAATATTGTTATTAACTTTTTGTATCATTAGATTAACATTAATTTATGGCGGCTCGGTGTAGTGGTCTGAGCGTAGGCCGCTCACTGCACCGGGTGGAAGCGGGTTCGACTCAACAGCGGCAAATATCGGAATTTGCTCTGGTCCGGGTGTAAAGGATTGCCGCCAGTCCATTGTATGGCGCCCATAGTACAAGCGTTGCTTAGTTTGGGATCATACGGTGAGTATGTGTCGGCGGTATTATTATTTATTAATGTTCGTACCTGGTCCTTACCTGTAGACAAGTGCTGTACGTTGTATATACATTAAATGGTTATATACCATATTAATATTATATCATAAGATATATTTTATATAAATAAATATTCAAAGCATCCATAAGCATAATATTTGGGCACTGAGTTCGTAATCTTAAAGCATTTTTTAATCACATTCCGTTATTTTTGTGTATTTTTTAATACCGTCTGAATATTTATAGTGTTGCCACACCTATTGTCTGTGGATTAGAACCGAAATTGATCTTAATTAAACTAAAATATGACTTAATAATTTCTTTTTACAAGAATCAATGAGACAATTGAGCCTGTTAGTAAAAAAAATAATGTGCTTTATAAACCTTTTGTAATGTTCTATACAAACTTTGATCACTATTGTAGTAAAACAAAATATTTTGATTTTTTTTTTTAAAGAAACAGATCTTGCATTTGAGCCAGTTAATGTTTTCATACGTCTGTATTTTAAAAAGTATTTAACATAACATTGTTTAAAGGTTTTTAAAAATAATATTAACTATTTATTTTGCTTTAATCTAACAGATATGAAAAATAAATTGTACTGCATCACAAGCAATGAACGCATGGGAACAGTATTAGTCCAATACAGTGCCTTTTTAAATATTTAATAAATTTTATAAGCTATGAATTCATTATTATTTTTTGTACCTCTGACTCTGTAGTCCTACTATTGGTTTGACGCTATACGGTAGCGACTAGCGAGTCCTACCTACAGAAGTATCAATCCATTGAAGATTTACTTGGTCATCATTTACGAGTTATGAACTGATTAATAGTGGACTAGTTTCTGCCCGCGACTTCGTCCGCGCAGACTTTGATTATTCAATATCGTTATAAATTATAGTCTATATGTTATTCTGATGTATAAACAATAATACTGTAAAGTTTCATCGAAATCCGTTCAGTAGTTTTTGCGTGAAAGAGTAACAAACATCCACCCATCCTTCCTGACAACTTTCACATTTATAAATATTTAATATTTTCACGATGGTGGTGGCTAATTATATTTTGGATAATTCTACCCTCGATTTGTTGATTTTTTTAAACGGCTGACCCGTGCGCCGCGGTTCAAGAGTCGAGGTTGAACGCCGCTCCGCGTCGCACTGTTTTGTTACGTAATTAGTTATCGTGCATTTTGGGTGTTTTCCGCTATTGCGCCCGCGATATTTTTGATAAGATTTTGGACATAATTCGCGTGACGACTGCGCGTAGCCCGCGAGTGTTGTGTAATGGACCTCGGTGAATCGAAGACGTCATACGGTGGTTATTGCCGGCTGCCACGCGGTGGATGGTGACACAGGGATCATCAGACTAGGATGTTGTTCGTGGCTCGCTCCCCGTAGATTACCCCCTGATTAATCCACTTTTTAGCGTCCTCTTTAGGGGCCCCTCCTCCAAATTCAGACAGGACAGACGTACTCAAGGTGACCCTGTTTACCTACCGTGTCACCAGTACCAGAGGTAAGGTTTTTGTAACTAAATCGCATACGACGCCGTAACCACAGGGTTTGTGCCTTCGCAGCTTCGGGCCACCGATCCGCTGGTGTACGGCACAATAATATTAGTAGGATATTTGTGATTCAGAATCACAGCACGTCGAGTCGGTAGGTAGGTAAAAAACAACATAAAATCTGGATTAAGCAAGCACTTAAAAAAGTAAATAAATATTGGTGTTTGAGAAGTAATACTTTGACGTTTGCATCAGTATCAACAGAATGGTACGAAAATTTAATCGAAATTCGAACACGTTTCTTCACCTTTTTTTCGCCGTTATTTTCTATATTATGTATTCCGTTTGGTGAATATTGGTAGCCACCGCTCATAACATAAGTGGAGTTAACACAGCAGTGTTAACTTTGGGTAGATCCATAACCCTATTCAGCAGAATAGGATTACGGATCTACCCAAATGCCATAACATGATACCTGTGACAAATATTCAAAGGTCTTTAACTCGGAAACTATGATAGGTATAAACTTTCTTCACTAAGAGTCCACATATGAGCTACCGTTTATGTAACCAATGTATTATTTCGGACTTCTGATACACTCTGAAGAATTTATATTATCCATACAATAGCGCAATCTGTTGTCCAATTGCCGAATCATCCTTTAGCTGGCACTAACTAATATTGACTATAAAAAAAAAAACATACGGGTCGAATTGAGAACCTCCTCCTTTTTGAAGTCGGTTAAAAATAATATAATTTCTGGTTGAAATTAAACTATTTATTTAGTATTCGCGTAAATATAAGAAAACAATACAATTTCTGGTTGTTAGCTGCTGAATAGGGTTATGGATCTACCCAAAGTTAACACTGCTGTGTTAGCTCCACTTATGTTATGAGGGGTGGCTACCAATATTCACAAAACGGAAGTACTGATACTTTTGTGTCAGCCATTGCCATTCGTTTCAACTATTACATCTTAGCTTTAGGACACTAGATGTCGCTGTGTAGGCTCTTAAGAAAACGCACCAACTCGTATTTTAAATACATTTATTGATCGACTATGATACAATAATTTTATACATTTCACTAATCTAGAATCATGCAACATAATATTTTAAAACTAAATCTTAACACATTTTAATACTCCGTTATTGCAACGAGCGCAGACCTCAGAGGTTGTGTTTAGACACATAAGGCACTTAAAAATACCTTATTTTCTAAATAGACATCAAATTAGCATGAAAATAAAAATGCGGAAAATGGTACACCGCCGGTTTTTAGTGGGTATACGGCCTTCCGCCGGGACTCCCACATAACCCTCTTACTTCCCCCGAGGTGGCAGGGTATCCATAAATGATTTTCCGACGTTAAAAAAAGACTAATTAACGTCTCCCCATTAACAAACTTGAAGTCGCGTTTATGCAACGTCGACTTCTTTCATGTAAATTGTACTGTAATACTCTTGATATAGAGCTGGTAATATAGAGCTAAACAAGTTGGTGTTGATGAATACGAAATTCTATTTTGTATATCCCACTATGGCGTATACAAAATCATGAATAACCTACTAGTTACTTAAAGCATGTGAAAAACATAGTACCTAACTTAAAAACACATTTATAATAATCCTGAATATGATTTATAAAAAAAATTGATCTTCCAAAGGTATTTTCTTTTTCAATGCTCAAGTGTTGCACAATACTGCTACAAATTGATCACAACTTTGTGTATAATACATATTATTCACAAACTTTCAAGTTCCTAGAGGCTGTATTTTTTTTAAAATTGACAAAACTGCAATTAAAACTGATACAACTTTGAAGAAAGAATAAATACAAAATATCATTTGGTGAAACACGCAAGCCGCTTTTATGGCGGCAATTATGTAATAATAATATCTATGTAACATAATAATAATCATATAATCTACGTTTACATAACCAAAATACAAATTAACCTAATTATGGTATTGCAGCTGCCTTATAGTTAAGACTAAGCGAGACATACCTATGTCCATTTTATTTGCACTAAACTAACTGTATTGCCTTCCTCCTTACGGCCGTCATGTGTAAGCAGGATGGCAACATTTCAGTTCGTAACGCTGGCCCGGTGAGGGTTTGCAGACTTAACACATCTATCGAGAACTAGTCAAGTTCCTACAGACGTACAGGTTTCCTCACAATGTTTCATAGCAAGTGATAATCTCGGATGGAAATGAGATCCGCACATAAACCCAGAGGTGCGAGCCGGGGCTTGAACCTGCACACTTTGATTGCAAGGCGTGCGTTCGACCACTCTGCTACCACTGCTTGGGAAAATAATTAGTATTCCTAAATTACGCACGTACAAAGTCGCGGGCTCAGCTAGCGTCAAATAAAACTTAGGTCTTTTTTAAAGATAGTTGTCTCGCATACCCAAATAAAGTTCAAGACACGACTTAAAATCGTATACAATTAGAATGTATTTTAAAATATAATCACACATGCAAACACTAAAACTTACTGGTTACTAAACATGTGCCGCGCACTGATCCAAGAAAGCTAAACAAAAGTCCTTATTATAACAGTAAAATACAGAGTGTATCAGAAATCCGAAATAATAATTTGGGTACATATACGGTAGCTCATATGTGGATGCTTAGTGGAGACAGATTATACCTAACTATAATAGTTTCTGAGTTATGGACCTTTGAATATTTGTCACAGGTGTCATGTTTTGGGCTTTGGGTACATGAATAACACTATTCAGCAGTATAAACTACACTTTTGATGTGCCAGCTACCAATATTCACAAAACAGAACCTGCAAATTCTACATAGGACTCGAGATATTAAGAGTTATAGAAATTGACGACGAAAAAAAAGTTGGAAAAACATGGTCGAATATCTATATTTTTCTATACTATTCAGTTGTATACCCGATACTGATGCAAACTTCAAAGTATTATTTCGGACTTCAGAAACATCCTGTATAAGCAAGATGGCAAGATATCAGTGCTAACAAATTTAGTTTAGTTTAAAACCTACACCAGTGTTCCAATTCCGTGGCATCAGACTAAACTAATTCTTACAGCAAAATGTTAAGTGCTGTCAACATTAGTTTAATCGTGTTTAGTACACTAAATTGGGACCAATCTCTCGACTACCAATAGCTGAGTCCTATAATCAAGAAACCGCTTCACTAACGGACAATAAAATGTTTGAATGAGAATCAACAATCAATTCACCATATAATCTCACCGACCAAGTATTTCATCATACTCTCTTGTTGGCAAAACTATCGACTAAATAGATGGAGGCCATATCTTTTAAACTGTCAATCAACTGTCAACACGCGTGAAAGTGCTGTTGAAAGAAAAGTGATTTATATGTGTTAAGGATTCATCCGCCATCTTTATCACTGTCATCATTAATTTTTATTTATTACGTGTATTTATTGATTTTGTCCTTGCTATTAATTACTTGACATTGGCGAAATACTCGCGCTAGTCGCAGGTGAAGCCATTCCTCATCTTATTCCATTAAATATCATCATTTCGCTCATTTCGTAAAAAATAATAATAATATGTGTTAAATAGTTCATTAACAAATAAAAATACCAAAAACGTGAAGTAAAACTTATGTAGACTGTGTGATATTATTATCTACATAAATTATAAAGTGATTCCGTGAAAAAACGATTACCAAATAGTAAGTGACGTAAATATAATTTGAAGATTTCTACCGCCTACCTTCAATTTAATTAACATTTCCAATTCTCATCAAATATGTCTTTTGACGTTTGGATGTGTGACTGGCGTATAAAATCTAGTGCAACTAAATCGAATCATATCACATTTACCTTAAAACGCGCTGACTGTCCAGCAGTCAAACCAGGAGAAGATTCTCTACCACAAACCACGGTTGTAAAATACCTTGGCTTCCACTCACAGATACTTAAATCCCTTCGGGGAATACAGGCGTGATGATGTATTATTAAAAAACTACCTTACATGGGTGAATCGATTCCATGGCCATCTAGTCTTATACATCTTGACACAGATTACCTTAAATAAGTAGACGTCAGTCACAAGCAAATTTGATCGTTTAAAATTGTCAAAGATTAGGGATGACTCGTTGAACATCATACAGTAACAAAAGAACGGAGTTTTCCTTGATTATAGGAACTGGCAGATAAGTGCGCGTCAGACATTAAATTAAAAATAAACCTAAGTACAGTCGACACAATTTGGAAATATCGACTGAGTACAACAAACTTATAATAAAGATAACATATAATTACTTTAAATGATGAGGTGAATATTATTATTTATATAAAATGTATACTACACACGCTTATGGCCCCCATTGCAACAATCCTCCAAGTTAAAAACGCACTTGCGATTAATCGCACTCACTAAAGTTGGTGCGATTTTTAATCGCAAGTTCGAATACGCATCATTTTGCCGCGCAGATAAAGACACTGGGTCTATGCGGCGAATTTATTAAGTGCGATTATTAAACGCAAATAAAATAGTTCATTTACCAAGTTGTTTTTATACCAACCATAGAACTTTAATATACATTGAAAATTTTAAAATATATAGTTTTTTTTTTAATTATTCAATCGTCGTCATATCCGTGTTGTTGATCATAAACTCGCAAAAGTTACATTACGTGTCTATGATATTTGCGAGATTTCGCTTGTATTAAACCAGTCCAAAAAGGCAGACTAAAAAAGTCGTATGCTTCACAATAGGTAACTATCATAACCACCCTAGTAGTTGTAGCATGTGCGCCAAGACTACACATATGTCACGGAATGTGTTGATTTTGTCTCTTTCTCTCGTATGAAATAAGACAGAGGGTGAGCGAGTGAACCCATGACAGAGGTCTAGTCTTGAAATGCGTGTTAACCGCACATAACAGGTACAGGTGAGAACAATTGTAGGTGAGAACAATAGCCTTGTTGTTGCCACCATAAACTAATTGTTAATCTGCTAATTACTCAATATCGGCTGTTGTTCCGTTGTTGTTAGTGGCTTACAACAACAGCGCATCGTTCTCACCAACCCGACAGTGCTATCACGTATCTCCAGGGTAGCTACATACCCTATCTAGTACTCATCAACAATTCTCATTGTTGGTGATGCCTCACACAATAACAGCGAGTAGTTGTCGTCACGCCACGACAACAGCACTTCGTTGTCTTCACGCCGCGACAACAGCACTTCGTTGTCGTCACGCAGCGAAAACAGCTCTTCGTTGTCGTCACATCGACACACCAACACCTTACCGTCGTCACGCCGACACAACAGCAAATCGTTGTGGTCACAGTGCCGTTTACCCTCCCCCCATTCCTCGCACCAATCAACAGGTGTTCAGTTGTTGTTGGTGGCGCACAACAACAGCGCGTTGTTGTCGTCGACCCGCTCGAGCCTGTACGTGGAGTTGTCCGGCATGTGCCGCACCAGCTCGTCCGTCAGACGGACGCGGGCGCCGTTGGGTCCCGACACTAGCACCGTCTCGCAATCCTGTTGGCAAAACATCAAACATTATTTCATCCGTATTACTAAGGCTACGCTGTCCGTCCATCTGTCTGTCCGTCTGTCATGAACCGTGATAGTTAGACAGTTGAAATTTTCACAGATGATGTATTTCTGTTGCTGCTATAACAACATATACTAAAAAACTGAATAAAATAAATATTTAAGGGGGCTCCCATACAACAAACGTGTTTTTTTGCTGTTTTTATAGATAATGGTACGGAACCCTTCGTGTGCGAGTCTAACTCGCACTTGGCCGGTTTTCTAAACTCAAAGTTGTTGGTGAGTGGGTGGCGTGGTGTACCTTGGCGGCCGAGCCGTGCACGAGCTGGTTGAGCTTGTCGAGCAGCTCGCGCGCGCGGCACGCGTGCAGGTAGAGCGCGCTGTACACGCCGCCGCCGCACGCGCTCACGTACACCGTCAGCCGGGGCTCGATGCGTCTGCGCACACAATACCATTTCTAAATCAACACTATGTAGTCTAGGGATGTGAAAAAATAATCGATTTTTATATTAATCCATTATTATTTACTTATAATCGATTCTCTAAATATTAATGATCGCTTTTTATACAAATCGATTTATTTTAAAGAGAGAAAATTCGATTTTTTTCCCCATCCAAGATCCAATTTTGTCTGGGATGTTAAAAAATAAATTCAATTCAATTCAATTTAAAATATCTAAATGGATTATTAAAAATCGATTAAGAGAATATTAAAATAGATTATTTACAAAACGATTTATTTTAAAGAGAGTTTCTCTCTTTTTATTGTTTATACACCAGAATAACATGTAAGCTATAATTAATGACGGTATTGAATAATCGTAGTCTGCGCAGACGTAGTCGCAGGTAGACACTAATAAGGAATAACATAAAATAGTAACTCACTTGGCGTGGAGCGCGTTGAATAGGCGTATACCGTCCGCCAGCCCGCAGATCTGGATAATATCATCGCGAGACAACCTGTAAACATATACATCATCACGCCTGTATTCCTTGAAGGGGGAGACAGAGTTGTACCGCGCCCAGACTCGACGCGTGTTGGTCCCAATGTAATAAGGAGGCGAGCCTATTGCCATTATACCGAGCACATTCCAACTCAATACGTGGGAGATTTGGGCCATAGTCCACCATGATGGCATCTTCACACAACTTTCTATAGACGTATAGACGTGCAAGTTTCCTCACGATGTTTCCCTTCACCATTCATCTAGTGATAATCATTATTGAAAAATTACATTAGCACATGAAAATCGCAGCGTGTCAAGGATTTTAAGTGTCCGACTTTAGATTCAAGGCAGTCGATTTATCAACTAGGCTACCACCCACGCATACTGGGGGGTCAATAGAAGCACGTAAATTTTTATGCCAAAACCAACTCTGTGTCAATATGCATAAAGATTGAATTTCTGTGGTAGCAGCCACGCGATCACGCGACAGAATTCGCTCGCGCTGTGTGTAGAATGAATGTTTTCTATGTGCCAATATTAGAGGGTATCTAGAGTACCCATAACGACTCCACTCTTCGTATAGCTCTGCGTTGATTTTTCCGCCATTGTTCTTATCTCATGTACCTGTAGTATACAGCAACTATATGGGAAAACAACAATGGCGGAGACAGATAAAGCAGAAATAATAATCACAGCGCGGGTTCGAAATGCCATCTCCGTTACAGTTGGTTTTGCTTACTCTATGGTTTTGGTATGGACAATATAAGAGAAGCGCGGGCGTCACCGCTTCAGTGTGCGGGCGACATACTAGTACTACGACTACAGCCCTTTTAACATCCCACTGCTGGGCACGGGCCTCCCCTCAATGCGAAGGGGATTCGGGCCATAGTCCACCACGCTGGCCCAGTGCGGGTTGGCAGACTTGACACATCTATCGAGAACTAGTCAAGTTCCCTCAGACATGCAGGTTTCCCCACGATGTTTTCCTTCACCGTTTCATAGCAAGTGATAATCTCGGATGAAAATGGGGTTTGAAACTGCACACTTTGATTTGCAAGGCGTGCGTTCGACCACTCGGCTACCACTGCTATATTACAGCGGGCGACATAATATTTTCAATCCGCGACTGTATGATTTGACATTGGTAAGTTCACTGAGAATGGCCCACCTGAGTAAGTCCGCCCCGGAGAAGTTGGTGAAGGTGGCCGCGTGCTGGGCGAAGCGGTGACGCGCCAACCACGCCTGCGTCTCAGACGAGCTGGCTTCCTTGGACAGACCATAGTTCTGCAACAAAACCTAAAGGTCAATTCAGGGACCTTACCACCACCTTCCTCAAATATAGACATCATCACACCTATATTCCCCGAACGGGTAGGCAGAGGTGCACTGCGGTGCGCCCACACTTCGCCGATGTATTATGGTCCCAATGTAATAGAGGGCGAGCCTATTGCCATTATACCGGCACATTCCCCCTCAATACAAGGGAGATTTGGGCCATAGTCCACCATGCTGGCCCAATGCGGTTTGGTGAACTTCACACGCCTTTCTAAAGACGTGCAGGTTTCCTCACGACGTTTTCCTTGATCATCCAGTAAGTATTACATCCAGTAAGTATTACATTGACTGAATTGAATCAGGGTACTACCTCTTAGGGGAAAACTAGCATAAAGATGTATTTTTATACCTTGTCCGGTTCTTCGGCCGGCTGGGGCAGGTCTGGCAGAATGGCACCTGGCGACTGGCACCCTGGCGTGTTAACCTTCACGTCGCTGCCACTATAGAAGAAAGAGGTACAATTTTGAACAGACTTCAAAAAGGAGCAGGTTCTCAATACGACCTGTATGTTTTTTTAAAGAAAGTTACCGCATTTCTTCAAGGTTGGTCAATTTAAAGAAAAAAAAAAAAACTAAATGGTGTCGTGGGACACCAGGTAGGAACGAAGTTCCTACGAAGCAGACATATATGATAGGACATTTAAAATACCAGCTTCTACCCGCGACTTCGTCCACGCAGACTTCGTTCCATCCGTTAAAAACCGTTAAATGAGACGTCTCTTTATTTGTGTCGTTTCATGGATGGATGGATGGATGGATGGATGGATGGATGGACGGACGGACGGACGGACGGACGGACGGACGGACGGACGGATGGAACGAAGTCTGCGTGGACGAAGTCGCGGGTAGAAGCTGGTATTTTAAATGTCCTATCATATATGTCTACTTCGAAGGAACTTCGTTCCTACCTGGTGTCCCACGACACCATTTATTTGATTGAGTTGATGATTACAGTTCACGAATTTTGATAAAAAAAAATGCTGTAAATATTTACATATAAGGTTTTAGCCCTTAACAGATACTTTGTGCTCTCTGCGCTCGCCACTCCTCCAGTAAAGCTGTAAAAGCCACCTCACGGCCAACAGCGTAGCCCATTTAAAAAAAAAAAAAAAAGCATGTTTCCTCACCATTTCATAGCAAGTGTTAATCTCGGATGAAAATGAGATTCGCACATGAAACCCAGAGGTGCGAGCCGGGGTTTGAACCTTTGATTGCAAGGCGAGCGTTCGACCACTCGACTACCAGTGCCTACCAGTACCTATTATCAATGTAATTGTATAAAATACTTACTCTTGGCAATATGACGGTTTCATTTGATTTGTTGAGGCAAGAATGGCTGCAGACAAAAATTCATAAATAAATATCAGCACACAACACATACTCATCGTATGATCCCAAACTAAGTAAAGCTTGTACTATGGACACCATACAATGGACTGGGGGTGATCCCGGTTACACACAGACCGGGGTATATTCTGGAAAGAAAATTTCCAAAATTTGCCACTGACGGGAATCGAACCCCGGTACAGGAAACCAAACGGCCCACGCTTAAACCAGTAGACCAGTGGTTCTCAAACTTATTTTAAATACTGCTCACTTTGAGAATAAATTATTTTTGAGCACCCCCATTTTTAGGGTTCCGTACCCAAAGGGTAAAGGGTAAAGGTAAAACGGGAACCCTATTACTGAGACTTTGCTGTCCGTCCATCTGTCACCAGGCTGTATCTCATGAACCGTGATAGCTAGAGAGTTGAAATTTTCACGGATTATGTATTTCTGATGCAGCTATAGCAACAAATACTAAAATACAGAATAAAATAAATATTTAAGGGGGCTCCTATACAACAAACGTGACTTTTTTGCCGTTTTTATAGATAATGGTACGGAACCCTTTGTGCGCGAGTCCGACTCGCACTTGGCCTGTTTTTTCACCTGCTTAAAAACCACTATAACATCAATTTAAATTAATTGATTATTGTGAGCTATATTAGTGGAGATTAAACATTAATTCTAAACGAGACATTTACTATAGCCTACAAGAGTTAACTTGAGACGCAGTAGGTAGTACACAATGGCACTTTTTTTCTGGATTTTTTTTGGGTCTCTTACCGCCCTTTAGGCCTGCAGCGCCCACAAGGGGGCGTTATCGCCCACTTTGGGAAAGGATGCACTTGACCACCTACAACCATAAACTAAAATTCTTCCATTCTGGATGTCCTATTGATAAGATTATTTTATATAACATACCATGTTGTTGGATAACGGGTTTGCTGACCACAATGGGACTGGCAGCTGATTTCGGGACCACACTGAAAGAGATGGAACTATAATTAGTATAAAGGACTGAAGGAGACAGCACTAAGTATTATACAGGATGTATCAGAAGTAGGTACAAAACAATAATTTACCATTTGCATGGGAATGGGGGGCATTTCTCGCAAGTATGTCGTATACATATACAAATTGGTCGTATTTAGTTGTTTCGTTTCTACATAATGTTGAATTAGAGATAGGTAATGTTGATCTTGCGAGAATTTAGCAGTTTAGCAGTGGTAGCCGAGTGGTCGAATGCACGCCTTGCAATCAAAGTGTGCAGGTTCAAACCCCGGCTCGCACCTCTGGGATATAAGTGTGAATCTCATTTTCATCCGAGATTATCACTTCCTATGAAACAGTGAAGGAATACATCGTGAGGGAACTTTACTAGTTCTCGATAGATGTATGAAGTCTGCCAACCCGCACTGGGCCAGGGTGGTGGACTATGGCCTAAATCCCCCTCGCATTAAGTGGAGGCCCGTGCCCAGCAGTGGGACACTAAAAAAAAGGGCTGTAATTTGTTTTTATGCGAGAATTATCGCCCTGGTCTGGGTCTAACTGGGATATCTCTCAGTCCATTATGCAGTATGGTATAGCTTTGCTTGCTTTGGGATCAATGAGCATGTGTTGTGTGGCTATCTTCATTCATTTAATTTTGATGAAATATCAGAAAAACACAGCTGAAATTGATTCAGATAAGATTTGGAACAGACATATTGGATAACATAGGAGGCCATACTAATATAATACATGGGCAAAGTTTGGGAAGCACTACAGTGCACCTCTGCCTTCCACTTTGAGGAATAAAGGTGTGGTGATGTGTTTGCCTTCGTCTGTGTGGAGGTTATGTTAAACTAAAAGTAGATATTGACACAAAACTATTGTAATATAATCTACTTGTGTCTTAGTTGAACCCTCTAATTAATGCATTAGGCTTCAAAGAAATACCATTACATCTACAACAGGAAGGGGTGACAGAGGGATTATACCCAGAGGGACATAAAGATTATACCCAGGAATTGACTCAGCATTGCAAGAATATTACTTTCATAAGTTTTTTTATTTTATTTTTAAAACCATAATTAGTGTGCTTTCAACTATTCCATCCCACTGATAACAGCACATTTTTTACAATCACAAAACTACAGACTCATTGACGAAACTGATGATTGATGAACTCATAAATCATTCTCATGTATTAAAAAATAACAACATCAGCTGACATAGACAAACCGAATGAAGCTAGTTAAAACCGCCAAAAACTCGAAAAAAAAAATCCATATTTACGCCAGTCTCGGGCGGCGAGCGGGCCTGACGTGAACGTTCGCCGCGTTCAGCCTTCTAGCCAGCTCCCTGTACGTATCAGGGTCGGCTTCGATTTCCACTTCAGCTTTCAACAGGGAGAACTTCATCCGCCACCCCTGAGCTTCTACGCCGTGCACAAGGCGGGCACTGAGTACTACCCCGCGTCCCAAATGCCTCGCCTTCAGTCTCTGCTCGAGAACGAGCATCTTACTCGTCAGCTATAGTCCTGCCTCGTCAGGTTGAAGAACATGAAGGCACCAGATCCGACTCGGTACGCCCGTCCGCACGCAACCACCATAGCTGGCTTCCGAACCGTTTCAAAAACCATTTGTTACGTTTATACCACACACAAAAACAACCGAACGAAAATTAACAAAACTGTTTCTGTATTTATTCACTTATCCAACATTATTCAAACGACTCGACTGCCCGCGCGAATGATCGAGAATTGTCGATTGAAAATGCACTTTCCACGAGATGAACACTGCGAAAAGAGAATGGCAAAGATTTGCGTCGGCGGAAAATTGTATTTTATACAATAAAAAACAATAGGCGGCGTGACGCAAGGCGAGCGCACAAGCAAACAACTGAACGAAAATGGCCGCCGATTGGTCGAGTAGTGAGGCGCGCGCACCTCGATTGGATTAAAACCGGTTGGAATCGGTTCGCGGAGGCCGCGGCCGGCTCGGATCAGTGCATCGTGCGCCCGTCTGCGCATAGTGATGCGACACACATTTTTTTAACGGTATCGACGCGGATTTCTACGATTTTTCTAATACTATATTTGACTTTAGCTTGATCAAGATAGATAATACCTGTTACAGCTGTTTCTAAGGCTAGTTTTAGACGTGTGCGCATGATAATTTAAAAGATAGTCAGATCGGCATATAACCGGATACTGACGTTAATAGTTTTTGCCAATCGAGTGTCATCTTATTACAAACTCATGCAATCCGGTTTGTGCAATAAATTGATGTTAGTTTCTAGGGAGTAATACAATCTGTCTACTGCGTATTGCTATGGACATTCAAAGTGCTGCCGTACTTGCCTAATATTTTGTATTACGTGTCAGTACCATAGTAGATTCTCTACAGCTCTCAGGCTGAATAAAAACAGTAACATCTAAAAATAGCGCGCTGTTTGTTTACGTATCATTGCGATGCAGACATACAGTGTTCTAACAAAGTTTGAAACGAAACAGACTATTTGCCGAGTAAACAAAATAAACTTATAATCACAAAGATCTAATTTATTGCTGATCTGCGACTTAATTTCTGGAGTACCTAACACTGCCTTTCTCTTTGGCCAACTTAAATACTTGACAAAAACTTACAGATTGTACATCTGTTGATATTGTTTCTCACTGTATTACACCAGTCTAATTTGGTAATAGAGAAATTAACGTATTATAAGGAATTAGTAGAACTAACGAAATTGATGTTTATAATTATCTAGTTTAATATTTATATGATTTTTAGTTGAATACTAGCCGTGCCCGCGACTTCGCCCGCGTGGACTTTAGGGATATTACCCGGAAATATAAGTATTGTGTTTTTCCCGCGGAACCCTAATGCTTTTTCTAAAATTAAAGTAGCCTAAGTTACGCCTTGGAACGTCAGCTATCTGTCAGTGAAAGTCCCATTGAAATCGGTTCAGCCGTTTAGAAGTTTACCTCAAACAAACAGACAGACAGACAAAAAAAAAAAAATTGCGTTTTCGTTATAGGTATCGTATATACTTTCATACGCATTTGGTAAAAAAGTGTTATTTTGATATTTCAAACAGACACTCCAATTTTATTTATTTGTATGTATAGATGTATAGATATGTTTAGACATAAAATATTTCGATAACTGCTTTTGGACAAGTGGTTAAAATTATAGAGGTTATCTAAAGCTAGTCACGTTCACTGAATTATAAGGACTAACAGGGCCCGGCCGGGCTTAACTCAAGTCGAAGCATTGTACTTAATAAAATATTGATCTGGTTATTACGTTACGTATAAGTTAGCCGCATGAGACAATTCATAAATAGATTGTCAGCCTTGACACATTTTTTGTATTGTCACTGTTGTTACAAAATGGACAAGAAACTTGAGAGTATCATAACATAATGACAGCCGGACCTAAGACAACAACGTAACTAAAACCAGCCAGCGTAGCATGACATACATTTTATCTCAACGGTCAGATTCGTCGAGTAAATGTCGTCATATCGAGCTGGATCTAGTAAAAAAATCTCGATGTAATGTCATTTGCTCGAAATGTAGATACAATATATTAGTCGTGCTAAGTTTGCAGGCTTAGAGCTTAGTTAATGCGATGACGCTAGAGACTATTAAGCTAACCTCCTTACTACCACCTCTTTTGCAACAGTTTTTTTTTAATGGCGTCTTTCCATTGAGTCTGGCCCAATGAGATTCTGCCAATGTCAACGTAGTGGCGAAGACACAACAGTATTTTATTATTATTTTACGAAATGAGTGAAATGATGAAATTTAATGGAATAAGATGAGGAATGGCTTCACCTGCAACTAGAGCGGGTATTTCGCCAATGTCAAGTAATTAATAGCAAGGACAAATTCAATAAATACACATCTATACATACTACATACATACAAATAAATAAAATTGAAGTGTCTGTTTGTAATATCAAAATAACACTTTTTTACCAAATGCGTATGAAAGTATATACGATACCTATAACGAAAACGCAATTTTAACATTTTTTGTCTGTCTGTCTGTCTGTCTGTTTGTTTGAGGTAAACTTCTAAACGGCTGAACCGATTTCAATGGGGCTTTCACTGGCAGATATCTGACGTTCCAAGGCGTAACTTAGGCTACTTTAATTTTAGAAAAAGCATTAGGGTTCCGCGGGAAAAACATAATACCTATATTTCCGGGTAATCTCACTAAAGTCCACGCGGGCGAAGTCGCGGGCACAGCTAGTTATAAATAAAAATGGATGATGACAGTGACAAAGATGGCGGATGAATCCACAACAGTATTTTAAAGATTACTTTCAGTTTATGACAGTTAATTGGGTACGTAATCTGTCAAAAAAATCACAGTTAATATTAAAACAACAAAACTGTAAGGGGTAGTGCCAAATCCCCTGATATCCAATAATGAACTATTTATCATTTGAATTTAGAAGACCAATTAAGTTAAAGCAAGATGAAAAGGAATCTAGTTAAGTACTTGAATATTTCCAACACACTGTATTGAACAAATGGCTATATTTTAGCGTTTTTACTTATATTAGACTACTTACGGTAACTTCGAAATAATATAAACATAGAGGAGTAATCGTTATTAAATTTTATCAATCAACTTACGCACACGTTAGCTAAAGAGAATGCACACATGACAAATTCAAGTACTGTCACCCGTCGCTAGTTTAAATTGTAAATTTTCCAAAGGGTGCTCGCTTAAACCAATGTTAATTTAGTAATATCTGGTTGCAGGCGCCTCCATTTGACATTTGCGGCAAAAACTAATTGACTACGCAGTTTATTTGAGATCATGTTGTCTGGCAGATTGTAGTGCAAGAAGCTATTATTGCGACGTATTGTAACCGAATATCGTTCGTATTGCAGTGGTAGCCGAGTGGTCGAACGCATGCTTTGCAGTCAAAGTGTGCAGGTTCAAACCCCGGCTCGCACCTCTGGGTTTCATGTGCGAATCTAATTTTCATCTGAGATTATCACTTGCTATGAAACGGTGAGGGAAAACATCGTAAGGAAACCTGCACGTCTGAGAGAACTTAACTAGTTCTCGTTAGATGTGTGAAGTCTGCCAACCCGCACTAGGCCAGCGTGGTGGCCTGAATCCCCCTCGCATTGAGGGGAGGCCCGTGCCCAGCAGTGGGACGTTAGATGGGCTATAGTAGTAGTAGTAATCGTTCGCTGGGCCTTAACACCAACTCTTAAAGTATTGTTGTTTCAATAGTAACTGTCAATTTTTGACAGATTTACAAAATCTGTCAAAAACCAGAGTCAAGTGTCAAAAATTAAGAGTAAAATTAAAAACATTGCTGGAATTCATCGGCCATCTTTATCATTGTCATAATCCATTTGTATTTGTAATGTGTATTTATTGAATTTGTCCTTGCTATTAATTACTTGACACTGACTGAAATACCCGCTAAACGCAGGTGGAGCCATTCCTCATCTTATTTAAATATCAACATTTTATTATTTTCGTAAAAAAAAAAAGAAAAACATTGCTGCAAGACAGGTGATGGTACCCTTTACCATAGTAGGGTTAATTTTTATGTAATATTGTTAGTATGCACGTGAGTTTTTTTCTAACTTTTATCCGTTACTAATCCGATAAATCTATAGATAAAATGTGTTTACTCGGATTTTAACAATCCGACACACTGCTAGGCAATAAAATAACCCGAGTAACGCATCAAAAATTTTCGTTTCAAATTAAAATCTAGCTCAAGGCTCTAAAAAAGTCTGGTATTCATCCTACGTATCCTCATTTTTAAATTTATATTTCTCGAGAGCCGTTCACCAATTCAAGGCGTTCAAACGTGTTTATATTGATTTAAAAAAATCAACGATGTCTGTGGATCTGACCATGGTAACGTACCAATTCCTTTTATACCAATTATTTACTTCGTTTTTGTATATCTGTAGAAATTCTGTTATTTTACACGTATAAGCGAGATCCACACGCATGGTCATCAGCAAATACATATCCGGTATCATTATTTCAGAATTGCTAAAAAATCCAAATTAGTTTTTTAAGAGCATAAGCTTAATTGGACCGTTGTAGAGCCCATCAAGAATGCAGTGCCACTTCCACTCCATAGGAATACTGAGTATACTATCCTACTCTTTTCAATGTGGGTAATGAATAACGGCTCCATCAAAACAGAGCAATTCAATGGGCTCGTTTTCAAGAAGGGAATCGTTGTGCCCACTTACGTGGCGAGACTGTTGCAAGATGCATTTCATTGTAGCGGTGATCACATAAGCCCGGGTATCCAATTTAGAAGGTAAATAGTTGGATTGCACGATACTGAATACCTTGAATTGAACATAATACAAACAAATTGACACACACGCATTCATAGACCATAGACACTCCTCTGAAGCATTATCAAAACAAATCTTCATCCATTCTTGATACCAAGTATCCAGTCTTTAATAGTTTGAAAACGATTTTATTAAAAGTAGTTTAATGTCTAAGTTTATTAACCTTAATTGAAAGTAAAATATCAGTAAGCGGTCAGTGTGTAGTTTATTTCAATGCATATTATACGATGCGTTTATTAAAAAAAAACAAAACTCCTAACTCCATAGAGCCCCCAAGTATACACTCCAACCCAGCAAGCGTATCTATTATTAGCATCTGTTTGATTTAGTGATATCTGCATTGAACGGCATTTCATGTGATCTCACCACAAATAATAAATTGCATTCAGTTCGTTACAGAGTTTGAACTGCATCGCGCGCGAACCGGATCGCTGTCGTTATACTTGGCTTCGGTAATAACCTGAATTTCACACGCGCTTGATCACACACCTGATAGCGTCATGATGGATTTGACTCTTCACAGTGTAGAGGTTAAAGATTATAAAGACGATTTAGAGACAGCAACAAAATCAAATCGAAAAGACCTGGGAAATTATGCAAGCTTTTAATATAGCAATCAACAGTATCTAACGTAAGTTACAAAAGTAAATGTATTTATTTTTTACCTAGAGCAGATTTATAATACCACAAAATGTTGATTTTTAGGGTTTCGTACGCCAAAGGGTAAAACGGGAACCCTATTACCGAGACTTCGCTGTCCGTCCGTCTGTCACCAGGCTGTATCTCATGAACCGTGATAGTTAGAGAGTTGAAATTTTTACAGGTGATGTATTTCTGTTGCCGCTATAACAACAAATACTAAAAAACAGAATAAAATAATTATTTAATGATTAGACTAATATTATCTAGAGATGTACACCGAACGTAATCAGTTTGATTCACATCGTTGCTTACATTAAAAGGTATAAAAAGTCGTTAATAAACTGAAATAAAAAACTACACTTGTTCTCATAGAAAAACAATAGTTGCATGAGCTCTATGCGGAGTCAACGAACCCAACACACCCTGTATTGTAAATAGGTTACAGTGTACAACTGAGTGCGCACCAATCAGATGGCGTTAGAAAAGGATGGAGATAAACCTTTAGCATGCAATGTTGGCACAGACTTTGTACATATTTTAACTACTGCTTGAAATTAAGATGTTTTGATCGATGCATTACTAGCTTCATATTTATTTATAGCTGAGGATGATGTATCTAAAGCGATGTATAAAACTAGATAAGAAATAAAGAATAATTTATGATGTCATTTTCAATTATGATTACCACTTGCTGAACGGTGAAGAGAAACACCGTGGGGAAACCTGCACGTCTATAGTAAGGCGTGTGAAGTTCACCAACATGTACTTGGCTAGCGTGGTGGACTATGGTTCAAATCTCCCTCGTATTGACGGGGGAATGTGCCCGGTATAATGGCAATAGGCTCGCCCCCTATTACATTGGGACCAAAATGCATCGGCGAAGTGTGGGCGCACTACATACAGTGTATTTAATTTTTTTAAGATTTGACCTTTCTCAAGAACATCAATCACACCCGCATATTACAACCGTGACGAATGTTTCTCGCAAGCAAAGGTTATGACAATAATGACAGGTCAACAGTAATGTCTGCTTCCAACGCCTAGCATCCTCTCGAACCGGTTTCCACCCGATCGCGATCCAAGCGGGACATAACGAGTGCGTTCTATATATAGAAGTGTACAATTTACTAAAATGGGGTCGGGTTTCGGCCGTTAGATTGTTAGATAATTGCGTCGGGATGAGACAGACGCATTGTGTAACGTTATAAATTACTTTTTAACCAACGCGGAGATACTCAATTCCACCAGTGTGATTTTCATTGATGTATTGTTGCTGTAACGATTTTTATACAAACGCAACAACACGCCTGTGTGTCGCGAAGGGGTAGGCAGAGATGTGCAATGCATTGTCAATGTAACTGGTGGCGAGCCTATTGCCATTTTATAGTGGGCACACTGTCCCTCAATACAAGGTAGATTTGGGCCATAATCCGCCATGCTGGCCCAGTGCGGGTTGGTTAACTTCACGGATGAAAATGAGATTCGCACATAAACCCAGAGGTGCGAGCCGGGGTTTGAACATGCACCCTTAGATAGCTAGGTGTGCGTTCGACCTCTTGGCTACCACTGCTTCTTTTACCGTTCTGGCCCTGTAGCATGACCGCGTAGACATAAGTTTTATCTCTTTCAACTGTCAGATTCGTCGAGAAAATGACGTCACTTCGAGCTTTTTGTACTGGACATGGCTCGGTGTGACGGCATTTTCTCGACGAATCTGACAGTTGAAAGAGATAAAACTTAAGTCTATGCGGTCATGCTAATGGTGTTGATATCAGATAACCAGAAAATAATGATAATAAATTAAACATGAGCAGTTAAAAGCTAACATAACTAACCATCATAGTTGTCAATCTCAATGCATGTCTTGTCCATAAAAAAACAGATATAACGAAACACAATGTTATTGTACGTACGGCATTGAAAGATAAGCATGCTAATTGCAGCCCTAATGGGCTAGCATTGAAATAAGCAGGCCTGTCATGCACAGCTCGTTGTATTGATCGTTCTATTTTTAAATGTCGCTAGTGATGTTCCATTTCAATATCGATATAGAAAAATATCTTGATAATTTACGGTTTTTTATTACTCTTCAAAATTTATATGAACTACAATATTCGAATGTTGCAGTTATTAAAAATGTATTTCAAGACTATACCTACTATGTATTAAAGATAGATAAGACATTAAAGATATGAAGAGAAAGTGAAAACATATTTAGAGGCTGCCTTTTCTTTATTAACTATTTAAAAACTGTCACATACATACAGTAATATTAAAACAGTACTGCTAAAAGGTGTAGTATCGGTGTAGTACGCTGTACTGAAGGTAATTTTGAGGAAAATCTCTTATGAGCTGTACTTCATTATAAAATGGTAAAAACTACTTTGTTGTAACTTGTAACGCCGTTGACATTCTAATAAATAAAAAATAAGCGGCCCCTGACCTATCAAACAGACTTTATATGAAGTAACAAAGGCTATTGCGTCGTCTCTTACGTGTACTGTATTAGATACTTAAACTGACAGGAAGGAAACGGCGGCTACCTTTCAACTTTTGATTGAGAATAATTGCCGGATGAGGACCGGGGCCGGCCAGCTCGCAAGATGGACAACAGTCAATTTCCGCTAATTTAGGCAATAGAAAGAGCTACAAATGTGCAGATGGAGTTTTCTATGAGTCGTCGGCTTTACCACCACATATGTTTCAATATTATTTTCAGATATTGACTGTCAACTCAGTACACAACTTATCAAAAATGTACAGTATATATTAATTTATTACAATATATTCATACAAATAAATATAATTGAGTTGTCTGTTTGTAATGTCAAAATAATAGCTTTCTACTAAATGCATACAAAAAGTATGTATATACGGTACCTATAACGAAAGCACATTTTTTTTTTTGTTTGTCTGCAGTTTTTTTTTGGCTATCTCCGAAAGGTCTGACCAATTTTAACGGGACTTTCACTGGCAGATAGCTGATGTTAGAAGGATTAACTTTGCCTAAGTTACTCTTTACAACATCAGCTATCTGCTTTTATTTCAGAAAAAATATTATGCTACCGGCACCTATTTGAAAATGAAATCAAAATCAAAGCAGCTTGAAGCCGGTACATGTCAATATAAATCATAATCAACCAGTTTCATAACGCACATGAAAAATTTAAAGAGCTCCGAGTTAAATGGGCGTAATTAGAATTAATGTTATTTGTCGTGTCATCGCTTAATTTGCAAAGTGGATGAAAAAACACGCGTAATTTGAACAATGTAGGCGGTTTTATATAGAATAGTCGCAATAAGGACTGCTTTGTGAGTAATAATACACACAGACATACCTACACACACACACACAACTTACTCGTCCAACACGTAAGCTAATTAATACCTTACTTCATTTATTTCACTCTTAAAATGAATTAAATTTTACTTAAGCACTTACTTGATAATATTAGTTCTAGATTTCCTTATACAATAAATACGTAAAAACAGCTGCGGTCTCAGTACGCCTGCCAAGATAAGACATTTTCTCACGGATCGTGACGTCATTTTTGTGGCAAAATCGTTACGTCTTATTTGCTAGCATGGCGTAAATATAAAATGGGTTTGACAGTTAAATACAACGTGTTTGACGTATGGATAAGATGTTATAGCTTAAGTGCTAGCATGGGTTACCAAAATGTACCATAGAGACACGAATTTGACAGGTCAACGTAAAGAAATTTCTCACGGTCAAAGGCCGGTGATGAGAAAATAATTAGGCTGTAAGAAGTACATAAATATAGCATGTTATACACTATTATAACAAATAATACTTATTTTACTCCATCCTTCGCCAATATCAAGCGGACTACATGCAAAATTCTTCCGAAAACGAACACGTAAATTTATTTTCGTGTTCGACAAACAACAACAAAAAAGTGTAGAGACATTTCTATCTGTTTTATTTTCTTCCGAAAATCCCCATAATCCTACTCCACGTGATTTAAAATCCATATTTTACAAAAAATCTGTAGGTTTGAGGTTAGATTTTGTTTGGCATCATACTTTGCGTGCTTTTTGCCGTTTTACAATGTAAAGTTCTTTAAATTGGCAAATAAAAATAGTATAGTGCCCAAGAAATAAATTTTAAGCATAATACCAACGACCAAATGACAATACGTAAAGCTTCCGGCATAATAAAAAAGAATCTATGCCCAAAGATATTTTTAATCTGTGCATAAATAATCTAATATATTCTATGATGTGTATGCAGCATCTTTTTTCTTTGTAAAGCTCCGTCTCGCTCTATTTGTCATTTCAATGAACGAATGAACGAAAGATCGTAAACTGTGAGAAAATTTTAGCAGGCTGTCTAATTTTAAACATCTTGGAAGCCATATTAGCAAATAAGATACGGGAACGCAAGTTGACAAGATGTTTTAGGGACTTGTGAGAAAACATCTTGGCAGGCGTACTGAGGCCGCTGAAGAGCACACCTCCACGTCTACAGAAAAGTTTGTAAAATTCACCAACCTGCACTGGGCCAGCGAAGTCCAAATCTCCCTCGTCTTGAGGAGAATGAGCTCGATATAAAGACAATAGGCCCGTCCCCAATTACATTGGGACCAAAATACATCTACGAAGTGTAGGTGCACTGCAGTGCACCTCTGCCTAACTCTACAGGCCTACCTAACCTACCCTTAAGCCGGGGAATACAGGCATAATGATGTATCTATAAATATACAAACTACGAATCTATTTTGCTTCGCTCCCGAACAATAAGTATGTAATACTACGTTTCAAAAATAAATCATTATAACTTTAAGTTAACATACCTCCTCGACCTCATTTTAGTATCTAAATAACTCAAGAAAAAACCGGTGCAATCTCGGTCAGTCGTGTCGTGACTGCTAGTGACTCCATAAACCGATATAAAGCGATCAATGTACTTATTTGGCAATAACAAGTATGTTTCGACATTTAAAGGTGTATGTGACTGACTAAACATACTGCAAAGTTAACCTTAACTAAATACCCAATGAGTTGATTGTAAATACTAAAATAATTATATATTAAGGACAATGGGCACGTAACAGGATTAAAAGTTATAAGGTTTAAACGTCTATAAGCTTATTCAAATTCGAATAATAATTAACGGTTATTCGTATATTTTTTAAACTTTATTTTACAACGGTTATTTATTTTTATAACGTCCTTTATCAAAAATAGCAGAACGGTCGATAAAAAATAGAAACCGCAAAATCTATAAATTTGTACCACAACACTAGGCGACGTGTTTTTGCAACCCTAATAAAAACCGGTAAATTACACATTAAAAACGGATGACGACAGTGATAAAGATAGCGGATGGTCGACATAACTTTTATTAGACACATCCGACATAGACGAAACGCTAAAATATAATTTTCTTTGTAATTACGTAATATTAGACTGCTTGCAATGATATTAGAAAGTACAGCGGCCTCAGTACGCCTGCCAAGATGTTTTCTCACAAGTCCCTAAAACATCTTGTCAACTTGCGTTCCCGTATCTTATTTGCTAATATGGCTTCCAAGATGTTTAAAATTAGACAGCCTGCTAAAATTTTCTCACAGTTTACGATCTTTCGTTCATTCGTTCATTGAAATGACAAATAGAGCGAGACGGAGCTTTACAAAGAAAAAAGATGCTGCATACACATCATAGAATATATTAGATTATTTATGCACAGATTAAAAATATCTTTGGGCATAGATTCTTTTTTATTATGCCGGAAGCTTTACGTATTATCATTTGGTCGGTGGTATTATGCTTAAAATTTATTTCTTGGGCACTATACTATTTTTATTTGCCAATTTAAAGAACTTTACATTGTAAAACGGCAAAAAGCACGCAAAGTATGATGCCAAACAAAATCTAACCTCAAACCTACAGATTTTTTGTAAAATATGGATTTTAAATCACGTGGAGTAGGATTATGGGGATTTTCGGAAGAAAATAAAACAGATAGAAATGTCTCTACACTTTTTTGTTGTTGTTTGTCGAACACGAAAATAAATTTACGTGTTCGTTTTCGGAAGAATTTTGCATGTAGTCCGCTTGATATTGGCGAAGGATGGAGTAAAATAAGTATTATTTGTTATAATAGTGTATAACATGCTATATTTATGTACTTCTTACAGCCTAATTATTTTCTCATCACCGGCCTTTGACCGTGAGAAATTTCTTTACGTTGACCTGTCAAATTCGTGTCTCTATGGTACATTTTGGTAACCCATGCTAGCACTTAAGATATAACATCTTATCCATACGTCAAACACGTTGTATTTAACTGTCAAACCCATTTTATATCTACGCCATGCTAGCAAATAAGACGTAACGATTTTGCCACAAAAATGACGTCACGATCCGTGAGAAAATGTCTTATCTTGGCAGGCGTACTGAGGCCGCAGATACCTAAATAATAATAAAGAAGAAGCAGTGGTAGCCTCGTGGGCAAGAACGCCCGCCTTGAACGAAAGGGGTGCAAGTTCAAACCCCAGGCCCGCACCTCTGAGAAAAATTTCATGTGCGAATATCATTTTCAACAATGATTACCACTTGCTGAACGGTGAAGGAAAACATCGTGAGGAAACCTGCACGTCTGTAGAAAGGCGTGTGAAGTTCACCAACCCGCACTGGGCCAGCGTGGTGGACTATGGCCCAAATCTCCTTCGTATTGAGGGAGAATGTGCCCGGTATAATGGCAATAGGCTCGCCCCCTATTACATTGGGACCAAAAATACATCGGCGAAGTGTGGGCGCACTGCAGTGCACCTCTGCCTATCCCTTCGGGGAATACAGGCGTGATGATGTATATAAATACCTAAATATATCTAAAGGGTTTGTAGCTGCTGTTTACACAGCACAACGGCGCATAGGCCGGCGAGTTAATCCATGCCCACACACACAGTCGGTCTGTCAACGAGTCGAGTCGCGTACAGAGAGCGTACAGGTCGGGCACGGGTGAACACGCACACGTATTAAATGTAAAATACATGTTACGCAATTAAATGTATTATACTTGGGTTAATTGTGGTTATTATTTGGAACCGAAAACCATATACCAATACCACAACCTTATATACCAAAATTGGAGGCCCAGACGAGATTACACAAATCTGACATAAAAATAATCCATCTGAAATTGTTCTCATTTATGTCGTTGCCGTCTTATCTTATTTATTGTGATTTTTGGTCTACATAAAAAAAATCTCCTGACAACACATACTCATCGTATGATCCCAAACTAAGCAAAGCTTGTACTATACCGTACAATGGACTGGGGACGATCCCAGTTACACACAGTACCTAGGAAACAGTATTTTCGAAATTTGTCGCTAGCGGGAATATAACCCGCAACTATCCGGTTCAGTGATTCAAGTGGCTTGAAAAATAAAAATATAAATATCTATTGATTTCTTACCACAGTTCAGGCGAGTACGGCGGCGAGGTGGTGACCAAAGATGGCGGCGGGAGCAGGGCGTCGTTTGACAGCTGTCAACAATTACACTAAATTTATTCACAATTTTTTTAAAGCACCTGAACCGCACATATCAAGCTAAATGATTCAAATCGGTCCAGGCGTCTCTCAGTTTCAGCTGTTTCAGCGGTTGGACTGATCTAGATGGGACTTTCACTGGCAGATAGCTGATATTATAACTACTACTACTACTACAGCCCTTTTAAAGTCCCACTGCTGGGCACTAGGGCCTCCCCTCAATGCGAGGGGGATTCAGGCCATAGTCCACCACGCTGGCCCAGTGCGGGTTGGCAGACTTCACACATCTATCGAGAACTAGTCAAGTTCCCTCAGACGTGCAGGTTTCCTCGCGATGTTTTCCTTCACCGTTTCATAGCAAGTGACAATCTCTGATGAAAATGAGATTCGCACATAAATCCCAGAGGTGCGAGCCGGGATTTGAACCTGCACACTTTGATTTTGCAAAGCGTGCGTTCGACCACTCGGCTACCACTGCTTGATATGATAATATAACGAGTAACTTAGACTGCTTGTTCATATTCCCAAATTGAATGGGGGTTTGAGAAGGGTAGGTGGTTCGATTCCCATATGATGAATGCAAGTAGCTGTTACCGTGGTGAGTACGGTGGCCTCGCATCCGGGCTGGTACTTGTCGAGATCGGGGCGCGGTCTACGAAGGACCTTCTCACGGTCCTGCTTATGTTTCCTGTCGGCGCCTTTGAGCTTGAACACCTGTTGACAAAACAAAATGGCGGTTAATTTACTATCGTTAAGGAAGCAGTGGTAGCCGAGTGGTATAACGCACGCCTTGCAATCAAAGTGTGCAGGTTCAAACCCCGGCTCGCAACTCTGGGAGTTATGTGCGAATCTCATTTTCATCGGAGATTATCACTTGCTATGAAACGGTGAAGGAAAACATCGTGAGGAAACCTGCACATCTGAGGGAACTTGACTAGTTCTCGATAGATGTGTGAAGTCTGCCAACCCGCATCGGGCCAGCGTGGTGGACTATGGCCTGAAGCCCCCTCGCATTGAGGGGAGGCCCGTGCCCAGCAGTGGTCTATAATAATAATGTACATCAAGGCCCTTATTATCACCTCTTAAACTATTCCTACCTTTAAATCTTGCACAACACGTAGTTTGTGAAGTTAATTAATTGTATTTTGAGAATGTATAGCCTCATTAACTTTATATTGTATAATTGTTAATTAAGAAAAACACAAAAATGTAAATCCTTTTTTTTTTGCTGTTTTTATAGATAATGGTACGGAACGCACGATGCGCGAGTCCGACTCGCACTTGGCCGGTTTTATTTCTTTATTTTGATTTAGCATGAGTGAGAGAGATGGATGTACCTTGATCTGGCAGGCGGCTGCGTGGAGGCGCGTGTGGTCATCGCTGGCGAGATAAGTCTCCACTTGTATACGGAATGGCACCCCCTTCTCCCCTCCATGCTTCTTCGCCGTGAACTCAGTGGATATGCAATTCACCTGCACAGAGAACAACACTCGAATATATCCAAATCATCATCACGACTGTATTCCCCGAAGTGGTGGGCAGAGGCACATTACAGTGCACTCACACTTCGCTAATGTATTTTGGTCCCAATGTAATAGGGAGCGAGTCTATTGCCATTGTACCGGGCACATTCCCCCTCAATACGAGGGAGATTTTTGGGCCATGGTCCACCACGCTGGCCCAGTGCAAGTTGGTGAACTTCACACGCCTTTCTATAGACGTGCAGATTTCCTCACGATGTTTTCTATCACTGTGCAGCAAGTGGTAATCATTATTATAAATGACATTCGCAAATGAAAATCATCTCACGAGGTTCGAGCCCGGGATTTCAACTTGCACTTCTTGCGTTCAAAGCGGGTGTTCTACCGACGAGGCCACCACTGCTAAGCTATTTGTCTTGTGTCTGTATCAGATGACAGTCTAGGAAATCTATCTACAACAGACCACAGACTGTTTTGTGTCTAAATCAGATGATCTAGACAATCTTTTTACATCCGATGACCGACTGTCTACATTAGATGTCAGACTGTCTACATCAGATGTCAGATTGTCAACATCCGATGACCGACTGTCTACATCAGATGTCAGACTGTCTACATCCGATGACCGACTGTCTACATCAGATGTCAGACTGTCTACATCCGATGACCGACTGTCTACATCAGATGTCAGACTAGACAGTTTTGTGTTTTACTACCGTCCGATGCAGACGCATCAGACGGTAGTCTGAAACTATAAATTGATAAAAAAGTTGTTTTATTTACCTTTATGTAGACACCGACATCTTTAGTGGGGTCCCAGTAGACATGCAGCGCGTTCAGACAGGCGGGCTGCTCCACGCGGATGACGCCATACGACAGCGGCACGTCGACCTATACACGAGCGAATAAACACATCATCACGACCTGTGTCCCCCGAAGAGGTCGGCAGAGATGTACGTTACTGCGCGATTTTTGACGCCATTACTTGTTCTTAATTTAATTAAAAAATATATCATCACGCCTGTATTCCCCGAAGGGGTAGGCAGAGGTGCACTGTAGTGCGCCCACACTTCGCCGATGTTTTAATTATTATTACTGTAAGTAAAAAGAAACAACATTATAATCCTACTAATCCATATTATAAATGTGAAAGTTTGTAAGGATGGATGGATGTTTGTTACTCTTTCACGCAAAAACCACTGAACGGATTTTGATGAAACTTTACAGTTCCATTGTTTATATATCAGAATAACATATAGGCTATAATTTATCACAATATTGAATAATCGAAGACTGCGCGGACCAAGTCGTGGGCAGAAGCTAGTCATTTATAAAATGGTGGACTATGGCCCAGAAATCTCCCGCATATTGAGGGAGAATGTGCCCGGTATAATTGCAATAGGCTCGCCCCATATTACGTTGGGACCAAAAATACATCGGCGAAATATGGATGCACTGTAGTGCACCTCTGTCTAACCTTTCGAGAAATACAGGCGTGATGATATAATAATAAAATCACTAACATCATAGGAAACACTTATGAAAATAAACATTTTTTTTTTTTGCCTTTCAGATACCCGGGTGCCTAAGCCTAAATGTCAAAGCAAAATGGTCTCTATTCAGTTACCTCTACGATCCTATCTCCGGGCCGCTCGCTGTGCCACTGCGCTATCTGCTCGCGCTCCATGTACTGAAGCCGCCGCTCATGGAAGCAGATCTTGATCACGCTCTGATACAAAAATACCACAACTTTTACAGAAATTCCAATCTACAAATAGCTTACAATAGCTTTTTTAACGTATAAAATACCAAAAGACGTAGCCTCGTGGGCAAGAACGCCCGCCTTGAACGTAAGGGATGCAAGTTCAAATCCCGGGCCCGCACCACTGACATAATTTTCATGTGCGCATGTCATTTTCAATAATGATTATCACTTGCTGAACGTTGAAGGAAAACACCGTGAGGAAACCTGCACGTCTATAGAAAGGCGTGTGAAGTTCACCAACCCGCACTGAGCCAGCGTGGTTGACTATGGCCCAAATCTCCCTCGTATTGAGTAGTATATAAGAAAACCGGCCAAGTGAAAACGGCAAAAAAATCACGTTTGTTGAATGGGTTAAATATTTATTTTATTCTGTTTTTTAGTATTTGTTGTTATAGCGGCAACAGAAATACATCATCTGTGAAAATTTCAACTCACTAACTATCACGGTTCATGAGATACAGCCTGGTGACAGAAGGACGGACGGACAGCGAAGTCTTAGTAATAGGGTTCCCGTTTTACCTTTTGGGTACGGAACCCTAAAAAAAATAATGTAAACATGACAATTTGTAAGTGCCCCCGTGGGCCTATTCAGAATAAATGATTTGACTTTGATTTATCAAAGACTGCGCGGAAGAAGTAGCTGGTAGAAGGTGGTGTGTAAAGTCAATGTCGCCCAAAGTGGGGGAGAATCTAGAAAATCGAGGGGGAGAATATGTATATAAGTCAATATCTCCCAAAAGTGGCGCTAAACTCAAATAGTCTTTTACCCCTCGCCACGTACCTTCAGCATCTTCCCCTTGTAATGCGACAGGTCCCCGAGTTTCTTCAGCTTGATCTCGTAGGGCTGGCCCTGGTTGAGGTACGTGAGGGTCTCCTCGTTCTGTTTGGTCGCGATGGAGGTGGCTGCGGCCAGCACGTACTGGAACCTTTGGAAGGGCAGGTAGCTATGGCGATTGGACAGTGAACCGTGTCAATTCTGTTGTCTTACAAACCAAACTAAACTATACAGGTTGTATCAGAAGTCCGAAATAATACTTTGGGTACATATACGGCAGCTCATATGTGGATGCTTAGTGAAGACATTTTGTACCTAACCCATTGACTTTCTTGCCAGATCTTCTCAGTTGAGGTCACGCTTCGCTCCCGTTGTATCATCTATCGAGAACTAGTCAAGTTCCCTCTTACGTGCAGGTTTCCTCACGATGTTTTCCTTCACCGTTTCATAGCAAGTGATAATCTCGGATGAAAATGAGATTCGCACATAAACCCAGAGCTGCGAGCCGGGGTTTGAACCTGCACACTTTGATTGCAAGGCATTTAAAGAAGGCAAAAAAAGTAAATTTGACATTTTGTAAGTGCCCCCATAGACCAATATAAAATAAATTATTTGACTTTGCTCGCCCCCTATTACGTTGAGACGAAAAACAAATCGGCCAAGTGTTGGTTCACTGCAGTGCCGTCTGCCTACCCCTTTGAGGAATACAGGCGTGGTGATGATGAGTAGTGTGAATACCTGGTGTCGTCTTTGAAGCAAGGGTCTCGCGTCTGTAGAGGCGAGTGCAGAAACCCGTCCAAGGAACCCACAGGAGAACACATCAGCAGGCCAGCATCTGAAAGTCACAAAAATTATTAAAAAGTCCTTTATTCAGCACGCATGTCAAGACAAGACCTCTGTCACGGATATAATCCACATATTCTGTGACATAAGTCTAGTCTTGGCGCTTATGCTTCAACTACTGATCTCATTAAAGAGCACGGTGAAGGAAAAGCGACGTGAGAAAACTTGCTCGTCTATAAAAAGGCGTGTGGAGTTCACCAACTCGCACTGGGCCGGGCGTGGTTGACTACTGCTCAAATCCTCCCTCGTATTGAGGGGGTATGTGCCCGGTATCGCTCGCTTGCTCTCTGTCTTATTTCATACGAGAAAAAAATATAAATCTATACAGTGTGTTTCAAAAGTCCGAAATAATACTTTAACGTTTGCATCAGTATCGGGTATATACAACTGATTGGTATAAAAATTTGATCGAAATTCGACCATGTTTTTCAACTTTTTTTCCGTCTTCAATTTCTATACCTCTTAATATCTCGAGTCCTATGTAAAATTTGCATGTTTTGTTTTGTGAATATTGATATTCGCCCCTCATAAGTGTAGTTTACACTGCTGAATAGGGTTATGGATGTACCCAAAGGTCAGAACACGATACCTATGACAAATTTTCAAAGGTATATATCTCAGAAACTGTGATCTGTCTTCACTGGGCATCCACATATTAGCTACCGTATATGTACCCAAAGCAAAACATATTTTAAAACTGAGATCATGTCAGCGGGGAATGGAGCGAATTATGACTGGTATCACTAAAAAAGATCGGTTAAGAGCAGTCGAAATACGATCCAGAACCAAAGTAGAAGATATAATAAAGAAAGTAAGACAGTTGAAATGGAGATGGTCAGGACACATGACAAGAGATAGTAAATTAAAATGGACAAAAATTATAACAGAGTGGCAACCACGAGATGGCAAAAGGAATAGAGGAAGACAGGCAAAAAGATGGATAGACGACATAAGAAAAATTGGAGGCGTTACCTGGTCTCGAAAAGCTAGAGATAGAATGAGTGGAAACAGCTGAAAGAGGCCTATGTGTGAAAAACCGATGTGTTAGATTTAAGTTTTTTTGTAACTATTAGATTATATATTTTGTGTTTAGTTATCCAGCAATAAAGGTTTAATAATAATGTACCCAAACTATTAATTCGGACTTCTGATACACCATGAATATATAAAACACAAAAATTGTTTCACCCTTTTCGTTATGAACTTTGAAAACATCCAAACGATATGCCTTAAACTGTTTTCATTATAAAGGCAATAATGCGAAGATGGTTTTAGACCACTAAAACAATGCATTACACACATTCGGACCATTCATCGTAGTAGCACAAGCCGGGTGTTACGGCGCCACCTAGTGATCAAAATGAACGGCCTAAGTTAGCCACTTGTCACTGGATGGCGCCACTACAGTACACCGTCTATGGATGGCAGCCTTTATCCGCGAATGAGCTACCATAGACACAGACGGCTATCAGTGTCAATAAACAGGATGGAATTTTGTAATGCCACCTGAAGGGAAAGAACTCTTAATCAGTCTCTTGCTCAGTCGCAGCCCAACCGTCCTGAGGATGCCTCGTTGAGAGGCGAAACACGTGTCGAATTTTTTTTTTTAGATTCGATTGTTCTGCGGAGGATTGCTCATTGTTAGGGCCCATGACTTATGACATACTGACTCTCGACTGACAGGGAGTTCGGTCTTGTTGGTTTCCTCTATTATCGATCAAATTTATTTGATTTATAATTTGGGATTCTAAACAATTCCGAGGGTGAGTGGTGGGTCCCTTTCTCTAATATTGTATTAACAATGGATTTCCGCAATATTACGCCTTAATCCATCAATTATCTTAATACTGTAGATAGAAAATAGTACTCAAAGAAAACTCTTCCTTTATTTTTGAAAAGAAAGAGAACTGCATTCAAAGATTTTCGAAAATTCACTTGCCACACCCGGGAATCGAACCGACTAAAACCTGTAAAAATGACACCCTGTACTTTTATTGCATCGCTCGTTAGGGTCAATTATAAGGATAAAATCTCTCTAACAAACTTGGTAAATTAAATGAAAGGGGCGTACACCGGGTATCGGCTAGTATAACATAATCCGTGACAAAGTCCAGTCCTGACGCACATGCCTACAACTACTGATGTTGTCAAGGTAAACTCACTCTTATTCTCTTGCTCGTTTGGCGAGTGGAAGCCGTTGAGTGGCATCATGGCACCGGATGGCATGGTCGGCTGACATTGCAGGCTCTCAGGGCTGCCTGCATACAAACAAATAACCATTCTGATGATATTTCGATGTGGTCTTGCACATTTTATATTAGCACTATAAAAAAAACTTTGGGGTCGCCCCCAGGTCCATTGTAAGGTCCCTATAGTGCAAAGTTTGCTGTGTTTGGGATCATACGATGATTATGTATTATTTTAAATCTGTTATAGAGCTAATGCAGTGGTAGCCGAGTGGTCGAACGCACGCCTCGCAATCATAGTGTGCAGGTTCAAACTCCGGCTCGCACCTCTGGGTTTATTTGCGAATATCATTTTCATCCGAGATTATCACTTGCTATGAAACGGTGAAGGAAAACTTCGTCCGAAACCTGCACGTCTGAGGGAACTTGACTAGTTCTCGATAGATGTGTGAAGTCTGCCAACCCGCACTGGGCCAGCGTGGTGGATTATGGCCTGAATCTCCCTCGCATTGAGGGGAGGCCCGTGCCCAGCAGTGGGACGTTAAAAGGGCTGTAGTTAGTAGTTTTGGTATTGGGACAAAATAATGACACGTTGACGCTTAAGTGTGCTTAATAGGAGGCTTAATACGTACCGTGTTGAGTCATCATGTTGCCATTATGGGTCGGCGACTGCTGGCACCCACCCTCGTCCATGGCATCCCTATTACCACTGTCAACCACCATGCTTGTGATCTGAGGATAAGATTATTTAAAAAAATAATGGTAAAAATAACATTTTTAAAAACAAGCTTTTAATTATTGCTCTTAGTTTTCGTGTTCTCCTCAGCGAGCCCTTTCATTTGATAGTCATACTGTGGTAGTGCAGAAAAAATAACTATTCCGCCATCTTGGATGATCCTCCATATTGGAATTAGAATGACGTCACATAGCTAAGCATGCATTGTCATCCAAAATAAGCGTGTATTCCAAATTTCAGTTCAATCAGTTAAAGATAACTGATTTATAATTCAGTTGAAAGATTCCATCCGGACATACATACATTGCAAGTTAATATAAAGCTTGTAAAAATCAGTTTAAATCCACCATTTATTGTAATTTAGAATGGGTATAACAATGCTTGCAAGCCTTGTTCATAATATTATATGAAAACATTTTATGAAGGCGGAATTTGTTTTCGACCCCAAAATAAAGAAAAAAAAATGCTTTGACTAGTCTAGACATAATCAGTTCGACTGCTTGTACCTTCTCCCGTATTTATATTTACATCAACTTTAACAGCTGGCTTTAGTGATGTGTGGCGCCGAATTTGAAAGAAAAAACTACATGTCAAAGGTCTTATTAATATCTATAATAATAAAATATTTTTCATTTCACGTATTCATTTAGAAAATGCTAAGGAACCTAAGAAATTAAGGTTAGTATACACGTTTTGAATAAACTCTATGATAAATTGATTTAGAGTTCAAACAAAACTAACTCTTAAGCTGTAGCTAAGTAGGTACCATTTACCTGTCTGTCGTCGGCTCGTCGCTGCGGCCAGGCACGTCGCGGCGGCGAAAGCACAGTGCCGGTAGGCGAGGGCGCCTCCTGTTTGAACACGGCCAATGACGGCAGCGACAACAGCGCCTCGCTGCGGAAGTCAAACATACCATTCAGAAAAGTTGTGCAGTATTCGATGATAGATGGCGGTAATTCCAATGTGACGTAATTTCAGATCAACGAAGGCTTTAAATAGATGGAGTTAGAGTGCTTGCAAAACGTATACGGCCTTCTGTCAAAAGTGTAGCTTTTGTAGCCAGATTATATGGCTAGTCCCAAAAGGTACCTACTCTGTGGTTGTCGACTTTAAGCCAACAATGCCGTCGTAAAAAGTGTACGCTATATAGTGAGGTTTTTATTTTAGCACCACTTCTACGGTATAATATCAAAATTCTTTGGACTCTTTTCCATAGACAATATTTATCAATAAATATATATTTGGCAGAAATTACATTTAAAAAACAATTCTTTATCTTTATTATGTTCAGGCTAAAGAGGCACAACCACAAAATTATTTTCAAGACTATTGTGACATTCAAATGTGACTTATGATGCTTAAGATAGAACTCACTTCTAATGGGACTTATGATGAATAAGATAGAACTCACTTCATAGACAGCTCTCCAGGTAGATCAAGATCCAGGTCGTTGACTTGCCACGCTGGAGACATATGGGAGGATGACGAGCTGGTGCCACTGCCGCCCATGTCACTCAGAGCTGCTGCAACAAAGACCACAGATAAATGACACACCATCATACATGTATCAAATATATAAAAATAGCAATAATATGGCTATATGTCTCCAGATTTTGGAAATGGGGGCGCTTTCAAATTAAAAGCTGAGCAGTCGCACCACTATACATTCTTCATACCATATCTAATGGCGCAACCTCAAACAACAGAGACGGCGCAACCTCAAACAACAGAGACGGCGCAACCTCAACCAGCAGAGACGGCGCAACCGCGTTTCTATATAGAGTAATAATTTAATAGTAAAAAACACTTTTTAAAAACAAGCTATTATTTAATTGCATTAAGTTTTCGTGTTCTCCTCAGCAAGCCCTTTCATTTGATATCCATACTGTGGTAGTGCAGGAAAAATAACTATTCCGCCATCTTAGATGATCCGCCACATTGGAATTAGAATGACGTCACATAGCTAACCATGCATTGTCATCCATAATAGGCGTGTATACCAAATTTCAGCTTAATCAGTTAAAGATAACTGATTTAAAATTCAGTTGCAAGATTCCACCCGGACATACATTGCAAGTTAATATAAAGCTTGAAAAATGTCAGTGGCGCTACAGTCACACTTGGGGGCGCTTTCAAATTACGCTCCTAAAAAAAACCAAACCTCCCTACCTTAGGGGAAAGACCGAAGAATATATCATAACTAATACCTTAAGATACACTTAAATAATACACCAATCAAACACAATGGTTTAAAATAACATATAAAACAAAATGAAGTTTAAAATCTCTTCTCGTTCGTACGAGACGCACAGATAACATATAACTAGAATGAGTTGGTTAAGCGAGGCAATTAACTTATTGACCTCAGATAGTCTCCGCCTGTTTACTGCTCATCTTCGCTAAATTAACGTGAGACAGCACTACATCTGCAGTTGTAGCATGTGCGCCAAGACTGGACGTATGTCACGGAATATCTCGATGTTGTCTCATTCTCTCGTATGAAATAAGACAGAGAGTGAGCGAGTGAATCTGTGACAAAGGTCTATTCGCGACATCAGCCCACTGAAGAGGAATGGCTCCACCTGCGTTTAGCGAGTGTTTCAGCCAGTGTCAAGTAATTTATAGCAAGGGCAAATTCAATAAATACACATTATAAATGAAAATGATAATAAAGATGGCGGAAGAATTCTCTGATACACCTCGTATTCGATTGTTAATTAATTACAATACATGCAGTCACACAACAATAGTGTTCGTTTAACCATATCTTATCTGAAACACTTTGACCCTAACATCGACAACGGAATGTTTGAACCGGATGCAGCCAGTTCCATTGTTTAACTGTCATTTGTGAGATATTAATTTCTTTAATCCTCATCTCTACTGGCAATTTCCTTAGTCTCTATCTACACGATAAGGCCGGCTGTCCGTTAATTAACGGATTAACGGATGTGCAGTAATAAAACATATTGTAGAGAGATACGTGAAGACACAGACCACTGGTCTGTGTATGAAGAACCGTTACAACAGTAGTTGTAGTATGTGTGCCAAGACTAGACGTATGTCACGGAATATCTTGATGTTGTCTCTTTCTCTCGTATGAAATTAGAAAGAGAAGGAGCGAGTGAATCTGTGACAAAGTTCTTGTCGCGGCATGCGTGCTAACCCCACTGGTTTACAAGAGTCCATGGGGCAATTATATATGTCGTAACCAAACGCCAATTTGATCTTATTTTGTCGTTTTGTTTCGACATAAGTCGAATTAGAGATAATGTCGATTATGCGATAATCCCCCCCACCCCTCAGGAATGTGACAGCTCCTGTGAACGCTTCCATACATAATATTCTGATATATACATATACAGACCCATCCACCCGCACACGCTTACAAATTAAACGGACACGCACACTATCTCACACGACGCTCACGAATACACACGCACCCACTCAAACAGGTACACACACACACACACACTCACACACACACACACACACGCACACACACACACACACACACACACACACACACACACACACACACACACACACACACACACACACACACACACACACGCACCACGCACGCACACACACACAGAGTTATATTTTATTCGATTTGGCCGTATATACGCCAATGACAGGCCAATCCAGTTATTGATTAGTCCAAGTATTTTCTTTTAACTTCGATAACTAAAATTAATATTATTGCGTAATGGCGTAATCATTGGAACCTTATTCTGTTAGCATACGAATCAAATGTTAATTAACCTACTTTTAAATCTGTTCCTTACAAAGTTCAACGTACGAATTTTAGCCGCTCAGTAACTAGGAGATAATAAAAAAACGTACTGGTCGAATTGATAATCACCTCCTTTTTTAAAGTCGGCTAATTAAGTACACATTTTATTTTGGATAATGCTAAGATTCTTAACAAAATATAACAAAAAAAATATCACTGCTGCACAAGCAATGGTAGCCTCGTGGGCAAGAAAACCGACCTTGAACGTAAGGGGTGCAAGTTCAAATCCCGGGACTTTTAACATATTACCTACCGTATATGTACCCAAAATATTATTTCAGACTTCTGATACATCCTGTATTGACACAGAAAAAACTAATTCTTCAATGAAATTATACAAGCGAATTTCGAAGCTTGGTTGGCGTGGCTTGTTTCACAGGAATTCAGTCTTTATGGCTGTTATTTCAAAGTTCGTTTTGGAGTGTCGACGCCCCAGTGTACCTTACACAACTAAGAAGAATAAAATTAAAATTAGTACCGTAGGCATTATACGTGATGCTAGCGAAAGCGTGAGCACCGAATTCTGTATATCTCCGTCCCTCTCTCGCTTCCCTCGCGGCGAACTGCAGGACCGCGGCCGCAGAGACGCGCTCCGACTGCGGCGCCGTATCCTCCACCATGTCTGACAGTTTGACGACGTCCACCAACAGATGGCGTTAGCGAGACCTCGCGGATAGATCGCGATATGTATTTTGTTATCAAATGTTATTTAATAACAGGGTTTTTTGCTACAAGTTATATGATTATAGTTGATATCACAGATTTAATTTGTATTAATTACAGTCACTGTCAGAAAAACCAATTATAAATGAACGTCCAAACATTGCATTGATTTAATATATTTATATTATATTTCGTTGCACTTCTATAGTGTTTCAGTGTCGTCATTTTATTTCGTTATGTACTTGTTCACTGTCTTTGATTGAGTTACTTTTTTCACACTATTAATTGTTATTTTAACATCTTCACTGTATCACACCGACACTTGATTTTTATTACGTATCTACAATAGATTGTCAGTCTTCAGTTTTGTTATTAAACGTACTGGAGTGGTCTTTTAAAAAAATATCAAACTATAGCAATGATCAAAGACATTAAAAAAATAATAAATACACATCATCATCACGCCTGTATTCCCTGAAGGGGTAGGCAGAGGTGCACAGCAGTGCGCCCACACATCGACGATGTATTTTGGTCCCAATGTAATAGGGGGCGAACCTATTGCCATTATACCGGTCACATTCCCCCTTAATAAGAGGGAGATTTGGGCGATAGTCCACCACGCTGGCCCAGTGCGGGTTGGTGAACTTCACACGCCTTCTATAGACGTGCAGGATTCCTTCAGCGTTCAGCAAGTGGTAATCATTATTGAAAATGACATTCGCACATGAAAATTCACTCAGAGTTGTGGGCCCGGGATTTGAACCTGCCCCCCACGCGTTCAAGGCGGGCGTTCTACCGACGAGGCTACCACTGCTTATAGACGGGTTATTAGTAATTACGAAAATCTTGGCAATCATCGCATTCTCTTTGATATCACAACGTACTAGCGACATGAAATCATATGTTTGACTTAGATAAAACACTTTACGTCACATGTGATAAGTAGTCGTGATATAACTATCATACTGTTACCAGTTGAAGCAGTGGGAGCGGAATCGGTAGAACGCCTGCCTTGAACGCAATGTTGAATGTTCAAAGCCCGGACCTACACCTCAGGGGCCCGATTTTCGTTTGATAGACATCATCTCTATTTGAGATATTTTATGTCGAAAAAATACGACCAATTTGACGTTTCGTTTCGACATATCTCGAATAGAGATTGATGTCTAGCGAAAATCGAGCCCCTGAGATTATGCAACTCTTATTTTTGTATGTCGAATGTCATATTCGATAATGATTACCACATGCTGAACGGTGATGGAAAACATCGTGAGGAAACCGGCACGTCTATAAAAAGGCGTGTAAAGTTCACCAGCACGCACTGGGCCAGTGTGGTTGACTATGGCCCAAATCTCCCTCGTACTGAGGAAGATTGTGCCCGGTATATTGGCAATAGGATCGCCCCCTATTACATTGGAATCAAAATCCATCAGCGAAAAGTGGATGCACTGTAGTGCACCCCTGCAACCCCTTCTGGGAATACATGCTGATGATGTGGTATTATTATTGTACGTTACTAGTTTAAATAGTAACATTAAAGTGGCACTTAAGCCACTAGCCCAGGGATTCCCAAAGTGGTCGACCCATTGGGGTCGATATCAGTTTCCTAGTGGTCGGTATAAACGAAAACTGAGTTTGGGGGTCGACGAGGTCTAAAAATCTACCCCTATTAATTAACACAAGTACTTATTTGTAAATTTCACAGAACCTTGAAAGTCAATAAGTTATGTTACGGGTACCAACTTGTTATAAGACTGACTAATATAATATTTTAGTAGGAAGTATCATTGTTGTACTTTAAAAAAAAAACTAAAAAAGTCGATAAGCTTCCCCAACGAGAACTTGTGAGTATTTTGTATCAATAGGAAAACAATTAAGGATAGGATTTGTAAAAGTAATTTAGCTATGGTGGTCTGCGGTATTAGTTCATTTTGGAAAAGGGGTCTCACGCCCAAAATAGTTTAGGAATCACTGGACTACACCAAGTTGACTTCACGACATACTTATAAACGTGCAAACAAAAAAATATCTAAAATCCGGTTCTGATCCAATAATCATTAAATATTACTATTATTATCGTCTCGACTGTCTGTGATCATAACATCGTGAGGAAACCTCCACGTCTATAGAAGGACGTGTGAAGTTTGCCAAACCCGCTCTAAGCCAGCGTGGTGTACTATGACCCAAATCTCCCTCGTATTGAGGGGGAATGTGCCCGGTATAATGGCAATAGGCTCGCCCCCTATAACATTGGGACCAAAATACACGTCGAAGTGTGGGTCCACTGCCTACCCAAAAATTTAGTGACTACCAAATTAAAACCTCCTGCATAATAGGGCTCCGAACCCCGCGTCATCCTATAGATACGCCACTGCAGACGATGTGTGTTAGAAAACAGGTCAATTATTTAAACACGCATCCGATTAACTTATCAATGTTAACCTATAAATTGCTGAATCGGAGTTCGTATCCAGTATGGCTGGCTCGGGGGCAAGGGGGTCGTCCGATAATGACACAGAGTAGCCGTTGGACGGAGACACGCGCGAGGGTAAAGGTTATTACAATACCGTTTCAATATTATGAGAAGACAAAAACCGATTATCTAAATCATGTGTTTTTAACGTGAGATTCAAAATTATAAGCATAGAGTTTTGTAACTATTGAAATATATTGACCCCAGAATCGATCACATCTGCCGGGCGTCCCGCGACAGCTCAGTTTTTTTTTTAACTTTACACGAGAGCACACACATTCGACGCAGAAAAAAATATCTGATTCCAAATATGTATATAAGTCAGTAGCGCCGTGTCGTTTAAGTCAAATAGCCTTTCACCTCTCGATATACTAGTGCAATTAAACTTTATCTTGCAGACAATGTTACCTACTTCAGTGCAAACGCCGTGCTCGAGACAGACGTAGATAGAAAACATCAAAATATTGATAAGGAAGACATGTACGATGGCAATGACCTTGTACTATATAAAATACTAGCTTTTGCCCGCGACTTCGTCTGCGTAGAAGTCGAAAATGGTTCTAATAGGGTTTATGCAAAATTTTAGTAGATTAGACCAAGGAATCTCGTTGTCCCATATAAACTTTACTCCCCCTTTTTCACCCCTTTAGGGGCAGAATTTCGAAAAATATGTCTTATCTGATGCCTACGTCTCACAAAGAACACACCCTCCAAGATTCAGGTCTGTACGATCAGCGGTTTAGGTTGTGCGTTGATCCGCCAGTCAGTCATTCAGGACAAAGAAGGTTTTAGGTATAGATAGATTACATTCACACGGTATACGGGGTATTTCATAAGTCCGAAATAATACTTTGACGTTAGCATCAGTATCGGGTATACAATTGAATGAAACAAAAATTTCATTGAAATTCGACCATATTTTCCCAACTTTTTGTGAATATTGGTAGTCGCCCCTCATAAGTGTAGTTTACACTGCTGAACAGGGTTATATATGTTGGTTATTTAACCAACAACAAAGTTTTAAATTGGCCAGTATTTTATATCAATAGAACAAAAACTAGAGATAGGATTTCTAGGATAGGAAGTAATTTGGCTATGGGGGTCTGGGGTATCAATTCATTTTATAAGAGGGGTATCCAAAAAAGTTTGGGTATCCCTGAACTAGACGAATAGTAGGTGTGGGAGACATTTGCCCAGCAGTGGGACACCAACGATTAGAAAAAAAAACTACCAAAGACGTGTTGGTAAAGACAATTCGTTGCTACAAAATGGATTGTCAAGATTGAACCCAAAAATATGACGTCCATTTAGAAACGAATTACAAGTTCTTTGTTGTGTAATTTTCTATTTCTATAAGTTAGAAGCGGATACCCGGCGTGTGTTACTGAATGAACGTACCGAATGTGCCTAATACATTGTTTTAGTGGTCTAAAACCATCTTCGCATTATTGCCTTTATAATTAAACCGATTAAAGTAGCAGTGGTAGCCGAGTGGTCGAACACACGCCTTGCAATCGAAGTGTGCAGTTCAAACCCCGGCTCGCACCACTGGGATTTATGTGCGAATCTCATTTTCATCCGAGATTATCACTTGCTATGAAACGGTGAAGGAAAACATCGTGAGGAAACCTGCACGTCTATAGAAAGGCGTGTGAAGTTCACCAACCCGCACTGGGCCAGCGTGGTGAACTATAGCCCAAAAATCTCCCTCGTATTGAGGGAGAATGTGCCCGGTATAATGGTAATAGGCTCGCCCCCTATTACATTGGGACCAAAAATACATCGGCGAAGTGTGGGCGCACTACGGTGCACCTCTGTCTACCCCTTCGGGGAATACAGGTGTGATGATGATAATGATGATGTATTGATGTGCAGGTTCAAACCCCGGCTCGCACCACTGGGATTTATGTGCGAATCTCATTTTCATCCGAGATTATCACTTGCTATGAAACGGTGAAGGAGAACATCGTGAGGAGACCTGAGGAAACTTGACTAATTTTCGATAGATGTGTGAAGTCTGCCAACCCGCACTGGGCCTGCGTGGTGGACTATGGCCCAGAAGTGGGACGTTAAAAGGGCTGTAGTAATGAAACTAGTTTGGGGCACATCGATTGGACGGTTTCAAAGTCTATAACGGACATAGGTGGAAACGTGAAGACAATTTTTGTATTTTTATATATATAGATAAGTGTTAATAAAGATTGTGAACAGATGTGAATTTTATCTTCAACGCAATAAGATACATTTTACAAACACAATTCAGTTTCACATCCAAAATTCACTCGTGCCTCGTTATCGAAGCATAACCACAGTATCACAGAGCCGAGCGCGTGCGACAAAATAAACGCAAATCGCAGTTATAAAACGCGTCACACGTTCGCGACGTATCGTCAAACACTGTTTTGTATATCACGATTTCACAATTTGTTACCATTTATCAATGTATTTAAATATAGATTAGTTCAAATATTGTTTTGATATTTTTGTACCAACAAGAAATTGTCCTCTGTGAAGATAACCATGTAGAATCCTACTATTATTATAAATGTGAAAGTTGGATTGATCTTTGTTACTCTTTCAAGGAAAAATCTACTGAATATGTTATTCTGAAGTATAAACAAGCCGTGGTAGCCGAGTATAGCAGTGGTAGCCGAGTATAGCAGTGGTAGCCGAGTGGTCGAACGCACGTCTTGCAAATCAAAGTGTGCAGGTTCAAACCCCGGCTCGCACCTCTGGGTTTCATGTGCGAATCTCATTTACATCCGAGATTACCACCTGCTATGAAACGGTGAAGGAAAACATCGTGAGGAAACCTGCACGTCTGAGGGAACTTGACTAGTTCTCGATAGATGTGTGAAGTCTGCCAACCCGCACTGGGCCAGCGTGGTGGACTATGGCCTGAAATCCCCCTCGCATTGAGGGGAGGCCCGTGCCCAGCAGTGGGACGTTAAAAGGGCTGTAGTAGCAGTAGTAGTAGTAGTAGTAGTAGTAGAAGTATAAACAACAATACTGTAAAGTTTCATCAAAATCCGTTTAGTAGTTTTTGCGTGAAAGAGTTACAAACATCCATCTATCCATCCTCACAAACTTGCACATTTATAATATTAGTAGGATTACTAGTATAGACTCGTAGTCTGAATAGGTGTAGGTACAAAACTTTAATTTTAAGTGAGTCGCGTCTGCATAACTCGTTCTTTGTCAAGTCACCGACGATTGGCTGTCTAAAATCAACAAGAGTTGTCTTCAAACCCTCCCGCTAACTGGAGCGTCGTTGATCGAGCATCAATTTTTTTTGTCATACCAAAACAAACTGTATTGTCTCATAGATAAAGTTCATTTTTCAACTAAATGACACTGACAGCGCGAGCGAATTGTGACACGTGGAGGCGATGCTTTTACCACAGAAATTAAATCTTAAAGGGGTGATCCATTTGCGAGTAAGACCGCCGGTTCGCCAACGAACTCGCGAGCCAAAGGTCTAAACCGCTAATGGAGCACTTAAAAGTCTGCGGACTTAAAAACCGGCGGACTTGCTCGCTGGCTCTTTGTGCATGAAATTCTAAGTCAACGGTGCAATAAACCGCCATGACTTCGCCAATGATGAGAGATGACTGTTTGGTACGCTAATGGATCACCAACGTGCGTCGACGAGCCAACGAGCCAACGAGTTAGGGTCACAGTACACATATAAACTCGGAAAGGGATCGTCACCGTATCGCCTCGAGCCGTTCAGTATTATTTATATGAAACTCCATACTGCAACGCACACTAATCGGAAACGTAACGTAATCGCCTCACCTCTGAACAGGCTCCGAACCGCGATGCGGTGCGTGTTCACTCTTGCAGTCCCCGCGCTTACGTCTCTCCGTACCCGAGCTCACGTCTCTTCGTCCACCCTTGCCCCTGTCCCCTCCCGCGAGCCACCGCGCCAGCGGTCGGCGAGCCGTAAGCGCGGTGTCGCCTAGCCGTACCCGAGTTGACGTAAAGGAGCTGCTGATACGCTTTGGTTACGTGCATACGTTAGGTTGACGCCTGATTGACGGCGAGGCGAAAGGCGGTACGGTGGCGATCCCTTTCCGAGTTGATATGTGTGCTGTGACCTTTAGACCGTTAGCTCGCCGTTCACCCCCTTATTCGTATTGACACAGAGTTCGTTTTGATATTGGCGAAATTTTTTACGCGCGATCGTCGCCGCCCCAGTGTGCGTGAGGCATAAGTAAACCCAAGTTGATTGTTCACACCGTGTCTCGAGGGGGTATCATTAGTGGCTGAACGCGAATTGGGACTGAAATGTGTATTTATTATATCGATGTATAGAAAACGTGAAACGTATTTAGTATGTTTAAATCATTGTCAAGTACCCATTGGAGGATACATGGTATTTATCAAGGTTAAGCATTGGCATAATGATACATGACTTATTGTCAATAAAATACACAGTCAGAAGTATCATCAAAAAGTGTTTTCAGTAAGAAAAATAATATATTTTGAATTTTCGGTGACGGCCATCTTTAACACACTCATTACCCATTTTTATAAAGTGTATTTATTAAATTTATCCTGGCCAATAATTACTCGACACTGGCTGAAATACCCGCTAACAGCAGGTGCAGCCATTCCTCATCTCATAGTTTTATTAATTTCGTACAAAAATTTGGTGACGTTTTTAGGGTTCCGTACCCAAAGGGTAAAACGGGAACCCTATTACTAAGACTTCGCTGTCCGTCCGTCCATCCGTCCGTCTGTCACTAGGCTGTATCTCATGAACCGTGATAGTTAGAGAGTTGAAATTTTCACAAATTATGTATTTATTTTGGGAACCTAACTTTTTGGGAGGGAACTGCCTAGTTTCACAGATAGGTAACCAAAATATCGCCGTAATAACACTATACCGATCGCCATCTAACAATTGTCGAGAATCCTACGACAACTTTCTGGACAGTTTAAATAGCCTTTACACAAAACTATCTTCCTGGAAGAATATTATCCTTACCGGTGACTTAAATATAGACATTAAACAGGACGGTAGAAATGATCGCAGCATTGAATACCTTACCCTCAATCTTTCCCATGGACTTCGCCCTTCACACCTTTTCCCCACACGACTAGATAACTGCCTAGACCATACGTTCATAAAATCTAAATTGTTGAACACCACATTAGTACTAGACTCACATATAACAGATCATACACCGCTTCTCTTGGCTATTGACAACTCCAATACTAAAAGTAAAGCCTACCACTTATCAACACGCATAAACTATGACGCAATAAAACTGGAACTTGAAAACACAGACTTTCAGACCCTTTTTAGTATTAACAACCCAAACGTGCTTATGAATACCTTCATATCCTTGATATCGACAGCAATTTTGAAACACACTACACTAGTTAAAATCCCGAGGAAACAAATAATACTCAAGCCATGGATAACGCCTGGGCTATTGAAGTGCATTAAAAATCGAGACAAATTACATACACGTTCGAAGAAATCACCAGAAAATCTTATTCTTAAAATGACCTACACGCGGTATCGGAACTATTGTAACTCTTTACTCAGAAACCTTAAACTTAATTACGAGAGAAGTGAACTTGAGAAATCTAAAAGTAACCCTCGAGCCCTTTGGAAGACAATAAAAGAAATTACTAACACTAATAAGACAAAATCTAGTCCTACCGAACTACTAAAAATACGTGATAGCCCTAAATCTTCCATAAACGCAGTCTGTAAATACCTTAGTAACGTAGGTAAAAAATTGGCCAACAACATCCCCTCTATTACCCGACCTCCTCCTACCCTACCTCAAACGTCACAATCTATACACAGTCCCCAGCGACAACCATCTAATTCACTCGTATTACTAAACGTTGATGAAGCGGAGATTGAATCCATCGTACTCCTCTTACGCAGTGATTGTGCACTGGGATGGGATGGAATCTCCCCTATAGTTCTGAAGCTATGCCGTAACACACTAATACCTCCACTTACACATATCATAAACTCATGTCTAGAAAAAGGTGTATTTCCAAATGCACTAAAAAGAGCTATAGTGCACCCAATTCACAAGGGCGGGAATAGAAGCTGTATTAGTAATTACAGACCCATCTCAGTCCTAACAGCTCTATCTAAGGTATTTGAGAAAGTTCTCAGCAACCGACTGAAGAGCTTCTTGGACACATACGACATCATAGCTAACAACCAATACGGTTTTCGCAAAGGGGTATCAACTGAAGATGCGGTTTTGGACTTGGTGCAGTCGGTAGCTGAGAACCTAGACAGCAAGAATAAATGTCTGGGAATATTCCTAGATCTCTCCAAGGCTTTCGATACGGTTTCTGTTCCCATCCTTGTCTCCAAGTTAGAGTGTGTAGGGGTCAGAGGCATAGCCCTTGAAATTTTTAAAAGTTACCTCCAAAATCGAACTCAGCGTGTCAAAATAAATGAACATTTAAGCGACGAGGAATCAGTGTCTTATGGTGTGCCTCAAGGTAGCATATTAGGTCCAATCCTGTTCCAAATATATGTAAACGACCTTTGCAACTTGACTCTCCCACACACTAAAATCTTCGCCTATGCTGACGATACCGCGGTTATTGTTTCGGGGTCTAATTGGGACTTGGTGAAGGATAGTGCAGAATCAACTCTAAACAACATATCTAATTGGCTCAAACTAAATCTACTAACACTCAATGTCAATAAGACGTGTTATATTCCATTCTCCATACGACAGAACACGTCACCAGACCTATCTTTTGCATTAACCTCCCACAAGTGTACTCTCAATTTAGGACCGTGTTCGTGCCCTAAACTTACTAGAGCCACTGAAGTCCGGTATCTGGGCGTGCAAATTGATGCAGGTTTACGATGGGATAAACAACTTGACGCCCTCACAACAAGAACCCTGCGACTGATCCATATCTTTAAATCGCTTAGAGACTGCGCTCCACCCGATATACTAAAGACCATCTTCTACTCACTTTGTCAGTCTGTCATTGGATATTGCATCCCAGTCTGGGGGGGAGCGACAAAAACCAGATTCTTGAGAGCTGAACGAGCGCAGCGTGCAATACTCAAAATTATGACCCGCAAGCCCTTTCGTTACCCAACAACACAATTGTACCTAGACTGTAAGATACTAACAGTTCGGCAGCTTTACGTTCTTAGAGCCATCCTTAGGAAACACACTAGCATCCCTCCACCTAATCCGCTCAAGCGCACAAACCACCCTATAGGCATCCGACACAAAACCACGTTCGCCAAACACCAGTACTACATACTAAGCACACAAATCTACAAAAAAATCAATAATAAAATCAACATAAGTGGTCTGAACAAACACCAAATAAAATCTAAACTTACCACATGGCTCCTAAACCAAGACTACGCACAAACAGAATCACTACTTGAATACATCACATAACAAAACTTTAGTTCCATAAGACCATTCAATATTCTCAAGCATACCCACACACCTATCGAACACCCACCCATACACTCACACTAACACACACCACACACCACACACCACACACCCACACACTCCTCAGAAACACACATCTATACTCGTACTTACAAATCTTGCATCCCAATGCGACACTGTCCACTTAGTTAACTGTTACCTATAATTGTACTTAGCCGAACACTGTCTCTTAGAATACAGGGTTTCCCTAGTTTAAGAGACAGAGTTAAAAACCCTGCAAACAGTTCTTTAGCAATTATGTCCTGTGTAATAGCTATAAGTCAAACTGTAACTTCGAGTAATAAAGTATTATTATTATTATTATTATTATTTCTGCTGCCGCTATAACAACAAATACTAAAAAACAGAATAAAATTAATATTTAAGGGGGCTCCCATACAGCAAACGTGATTTTTTTGCCGTTTTATAGTACGGAACCCTTCGCGCGCAAGTCCGACTCGCACTTGGCCGGTTTTTTGAGTAGATGATTGTATGTGATGAGAATATAGTATTGTTTCTTATTGTCATAGTTTAATTGCAAGTATTTAGTTTAGTTCAAGGGGTCAATGGGACTACTAGTAAAGAGAGATAAACTCAAATTGACAGCATTCCTAAATCTGAGCCAAAATTAACTTCTCCTGTTGCAAATGTTTTAAAATATAATTATACTGTAACCGCAAACTGTGTAACCCATTTACAGATACTTTGTATAACACTTTTGCACGAAAAAAAGTTACTACACATAACTTGTAAAAAGACTGAAGTTACCATAAATTTGAGAACAACAACTTACCCATAACCTTCTTTGGCGGCATCTTCCTCTGCTCCTTGTCCTCGCTGTCATCCCTCCTCATCATCTTCCCCTCACCCTGCCACTTCCGCTTCCTGCCTTCCCTCTCTTCCAGATACATCCCTATGTCTTCCTCCCTCCCCACCAGAGCCAGCCTCACAGACGACTCCCAAGTGAACGCCTCCTCTTTACGGCCGTCATGCATAATATAGTCTTTCTCCTCAGAATAATATTCCATCACACACGGGCCATAGCCCCACAAACGATTATAGTCACTAAATGGATGATTAACGAATGGTAATGATCTGATAGTTCACTCGCGATTCGGTTAAAACAAAACGAAGAATGAGTTGTATAATTTCTTGATACCGGTCGTCTCGCGTTGGCGATGGCTCTGCAGGAGGATGTTCTCGATTTTTAACAGCATATTGGTGTTGGAACGACAGAGGTGGTACTGGGAACGCGGCACCAGGCCGGGGTACGGTTTCTTCGTGAAACGATTGCCGATTAAATATGTTCGTGTGCGGTTGATAATGGCCTCCATGGGGTTAAAATTGCTGGTGGGTGAACCGAGATAGTCGATTCCGCTGCGGCTGTGGGCCTGTTGGGCGAGAATGGCGCGATACTACGGCTCCTGTAACAGAAGAAACACTGAATTAGGTTATAGCTTTACTACTACAGCCCTTTTGACATCCGACTGCTGGGCACGGGCCTCCCCTCAATGCGAGGGGGATTCTGGTCATAGTCCACCACGGTGGCCCAGTGCAGGTTGGCAGACTTCAGACTTCAGACATGCGGGTCGGTCTCGCTCACCGAGGATTCCATACAGACGTGTAGGATTTAATATACCAACATATTTTGTTGAATAGGATATTATTTAAGGTAGGTCCATTATAAAAAAACTAGCTTCTATTCGCGACTTTGTCCGCTCAGACTTCAATTGTTCAATATCATTATAAATTATAGCCTATATGTTATTCTATCTAATGTATAAACAAACAATAATTCTGTAAAGTTTCATCAAAATCCTTTCAGTAGTTTTTACGTGAAAGAGTTACAAACATCCATACATTCTCACAAACTTTCACATTTATAATATTAGTAGTATTATGTAGGATTTTCAGAAATCAAACAAGTGGAATTTGTAGTTGAGGATGAAAAAAAATGTTTTTTGCATTTTCTCAACTAAATTAATATTTCTCAACCTTTTACAATATTTAAGATTGTAAGATAATCAAAACACAGATAGCCTAATCGAACACAGACCTAATACAACATAACCGCTTCAATCTAAAGCAAGCCAATAAAATAAGGACAGAGGAAACTAAGAAAGGGACAAAACGCTCCTGAAAAGACAGTTCTAAACTTACCTAAACTCACGCCCATCCAACTAAAGCACTACCAATTAAAGCACAATTTCGACGAAAAGCTTTATTGTCAACCGCAGGGCCGATGTTACGATAATTAAAACACTCGTTTGATTCAAAAGAAACGCGACACGGTAGTGTGTGCCGACACTCGATATATACTTGGCAATGATAGCATAGAGTAGAAACATAGAAGCGACAACTAATCAAATTTTTCTTATTCTTTTTTTCTCGACTCCTTTTCTCTGTTTGCATTCGCGACTTTTTTTATTTCTTGCACTTACTTTGTTTGATTTTTTTCTCTCTCTACATCACTCTAAGGTTGGCTGGTAGAAAATGCCTGAGGCATTAAGCTTACCTTGTACATTTTTTAGTTCTGTATAATTGTGCAAAAAAAAAAAAAAAAAATTGTCTACAAAGCGTTACACGAAATTTCATTTTCAATAATGATTAACATGCTGAACGGTGAGTAAACCTGTACGTCTATGCGTGTGAAGTTCTCCAACCCGCACTGGGCCAGGGTGGTGGATAATAGCCCAAGTCTCCCCCATATTGAAGGGGAATGGGGCCGATGTAATGGCAGTAGGCTTGACTCCTTTTGCTTTGGGACTATAATACATCGGCGAAGGATTGGTGCACTGTGCACTTTGCGCGTTGGTGCGGGTTGGTGCACCTTGCGCATACCCCAGCGGAGAATACAGGCGAGATGATGTATTTATTTGATGTTATGCGCAAATTAATGGAAGTTAACCGCCATATTTTTCCCTTCATCTCCCATGTTTTGCTAAGTCAGCAGTGTTGGCAACCCAAAAATAAAGTTGCTTTTTAATATTTTATGTGTGCAACATTATTACTGAATAAATACCTCTTCCGTCTCGGAATCCATTACGACTGGACTTGTTTTCTTTCCCTCCATACAGCGACCTATCCAAACTATCCAATACAGTCCACTATCAATTTACAAGCTTTTACACAGTAGACAAAAACTGAATTTAATATTACTGCAAATGAGGTGGCGGTACGAGGCTTGATACCAATTGTAAAAGATATAAATTATTTTGTAGCTCTCATATTATTGAAGACTGCGCTGGCAATAGATTTTCATTGACGCAAACAAATGCACAGAGAATATAAGAAGAGCAGCAAGCCACGCATGCATTTGTCATAGCAATTACTCGATTCATAGACTCAATGAATAAGTTCAATTTGCTTTTTATTAGGGGCAAATAAAAGGACAATAATGAATCGAGATGGGAATAACGATAATAAATGCATCGACAGACGAACTACGTACGTAAATATACGTATTCACATCATGAAACCTCTCAGTACACCGGGACGTCAAAGCAGCGCGTGAAAATGTTTGCCAATTCCAAAACGAACTGTATTGACTAAAAGATAGGGTTCATTATTCAAAGAAATTACAATTACCCCGCGCATTTTGACGCGCGGGGGCGTGGCTTTTACCATAGTTATTCAATCCTACCTTCGAAATTTAATCTGTATGTACATTGACCCAGAGTTCGTTTGTGTATTGGCAAAAAAAAATACGCGTCGCTTTTGTCGTCCCATTGATTGGGGGGCTTAATTAACCTTACTACTACTACTCCTTAGGCAAGTTTTAAACTTGCTTTTGTAACGTGCGGTGATTCCGCTAATACCTAAGAAAAATAATCTAATACCTTAGACGCGTAACAATAAAACGGGGACTAATGATTTTCGCACGTCCGCTAAATACACACGCGATTATTAAAATCACGAGAGGTGCTTTATAAATTACCACGTGTATAAAAATAGAGTTCACATCTAAGACATATATATTTCTATACATTAAAGGAATACCGAATTAGTCCTCACAGAAGATCCTTAAACGTAGGCACAAAACTACAAATAAGATCCGTCACCTCTACAGAAAACTCATCTTAATAAATTATTGCAGATAATAGTATGACGACAGCATCTTCTTGAGACCCTTATGGTAGTGAGTAGTGACCTAGTAATATTATATAAGGAACATTCATATCAACAGAGAAGTTTAGATGTACTTCAGGAAGGATATAGATTATTCTACAACGTACTAGTTTCAACTACGTTTGATTTAATGGTATGGTAAAGATATGTATGGGAAGCATGCGTCTGCTGTCTGACGCAGACCAGAAAGAACTGCCCCCTAGCAACCACTCAACAAGTATTATATCGATGGTCAAAAGGCGTATTGACTCAAGCGCCATTTTGGTAACTTTGCACGATACTCGCGACCTCAAAAGGCGGAAAAAAATTCGCTGATTCCAACAATATATATATAACTCAATATAGCCTAACATGGCGCTTAGTCGCTCCGCTTTTAAACCGTCGAAATGCCAATACAAAACCCGGCCAAGTGTGAGTCGGACTCGCGCATGAAGGGTTCCGTACCATTATCAATGGAAACGGCAAAAAAATCACGTTTGTTGTATGGGAGCCCCCTTAAATATTTAATTTTATTCTGTTTTTAGTTTTTATAGCGGCAACAGAAATACATCATCTGTGAAAATTTCAACTATCTAACTATCAAGGTTCATGAGATACAGCCTGGTGACAGACGGACGGACGCACGGACGGACGGACGGACTGCGAAGTCTTAGTAATAGGGTTCCCGTTTTACCCTTTGGGTACGAAACCCTAAAAAATGATTTTGAGTCAATACAGTTCGTTTTGATTTTCACAAAAAAATCTCGAAAATCTCTAAATATTACATGTTTATGGAATACGCAGCGAATAAAACATTGAGAATTCACGATAAAATTTATATACCATTCGGTTGTAGGTATACCCGTAGTCAAAGTCAAAGTCAAAGTCAAATCATTTATTTTGTATAGGCCTATGGGGGCACTTACAAATTGTCAAGTTTACATTTTTTTCTTATATACTACTATACTACCACCGGATCGAAACGCGACCTCAACTGAGAAGATCCGGCAAGAAACTCAGTGGGCTGATAATTTTTTTAAATCGCCAAAACTTATTACAAATACACAGGTACATATAGCTCCAGTGTGTTGCCTTTAGAGCTGCGTTTAATAATAAAGATAGAATAATAATACGTTAGTAAGGCAACACACGCTACACTTTGACATAGTCAAAGTCAAAGTCAAAGTCAATTAATTTATTCTGTACTAGCTGTGCCCGCGGTTTCACCCGCGCTAATAGTTACTTTGGCGTAGAGTGATGTTATAAAGTCTAAATACCCGATTCATGTTCGGGAATATTCCCGTTTTTGCCACATTATTCGTTGCTGCTCCGCTCCTATTTGTCGTAGCGTGATGATATATAGCTTATAACCTTCCTCGATAAATGAACTATTTAACACAAAAATAATTATTCAATTCGGACCAGTAGTTTCTGAGATTAGCGCGTTCAACCAAACAAACAAACAAACAAACTCTTTAGCTTTATAATAATAATAATAAATATATTAGTATAGATAGGCCTATGGGGGCACTTACAAATTGTCAAGTTTACTTTTTTTTTTCTTATATTCTACTATACTACCACCGGATCGAAACGCGACCTCAACTGAGAAGATCCGGCAAGAAACTCAATGGGCTGATCACTTTTTTAAATCGCCATTTAATTACATATACGGTAAGGTACCTATTATTTTGGACTTATGTTACACCTGTATAAAGTAATATTACAATGATAATGCTAACAGCAACACCACGGTGGCCGCAGAGTATTCTCAACGTTTTAAAAGGACTAAATGGTTAATAAGGGGTCAGCGTCGTCCTGTATGAGGATGTGAACAGAAACCCAACACGAGCCTATGAAATAATCTAAAGATATAATAGCACAAGATGACAAGTGGTCGAAATTAGTGATGAACTGGTACACAGGCAACAGGAAAAGAAAACAAGGCAGACGAGTCAGGCGATGGGCAGACGAAATCAAGGCAGTGGCGGGCGGTACTTGGACATCACTAGCCAGAGAAACAGAAAAGTGGAGCCAGTTGGAGTAGGCCTTTGCTAAAACAAAGCACACAGATATTACAACCAAAGAAACAAACTAAAGAACCTAAACAATTGTGAAATATCTGACAGAAGGCTTATAATAATAATAATGTCCCCCATGACGAGAATCTCATGAAGGCCGAGAAAGATAAAGAAAGCAAGTATCTTGATCTGGCTCACGAGGTTGTCGACATGTGGGACATTGATGCGGCAATCATTGTACCGATAGTCATTTCCGCCCATGGCTTATTAGTCAAGAGCCTCGACAAAGACCTAAAGAGGCTCGCGTTAGGCAGCTGGATCAAGGGACAGATTCAGAAGGCGGTACTTCTGGAGACAGCGCGTATTGTGAGGAAGTTCCTCTCTCTGGAGCCCTAACCACTGGTAACTAGGACCCTGTTCCAGATGCCGGTGGGGAACTGTTTTTTTATATTTTTAAATGTATTTTTTATATTTATATATAAAAAAAAAATTATAAGAAAGATGTGGAATAAAGGAATAATAATAGCACAAGACGACAACTTGGTTCAATGATTCAAGTGTACCCCAGCACAGGATGGTTGCAGGTTCAATAAAGCCCCCCGTCTACACAAATGCGTATTTTTTTTTCCAACTAACTGTACCCGCGACTTCACCCGCGAGGACTTTAGGGAGATTACCTGGAAAAATGGGTAATATGTTTTCCTAATTATTATTTGGAAGCTTAATTCTTTTACTAACATACAAGTGAAAGTTTCGTCAAAATCGGTTCAGCCGTTTGGAAGTTTACGTGAAACAAATAGTCAGACCATTTTAGTTGCATCTTCGTTATAGGTATCGTATATACTTTCATAATATGCATTTGGTAAATATGTGTTATTTTGATATTACAAACAGACACTGAAATTTTATTTATTTGTATAGATACCAAAACGAACTGTGTTGGTACATAGATAAAGTTCATCTATACAAATAAATAAAATTGGAGTGTCTGTTTGTAATATCAAAATAACACTTTTTTACCAAATGCGTATGAAAGTATATACGATACATATAACGAAAAAGCAATTTTAAAATTTTTTGTCTGTCTGTTTGTTTGAGGTAAACTTCTAAACGGCTGAACCGATTTCAATGGGACTTTCACTGACAGATAGCTGACGTTCCAAGGCGTAACTTAGGCTACTTTAATTTTAGAAAAAGCATTAGGGTTCCGCGGGAAAAACATAATACCCATATTTCCGGGTAATCTCCCTAAAGTCCACGCGGGCGAAGTCGCGGGCACAGCTAGTTCTACAATAAAACGACACTGACAGCGCGAGCGAATTTAGAATGTGTGGCTTTAACGATAGAAATTAAACCTTTATGCATATTGAAACAGAGTTCGTTTTGGTTTTGCCAAAAAAATACGCGCGACTTTTAAACGTCTCAGTGCATGTAATTTGGTACAATCTAAACGCTACAAATGGTAGGTACACTTTTGACAAAAGCAGTGGACGTTTTGCAAGCACTAAGGCTCAATCAATTTGAAGGCTTTGTTCATCTAAGCTTGGACGCCCATGAAACAATTTGCTTCGACTATGCAATTAAACAATTAAACCTATTTAGAAATGGAATTATCGGATTAAATCCATGGTATTCTGTGTTTTGAAGTCGTAATTGAACGTAATATGTCTGAAATGCTTTGTTGACGTCAGATAATAATAGAAAGTCAGGAAAGTCAGGAAAGCAAAAGATGGGCAGAGACATTTTTGAAATCGTTTTAATTTCTAACAGTCCCATTGATTTTTTTGTCATCATTTTTGCGCTCTCTACATTGTCACATTGAGGGAAGGCCTGTGTCCAGCAGTAGGAAACGTGAAAAGGGCTATAGTTATTTGACTTTTTCTTATGTTATTCATATATCATCATTTTAAAAAAAGAAAATGAAAACGTATATTTTCTACAGAAAAGGTATCATTGGTCGAAGAGATTACTAATAAGTTAACTGGTCAGGGAAAGTCAGGAAAATGTTTTTTTTTTTTTCATTCAAAATGGATACCCTGGTACATTACAATCAATAACGGGACATCATGTACGCCCTATACTGAAGCTAGCGAATGAACTTGACTTTTTATTAAAATGAACATCATCATCATCACCATCACGCCTGTATACCCTTAAGGAGTTGGCAGGGATGCATTGCAGTGCACCCACACACGGTGTATTTTGGTCCCAATGTAATAAGGGACGAGCCTATTGGCATTATACCGGGCACGTTCCCCGTCAATACGAGGGAGATTTGGCTCATAGTCCACCACGCTGGCCCAGTGCGTATTGGTGAACTTCACACGCCCTTCCATATACGCTACAAATAATATATATTGGGTGCTATAGTCAGTCTTAAATGACTGGCTATTACTGTTGTTATCACGCGTCAAGTCAGTGGGCTAGTCTCGTACCTATGCAAGTACGTAGCAGCAATATGGAACGATTTTCTTGTTAACCCTTCAACTCGTCTAAATTGCTGTGTGCTGGCTAATAAAGAAACTGGGTAGGTACTCTAGACAATCGTAGGATGCCTGCTGGGTTAGAAGAAGGTAAATCCCTCTATCCCTCTATTATTATAAAAGTGAAAGTTTGTGAGGATTCATCATCATCACGCCTGTATTCCCCGAATGGGTAGGCAGAGGTGCACTGTAGTGCGCCCACACTTCGCCGATGTATTTCGGTCCAATGTAAAAGGGGGCGAGCCTATTGCCATTATACCGGGCACATTTCCCCTCAATACGAGGGAGATTTGGGCCATAGTCCACCATGCTGGCCCAGTGCGGGTTGGTGAACCTCACACGCCTTTCTATAGACGTGCAGGCTTCCTCACGATGTTTTCCTTCACCGTTCAGCAAGTGGTAATCATTGTTGAAAATGATATTCGCACATGAAAATTATCTAAGAGGTGCGGGCCTGGGATTTGAACTTGCACCCCTTACGTACAAGGCGGGCGTTCTTGCCCGTGAGGCTACCACTTACAGCGATATTGAATCATCTGCGCTGACGAAGTCGTGGGTAGATGCTAGTATTATAAATGAAAAAGTTTGTGAGGATGGATGGATGTTTGTTACTCTTTCACGCAAAAACTACTGAACGGATTTTGATTTAACTCTTGCTCTTGTTTATACATCAGAATAACATATAGGCTATAATTTATAACGATATTGAATAATCTAAGCTAGTCTTCTATAAAATATATTTATTTTAAGTCCCTATAATCGTAGCATCGTCGGTAAAACACCCGCCTTTAACGTAAGGGGTGTAAGTTCAAATCTCGGGCCCGCACCTCTGAGATTTTCATGTGCGAATGTAATTTTCAATAATGATTACCACTTGCTGAACAGTGAAGGCCAACATCGTGGGGAAAACTGCACGTCTATAGAGAGGTGTGTGAAGTTCACTATGCGCACTGGGCCAGCGTGGTGGGCTATGGCCCATAAGAAGAAGAATGGCAATAGGCTCGCCCCCCTATTTCATTGGGACTAAAATACAACGGCAAAGTTTTGGTGCGGTGCAGTGTAGTGCATCTCCTCCCCCTTTAGGGATTACAGTCGTGATGATGTATGATGTATGATGAGGAGGTCTATGTCTAACAGTGGATATCAGTTATCCATATCTCTCGCTTAAATCAAAGATAGATAAAGCAAATGAGGGCGTACCAACTCAGTGCACCGAAAGCAGCATTCATAGCAGTACCTACAAACCCACAAAGGGCCCAATCCTCGGTCTCACCTTTCCGACGAGTCCTTACAAAACAATATACCACATTCAAAAGAATCCAAATAAAAACACTAGTCTATCTCACAAAGCCATATTGGCGAGTACACGAATATCATCGCCAGTCCCCTCTGTCTTTTAAAAACATTAATCCACCATTTTGGAATAAAAAAATAAATTCAAAACGCACGCGAAACGGATATCCGTTCGAAAATTTGAATTTGGAATAATAAAATCAAATTGCGACGAGCCGTCAACGCGTGCGGACGTCTGCCGCTCGAGCTTCTATTGCTAAATTGATGGTAGGTAGACGGTCAAACGAATAAGTACGCAATATTGTCATTAATTCACTGGCCAATCGCGTACGTGGAACGCAAACGTCGTGTGGATGTCGAGAATTGGGAGCACTTGGCTCGCACAGGGTCACACAACCGCCGGGTCAAGACGACACTCCATGGGTACCGTATGGGAGATGATAAGGTTCCGTCCATTACATCCAAATATAATATCCAAAATAACACTTTACCGTTTGCACGACAAACGGATGTCATTTTCAACAATGATTACTACAGTGCAGAGGTGCACTGTAGTGCGCCCGCACTTCGCATACCCCTTTGGGGAATACAGGCGTGATGATGTATTATGTACATCGCTGGACCAATCAGAATTCTGAATGGGATGGCATTGAAGCCAATTGTATGGGCACAAGGCGAATTTGACAGTTATCGCTGTCTTTGTCACGTCTTCAATGAATGAAAAGGACGACAATAGAGAATAGAACGAATTGGGGTCACTGACATACGCTGATCTGTGCCGGAAGTTATGTAACCGGAAGCCAAAAGGACGAGATGACTGCAGCATTTATGGACATAGACACTGATGCCTTTACTAAAACTAGAAGACGCACTAAATGTCGTACGTCACACGCCCGTCATCATTTATGCCAGTACTAAAACAAACTCTGTGCCAATATGAATAAAGACTGAATTTCTGTGGTAAAAACCAACGCGGCAAAATTCGCTCTCGCTGTAAGTGTTATTTAGTTGAAGAATGAACTTTTTCTATGTGTCAATACAGTTTGTTTTGGTATGGCAAACAATTTAACGCGCGAGGGTCACCGCCCAAGTCTGCGGGAAGTACTTCGTGGTAAAATAAATTTCAACTTGACACCTTCACGCGTTTCTGAGAAAAAGGGTTCCGACAGACGGACAACAAAGTGATCCTATAAGGGTTTCGTTTTATCCATTTTAGGTAGGTACGGAACCCTAAAAAAGGGGGCAGCCCCATACCACCAGCTGTCTTGCATCAATGTTTTCCATATTACTTTTCGTTTCTGACAGTTAACTCATCAGTACACAATCTGACAATAAAAAAAAAATAAAAAAAAATATATAAAGGGTGTTTCGTAAGTCCGAAATAATACTTTGACGTTTGCATCAGTATCAGGTATAAAACTGAATGATATAAAAATTTGATCCAAATTCGACCATGTTTTTCCAATTTTTTTCTCGTCGCCAATTTCTATAACTCGTAATATCTCGAGTCCTATGTAAAATTTGCATGTTCTGTTTTTTTTCAGCCCAACCATCTTTACGACAAGTATTTAAGATCAAAAGTTCACAACAATGACGAGACGTTTGCGCGTGTCGCCCATACATTTTAATTAATATTTATTGGAGACAATTACATAGTACAATGTTTCACGATACTACTGTACTGATGCGAACTCTTCGAGGCACAGAGAACGTCCAATATATTGTTTTATTATATTTACGCGAATACTACACATTGAAATAAAACTATTTTACGCCTTGAGGTGGCCTTTACAGCTTTACCGGAGGAGTGGCGAGCGCAGAGTGCACTCCTACCAAGGCCGTAAGGGCGGCAAAGGGTGGCAACTAGCTCAAGGGCGCCACAGAGGGCACGACCTCGGCTTGGGCAGTTACCTTGAGGGGAGAGGAGAGGGGTAGTGACTGACTATCAATATTAATCTATTAGAGTCATTTGCCTTTAAAAGTGTTTGGACACAATACCTAAGTGTAATATTAACTTTACCATCAAAATACTGTTCATGCTTCTCTTCTCTATTCATCAGATACTCAAACAATAATTCAATAAAACCTAACATAGCAAGTATGTCCAAGAGATCCTGAATAGAATTCGAAAGATGTGTGAAATTCACCATCCTGCACTGGGCTTGCGGTGAATGAAGCCCACAGATTACTACTATACAAACTCAAACATAAGGAAAGCATGTTGAGGTGGCCATGTAGATAGGATTAGTAAAAACGGAAGAAAGAAACATACAAAGAAAAGGTAGGAAAAGAGCGCTCAAATCAACGTCTCTTCTAATCTCTTTACCAGAAAGGTCAAGTCCGTAGCACCAACAACCGACGGAAGAGCATGAAAAGATGTACGATTAAGTCTGAATCGAAAGAGGTATTTCACGATTGTAACATGTGGCAACGGTAGTCTCTGTCTGCCCACCCCCGTGGGACACAGGCGTGAGTATACGTATATAAGTATGCAAGATACATCGGCAAAGAGGATCTTACCATCGCCTGACAACACATACTCATCGTACGATACCAAACTAAGCAAAGCTTGTACTATGGGTACACCCAGACCAGGACATATTTCGATACAGCCATGCCGAAATCGAACCCGCAACTATCCGCTGCAGGGAGCCGAGCGGCGAGCACTCAGACCACTAAACCAAGCCTTAGTCAAACCATCCCGTTAGGTCAAATGTCAAGAATTTTTACCGTTAGTAAATACATCATCAATACATCATCACGCCTGTATTCCCCGAAGGGGTAGGCAGAGGTGCACTGTAGTGCGCCCACACTTCGCCGATGTATTTTGGTGCCAATGTAATAGGGGGCGAGCCTATTGCCATTATACCGGGCACATTCCCCCTCAATACGAGGGAGATTTGGGCCATAGTCCACCACGCTGGCCCAGTGCGGGTTGGTGAACTTCACACGCCTAGACGTGCAGGTTTTCTCACGATGTTTTCTTTCACCGTTCAGCAAGTGGTAATCATTGTTGAAAATGACAGTCGCACATGAAAATTATCTCAGAGGTGCGGGCCCGGGAATTGAACTTGCACCCCTTACGTTCAAGGCGGGCGTTCTTGCCCACGAGGCTACCGTTAGTAGTACAAGCAATAAACTGTACAGCCAATGGGAAACAAACAGCGACAAAGATCTTGCTAATTAAGACACGTGGCGATTCCACGAGTCTTTGAGGAGTGACTTCATACATGACTCTTATGCAGGGTGGTTCAGAAGTCCGAAATAATACTTTGACGTTTGCATCACTGAACATACAACTGAATGCTATAATTTTTTAACGAAATTCGACCATGTGTTTACAACTTTTTTTTTTGTCCTCAATTTCTTTAGCTCGTAATATCTCGAGTCTCGAGTTTTGTGAATATTGGTAGTCCCATCTCATAAGTGTAGTTTTCACTGCTGAATAGTGTTATGGATGTTCCCAAACGCCAGAACACGATACCTGTGACAAATAGTCATAGGTCTGTAACACAGAAACTATGATAGTTAGGTATAATCTGTCTTCACCGTATATGTAATGTACCCAAAGTATTATTTCAGTCTCCTGATACATCCTGTACCCTGTACCACACCCTTTAGATACCAATTAGAATTGAAGCAATAATGTATAATAGATTTGTGGGCTTGGTTCAATATCCGATCTATTCTGTGTAAATCGTTTTCAAAGAATTACAGGTAATTTTATAGAGATGACAAAGGGTTTTAGTTGAAGGCTGATACGATGGCCTTCGGGTATGTGAATTAATCAACACACACTTTGAATGTATAGTATAAAGCCCAAAAATATTTAGCAATACCAAATCGGACTCTTGTGTCAATATGCATACAGATTGAATTTCTGTGGTGCCAGCATAGAGTAACTAGAGAACCCATATCGACCCTACCCTGCGTATGGCTCTGCCTGCAGCATTTTTTTGACGTTTATCTGACATCCGCCATTTTATTTACCTCCTAAAGTAACTACATGGCATAAAAAGTACCTATACTTACTTCTTCATTTTAACGAAATGAGTGGAATGATATTTAATGGAATCCTGCGAATCTCCATCTGCATTTAACGGGTATTTCAGCCAGTGTCAAGTACTTAATAGCAAGGGCAAAGTCAATAGATACACATTATAAATAAAAATGGATGATGACAGTGATAAAAATGGCGGATGCATCCCTATACTTACTTTTTTTTTTTTTTTTTAACGTAATGAGCGAAATTATGATATTTAATGGAATAAGATGAGGAATGGCATCACCTGCGACTAGCGCGAGTATTTCGCCAATGTCAAGTAATTAATAGCAAGGACAAATTCAATAAATACACATTATAAATAAAAATGGATGATGACATTGATAAAGATGGCGGATGAATCCCTATACTTACTTGATCCGGCAACTACATAGGGCAACTGCAATGGCGGATGTCAGATAAACGTCAAAAAATTGCCGTCAAATATATCTCGATGGGTGCTAGCCTCACGCTTCACACGTCAAAATTCGCTCGAGCTGTCAGTTTCATTTAGTTGATGAATGAACTTTTTCTATGAGTATATACAGATCGTTTTGGTTTGCCAAAAACCAAAACGTACTCTATTGCCTCGTCCATAAAGCTGATTCTTCAACGAAATGTCATAGACGGCCCGAGATAGTTTTTGAATGTGATCGCGTGGCTTTTGCCACAGAAATTCAATCTTTATGTCTATTAACTGGATAAGCCCGCGGCTTCGTACGCGCGGAACTTAGGTACCCTATCTTCCCCATTATAGTAGCCTAAGTTACTCCTTGTAACATCAGCTATCTGTCAGTGAAAGCCCCGTCAAAATCTGTCCAACCGTTTTGGAGTTTACCTCAAGCAAACAGACGAAAAAATTGAAAATTGCGTTTCCGTTATAGGATCGCATATACTTTCATATGCATTTAGTAAAAAAAGTGTTATTTTGACATAACAAACCGACACTTCAATTTAATTTATACTAGATGTATAAATTATTTCTACGTACCATCAACGGCTGATAGCTCCCTGCAATCCTCAGTATGCTATCTCGGAGACAGCAAACTTTACACACATAACAGATCCAATCAAGAGAACTGCAATTACTTCCATTAATTACTCTGTTGACGACGGTGGTAATAAAGTCGTGTTGTCTCACTCTGCCGCTTGATATATCGATGTTGCTGTTTCTCTCCAGCAAGGCGTGGGTAGGTGTGTCCCGAAAACGGATATCTGGAAGAAAGGAAATTGAAATAAATTAGCAATCGTCAAATACTATACTTTGACAACACAAAGTTTTAATGATTGTTTTTATGGCACTAGGCCCACCCCACATTCCCACCATTGTTACTCCTGTAAGCCAGGATCGGCAGCGGTGTCCATTGAAGACACCGAGGTTTGACCCTTGACGAGTCCCGGGTGAATAGCTAAATTATCTTGGAACCCGCACCAATTTCATCCAAATAAGGAGTAGAAAGAGCTGGAAGCATTTATTTATTTCCCTCCATTGTCAAGCGGGAGATAAAAAAACTGTACAGGCTGAACTGTCATAAAAATAAAGAAGGCACCGCGGATGCTATTTGACACTAGTTGGACCTAACAATGTGAGCTGCATTATACTTGATTCCAGTACTGTATGGCAGAAACATTTGAACGCACGGAAATTTTCCCTGATCCCAACAAGGTCTGTATAATACAACACTACCGAAGTTACATGCAAACTATTTAACATATCGTTACGTTCCTTTTGCCAGAGACTGCACTCCCATAGGATGTGAGGTGCATTGTTCGAATTCGACATACGGAGACGAACATTGAGATCGGCGATGGTCTTCTGAATGAAAATAAAATAGTTTGCTCCTGAAGATGCCATATCCCGTTGGAAATTGAGTCACAAAGTGGTCCACCTCCAGCCATGTCCTCTCCAGACGCTTGGGAAGGAATGGTGAAGGCGGAGACCCTTACTTGTTAAAGCCCATCTAGATTTCCCCATAAGATCTGTGCTTTGAGGGAGAAATCTAGAGATTTATCCCTTAAAGCACACATCAGTCGCGTGCCGAAATGTTTGCCAATCTGTAAACGAACTCTGCATCAATATACATAAAGATTGAATTTCTATGTTAAATTCCGCGCCCCCACGCATCAAAATTCACTCGCACAGTCAATGTAATTCCGTTGACAAATGAACTTTCTCTAGGAGACAATACAGTTAGTTTTGTATTCATTAAAAATATGGCATCTAGATCTGAGTCAGGAAGCCGCTAATATTGCAAACTGACATCACACGTCATAGCAATTGTGTCTAAATTGCCAGAACCCATCCATCATTACACCATAGTCTTTATCTTACGCAAAATCTTCGGCCACGTGAAGGGAAGAACGTATTTTAACAATTTACGGCGCCAATTTAACATGTTACAAATGAATATGGACCTTAATGCCATGTTTTAAGATCGACGCGTGATCGTAGCGTGCGCGGACGCAGCTCCGGCGCTTATAAAGTAAGATTTATTGTAATAGGGTTCAGTATAAACCGGTATATGCCGGCAGTGGGTGGTACTTGGATTTTTTTTATTTTTCTTTCTATGGAGAAGGTATTTTCGGTTAATTACTACGGTAAATAAGCAGACGTTAATAAGGTTTATTCATGGCTTTATGTAGATCTCAATTTTTTTTTCTAAAAGCCAAGAAATACATAATTTTATTTAAATTAAAAAGAAAAAACAGTTTTATTGTTCTTTGTATATTAAACTATGGTAACCCCGGCTCGCACCTCTGGGTTTATGTGCGAATCTCATTTTCATCCGAGATTACCACTTGCTATGAAACGGTGAAGGAAAACATCGTGAGGAAACCTGCACGTCTATAGAAAGGCGTGTGAAGTTCACCAACCCGCACTGGGCCAGCGTGGTGGACTATAGCCCAAAAATCTCCCTCGTAGCCATTATACCGGGCACATTCTCCCTCAGGAGAATGTGCCCGGTATAATGGCAATAGGCTCGCCCCCTATTACATTGGGACCAAAAATACATCGGCGAAGTGTGGGCGCACTACAATGCACCTCTGCCTACCCCTTCGGGGAATACAGGCGTGATGATGTACTATGGTTACCGGATTGTATGTTACAAATTGTTATAGGTACCTTAGTTGTCTTATCTTTAATACATATCTTGTATAATTAATCTATAACCAAAAAAAAACTAATTATTCAAATTGCATGATTAATATTTAAGTAGCATTGTATTAATTAACTTCAAAAACAACTAAAATATTATTCAAGAAAAAACCAGATTCAAATAACGAATTCAAATATCATAGACAAGTTACGTAACCTTATCTGGATAAAAAAAAAAGTTGAAAAACTCACCAGAAAGCGTCGTACGCACCGCTGGCGTGATTATAAACTGCCATTGCACAACTTTTTAGGTAAATAAAATTAGTTCTCTTTCTTTTTGAGCAGATGAATCAAAGGCAATGCAAGCGATTGGACGCAGGCGCAGCGTACAAATCCAACAAGAGGCAGGACTGCAGTGAACGATACCCGCCACAATGAGGGGGAGACACAATTGGGAACATCACAGAATGGCTCTTAAATAGTGTGGTCGCATTATTTGGGACAGAATATTTCATCATACCACTTACTCCACTGTCAATAACCGATCAGAATTTAAAATTTTAAAAAGGAATCTAAACGGACATAGACAAATTGGAACTTTTTTTTTTATAAATAAATAAATATCGCCAGACCACACATACTCATTGTATGACCAAAGCTTGTATTATGGGTACCGTACAATGGACTGGGGGAGATCCCAATTACAGCCAGACTCGGACAAATTCCGAAGAGGCCATTGCCCAAATTTGCTACTAACTGGAATCGAACGCAAACTTGGTTAAGTCAACCGACGCTCAAACCATTAGATAAAGCTCTCTCCAAATAGATAGTAATAGTTTTTTTAAAGATGAATAAAAAGGACGTTGGGCCTATGCCCTTAGGTAGATAGCACTGAAAATTACCAAATAAAACCCCCCCCCTTAAAAGTCCCTTCCACTCGTGACTGCGAGATCAAAGCACGCATGCAGGCAAAATAAAAAAGACAAACAGTCATATCATATCGAAATAGCAATTAACATTACCCGACCACGGCAAAGACAAAAGGAAGGATTATAATCTTAGCTGTCTATGTATGTTTGTATAGCGCCTTCTCCATAGCCTAAACTAGTCGTCCGATTTTGATGACTTAGGTGTCATGGTATGCATAAGAGACAGTAAGTAGGTTACGTTTGGCAAGATATTACCACACCTTTAATGGTAATATCTTGCCAATCAGAAAAAGAATATTTTGGGACCCAAAAATAGGGAAGACAGGCAATTTTGTACTTAGTAAGGCATTTACACATAGATTAGACAGGATTTAGGTTACCTCTGTTTGTCAGGTATCAGATTATGCAGTGCATACCTAATAAGCGTGATATAACATAGATAACACTAAACACACAGCCCTTTTAAGGTATCATGGTATTGTACACATCTCACGGTCAATACATTCAGTCATAGTTCGCCAATGTCAAAATTGTTCTTGTAGCCTACTCCTGGACAAAGGCCTGTCCTCTCTCCCACCACTGGTCCCTATCTTCTTTCCCACAAAGATGTACAGGTCGTGGCGCCAGCCGTTTCCTTGGTCTATCACGGCGTCTCGTAGCTACGGGACTCCACGTGGTACTTAAGTTGGCCCATCTTTGCAGGCCCATTTGGGCCAGACAAGACATGGGTAAGAGAAGACATGGCCTCCACTGCCATTTTAGTTTTGCGGACTTTCCCCTGCCTACATATAACGAGATAAATAATTTTATACTTAGTACGGAACCCCTGCGAAATTCCCACTAGCGCTTGGCAGATTTTTTCTTAAGTACAGACAGACTAATAAACGAGTTGTGAGAGGCGTATTTCGCTTCGTTTATGCGATGATGATTGTATAAAATTAATTTTAAGAAATGGACATGGGAACGCAATTTTATTTTACATAGACAATAAAATAAATATTAATAATGATCGCCAGTCAACATATACTCATCGTATGATCCCAAACTAAGCAATGTTTTGGGCCATGGGTGCCAAACCATACATGGACTGGAGGCGACCCCAGTTACACCTTGACCAGGGCAAATTCTTAAAAACTATTTCTGAAATTTGCCGCTGACGAGGATCGAACTCGCAGCCACCCGGTACAGTGATCCGAAATCAGACCACAAGGCCAAACAGTCATCATCGTCAAGTAATAATAAATAAATATAAAATGCATAATTCCCTTGCGTGTTTTGGATTTGTACGTAAAATCACCATCTTTGTACTAGCAACTACCGCAACGCCATCTATCGCGCTGATACCATATCAATTAAATATTGTTATAAAAAAGTACAGGCATCGAACCACCTCTTGCAGCAGTGTTATTTTAATATTACTTGATTTTTTTGTGTGTTACCGCGTCCAATGTCTAATATTCGTCGATCATAAACGACAAATCATCACAATGTGTTAGCTCCACTCTACCCATAGTATTGTCCACAATAAAATACATTAATGTTTATTCAGACGAGATGAGACTCTTGCCAAGGTCGCTGCGATGGGCTTAAATAATGATTAATACTTATTACATAGAGTAAGACCTTAGAGATAAATAATAATTTAATATCATGTACATATATGTTCCAATGTAATAGGGGACAGTTATATCGGGCGTATTGACCCTCAAGGCGAGAAAAATTGGGCCATAGTCCACCACGCTGGCCCAGTGCGGGTTGGAGAACTTAACGGGTTGTTGTACATTCGTCACAAAGTAAATTCGTCACATTTTTTAAACTCCATACATTGAAAGAAATTCGCCACATCTATTAAAAATATATGTAAATTCGTCACAGGTCTTCTTTTTACATTATTTTTGCATAAAGTACCGGTAGCAGACAAAGCGAATAGTTTCTAGCGCTCGAAAATTTATTGCAAGCCGTATCGGATAACAACACAGTACAGTGACTGATTTTTCTGCTGTCTGTACGAACAAAAATAATGTGACGAATTTACAATAATCAAAATTGGTATATTAGTAGTTTTCTTAAAAATAAAGAATTGTGGCGAATTTACACGTATACTTTTTTCTGTGGCAAATTTACTTTGTGACGAATTTACAACAACCCAACTTAACATGCCTTTCTATAGGCATACAGGTATCCTCACGATGTTTGCCTCCACCGTTCAATGCAACAATTAACATAAATAAAAATAAAAAATCTGATTTATGATTTATTTACCAAAAAAAAAAAAACAAATACAGTTTATAAAAACTCTGTAAACACTTCAAAATGATGATTGAGTGAACTGACACATTGCAATTTGGTTTTCGAACACAATGCCCCTTGGTAGCTGTTCTTGAAACAGAAGAATACCCTTCTCGCTCTTGCGTGCACCAACCCCATTGCGCACATAATGCATGGCTCCCTAATTAAGTACACATAATACCCAGTACATAAATACGGATAATTTGCTGCATCCAAACTACTTTCCGATAAATCATTTTTGTCTAAATATTTTCTGGCGCCAAATTTTAAATTCGGATACACGCTTTTTAAATGCAAGAGTAGTTCTTTATTAATGCCTCGTAGATTGACATTTTCATCATCGGATACACCCCAAGCGCCGCCATTTTGAGTTTTCGCTACATTGTCTATAGCCAACATGGCCGAATGCTGTACAGGATGATTCTGTCTGTTGTCGAAAGAAACTGCAACCACTGACCCAATCACAGGATCAATAACAACTGAAGCATTAGAATCTTTTGATGTTATATCCGAAAGTTTCAAATTCGACTTAGTTCTACTCAAATGCCATTTTGCTATTTCAAATGTCATGCCCATATATTGTCTATGCTCGCGTACATCATTCTCATTGAAAATTTCGCCACTAACCAATTGTTCCAAGTATTTATTAGGGTGAAAATTGCATGACCATGTTTTAACACTTTCCGTATGCTGTTTTTTAAGCTTCGGAGGTAGCGCGGGCACATCTAATATTTTGAAATATTCAAAAGAATCCTTCAATTCGCTGATATTTTGCATTATATACTCTTGTATGGACTCTTCGTTTAATGTATTTAGAAAAGTAATGGGGCATAGTATAACTTCTTTCTTTCTTGCTCTTTTTAAATGACTGAACTCATTCAATGGTACTCTCTCGTTGAGTATTGATATAATTTTTGACATTTCTTTGACGTCTCTAACTCGTCCGACATACATCTGACATAAGGGTATCGGATCATACAATTCCTGGCTCAAAACTGCTTGGAGGTTTTTCGTGGAATTGACAATATTGTCTATGAAGCTGTCTATGGTGTCTATGTCTGCCATCTTGGCTCGTTTCAATGCTGGTTCGTCAGTCATCTTTTGTATTCTATTTAATACATGAGGTCTTGTATGTTTTGAATTATTCTGTTCCGGGAGTCTTCAAAGATGTCTTTATCTGCTGAAAATAAAAAAAAACAACACCACTATTTCATTACACACTGTAATTGATCACTGTAGTAACTTTTTTAGTAATTATTTCTGTCATAGACAATTTTTTTTATTCTGTACACCAAACTTTATATTTAACCCTTAGAACTTCGTCGGGACAAAGGTTTAAAATTTTTTTATTTCATTATGGTAGAATTTTGAAATTAAACATAAAAGTTCCTATCCAAGTTATGCTGGTTTCAAGTTTTATTTTTAAACGGGTACATCACATTTTATGGTACTCTTACCTAATATTTTTTTAAGCATTTATTGATGCATTTGTAGCTGTAACATTTAATCGTTTTTTACAATAATATTTAACGTGATTTTGTAGTACCTATTTGAAACACAAACATGATAATAATCAGAAACATGTAAACACCGTTTTAGTTACTACTTCTACAAAATCAAGGTCTTCCTTGCAGAATTATAGATATAAGTAGCTTTTAACACTAAGACGACAGTTTTACAGCACATTAGACTGTCAATTAGATGCTATGTTGACAAAATTGCGATAATTTAACCGTATATGATAACATACTACCAACGATATTTACACCATTTATCAGGAAATACGCACTTTAACGTTATTATGTACGTAAAATTATCACGTAAACGACATGAAATCGCCTGACGAATGTATATTTAACGTGGAAATGTGTGAAAATATGAAAATTCCAATTTTCTTTTACCTTAGGTTGGACTTCGAGTATCGTCGTCCAAGATCACCGTCCGCGGAAAGTTTCCTCACACCAAACGTAGAATATTTAAAGCGGTTATCGTAAAAACACTAGGTATCTCGTATTAACAATTTAAAACCACGAATAATCTAAATCGTCACACACGTAAAACGCAGAAATGCAGCCATTAGACAGTTTGTATATTGTTTTCGATGACAAAACGTGTATGTAATTTGGCGATTCTTATTGGTTTCAAATTAGCCTTTTCTGGAACACTGCCAATCAGATGATGGGAACATTTGACGTACGAGCCACAGACAATATAGACTATTTACTTTTCTACGACTGCGTAACATAGAACGCACTTGTTAATGTTATTCCATTCTACGCATTGATTGTAACAGAAATATAATTTGATTCAATGATATTATAGAATATCACTGATTTTATTGCTGTAATGTTTTTTGGTTGTTTATTTTAAGTTTTTGTGTTCTTATTTAAAATAACATAGATGGTTAATACGGTATAAATGTTTTAAATAAAACTTAATTATGACGTCATCTGGTACGACTAAATAAGATTTTCTTTGGAACTATTTTTTTAATTATACACATTTTTAATTTTACGTATTCAACCATCTTGAACTGCAAATCCCGAAAACCAATGGGTAATCTCGTGTAGATAGGCATCATCGTAGCATAGCATAGGTTCAACTCAAATAACCAACAACTAGTTGCTTAAATAAACTCCATTAGAACTAATCCATACGTACACACGATGAAATCTCACAGGTCCTAAAGCAATTAGGCCGCGCTCAGTAGCTCACCACGCAAGAGTATATAGTAGTTCCCTAACTCTCATGTTTGTTTTACTAAAGTTACAGATATGATGCGTCTTTATCCTAGTGATTAGACGAGACCGAGAAGCTCTAGGTTCGATCCCCACTTTAAAGTATTCACGTGACCCCACAGCCCACTCCTGGTACAAGTATTTTAGCTCACATGAATGGACTAGCGGGACTAACAATAGTTAGATAAAAAATACATATTAGTTAATTCAGTTGTAAACTTACTACTACTAAACTAAATATGACAGGTCTAAATATATTGGCGTGTTTATAAAACGTTACGGCCTTAAGAAGGGCAGCAATACGCTTAGTTTAGTTTGGTTCGATACTATTCATGGTATTTTTTAATCTATACATATATACTTACATATACATACATACATACATACATACAAATAAATAAAATTGGAGTGTCTGTTTGTAATATCAAAATAACACTTTTTTACCAAATGCGTATGAAAGTATATACGATACCTATAACGAAAACGCAATTTTAAATTTTTTTGTCTGTCTGTCTGTTTGTTTGAGGTAAACTTCTAAACGGCTGAACTGATTTCAATGGGACTTTCACTGACAGATAGCTGACGTTCCAAGGCGTAACTTAGGCTACTTTAAATTTAGAAAAAGCATTAGGGTTCCGCGGGAAAAACATAATACCCATATTTCCGGGTAATCTCCCTAAAGTCCACGCGGGCGAAGTCGCGGGCACAGCTAGTACTTATATAAAAAAAAAAGTTCAATGCGAGCTGGACTCGCGCACCGAGGCTTCCGTGCCTTAACTATAAAAGCACCGATATTGCTTTAAAGGAAATATAAACTGCACAGAGAGATGTGGTTTTCGCTAACGCGGCGAAGACCCACATCAACCGCCTGCAAGTACTGCAGTCCCTGTTTCTCCGTAGAGCCGTAGGAGCCCCGTGGTACATTCGTAACGTAGATTTAAATTCCGACCTTGGCCTCGTCTCCATTCGAAAATATTTCAAAATAGCGTCCGAACGCTATTTTAAAAAAGCCGCGTCGCATTCAAACTCTCTAATTGTCGCCGCCGGCAATTACGAGCCCAACCCCGCGCACACAACAGCACAACGCCGCCGTCCGCGGCATGTTTTGATAGATCCTCCCGACACGATCACCGCCCTCCTCGACCCGGGCGTCGAGAGGGCCACCAACACACCTACACCAGCCTCAAACAGACACCGACCTCGCCGGCGAGGTCGAGGAATCCCCTCTTCTGCTCGTAGGTGCATCTTTGCACCTAGGAGCGCAGTCATTACCTCTCCCTTCACGGCAACTGCCCAAGCCCATGTGGCGCCCTTGAGCTACTTGCCCTCTTCTTCCGCCCTTAAGGCTTTGGTTGGAGTCGCACTCGCCACTCCTCCGGTGAAACTGTAAAGGCCAACTCAAGGCCAACAGCGTAATCCATTAAAAAAAAAAAGACAGAGAGACAAACTTATCTTTGCCGTTGGTCCCCATAAAAACGATCCGCAAATAAGTTTGTAATCGCTTAAAACATTTTTATGCGTTGTATTGTAAATATAAATGTACTGTTTTCAGATTGTTTCCTTTTCTTGTGGTATAAGACCTTGCTTCTTGCCAAATTTCATGATTCTAGGTCAACGGGAAGTACCTATAGGTTTTTGATTCCCGTGCAAATGTACTGTAAATGCAACATAAACCGCCGTATCTTAGAAGTTTGATTTTTTAGAGCTCCAAGGGACTGCAGACTTATGTATTTGTTATAAACAACTTGATACCTCTAAGCGTTCCTGAGAAAAAGGGTATTGACAGACAGACAGACGGACAGACAACAAAGTAATCCTATAAGGGTTCCTTTTTTGATACCCTAAAAACAACAAATAAAGCTACTTGTAATTAAAAAAATATCCAGAAGATTTGTCATCACTAAAAAAAAACAGAAAATGGAATGGCGTCAAAATTAAAAAGAAATGCATTAAATCGTATTTATTTCATTATATTCAATTATTTAATTGCTATCGGATAAACATTAAAGTAATACATATATTAATACAGTAATATTTTCTAATTATATTTCATTAGATACATTAAGCCCTATTGCAAGGTAATATAGGAAAATGGATTCACTTGTTTTCTACAGCTTGATACCACGCCTGACAGGTTTCAGTAGCAATCTCGCAAAGGGCCGACAAAGCACGGCCTGTAGTATCATATTCTGAAATAAATATAAATACATCATCATCATCATCACGCCTGTATTCCCCGAAGAGGTAGGCTGAGGTGCACTGGAGTGCGCCTGCACTTTGCCGATGTATTTTAGTCCCAATGCAATAGGGGCGAACCTATTGCCACTATACCGGGCACAATCTCCCTCAATACGAGGGAGATTAAGTCGAAAATACATCGGCGAAGTGCGGATGCAGCGTAGCCTGTGCTTACCCCTTAGGGGTATATAGGCGTGATGATTTGTATGTACTGACCAACATTGCCTCTCTTTCCGAAAATAGATCCATTGAAAGGTGGTTTCTTGTAGCTCGCCTCAGCGTCTTGGAGTAGACAGATGGTTATGGCAACGAAAAGACCGAAAGCTACTAGGAAACGCATCGTTATCTGAAAAATAATAAACAATTTAAGACATCCACAGGTACCTACTACTACAGCCCTTTTAACGTCCCAATGCTGGGCACGGGCCTTCCCTCAATGCGAGGGGGATTCGGGCCATAGTCCACTACACACTTCACACATCTATCGAAAACTAATCAAGTTCCCTCAGACGTGCAGGTTTCCTCACGATGTCTTCCTTCACCATTTCATAGCAAGTGATAATCTCGGATGAAAACGAGATTCGCACATAAATCTCAGAGGTGCGAGCCGGGGTTTGAACCTGCACACTTCGATTGCAAGGCGTGCGTTCGACCACTCAGCTTCCACTTCTATCCACAGGTAACTATTACATAGAAATGTCAATTAATCATAAACCAACGAACAATTATAACAAAGAGGGAGCTTTTTCTAACATTTGACAGTTTCACACGTTAATTCGACGTGTACGCACGTTAGATTGTTCATCTCAAGACGTATTAGACGGCTGTGGCATCAATGAGACCAATTTTGGTTCACGTATTTTTGGACGTGTTTTTGACACTGGTTAGATACGCATAAGTGTCAAAACTTTCTAATATCATTGTCATAGACAAACAATAGTTCGACTAAAGTTACTAGTGAATTGGCAAGCATAACCTGGTGGGTAGACGGCACTAGACAAAGTCTAACACATTATTTAAAGCGTGATTTAACTGGTAGTGTTAGTGTCTAGTCTAGAGCAGGAATCAAACAGGGACCCACGCGATAACACATAACAATAAATTCCGGTTGCTTCTCAACCTGCGTGGTAAAACGTGTAAAAATTAAACTTTCTTTACCAGTTATTCGACGAAAATTTAATATGTGTTCTCTGTAAGATGGCGAGTGACTGATGCATGTGCACAGCTTCCAAGCCCTTTTATACTGCATGTCGTTCTTCAATCTTCACTTCATAAAGCAAGCGCCTAATTTGATCATAATAACAATCAGATGCATAATTGCGTCGAAATAATGTTAGTACGGAGGGGCAATGAAATGGAGAATGAAAGCCGTGGATTTCCCTTGTGGGAAGCCTAGATAGATAATTTATTTCAGCGTGCGCGAACTAATTTTATAAGTTAAACATATAAATAGCAGTGGTAGCCGAGTGGTCGAACGCACGCCTTGCAATCAAAGTATGCAGGTTCAAACCCCGGCTCGCACCTCTGGGTTTATGTACGAACGAATCTCATTTTCATCCGAGATTAACACTTGCAATGAAACGGTGAAGGAAAACATCGTGAGGGAACCTGCACGTCTGTGGTACTTGACTAGTTCTCGATAGATGTGTGAAGTCTGCCAACCCGCACTGGGCCAGCGTGGTGGACTATGGCCTGAATCCCCTCGCATTGAGGGGAGGCCCGTGCGCAGCAGTGGGACGTTAAAAGGGTTGTAGTAGTAGTAGTAACATATAACTTATTTAGCAGATAGTCATCCAGCAGAGGAGTTAAGCCCCCGGTTCACTGTGCCGTCAACGCCCCGCGAACGTCAAAATATTTTCCAATACCAAAACGAACTTTGTAACAATATAAATAAAGTTTGAATTTCTGTGGTAGAACTAGAAGCCACGCCTCTACGCTTCAAAATTCGCTCGCACGGTCAGTGTCATTTAGTTGAAGAATTGACTTTTTTATGAGTTTGTTTTGGTATGGCAAATAATTTTGTCGTCAAAAGTTGACAAAGAAGTGATTTGGAAAGTTCCTAAATTCGATGAAGGGGAGTCTATCCGGTGCTCACTTTCTGTTACATACATCGCAACCAAAATTAACGTCGATTATGTGGGTGCAGTATAGTGCACCTCTGTCTACACTTATGGCGTAATCGAGCGAATTTTAGGTCTGTGGTTATACCTATCCGTCACAGTATAATACTTTTGTAGTTCGCAAGGTTATGCATATCATATTGATGGGAAAGACAATAAAGTGTAAATTTGAATTAAATCGACAAGACATTATGTTAATGATTATCTCATTGAGAACACATATAAACCTTAAAAAACTCATTAAGTTAATCATACTTTGTTTACTCGTTAATAATATTCCTTATGAGTAATTATTTTTATACAATCCAAATGAGATTTTTTAATAGTTGTTCTATAACTTGGTAATTTCTTGCCAACTCTATGAATGCCGTTGAGAGAGCAGGTAAGTAATCCAATATGGCGGCACATCCTCCTTACGCCCTCTGTGAACGATCCCATGTTTCTCCCTTATAATACTATCAATCTTATGCACTAACGAAGTTATGATCCCCCGGGCTAACGGTCAATATGTGGTCAGTATCCAGTAATCCAATAATTGAGTGGCGATTCCCGACGACCCCATTTCGTGGTATATATGGCCGGGAGTTCCCTGCTACAGCATCAGTTGACATTCGCCAACGACCAGTGATACCAGCGTGAAATACACTCCCAAAAAATCGAGGTAACAACAAAAACACAATTTTTATTTATTAATTGTATCCTTAAAGATCTTCATATTTTAAATAAGTATTTTTTTCTTTTTATTACGGATCGTTCCGCCTATACGTACTCAAAGCGGCATTTTATAGGACTATAGACGTCAATAATTTGTATTTCCTTAATTTTGTAATTTAACCTACAGATGTCCGGAGATATGATGCGTTTTACTATCGGCGTGGTATGCGTGGTGGCTGTCCTGCTATCCCTTGCTGAGCTCAGTGAGGCCAACTACAAGAATGCACCAATGAATGGAATCATGTTTGGCAAGCGAGGACCCACTGGTATGAATCTTCTTGGTTTGTTCGTGATATTATTTGAGGAGAAAGGGAGACGAGAGCTTTGCCCAGCAGAGGGAAGACATAGGCTTATCGAAAACTAGTTAACGGCGGTGAAAAGCGAAGTGACTCAAGCGCCTTGTTGGACGATATTGAGTTATATATATTATCGTTGTAATCAGCTAATTTTTATCCGTCTTTTGAGTTTGGTTTCATGCAAAAATAACAAAATGGCGTTTCAGTCAATTCACCCTTATAATATCTACGGTATATCTATATTTTCGAGTTTGCTTGTATCCTACCTTAATGTGATGGATTTCCGATGTTCTTTATTTTCAGATAATTCGTATAATATAAGAAACCATTCTACCACAGACGCGTTATTGCTTTAGACAAAAATATAACCATAATAATTCGTAGATATAATATCGTGTTTATCATTTGACAGCGTATCGTAAAGGCTTTTATTATAATGTAAACCATTGTCTAATTAATGAGTTTGGGTCTGAATTACCTACTTCCATGACACACATTACATGATAGCGGTATAATTAAAATAAGCATAACCATTGAATTTATTTTCTTGCAGATTACGACAACCGTGGCAAGACTTTTACGGCGCTCTGCGAAATTGCTACTGAGGCGTGCCAGGCTTGGTTCCCGTCTCAAGAGAACAAGTGAATAGCTTAAATTACTATGTAATTATCATCGACAATAGCATTACTTTTTGGATTATGATTGATAACTATTTACTTAGAACAAGTAGGTATTTTTTTATTAGCTATTGCAACATTTGTAAGAGTTTGTAGCTACCGCCATTTTGAAATTAGATTGTACGCTACTTTGTTATTATTTATTATTCTTGCATCATATAAAATAAAGGCTGGGTTGTAGTTTAAATTATTATTAAATAAAGGATTTGGAATATAATAAAAAGTTTTCTTTGAACAGTATTTAAAAGGTTGTGATGAGCAGAGTCGTATTTTGTCTTCAGACTCATAATTAAATTCTGCGTGCAATAAGCCATAAAATTGGCCTACTTTTCAATATTTTATCATGGCAGCACTGACGGACCGTGGGAACTTGATGATAACTTTCGATTTGTGTTGTTGTCAAATGTTTTTGTCGTCTAATTAGTTTCCAATAAGAATCACCTTTTCCGCGTAGAAATTATGATATTTTCCCACGGAAGAAAAAGTAATGGTAAAGTTTTCTGCTTAGTTGTAACGATGAAATCAAAATAAAACACTGATAACACTGAAATCAAAATGTCAATAACAATCCAGTGACGTTTCGCATTCGGAAAAATCTTAATTTCGAATCTACCTTACATTCCATACAAAATGTATTATTTAAGTGCCGAACTCGTGGTGAAATAATGAAATAGATAATCATATGTATTTAATTAACACAAGTTTATTGTAAAATATCAAAATGACAACGAAGGAGTTATACACGAAGGTAATATTGGCTGAAATGTGTTTTCCTACTTTGTTTTTATTTTTTTGGTTTTTTGAATTTAGAACTAACCAAACCAGCCCCCGCTCATTTACTATTGTTTTAACTTTTTCTTTTTTTACAACCTTATCTATGCAAATTTTTATGGCCAGTATGTAGACGGTTGATAACATACCTACTATGTTTGACCTATTATTATAAAAAATGTCTGGATATCTTTTGCACTGAAATTGCTTGCTTCTCTGATAACTTCGGTTTAGGAAGCGCAAGTTCCGGAATGACGTAAATCGGCGGATAATCATCACAGTCCGCCCCTAGACACATACCTACACATTTGATAATTTATCCTATTCCAACATCACTTAAATTTAATTCGTTTCCATAAATTCTAACAAAATATACAGTATTATATAGCACTATGTTAAGTTGCATACAATAAACAATGTTGATTGTGTAATCACATATAATAAATTAAAATTTAATTGTAATCACTCTTACTATCTGTGTCACTGACTATAATGTTCTTTTTTTAAACTTATGAATAGACATTACTCTTACTTTTTTTTCATGCATGCCTGCCCAAGTAAAGAGATCTTAATAGATTGTTAACATGATAATGATTTGATTGTCATTATTAACTTATCAAGACTGCCTGCATTATGTACCTATTTCTTATCATCTGTGTAGTTAGGTACAAAATATTAGGGTTGTATTTCCTGTTGATAAAATATAACTGATGCAATTTGGAATCACATAGGTCTTTTAGTAGCAGTATGAATAAATATAAATATTGGCAGACAACACATGCTCATGATCCCAAACTATAACTATACAAGTAAAGCTTGTACTATGGGTACCTTATAAAGGACTGGGGTTGATCCTGGTTTCACCCTTCTGAAATTTGCCTCTGATGAGAATTGAACCTGCACCCAGCCAGTGCAGTGAGCCGACACTAGCCACTTGACCAATCCATTTTGAATTGTTATCATTATGTCCAGCTAGTATTTTTTTTTATATATCCTATTGTCTGTCCCACTGCTGGGCAAAGGCCTCCCCCTCTCGTCTCCACATGTCCCTATCCTGGGCTTGTTGTGGTCACGTTACTCCCGCAAAAGTGACCGAATTGTCGCACCATCTTCTCCTTGGTCTGTCATGCCGCCAACCGCCTTTGGGCATTACTGTAAAAAATGTAATATTAAAGCAATTCTAAAGGAGTGGTGCTAAAACTACTGATGTCAGAGTTACATCATTTCTAATTTGTTAGATAAATAATGTTAAGATTCATTGCCGAACAAAATGCATTTTGCCCTTGACAAAAGGTCAAACAGTATTGGAATGTGATAGGTTGCAATATGCTGAGAAATAACCTATGCTAACTAATAACCACTATTTCAGTTATTATTATTGTTATCTCCTTTATTTCTTATCTTTCTTATTACATTTTTAAATATACATATAAAAATACATTTAAAAATATAAAAAATACAGTTCCCCACCGGCATCTGGAACAGGGTCCTAGTTACCAGTGGTTAGGGCTCTAGAGAGAGGAACTTCCTCACAATGCGCGCCGTCTCCAGAAGTACTGCCTTCTGAATCTGTCCCTTGATCCAGCTGCTTAACGCGAGCCTTTTTAGGTGTTTGTCGAGGCTCTAGGCTTTATTATTGTTATTATTTATTGTCTTGAGTTTTGCAAGTAATTTATTTAATGTTATTCATTCATTCAGCCAGTGTTGTGTATAATATTCTAGTTTGTTTTATGCTTCAGGACAGTGCGGCAATTCTAGCACAAACAACATTATCTCTAATTTGACTTTTAACGTCCCACTACTGGGCATGAGCCTCCCCTCAATGCGAGGGAGATTCAGGCCATACTCCACCACACTGGCCCAGTGGCAGACTTCACACATCTTTCAAGAACTAGTCAAGTTCCCTCAGACATGCAGGTTTCCTCACGATGTTTTCCTTCACCATTTCATAGCAAGTACACATCGAAAAAAAACGCTAAATTGGTCGTACATTTTCGTTTCGACATATGTCGAATGAGAGATAATGTCGATCATGCGAGATTTGGGCCCCAGGAGTTTACACATATAAAGACCTTTAGGCTTTATATTATAACTTTCTATTAAATTAATATTGTGTACTGTTACTTACCCACCTATAGGAAGTGTATCAGAAGTTCGAAATAATATTATAGATACAGATACGTTAGTAGAAACGTAGTGAATGTTGATTATACCTGTCATAGTTTACCACAGGTATTGTGTTGTGGCCTTAGGGTACATCCATTACCCTATTGAACAGTGCAAACTACATCAACGAGGGGCCTACTAATATTCATGAAACAGAACTCGAAATTTCGCTTAGGACAAGAGATATTTTAAGTTTTTTAAATAGACGGCGAAAGAAAAATCTTGATCTAATTTTTAAACTATTCAGTTGTACACCCGACTTTCATGCAAACGGCCAAGTATTATTTCGGACTTCTGAAACATCCTGTATATAAGTACACACATTTAAAAATACCAGAATTCATAGGTAAACTTAAAAACATGTAAATTATATTGTTTTCTTATATTTACGCGAATACTATACTACTACTACTACAGCCCTTTTAACGTCCCACTGCTGAGCATGGGCCTCCCCTCAATGCGAGGGGGATTCAGGCCATAGTCCACCACGCTGGCCCAGTGCGGGTTGGCAGACTTCACACATCTATCGGGAACTAGTCAAGTTCCCTCAGACGTGCAGGTTTCCTCACGATGTTTTCCTTCACCGTTTTATAGCAAGTGGTAATCTCGGATGTAAATGAAGAAGCAGTGGTAGCCGAGTGGTCGAACGCACGCCTTGCAAATCAAAGTGTGCAGGTTCAAACCCCGGCTTGCACCTCTGGGTTTCATGTGCGAATCTCATTTACATCCGAATACTATACATTGAAATAAAACTATTTTACGGATTTTAGCAGCCGAAACGTCGGGAAAATAAAATAGTAAATAAACGCGATAAAATCCGTAAAATTGTTTTATTTCAACATGTAAATTATATAAATAAATTACCTACTAACTCACATTTATTATATTCATTTTACGCCAATTTAATAGCATAATTAATGGAAACACATGATTTAAGATCTTTTCCACATTTTCGTTCACTATTTTCCCGCTAAAATAAGTCAATTTCTTCAGCTGTCAATTTTGTTCTGTTTGCCACAGAGTAAAAAATATTAAGTAATTTTTTTTTCAACTTTTTTCGCAACACAAATAAAGATGATTAGTTTATGTACATTGTTGTAACATCACGCCTGTACTCCACAAAGCGTTAGGCAGATGCTTCCTGGTTGCAGTGTTTGTAATGCCAACATATTTCGCCAATGTTAGAGTATTTCTAAAGACTATACAACTAAAGAATCTTGATATAATAGGGAGTTGCCAATATACTGGGTACATTCCCCTCAGTTATTATTTACTATCGGATATCTGTCGTGTGCTACTATGCTAAAAAAAGAAATAAATTTTGTTTATTTAGTGGTCTAAAACCATCTTCGCATTATTGCCTCTGTACTGAAAACGGTTTGTGGCACATCGGTTTGATGGTTTCAAAGTCTTTAGCGGACATAGTTAGATATAATTTTTGTTGTTATATATCGACGATTAAAAGGCAAATTGACTCAAGCGCCATTTTGGTAACTTAGCACGAAACCCAGCTCAAAGGACGGTGAAAAAATCGCTGATAACAACGATATATACCTCAATGTCGCCCAACATGGCACTTCGCCTTTTAGCTGTCAATATATAGATTTATTTCCGTCCAGGGTGCCCGGATATGGGTGGAACATCCAGAGAAGGTGTGGGAGAGTGCCACGGTAACGTCAGACTACCGGTCTGGCGTACTCATCGTAAAGCTAGACCAGAGCGAGGAGATTCGTCAGATCAAGGTATTGCTTATATCTAGGAAAAATACAACTTATTGCAACCAATGATATTAAAAAGTACAGATACCTAAATGTACCAAAAGTAGTCGCGGGACGACTGGCAGATGTGAAACATAAAACATGAACATCGTAGCGGCGAGTGAGTGAGTGAGCAGAGTCAGTTGGTGGGCGGAGTCTAAGCAGCGGAAAGAACCGAGGAGCCGAGGAGTACGAAGCGAGGCTGCATTTAAAACTATACTTTATGCGTTAAGTAATAAAGTTGATTTCATTTTGTTGTGGTGAAGTTTTGGCAAATCTCGCCACGCCAAAAATCAGGTTTACCCCTCGCCTATAGATCTTTCACATCAAAATTGCGCTGAAATGGGTCACATTGTAGCTATGGCCGTCTAGTCGTTATACGTCTTGACGTAGATAATCTGTGGTACGTAGACATCAAAGTCTCACACAAAATTGGATGACTGTCAAATATTACACAAAGTTACCACTAATAACTCATTGCATAATAGCATTGCATGTACTTTGAATGCCATGCAGTAGACAAGACCAAAAAAGTATTATTAGGTTTTGCAGTAGACATTAAGTAAAAAGTAGACACAATGCAAAATCGAGTTGACAACCGTGGAATAAATAAAAAAATGCAATCAGTCATGTTTGCCTAGTAGTCGACATGATAGAATATCTATCAGTTACAATCCCCAGTAACTGTTGTTTAGTAGACACAGTAGTTTTACTGTGAGACAGTCGTTTAGTTAACTCATCTGAAAGTCTTTTCCATGATCACCAGTACGTATATTTTGTCATACAGTAGACATGATACAAAATCGATTGATTGCAGTCCCAGGTGATATTTGTTAAGTAGACACAAAATAAGACCTAGGAGACAGATGTGAACTTTCCAGAAAGTCCATTGTTCCTGATTACCGCTGTTTACCATGCAATAGCCACAATATAAAATCGTTTGCACACCTGAAGTTGTACCGTGAGCGCCAAGAATAGATGTATGTCACAGATTATGTTGATTTTGTCTCTTTCTCTTCTATGAAATAAGACAGAGAGCGAGAACGAATCCATGACAGAGGTGTAATCTAAAGGCGATGTTCTAAGAATGTAAGTATACAATTTATCAACAGATAACCGATGAGAAGCATATGCCGCCGCTTCGGAACCCCTCACTGCTGATTGGTCAAAATGATCTCACATCCTTATCCTATCTACATGAGCCTGCGGTACTGCATAACCTTAAAGTCAGGTCAGTAACTACAATTTTGGAAGCGTGGTCAGGGGTGCATTAATTGTAGAGCGGTATTTTTCTGATAGTTTTAGTTTTCTATTACTATTTTTACTGTATATTAAACTAATCCGTTTCCACTAACAATAGGAGACAGGAGACTAAGCGTCAACGCTTGAGCTCGCGCGTTAAATATTTCCAATACACAAAACGAACTCTGGCAATAAGACGTAAATTCGCTCGCGTTTTGTAGAATGAACTTTTTAGATGTGAAAACACAGTTCGTTTTGCTTTGGCAAATAATTGACTCGCGAGTGTTGACGCCGCAGTGGGCGAGGGGCCTTAATGTGATGCCAATTATTAATACACTAACTGCTTTATGTTAAAGCGGCTTTCAGACTACGCTATAATATATAGCACAACAATATCGCGCACTATACAAAGCCAATAATATATAGTATGTGTAATAATACAATGTATTGTGCGCGATATTGTTGTGCTATGAGCTATATACTATTATATTATAGCGTAGTCTGAAACCCGCTTAGGGCGCCTCCAGGAGTTAGTGAAAACGGGCAAGAGTCTTTTGGATTGTGGGCTGTTAATTATAATTAAAAAAGGTCCAAAACTTTAACCTTGACGCTATAATTAGCTGGACAACTCTACGGTTACTATTAGACCATACTAAATAAGACTATTATTCAACTAGTTAGACAATTGACGTAATTACCATTCTTATTATCTATGGTAACTAATTATGTTTGAAATTCAACAATTGGGAGATACTATTTAGAAACAGTTTTGCGCATACTAAAGTAGCGCTTATAACATTGTAATTGAGTATAAAGTTGAATCATTTATATATGCTCGTCTCGATTCGGCAACTTGTACATATAAATAGCCATGACAAACTACACTCTCATTATCCAAGAAAACAGTCGTTATTCGAAGTACGTGACACTTGTCCAAACATTAGATCCTCAACATTCTTTCAGTAGTTGCAAAGTATTGAATTATCGAACTTGTTTTCCTCTGTAATTAAGGTTGAAATCGGTATTTAAGAAGGGCGTTAATAGCTTTATATTGAATGGATTCTCGTGCTTATTTCCCTTTGAATATAGACCAATTTTGTTTGAATAAAAAAATTATAGCCTTGAAATCAAGGACGTGAAGGTATCTTGATGGATGGGTTCCCCGGATACCCTGACTGGTCTGGTCAGGGATATCCCTAAAGATCGGCTGCTGGCTGCACTCCGAGACACGACTATTGGGCCTACCAGCACCCTTAGCACGACACTACCGACAATATGTTAATCGACAACATGAACACTATCGTTTCTACCGATTTCATCGATACCCTTAATTTGAAACGAATAATGTGCTCATGTTAAGACCTGTGTCGTCATTTGCTCGATAAATCTGACAGTTGGAAGGGATAAAACTTACGTGGCCATGCTAAGCCCGCTGGGGCAGGGCTGGTAGAGTCTAACGACTGCTAATGAAGATTATATATTTTAGAATCATTAACACCGTCAGCTCAACATGCATTTTAAAGAAATCCACAGTTGTGGGCTTAGCGTGACAGTGTAGACATAAGTTTTATATCTTTCAACTGTCAGATTTGTCGAGAAAATTACGTCACACTGAGCAATGTCCAGTAAAAAAATCTCGCCGTGACGTAATGTTCTCGACAAAGCTGACTGTTGAAAGAGATAAAACTTATGTCTACACGGTCATGCTATTGGAATAATATTATGCAGTAGGGTATGTCATCTGTTCCCAGGTTTTGCGATCGCAACGCCATCTACACATATTGTGGCATCGTTCTGGTCGCCATCAATCCTTACTACGACTTACCTATTTACGGTACGTAAGTAACCCATGAAGCAGTAGTTGTAGCATGTGCGACAAGATTAGACGTATGTCACGGAATATCTTGATGTTGTCTCTTTCTTTCGTATGAAATTAGACACAGCGAGCGAGCAACTCCGTGACAAAGGTCTTATCTTGCGTGCTAACCCCACTGTTGTAGCTAAGTGGTCGAACACACGCTTCGCAAAGCGTAGTCTCATCTCATTTTTTTCTGAGTCTATCGCATACAACATCATGAGGAAACCTGCACGTCGGAGAGAACCTAACTAGTTCTGGATAGACTTGTGAAGTGTACAAACATGCACTGGACCAGCGTGGTGGTCTGTAACCTGAATCGTCCTCTCATTGAGGGAAGGCCCGTGCCCAGTAGTGGAATGTTGATTATAATTATGTAAACGCAAAGAATTTGTAATGTTATGTTCTTATTAGGCAAGTGGTAGCCGAGTGGTCGAACGCACGCCTTGCAAATCAAAGTGTGCAGGTTCAAACCGAGATTATCACTTGCTATGAAACGGTGAAGGAAAACATCGTGAGGAAACCTGCACGTCTGAGGGAACTTGTCTAGTTCTCGATAGATGTATGAAGTCTGCCAACCCGCACTGGGCCAGCGTGGTGGACTATGGCCTGAATCCCCCTCGCATTGAGGGGAGGCCCGTGCCCAGCAGTGGGACGTTAAAAGGGCTGTAGTAGTAGTATGTTCTTATTGTCAAAACGTTAACGATTTTTAACTTAGGTTCATGCAGTCTGTCAAAATCAGCCCCCTTACTATCTTGCAGCAATGATATTAATATTACTTCAGTGTTTAACAGTTAACTCAGTACAAAATCTGTCAAAAATTTACAGTTACGATTGAAACAATAATACTTGGTAGGCGGTGGTAATGCCCTAGTAACTGTTTTGAAGCGAAAATAATCCCTTGAGGTTGTGCTTGCTAGTTTGCTACAAAGACTATTATTGCGTGACAGGTGACGAAACTATCATGGCTTACCGCGGGCAGGCGATGGGTGACTTAGATCCTCACATATTCGCTGTATCCGAGGAGGCTTATACCAAGATGGAGAGGGAAACCAGGGATCAGAGTATTATTGGTGAGTTACACGCTCTTTTTCCAACTTGGAGATAACATTATTGTTGATTTGAAGATACATATTATCCCACTAATAAACACGTTCGCTGCGTAAGGTTTTTTAGTGTACTTTCAGCTGGCGCGTCATGGGGTTATTTTGACTCATAGAGGTACGAACTTTGTGAGCGCTGCGCACTAGATGAAAGTTCTCCATGAACCAATATGACCTCACAACGCAGCGAACGTGTAAAGAGATGGTAATAAGGTCCCTTATTAGAGCTCTAATACTTCATGTACGATATATAGGCATCTTTCTTTTGCTGTAAACAGTGAGTGGTGAGTCTGGTGCCGGTAAGACAGTATCAGCTAAATACGCGATGCGTTATTTCGCTGCTGTCGGTGGGAACGCGAGCGAGACACAGGTCGAGAGGAAGGTGCTGGCCTCCAGCCCTATTATGGAGGTAAGATTCCGAAGACTACAAGTCTGACGGACTCCTCGTCACTGGCATTCTTGTAAATACATATCGCTGACTTTTTGACACCCGAACCCCGACGTAAACGTTTGCCACGTAGTAGACGCATTATAAAATGTATTAATGGCGACCACTAGTGCCTGTCGAGTAGTAGACAATTTAAAATTTGTTGCTTGCAGCCACTGGTGACTGCCACGTCGTTGACACAACACAACATTTATTGTCCACGATAATTGGTATTAATTGTGTATTAAACGCATTTTAAGATCTATTATTAGCGACCACTAGTGGCTGTTGAGTAGTAGACAAAATTCAAAATCTATTGCTTGCGACCACTAGTGACTTTCTAGTAGTAGACACGATATAAAATGTGTTGTCCACGATGATTTGTATTAACCGTGTAGTAGACGTATTATAAATTGTATTGTTAGCGACCTCTGGTGATTTTGTAGTTGTAGACACAATACAAAATTAATTATTCTCGTTCAATGCTGAATAAGTAGACACGATGTAAAATTGTCTACTATTGGTCAGCGGACGGCAGTAACAGTGAAGTATCATTAAATTAATGCTTTACTTTAATGTATTATGCGGACATGTACGATTGTCGTAATTTGTATTTTTCAGGCTATTGGCAATGCCAAGACAACACGCAACGATAACTCCTCGCGATTCGGGAAGTTCATTGAGATCCACTTTGACGCGCAGTATCGCATCTCAGGTGCTAGTATGCGCACGTACCTCCTGGAGAAGTCTAGGGTGGTGTACCAGAGCGCCGGGGAGAGGAACTATCATGTTTTCTACCAGCTCTGCGCCGCCGCGCACCACTGGCCGCAATTGCAGCTGGGTAAGCAATACTGGTCGAGGTTTGGAATTGGATGGGTGACCATCCAGAGTCTTAGGAGCACTGGCCGCGGCTGCAGCTTGGTAAGCGAAACTAGTCGAGGTTTGGAATTGGATGGGTGAATATTCAGAGTTTTGGGTTGCGGCTATGAGCACTGGCCGCGGCTACAACTTGGTAAGCGATACTGGTCGAGGTTTGGAATTGGATGGGTGATCGTTCAAAGGTTCAATACCAGGTCGGTGTATAGGCACGTGTCCACGTCTGTTATCATCTTTGTTTCACCTCACACCACACCCTGCCTAGCCTAGGTTTGGAATTGGATGGGTGGCCGTACGCAAGTGGCAGATGAATACCACATATTCGACCAGCCCTAAGTTGCTTACAACGAATAAATCTGGGTATGAAACACACGCAGAGGTTTGGAAATGGATGGGTGGCCGACGCCAAGTGTAATTTTATGATAATATGTTCTTGTTTCAGATCATCAGGACTCATTTCATTATTTAAATCAAGGTGGGAGTCCGAATATAGATGGTGTTGATGACTTGAAGACTTTCAATGAGACTAGAAGTGCTCTCACTACGCTAGGTACGTTAATACGACTTACTCTAGTAGTTTAAACGTAGGCCGCTTAAATAACTGAGCTGCGTGGTAGCGGGTTCGATTCCCGCAAGCGGCCAATTTCGGAATGGCCTTATTGACTTAGAATTTTGCCCTGGTCTGGTTGTAAGAGGGCAACCATTAATTACGTGAGACAATTTTGGCAATTTTTCAACCTCCCAAATAAAAAACTAAAAAAAAAAATATATTAATTAAATATTTATTTGGTAGGTGTCTCAGAGTCTGATCAGCGCGACATGTTCACAATCCTGGCCACCATACTCCACCTGGGCAACGTGGAGTTATCTCCAGTGGACCCGGACGCGCCGCCCGACACGGAATCTGAAGACGGCGCCTATATTAGCGTGAGTATATGACTGTTATACGTATACTCATACTCATAATCATACTCATACTCATACTAATACGTATACTTATACTTATACTTATACTTATACTTATACTTATACTTATACTTATACTTATACTTATACTTATACTTATACTCATACTCATACTCATACTCATACTCATACTCATACTCATACTCATACTCATACTCATACTCATACTCATAATTATACTTATACTTATACTTATACTTATACTCATACTCATACTCATACTCATACTTATACTTATAATTATACTCATACGTATACGTATACTTATACTTATACTTATACTTATACTCATACTCATACTCATACTCATACTCATACTCATACTAATACTTATACTTATACTTATACTTATACTTATACTTATACTTATACTTATACTCATACTCATACGTATACGTATACTTATATTAGAAGACCGACTTGGTCTAGTGGTTCCAGGTTCGAATCCCGCTAAAAGCAAATTTCAGAAATGGCCATGTGGGCGCACAGCAGAGCATCTCTGCCTACCCCTTCGGGGAATACAGTCGTGATGTGGTATTTAGTTATTTAGTTTATTTACCATGCTGTGCAGTCGAGCGACACGCACCTAGGCACAGTGTGCTCGCTGCTGGGCGTGTCCCGGCCGGAGCTGTCCCGCTGGCTGACGCACCGCCGTATCGCGTCCGCGCACGAGGTCATCCTCTCCCGCATGGACGCTGCGCGCGCTACCTTCGCGCGCGACGCGCTCGCCAAGCGCTTGTACGGCGAGATGTTCTCCTGGCTCGTGCGCGCCGTCAACAAAGCCCTCGACACCGGACACGCGAAGAATCACTTCATTGGTGAGTTATTTCTAAGCATTCACATATCAACAACATTATCATCATTTGCCTTACCTTGTCCCATTATTTGGGGTCGGCGCATTATGTCGTTTCATCTCGCTTTTCTGTCATACTGACGTCCACTCCGATCTCATTCAAATCACCCTTTATACAGTGCATCCATCTTTTCTTGGGCCTTCCTCTCGCTCTGTATCCGTCCACATTTATACTCATCAGCTTTATTATGGAGAATTTTTGTGAATTTTTGAAATGCTATATTCAGTGCGAATGAATGTTGATGCGTGGTTTTTACTAGAGATAAAACGAATATCCGGTAACTATCCGGTATTCGGCCTCTCCGTTGTTTGCACTATCCGGCCGGATACCGGATAGTAATTCAGTATTCGGCCGGATACCAAGATTTTTTAACAAGATTCCTAAATGTATAATGGAACTTCCCTTGACCAAATTTAAATCTCATATTAAGAACAGTGTTTACATAGCTGTCTGTTCGATACAATGTTGACTCGAACTCCATGTAGGTAGGTATCTAAGTACTAACTAAACGGGATAATTGCGGCGGATCTTGCCTTGCGTTCGCTTAGGTGTTTTCTCTTGTAAGTGCTTTATGTCCTACACGAATAAAAAAAAATGATTTTGATTTTTACCGGACAGTAAAATTCAAATATTCCCATTATTTTACACACGACAAATCATACCAGTTATGGACACCGTTTATTTTTATAATCGCACGTCAAAAATATTAGTTTTATTAATTAGTATAGTACTCAAAATTAATAATTGGCAAATTGTGGTGAATTAATACCAAATTTGCCACATGTGTTGGACTCCGCTTGGCTTCGTATACCAGGCAAGCTTCTGAAAATAGCCTTTCGCTGTAAACGCTACTGCCAGGTGCTGAAAGATAAATTCTAGCAAACCTTGACTACTGCGGGTACTGATGCAAATTAACTGACCACCATATTTATATGGGTCGTGATTACAATCGATTCGAGATGTCTTTTAGAAGCATCATGTAACGCGATAAAGGGCCGAATATCCGGTAGCGGGATATCCGGCACTCCGGCCTGGTAGCTTGCTGAATATCCGGAATCCGGCCACACCGCACGTTTGGCCAAATCGTTTATCATCTGCTCTGCCTACCCACGTTGGATAGGCGTGTTTCAGAAGTTACAAATAATACTTGGCCGTTTGTACGTTATAATATGGGGTATGTCTCCAGGTGTCCTCGATATCTACGGGTTTGAGACCTTCGAAATCAACTCCTTTGAACAGTTCTGCATCAATTACGCGAATGAGAAGCTTCAGCAGCAATTCAACTCGCACGTGTTCAAGCTAGAGCAGGACGAGTATATCAAAGTAAGCTACATCTCTTTAACTAAAGATGACAACACACACTCTTATGATACCAAACTAAGCCTGCCTGGCTGCTCTCATGGCGTTGCTGCTCCTGAGGATATATTACTCACAATCCTTCCTATTTATCATTTTAAAAAGGGTAACCTTTGAGTTTCTTATCGGCTCTTCTCAGTGGAAGCGCAGCATTCCGAACCGGTGGTAAAATCTGACTATTTGTAAGTGCTTTTTGGCCCACACGAATAAAAAAAAAATATTTTGATTTTAAGTAAAGCTTGTACCATGGGTACCGTACTATGGACTGCAAGTTCCGAAAAAGCAATTCCGAAATTTGCCACTAGCGGGATTCGAACCCGCAAATATTTTGTTCAGTTAAGCCGACTGGCCTATACTCAAACCAGTAGACCCAAGTCATCGTCAAATGTATATTAGGTTCAATTATTAAAACAATCCTCTTACATTGGTAAAGAGTGGGTGCACTGTGCCTACCCTTTCTAGGAATACAGGCGTGATGATGTATTTATTTATCTATCACGTTCCCATTTCTGTCAGGAAGAGATATCCTGGGAGATGATAGAGTTCTACGACAACCAGCCGTGTATCGACCTGATCGAGGAAAGGTTAGGGATCCTGGCGATGCTGGACGAGCAGTGCCGCGTGCCGCAGGGCAGTGACGCCGGCTTCGTAGCCAAGCTGCATCAGAGCTGCACCAAGTATCCTCACTTCGCGAAACCGCGGTTCGGAACCGCTGGTAAGGATCTGCTCCTCTGTCATCATCATTATCACTATCACCATCTCCACCACCATCATCATCACCACCACCACCACCACCACCGACACCACCACCACCACCACCATCAACATCATCACTATCGCTACCATTATCATCATCATCATCACATCACCACCACCATCATCATCATCAGCACTATCACCACACCACCAGCATCATCATCACTATCACCATGACCATCACTATTATCATTATCTTCACCATAACCATCTCCACCACCATCACTATCAACTTCACCACCACCACCACCACCATTATCGTCATCACTATCACCACCATCATCATCATCATCACCACCACAACCACTATTTTCTGATATTATAAATAGACACTACAATTTAATTTATTTGTATAAACTTATATCCTTATGTATGTGGGGCTTTTTCATTGTATACTATTTCGTCCACAGCCTTCATAATAAAACATTTTGCGGATAACGTGGAGTACCAGTCGGGTGGTTTCCTTGAGAAGAACAGAGATACAGTGTCAGAAGAACAACTGGAGTGCATCAGATCCTCTACTAACTGTCGGCTGGTCCACGAGATGCTGTCGGAAAGACCAGTAGACCACTCAAACACACTTCCGCCACCTTCTAAAAGACGGACTACGCCTTCCGTGCCGCTTACTAGTCTCACTGTAAGTATATTTCAGTTTGGTCTACTGAGTAGACCTGTAGCATGTGTATTTGATTAATTTAACGCTCTAGTTACAGTAAGTAAATCAATCTATCTTCGTTTTCTCTGTATACCAAGGTTATATCGGTAGACCATGGTCTTCTAAGTAGACCAAGGTTTCCCTGTAGACCAAGATCTACTCTGTAGACCAGGGTCTTTTAGAAGTACCGAAGTCGTCTTTGTCGACTAAGGTCTTCTCAATATACCAAGTTCTAAGTAGACCAAAGGTCTTCTTAGCAGACCGAGGTCTTCTCAATAGCCCAACGTCTTATCAGAGTAAAGTCTACTTAGTGAACCAGTCTTCCCAGTATACCAGGGTCTTAGAAAACCAAAGCCTTCTCAATATACTAAGTGCTAAGTAGACCAAAGGTTCTCTTAGTGGACCGAGGTCTTCTCAATAGCCCAAGGTTGTAGTAGAGTAAGGTCTTCTTAGTGAATCAGTCTTCTCAGAATACCAGGGTCTTAGTAAACCAAAGCCTTCTCAATATACCAAGTTCTTAATAGACCAAGGTATTCTCGGTAGACCAAGATGTTTTAACACTAATTCTTTCTCCAGCAACCGCCTCGCCGCGCGTCCGGACACAAGCAGACCGTCGGCTCTCAGTTCCGAGCTTCGTTATCGGCTTTAATGGCGACCCTGTCTGCCACAACACCACATTACGTGCGCTGTATCAAGCCTAATGATACGAAACAATCTTTCAGATTTGAACCTGCAAGAGCTGTCAGTCAGCTAAGGTATGCTACACACGGATAGAGTATCTAGAGTACCCATAACGACTCCACTCTTCGTATAGCTCTGCGGCAATTTTTCCGCCATTTTTGTTTTCTCATATACCTGTAAGTATACGGCAACTATATGGGAAAACAACAATGGCGGAGTCGGATATACCAGAAAAATTTACCGCAGCGCGGGCTCGAAATGCTACACACATTCATTCATACGAGCCTATTGCCATTATACGAGGGAGATTTGGTCCATAGTCCACCACGCTGGCCCAGTACAGGTTGGTGAACTTCACACTCCTTTCCATAGACGTGCAGGTTGCCTCACGATGTTTTCCTTCACCGTTTCTTAGCAAGTGATAATCTCGGATGAAAATGAGATTCGCACATGAAACCAAAGTTATTTCTACATGAGAGTAGGGTGAATGCGGTGGAAATGTGTTCCTTACGGAGTATGTGTGGTGTCACCATTGCTGACCGGTTGCGGAATAGCAAGATACGAGATGAATGTAAGCTGAAGGATGATGTGGTGACTAAGATTGAGAAAAGTATGTTGAGGTGGTTTGGCCATGTAGAGAGGATGAGTGAAAGTAGACTGACGAAAGAAATATACCAGGCAAACGTGAGTGGAAATGTCGGAAGAGGGCGCCCGAGGAGGACCTTTCACGACCAGATTAACGGTATCTTCCAGAAAGGTCAAGTCCGTAGCACCCTCAACCGACGGAAGTGCATGAAAAGGTGTATGACTGTGGATAAAACGAAAGAGGTATGTCAGGATCGTAGCATATGGCAAACGGTAGTCTCTGCCTACCCCCATGGGATACAGGCGTGAATATATGTATGTATTTCTACATAGTTTTCTGGCCGTTTGAAAGTCAAGGGTCTGTGACAATACCTGGAGATACACCAGTTATAATTATTAAAATTTTTATTCAAATAATTATTATCTATGACACATCCTACTGATTCTGCGTAATACAACGAGGGTTTATGTTTCAGGGCGTGTGGTGTTTTGGAAACTATCAGAATATCAGCTGCCGGATTCCCGTCCAGATGGCTGTATCAAGACTTCTTCCATAGGTAACTTTAAAGCGGGTTTCAGACTACGCTATACTATTGTGCTATATAGTATAGCATAGCATGGCGTTCACATTACGCGATAGTATCGCAAGCATTTATAGTATATAGCAAGCACTTACAGTGTGAACGTGTCCATAACAATGTATGGTGCGCAATATTGTTGTGCTATGAGCTATATACTATATGATATTACATTATAGCGTAGTCTGAAACCCGCTTAATTTGTACACATCACCGGCATAAAGCGAAAATGTTATATCTCTAATTATCCAATTTTACACCAGAGCCGAAAAACTATTTCAAATATCCATAAATCATAACTCTTTAGTAAAACTATAAAAAACAACTGCCACATTGGGACCTAAATATATCGGCGAAGTATGGGTGCACTGTAGTGCGCCTCTGCCTACCCCTTCGTGGAATACAGGCGTGATAATGTGTAAAAAGGTCGCATAGGATTTAAGCAAAATTGAAAAAAAAAAATGTTTATACCATTCAGCTGTATACCCAATACTCATGCAAGCGTGATAATATTGTTTCGGACCTCTGATACGGTGTGTATTATCATTAAATTGTCCTTTAGGTACCGTCTGCTGTGTCTCCACAAGGAGATCGACCGCGGGAACATCAAGGCGACGTGCGGCCGGATACTGGCTCGACATCTCAAGGAACCTGACAAATACCAGTTCGGAGCCACCAAGATATTCTTTAGAGCTGGACAGGTAGGTCTCTTAATATCATTATCCATAAAGGATTTGGCGACGTTAAAAAAAAATAAAAAACAAAAAAATTAATATCAAGCTGTCTACCTCCTGGAAAGTCAGGGAAGCAAAAGCTGTTCAGGGATAAGGGGCCATTCAAGTATTACGTAAGCAGATTTATTACAATTATTTTATTATCCCCCTTGTCAGCAAAAGTAAGCAAAGCTAAACATTTTTCAATTAAAAATGTATTTTTTTATATTATAATTATAATGTTATAATTATAATTTTATCCCCGAAAATGCGTTTCGTTTTCAAGCATAGACAATGTGAGGGTTGCCATTCGTGTAAAAAAGTAAATAAATACCGATGACGTAATCATCATCTAGACTCCCCTACCGCCCATGTCATCCAAAATAAGCAAAACAAAGACCCTCCACCCCCCAATAGTAATTACGTAATACTTGAACGGCCCCTAATGGGGTAATAGCCGATATTTTTTAAAATATTATATTGTATAAGTCAATTTAAACTCGATTAAAGTCAATTTAAACTCGTTATATCGCGATTTAAAAATCTAAAGGATTAAAAATCTAGCGATAGAAAATATTTGAAACGCATACCCGGTGTGTGCGACTACGCTAAATATAATATACATCTTGTTTATTTATTAGTTGGATGGTTTCAAAGATCGTTACGGATATAGGTACAAACAATGTTAGTGTTGACCTAGAACACAAACCCTGCCCTTTACTGTTGTTTATTTATTTAGTTTTGCACAATTATACAGAAGTAAAAAATGTACAAGGTAAGCTTAATGCTCTGGGCATTTTCTACCAGCCAACCTTAGAGTGATGTAGAGAGAGAGAGAGAAAAATCAAACAAAGTGGGTGCAAGAAATAAAAAAAGGCGCGAATGCAAACAGAGAAAAGGAGTCGAGAAAAAAAAGAATAGAAAAAAAATGTACTAGGGTAAAATACTTACATAAATGACTAAAATTATGTTTTTTTTTATTTACTAGCCTTTACATGTCCCACTCCTAGGCAAAAGCCTCCCCTTTACCTCTCCACACATCTCGGTCTTGGGGTATTTCCTGATTAAAATTATTATTAAAGCCAATAATATTATTATTGATGTTAGGTGGCGTATCTTGAGAAGATTCGTGCGGATATCCAGCGCGAGTACTGCGTGCGAGTTCAGAGCTGCGTGCGCCGATTTGTGGCTAGAAGAAAGTATTTGAGGCTCTCCGCCGCCATCTGCGGCCTACAGGCGCGTGCTAGGGGCTACCTGGCCAGACTGTGAGTTAAAAACACAATTCTATTGAAAACAACGTGGATAATTACAAAGAAAAAACTTGAGAGGTGTCAAGGGACACCCGGATGGAACGTAGTTCCTTTTGAAATAAAAAAAGCAAAAAAATGTACTTATACATACACACACACATCGAAATCGCAATCGAAATCGAATTTTATTGTATACATAAAAGTATACAATAAATATCACACACACATATGTAAAAGTGTCGTTACAAAATTTCGTTACAGTCTTAATTTTTTCCGTCTAGCGCCCTTGCGCAACGCGCGATAAGGAACTACGTTCCAAAAATGTAACGAAACTTGTCTCATTAATACCCAGCCTTGTATTTGACTAAAGCGACACTTTTAGGCGATATTGACATATCTGGTAGTTCAGCAGTGGTAGCCGAGTAGTCGAGCGCACGTCTTGCAAATCAAAGTGTGCAGGTTCAAACCCCGGCTAGAACCTCTGGGATTTATGTGCGAATTTCATTTTCATCCGAGATTATCACTTGCTATGAAACGGTGAAGGAAAACATCGTGAGGAAACCTGCACGTCTGAGGGAACTTGTCTAGTTCTCGATAGATGTGTGAAGTCTGCCAACCCGCACTGGGCCAGCGTGGTGGACTATGGCCTGAATCCCCCTCGCATTGAGGGGAGGCCTGTGCCCAGCAGTGGGACGTTAAAAAGGCTGTAGTAGTAGACATACATACATATTTGTAATCAACTAATTCTTCTGCGTCGAATGAGTATGCTCACCGGTGAAGTTAAAACGCATGTCGCTTAAGTTAAATAGCCTTTCCATTCAATTTTAAAGATGCGATATTTCCGCTTTTTATCGTCCATATTTATGCTAACTTAATGTGAACAGTAAGGCGCAAGAGATCCGCCGCAACCGTGCGGCCATCAAGCTCCAGCGGAACATCCGCGGCTGGCTGGCGCGGCGCCGCTACCTGCGCACGCGCGGCCTGGCGCTCTCCCTGCAGGCGCGCGCGCGCGGATACCTCGCGCGACGACTCTACAAGGACAAGAGGATGGTCAAAGCTGTGAGTATTCTCATCATACACACGCTACAAAGAAGAGAGAATAGTATTTTCAGGGTTCCGTGTCTTATATTACAATTTAATTTATAGTTAGAACGTCTAAAAAGTGGTATTTATTGCGATTACAAAGTTATTTGCGGTTGCTAAACTGACAGCGACCTATCTTAATGTATGGGGACAACAGTTTGCCAACCGCAAAGTTGATTTTGTCCTATCTAGTTATCTTTTCGTTAGAACAATGTTCGGTGCTTTCATAGTTTATGTACCTTTTTTTTTAACGTCGGAAAATCCTTTATGGATACCCTGCCACCTCGGGGGAAGTAACTGGATTATGTGGGAGTTCCGGCAGAAGGCCGTATACCCACTAAAAACCGACGGTGTACCATCCTCCGCTTGTATCGGGGCGCCACGGGATCCTCGCGCTTGGCCGTTTTTATACATATGTATTTGGTTTTCAGGTTGTTACCATTCAAAGATACGCCAGGGGCTACCTCGCCCGGAAACGCGTCAAGAAGCTTAGAAGACAGATTATTATCGCTCAAGCTTCTGTAAGTACTTTAATAATGTTACTTAAGTGCTCAATATCCTTCGTTCCTCGACCCGGGCGTCGAGAGGGCCATCAACAAACCTACACCAGCCTGAAACGGACACCGATCTCGCCGGCGAGCTCGAGGAACCCCCTCTTCCGCTCGTAGGTGCATCTTTGCACCTACGAGCGTAGTCACTACCTCTCCCCTCACGGTAACTGCCCAAGACGAGGTCGTGCCCTCTGTGGCGCCCTTGAGCTAGTTGCCAACCTTTTCCGCCCTTAGGGCATTGATTGGAGTGCACTCTGCGCTTGCTACTCCTCCGGTAAAGCTGTAAAGGCCACCTCACGGCCAACAGCGTAGGCTCCATGTATTAAAAAAAACCTTCTTTGTTAAAATTAAATAAGGTGGTAAAAAGAACTTCTAAGTCAACGCAATCAAGAAATACAACAGTTTTTGCGATTCCTCCGCCATCTTTATCACTGTCATCACCCCTGCTTATTTATAATGTGTATTTATTGAATTTGCTATTGCTATTAATAACTTGACACTGGCTGAAATACCCGCTAAACGCAGGCGGAGCCATTCCTCATCTTATTACATTAAATACCATAATTTCACTGGTTTCGTAAGAAAACTAAAGAAGATACCGTTTATGCCGCATATTTTGACACTCGCAGGATAATCAAAACCTAAAGGGTAATTCCCGTTGACCTAGAATCATAAAATTTGGCAAGAAGCAATGTCTTATAGCATGAGTGAAGGGAAAATCCGAAAACCGTAAATTAGTAGTTACATCAAAACATTTTTATTTCTAATAAAAAATAAAAAATAAACCTGTCAATTTGTAAGTGCTCCGATAGGTGTGATGCTCCGATAAACTTTTACTTTGACGCAGACTTTGGATTTGACTTTGACTCTGTCTTTAACGTTGACTCTGACTTTGACTTTAACTCAGACTTTGGATTTGGCTCTGACTTTAACTTTAACATTGACTTTGACTCTGACTCTGACTTTAATTTGACTCTGACTTTAACTCTAACTCTGACTTTAACATTGACTTTGACTCTAACTCTGACTTTAACATTGACTTTGACTCTGACTTTGACTTTGACTTTAACTTTGACTCTGACTCTGACTTTGACTCTTACTCTGACTTTGACTGGGCATATTTCTTTCTAACATCTGTATTTATCGTCTCAGATTCGTCGCTTCCTCGCCCGTCGGCAGTATAAACGTCTACGCATCGAGGCGCGCAGTCTGGATCATGTGAAGACTCTGAACAAGGGTCTGGAAAACAAGATTATCAGCCTCCAGCAACGTCTTGGCGACGCCATGGAGAAGGCCAAAGGAATCGAGCCCTTATTGTTACAGATTGCCGATTTGAAGTGAGTATTCCATTATACGATTGCGATTTAAAAAAAAAAAATGGCGATTTAAAACAATGATCAGCCCACTGAGTTTCTTGCCGGATCTTCTCAGTTGAGGTCGCGTTTCGATCCGGTGGTAGCATAGTAGTATATAAGAAAAAAATGTAAACTTGACAATTTGTAAGTGCCCCCATAGGCCTATACAAAATAAATGATTTGACTTTGACTTGACATATACAGGGTGTTTCAAAATGGATATACTAACCCTGGGGCCTGAGCACCTTAAAGTATTGTTGTTTAATAGTAACTGTACATTTTTGACAGATTTAGCACAGAGTTAACTGACAGAAACTGAAAGTAATATTTAAGGATTCATCCGCCATCTTTATCACTGTCATCATCCATTTTAAAGGTTGCATACCCAAAGGGTAAAACGGGAACCCTATTACTGAGACTTTGCTGTCCGTCCGTCCGTCCGTCCGTCCGTCTGTCTGTCACCAGGCTGTATCTCATGAACCGTGATAGCTAGAGAGTTGTCATTTTCACAGATGATGTATTTCTGTTGCCGCTATAACAACAAATACTAAAAAACAGAATAAAATAAATATTTAAGGGAGCTCCCATACAACAAACGTGATTTTTTTGCCGTTTTTATAGATAATGGTACGGACCCCTTCGTGCGCGAGTCCGACTCGCACTTGGCCGGTTTTTATTTATAATGTGTATTTATTGAATTTGCCCTTGCTATTAATTACTTGACACTGTGTGAAATACCCGCTAAACGCAGGTGGAGCCATTCCTCATCTTATTCCATTAAATATCATCATTTCATTCATTTCTCAGAAAAAGAACAAGAAGAAGTAATATTTAAAAGATTGTTGCAAGACAGTTATTGGTAAGGGCGTCGGGGCGTCAAAAGACGCGCGTATGTTTTTTTTTGTGGTTATACCAAAACGAACTCTGTGCCAATATGAATAAAGATTAAAGGAGACGGGGATCTCTGGGCCCAATTGTAATAAGTTGAGTTATGGTTTAAAAAAAGCGGTATTTTTTTCTGTTTCAAAATACAAAAAAATCAGCTCAATTCACTATCTGGGAGACGAGAAATCATAAAAATAAGTTTATTTCACTGAAGAAATCGATTACAATAATCGATTACTGTAAATGATTTAAACAATTGAACATAAAATACTTGATTCAATCAAAATGAATAAATACATTGTAATAATTAATAATAAAAAACTACAATTAATATAGTAAATAACTGTGTGGCGTCCGCGTTTCCGAACGCTCCACAAAATGTCGACGGACAAGTTTCCGAACGCCCGCGCGCCCCAGACAGAGTGAGCACGTTCGGTAGCTCAAAAACAAATTGTGTTATTAATGATTAAACACATAATTGTATCCATTTTAATATATTAAAATACACTAAAGTGGTTGAATTAGCACCAAAACTGTATATTAAAACAAAATAACAATCACAGTTCAAAAATCAGCTGTTTAGTATCTAGGTAGTTGTCAATTTGTTGAATAACCACACTTTTACTAAATCTCTTATAATTCTGCTCTCAGATTGCCAATATCAGCAAAATTTTCGGAGATGGTTTGATAATATATAAGCTCTTAATTGACACCACTCTTATATTTTTACAACTGGGCCCAAGAATGTATGAAAGCGTATCCGTCTCCTTTCCGTCCTTAAAGCCACGCTTCAAAATTCGCTTGCGCTGTCATTTCGTAGTAGAATGAACTTTGTCTATGTGTCAATATTAGGGATGTGCCGGATCGTTAAAATGTATATCCGCGGATACGGATCTTAACAATTTTATAAAAATTTCCCATATATTGTTCTCTTATATTTACGCGAATACTATACATTGAAATAAAACTATTTTACGGATTTTATCGCGTGTATTTACTATTTTATTTTTAACGTTATCATTAACGTCGGGAAAATAAAATAGTAAATACACGCGATAAAATCCGTAAAATAGTTTTATTTCAATTTCCCATAGGTTGAATAAGGTTATCACAAAGATTCGTCATTGATCTCATTATAAAGAAGACATTTGAGTTATGTAATATTGGTATGGTAACACAATACGATAATTTTTTTCAATATAAAGGTGCCAATATATTTGAGTTAAAGAAATAAAAAATAATCTGAATGGAGTTTAATAGTTTTACATTGCTACCCATAAGTATATATAATTTAATCTGTCTTGAAAATTAATTAGGTAAAACCGCCCAAGTGCGAGTCGAACTCGCGCACGAAGGGTTCCGTACCATTATCTATTAAAACGGCATAAAAAAACACGTTTGTTGTATGGGAGCCCCCTTAAATATTTATTTTATTGTGTTTTTTAGTATTTGTTGTTATAGCGGCAACCGAAATACATCATCTGTGAAAATTTTAACCCTCTAACTATCACGGTTCATGAGATACAGCCTGGTGACAGGCCGACGGACGGACGGACGGACAGCGAAGTCTTAGCAATAGGGTTCCCGTTTTACCCTTTGGGTACGGAACCCTAAAAAGGTCCGCCGAAAAATTAACGGATACGGATCTTTCTTTTCCCTCGGATATCCGCGGATACGGATATCCGGTACTAGTCACTACAGCCCGTTTTGGAAAAATCGGTTCACCTATTACACTCCTTAGTTTAGAGAATTCAGGCATCTGTATACCCTTCCCAAGGTTTATTGGCGTAACCATACGATTTATTTAACAGATGCCTAATTTCTTTGACAGAACCAAATTAGATTCATTAAAACAAGTTGAATCCGAAGCGAAGACTTTAAGATCCGGTATACATGACAAGGATAGCATGATAGCCGCTCTTCAAGCCGAGCTGACGAGTGAGAAGGACAGCAACAAGCGCTTAACACAAGAGAAGATATCAATAGAACAGAAGTATAAAGAAGATAGAACAACATGGGAAGGGGAGAGTGAGAAATTGGAAAAAGAATTGAGAAGTACCAAGGAGCATTATGAATTGGCGATTGAAGGTAAGATTCAGTAATTCTATTAGTAAATCATCAAGCATGTCTTCCCAATAGCATAGGGCAGGCAGATAGGCAGAAATGTATATTACATCTAGACTTCGCTGTTTTTAGTCTCAAGGTCAAAATGTGCAGGCCTATGGTCATTTCGAAGTGAGTGACCACGTTGCAAAATTCACACGCACCGTCAATGACATTTCGTTGAAGAATAAGCTTTTTGTATGACGCAATATAGTTATACGTTTTAGCTTTGGCAAAAAAAAATTACGCCCCACTGTATTCCGGGGCTTTATGGAAAATTAATAATACATCATCATGTCTATGGAAGGCGTGTGAAGTTCACCATCTTGCACTGTGCTAGCGTGGTGGACTATGTCCCAAATCTCCCTCGTATTGAGGGGGAATGTGCCCGGTATAATGGCAATAGGCTCGCCCCCTATTACATATATTATTATGTATTTGTTTACTTTAACTGTAAGTACTTGAGCTGTTTTGTGTATGTATGTATGTGTTTGTGTATGTATTTAGGATATTATAGTATATTGTATGTATGTATTTATATATATGTGTACTTTTAAACTATTTACTATTAATATCCATTATTAAGTACTCCCCCGCCTTAATCAATTCCCTAGATCCTCTCCATCCTAAGGTTGCCTGGAAGAGATCGCTTTTAGTGATAATGCCGCCCATTGTGACACAGTGTAAACTGTGTGTAATATTAATACCTTTGCGGTGGAACAATAAAGAGTTATCTATCTATCTATCTACATCGGCGGGATTGGCGCATTGCATTGCACCTCTGCCTACCCCTTCGGGGAATACAGGCGTGATGATGTATTTTTTTTATCAATATTTATATCTCCGATGTTATAAAGCTCCATATTATAACACGACACAATAGATTAGATAAAAGATATGCACTAATTAGTTTTTTTTTTTAATGATAACGACTCACTATTCTATCGGTCGCGTCGCTGCATTCCAGAAAGTATATTTCCTGAGTTTATTTGCCAACTAGTAAGCCGATTTGTTTGGTATACACTCGACTTTGAACTTTAAAATTATGAGTGTTAAGTGTGTTTTTTTTGGAAGTGAAACTGTGTACGTGGAATAGTTACGATTAAATTTTTTTCAAAGTTTATTTATGTGGTGAATCACAGTCTAATACTTGAACGGTACTCAAATATTTATGTTCCACTCTGTATCAAATTATTAAGCTCATGAGTTCTTCTTTTTTACGAAATAATGATATTTTAATGGAATAAGATGAGGGATATAGTAGCAGTGGTAGCCGAGTGGTCGAACGCACGCCTTGCAATCAAAGTGTGCAAGTTCAAACCCCGGCCCGCACCTCTGGGTTTATGTGCGAATCTCATTTTCATCCGAGAATATCACTTGCTATGAAACGGTGAAGGAAAACATCGTGAGAAAACCTGCACGTCTGAGGGAACTTGACTAGTTCTCGATAGATGTGTGAAGTCTGCCAACCCGCACTGGGCCAGCGTGGTGGACTATGGCCCGAATCCTCCTCGCATTGAGGGGAGGCCCGTGCCCAGCAGTGGCACGTTAAAAGGGCAGCGGCAGAATTCTCTCAAGATTGACATATCTCTAATTCGACATAAATAGCTCGAAACAAAAAGAAAAAAATGCGTCCAATTTGACATTTTGTTTCAACATGTGTCGAATTAAAGATGATGCCTATCTTGCGAGAATCGGATCCCAGAGTGTTTTAATAAAAAATAATAATATATATCTACATATTTAAGTTATTTCCGGAAATAGATTATACTGCTAAAATGCCTACATACTTTAAACGAATGTCAATAGACTTTTCAAGTGTTGTTCTATAATATATTAGACCATACAATAATTAAGTAACAATGTTATTGGTCTCCGAAATACCTGCGGACATCAATGCTCCTATGAATGAAGAGAATGTAATTGAAATTGAATCCTATAATGAGCATGTTAAGGTTGATGATTCATATCAAGATACCGTAAAGGAGAGTGATTCTTATGAGGAGAAACCTCATGAAACGTTCGTTGTCTGGTCAAAAGAGTTTGAGTCGAGGTCACAGTTTTGGAAAGGTTAGTTATGCGTGCGTTTTATTCTATTATACAGGGTGTTTCAGAAGTTCGAAATAACACTTTGAGTATATTTCGTCGGGTGACAGGAAAAACTCATTAAGTAACAAAAAAAAACAATGCAGTAATTTGAATTTTAATAGTGTTTTTAAATGTGATTTAGTGATTGCCGAATGGTCGAACACACGCCTTACAATCAAAGTGTGCAGGTTCAATCCTCGGCTCGCACCTCAGGGATTTATGTGCGAATCTCATTTTCATCAAAGATTATCACTTGCTATGAAACGGTGAAGGAAAACATCGTGAGGAAACGTGCACGTCTGAGGGAACTTGACTAGTTCTCGATAGATGTGTGAAGTCAGCCAACCCGCACTGGGTCAGCGTGGTGGACTATGGCCCGAATCCTTGGAATTCTGTAAAGTAATGCACCAATTTTCCTGGGAAATTTGATGATATTTTAAGGTACTTTGTGTAAGAAACATCTTTCCTTTTTTTTGTACTTTGTGAGTTTTTACTGTCACCGACGATTTACGGTAGCTCATATGTGCAGGATGCTTAGTGAAGACAGTTTATACCTTAGTTTCTGAGTTTATAGACATTTGAATATTTGCCACAGGTATCGTGTTGTGGCCTTGGGGCACATCCTTGTGGCCTTAGGCCCTATTTTTTATTTAACAGTGCAAAACTAAGCCCGCCACACATTCCCACCACTGTTACTCCTGTAAGCCAGGATCGGCAGTGGTGTCCTTAGAAGACATAGAGGTTTGACCCTCGGCGAGTCCCGGGGAAAAGCTAAATTGTCTTGGAACCCGCATGAATTTAATCGAAAAAGGTCAACCAAAATGTCAACTAATATACTACGCTTGAGTAAATTCGCGTTTCAAATGTCGATTTATAGATTTTATATCTGTTTCAGACCGCGATAAGCAACACGAGCAGGAGAAGAAGGCACTGAACGCAGAACTGGAAGCTGAACGTCAGAGCAGACAAAAGCTGCTGTCAGCGCAATACGAACTGCAGGAGAGGATAGACTCGCTACAAAGGTACAAGAGGGCAATTCTAGCCGGACCGAAATTAACTCTAATTCGACATTTGTCGAAAAAATACGACCAATTTGACGTTCTGACTTGACATAATATGTGGAATTAGCGATAAAGTCGATCATGCGAGAATTGGGCCCCAGGAGTCAAGGATCTTCTGAATTACTTGTATATCGAGAGCTAAAAGGCGAATTAACTCAAGCGGCATTTTGGTAATTTTGCACGAAACCCAGCTCAAAAGACGGAGAGTTATTAGCCGATTCCAACGATATATATGTATATCAATATCGCCCTAACATGGCGCTTGAGTCACTTCGGACTTTATACATCATTACGCCTGTATTCCCCGAAGGGGTAGGCAGAGGTGCACTGTAGTGCACACACACTTCGCCGATGTATTTTGGTCCCAATGTAATAGGGGGCGAGCCTATTGCCATTATACCGGGCACATTCCCCCTCAATAATTTTTCGCACTTTATGCAGTATTGTTTCATATTACTTTTATTGAATGACACATTATTTACCGCCCTCCTCGACCCGGGCGTCGAGAGGGCCACCAACACACCTACACCAGCCTCAAACAGGCACCGACCTCGCCGGCGAGCTCGAGGAACCCCCTCTTCCGCTCGTAGGTGCATCTTTGCACCTAGGAGCGCAATCATTACCTCTCCCCTCACGGCAACTGCCCAAGCCGAGGTCGTGCCCTCTGTGGCGCCCTTGAGCTAGTTGCCACGATTTTTCCGCCCTTAAGGCCTTGGTTGGAGTGCACTCTGCGCTCGCCACTCCTCCGGTAAAGCTGTAAAGGCCACCTCACGGCCAACAGCGTAAGTACTTAAAAATAAAAGACACTATATTTAGTACGAAAACTATAAAAAAGTCAAATGACCACAGAAATCAACTTTTTTTTGCCTTGTCTTTTTCAATATCAGTCAGTAAACGATGGAGCCAGGAGACACAGCATTTTCAAAAAAAAGTTAATTGAATTTAAGCGAATTAACTTAATCCTTGAGTGAATGAATATAAGGGACATTTGGGAACGGGAATAGAGGCGTTTGCCCAGTGTCGGATTAAGGCAACTTGATGCCCGAAGCAATCTTTCCCTGTGACCCATCTTCCCCCCCCCCATCCTTAAGTGAACTACACTTTCGTGTGCTGGTTTTTTTCTCGGTCGTCTCTGGTGCCCCCCTAGACGGGATTCCCTAAGCAATTGCTAAATAACCCTTAGGCTAATCTAGGACTGCGTTTGCCCAGCGGTGGGCCATACATAGGTCTTTTAAAAACTGTGAATGGCTTTCAGGGCACCAGCGGCGCCTAAAGAACACAGGAGATCCCTCTCGGATGCCAGCAATAACTCACAACAAGAGACAACAGTTGAAGATGTAAGTACACACTACTGTATCCTACTAAAATTATAAATGTATATTTGTGAGGACGGATGGATGTTGTTACTCTTTCACACAAAAACTACTAAACGGATTTTGATAAAACTTTACAGTATTATTGTTTGCTACGCGATTTTGTTCGCGCAGACTTCGATCATTCGATATTGTTATAAAACATACTCTATATGTTATTCTGATGAGTGATGCATAAACAATAAAACTGTAAAGTTTCATCAAAATCCGTTCAGTAGTTTTTGCGTGAAAGAGTAACAAACATCCATCCATTCTCGCAAACTTTCACATTTATAATATTAGTAGATAGGATTTTTAGGATGATCCAGAGTTCGTATACCCACAGATAAGTTCTTCAGCTAAAGTTTAGCTTATCGTTAAATATTACGTGAAGGGGGCCGTTCAAGTATTACGTAAGCACTATGGGGGGTGGGGGGGGTCTTTGTTTTGCTTATTTTGGATGACATGGGCGGTAGGGGAGTCTAGATGATGATTACGTCATCGGTAGTTATTTACTTTTTTACACGAATGGCAACCCTGACATTGTCTATGCTTGAAAACGAAACGCATTTTCGGGGATAACATTATAATTATAATTAAAAAAAAATATTTTTAATTGAAAAATGTTTACGTAAGCATGGGGGTAGGTAAGAGCTTTGCTTACTTTTGCTGACAAGGGAGATGGGGGGGGGGGGGTAAATAATTGTAACAAATCTGCGGCCTCAGTACGCCTGCCAAGATGTTTTCTCACAAGTCCCAAAAACATCTTGTCAACTTGCGTTCCCGTATCTTATTTGCTAACATGGCTTCCAAGATGTTTAAAATTAGACAGCCTGCTAAAATTTTCTCACAGTTTACGATCTTTCGTTCATTCGTTCATTGAAATGACAAATAGAGCGAGACGGAGCTTTACAAAGAAAAAAGATGCTGCATACACATCATAGAATATATTAGATTATTTATGCACAGATTAAAAATATCTTTGGGCATAGATTCTTTTTTATTATGCCGGAAGCTTTACGTATTATCATTTGGTCGGTGGTATTATGCTTAAAATTTATTTCTTGGGCACTATACTATTTTTATTTGCCAATTTAAATAACTTTACATTGTAAAACGGCAAAAAGCACGCAAAGTATGATGCCAAACAAAATCTAACCTTAAACCTACAGATTTTTTGTAAAATATGGATTTAAAATCACGTGGAATAGGATTATGGGGATTTTCGGAAGAAAATAAAACAGATAGAAATGTCTCTACACTTTTTTGTTATTGTCTGTCGAACACGAAAATAAATTTACGTGTTCGTTTTCGGAAGAATTTTGCATGTAGTCCGCTTGATATTGGCGAAGGATGGAGTAAAATAAGTATTATTTGTTATAATAGTGTATAAAATGCTATATTTATGTAATTCTTACAGCCTAATTATTTTCTCATCACCGGCCTTTGACCGTGAGAAATTTATTTACGTTGACCTGTCAAATTCGTGTCTCTATGGTACATTTTGGTAACCCATGCTAGCACTTAAGATATAACATCTTATCCATACGTCAAACACGTTGTATTTAACTGTCAAACCCATTTTATATTTACGCCATGCTAGCAAATAGACGTAACGATTTTGCCACAAAAATGACGTCACGATCCGTGAGAAAATGTCTTATCTTGGCAGGCGTACTGAGACCGCTGCTTACGTAATACTTGAACGGCCCAAAGTCACATTTTTTTTTTATTAGCCTTTTTTCGTGTCTCACTCGTGAGCAAAGGCCTCTCCTTTAATCCTCCACACACTGCGGTCTCGTGCTGTTTGTGACCATAATTTCATTATCGATTCTATTAAGATTATTATTTTTTTTTGTTCCGTGTCCAGGACTATGGTTACGGGTCTGTGCGATCAGTGGAAAGCACTAGGCCTGCGCTGGAGGCTGTCAACTGGTCCGCGGGTTCACACAATGGACCCACACCGGTAAGTTCCATAGAGTAACTAGATAACCTATATCAATTCCACTCTTCGTATAGCTCTGAGGCGATTTTTTCCGCCATTGTTGTTATCTCATGTACCTGTAGTATACGGCAACTATATGGGAAAACAACAATGGTGGAGTCACCAGAAAAATTTACCGCAGTGCGGGTTCGACATGCCATCTCCCTTATATAGATCTCTATGGGAGCTTTACAATGATGTTGTATACAACTACTACTACCTACTACTACAGCCCTTTTAACGCCCCACTGCTGGGCACGGGCGTCCCCTCAATGCGAGGGGGATTCAGGCCATAGTCCACCACGCTGGCCTAGTGCGGGTTGGCAGACTTCACACAGCTATCGAGAACTAGTCAAGTTCCCTCAGACATGCAGGTTTCCTCATGATGTTTTCCTTCACCGTTTCATAGCAAGTGATAATCTCGGATGAAAATGAGATTCGCACATATATCCCAGAGGTTCGAGCCAGGGTTTGAACCTGCACACTTCCATTGAGGCGTGCGTTCGACCACTCGGCTACCACTGCTTGTTGTACACAAACTACACTTAAACTATATTTGATAGCACTAAAAATATAGCCGTCTCGCTCACATAATACGGGCGTAAGAGGGACGGCAGTAGGTTTAGTATGTTGCCAACGAAGTCGACATTATCATGTCCTTTCAGATCGCCGACGCCGGGTTAGTTCTGCGGATGCGCAACAGGATATCGGCGCTTCAAAGCGAACTTTCTAGAACAACCAAACGGGCGACAGACTTGGAGGACCGAATTATGAGTAAGTACATCTTAAAACAACATATTAAAAACATCTTATTAGAACTAAAGTTCGCCAATACCAAGATGAACTGTATTTTCTTATTGAAAAAGTTCATTTTGCAATGAAATGTCATCGATGACGCGTACCACTGTCACCCACAAAAATTCAATATTTAATGCCATAGAGTAACTAGAGAACCCATATCGACTCTGCCCTGCGGCTGTTTTTGGACGTTTATCTGATATCCGCCGTTGTATTTATTTATCTCGGATGAAAATGAGATTCCCACATAAATACCAGAGGTGCGAGCCGGGGTTTGAACCTGCACACTTTGATTGCAAGGCGTGCGTTCGACCACTCGGCTACCACTGCTATGACACGCGTGCATATTTTTACCAATACCAAAATGAACTCTGTGTTAATATGCATAAAGTTTGAATTTCTGTGTTAAAAGCCACGCGATCACGCGTCAAAATTCGCTCGCTCTGTCAATGTCATTTCATTGTAGAATGAACTTTTTCTATGTGTTAATACAGCTCGTTTTGCTTTTGGCAAAAATTTGACTCAGAGCGCTACAACGTTTATAAAGGGTCCTACGCGCAAATTTCAACTTTATTCCTTTGTTATAACGTATGTTTAGTGGTAGCCGAGTAAGCAGTGGTAGCCGAGTGGTCGAACGCATGCCTTGCAATCATAGTGTGCAAGTCCAAACCCCGGCTCGCACCTCTGGGTTTATGTGCGAATCTTATTTTCATCCGAGATTATCACTTGCTATGAATCGGTGAAGGAAAACATCGTGAGGAAACCTGCACGTCTGAGGGAACTTGACTAGTTCTCGATAGATATGTAAAGTCTGCCAACTCGCACTGGGCCAGCGTGGTGGACTATGGCCTGAATCTCCCTCGCATTGAGGGGGGGCCCGTGCCCAGTACGTTAAAAGGGCTGTAGTTAGTTAAAGTGCGTTATTGGTATAACAGATCGCCACTCGTCGCCGCCGACGAATCCCAACATAGACAGATACAAGCTTGAAGAATTGGAGATGGAGAATAAGAAGTTACGGGAACATTTAGACAGGCTCCGCGCCGCCGGGGACTCCGTGCTGCTCTCAAAGGAAGCTATCGGTAAGTTCATCATCACGCCTGGATTCCCGCAAGGGATAGGCAGAGGTGCACTCTATCGGTATTTTGGTTCCAATAACCCCCCATTGAAATGTTTGATAGTACCAAAACGTACTCTGTGTCAATATTCATAAAGATTAAATTTCTATGGCCTGAATCCCCCTCGCATTGAGGTGAGGCCCGTGCCCAGCAGTGGGACGTAAAGGGCCTAAAATTACCCTGAATTTATAATTACCCGTTTGAAGCCCAAATTTCCTCGAAATCGGGTAAAAATACCCGTACTGGCAACGCTGAATTATATGGTATGGTAATTGGTAATTATATAGTCTGGCGATATTTATTTATTTATATTTATATTCCATTTTTAGGGTTCCGTACCCAAAAGGTAAAACGGGAACCCTATTACTGAGACTTCGCTGTCCGTCCGTCTGTCACCAGGCTGTATCTCATGAACCGTGATAGTTAGTGAGTTAAAATTTGGACAGATGATGTATTTCTGTTGCCGCTATAACAACAAATACTAAAAAAACAGAATAAAATAATTATTTAAGGGGGGCTCCCATACAACAAACGTGATTTTTTTGCCGTTTTTATAGATAATGGTACGGAGCCCTTCGTGCGCGAGTCCGACTCACACTTGGCCTGATTTTTTTATTGTTATTATTAATATTTACAGGAGGTGAAGGTTGGTTGATTGTTTAAATAAAGCTTCAGCGCTGATCTCTGTTTTGACTAACACTAGGTTATGCCTAAACCTGATGCCTAAATATTAATACGGGCAACTAGTTAACATTTAGGCCTCGAGTTATGGAGTCTCTTAGGTTTTTGAAATTGACCATAAATCATATAATGTGATTCATAATGGGTATAGTATCCCTAGCGAGTCCTCCGAGCCAACTAGTATCAGGATCAGAATCAGAATATTTTTTATTCATATAAACCAATACAGGCACTTATGAATCGTCAATAAATAGTAAAAATAGTATCTCTACCACCCATTCGGAATGCATTTCCTATGGAGAAGAATGGGCAAAAAACTCCATGGTTGCTTTTTTCAAATAAGGATTTACATTTTTGTGTTTTTCTTAATTAATTACTGTAGTAATTAGTACTGTTCTTTTATCGGGTTCCGTACCTGAAAAAGAATAAAGGGACCGTTATAGGATCACTTTGTTGTTCGTCTGTCTGTCTCGTGTTGAAATTTATCAGAAATCAAACTACTAAGTTGATGCAATCAAATGATATAACCTTTTATGCCGCATATTTTGACGTTCGCGAGGAAATCAAAAGCCTATACTATAGGTTACTTCCTGTTTAGGTGTCTTACTGGGTGTTCAAAATATACGTCTTCGGGTCGTTTAATAACCTTTAATTACTATTAACAATTATATAAAATTTGCACAGTACGGTCGCCATCAGTGTCAAATCGGTAATGACCGCCGAGCGCACTAGTGCTGCGCCGGCGACGTGCTAGTCTTTGGTATGTTGTGCGTGAACACTTCCCGTTGACCTAGAATCATTAATCAAATCATTAATTTGGCAAGAAGCAATTACTTTAGCACAAGTAAAGGGAAAAATCTGTTGATTTGTTCATTACATATGAAATAAAACTCTTTGTTACTTAATTCCCAAGACCTACAAGTTTGTTGCGAACGCTCAGTGCGCGAGTCCGACTCGCACTTGGCCGGTTTTTTTTTAAATTGATTTGTAATTCTGCTTTTAAATAATGATTTTAGAACGCACCGTTGCAAAAATAGTATAAGCATTTCAAATCAGATTGTATTGTAGACAAAAAAAACATACCAGTCGAATTGAGAACCTTCTTTTGGAAGTTACAACATTACAATATGTAGCTTATAACTATTTAAAATAGCTTTCACTTGCAATTGGAAACCAGACAAGCCTATATATAGCCAAGCCAAGACAAGCCTATAATCTTAATAACAATACTATAATGGAGGCTTCCATTATAGTATTGTTATTAAGATTATACTCGTTTTTTGATATTTAACTTGCATAAAGTAACATACTCACGCCATTGTCCCACTCATCACGTTATTTCATTCATTTCATTCATTTCATTCATTTCATTCATTTCATTCATTTCATTCATTTCATTCATTTCATTCATTTCATTCATTTCATTCATTTCATTCATTTCATTCATTTCATTCATTTCATTCATTTCATTCATTTCATTCATTTCATTCATTTCATTCATTTCATTCATTTCATTCATTTCATTCATTTCATTCATTTCATTCATTTCATTCATTTCATTCATTTCATTCATTTCATTCATTTCATTCATTTCATTCATTTCATTCATTTCATTCATGTCATTCATTTCATTCATTTCATTCATTTCATTCATTTCATTCATTTCATTCATTAATAAGAAGAAATACAATCCTCGCTTGCCTTTGCGCGGAACATTTGGTAGTAAGCTTATAATAATGCCTTATAAAAGTTATGTATAATGCTTGAATAGCTTTGAAAAGTGTTTTAAGAATTTCAGTATGTTTTTTTTTTTTGTTTCACAGAGCAAATGAATATAATGCAGAAGGAGTTGGACAGAAGAAGAGATGAGTGTATTCAACTGAAGAGTGTGCTTACCAACCAGGTATGTCGTCTATCTATCTATCTATCAGCCAGGGACTTCCACTGCTGGACATAGGCCTCCCCAATAGATCGCCACAAATTACGGTCTTGGGCTTTACGCGCCCATCGACTCCCGGCGACCCTGAAGAGGTCGTCCGTCCACCTGGTCGGGGGTCGTCCCACATCCCGCTTCCCTGTTCGTGGCCGCCACTCCAGGACTTTGATGCCCCAACGGCCATCCGTTCTCCGGGCAATGTGTCCGGCCCATTGCCACTTCAAACGTGCAACCCTTCGAGCTATGTCTGTAACCTTGGTTCTTCTGCGGATGTCCTATGGATGTCCTTCTGCGGAGGTATGTCGTACGTACACTATATGCAAGGAGCTTCTACCCGTGACATCTTCCGCGTAGACTTCGACTAGACTTAGACTTTCGTATCAAGCCGTCCAAGTTCTGGCAGGAAGTTCCCCAGCTTCTTGACGTCGCCAAAGACTTCCTGGAGACTACCCGGTGAGCCCAGGTAGGTTGCCACCTCGTTGCATACCAGCAATACGTGGGCGGCTGTTACTTCCGCCTTCATGCATGCTCTACATACCCCTGTCCGTGATACCTAAATTGAAAAGGTGTTTATTGAAGTTGCCACGACCCGTCAGAGCACTTGTTATTATGCGTAAGAGAGGTTTACTTAGCTGTAATAGGGCCTTTGTTAGTCGGCGATCGGTCCTGCTTTGGACAAGCTTGGTTTGCCTGCGAGAGTATATGTTACTATAAATTCTATATACTTTATATATATTTTATTTTATGAGTCTATAACGTCCCACTGCTGGGCAAAGAACTCCCATTTCTCCATTCTTCTCTATTTTGAGCTAAGATCGGCCACTCTTTTCGATGGGAGTCCAGTTCATCCCGCCATCTCCTTCTGGGCCTGCCGCGATGTCTTCTTGCATTACCGGGGATCCACTCTGTGGTTATTTTCGCCCAGTGTTGTTCTGACATGCGGCAGATGTGACCAGCCCAGTTCCATTTTAGCTTGGCAGCTTTTTGACCTACGGTCACTAATTTGTGTCTTGGAGCGCAGTACAGTATTCAGGATTCGGTCAGTAATCTTGACTCCGCGGATACTGCACTCCATTGCTCGCTGGCATACCGCGAGCGCGGACTTCTGGACTACTGTCAAAGACCAAACTTGTGCGCCGTAGGTGAGGAAGGGGAGAATGCACATGTCCATGAGTTTTCGTTTCAATGTGATAGGGAGGCTTCCCTTCATAAGTTATTTCATGGACCAGTAGCTCCTTCAGGCATTTTTTATGCAACGTGCTATCTCTTTGTCTTGCCTGGCCTGGAAGGAGACTATTTGGCCCAGATTTATACTTAGAACATATTCAATCTTCACATCCTCAATCACTATTCTACGCTTGATATATAGACTATATATAGGCTACTACTAGATGTACTATACTACTTTATATAGGTTATATTTATTTATTTCAAAATGTTTAAACTATGTCCACCCGTGCGAAGCCGGGACGAGCCGCTAGTAGGCTATAATTTATAATTGGCTATTGAATAATCGAAGCCTGCGCAGACGGTGTCGCGGGGAGAAGCTAGTACTCCATAATAGGTCATGAAGAGTATAAAATTTATGAATAAATGAAACTGAGTTATATGTGTGGAATCAGTGTTGATATCTGTTATCATAGATAAGGACTGCTGATAAAAAAAAATATAAATCAAAACCAAATGTTTGTACAATAACTAGCTTGTAGCCATTCGTTCGCGGTGACTGATCATTAAATTTCTCGAGGGGTGTAAGGCGTTCTTCTTAAACGACATTTTTTTTAACTTTACAGGAGAGCAAACCCATTCGACGCAGAAACAATAGCTGATTCTAAATATATATAAGTCAATATTGCCCAAAAGTGTCGCTTAAGTCTTTTACCTCTCAATTTATAAATACATCATCACGCCTGTATTACCCATAGGGATAGGTAAAAGTGCAAAGCAGTGCACCCACACTTCGCCAATGTATTTTTCAACGTAATGTCATCGATTAATTTTAAAAATATTGCTCGAAAATCTATGGGTTTTTTTACCATTCCTCATGCAAACGTCAAAGTATTATTTCGGACTTCTAAAACACGCTTTATACAGGTCGTATCACACACGAATACTCAAAGGTCTCTAACTCGGAAAAATGATAGTTAGGTATAATCTGTCTCCACCATGCATCTACATATTACCTGCAGTATATGTAACTAAAAAGTGCAAGAATTCTAGATAAGCATTATCAATAGAAAAATAGTATACAGGATGTTTCAGAAGTCTGAAATAATACTTTGGGTACGTAGGAGTGGTAGCCGAGTGGTAGAACGTACGCCTTGCAAATCAAAGTGTGCAGGTTCAAACCCCGGCTCGCACCTCTGGGATTTATGTGCGAATCTCATTTTCATCCGAGATTATCACTTGCTATGAAACGGTGAAGGAAAACATCGTAAGGAAACCTGCACGTCTGAGGGAACTTGTCTAGTTCTCGATAGATGTGTGAAGTCTGCCAACCCGCACTGGGCTAGCGTGGTGTACTATGGCCTGAATCCCCCTCGCATTGAGGGGAGGCCCGTGCCCAGCAGTGGGACGTTAAAATGGCTGTAGTTAGTACGTATACGGTAGTTCACATGTGGACACTTAGTGAAGACAGTTTATACACCTAACTATCATACTGCTACGTACCCAAAGTATTATTTCAGACTTCTGAAACATCCTGTATACTATTTTTCTATTGATAATGCTTATCTAGAATTCTTAAAAACGATCCAGTTTCGTACCATCTTGATACTGAGAGTGTCTTTTATCTCATAAATAGTGAATACGAGATTGGATTTTGTTTTTAAAAATAACAACACGGTTTTAAGGAAGTGTGAAAAGTGAGGTTATCATACGTCTGAATAGGCATGAAAAGAATAAAAAATTAAAAAGGCTATTTGATATAAGCGCCACTTTTGTGCGATATTGACTTATATACATATTTTTAATCTGTTAATTATTCTGGGTCGAATGAGTATGTTCTCCTGTAAAGTTAAAATTGACCCGTGCGGTTTTTTTTAAATTTGTTTTTGTATAGTGTGTACAAAAGAGTTGTATCTTTGCATTTAGTACCAGGATTCATATGCATTGATTGATTTTCCATTCGGTACAAGAACGAATCAATTGACCTTAAGAAAATTATTAAATTTCATTCGTTTTGATTGCTGATTATACCTATTAGGTGAACTCTATTATTTTATAAAAGTAGCCTAAATTATTCCTTGTAACATCAGCTATCTGCCAGTGAAAGTCGCGACAAAATCGGCCTAGCCGTTTAGGAACTTTACCTCAAACAAAATTTACCTCAAACAAACAGTTACTTATAGAACATATTTTGACATTAAAAACAGAAATTTCAATCTTTATTTATGTAATACATGTTTCAAGGATTGTTTTTCATGAAATTATTAGTGCACAATACTGTTTTATGGTGGATAATAGTGTTTCAATATTGTTATAATGTCATTACCATTAACTGGGATTAGAATATCGAAGCAATTGTTTATGGACCAACCCATACACCGAAGCAACTTCTATTACTGTCAAAAAGAGGTATAATTCTTCTTCTTATTTTACGAAATTAATTAAATATCGAGGGTTGAAAGGCAATTTGACTTAAATGTCACTTGAGCGATATTGACTTATATACATATTTGGAATCAGTGATATGAATTGTTTATGGAGTCATCCGCCATCTTTATCACTGTCATTATCCATTTTTATTTATAATGTGTATTTATTGAATTTGTCCTTGCTATTAATTACTTGACATTGGCGAAATACTCGCGCTAGTCGCAGGTGATGCCATTCCTCATCTTATTCCATTAAATATCATCATTTCGCTCATTTTGTTAAAAAAAAAAAATTGTTTATATTGTTTGACACCTTAGGTACTTCTTCTTTTTTACGAAATAAATGAAATGATGATATTTAATGGAATAAGATGAGAATTGTCTCCACCTGCGTTTAGCGGGTATTTCAGCCAGTGTCAAGTAATTAATAGCAAGGGCAAATTCAATAAATACACATTATAAATAAAAATGGATGATGACAGTGATAAAGATGGCGGATGAATCTAGGTACTTACTTGATCCGATAACTACAATGGCGGATGTCAGATAAACGTAAAAAAATAGTCGCAGGTCGGAGTCGATGGCTTCAAAGTTTACTCTATGGTCTGCTCAAATTCACTTGCGTTATCAATGGTATTTCGTAGAAAAAAGTGTTTCTTAAATGCGTTAATACACTGTACTCATTATCGTAGTGGCAAGATATTGGTCGCTGCCGTGTTTACTTAAGTTGATATTTTAAGCAATAAATAAAAAGTATTTTTTTTTGTTTTTAACAACAGAAACCGTGGTTCCAAGCGTTGAAAAACGTCGTGAGTAAAGTATAGACAAACCATAGACACATCCTGCTTTACCATGTTTTTTTATTACCATTTTACACCCGACTACGGAGAAGTTAATAGAAAGGGTTATGTTTTCGGCAGTCTATACATCTTAGCTTGATAGTATGTAGGGTAGAATTAAGGAGAGTCATCTGTGTATTGAAAAAGTGTCTGTCGAAATGCATTAAATAAGGGTGGCGCCACATTCACATCAGGTGGCATTATTTTGACAATGATTTTAAATTTTCTAACTCGGCATACTTCAGTTCATACCATACCCGTTGTCTACACCAGCGCCATTGTGGAAGGTTTTTGACCTGTTATTTATAGCGTACAGCTGGACACTTTATCAACTTTTCTTCCATATGAGATGACTCTCCTTAACTCTACCCTCCATACTTGCAAGGCAATCCTTATGTCCTCCTAATTACCATTCGAATGGCCTGATTCTCTGCGTCGTTTGGTATATACATGTAACTATTTGTACTTTTTTTTATTATTTGATTTTACGTTATTTTTTCGCTTAGTAAGGATTGTCTTTCAAGCGTTGATATGTACGTATGTTTTTCCGTAGCGCCTAAACTATTCATCTGATTTTGATGAATAAGGTGTCAATCGATTCGTTATTATGGTTCGGTTAAAATATGCTATCTTTTAACCAACTTCAACAATAAGGAGGAGTCGATTTTTACCATGTAACCCCCGATTTTAGACGATTTCAATCTTCAATTTTTTCCGTAGTTGGGTTTAATTGTTTTTAAACTTTTTGGTACTTAATCGTTTTCGACAAGATACCTTGCTTATAAATTCCGCGTTTGAGTAGTCGTAACACCATTTCTTAAGCAGTATTATTCTAATATTATTTTGTTTTTATAGATTTTGTAGTTATAATGTTGTCCCGTTATTAAACACATTCCTTGCTTTTTAATAATATTTTGTATTAATAACGCTTAGTAACAAATACAAGTTACTATTATAATGAGTCTAAATGCAATACATACTTACAGATTATTAATATTTAAAAAAAAAAAAAATATCTTTTTAATTTTTATTGATTTTGTTTCACGCATTCGTTTGCGGTCATCGCATGGTAATTTTGTTACTTTTATTTTATTAATAACATAATATGGATATTTGGAAGGCGAATTGACTCAAGCGCCATTTTGGTAATTTTGCACGAAACCCAGCTCAAAAGACGGAGAAAAATTAGCTGATTCCAGTGATATATATAACTTAATATCGCCCAATATGGCGCTTGAGTCACTTCACATTGTATATCTACAGGGCGATTACGTAATTCAATTGCAAAGATATTTCAATCAACTTCTATCAAAACTGCTCACAAAAATGTATGGATAAGCCACCACGTTTCAATCCAAAAATGTTTGCAATTAAATTTACATGATCGCCTGGCAGATAAGTCATCGCAGAAAAGCCGATGAAACATGATAATGCAATTTGAACTCTATTTGCACAGACGGTGAATCTAAAGTCGCTTGCGTCATCCAACTACGGGTCCGATGTAGATATAATAAACGAAGATGGCGAGCTGGCGACGGCTTATGAAGCCCAAAAAGGAATTAACAGGTATAAACTTATCCTTACTAATATTATAAATGCTTTGTTGCTTTGTATGCTTTGTTCGGACTATTTAGTAGATGGTTTATGTGAAGTTTGCACAAAATCGGTCGAGCGGTTCTTCATTTATCACATTTTGAGTAACAAATAAATTCATAAATGGCTGATCATTTTTTTTTTTTTTTTAACGAAATGAGCGAAATTATGAATTTAATGGAATAAGATGTGGAATGGCATCACCTGCGACTAGCGCGGGTATTTCGCCAATATCAAGTAATTAATAGTTTTAAGAACTTTAAATAACTACAGATATTCACTTATTTTACTTACACATCCATTGGCATAGATACCTTATTCTTAGATTATAATACAGTAGGTTAAGTACACTTAATAAATGGTGAAGCTTCCACCTCAACGGCTCGTTCTCGACTGCCGATCCGACTGACCGTCTGGCGCTCCTTCGGCACTTTCCCCCTCCTATGACACCACGTGTCACGATAGTGTTGCCAATTTTAAATAGAATAATATCGATACCAACGAGTATTTAACGAAATACCGATACATTTGAAATCGTTTTGAAATTTATTAAAAATCATGACATTCGGCCATCCGACTCAGTGCAACCTCCTGGTGCACGATAACACCACTCAGTCAGTCGAATTGATTTTAAGAGGCAGTATAGCTAGAAATTACATTTTGTGGCTGTGTTATTTCCTTGAGAAAAATAAAATAACAAAACCTGATTAAATTAAATAACTAAATTGAATTAACATTAATCAACCTATAATAAAACTTACATTATTTTTATTAAAATCATGACATTGCATTCGGAGTTAGTCTTCGCGTTTTTATTTTTAACATCAGTATCATCACTCTCGCTACCGGAGGATCCTCCAGAACTTTTATTATATTTATCGAAGTTGGAGTCGAACGTATTAACATTAATAGACTAGACTTAATGACTAAGACTAAATACTATCGGCTGCAACTACAGTTTCAAGTAGCTTTTGTTTTTTTTATTGAAACCAGGAATATTTTTAATAATATATCTGTCATCACCAAGTACTTTTTCTATTTTGTAAGGATCTATAAAGTTTGATGAGAGCTTGGTATTATTTCCCTTGTTATAGAAATTACTCCTGATCACTTTGTAACGGTTCAGCCCGTCACCTTCACAAATATAAAATGAAAATCTTTAAATTGTTTATTTTACACTTAGAGATGCCCAAAAGAATTAGGTATGGCACTATTAAGTAAGAAAATTGAAAATGTTTAATTTTGTTCATTAGCTGTATAATAGTAGCGCGATCTATATAACTAGTGAAAATATTAATCAATTACTGGCAGAGCCATCTATTATATCATACTTAAACAAAGTATTATAAATGACAATATAAATATAGATTATCAAATTATTCCAAAAGTTATTGAATTAGGATATTAAATATTTAGTTAAAAGGATAAATTGAACTACAATCGCAATAATTAATAACAATAAAATAATTACTAAATAATTAGGTATACGTTCATTTTGGTAAGATATAAATTATCCGTGATCCTAATCATCGAAAAGGGTCAATGGTCTTCCTTTTATGATAAAACAGAGCAAAGGATAAATAAATACATTAAAGTTATATAATCATAAAGCAATTATATTAACGATGAATTATATATAAATATTCTGGCACTTAATTATTATAATTCATTAAAAAGGTTGCACCGTTCTTATAATGAATAGTGAAACATTCTTCATGTTGGTAGTAGCGGTAGAAATGTTGTAAGAATTAGACGGATATCCCAACATGTCGGGAGATTGGGAATGTATAGGTAAATTGTACGTACGATGATTTAATCTGGCATTTAGTTTAACGTAAATAAATTAATACTACATAAACTTTCTAGGTTATGTTTCGGTAAAATAATTGTTTAGTATACTCAGAGACTGTTGGATTGTCGTAAATTAAATATATTCAGTTCAAAACTATGTTATAAATCACCTTATTTTATTATATTGACTAAAATATTATGGATATGGACCATTAGGACTATCAACTCATAAATTGTATAAACATTAGTTAAGACTTGTGAGATTCCACGTGCGGGTAACTCTGGGGAAAATTGTCATTCGGGACTATTTGGGAGTTGGTGAAAAGTAGGAGAGAAAAGCGCGGGACGTGGAACGGCGGGTGATGTTTCGGAGATTAAAAAAAATGGTTTTCCTGGAGATAAAAGATGCTGCAGGGTGCTAAGTAGTGTTTTTCAGGCCTGTATGAGGAGCCTTCGGCATATGAGGGGACATTAAGCCTAAATGACAAGGTACCCTTGAAAGTTTGGTTCAGACGGGTATGTTTCCTCATTGCTTACTTATTGGATTTGGACTATTCATTTATTGAATATGTTCTTTTTGTAGGTATAATCTTGTGTATTTGCCTGATGTACTTAAATACGTACAAACAGTCTATCACCATACATAATAGATGGTAATTTACTGATTTGATGCTAGAAGTGCTATTAGTTGATTTCGTAAAATGGCGGCGGAAAGTTGTGAGAGTTTCAAAAAGTCAACTGATTGGCAGGATGCTAATTTATACACGGAATTACTTGCTCATCTTCTCCATAGTATTTACGAATGAGTGTAGTCTCCATAAGAATCTTAATAATTAATGATAAAACTTATGTAAATGATATAATACTTTTATCTTTTATTCGGTACAATACTGAGAATCTAGATGTATAAATTCTGACAGAGAAGTCTAATATAATAATATACCTACTATTGAAATGCTATTGTATATAAATCTTGATGATTTGGCCATACTTGGGCTATCAACCCTGTTGATAATGAACTCACTATAGACGAGGGATTTGTTGACTTAGTCACAGACTGAATTATCAGATAGCATTCCTACCTACATAATGGATACATTCATAGATTTGCTTATACTTATACTCTTTTCACATAGGTGAAAGAGATTTCTCAATTCCTCGCTCGATGGAAGAGATATTTTATTACTGATCAATTATATTCTAATATTTCTGTACTTCGAATAAAAATGACTTTGAATTCAGAAGCCTCGGATCTCATACTAGACATGCGTTCGATATATCAAAACGTAACTCTTATCGGATGTGTTAGTTATCATAACATATCGATATGCCATCCCACATAACCGATATGACAAAAACGTTATTGTATCGATTTATTCAAAAACCTATCCATCCATTCGGTTATAGTTATATCAAAACTTAAAACTGCAACGCATCGATGCGAACTTCACAAACGGTCATAACGGGTAAATTATTCGCTACCACTCTTTCTAACAACATATTCTTTCACTGATGTAAAAGGGATGAAGCGAATAAGAGATAACTTTAGTTATGAGCGTGTTCGCGTAGCTACCGGCGTGGACCTTATCTGACTAGCAATAAAGTTTAGTTTCTATTGTCTAGTTACGATAACGTTTTTAGAGTCCATCGTTTGGCGGCTAGCGGCTACGGCTACTGGATATTAGTGAGACACCTACTCTACAAAATAGAACTACATGAGGAAGTAATAAGGTTGAATTTGAGTTATTACAATACAGATACATATTATAAAAGGGCGGTAATAGTATTTTTTTGTTGTTTCGAGCGTTCGTTCGACTTTATTTTGATTAGTGTTTTTATGATAGTTGCAACGTTGCAATTACGTAAAAGGAATTCCTTTCGTATTTCTGTTTTTAATGTGTGTGTGTTTTTAATTTAGTTATTAGAGTATAATATTTAGTTTGTGAATAAGAATATATTAAAGATAAATTTGAATTTTTCATAGAAAATGTCGCGCAAAGCTAGTAAGATATATGGACTCATTTTGATAAAAAGGACAATGCCGTCGGTCTGGCTGTGTGTAAATATTGCAATCAAAAGTTTTCGTACAAATTTAAATTCCACCGAGAATTTCAAATTCTCATTTAAAAAGAGCGCTTAAGTCTAATAAATGCGTCTAATAAAAAGTAATGTATATGTATTGATAGATTAATAAATAAATAACTTTAAATAAGAACATAGCTGTACAGTGTACGTTTGCGTTCGTTGTTAGTTTTCGCATCTAAATATCCTGTTTACGTTTGCAAACCGTTCTGCTGATATCGATATATGAAAACGGTTTTCTATATCGATATGGAAACGGTATATCGGTTAGATAACCGTTTGCGGAAAAAACTGAAAACGCCCATGTCTATCTCATACTGTTCAAATAACCTACTTGTTATAACAGTGAGAAATACTTGGATTTAAAGACTAATTCTATTAATGAAATAATTCTTGCATGCCGTTTAACGATTTTGGATTTCAATAATTTATTTAAGCAACAGTCAATATATATATATAAATATATTCAAATAAATAAGTATATTGGCTGAACGGGAGATGAGCACCGATATAGGATGGCTCAATCAGTTAGGTGGCGTCGAAGGGGCCTGACTCTTTGCCGTTTTGCTAATATTTAATCTTCATATACTTGTGAACACCTAACATTTACTAATTAACAATAAATTTTTCATAGACAATTTTGTATGTGCATTAACTGTGGTTTCGCATACCAAAATATAGAACTAGTCTGTTAGTCAGAAACTAATTCTGGTAATTCTGACATCATATAATTTTACATAGCAACTACTCTTCACTATATTAGTCCAACAAGTCAGATATAGAAATAGTAATTCACGGTTTTATAGTGTGGTAAATTAGGTATTTGCATTTAGTTATAAATTAGGTAACTAGATAGATATAACTACCAATTCTTACACTCAAAGAGTTCAGGGTTATCACGACCACAACGGAGTCCTAAAGGTCACTTGACGATCAACAATAATTTATTCATTTGGCCAATATTCCAGATTACAACCAAGGCGTAAAGTATTCTATATTTGTAAGGTAATAGGTGGTTAGGCTTAGTCTTTTATAGATTTCATAAACAGGAACTTATCTTATTTGTGGAGTTTAGTTAGGGGTCGTTTAAATAGGTAGGGATCGTTGCAATTTGGTGTCGTGACCAGATTATGTAACTGGATTATTACGGTATGTATTAGGTCAGTCTTGGTAAAAACAGTGTAAACGGTTATTAGGAAACAACGTAGGTAGGCGAGAAAATATTGGGCTTTTAACAACATTCTCTTGTATCGTCATAGGTACACATATTTTGCGGTCATATTCTCATAATAAATATCATATATTATTTGCATGCATATGTACATGCTATATCAGCTAATAGTTCGAAATTCAGCTGAAACGTACTTAGTTCCGGCATACATAGTCTTTAATGAGCGCACCTAGCTCTTCTACAACCTAGCCAGCCTCATTACTACTATTGGCAGAACATACATAGCTCCACTGGGCATACATAGCCTCTTTTCAGAAGCATACCTAGCTCCTTGTAATTCGCTGGCTTCGGTATTGTAGACAGAACGTACATAGTTCTATTAGGCATACATAGCCTTTAATTAGCGTACATAGCTCTTCTAAAACCTAGCCAGCCTCAATATTACTATTGGCGGAAAATACATAGCTCCGCTGGGCATACATAGCCTCTTTTCGGAAGCATACCTAGCTCCTTGTAATTGGCTGGCTTCGGTATTGAAGACAGAACGTACATAGTTCCGTTGGGCATACGTAACCTCTTTTGAGAAGCGTACCTAGCTTCTTAGCAACTAGCCGGCGACGGCACTTATAGATAATAACGTGCATTCATTTTAAAATTAAAACTAATTATCATCAAAAATATGGTTGGTATTGTTACTACCGTAATTGAGCTTTGTCCGTATGCCACGTCCGATATTTACTAAAATATTTTCTTATTTCATTATTTATATAAATAGGCTAGTACTCTTATTATTATTGCAAAACAACACTATCAAAGAGTTGCCTTGACCAAGTGGTTCATGCAATAATCCAGCATAGTTCAATACTAGTCAGTACCGTTGCGTGAAAATTGATTACCAGAGAGTCACCCTGGTCGAAACATTTTCACCAACATTCCAGGTTAATACTGTCATAGAGTGCTTGACCAAATGTTAACCCAGATTGAACAGTCCAGCATTTTGTAAAGTAAATTACGATAAATATGATCTGAGGCATGGCAAAGGGCAGAGCTTGTTAAAATCTTATTATTTTATTTAGAATGTGGGTACTTTTATATATATAAAAAAATCGTAAGTAAAAATAAATAAAAATTACATGCCTTTTTTGTCGTCAACGTAGGTACTTGATCTACTTCCGATATATTAAAATAGTTTCACAATTGGACTTACATTTCTGAATTCAGAAAAATAATTCGTGGTACTATACCGTGTCGCAGAATAAAACTATCAAAGTGTAGCTTTGACCATACGATTCATACGATACATTAGTATCAGTTTCTAAAATGAGCATTGTCAAGAAGTGGTTTCAATTCAATTCCATGATATGTTATATTTTTCATAGCCCATTTATGTAGGTGCATTGGTAAATTTTAATTTTAATAAAAAATGATTTTCTTTTGTTATATATTATGTGGGTAGTTATAAAAATAATTCATAATTTTATACGCACCTTTTTGAATCGAGGGTTCATTTCACTTCTGATATTTTAAGAACTTTAAATAACTACAGATATTCACTTATTTTACTTACACATCCATTGGCATAGATACCTTATTCTTAGATTATAATACAGTAGGTTAAGTACACTTAATAAATGGTGAAGCTTCCACCTCAACGGCTCGTTCTCGACTGCCGATCCGACTGACCGTCTGGCGCTCCTTCGGCACTTTCCCCCTCCTATGACACCACGTGTCACGATAGTGTTGCCAATTTTAAATAGAATAATATCGATACCAACGAGTATTTAACGAAATACCGATACATTTGAAATCGTTTTGAAATTTATTAAAAATCATGACAATAGCAAGGACAAATTCGATATATACACGTCATAAATAAAAATGAATGATGACAGTGATAAAGATGGCGGATGAATCCGATCATTTTGTTAATACAAAAGAGTTAGTGACACGAGTAACCATAGACAGTGACATATGTTGTCAAAGGCGTGACGTAGACGCATGATGGTTTGCATTCACAATTGGACCGGGTAGGTGGCGCTGCAGTCGGTACGTAGGTTATTTATAAACGGCTGGACCGATTTGAACCCGGTAGGTGGCGCTGCTTTCGTATGTCACTAATTCTAAGGCGGTACGAAGTTCGCCCGGTCAACTAGTAGAATATACTTTATAATAATACTAGCTGACCGGGGGAACTTCTTATCGCCTTAGAATTAGTGACGTAAGAAACCAGCGCCACCTACCGGGTCCGATTGTGAATCTAAACCATCCAGGGTGCCACCCAAACGCATACAAAAAAATCATCCAAATCGGTCCAGCCGATTAGAAGGAGTTCAGTGACATACACACGTACAGTAGATTTATTTCAGAAAGATTTAACAAACGAAGTTTGCGCGGACGAAGTTGCGGGTAGAAGCTAGTATTATAATCACCAGTTGATTGAAATGTTACTAATTATCTTATATCATCAGACAATTGCAAGAGGAATTGATTGCTGAGAAGAAATTTTATTCGGAACACATCTCCAAGTCGAAGACTGAAATTGAACGACTCCGCGAGGAGAACGAGAAGTATCAAAAGTTAGTACACGTTATCTTTACTATTGAACTCTCTGTATACAAGTGTTTGAGAAGTCCGAAATGATACTTTGACGTTTGCATTAGTATCGGGTAAACAACGGAACGGGATAAAAAAAACTATCATGCATTTCCAATTTTTTTTCTTCGCCGATTTCCATACCTCGTAATATCTCGAGACCTATGTAAAATTTGCATGTGCAGTTTTGTGAATTTTAGTAGGCCCTTCTCTTTGATGTGCTTTGCACTGTTAAACAGGGTTACGGATGTACCCAAAGGCCACGGACGGTACCTATGAAAAATATTCAAAGGTCAACTCAGAAACTATAATAGTTACATATAATCTGTCTTCACCAAGCATCCACATATTAGCTACCGTATGTGTACCCAAAATATTATTTCGGACTTCTGTTACACCCTATATAATGGAATAAGATGAGGAATGTCTCCACCTGCGGTTAGCTGGTATTTCAGCCAGTGTCAAGTAATTAATAGCAAGGGCAAATTCAATAAATACACATTATAAATGTAAATGGGTGATGAACGTGATTAATATTCGAGTTTGACAACTATTTAAACGTAATTTTGACACTTGTGACTTGTACCATAGAGAATATAATTTATTTTATCGTCAAGGTCAACGAGAAGAAACAACATATTATAGTCTTTTGATGCGATTCTTTTTAAATAGTGATAAAAATGTTTTTTTTTTATTTGTAATTATTAACCACCATTAACTGTTAATTAAAATCTAATTAACGAAGCTAACGCAGGTTGGATGTCTGTTTCAAAGCGAAAACCTACCTTATTCTATTTATTTCAGTGTCGAAGATAGCTTACAGATGTCACTCCGCAGGTATTGCATCGAAAGCCCCAAACGATATATTAAAAATGTATTTCTTAACGAATTATTCGCACAACTAACATTCTCAATACTGAATGTGTTAAAAATGTAATTATAATCTTATTTTTATTGTTAAATATTATTACGATTTTATTAATTAATTTATAAATAAAATATAAATCAATTTGTTTTCATGAAAGTAAAGTTATTATTTTAAATATGCATGGTCATAGACGTTTCCCTTGTTATAAATAATATCGTCTGTGATCGTCTATTATGTTTTTACGAAATATTTACATAATTAGGTCTTTGTTGGAATTATCGATCGGTATAGATATATAACAGAAATTTATAGCAACCAACTATGGCATCCATTGGCCTTAATTAGGCCTCATAGTAATCTGCAGCCCTTGTCAGGGCTTCATAGTAACCACCAGCCCTTGTCAGGGCTTCATAGTAACCAACAGCCTTTGTCAGGGCTTCATTGTAACCTGCAGCCCTTGTCAGGGCTTCATAGTAAACTGCGGCCCTTATCAGGGCTTCATAGTAAGCAACAGCCCTTGTCAGGGCTTCATAGTAACCACCAGCCCTTGTCAGGGCTTCATAGTAACCAACAGCCCTTGCCAGGGCTTCATTGTAACCTGCAGCCCTTGTCTGGGCTTCATTGTAACCTGCGGCCCTTGTCAGGGCTTCATAGTAACCACCAGCCCTTGTCAGGTCTTTATTGTAACCTGCAGCCCTTGTCAGGGCTGAATAGTAACCAACAGCCCTTGTTAGGGCTTCATAGTGACCAACAGCCCTTGTCAGGGCTTCATAGTAACCACCAGCCCTTGTCAGGGCTTCATAGGAACCACCAGCCCTTGTCAGGGCTTCATTGTAACCGGCAGCCCTTGTCAGGGCTTCATAGTAACCTGCGGCCCTTATTAGGGCTACATAGTAACCAACAGCGCTTGTCCGGGCTTCATAGCAACCACCAGCCCTTGTCAGGGCTTCATTGTAACCACCAGCCCTTGTCAGGGCTTCATTGTAACCGGCAGCCCTAGACAGGGCTTCATAGTAACCTGCGGCCCTTATCAGGGCTTCATAGTAACCAACAGCCCTTGTCAGGGCTTCATAGTAACCAACAGCCCTTGTCAGGGCTTCATTGTAACCTGCATCCCTTGTCAGGGCTTCATAGTAACCTGCAGCCCTTATCAGGGCTTCATAGTAACCAACAGCCCTTGTCAGGGCTTCATAGTACCCACCAGCCCTTGTGAGGGCTACATTGCAACCTACGGCCCATTTCTGTAACCAGCAAGAAACTTTGAGGCCTTATTAACTCCTCATTGCATTGTAACCAAAGGCCCTTTTCAGGGCCTAATTGTAACCAAAGGCCCTTTTCAGGGCCATATTGTAACCATCGTTTCTTATCCTCATTGTAACCAAGAAGTAACTACAGCCTCCCCGCACGATAAGCGAAACGAAAGCAAGCAAAGCAAAACGAACTGTATTGACACATAGATAAAGTTCACTCTATAACGAAATGACACTGAGAGCGCGAGCGAATCCCGACACGATCACCGCCCTCCTCGACCCAGGCGTCGAGAGGGCCACCAACACACCTACACCAGCTTCAAACAGACACCGATCTCGCCGGCGAGGTCGAGGAACCCCCTCTTCCGCTCATAGGTGCATCTTTGCATCTAGGAGCGCAGTCACTACCTCTCCCCTCACGGTAACTGCCCAAGCCGAGGTCGTGCCCTCTGTGGCGCCCTTGAGCTAGTTGCCAACCTTTTCCGCCCTTAAGGCCTTGGTTGGAGTGCACTCTGTGCTCGCCACTCCTCCGGTAAAGCTGTAAAGGCCACCTCACGGCCAACAGCGTAGTCCATTGTCCATTCAAAAAGAAAAAAAGCGCGAGTGAATTTAAACGCGTGTGGGTTTCTCCGTCAGAAATTTGATCTTTATGCATTGACACAGAGTACACAGAGTAGTAGAGTAAAAACATATCAATACAATAGAAAACAATATTAAAGTAACACTGCTATAGAGACAATGATGCGGATGCAGGGATATTTTGATTACAATACCATAATGTTGTTCTAGACTACTCAGCACGGAACTCAGTCAGGATCCAAAGAATAAGGCGCAAGAGTTCGCTCAGAACGAAATCATCCGACTGGCTGCGGAGACGCTCGCCTTACAGGTAAGAAAGAAAGATAATACATGTATTCGTCATAGACAACAAGTTAGCAGTACTGCAGTGGTAGCCGAGTGGTCGAACACTCGTCTTGCAATCGAAATGTGCAGGTTCAAACCCCGACTCGCACCTCTGAGTTTATGTACGAATCTCATTTCCATCCCAGATTATCACTTGCTATGAAACGGTGAAGGCAAACATCGTGAGGAAACCTGCACGTCTGAGGGAACTTGACTAGTTCTCGATAGATGTGTGAACCCGCACTGGGCCAGCGTGGTGGACTATGGCCCGAATCCTCCTCGCATTGAGGGGAGGCCCGTGCCCAGCAGTGGGACGTTAAAAGGGCTGTAATAGTAGTAGTAGTAGTATACTCGTATAAATAAGTAAATAAAATAGCAGTGGTAGCCGAGTGGTCGAACGCACGCTTTGCAATCAAAGTGCGCAGGTTCTATCCCCGGCTCGCACCTCTGGGTTCCATGTGCGAATCTCATTTTCATCTGAGATTATCACTTGCTAAGAAACGGTGAGGGAAAACATCGTGAGGAAACCTGTGTGCCCGGTATAATGGCAATAGGCTCGCCCCCTATTACATTGGGACCAAAATACATCGGCGAAGTGTGGGCGCACTGCAGTGCACCTCTGCCTACCCCTTCGGGGAATACAGGCGTGATGATGTATTTTTAAATTTTGTAATCTCAAAATAATAACTTTTTAATTAAATCATATTAAAATATATATACGCTACCTCTAAGGGTATCACATTTTTTGTCTGTCTGTTTGTTTTGGGTAAGTTCCAAAGCGTCTGGACCGATTTTGACGGGACTTTTACTGGCAGATAGTTGATGTTACATGGAGTAACGTAGGCTACTTTTATTTTATTTCTTATACTTTTGGTAATTAGGGTAGGGACCCTAATTACCCAAAGTATAAGAAATACTAGGTATTTATTATTAATATTAAGTATTTAGGGAAATTCCACTGGAACATAGCCAAAAAATTTTTTGGTTTGTTATGTCAGGAACGCGTTGACAAGTTGTCGGAGAGTTGTCGCCGCTACAAGAACCAGATCCGGCTGCTGCTGAACAAGCTAAAGGAGGTCGGCATAGAGGACGCCAGTGACCTCCTCGAGAACAATGGTGGGTAATCCTTACTAATATTATAAATGCGAAAGTGACTCTGTCTGTATGTTACGCAATCACACCTAAACTACTGAACCGATTTGAATGAAATTTGGTGCAGAGATATTCTAGAGCCTGAGAAAGGACATAGGCTACTTTTTAAATCGAAACAGTCTTGTTAGGGGTTGAAATAGGAGATGAAAGTTTTTGTGGGATGACGTTTGCAAAGATGTCATGATTACTTTTGGTCGCGATAACCGATAACGACGCAGGTGAAGCCGCGGACATAAGCTAGTATTTTATACAGCCCCTTTACGACCACCTGTAGTTGTAGTATGAGCGCCAAGACTAGACTTATGTCACGGAATATGATGATTGTATCTCTTTCCCTCGTATGATATAAGACAGAGAGCGACCGAGCGAATCCGTGACAGAGGTCGTGTCTTGACATGCGTGCTTACACCACTGTCTTGCAGCAATTTTTTGGAACGTAGTTCCTTATCGCGCGTTGCGAAAGGGGGCTAGACGGAAAAAATTAAGTCTAAATGAGTCGAGTTGTAACGACACTTTTGTAAATGTGTGTGTGAGAGTAAAAGTTGGAACGACACTTTTGTAAATGTGTGTGTGATTTGGATTGTGTGTGTGATTTCAATTTCCGATTCCGATTTCGATGTGTGTGTGTGTGTGTGTGTGTGAGTATGTATTTTTTATTTCAAAAGGAACTTCGTTCCATCCGGGTAGCCCTTGGCACCTCCAAGTTTTTTAATATTACTTTTAGTTTAAGACAGTTAACTTAGTACAGAATCTGTCAACAATTTACAGTTTGTATTGAAACAAAAATACTTTAAGGGGTGGTGGTGAGGGCCCAGAGTGTGTCAGAATTCCGTTATAACACTTTAACACTATAAATGAGGTGATCGCGCCCTACCATATTTTGCTGATATCAAAACGAACCGTATTGGCACATAGAAAAAGTTCATACTTCAACGAAATGCCAGTGTCTTTGCGAGCGAATTTTGGTGCGCGGGGACGTGGCTTATACCTTACAAATTTAATATTTATGTCTATTGACATTGAGTTCGTTATTGTATTGCAAAAAAACTTGAGAGGTTTCAAGGGACACCCGGATGGAACGAAGTTCCTTTTGAAATAAAAAAAGCAAAAAAAAAAACATATACATACACACACACACACACACACACATCGAAATCGGAATCGGAAATCGAAATCACACACACAATCCAAATCACACACACATTTACAAAAGTGTCGTTCCAACTTTTACTCTCACACACACATTTACAAAAGTGTCGGTCGACACTTTTAGTCTTAATTTTCTCCGTCTAGCCCCCTTTCGCAACGCGCCATAAGGAACTACGTTCCAAAAATAATTTTAAAGCGCGATTACGCACGTTCCAGCGGTTGGGTTTAATTGTGTAGTAGCTTCAAGGCATTAATTATTTAAAAAATAAAACGTGGTAGCCTCCTCCCGGGCAAGAACGCCCGCCTTGAACGTAAGGGGTGCAAGTTCAAATCCCGGGCCCGCACCTCTGAGATAATTTTCATGTGCGAATTTCATTTTCAACAATGATTACCACTTGCTGAACGGTGAAGGAAAACATCGTGAGGAAACCTGCACCTCTATATAAAGGCGTGTTAAGTTCACCAACCTGCACTGGGCCAGCGTGGTGGACTATGGCCCTAATCTCCCTCGTATTGAGGGGAATATCCCCGTTATATTGGCAATAGGCTCGCCCCCTATTAAATTGTGACGGAAATACATCTGCGAAGTGTGGGCGCACTACAGTGTAACTCTGCCTACCCCTTCGGGGAATACAGGCGTGATGATGTATCATTAAAACTTTTTTTAATTTCAGACACAGTCATACCGCCGAATGCGTCAATGACCCTCGACATGGCGCCCGTGACGCGCAAGAAAGAGAGGGAATATCTCGGCATGTTCGAATACAAGATCCAAGACGAGGGGATTATTATCAAGAAACTTATTACCGGTCAGTATTTCCTCTTTAGGGTTCCGTACCCAAAGGGTAAAACGGGAACCCTATTACTAACACTTCGGACACGTCCGTCCGTCCGTCTGTCACCAGGCTGTATCTCATGAATCATGATAGTCAGACAGTTGAAATGTTTAATTACCAACCTTATTTCATAGACTTAAAGCCCAAAGTCGCCGTGACCCTCCTCCCGGGCCTCCCTGCCTACATTCTGTTCATGATGCTGCGTCACATGGACCACGTGGACGACGAACCCAAGATGCATCAGCTGATGAAAGCGGTACGCACCGCAGTCAAGAAAAACCTCAAACGACGGACCGACAGCGTCGAGTACAATGCTCTGTGGCTCGCTAATATGTTGAGGTGAGTGCGATTTAACTGTCGCAAGTGCGATTTAATTGTTGCACGTGAGATATAATTGTCGCAATTGCGATTTAATATTCGAACGTGAGATTTAACGCAAGTGCGATTTAATTGTCGCACGTGAGATTGAATTGTCGCAATTGCGATAACATTGTGACAAGTGCGATTTAATTGTGGCAAATTCTATTATTGTCCGTATTGCGATAAAATTGTCGCAAGTGTCTTTAAATGGTCGTTGATGTGTCGCAAGCAAGATACAATTGTCCTAAGTGCGATTATTTAGTCGCAAGTGTGTATAAATTGTTGCGTTTACTTCCAGACTGCTGAACAATCTGCGTCAGTACAGCGGCGACAGTATCTACCAGCCGGCGAATACTCCGCGCCAGAACCAACAGTGTCTTCGGATCTTCGACCTCTCCGAGTACCGACAGGTTCTCAGCGACATTGCCGTATGGATATACCAAGGTACGTTCCTACTATGTTCATCTAGACTAATAATATTATAAAGAGAAAAGATTTGTATTTTTGTATGTAACGAATTAACTTAAAAACTACTTGACCGATTTCAAAAAATCTTTTGCCGTTAGAAAGCTACATTATCACTGAGTAAATAGGCTATATTAGAAACCCGTGCGAAGCTGGGAAGGGCCGCTAGTAATATTAATATGATATGATGAAAGAAAGTGATATAATGTTGGTGTCAGGGTTAATCCACCTGCTGGAGCGTCAGCTCGAGCGGCTCATAGTGCCGGCCATCCTGGAGCACGAGGAGATCAGCGGGCTGTCGGGCCCGGCTGGAGGACGAGCCGCCGCGCCAGTCCCCGCCGCCGCCGGGCCCGCGCGGCTCAAGCTGGAGCTGACGGCCACACACGAGCACTTGCACACCTACGCCGTCGATCAGCCCTTGAGGCTCACCATATTCAAACAGGTACGACCGAATCTCGAGTGAGACTAAAAATCGCAAGTGCGATTTAAAGTCGAGGGGTGAAAGGCTATTTGTCTTCAGCGACCCTTTTGGGCCATATTGACTTATATATATATTTGGAATCAGCAATTTTTTCTGCGTCGAATGAGTATCTTCTTCTTCTAATTTAAGGGCTCGGCCCTTGTCGGTGCATCTGATGTAGTCACCGCAATCTGAGTCGATCTAGTGCAGCCTTCTTCACCTCCACATACGACATGACACCAACCTTATCTTTTATTTGACTCATGTTGAACATGAAGTCCAGAAGTCCGCACTCGCGGTATGCCAGCGAGCAATGGAGCGCAGTATCCTCGGAGTCAAGATTACTGACCGAATCCGGAATACTGTGCTGCGCTCCAAGACACAAATTAGTGACGTAGGTCAACAAAAAGCTGCCAAGCTAAAATGGAACTGGGCTGGACACATCTGCCGTTTATCAGAACAACACTGGGCGAAAATAACCACAGAGTGGATCCCCGGTAATGCAAGAAGACATCGCGGCAGGCCCATCAGGAGATGGCGGGATGAACTGGACTCCCATCGAAAAGAGTGGCCTATCTTAGCGCAAAATAGAGAAGAATGGAGAAAGGGTCCCTCCCCTTCTTTTGGGGTCTTTGCCCAGCAGTGGGACGTTATAGACTCATAATAATAAAAACGTGTAATTGATGCGGCAATCATTGTACCGATAGTCGTTTCCGCCCATGGCTTATTAGCCAAGAGCCTCGACAAACACCTAAAGAGGCTCGCGTTAGGCGGCTGGATCAAGGGACAGATTCAGAAGGCGGTACTTCTGGAGACGGCGCGCATTGTGAGGAAGTTCCTCTCTCTGGAGCCCTAACCACTGGTAACTAGGACCCTGTTCCAGATGCCGGTGGGGAACTGTTTTTTATATTTTTAAATCATCATCATCATCATCATCACGCCTGTATTCCCCGAAGGGGTAGGCAGAGGTGCACTGTAGTGCGCCCACACTTCGCCGATGTATTTTTGGTCCCAATGTAATAGGGGGCGAGCCTATTGCCATTATACCGGGCACATTCTTCCCAATACGAGGGAGATTTTTGGGCTATAGTTCACCACGCTGGCCCAGTGCGGGTTGGTGAACTTCACACGCCTTTCTATAGACGTGCAGGTTTCCTCACGATGTTTTCCTTCACCGTTTCATAGCTAGTGGTAATCTCGGATGAAAATGAGATTCGCACATAAATCCCAGAGGTGCGAGCCGGGGTTTGAACCTGCACACTTTGATTTGCAAGGCGTGCGTTCGACCACTCGGCTACCACTGCTTTATTTTTAAATGTATATTTTACATATATATTTAAAAATGTAATTTATAAGAAAGATAAGAAATAAAGAAAAACGTTGAATGGGTATGCTTTCCTGCAAAGTGCAAACAGTGTCGCTTCAGTCAAATGGCCTTTCAAACCTCGATGTGGTGCTCATAGTAAAAGCTATGCTTAGTTTGGGATCATCCAACTAGTATGTGTTCTCTGGCTATATTTATTTATTTACCAACGGCGTTCGTCCACAGTTATTCTACTATATCTGCGCGTACAGCTTGAATCAGCTGCTCCTGCGTAAAGACCTGTGCTGCTGGGCCAAGGGTCTGCAGATCAGGTACAACATATCTCACCTGGAGACCTGGATTAAGGAACACCTGGCCGAATACGGACAGAAGAGCGTAAGTTTGCCAAATACTTTATACATGACAAGGGAATGTCCTAATTAATTGAATTTTGAGAAAAAAACACGGAAAGATTAAAAATATTAATATTTTTATTCAGATGCAATAACTTTTGCGTATAACAAACTTCGTGGACATTCGCAGTTCTTTTCGTTTTGGCCATAAACATAACTGTATCTTTGGCGTAATCTGTTAATTTTTTTTTTAATTCTAATGATTAGAATTCAAAATAAGAAGTAAAGAAAAAGTAAGAAGTAGGAGATTAGAATGGTTTGGACATGTGATGAGAAGAGATGAGAATCATGTGACTAAAAGATTGATGAGTATAAATGTGGACGGATATAGAGCGAGAGGAAGACCCAAGAATAGATGGATGGACTGTATAAAGGGCGATATGAATGAGATCGGAGTGTACGTCAGTATGAAGGAAAAGCGAGATGAATGGAAGAAAAAGACATACTGCGCCGACCCCAAATAATGGGACAAGATAAGGCAAATGATGATGATTAGAATTCAAAATGCCATAGACAAATATATGAGTCAATAAAAAAATAAAAAATATTAAAATTTGTGACATTCCCTGTTATTTGCCTGTCTTATTATATATACTCCAGGCTTTCAGAAGTCCGAAATAATACTTTGACGTCTGCATCAGTATCGCGTATACAACTGAATGGTATAAAATTATCGAAATTCTATAACTCGTAATATCTCGAGTCCTATGTAAAATTTGCATGTTCTGTTTTGTGAATATTGGTAGTCGCCCCTCATAAGTGTAGTTTACACTGCTGAATAGGGTTGTGGATGTACCCAAACGCCAGAACACGATACCCGCGACAAATATTCAAATGTCCATAACTCAGAAACTATGATAGTTAGGTATAAACTCTTTATTGAACAACCACATATGAGCTACTCGTATGTACCTGAAATATTTCGGACTTTTGATACACCATGTATATATTTATGTTATGTTTAAGGTTGAAGAGATCCTGGGTGTTCTCAAGCCCATCACGCAAGCCGTACAGCTGCTGCAGGCTAGAAAGTCCATGCAAGATGTCCAGTCCACAGTGGATATGTGCGCGAATTTGAATGCCATGCAAGTTTGCAAGGTACGGTAACGTTCAAACTAATATTAACCCTGTGTCCTGTACGCTGATGCAATAGCAGTGGTAGCCGAGTGGTCGGACGCTTGCTTTGCAATCGAAGTGTGCAGGTTCAAACCCCGGCTCGCACCTCTGGGTTTTATGTGCGAATCACATTTTCATCCGAAATTATCACTTGCTATGAAACGGTGAAGGAAAACATCGTGAGGAAACCTGCACGTCTGACGGAACTTGACTAGTTTTCGATAGATGTGTGAAGTCTGCCAACCCGCACTGGGCCAGCGTGGCGGTCTATGGCCCAAATCTCCCTCGTATTGAGGGGGAATGTGCCCGGTATAATGGCAATAGGCTCGCCCCCTATTACATTGGGACCAAAATACATTGGCGAAGTGTGGGCGCACTGTAGTGCACCTCTGCCTTCGGGGTATACAGGCGTGATATCATTATATTATTATTTATCAGATCCTGAACATGTATACTCCGGCCGAGGAGTACGAGGTGAAGGTTACCCGTGAGTTCATTCACGAGATACAGAAGAAAATGCAGGAGAAGGCTGGTACCAACCCCGACAAGGAACCGGTAAGTGTCAATAAAAAATCTCGAAAACATGTTAACCGACCAGAGGTAGGGGGCCGTTCAAGTATTACGTAATCACTATGGGGGGTGGAGGGTCTTTGCTTTGCATATTTTGGATGACATGGGGGGTAGGGGAGTCTAGATGATGATTTCGTCATCGGTAGTTGTTTACTTTTTTACACGAATGGCAACCCTCAGATAGCAGTGGTAGCCGAGTGGTCGAACGCACGCTTTGCAAATCAAAGTGTGCAGATTCAAACCCCGGCTCGCAGTTCTGGGATTTATGTGCGAATCTCATTTTCATCCGAGATTATCACTTGCTATGAAACGGTGAAGGAAAACATCGTGAGGAAACCTGCACGTCTGAAGGAACTTGACTAGTTTTCGATAGATGTGTGAAGTCTGCCAACCCGCACCGGGCCAGCGTGGTGGACTATGGCCTGAATACCCCTCGCATTGAGGGGAGGCCCGTGCCCAGCAGTGGGACGGTAAAAGGGATGTAGTAGTAATTATAATATTGAAAAAAAATTTAAAATTGAAAAATGTCTACGTAAGTGTAGGGGGAGGGGGTAAAAGCTTTGCTTACTTTTGCTGACAAGGGGGATGGGGGGGAAAATAATTGTAATAAATCTGCTTACGCAATATTTGAACGGCTCCTAGCCTACGTTAAAAAAATGTCGCTTAGGTCACCTTACGCCACTCGATATGATGAGTATGTGTTGTGTGCCGATATTTACCTACAGAATGTTTCAGAAGTCCGAAATAATACTTCGAAGTTTGCATCGGTATCGGGTATAGAACTGAATACTATAAAAATTTGATCGAAATTGGACCATGTTTTTCCAACTTTTTTTCGTCGGCAATATCTACAGCGTGTATCAGAAGTCCGAAATAATACTTGGGGGCCATATAGGACAGATGATAAGCAATCAACACGCTCAAGCAAAATATACGTAACTAATTTAGTTTCTGAGCAATTTGTGTCCAAAGTTGGTGTCAAAACTTACGCACCGCGACCCTAAAAATCAGCTGATAAGGCGAATGAACTCGCTTTAAAATGATGAGGGAGTGATAGATATGACACAAGGTTTTTACCTACGAGCATAGTTCAATACAGAAATAAAAATCGGTCACTGTAGTTACCTAACTATGACAAAAAATCATACTTCATTGAAATCAATGTAAAGTAAAACTTCTCCACGAGCAAATAATCCATTTTCGTTTTAGTTTTCGTGAACGGATTTCTTTTTAAACTGAAACTTAGGGAGAGTTGATTAAAAGAAAAAAAATATTATTTTATTATTATTGTTTGTCTTTATCATAATCACTACAATTCTTAGAACCATCACTACATCACTACAAGTAGGTACCTAATGATGTAGAAAATTATTAGAATTGGTCTGGCATATCTGAAAGACTTTAATCTATGATTACTCTAATAATCATGGCCGCGAATATGTCAATGTAGTGAACATTAGCGGGCGGAGATATCACACACAAGGACAATTTTCGTCCAGTGACAAATCATCGGCCATATTGCATCAGCGGTGATTGGCCCAGCGTTGCAGCGCGGTAAAACACTGTGCCTTCGTGCAATGTCGGAGCGGTCCTTTGATATTTTTATTCAGTAATAATAACGTAAATCAAAATATTTAGTTCCTTGCAATCCGTCAAGGCGTTAACTTGTGTTCCGAAAAATGTCTCGCTCTCCGCGTAATAGTGAAGTGTTTTCAAACTCGGAAAACTGTGAGATGATTTTGTGCATTGGTGCGACTAAAGGGAATACCGGTAACAGTTTTGTGATTTCTTTTGTGTCCTCTAAAAAACGTGAAAGTAATATTTACTCAAGTGTGCAGGTGGGTAGGTACCTACCTAGCTCTTTGTGATATGTGAGAAGTGAATAAATTCCAATTAAACCCATGGATTGATACACTGCACACATGGCCACGGGTAAATACTTACCTACTATTATTATCTTTATTTCATAGCAGTTTTAAGTCGGACGATTAGGTCATTTAATTAAGTAAGTGGTTACCCAGATACCTACTTACTATTAAAATTAGTGAAGAAAATCTGTTAAATGAAAACTTACGTACCTACCTACCAACTAAAAACTTCGATAAGGTCGCTAGTCGCTACCCAGATACCTACTTACTATTTACAATTAGTGAAGAAAATCTGTTAAATGAAAACTTACGTAGGTACCTTCTAATTTACAATTTTAATAACCTTACCAACCTACTTCTTAAGAAGGTAGTTATGTAATTAGGTAGATACCTAGACAACTGTTGTAAAAAGAAGTCATACATCTTATTCATTAGTACCTAAATAGTGTTTGTATGGTAGGTAGGCCGTCTGGGATCCTAGATAGATACCTACACACTAACCCAAGTTTCAATAGCACAAATCCCGTACGGTAAAGCTGTAAAGGCCGCTCACGGCCAACAGCGTAGTCATTATCAAAAATAAAACAGCTACCAGGTACATTTTGATAGAAAGCTACCTACCAAACCACAAAAGATTTAATAATGTTTACTATTTAGCAACAACAATAAAATGTATGAATGCGTTTTACAAAAAGTGTCTCGATACCTACCTACTTACTTATTTACCTTCATTAAAGGAAGCTTGGTTCTCGGCGGTTAAATTTTACAGTAATTTCATTACCAATGCTTTGGTCATTCTCATACCTACCTAGGAATATCAAAATTTCTGTCAATTACAATGACCGACGAGTGCGAAAGAGAGGCGCGAGTGCGAAGGAGACCGCTGTGGGCGAGTTGGCAACGGGCGACCGACACAATCAAAGCCGCTCAAAGACACCGCTGTGCCGCGCGCCGGCCGGCCGCGTGCCGCCGCCGCTTCACCCCTGTACCCCACCCCCGCGCGGCTCGTGTGTTAGATTAGAGTACTAGTACCCGCTGTGGGCGGGGTTTGTCACAATGGGTGTGAAGCATTGACCTTTAAATAAACAGCTGGTTCACGTTTTGCGAAGGGCCGACCGAAAATTGTTTAAAAAATGAATTTCCTAGTTTTGTATGAAAGAATAAAGTTAAGAATTTTAACTTAATGTCTGGGCCATATAGCTCCACTCCTTATAGCGATATACAGGTTCAATTATTATTTCGGACTTCTGATACACCCTGTATAACTCGTAATATCTCTAGTACTATGTAAAATTTGAATATTCTCTTTTGTGAATATTGGTAGTCACCTCTCATAAGTGCAGTTTACACTGCTAAATAGGATTATAGGTGTACCCAAAGGCCAGAACACGATACCTGTGACAAATATTCAAAGGTCTATAACTCACAAACTATTATAATTATGTATTATCTGTCTTTACATAGCATCCACATATGAGTTACCGTATATGTACCCAAAGTATTATCTCGGACTTCTGATACACCCTGTATGTATGATGTATTTTTTTTGTTGTTGCAGCAAAATCTTCTTATGGACTCGAAGATGATATTCTCAGTGCAATTCCCGTTCAATCCGTCACCCATACGTTTAGAAGCTATCGAACTGCCCGAAGTTCTTGAGCTGGATGGTCTACTCACCAAGATATAATGAGAAGAATGAAGAGAAACAGTAGACGGTGAGACCGGATATTTATAAATAGGGCGCACAGTGGGGCGGATTAGATTACATGGTGATAATTCCATTCACACCATACCAACGTAGACAGAACGGCGATACACTCACCAAGTTACTTCTTATAAAATCAGCTATCTGCCAGTGATGGTCCCGTCAAAATTGGTACGTCCGTACCCGAGATAACCCCGGTCAAACACACAGGCAGACATTTTAAAATCTTTTTTTTTTTATCATTAGTGGGTACTGTTTATACCGATGGGTAAGGCGAAACGGCTCAAGCGCCATGTTGGGCGATATTGTTATATGTATCGTTGGTATCAGCGAATTTTTCTCCGTCTTTTGAGTTGGGTTTCGTGCAAAGTGGCGCTTAAGTCAATTCGCCTTTTAACATTCGATATGAATTTAGTAAAATGCTGTTTCTTTGACATTATGAACAGACACCTTAATTTTATTTATCTGTATAGATTTGGTGTCAGAAAAAAAAAACAGTAACTCTAAATAACTGTTATTAATATTGCCGTATTGTTGTTGTTCGTTATGCGAACGCGTATATTATTCCATTATTGCCATACAAAAAAAATTAAAACATTATATTAGGTGCCATTGAGTGTATTTTTTTAAAAAATTGGTAACAATTTTTTTTTTTTTTTATTTCCAACTTGATTCTATATGGGTATACTAAACATTAAAATATAGGTTCTAAATGTATGAGAAATCTGAAATATTAATCGTTTTTTATAAAGATTTTGGATGTGTTCTGTTTTCCTTAAACAAATGTACAGGATTTGAAATAAAGATTAATACAACAGTGGTCTCAGCACGCATGTCAAGACAAGACCTCTGTCACGGATCGGCTTGGTCGCTCTCTGTCTTATTTCATACGAGAGAATGAGATATAATCAACATATTCTGTGACATAAGTCTAGTCTTGGCGTTAATATTTTTTTTATATTTTTTTGTCGAATTACTTAAAAATAAAAAAAAAATGTGATCAATATTTTGTCTATATCTACTAACTACAGCCCTTTTAACGTCCCACTGGGCACGGGCCTCCCCTCAATGCGAGGGGGATTCAGGCCATACTCCACCACGCTGGCCCAGTGCGGGTTGGCAGACTTCACACATCTATCGAGAACTAGACAAGTTCCCTCAGACGTGCAGGTTTCCTCACGATGTTTTCCTTCACCGTTTGTGATAATCTCGGATGAAAATGAGATTCGCACATAAATCCCAGAGGTGCGAGCCGGGGTTTGAACCTGCACACTTTGATTTGCAAGGCGTGCGTTCGACCACTCGGCTACCACTGCTATTGTCTATGTAAAATGATTTCTTTTACTATTCGTGATAAAGGGTAACAGGTTTGTATACCCAATAATACCCATATTGAATCATATTGTTTATGTGCATCAGGGGCGTTAGCACGCATGTCAAGACAAAACCTCTGCCACGGATTGGCTCGTTCGCTCTCTGTCTAATTTAATACGAGAGAAAGAGACAACATCAAGATATCCCGTGACATACGTCTAGTCTTGGCACACATGCTGCAACTACAGTTTAATACGTATGAATAATAAAAAAAAAATCGAAGAGTGGAAAGGCTATTTGACTTAAGCCTGTCATCCCTCGACATGATAAATAATAATTACTTATAATATTATTTTTTTTTGTTTATTGTTTTGTGAAATTATCTTAAATTATAATTTATAAACTTTCAAAGTTATATAAAGTTGCAGTTATTAAAATGGGTTATTGTGCCATTGTAGTACACATTTCTAACAGATTAACATAAGCACTGTAAACGGTTTGTAGACGAATTGAGATTTTCTATAAATTTGGATGTTAAACTATTTAATTTCAGCCTATCTAGGTTCAACGCATATTCAGTGTATATTTAAATATATTATTGGTCATAGCAACTTTATTGAGGGCTGAAAAGCTGTTTGTCTTAAGCGACACTCTTGGGCGATATTTACTAATACATATATGGAATTAGCTATTGTTTCTGCGTCGATTGAGTATGCCCTCCTGTTTTTTAACCTATATTGTCCCACTGCTGGGCAAAGGTCTCCCCCATTCTCCTCCACACATCTTTATCTCCTGTCAGATCACTCCATCCCTCCAGATAACGGTCTAGGTCATCGCACCACCTTTTCCTGGGTCGACCGCGGCGGCGGTGTCCGTTATCTGGGATCCATTCGGTACAATTTTTGGCCCACCGGGTGTCATCCATTCTTTTTAGATGACCTGCATAAAGTTAGAAAAATGTCGCTTAGGTCGAATAGCCTTTCACCCCTCGATACAATGTTCTATAATTATTTAATTTGTACAACAATAATTAGTATAGTTACCTACCTATTATAATAAATAATATATTTAATAGTAAATATATAGAATCAAGACTTCGAATTAGCAGAATTTAATATGGCTTGTAATATTTGTGTATCTAACTAAAATAATAATGTATCATTTAAAATAATGTCAAAACTATAATATTGAGGAGTGAAAGGATATTTGAATGAAGCGACACTTTTGGGCGGTATTTACTTATGTACATATTCGGAATCGCCGATTTTCTCTGCGTCGAATGAGTATACTCTCCTTTAAAGTTGTCTCCTCGTTTTAAAGTCTCCTTTAAAATGTCGCTTGAGTGAAATAGCATTTCACGCCTCGATATCATTGTTATACAGGGTGTATCGTAAGTCCGAAATAATACTTTAGGTACATATACGGTAGCTCATATGTGGCTGCTTAGTGAAGACAGTTTATACTTAACTATCATAGTTTCTGAGTTGTAGACCCTTGAATATTTGTCACAGGTATCATGCTCTAGCCTTTGGGTACATCCATAAACCTATTCAGCAGTGTAAACTACACTCATGAGGGGCCACTACCAATATTCACAAAACAGAACATGCAAATTTAACATGGGTCTCGATATATTACGCGTTATAGAAATTAACGACGAAAAAAAGTCGAAAATATATTTTTTCGACTTTTTTTCGTCGTTCATTTCTCGAGGTCGAATTTCGATCAAATTTTTATACCATTCAGTTGTATACCCGATACTGATGCCAACGTCAAAGTATTATTTCGGACTTCTGAAACAACCTGTATAATTTGTTACATTAAAATATAGAAGATCACTAAACATGTTAATACTGAGTAGTTCTGTCATCCGATGACTAAAAAGCCGTTAAGTGACATTTTGGCTAATATAATAATGGCTAACATAGTGGCATAATTTGAGTTATACAACACATGAAAGCCAAACATTTTCTCTATCTGCCAGTCTTGGTCTTATTTTTCTAACTTGTATAGTTATCAAGATAAGTGGAGACAAATATCTACGCCTTCACAATTTCTAAAGAAATGACTTTCTGCATATTTGCTTGTATCTTAAAATTGAGTGTACTCACATAAATAGCTTCTTAATAGTGTGAAAACTAAACGTTTTATCTATAATTCACTCTAGGCTCTGTAGCATGATGGCGTAGACATGTCTTATCTCTTTCAACTGTCAGATTTGTCTAGAAAATGGCGTCGCATTGGGCTTTTTGTACTGGACATAGTGTGATGTCATTTTCTCTACAAATCTGACAGTTGAAAGAGATAAAACTTATGTCTACGCGGTCATGCTACATGGCCTGTTTTATCTTTCTATCTTATATATTGTATTAAGATATATATAAACAAATTTATGTGTTTCTATATTTGCTAGTGAGATTATTTTCACATTTTTGGTGGTAACTCAAAATTTGGGTTTTGCTCACTTAAAGGCCTTTTAGCCATTGGATGAGAGAGTTAGATGCTCTTAATTCTCGATGCGAGGCATAGCTTTAACTCTAGGCTGCCTCAGAGTTGCTATAGGTACATAGTACACAATAGTATAAGGTTCAAGTACTTAATATAGATTAAAAAACGCCGAGGTATGACGATATTGATGTTATGTTGGCACAGTTTAAACTGGATTTAGTACTTAATATATTGCTGTCTTGCTCATCTATTACGGTCGTGAGAAGGATGGCAATACACTTGGTATGGTGACAGCAGAATCACTATCCTTTTTTTTGTTTTTTTTTCCGGTTTAATGATTTTTACTGTTGTTTTCATTTTCTATTAGCTGATTTATCTACAGTATTTTTTTTAAATATCCAAATAAGTTCCATATCTCTTCGTAAATCTCCAAAAATCGTAAAATGAGTTATACCTTTGGAACGACCAGGTTTTTCTGCGTCGTTTGTTCTGGCGTTATTTGTTTAAATCAAAATATATATCTTTGAAAGTATTTAGCAAGAAGTATTTAGATAAAGTATTTAGTTAAGTTTAGTCTACCTCGGCAACATTCCTTATCAAATTAAGTTTATAATCAACGAAATTATTTGTATTAGTTAATTATAATGAATTCTATACAATTTGTTGTTGAATTGAAAGTTATTTTTACTGATTAGTTCAAATTATTATTATAATTTTTCGCAATTTCTGAAGTATTTTAGGTTTGATGTGATAAAATTGCAAAGAATCCCGCACATGAAGGCGTGAAGACGCGTCTAATTCTTTGCTAATAACAAAAGGAACTGTATTGACTGACAGATAAGGTGCATTGTTCAATGAAATTACATTGACAGTGCAAACAAATTTTGGCGCGCAGTGCTTTTATCACAGTAATGTAGTCTTTATATCGAGGGGTTAAAGGTTATTAGAATGAACCGACACTTTTGGGCGATATCTATTTCTATACTAATATTATAAAGAGGAAAGATTTGTATCTTTGTATGTAACGAAGCAGTGGGCAAGAACGCCCGCCTTGAACGTAAGGGGTGCAAGTTCAAATCCCAGGCCCGCACCTCTGAGATAATATTCATGTGCGAATGTCATTTTCAACAATGATTACCACTTGCTGAACGGTGAAGGAAAAACATCGTGAGGAAACCTGCACGTCTATAGAAAGGCGTGTGAAGTTCACCAACCCGCACTGGGCCAGCGTGGTGGACTATGGCCCAAATCTCCCTCGTATTGAGGGGGAATGTGCCCGGTATAATGGCAATAGGCTCGCCCCCTATTACATTGGGACCAAAAATACATCGGCGAAGTGTGGGCGAACTACAGTGCACCTCTGCCTACCCCTTCGGGGAATACAGGCGTGATGATGTATTATTATTATTAGTATGTAACGAATTAACTTAAAAACTATTGGACCGATTTCAATAATTCTTTTACCGTTAAAAAGCTACATTATCACTGAGTAACATAGGCTATATTATAAACCCGTGCGAAGCCGTGACGGACTGCTAGTTGACTTGTATACGGATTTGGAATCAGGATTTTTTTGTGCGTTGAAAGAGTATGCTCTTCTGTAAAGTTAACAAAATGTCGTTCAAGTCAAAAAGCATTTCACCCCTCGATATTATGTTAGAGTAACTATTATACTTAATTATTTTACCAAATTTTTCAAATATTCAATACAATTTGTATCAGAAGTCCGAAATAATATTTTGGGTACATATACGGTAGCTCATATGTAGATGCTTAGTGAAGACAGATTATACCTAACTTACATAGTGTCTGAATTATGGACCTTTGAATATTTGTCACAGGTATCGTGTTCTGGCCTTTACGTACATCCATAACCCTATTCAGCAGTGTAAACTATACTTATGAGAGGCGGCTAACAATATCCACTAAACAGAATATCCAAATTTTGCATAGAATTCGAGATATTACAAGTTGTAAAAATTGACGACGAAAAAAACGTTGAAAAAACATATTGTTTTCTTATATTTACGCGAATACTATACATTGAAATTTAACTATTTTACGGATTTTATCGCGTTTATTGTTGTCGGGAAAATAAAATAGTAAATAAACGCGATAAAATCCGTAAAATAGTTTGAAAAAACATGTTCGAATTTCGATCACATTTTTACACCATTCAGTTGTATACCCAATACTGATGCACACGTCAAAGTATTATTTCGGACTTCTGAAACATCCTGCATAACTAATAGAGAAATATATTTAAATAATAATTAAAATAATGTTACCATCTCTTATTTATAGGTGCTAATGAATTATTATTTTATTTTGTATTCAGTTATGAAACATTCCAAAACGTGAATATATATATATATATTCTTTTAGATAATTCTTGATTTATTGATTCCTAAATTTGTGTAATTAAATCACAACTTTTTTCTTTTTTCACTCATTAAATATCGATTCAGAATCGGATAAATCGATGAATATTTATTTTTGTTCATTATTTTTGCTTAATAATAATAGTGTGCAGAATCACCTCCCCCTAAAGTATTGAAGTCACCTAATTCTATCGTTGTAGAGACAAGAAAGTCATATACAAACTTGAACGTATGATACTATCAAGGGAAAGCTCCTTCTTGCTTCTCGCGGTGGCCTGCTGTTTAAACTCATAGTTTAGTATAAATATTTATTAGGTGTTGGTATCTTTCTTGTAAATGTAGTAAAAAAAAAACATAATATCCTGTGTTGTATATATTGGGAATAATAATAGAAGGTGCTCAAGTTGGAAACTTTTCAGGGCATTATTAAAAAATATATATATCTACTTAGTTAAATTTTTAAATAAAATGCTTATATTCAAATTATTGTAATGGTATTGCAATTGGATTGTTAATCATTTATCGTTAACAAATGTAGCTATTTATTATTTAAATTAGTTCATGACATACGTAATACCTACTGAGTACTATCTACTAGGTAATACCTACTGAGTACCACGTACTAGTTACTAGGTACAACCAACTAACGTTTTACTAAAAATGCAAATAAAAACAATGATAAAAACAAATTATATGCAAAGTAATTCCTCTACATCGTCGTCGATACCAAGACTAGCCAGCAACCTGGCGGAATGGCGATTCTTATTAGACGGTCTAGTGGTAGGCTTGGTCTAGTGTTTTGAGCGGCTACCGCTCGGCTCGGGTTCGATTCCTGCCAGTGGTAAATTTGGCCTTGTCGGAATTTGCCCTAGTCTGTCCTAGTCCATTGTATGGTACCTACATTCAAAACTTCACTGAGTTTGTGATCATACGATGACTATGTGTTGTTAAAACCAGCCTGCTGTGGTGTTAGCAGGCATATCAAGACAAGACCTCTGTCACGGATTGGCTCGGCCGCTCTCTGTCTTATTTCATACGAGAGAACGAGACATAACCAACATATTCTATGACATAAATCTAGTCTTGGCGCACATGCTAAAACTACAGGTCAAGTGAAGCAGTAAACAGGCTAGGTACTAGTTACTAGGTAGTACCTACTAGGTACAAACTACTAGGTAGTACCTACTAGGTACAACTACTAGGTAGTAGGTACCCACTAGGTACAACCTACTAGGTAGTGCCTAGTAGTAGTAGTACCTTACTCGGCGGTACCTAACCTAAGTACTTGCCAAATGCGGTTAATCCGGGATAAGAAAACGCCTCGTATTACAAAATTATTTGTATATTGCTGCGTTAACCTTCAGTGGGGATTATAACTTCTAACTATCATATAATAAATACCAATATAGATAAAATGATTGCATTTCAATAAAGTTTATCGGTGATTAGTCCTCGATCCATGTTGGTTGATTTTGTAGCTACACGTCGCTGTTGGATTTTACGTTCAAACGCCATAAGGTAGAATTCTTTGGTAGGGTAACATACAAGTTTAATATGTATTTTAATTGGGAAGTTAAATTGCGTCTAAATGATAACCAAGCAATGCCTAATTAATTTTCAATCATTAAAACAATTAATTTTCTGTCTTTTAATCGACTTGTAGCAATTCCGCAAATAATCGTACATTTCATCAGCGGATTCATATTTGGTGTCATTTATTTAAGTACCTAATAGATAATACATTCGTTTAAAATGAATAACTGGGTATACCTGTCCAGCATTATTGTTATAATATTACTTAGATTTGTTGACAGTTAATGGAGTACAAAAACTGTAAAAATATTACAAGGTATTTTATAATAATACTGCTATAAGAGGCGGTTTGACCATAGACTCATTCGTAGAAGTTTCTGGTTTATGCAGCATGTACTTAATTTACTTAGCTCAAGAATTCTTGGCAGTGGGAGGGTTTACTTCGTTCTTGGGTTTTGAACTGGATTTTACAAAGCCAAAGTCAATAAAACTATGTTTTGGTGGTTAGAATTAACCAATCCTAAATCCTGGAATGTTTGTTACGTGATAAAATATAAAAAATATCTTTCAATTTATCATTTGCCGTTAATAAAATGATATCGCTTTATTTCAATTTGAAATAATATACATATTAAAAGCAATACGTTGCATATCTCTGTATTTGTTTTAGTAATAAAATCGATAATTAATCTTATGATTGTTGAGATATTTCTCGATTAGTTTATTCTCTCTTTAAATGTCCGGCCATTTTGTTTTAATGCTGTCGCCGTATTTTTTTTTGTTAGCGCGAATAAAGGCAACGTAGTTCAGCCATTTTGTTAATTGTTATAAGAAAAATATATGACAAATTGTTATTAATAATATTTATTGCATTATATTTGTGTTTTTGTTAAACAAAATTACTTATTATGTGAATGATTGTATCAAATAATCTATATTCCTTATATACCATGGTTGATAATTATTTTTTTATAATAATGTTGCAAAATTTATTTATTATTAAAAATTGAAATATATTAAATTGTATCGTGTGTGCTGTGACCTGTTAATTCCATAGAAGTTAGTGTTACATGCAGAAATATGTATTTCGTTGTAAAGTGCATAAATAAATAAATTAATGTTAGCAAAGGTCACATTTTTTAATACCTACGCCTATTTATAATGAGCCAATGATATTATGGGATTACAGGAGATAGACGCTCCTATCTTCACACACCCTCAAATGCCCTATAAGCGGAATGTGTTGGATAAGGTTTGAATATGCTTTAAGGGTCCACCATATACCAAACACGGAATTACCCATAACTTAGGTTATTTCTCACATGTATATCGTGCTATTTTGAACAATGATTACCTACTTGCTCTACGGTGGAGGCAAACATCGTGGGGAAACTTGCACGTCTATAGAAAGGCTATCTAAATGTGGCAAAAAGACATAAATAATAATTGGACTCCTTGATAATCTGACGTAGGTATGTGTCAAATTCACACAAAATTTGAAGTGTGAAACTCAAATATCAGGAAAAGGATTGTTATAATAATTTGTTGCCTCCTAAGCTAGTCGATGGAATAACGGGCGAACCTATTGCAATTAAACTGGGCTCATTCCCCATCAATTCGAGAGAGATCCGAGCCATAGTCCACCACGCTGACCCAGTGCGGGCTAGTGAACTCCACAGACTTGCTGTGGTCTCAGCACGCGTGTCAAGATAAGACCTCAGTCACGGATTGGCTCGGTCGCTCTCTGTCTTATTTCATACGAGAGAAAGAGACAACAACAAGATATTTCGTGACATACGTCTAATCTTGGCGCTCGTGCCACAAGTGCTGGTTTCCTCACAATGTTTCTTGCAACGTCCAGCAAGTGGTTATCATTATTGAAAATTACATTTACAAATGTAATCCGAAAAGCCCAGACGGGCAAGACCGGGGTTTGAACCTGAACCCCTTGCGTATAAAGCTGGTTTTTTGTAGTTGCAGCAAGTGTGTCAACAGTAGACGTATGTCACGGAATATCATCATGTTGTCTCTTTCTCTCGTATGAAATTAGACAGAGAGCGAGTGCTTTCGTTGAGTGGTCAAGATAAATGTCGGTTACTGTCCCGTCACCATTTCAATCTTAATACACATTGTAATCGTGTTGTAAATAATCGAAAGATAAATATTTTATTGCCCACTACTCATAAACTAATCCTACATAATCTTATCAGGGTTTTTTATACTATGTGACTATAATGGGTATCAGAAGTCAGCAACCCTTCGTTATGAGTTTGCGAAATCGTTTAATTAATGAAGATAATAAATACATCATCACTCCCATTTTCCCCGAAGGACTTATTTTTTTTAACCGACGAAAAAAAAAGGAAGAGGTTCTCAATTCGACGCGTATATTTTTTTATTACGAAATAATGATATGATGATGCGAAATGTCTTCGGCTGTCGTTAGCGAGTATTTCAGCCAGTGTCAAGTAAATTCATATCACGTGTCAGACATTGGCGAAATACCCGCTCTAGTCGCAGGTGAAGCCATTCCTCATCTTATTCCATTAAATATCATAATTTCGCTCATTTCGTAAAATAATAAGATAAAAGAGTCTGAGAAAGTATTGTTTTATTATTAAAATTAGAGGTGAAACGGATAGTGATTTGGCCGGATACCGGATACTGGATATTCGGCAAGTTACCAGGCCGGAGCGCCGGATATCCGGCTCTTTCGCTAAAGGGTCGGATATCGATTCGAGATGTCTTTAGGAAGCGTCATATAACGCGATCGTTATGTTACTCGCAGTTGTCAAGGTTAGCTAGAATTTATCTTTCAGCACCTGGCAGGAGCGTTTGCAGCGAAAGGCTATTTTCAGAAGCTGGTCTGGTATACGAAGTCTAGCGGAGTCGCCTCTTACAAAAGCACAAAATTTGGTATTAAGTCACCACGATATGCCATTAATTTTTGAATGATAATAATATAATTTAAAACAAATATTTTTGACGTGCGATTATATAAATAAACGGTGTCCATAACCTATTGTGGTATGATTTACCTTGTGATTTTTTTTTAAATTTCACTATCCGGTATCCGGCCGGATACTGAATTAATAAATATCCGGTATCCGGCCGGATACTGAATTACTATCCGGTATCCGGCTGGATACTGAATTACTATCCGGTATCCGGCCGGATAGTGAAAACAAGGCCGGATACCGGATAGTTGCCGGATATCCGTTTTATCTCTAATTAAAATCATTCGCCATCTTTATCACATTCATGACCGATTTTTGTTTACAACGTGTATTTATTGGATATTTCCTTGCTTGAATTTGGCAGAACACCAGCTAATAAATTTCATCATTTTGTGGCGAACCCTATATTTCGCCACAAAGCAGAACTTCCGCCAGTCGCCACTAGATGACGCGACTACCAACACATCGCAATTCTACGCGTACAAGAAACCGAGTCGACATACAAAGTACTATGAAAATCCTGGCTCGCGCAAGAAGAGTTCTCGATCTGACCTATATATACAAATTCCCCAACCACCACTCCTCCGCCTCAAACAGACACCGACCTCGCCTGCGAGGTCGAGGAACCCCCTTTTCTGCTCGTAGGTGCATCTTTGCACCTAGGAGCGCAGTTATTACCTCTCCCCTCACGGTAACTACCCTAGCCGAGGTCGTGCTCTCTGTGGCGCCCTTGAGCTAGTTGCCCTCCTCTTCCGCCCTTAAGGCTTTGGTTAAAGTCGCACTCTGCACTCGCTACTCCTCCGGTGAAGCTGTAAAGGCCAACTCACGGCCAACAGGGTAGTACATTTAAAAAAAAGCCACTCCTCCGGTAGAGCTGTAAAGGCCACCTCACGGCCAACAGCGTGGTCCTCTCAAAAAAATAGATAAAAATGGGGCGTAGCGGACCCCGCCAGGTATTGGCTAAAAGATTATTGTCAAACGTATGTTGACGCAATAATTTAATAATACATCATCATGCCTGTATTTCCCGAAGGGGTAGGCAGATGTGCACTGTAGTGCGCCCACACTCCGCCGATGTATTTTGGTCCCAATGTAATAGGGGGCGAGCCTATTGCCATTATACCGGGCACATTCCCCCTCAATACGAGGGAGATTTGGGCCATAGTCCACCACGCTGGCCCAGTGCGGGTTGGTGAACTTCACACGTCTTTCTATATACGTGCAGGTTTCCTCACGATATTTTCCTTCACCGTTCATCAAGTGGTAATCATTGTTGAAAATGACATTCGCACATGAAAATTAACTCAGAGGTGCGGGCCTGGGATTTGAACTTGCACCCCTTACGTTCAAGGCGGGCGTTCTTGCGTAAAACAATGAATATGAGTTATACACTCTGACGTAGGTATAACAGTGTTGTAAAGTTATCGTTTGGTAATAAAATGACGTCACTCGCCGCTTCAAAGCAGATATCTCAAATCCCATATCCCGTGCAAATATTATCTTAAACAATGCACAATGGATTCTTTGTAGAAAGGACGGACCATATGAACAAGTGAAGCGTACTTAAGTACCAATCATGATAAACAACGTAGATACCTAAAGTATGAGTGGCTAAGGCTACAATCACACGGTAGAGCAATCTGCCCGATTACGCATTGACTAGAATTGATATTTTTAAATAATCTCTTTAAATATTTAAGATATATTCAGGGTGTTATTTTCAATAATGATTACCTCTTGCTGAACGGTAAATATAACATCGTGAGGAAACCTGTACGACTATAGAAAAGCGTGTGAAGATCACCAATCCGCACTGGGCCAGCGTGGTGGACTATGGACCAAACTATCCCTTGTATTGAGGGAGAAAGTGCCCGGTATAAAATAGGCTTACCCCTTTTACATTGGGAAGAAAAAAAACCGGCCAAGTGCGAGTTGGACTCGCGCACAAAGGGTTCCGTACCATTATCTATAAAAACGGCAAAAAAAACACGTTTTTTGTATGGGAGCCCACTTAAATAATTACTTTATTCTGTTTTTAGTATTATTGTTGTTATGTAATATTTCTGACTTCTGATAAATCCTGTACCAGTAGATTATATATAGCCAGACAACACCTACTTATCGTAAATATGATCCCAAATAAAGCAATCCTTGTATTATGTGTGGGTACAATGGACTGCGGGCGATGCCACTGTCACCCAGACTAGAGCATATTCCGAAAAGGTTATTCCCGTAATTCGTGACGGGAATTGAACCTGTAACCACGCGGTGCAGTGAGCACCGCAGCCTATGTTCAAGTCATAACATCAACTATACTATTCTTCTCAGTCGGACACTTTTCAGAGTGGTCGTGGCTATGGAGTTTCAACTTTAAGGGGTTCCGTACCCCAAAGGGTAAAACGAGAACCCTGTTACTAAGACTTCGCTGTCCGTCCGTCCGTCCGTCCATCCATCCGTCCGTCTGTCACCAGGCTGTAACTCATGAACCGTGATAGTTATACAGTTGAAATTTTCACACATTATGTATTTCTGTTGCCGCTATAACAACAATAATACTAAAAAACAGAATAAAGTAAATATTTAAGGGGGCTCCCATACAACAAACGTGATTTTTTGCTCGTTTTTATAGATAATGGTACGGAACCCTTCGTGCGCGAGTCCGCCTCGCACTTGGCCGGTTTTTTGCGGATGTGGCCGCTGTAATCAGCGCGGACCGGGAAGCCTGGAAATGTATTAAAATACATTTCCAGGTTTCCCGGTCCGCGGTGCTGCGAGAACATTGTGCTATAGGGCATCTTGTGAGGGTTTTTATAAGATTCACCCATCTAGTTGGAGATCGACCACGTGCCTGCTCTGCTGCCTTCGGTTCGACCCTGAACTTTTTTTTTTTAAAGGACTACTCTGTTGGCCGTTAGGTGGCCTTTACAGCTTTACCGGAGGAGTGGCGAGCGCAGAATGCACTCCAACCAATGCCTTATGGGCGGAAAAGGGCGGTAACAAGCTCAAGGGCGCCACAGAGGGCACGACCTTGGCTTGGGCAGTTACCGTGAGGGGAGAGGTAGTGACTGCGCTCCTAGGTGCAAAGACCCTGAACTAGTCGTTGCTTTGAGTCATTGCTTTTTCGAGTGACGTGTCCGAAAAGCTTCAGAATTCGTAATTGAACCGTCTGCGAAAGTCTTTGCTTTATTTTGATCTCTTTAAGTATGGAGGCGTTGGTACGGTGTGCGGTCCAGCTTATTTTCAGGAGGCGTCTATACACCATATTATAGGTAGGTCCTAACTTGTGTTGATTTTACGAGGACCTACTCACATCGATTGTTTAAACGCATGTTTATAAATATTTCGACTTTGAATTGCTAATTGTAAGGTGTTCACACGATAGGAAGTTATTAAGTATACAGGTAGGTAGACAGGTCTGGAAATGGATGGGTTGCTGACATTATTTGAGCTTGTCGGCTTTAACTTAAACTACTTACAATAAACAACTTCTTTTAATTTTTTTAACATAAGAATGTAGTGATGATATTTAATGGAATAAGATGAGGAATGACTCCACCTGCGTTTAGAGGGTATATCAGCCAGTGTCAAGTAATTAAAAGCAAGGGAAAATTGAATAAATACACATTATAAAATGGGTGATGAATGATTCTTATGACAGTGATAAAGAATAGCAATGGTAGCCGACTGGTCGAACGCACGCCTTGCAAATCAAAGTGTGCAGGTTCACACCCCGGCTCGCACCTCTGGGTTTATGTGCGAATCTAATTTTCATCCGAGATTACCACTTGCTATGAAACGGTGAAGGAAAACATCGTGAGGAAACCTGTACGTCTATAGAAAGGCGTGTGAAGTTCACCAACCCGCACTGGGCCAGCGTGGTGGACTATAGCCCAAAAAATCTCCCTCGTAATGAGGGAGAATGTGCCCGGTATAATGGCAATAGGCTCGCCCCCTATTACATTGGGACCAAAAATACATCGGCGAAATGTGGGCGCACTACAGTGCACCTCTGCCTACCCCTTCGGGGAGTACAGGCGTGATGATGATGTATTTTAAAGATGGCGGATCTATCATCATCCATTTTTATTTTTATTGTGCATTTATTGAATTTGTCCTTGCTTTTAATTACTTGACCCTGGCTGAAATACCCGCTAAACGCAGGTGGAGCTATTCCTCATCTCCATTAAATATCATCACTTGATAAATTTCGTAAAAAAAGAAAGAAATAAGAATGTTACTCACAGTTTTTTGTCAGCTTACACTCAGTACAAAATCAATTTACACTAGACAGTTATTAATGGACGAAAAATACTTTAAGAGGTCGGGGTAAGCCCCTGTAATTAGCTATCTTAATGGTCTAGAAGGATTCATCCGCCATCTTCATCACTGTCATCATCCATTTTTAGGGTTCCGTACCCAAAGGGTAAAACGGGAACCCTATTACTGAGTCTTCGCTGTCCGTCCGTCCGTCCTTCCATCCGTCCGTCCGTCCGTCTGTCACCAGGCTGTATCTCATGAACCGTGATAGTTAGACAATTGAAATTTTCACAGATTATGTATTCCTGTTGTTGTAAAAAAAAGAATAAAATAAAAATTTAAGGGGGCTCCCATACAGCAAACGTGATTTTTTGCTCGTTTTTATATCTAACTGTACGGAACCCTTCGCGCGCGAGTCCGACTCGCACTTGACCGGTTTTTATATATAATGTGTATCTATTTATTAAATTGTTCCCTGCTATCAATTACTCGACGTTGCCGTAAATACCGCTGATCGCAGGCGCAGGCATTCCTCATCTTATTTCATTAAAGTGTCATCATTTTACTCATTTCGTAAAAAAAAAGTAGTTAGTCTAGAAGCCAAGTCTTATGTCGTAACAATGGCTTACGAACCTTATCAAATTGTCAATTTACATAGCATTTTCAAGCAGCTGTATTTGAATAAAATTACACGTCTTGTACTTACTGACCGATTATAAAGGCATTTCACCAAGTGATTTGTTAAGTCAGTTTAAATAATAGAATAGAATACTTACGTACTTACGGTATTCCTCTTCTTTTATTTCGAAGTATACATCATCATCACGCCTGTATTCTTCGAAGGGCACTGCATTGCGCCCACACTTCGCTCATGTATTTGGTCCCAATGTAATAGGGTGCGAGCCTATTGCCATTATACCGGGCGCTTTCTCCCCCAATACGAGGAAGATTTGGGCCATAATCCACCACGCTGGCCCAGTGCAGGTTGGTGAACTTCACACGCCTAGGTTACCTCACCATGTTTTCCTTCACCGTTCAGCAAATGTTAATCATTAATGAGCATGACATTCGCACATGAAAATCATCTCAGAGGTTTTGAACGGGATTTGAACTAGCACCCCTTACGTCTACCGACGATGCTATAAATGTTTGTTTTTATTTCTTGAATAAGATACAGACAGTGTCATGTAATTTATAAAACAAATTCTTCTTCTTCTTTTTTTACGAAATGAATGAAATGATGATATATTGATGGAATAAGATGAGGAATGCCTGCACCTGCGATATGCGGTATTTATGGCAATGTCGAGTAATTATAGCAAGGACAAATTCAATAAATACACATTATAAATAAAAATGGATGATGACAGCGATAAAGATGGCGGATGAAACAAATTAAAGCAAAACAAATTCAATAAATAACAAAATAATTATGAGACAGGTAAAGTTAACGTGCTACTTTAGTTCACCGCGCGACGCATGCGCGAGCGGACGCCATATTGGCGGAGTTTTTTTTAAACATAAAAAAAATAGGTGCCGTCATAAAAATATAGTGCCAATTATAAATTTGTTATAAAAAATATGTTGTTGATTGTTATTAAGGATCTTTATTGAGGTGAGTGTTTTTATTTTTGTATATTTTTATTAAATAAAATGTATTAAGGTTGACATAACTGTTTAAAATCGTGTCCAACAGCTTACAGTCAAGGTAACATAATAAATAATATTTATGTAAATATTTTGTTCTCGTCGACGTTTGTTTTTTTTATTGTTTTTTTTAATAGTCGTAGGTATTTAAAGCAGTGGTAGGTAGCCTAGTTGATAAAACACGTAAGGGGTGCAAATTCAAATCCGGGCTCGCATCTCTTGAGATTTTCATGTGCGAATGACTTTTTTAATAATGATTACCACATGCTGAACGGTGAAGGAAAACATCGTGAAATTTGCACGTCTACAGAAAAGCGTGTGAAATTCACCAACTCGTGGTGAACTATGGCCTAGATGTTTCTCGTATTGAGAGGGAATGTGCCCGGTATAATGGCACTAGGCTCGCCGACTATTACATTGGGACCGAAATACATCGGCGAAGAGTGGGTGCACTGCAGTGCGCCTCTGCCTACTCCTTCGGGAAAACAGGCGTGATGATGATGCACTTTTAATAGCTCGTCACTCATCACTGTTACTCCTGTAAACCAGGATGGACAGGTAAGGGGGCAGGTACTTATAAATCGGCAAAAACAATTAATATCATTCGGAGTATATTTCTTATGGACAATAATGGGCAAGAAACTCCATGGTTACTCTGTCCCTCTCATTGTCTAACATAATAAGTGAGACGGCATTATTTTAGTGATCTCAAATTGAGTTTAATCTTTCGTTATATACAATAAAATAAAGGTCAAAGTTGAATATCAGTTGAAATAAAACTATTTTACGGATTTTATCGGGTTTATTTACTATTTTATTTTCCCGACGTTTCGGCTGCTTTACAGCAACCATGGTCACGGGGGGACTGAGGTGTTAGACGTCCTGATGTCATAGTTAATAACTGGGTACCGATAAAATCCGTAAAATAGTTTTATTTCAATGTATAGTGTTCGCGTAAATACATCATACATCATCACGCCTGTATTCCCCGAAGGGGTAGGCAGAGGTGCACTGCAGTGCGCCCACACTTCGCCGATGTATTTTGGTCCCAATGTAATAGGGGGCGAGCCTATTGCCATTATACCGGGCACACAGGTTTCCTCACGATGTTTTCCGTCACCGTTTCTTAGCAAGTCAAGTGATAATCTCAGATGAAAATGAGATTCGCACATGGAACCCAGAGGTGCGAGCCGGGGATAGAACCTGCGCACTTTGATTGCAAAGCGTGCGTTCGACCACTCGGCTACCACTGCTATCAATATAAGAAAACACTATGTTGAATATCAGTTCTTGAAAATAACCGTGCGATTTAAAATGTAAGATTTATCCTTATTTCTTACGAAGGGAGATAGGTATAGGTATAGGTATTTACCTACCTAAGGTAGGTAGGTAAATATCTACCTGTTTAAAAAAACAGCACGTACCTACTCGGAAACTCGCAGCAGCAGTTGATTATCTGTAATTATACCTGCTCCTACCTAATTACAAGTGCCGTAAACAGCCTTTTCTGCGCCCTGTGCGATCTTCTAAAACTGCACCCTTGTTTTTTTTAAGAGATGGTATATTTTTTTAAAATATTAGGGGCGCAGCGGGAACTTATCAGGAGCAAACCATAATAATAAAAAATAATAATCCTGTCTGGTCTGGCCATTCTTGCGCCCCCAGAGTCTACGCTCTGTGCCTGGGCACCGGTGGCACCGCCCTAATTACCTACATACATAGTAGGAGCAGTGGTAGCCGAGTGGTCGAACGCACGCCTTGCAAATCAACGTGTGCATCAACGTTATCCTTTTCCATAGCCTTTTGCTATTTTATTGTCTTTTTTTACATTGTTATTTTTAGACGGGTTTGCTTTTTTTTTTATTATCATCTATTTTCTTGACATTTACACATTTTTAATAAAATTTATTTGACTTATATTTTTAATAAAACAAACCAGGCTGGAAAAATTATTTTACACACACTAAACTTAAGGCTAATTTTAAGTACTCTGACCCCCACGTCAGAGGTGAGCACGCGGGCCGGGTCGATAGAGGCCCGGAATAAAAAAAAAAAAAAAAAAAAACGTGTGCAGGTTCAAACCCCGGCTCGCACCTCTGGGTTTATGTGCGAATCTCATTTTCATCCGAGATTACCACATGCTATGAAACGGTGAAGAAAAACATCGTGAGGAAACCTGCACGTCTATAGAAAGGCGTGTGAAGTTCACCAACCCGCACTGGGCCAGGGTGGTGAACTATAGCCCCTAATAGCGTGGTGGTATAATGGCAATAGGCTCGCCCCCTATTACATTGGGACCAAAAATACATCGGCGAAGTGTGGGCGCACTACGGTGCACCTCTGCCTACCCCTTCGGGGAATACAGGCGTGATGATGTATTATTATTATTATTACACAGTAGGTGCATGGGTTTTAGGTACCTACCTATACAGGGTAAATCAACAGTCCAAAATAATATTTTGGGTAAATATACGGTAGATGATATCGAGGGGTGAAAGGCTATGTGGCTTAAGCGACATTATTTTTAACTATACAGGAATGCATGCTCATCGACGCATAAACATCCATGATTCCAAATATGCATATGATTCGATATCGCCTAAAAGTGTCGCTTAAGTAAGAAAGAAAGAAAGAAAAAAAACATTTATTCGACACAGACAAAACAAAGCAAACAAAGCACACAGAGAATATGAAAATTATACAATACACAGAAAAGGAAAGAAAAAGAGCTCAGTGCAAACTGTGCCGAAAAGGTATTGGCTCAGCACGTGCTGGGGGGGAACTAATCTCCCCCAGCGCTGATTTTCAGCCAACCCTCTTTACTAGTTTGACATACTTATTAAGTTACCGGCTACCTATAGAAGCGTAACTATAATATACATATATAATAAAATATAACAAAATAAAATAGTAAAAACATAGAATTCGTAATATATACATAAATAAATTAAATACATTATACTATAAGGAACATACATAATAGGGCTATAAGTAATAATAAATAAAGTCAAAGCCCTTCACCCCGGTTCAGTGAAGACAAATTGTATCCACCTAACAACAATGATATTCTAGTAATACGTCCTAATTAGGACGTATTCGTTGACAGATGAATGTTACATCACATAGAAGCGCAAGTGACAACACTAGCTATCTCTTTTTTTCACGTTGGTATTATCAAGCCATCTCTTTTGCACATTTCTACGTGTTGTGAAATGTAAAATGAATGAAAAGTGTGTATGTGTGCTGCCGCTGTTACGCGGAACACTTTTGTCGGTTGTTTTGTGTGTGTATCACATATCTATTTATCCTGTTTTTATATCATTGCCTAACAATCATAGTTTCTGAGTTATGGACATTTGATTATTTGTCATAGGTATTGTGTTGTGGTCGGCACACCCATAACCCTATTTAACAGTGTGAACTGCATCTCAGAGAGGCGAATATTAATATTCACAAAACAGAACTTGAAAGCAGTGGTAGCCGAGTGGTCGAAGGCACGCCTTGCAATCAAAGTGTGCAGGTTCAAACCCCGGCTCGCACCTCTGGGTTTATGTGCGAATCTCATTTTCAACCGCGATTATCCCTTGCTATGAAACGGTGAAGAAAACATCGTGAGGAAACCTGCACGTCTGAGGGACCTTGACTAGTTCTCGATAGATGTGTGAAGTCTGCCAACCCGGACCGGGTCAGAGCGGTGGACTATAGCCTGAATCCCCCTCGAATTGAGGGGAGGCCTGTGCCCAGCAGTGGGACGTTAAAAGGGCTGAAGTAGTAGTAGAACTTGAAAATTTCGCATAGGACTTCAGATATGACAAGATTTAAAAAATGGAGATAAAATATTTTGGGAAAAAAAAAAGATTGAATTTCGATGAAATTCTTATACCGTTCGGTTGTATACCCGATACTGGTGTAAAATTGCAAACATCAAAGTATTATTTTAGACTTCTGAAACACCCTGTATAACAATCTACAGGATGTTTCAGAAGTCCGAAATAATACTTTGACGTTTGCATCATTATCGGTTATACAACGAAATTCAACCACGGTTTTTAGGGTTCCGTACCCAAAGGGTAAAACGGGAACCCTATTACTGAGACTTCGCTGTCCGTCCGTCCGTCCGTCCGTCTGTCACCAGGTTGTACCTCATGAACCGTGATAGTTAGAGAGTTGAAATTTTCACAGATGATGTATTTCTGTTGCCGCTATAACAACAAATACTAAAAAACGGAATTAAATAAATATTTAAGGGGCCTCCCATACAAGAAACGTTATATTTTTGCCGTTTTTATAGATAATGGTACGGAACCCTTCATGCGCGAGTCTGACTCGCACTTGGCCGGTTTTTTCAACTTCTTTTTCGTCGTCCATTTCTATAACTCGTAATATCTCGAGTCCTACATACTTATGTAAACTGTGCACGTTCTGTTTGTGAATATTGGTAGTCGACCCTCATAAGTGTAGGTTTCACTGTTAATTATGGATGTACCCAAAGGCCAGAACACGATACCTGTGACAAATATTCAAAGGTCTATAACTCAGAAACTATGATAGTTAGGTATAAACTGTCTTCACTGAGCATCCACATATGAGTTACCGTATATGTACCCAAAGTATTATTTCGGCCTTCTAATACACGCTTCACACCTTCTAATAGTAGCAGTGGTAGCCGAGTGGCCGAACGCACGCCATGCAAATCAAAGTGTGCAGGTTCAAACCCCGGCTCGCACCTCTGGGTTTCATGTGCGAATCTCATTTACATCCGAGATTACCGTGAGGTTATCGTGAGGAAACCTGCACGTCTGAGGGGACTTGACTAGTTCTCCATAGATGTGTGAAGTCTGCCAACCCGCACCGGGCCAGCGTGGTGGACTATGGCCTGAATCCCCTTCGCATTGAGGGGAGGCCCGTGCCCAGCAGTGGGACATTAAAAAGGGCTGTAGTTATTATACACGCTATAGAAGAGTACATATTAAATCTAAGTTTATACAGTTCGTTGATATAAAACACATTGTTAACTTCGAAGGAGTAATTAAATTTGCTAATCTCAGATTAATTTCCAGTCAGTAACGAGATATAGTGTTATTTAATCGAATATAAACTTTAAGCCCAAGTCATACAGTGCATTTCATAATAGTCGGTAGGTATGCTGATATCAAGCGTCAGTCGTTAAACCAAAATCAATTTCAAGTTTAAAAAATCGTTTTTACTGATGATAAATTCATAAAAACTAAACCAGTTTTTCTTGATTTTTTTCTAGGAGTGAGTATCACTGGTATCTTTTATTACGGTCAAATTTATATCGTGAAAGGCTATTTGATTCAAGCGACACATTTGGGCGATACTGACTTATATACCTACATATTTGGAATCAGCGAATTTTTATGCGTCGAATGAGTGCATACCCATTCTCATGCATTCTCCTGTAAAGTTCTTCTTCTTTTTTTACTAAATGAGTGAAATGATGATATTTTGATGGAATAAGATGAGGAATGGCTGCACCTGCGATTAGCGGTATTTATGGCAATGTCGAGCAATTATAGCAAGGACAAATTCAATAAATACACATTATAAATAAAAATGGATGATGACAGTGATAAAGATGGCGGATGAATCTCCTGTAAAGTTAAAATTATGTCGTTTAAGTCAAATAGCTTTTCATCCATGACGTGTATAGTAAAATTGTCATTATTGGACGTTGCTTAAGATTGTTTTTGTTTTAATTTGATTCATTCTTCGTATTGTTGTCTTCCAGTGTGTCAATATCTTAAATATTGTTTCGGTAAATACCTACAATGGAGATGATTCTCGTGATGTCAATTTATCAAATCAAATCAATCATTTTTTTTTTATTCGTGTAGGCCAAAAAGCACTTACAAATAGTCAGATTCTACCACCGGTTCGGAATGCTGCTTCCACTGAGAAGAGCCGGTAAGAAACTCAGTGATTACTCTTTTTAAAATGATAGACAGTAAGGATTATGAGTAATACATTCTCAGGAGCAGCAACGCCATGAGAGCAGACAGCACCTTTGTCTCAATACCAGAGAAGAATTATACTCACGGCAGTCTAATATTAGAAACAGATTTTGGCATTACGCTTATGAAGCTAGTATAAGGTGCGCCTACTCCCACTTACAGTAAAAAGATTATTCTCAATCACAAGTGGCTATAGAAATAATTGCTTTGGTGTGATGCCTTCAACGCTAGATGAGAGTAGATGATAAGTTACTAAGAAGAAAACGGAAAATGTCTGGACCAGTCCTCGCAAGTAGCACCCGTACACGAGAATGGCTAAAAGCGCCATTCATTCATCATGACCTAAAAGCGCCTTCAGGCATTAGGACACCTGAAAATAAAGCACAAAATAATTATATTACATAGCTATAAGCAGTGGTAGCCGAGTGGTCGAACGCACGTCTTGCAATCAAAGTGTGCAGGTTCAAACCCCGGCTCGCACCTCTGGGATTTATGTGCGTATCTCATTTTCATCCGAGATTATCACTTGCTATGAAACGGTGAAGGAAAAACATCGTGAGGAAACCTGCACGTCTGAGGGAACTTGTCTAGTTCTCGATATATGTGTGAAGTAGAAGTAAGGCCTGAATCCCCCTCACATAGAGGGGAGGCCCGTGCCCAGCAGTGGGACGTTAAAAGGGCTGTAGTAGTAGTAGTAGTACATAGCTATAGGTAGATATCGATGACATAAGGCGAAGTGACTGATGCGCCAATTTGGTAACTTAGCACGAAATGCAGCTCAAAAGATAGAAAAAAAATCGCTGATTGCAACGACATATATATAACTCAATATCGCACAACATGGCGCCTAAGTCGTTTCGCCTTTTACCCGACGTTGTATCGACGTATCAAATACTCGGAAATCCAAAAACCAGAATTACAAAGGCACAAAAACACGCTATAGCGACAGTTGGAAAACCCGAATGCTCCTGAAATGGAAGGCTAATTACTGGAGCATTTCTATGCATTTAAACATCCACTACAAGCGCAAAATAACATTAGTGTCATATCTCCAAATGTTAATATTATTTACATAAATAATAAATATACCTACAAAATAATTCCATATCATATTATATTCTCTGGAGCCTTGACTACTGATTACTAATTTCTAGATGCCGCCGGTAGAAAATTGTTTATAATACTTAAATTCAATATTAAGAAAAATAATTATGTGGACGGTTCAAAGGCGAATTGACTCAAGCGCCAATAAGGTAACTTTGGACCAAACCCAGCTCAAAAAACGGAGAAAAATTAGCTGATTCTAACGATATTTATAACTCAATAAAGGCCCAGATGACATCTGATTGAGAAGGCAAAGTTGCCTTTTACTCGCCGATACAAATATTATAACTATTGCATTTTCGGAACGCAGTACCTTATGGCGCGTTGCGAAAGGGGGCTAGACGAAAAAATTAAGACTAAAAGTGTCAACCGACACTTTTGTAAATGTGTGTGTGAGAGTAAAAGTTGTAACGACACTTTTGTAAATGTGTGTGTGAGAGTAAAAGTTGTAACGACACTTTTGTAAATGTGTATGTGAGAGTAAAAGTTGTAACGACACTTTTGTAAATGTGTGTGTGAGAGTAAAAGTTGTAACGACACTTTTGTAAATGTGTGTGTGATTTCGATTTCGGTTTCTGTTTCGATTCCGATTCCGATTTCGATGTGTGTGTGTGTATGTATATGTATACATTTTTTTTGCTTTTTTATTTATTTCAAAAGGAACTTCGTTCCATCCGGGTGTCCCTTGACACCTCTCAAGTTTTTCTTATACATGTAGCATAGTTCCTGCTCGCTCTATGTTAAAGCAAATAAAGTAGTGATGTATTGTGTTGTTTTTTAATGTGTAGTTAATAATATATATCAAGGGGTAAAACGCTATTTGACTCAAGCGACATTTTTTAACTTTAGGTACAGACATACAACATACTCATTCGACGCAGAAAAATTTGCATTCCAAATATGTTAATTCAATATCGCCCAAAAATGTCGTTTAAGTCAAATAGCCTTTCAACCCTCGATATGTTCCATGTATGAGTTTTAAAAATAAAACATTAGTTAGTACCTACTATAAATTGGAGTATTAATTAATTAATACCTCGTCTTATCATCCGCCATCTTTATCACTGTCATCAATGATATTCCAGTAAAATGATATAATATATATAAACAATGGTAATACACTAGAATATCATTGACTGTCATCATCCATTTTTATTTATAATGTGTATTTATTGAATTTGCCCTTTGCTATTCATTACTTGACACTGGCTGAAATACCCGCTAAACGCAGGTGAAGCCATTCCTCATCTTATTCCATTAAGTATCATCATTCATTACGTAAAAAAGAAGAATTAATAACTCTTATAAAATATCCAAATACAACTATTCTCACCTGCTATGCATGCTGTCATGAAGCAAATACCACACGCCGCGAAAAATGCCCGTATTGTCACCTAGAAATACAGATTATATACATCAAAACGTTGAGGGGAAAACTTACTAAAAAAAAAGTTTGATAGTTGTTTGTGGCAGAAGACAGTGATAGTGGATACTTAAAGAGATCAGTGGATATTGGATACTAACACTATTAGATGATTGGATATTAGCACAGAAGAAAGTGACGACAGAATATTCACACCATAGTCACTTGTAGTGTATTATCACCTACAAAGTGTAGCATCATATACAGCAGTAGATATACTGTAACTCGTTACACTAATAATTAAGAATAGTTTTACTATGGATAGTGGATACTTAATTACACTATAGCTGAATACTTTACTCTCATAGACAACAGTTTACAGTAAATATTTTACACTATAAGTGTTAAGTTTATTTTTACTATAGATAGATGATACTTTTTTTTTATCCGGGCATCCATTCGGCCCGGCCCGCGTGCTCACCTCTGATGTCGGGGTCAGAGTTCTTAAAATTAGCCTTAAATTTAATGTGTGAAATAAGTTTTTCCAGTCTTGTTTATTTTATTTAAAAAAAAGGTCAAATTTTCTATTAAAAAATTATAAAAGTCAAGCATAAATACACGATAAAAAAGTAAACCCGTCTAAAAATTACTATATAAAAAGACAATAAAATAGCAAAAGGCTATGGACAAGGATAATATACAGCATATAAAACATGATAAAATTTCCTTGATAAAATTTAAATGACAGAATTTCCCTACTATCCATTGCGCGGAACTGGCAACCAGAGCCATTGATGAGTAGTGAGGTGTTGGTCGCTTATTACCAAATAAGTGGCCAGCTGGCCTCTTTCTGCTTCAGGTCTTATTTCAATGACTCTGGTCGCCACCTAGTGGCCATAGCGGATACTTACACTATAATTGGAAAATGTAGTATCACAGAGCAAAGTGTATAGTGGATATTTACAGTAAGGAGAATAGTGTATTGGACGATATAGGATATTGGATAGCGGATACTTACACTATAATTGGAAAATGTAGTATCACAGAGCAAAGTGTATAGTGGATATTTACACTAAGGAGAATAGTGTATTGGACGATATAGGATATTGGATAGCGGATACTTACACTATAATTTAGGGAAAATGTAGTATCACAGAGCAAAGTGTATAGCGGATATTTACACTATAGGAGAATAGTGTATTGGACGATATAGGATATTGGATAGTGGATACTTACAGCGGACAGTGTCTCCCTCTGGTTAGGCGCCATGCCGGCTATCCCACCGATCATGATGCCAGCTGATGCAGGGTTGGTGAACCCACATAGAGAGTATGTGGCTATCAGCTCTGCGCGAGGCTGACAACAACACCAAACAATAACATAATAAAATTTATCAAACATAGGGGTTGAATTAAATAAATTAAAACATAGGGGCCCCACCAACCCGCATTGGATTAGCGTGGTGGGCTAAAAGTCCAAACCCCCCCCCCCCCCCCCCCCCCCACATACACACACAATGAAGGAGGTGGGGCCTTTGTTTAGCAGTGGGGCACAAAAACTGGTTAGAAAAAAAAAGGGTTCGAATTGAGGACCTACACCTTTTTAAAGTCGGTTATAAAGAGAGATACCTACTGTTTAATCTGTGGATTTGCTTTACTATGCATAAAATTGATTGTCTTATCTATTTCTGCGTCCGAAAATTCACGTGAGTTTACCTTTTACCGATGATAGGGGTGACAGAGCAATCGTCCCAATATTATTTTGATGACATTTGGTTATTCATAGAAACATCTAACTTTTACCACCAGCGGTTGTCGCATGTGCCTACCAATAGCCCGAAAACGGAAGCGCTCGAGACTGTAAGCACTTACATCAGTGACTTCCTATAAATATTTCCAACTAGACAATTCTATGCATGCTTTTGGAGGGTATGTTATGCTACTGGCTCTTATGACGTTGAGCGGCCTTTAAGCTCAGTCACACCACAATTGGCCACTAGCAAAAACACTAGACGTAAGTCACGGAATATCTTGATGTTGTCTCTTTCTCTCGTATGAAATTAGACAGAGAGCGAGGGAGCGAATCCGTGACAAAAAATATTAGTTTCGACCATAACATAACAATATATTATTGAAAGAATCTTTTACAGGTATGCCTACCCTGCCCTGCTAATAGAACACGTATAACTTCTTGCGGTTTTCTTCATTATGGTATACTTCGCCGTTCAGACTAGTCATATTCTAGCTACCATTGATAAAATTTGTTTCATGCCTTCAAAAATGTGGTCATAGAAACTCAACAAACATAGTGTTAGGGGACTTGAGGCCCAGTGAGTGTGTGCAGGGCCGTCTTAAACTAGGTTGGGGCCTTTGGGCAAACACGAATTTTGGAAAGTAAAAAAGCAAATAATAAAATTTTTCACTAAGTTGTTGTAAATACCTTCTGATAAGATTACTGATTTGTGAAAAAAAGTGTAATGTGCCCGACAAAAATGTTTTGAGAATCAGAATCAGAATATTTTTTATTCATATAAACCAATACTTCCTTATGAATCGTCAATAAATAGTAAAAATAGTAGCTCTACCACCCATTCAGAATGCATTTCCTATGGAAAAGAATGGGCAAGAAACTCCATGGTTGCTTTTTTCAAATAAGGATTTACATTTTATGTTTTTAGAATAAATGTGTGAGAGAAATTGTCGGTCCTTCGGGGCCCCCTGAGAATAGGCCCTGGGCACGGGCCCCGTGTGCCCTTATGGTGAAGATGGTATTGAGTGTGTGTAAGATTACCGATAGCAAGCCCTGTTCTAGCCACTCTCCCATCCTCTGGAATGCAACGAACTCGTTCACAATTGTCTTCAGGCCGATAAGAGTGCCGACCATCTCGCATTCCTCCCACGGCACTCCTGAAATATAAACATCATCACGCCTAATGATATTCTAGTAAACAGATATGTTATGACCGCGCACTAGTGAAGACTCGAATACATACTAATTAGGACGTATATTTGATACCAACATGCGGATTGCTTGACAGATGAATGTTACATCACATAAAGGCGCAAGTGGCAACACTAGCTATCTCTTTTTTCTCGTTTGTTTTATCAAGCCATCTCTTTTGCACATTTCTACGTGTTGTGAAGTGTAAAATGAATGAAAAGTGTGTATGTGTGCTGCCGCTGTTACGCGGAACACTTTTTTCGGTTGTTTTGTGCGTGTATCGCATATCTGTTTACTAGAATATCATTAATCACGCCTGTATTCTCCAAAGGGAGAGGCGCATTACAGTGCACCCACACTTCGCCGATGTATTTTGAAGCCAATGTAATAGGAGGCGAGCCTATTACCATTATACCGGGCACATTCTCCCTCAATACGAGGGAATTTGGGCCATAGTCCACCACGCTGGCCCAGTGCGGGTTGGTGAACTTCACACGCCTTTCTACAGACGTGCAGATTTCCTCACGATGTTTTCCTTCACCGTTCAGCGAGTGGTAATCATTATTGAAAATTACATTCAAACATGAAAATCGTTTCAGCGGTACGAGCCCGGGATTTGAACTTGCTCCCCTTACATTCATGGCGTCGGTCGCAGGGCTGTAGTTAGACTCGAATTTGAGGTAGGGCATCATTGGTTACAGGTAGGGCGGAAGTAAAACCTACTTAAAAAAAAGTCTAACAAACAAACAATTGAATAAGAATAATTTATCTTAGTTTTTGGTATTTTTAAGGTAGGGCATTGTGATTACAAGGTAGAGCATTGCCCCACAATGCCTCCCCCCCAGCTACGGCCCTGTGCCCTGATTCTCGTAATAAAAATCGTAGCGATATCGTAGCGAATTAGTCGTTCAAGCCCTTTTGGTATTCTCATCCGTCTATCGAGCTTGAACTGCACCGATTTTTTAGTACTTTCGTCGAAGTGTCGTTGAATTTGTTCGCAAAAACGTCGATGGTCTTCTAATCGTTCCACCACGTTGACATGATGGTATTCTCTTGGCTCAACAAAATTACTTTCTAGCGGGAATCTGTCAAATTTCGCAATCAAAATGCCGTTGAACACTCGTAGGTTATTTGCGACGAATACATGTATTGTTCTCGTGAAAAATATAATTAAAGTGCTCCAAATTAGGCTGTTTTTACGATTTCGAAGGCTTGGAGCCTAAAAAGAGCTCCAAGTCCTAAAATACTTTAAGAAAATTATAAAACTTACATTAAAATATGTTACGAACTATACCGCCATCTATTATTATTTTATGCAAACAATCTCTTAAAGGCCATCTATTGTTGTATAGAGGTGATAAAAAAGAAAAATAAAAATATTTTTTTTTTAAGGAAATTATAAAAAAATACAAAATAAAGAAATAAAAATAAAATAAGTGCCGGCCCGGGGTTTGAACTTACAACTATACGTACAAGGCGGGCGTTGTACCAACTAGGCTTCCACCGCTTACGCTTGAATCTAATTTATACATTATACGACAATCAATTTAGCATCCATTTAGCATCTTTCTGCTTAATCATGACAAATAGTGCTTTTTTAATTTCAATTTTATATTTATTTTAATGTTTTTAAGTGCAATTTATTTATTTTTTTCGACTAAAATCACGATATTTAGTGCAAAAGACATTGTTTTGATATTCCGAGAATACCAATTTTGGATAGATCTTCGATAGAGCTTGATCGGAACTGTGGCGACGCTTGGACTATTTGTAAATACGAGAATTAGCCTACTGGTCGGTCGTTGTCGTTATATTTCATTAATTACATAGAAAAAGAAGAATTACGTTTTGATTTCACTTACCCATAACCCAACAAAGAGGTATGAACACCTTTCCGAGTATCCACTCGAGGTTGAAGTCAGGGTAGCCAAGCATCCCCCCGCAGTAGCCAAGGAAGCCATTGATGAATGCTACAACCGCTACAAAGGCTACAATATTGGCGATGATGTTCAAGATCAGTGGTATTCCATTCATAGCGCCTCTAGTCGCCGCGGACAAAACAGATTGATCCTCGCTGTAATGAAGATGAAGTAATTTCACCTGTATCAACTTATCACCAGTAAAAAGTAGAGCGATAATTTGAACTCTATATCCTGTTGGATACAGTCACAATTAAGATAATTAGGCTTAGGATTTATTTACACCTTACAGCTGGCTACTCAATAATGACGGGTTTTAAGGGAATGGATATGGCAGAATAAAATACACCCCATGGCCTCAAATAAATAAAAAAAATAAAAAAATACACGGTTTTTACAAGCTTTATATTAACTTGCAATGTCTGTCCGGGTGGAATCTTGCAACAGAATTTTAAATCAGTTATCTTTAACCGATTGAGCTGAAATTTGGTATACACGCTTATTTTGGATGACAATGCATGCTTAGCTATGTGAGGTCATTCTTATACCAATATGGCGGAACATCCAAGATGGCGGAATAGTATTTTTTTCTGCACTACCACAGTATGGGTATCAATTAAAAGGGCTTGCTGAGGAGAACACGAAAACTAAGGGCAATTAAATAAAAGCTTGTTTTTAAAAAGTGTTTTTTTACCATTATTTTTATACTTTGAGTGTTTGTGCGTATAATTATAAAAAAATCTGAGTAACTAATATTGAAGAATTAATAAAGAGTTATTTGTTGTTTGCCCACATCAATATTAAAACTAGAAACTAGAAATTGAATCAATATAAACCCAAAATACAGGCAACGCCATGTTTGGGTTTCACAGTAACTAGTTTTGTAAATATTTTGGTGAATAATAAAAAAAATATTTTATTTACATAAAATAAAAATAAAAAAAGCCTGTATTTCCGTATCCTTAAATTACATTTCAAATGCTGGTATTTGTTTGTTAGTGTTTGGTTAGTTTATAATGATTTTCTTATTGTCTAAATGTTAGTAAGAGTTAGTTTTTGCTGTAAGATATGGACCCCTCCTCGGGTGAAGGCCACCTCCAGTCCTTTCCACTCATCTCTGTCCTTGCCGATAGTTTACCAGTGCTTTCCTATTAATTCGGTTATATCGTCAGCCCATCGCCTTTTCGGTTTCCCTACCCGTCTTTTGCCAATTGGCCCTTTCCACCTTGTGGTCTTATTTACAATAAGACGACGTCATTACTTGGATGATAATTCTGCTCAGGATTGTACAGCTCAAGTACAGAAATCATTATAATATTGTCATACAAAGTGTAGCGTGTGTTGCCTTACTAACGTATTATTATTTTATTATTATTAACAAAAGCAGCTCTAAAGGCAACACACTGGAGCTACATCTACCTTTGCATTTAAAATAAGTTTTGGTGATTAAAAAAATGATTAGCCCACTGAGTTTCTTTCCGAATCTTCTCAGACATGCTTCTTTGTATCCGGTAGTAGCATATAAGAAAAAAAAACTTGACAATATGCAAGTGATCCCGTAGACCTATACAAATTACATGATTTAACTTTGACAAGAAGCAGTGGTAGCCGAGTGGTCGAACGCACGCCTTGCAATCAAAGTGTGCAGGTTCAAACTCCGGCTCGCACCTCTGGGTTTCATGTGCGAATCTCATTTTCATCCGAGATTATCACTTGCTATGAAACGGTGAAGGAAAAACATCGTGAGGAAACCTGCACGTCTGAGGGAACTTGTCTAGTTCTCGATATATGTGTTAAGTAGAAGTAAGGCCTGAATCCCCCTCACATAGAGGGGAGGCCCGTGCCCAGCAGTGGGACGTTAAAAGGGCTGTAGTAGTAGACTTTGTCAAATTTTATTAGCTAGGGGATCAAACCCATACCTCTCGGTGACGAGTGTGGCCTGACTAACCACTTGGCTAATATCGCTAAGCGTGTCTTGTCTCTGCTATAAATGTACTGACCTTGCAACAGGTTTTAAGTTATCGACAGTGGTTAGTGATCGTTTGGTTTCCGGCATAAGGAGTTTGGCGTAGCATAAGGCAGCGGGCGCTGACATGATGCTGGATGTCACCAGATGAGCTGGTTCAGCTCCAAAATTAATATACGTAGCCAAAATTGTGCCTGCAAGTGAAAATACATAAATATAATATACACATCACATCATCACGCCTGTATTCCCCGAAGGGGTAGACAGAGGTGCACTGCAGTGCGCCCACATTTCGCCGATGTATTTTGGGCCCAATGTAATAGGGGGCGAGCCTATTGCCATTATACCGGGCATATTCCCACCCCCAATACGAGGGAGATTTTTGGGCTTTAGTCCCCCACGCTGGCCCAGTGCGGGTTGGTGAACTTCACACACCTTTCTATAGGCGTGCAGGTTTCCTCACGATGTTTTCCTTCACCGTTTCATAGTAAGTGGTGATCTCGGATGAAAATGAGATTCGCACATGAAAACCAGAGGGTTTCGAACCTGCACACTTTGATTGCAAGGCGAGCGTTCGACCACTCGGCTACCACTGGTCCGTTATAAATATATATCTTCTACTTAAACTCCTTCATTCCTTTTGGAGTCGAAACCCTAGGTCCATGGGGTCCAAGCACCCAAAATTTAATGAACTTACTAGGCGAAAAAGTGGTTGACATAACTGGCGACCCAAGAGCAGGCCATTTGCTCGCTTATCGAGTGGCTCTAGCCATTCAGCGAGGGAATGCAACCAGCGTCCTGGGTACGCTTCCGGATGGACCAAATTTCAGTTCTGTTGTATACCCAATACATGCAAACGTCAAAGAATTATTACGGACTTCTGAAACACTGAATTAAAATACTGACCAGACACTGTGGCGAATCCTGAAGCCATCACAAGATGCATCTCAGAGGGGGTCAGCAAACATAGATACGGTTTTACCAAGAGCACTGACTCTGTCTGTGAAAAGACATTAGTTATTATGAAAATATGGTAGCCTCGCAGGTAGAACGGCCCGCCTTGAACGTAAGGGGTGCAAGTTCAAATCTCGGGCCCGAAAATCTCTGAGATAATTTTCTTGTGCGTATGTCTTTTTTCATTTTCAATAATGATTTAAAAGTCTGGAACTGTAGGTACTCACTATGCATCTACATATTGGCTACCGTATAGCCGTATATATACCGTATACCTAAAATATTATTGAGAACTTCAGCCGTCCAACCACCAGGGCTCCAAGTCAATTTGCTAACACTATTATCGTGGACTTGCTATGACTCATCTTGTATCAATGGGAACTAAAATATGACTAGTCAAACGGCATCAAGGTGACAATATCTAATATCTACACTGCTCATATTCTAGGTACCATTGAATACCGGCCAAGTGCGAGTCGGACTCGAGCACGAAGGGTTCCGTACCATTATCTATAAGAAATGCAAAAAAATAACGTTCGTTGTTTGGGAGCCCCCTTAAATATTTATTTTACTCTGTTTTTTAGTATTTGTTGTTATAGCGGCAACAGGAATACATCATCTGTGAAAATTTCAACTGTCACACTATCACGGTTCAAGGGATACTGCCTGGTGACAGATTGACGGACGGACGGACGGACAGCGAAGTCTTAGTAATAGAGTTCCCGTTTTACCCTTTGGGTACGGAACCCTTAAAAATATGTTGTTTTTATGCCTTAAAAATTAAGTCATAGCAACTCCACGACGTTAGTAGACTTGGGCCCTGCTATCTTACAGCAATATTAATATTAGTTTTCAACAGGTTAACTCAGTGCGCGTCGCGGTGCATGCGAAAGCGATCCCGTGGCGCCCCGATATAAGCGGAAGATGGTACACCGTCGGTTTTTAGTGGGTATACGGCCTTCTGCCGGGACTCCCACATAACCCTGTTACTTCCCCCGAGGTGGCAGGGTATCAATAAAGGATTTTCCGACGTTAAAAAAAAAAAACATTAACTCAGTGCAAAATATGTAAAAAAATTGTTAGTTACTATTAAAATAACAATACTTTAACAGGTGGTGGCGTAACGGCCATGATATAGCTTGTATATCCTAGAAGATATGGACTCACCATGCCAAGGAACACGTTGCCAACAGCTATAACACTTTCTGCCACAGTAGTGCCAGTGGCGGCTCTCAACAGACGACCCAGCTTCATGCAGAACCATTGTAGAGCGCCCCAGTAGAATAGAATCTCTACCAGCATACTAAAGAAGAATATCACTGGGAGACTCTATAACAAAGAATTACAGCTTACTATTTTTGAAGTGATAACTTCTTAAGGGATGGTAAACCGGTTCGTTACGTAACGCGTTACGGCGCCAGTCTGTCTGGCTTTCCTTTCTCTCACGCATATGGCAGCGGTAGGCAGGCTCCATCTCTCTCACTCTAACCCACAGCGCTAACCGTATTTCGGACAGACGCTTCCCCCTCTCTCTACTCAGGTGTTAGTGTGCGATAGACACGTTATACTGTTGTCAGTGAGCATTAATGATTTGACAATAGTACAAAATAAAATAAAACAAATAAAATTTAATTAATAACCTAAGCTTTTTTCAAGTTAAACAATTTCAATATTAAATTGTTCAACTCAAATTAGTTTAAGTTATCACTTCTGTCGGGCGTCCCGAGGCGCACACGTTTTTTTTTGTGTTAAAACCAGTGGTAACTTAGTTAGTAGAACGCCTGGCTTGAATGCAGGTTCAAACCCTGGGTTCGCACCTCATGGGCAAATGTCATTTTCAATCATCATTACCATTTGTTAAACGGTGGAGTGAAGGCAAACATTGTGAGGAAACCTGTACGTCTATAGAAAGGCGTATGAAGTTCACCAACCGGCACTGGGCTAGCGTGGTGGACTATGGCTCAAAAATCCTAAATATTGAGCAGTAATGTGCCCGGTATAATCACAAAAATCTCGCTTCTATTTCACTACAACCAAAATAATTAATCACTTCATAATTGAATGTCTACTTACCCTAAAAGCGAAGACTCTCTCCTCATTGACTAACAAATCCCCAAAAGGGAAGGTCGCCCCCTCCACTCCGTATAGCAAGAATGTTGCCACCTTAAAAAATATCAAAAAGTCACCAATTTTTTTCTTCAGGCATACTTACAATAATTATTGACACATAAGAAATTAAGGGAATTGGTAAACTATAAGGCATCGCGACGCTCACTATAAGGCGTCTCGAAGCTCACTATAAGAAGTCGCAACGCCCACTATATGGCGTTACGACTCTCACTATATAAAGCGTCGTAATGATTACTATAAAGCATCGCCAGAGGCACTATTGTTATCATGTCTTAAAATATAAAGCGTTAGCAGACTTGGCGGTCAGATGTATAGTGTTGGAACATTTTCTATGCAAGCGTTAACACGAGTCGTTAGATAACGGGATCCGTTATTATGAGGCTTAACGGCTTTACCACGTGAACAGCGCGTAACGATGCTATTTGGACTTAGTCAAGCAAGTAGGATCCAATCCACAAAATTGACAAAAATGAGTAAAGTATACCAAACGGTTCCTAATGGAGGCCGTTCAATCAACAAAATAGATACCATCGAAAAATAAAAATCAATAACATTTTTACCACCTGGGTTACTATTCCACATGTAATCCCACATACATTATCAAACTTCAAGCTGCAATACCTCAAAATTGACTTGATGTGGATTGGATCCTTTTTGTTTAACTATGTCCATTTGACAGAGCATATGGTCATACCTTGTCGGAGAAGCATTGTAGTGCGATCCTGCCTGGTGTCCACCTGATGAAGAGGATCCCGAAGAGGAACTGGATTAGGAGACCAGTGCTCACCGTGCGCCAGTTCACACGACTAGGGTTCTTTGAGAATAGGAAACCTATAAGATAAACATGAGAAAATAGGGTGTATCAGATAACGAAGTAATATTATATACATATATGTAGACGCCTCATAGTGAGCTTTGTAACGCTTTATAGGTAGCGTCGCGATGGCTTATAAAGAGCATCGCCACGCCTAATAATGAGCGTCGCAATGCTTTATAGTGAGTTGCCCGACGCCTGATAGTGTGCATCGTGGTGCCTTATAATGAGCGTCGCGATGCCTCATAGTGCGCTTCGCGACGCCTTATAGTAAGCGTCGCGATGCCTTATAATGAGCGTCACGATGCCTTATAATGAGCGCCGCATATTATACATATTTTATTATGTATAATGTTAATTTGTTGCCTCTGCGTTTGCTATTAATTACTTGACACGGGCAGGTGACCCGCTAATCCCAGGTGCATCCCAATTTTCATCTTATTAATTCATTACGTAATAGAAGGAGAATTCCGCTTAAGAGGAGGTCGTAAGGGCGACCGAAAATGCTTACCTAGAAGCAGTATTACTCCAAGTCCGATCAACGATATGAGCCTCTCGGGGTTGTCCCTTGTGTCAAAGAATAGGTACACTGCAAACGCAGCCAATACGGTCACCACGAAGCACCAGCGGAACCATCTGTGGGGTTAGCACGCATAATAAAAAAAAAGACCTTTGTCACGGAGTTGCTCGCTCGGTCTGTCTACTTTCATACGAAAGAAAGAGACAACATCAAAAAATTCCGTGATATACGTGTAGTTTTGGCGCACATGCTACAACTACTGGTGTAGAAATTTTTTGTTAAAATATACCAAAACTTTAAAAACCAAGTTACACCAAAAAACTACAAATAACCTCAGCTATAAATACTCTTGTCTTATCTTAAGTTATTTTGGCGGTAAGAATTGCATCGGTATTCGATTAAGGGGTCACCACTTTGGCGGAAAAGGGAAGATCTTCCTGGCAGGCGGGTGGTATGCCTGGCGGGGTCCGCTACGCCCCAATGATAATGTCGAGGAAATTGTATATATTGTTCAGATCGTCGAGAACTTCAGTACCGCGAGCTAGGATTTTCATAGTACTTTGTATGGCGGATAATTTCTTGTACGCGTAGAATTGCGATGTGTCGGTAGTCGCACCATCTATTGGTGACTAGTGAAAGTGGCGAGATAGACGGTTCGCCACATTATCATATTCATTTTATTCTGAATTGAAAATGTTATAGTTGTAAATATTATTTAAAGCGATAGAAAAACCTCACAATTTATGACATTTGCGCAAATCTACCTTAACGCTACACTAACGATATACCTCCTCTGTTTACTCTATGAGTTAAACTCACATAAGTTTCCACAGCTGTTCAGCGATGGTTTCTACTTTACTCCATACATTTTCCTGGAACCATTTGCCGCAGAATCGCTTTACCAGCTGGAAGTAGATGAGGAAGAAGTAGATTATGCTGAGAAAGGCTATGAGGCTTCCGAATCCGAAGCACAGCTCCAGCGGCTCGGAACCTGGAAAGATATCCATTTTTAAATTCTCCAACAAAACATGGTGAAGAAACCTGCACGTCTATAAAAACGCGTGTGATGTTCATCAATCCGCACTGTACCAGCGTGGTGGACTATGGCCCAAATATCTCTCGTATTGAGGGAGAATGAGCCCGGTATAATGGCAATAGGCTCAACCCCTATTACATTGGGAATAAAATATATCAGCAACGTGTTGGTGCTCTGTCCACCTCTTTCTATCCTTTCTATAATCTGGCACTGGTGACAGTGAAAGGGTGATGATGTGGATGCTGGTCCTCAATGTTGTTGTTGTTGCAGAAGGTGTTCAATGTAGGGGTCACCTCTTTGGCAATTCCTGCCAGGCTGGTGGTATGCCTGGCGGGGTTCGCTACGCCCCATTGTTATTGTCGGGGAATTTGTATATATAGTTCAGATCGTCGAGAACTCTTCTTGCGCGAGCCAGGATTTTCATAGTACCTTGTATGGCGGTTCGATTTCGTGTACGCGTAGAATGGAAGAGTTTTGGTTGTCGCGCCATCTATTGGCGACTGGTGGAAGTTATATTTGTGGCGTGGTATAGCGAGTGCCACAGACTCTTCTCAAACGAGTACTTACTATAATTGACCCAATAATACAAGCTGCCAATGAAGAATCCGATAACGAGACCATTTAGCAGGAACAGTGTGACCACCTTCAAGGTGGAGCTGTTTTCCTTGACGAAGTTTTCAGTGGAGTCTCCCACGCGTGAGAGAGTCTTCTCCAGCCATCCTGAAGGCTCATAATCCAAGGGCTCGTGGACTATCTAAACACGATAACATTATAACTGAAAAAAAGTTCCAACATACATTTTATAGATCATCAGTCATCAAGCGCTTCGGATCGGATCAGCTTCTTAATATTTTGCCGAAATGAGTGAGATGAGGATAATAAAACCGGCCAAGTGCGAGTCGGACTCGCGCACGAAGGGTTCCGTACCATTATCTATAAAAACGGCAAAAAAATCACGTTTGTTGTATGGGGGCTCCCTTAAATAAGTATTTTATTCTATTTTTTAGTATTTGTTGTTATAGCCGCAACAGAAATACATCATCTGTGAAAATTTCAACTCTCTAACTATCACGGTTCATGAGATACAGCCTGGGGACAGACGGACGGACAGACGGACGGACGGACAGCGAAGTCTCAGTAATAGGGTTCCCGTTTTACCCTTTGGGTACGGAACCCTAAAAAAGAATAAGATGAGGAATGTCTGCACCTGTGATTAGCGGGTAATTATGGCAACGTCGATTAATTAATAGCAAGGACAAATTCAATAAATACACATTATAAATAAAAAAATACGATGACAGTGATAAAGATGGCGGGTGAATGCAGAAAATATTTGACACAGTCGAATTTTCTGACGCGAGGCAAATATTTTTGCCAATACTAAAACGAACTGTATTGACTTGTGGATAAAGCTAATTTTTCAAAGATATATCATTGACGGCGCGAGCGTAATTTCACGCGTGGTCACGTGGGTTCTACCACCGAAATGAAATCTTTATGTATATTGACATAGAGTTTGTTTTGATATTGGAAAACATTTTGAAGCGCGCGTCTTGTGCCCGAGCCTTTTTGTAATCAATGGTAACGTATCAATTTTTGACATGTTTTGTACTGAGTTAACTGTCAAAAACTGAAAAGAGTATTATAAACATTGCTGCGAGGCAGGTCGTAGTAAGGGGCAGATATACTTTTATGGCTGTATCCTATTTATCCACGGGGCAGTTGGCTGCCTGCAGTTGCAGTATGTGCGCCAAGATTAGACGCATGTCACGGAATATCTTAATGTTGTCTCTTTCTCTCTTATGAAATTAGACAGAGAGCGAGTGAGTCAATCCGTGACGGAGGTCTTGTCTTGACATGCGTGCTAACGCCACTGATAATTACAAGTTGACAGGAACTTGTTACTATCGTGTATCCGGGTGTGTAGGTGATTATAAAGCCGGCGAATAATCGCTAAAATATTTTGCCAATACTAAAACGAACTATATTATCTCAAAGATAAAGATTATTTTACAACAAATCTAGATTTGTTGTAATATCTAGTCGCGTGCTCGCGCGGATTTTGTTACAGAAATGAAATCTTTATGTATACACAGAGTACATTTTCAAAAAGAGTCAACTCGCTCGAATAAGTTCATTGTGATATTCTTAAGTTTATGTTAAAAAAAAAATTAAGTAACTTACCAAATCCTCTTTAACTTGTGGTCCTAAGGAATCCATTTCGAATTGAAGACAATAACACTTTTAGCAAAATTAACACTTTACACTTATTTTTGTCACTCACTATAATATTTGACACTTGTTTACAGAAAGTTTAAAAAGAAAGTTTTGACTACGTCACAACGGGCAAAGCGTGTTTCTTCAATACTTCAAAATTTATTAACTGTGGCATTTTATCTGTAACAATAATTTCACAGAAGACATTAGAACAGTGCAGTGTCATAATATATCTCCATCTCTCTCTGTTGGGTGTCAGACCATGCCTTTAGCGTATAATTGTAAACACATTTTTTGACAATTTTACAGATATATTTTTAAATCCTTTGCTAGGAATTGACACTGTGTTAAGTTTTTTTTCATAACAATAGTTGACGAAAAGGTCAATTATAATACTGCTTAAGTGGTGGTGCTAAGAAGGCAGAACTATAAGAATGAGTTGTCTCTATATTTACATATTATTGAATGATAAACTCTCTTTGATATAAGACTTTTTTCACAAAAATAGTTTCCTACTTTTTTAATTAGTCTTTTTTATTTTAACATACAAATTAAAGATAACGAGCTCTTTGGTTCACGGCTCTTTGTACCTTCATATTTAATTTTGTTTTTTTTAAACATTAAAATTAAATATAAGCTATCACTCACCATAGTATCGATTGGTTCGCTAATTACCGCGTAAATGATAATTACTTTGATATAATCAAATATTTCAGCAAGATAATTTTTTAGTATCATAGACACTTAATCTGATTTGATTGATATTTAAACCGAGATTACCTACTTAACACTTTACAGCAGAGCATTACGTTAAATTAAATAAAAATTTACACAAACAACGTTTCATCTTCTTTTTTGTACGAAATGAATGAAAGGATAAAATTTAATGGAATAAGATGAAGAATAGCTCCACCTGAGATCAGCGGGTATTTCAGCCAGTCTCAAATAATTAATAGCAAGAGCAAGTTCAATAAATTCTCATTATAAATAACAAATGGGTGATTAATGTGATAAAGATGTCGGATTATCCACACAACGTGCAACACGTCATCAAACAACAGGCTTAGCATGACCACCTAGCCATAAGTTTTATCCCTTTCAACTGTCAGTTTTATCGAGAAAATGACGTTTACACGGTCATGCTAAGCCTACAAGGGCTTTACCACTACCTCTTAAAGTATCTTCGTCCTTTTTTACGAAGCCAATGAAAGGATGAAATTTAATGGAATAATAATTTATATTATAAAAAAAAATTATAACGTAAAAACTTTATAATGAGCGTCAAGTATCCTTACGGCGAGCGTTGCGATGCGACGACTCATAGGGGGCGTCACGACGCCTTATAATGAGCGTCGCGACGCCATATGGTGAGCATCACGACGCTTTATACTGAGGGTCGCGACGCTTATGGTGAGCGTTACGATGCCTCATAATGAACGTCGCGACGACTCATAGGGAGCATCGCGACGCCTTATAATGACTGTCGCGAAGCCTTATGGTAAGCGTCGCGATGCCTAATGGTGAGCTTCGCGACGCCTTATATCGACGGTCGCGACGCCTTATGGTGAGCGTCGCGACGCTTGATAGTAGGCATCGCGATGCCGCATGGGAGATGGATTTAAAGTTATGTAAATTTTGGGAAATCTCTTTAAAGTTAGGTCAGTAAAGTTTGTATTTTCGAGTCTCACAGTCAGTATAATCTGTATTTTTGACCATACAATCTGTTTTATAAAAACAAACATACGGTACGGATTGAATTGAGAACCGGTGAAGTCGGTGAAAAAATCCTATTAGAACCATTTTCGACTTCTACACGGACGAAGTCGCGGGCAAAAGCTAGTATTTATTTATTTATTTGAGTTAGGAAAAACAACAGCTTTTAGATTTATCGGTGGTTACTATTGTGATATGCACCATAAGCCTACTGTTTTCACATAAGCCACATAAGTATGTATACATTATTATGCTGTTGTGGCGAACCCAATACCTCGCCACTTCCACCAGTCGCTACTAGATGGCGCGGCTGTAGACACATCGCAATTCTACGCGTTCAAGAAATTATACGGGCTAAAATCACGTCGGGGTCACCACTTTGGCGGTAAAGGTAAGATCGTCCTGCCAGGCGGGTGGTATGCCTGGCGGGGTCCGCTACCCCCCCAAGTCATGTTGTCGGGGAATTTGTATATATAGTTAAGATCGTCGAACACACCAGTACCGCGAGCTAGGAGTTTCATAGTACTTTGTATTGCGTATAATTTCTTGAACGCGTAGAATTGCGATGTGTCTACAGTCGCGCCATCTAGTAGCGACTGGTGGAAGTGGCGAGGTATTGGGTTCGCCACACTGTTATTAAATTGAGGTCAGTGGATCGAGCGATGATTTAGAGCTAGGTGATTCCCAGTTATCAGACATGCTTTTACTTAGAAAGATAAAGATGAATAACTAATTTTTAATGAATTATAATCACGCCGGTATGTACCGATAGGGTCGTAGATGAGCGACTATACCGGCCATATTCCCCTCAATACGATTTGAGTCATAGTCCAACACGATGACTCAGTGCGGGTTGGTGAACTTCACTCGTCTCACAGACGTGCAGGTTTCCTCACAATGTTTGCCTTCACCGTACAGCAAGTGGTTATCATCTTCTATCTATCTATAATATAAAAATGAATCGCTGAATGTGTTGCTAAGCGCAAATCTCGAGAGCAGCTGAACTGGTTTCGCTAATTCTTTTTTTAGAATATTCCTTGAAGTACGAGGATGGTTTTAACGGAGAGAAAAATTTAAAAAAAAAAGCTTAAAAACAACACTTTTCTATACTCCCATACGAATAATACTTAAAAGTCAATTTGAACTTTAATACCATACGATAAAGTTTAAGTGTTAGTGGAGAGGGACTTCCGGGCAGGAAAAACAATTGAGTGACGTTAGTATCGTATGTCAATATTGTGTTTTTGGTTTTTTTTGTATGTAACGAATTAACTTAAAAACTACTGGACCGATTTCAAAAATTATATTTCTGTTAGAAAGCTATATTATCACTGAGTAACATAGGCTACATTAGAAACCCGTGTAAAGCCGGAATCATTACATACATGCAATTAGAAAATCCCAGAAGTGCGAGCCCAGGGTTTGAACTTTGAACCTGAATATTTCATCGTAATTGAACTGTGTCCCCGCACATTGGCGTATCATTAGACGCGCGGCGAAATTTTGCTAATACCAAAGTGGACTGTGCTGTGAATGACATTGACAGCGCTAGCGATTTTTGACATATGCGGGCTTGGCTTTACTACTACTACTGCCCTTTTTAACGTCCCACTGCTGGGCACGGGCCTCTCCTCAATGCGAGGGGGATTCAGGTCATAGTCCACCACGCTGGCCTAGTGCGGGTTGGCAGACTTCACACATCTATCGAGAACTAGTCAAGTTTCTTCAGACTTGCAGGTTTCCTCACGATGTTTTCCTTCACCGTTGTGACAATCTCAGATGAAAATGAGATTCGCACATAAATCCCAGAGGTGCAAGCCAGGGTTTGAACCGGCACACTTTGAATTGCAAGGCGTGCATTCGACCACTCGGCTACCACTGCTTGGCTTTAACCATGGAGATATTATAACACCGACCAAGTGTTTTTACATACTCTGTTGTTGGCAAAATCATCGACTAAATACGATGGAGGCCATATCTTTTTAAAAAGTGAAGTGAACGGAGATAGCATTTCGAGCCCGCGCTGCGGTAAATTTTTCTGGTGGCTGATCATTGGTCATCTGCCATCTTTATCACTGTCATTATCCATTTTTATTTATAATGTGTATTTATTGAATTTTTCCTTGCTATTAATTACTTGACATTGGCGAAATACTCGCGCTAGTCGCAGGTGATGCCATTCCTCATCATAGTCCATTAAATATCATCATTTCGCTCATTTCGTCAAAAAAAAATAAATAAAAAAAAAAAACTGGTTTATCTGACTCCGCCATTTGTTTTCCCATATAGTTGCCGTATACAGGTACATGAGAGAACAACAATGTCGGAAACATCGCCGCAGAGCTATACGAATAGTAGAGTCGTTATGGGTACTCTAGATACTCTATGCTTTTATCACAGAAATGCAATTTTTGTGTAGGAATTTGCACACCTCGTTTTGTTAGAGATAATAATTTTGACGCGCGATTAATGACGCTCCAGTGTGCACAGGGCATAACATAAATACGGATATATAGTGTCAGTCTGTCCGTCTCGTCGTCGACCTTAAACCACGGGCGGTTAACATTGAACTCACTCGTGCGCTTCCAAACAGATAATTAAAAAGTATTACGTCAAAATAAACGTATCTACTCGAGCGGAACTGTCGCCTTTACAAGGTGTATCGGAAGTCCGAATAACTGTCGGCAGACAAAACCTACGCAAAATAATTCTCACCTTTAAAGATAAACCGTTATAAAAGGAAATGTCTCATGAATCGATTGTGGCGAACCCTAAATCTCGTCACAAAGCAGAACTTCCGCCAGTCGCCAATAGATGGCGCGACTACCAACACCTCGCAATTCTTCGCGTACAAGAAATCGAACCACCATACAAAGTACTATGAAAATCCTAGCTCGCGGTAGAAGAGTTCTCAACGATCTGAACTATCTATACATACATACATACATTTACATACATACATATACATACATACAAATAAATAAAATTGAAGTGTCTGTTTGTAATATCAAAATAGCACCTTTTTACGAATTGCATATGAAAGTATACACGATACCTAAAACGAAAATGCAATTTTAAAAATTTTTGTCTGTCTGTCTGTTTGTTTGAGGTAAACTTCCAAACGGCTGAACAGATTTCGACGGGACTTTCACTGGAAGATAGCTAATATTCCAAGGCGTAACTTAGGCTACTTTAATTTTAGAAAAAAGCATTAGGGTTCCGCGGGAAATACATAATATCTATATTTCCGTGTAATCTCCCTGATGTCCACGCGAGCGAAGTCGCGGGCACAGCTAGTATACTTTAATTTTAGAACAAAGCATTAGGGTTCCGCGGGAAATACATAATATCTATATTTCCGTGTAATCTCCCTGATGTCCACGCGAGCGAAGTCGCGGGCACAGCTAGTATTATATAAATTCCCCAACAATAACAGTGGGGCGTAGTGGACCCCGCCAGGCATACCACCCGCCTGGCACGTAGATCTTCCCATTACAGCCAAACAATAATTATCTTTCGTCCAGTGTTTTTTCCAGATATACAGCATTGTACAGGAATTTATTTATTAAACAAAAAGTATGCACACAATAGCAATAGTCTTAGCGCTCATGTCTCATGTTACAGGGTCTCTTAAAAGTATTGTTGTTTCAATAGTACCTAACTGTAAATGTTTGTCAGACTTTGCACTGAGACTGTCAAAAACTGAATATTAAAAACATTCCTGCAAGACAGGTGGTAAGGGGACAGGAAGGTATATCTACTTTATAAAATGCATCATCATGCTTATATTCCCCAACGGGGTAGGCAGAGGTGCACGGGGTATATCTACTTTTTATATAATTCGATGTCAATTTATAGGTAATGCCCGCTATCCAACGAATGATAATTGTTTAAACAGTATTTAAACACAGACAGAAATTTAAATATGATAAGATAAGGATACAGTTAGATAGCTAGACGCCATTCAAAGAGTAATTGTTTTTTTTTTATAATCCATAAATGCGACCGAATAACCTTGACTTAGAAAAAAATAATTGATGGATTCAGGCATAATATTGCGGAAATCCATTGTTAATAACAATTGTGGAGAAATGGACCTACCACTCACCCTCGGAATTGTCAGAACCCCAAATTATAAATCAAATAATATAGATTCAGAAGGCGGTACTTCTGGAGACGGCGCGCATTGTGAGGAAGTTCCTCTCTCTGGAGCCCTAACCACTGGTAACTAGGACCCTGTTCCAGATGCCGGTGGGGAACTGTTTTTTTTATATTTTTAAATGTATTTTTTATATATATATTTAAAAATGTAATTTATAAGAAAGATAAGAAATAAAGGAATAATAATCAAATAAATTTGATCGATAATAGAGGAAACTAACAAGACCGAACTCCCTGTCAGTCGAGAGTCAGTATGTCATAAGTCTTATTTTTTGATGTCGGTTAAAAACGTCAAAAAAAATGTTTTGATACTATTTTTATTTGATTTCAATTTGTGTTTACCTCATTGCTAATAAATTTAAATAATAATTTAATGTATACATACATACACACAGATAAATAAAATTGAAATGTCTGTTTGTAATATCAAAATTACACCTTTTTATTAAATGCGTAATATATGAAAGTATATACAATACTACTACTACTACTACAGCCCTTTTAACGTCCCACTGCTGGGCACGGGCCTCCCCTCAATGCGAGGGGGATTTCAGGCCATAGTCCACCACGCTGGCCCAGTGCGTGTTGGCAGACTTCACACATCTATCGAGAACTAGACAAGTTCCCTCAGACGTGCAGGTTTCCTCACGATGTTTTCCTTCACCGTTTGTGATAATCTCGGATGAAAATGAGATTCGCACATGGAACCCAGAGGTGCGAGCCGGGGTTTGTACCTGCACACTTACAATACATATAAGGAAAATGCAATTTTAAGAAATGTTCGTCTGTTTGTTCCGGGAAAACTCCCTAACGGCTGACCGATTTCGACGGGTCTATCATTGGCAGATGAAGTTACATGGAGTAACTTAGGCTAATTTAATAAGGCTAATTTAATAGCCCACAGCTGGGCTAAGGTGTTAATCTTAACACCTTAGCCCAGCTGTGGGACAACCGAAATAATCTTATTACGATTCCTAATTTCCCCGCGTACAAAGTCACATGCTCAGCTAGTACTGTATTTAAGTAGGTACTTTTTATTTGTTTCAGGTAAAATGCAGCAACGTATAAAATTCGAGATATTGAAGAAATACTCTCTCCCTGTCGGCCCATAAGCGAAGCGTGCCAACTCAAGAAAAAGTGTTTTTGTTCCACAGCCCGTTAAGTGTTAAATATAAACCAAATAAGTTCTAAAGAGATAAATTCTAGTCAAAAATGGACTTACAACAATCTACAGATGTCAACGCGGTAAGTCGTTATAGGTACTTAAGTAGGTACCTATATTATAGTAATACGTCATCAGACCCAGGGCTGGGCGATATACATGCTTTGCTTTATATATTGTTTTCTTATATTTACGCGAATACTATTGTGGCGCACCCTATATCTCGCTACGAAACACAACTACCGCCAGTCGCTACTAGATGGCGCGACTGTAGACACATCGCAATTCTACGCGTTCAAGAAATTATTCGCCATACAAAGTACTATGAAAATCCTAGCTCGCGCTGAACTATATATACAAATTCCCCGACAACATTACCGGGGCGTAGCGGACCCCGCCAGGCATACCACCCGCCTGGCAGGAAGATCTTCCCTTATCCGCCAAACTATACATTGAAATAAAACTATTTTACGGATTCTATCGCGTTTATTTACTTTTTTATTTTCCCGACGTTATTAACTAACCCAGTTTCCCAGTTATTAACTATGACATCAGGACGTCTAACACCTCAGTCCCCCCTTGACCATGGTTGCTGTAAAGCAGCCGAAACGTCGGGAAAATAAAATAGTAAATAAATATATATATATAGTAAATAATTTAATTGAAATACAAATGAAAAAATACTGTATCGCAAGTAATTAAAATTCGAAATACAAAATATCTTTCAAGTGCGTCATTTGAAATACAAAATACAATAATTTATTGAATCCCAGTTACACCCAGGCTAGGGTGAATTCTGAAAAGGCCATTTCCGAAATTTACCGCTGAAAGAATGGAACCCGCTACCTCTCGGTGCAGTGAGCCTGCCTACACTCCGAGCACAACACCACGCCGTTGTCAATGAGTATGCGCATACGCACGTTATATGTTATTACTTTTAAACCTCCGCCACACTGGAGCGTTGACGCTCGCGTTAAAAATTTTCTTTCAAATTGGTATGGCAAAATGTTTGCCATACCAAAACAAACCTTGGGTCAGTATGAATAAAGATTGAATTTCAGTTGTACCAACCACGCCTCCACGCGTCAAGATTCGCTCGTGCTGTCAGTGTCATTTAGTTGAAGAAGAATGAATCAGAGAGATTTTTTTTCATTCAAAAGACTAATACAGGCACATAAGAATCATCACTATAAAACCTCTTCCTTTTGGAAGTCGGTTAAACAAAAGTAATAATAGTATCTCTACCACCCATTCGGAATGCATTTCCTATGGAGAAGAATGGGCAAGAAACTCCATGGTTGCTTTTTAGGGTCCCAAAGGGTAAAACGGGAACCCTATTACTGTGACTTCGCTGTTCGTCCGTCCGTCCGTCTGTCACCAGGCTGTATCTCATGAATCGTGATAGCTAGAGAGTTGAAATTTTCACAGATGATGTATTTCTGTTGCCGCTATAACAACAAATACTAAAAAACAGATTACAATGAATATTTAAGGGGGCTCCCATACAACAGACGTGATTTTTTTGCTGTTTTTATAGATAATGGAACGGAACCCTTGGTGCGCGAGTCCGACTCGCACTTGGCCGGTTTTTTTCCAATAAGGATTTACATTTTTATGTGTTTTTCTTAATTAACGATTATACAATTGAACTTTTTAGAGTCAATACAGTTCGTTTAGACGCCTCGGTGTGGGGGTGGCTTAATGCATTGTTTGTTCGACAAAACACATTGTTATAAATATACACACGTACCTATCTATTAGTAATATTATAATATTAATGTCATTATACAGTCACCTTTCATTCCGTAGCTAACTAGATTGCACTAGACATTGAAGAATCAATCAAGATATTTCATTGACATTTTCTAAAAAGTGAATCTAAGAAGTTATAACGTGCTCGTGATTTAGATATTCATTTAACTTATTATACACGTAATATTACGACTGCGATCGCCGAGGGGGTGGTCAGGGATTATCACACAGGTGAACTAATAAATACTTTTATTTTAGGCACGAGATCGAGATGCTGTGGAATTGGGAGATATTCAGAAGAACGGCACCAATGGAATTGTAAGTCTAAAATTTACATGCCAATATCATAGAACACAAAATAATTAGAATGACAATCGATTATAGTCTCTTGCAAAACCGGTGTTGTGCAAACCGCTTTTAAAATCAATAAATATAACCGAAGCAATGAGTCCAATGCTTAATATTTATCGTAGCGGTGGTAGCTTAGTTGATAAACTTAGTTGGTCGACCGCCTTAAACGTAAGCGGTGCAAGTTCAAACCTCTGAGCATCTCATGTGCGAATCCAATTTTCAATAATGATTATCACTTGCTGAACGTTGAAGGAAAACATCGTGAGGAAACCTGCACGTCTATAAAACGATATGTGAAGATTACCATCCCGTGATGGCCAGCGTGGTGGACTATGGCCCAAATCTCCCTCGTATTGAGGGGGAATGTGCCCGGTATAATGGCGATAGTTTTCCTCCCTATTAGGTATATTGAGACCAAAATGGGTGCACTGCAGTGCATCTCTATCTACCCCTTCGAGGATTACAGGGTCTATTAGCGTATTGTAGCAGTCCTGTTTGTACCAATATACAGGAGGTATCGGAAGTCCGAAATAATACTTTGGGTAGAAACATATACGGTAGCTCATATGTGGATGCTTAGTTTATAACTAACTTTAATAGTTTCCGAGTTATAGACCTTTGAATATTTGTCGCAGGTATCGTGTTCTGGCCTTTGGGTTCATCCAAAAACCCTATTCAGCAGTGTAAACTACACTAATGAGGGGCAACTACCAATATTAACAAAACAGAACAGACTCGAGATATTACGTTATAGAAATTAACGAGGAAAAAAGTTGGAAAAACATGGTATAAAAAATTAATGAATATCAAATTTTTAAACTATTCAGTTGTATACCCGATAATGAGGCAAACGTCAAAGTATTATTTCGAACTTCTGAAACATACTCTATAGAAATCTTCACTATATTTCCATTATGGTAAAGCGTTATTTTTAGATAACCCATGAACGCCTAGACTACGAGCCTTCGGGCTGGTTGGAGAAGACTCTAACCCGTGTGGGAGGCTCCACGGAAACCTTCATTAAAGAGAACAAGTCCACCATGAGGGTGGTCACGCTGTTTCTGCTTAATGGAATTGTCATAGGATTCTTCTTCGGGAGTCTTTATTACTGGATTAATTTCAGTAAGTCCACTTAATTAATAAAAACACACATAAAAATGTAAATCCTTGTTGGAAAAGAGCAACCATGGAGTTTGTTGTCCATTCTGCTCCATAGGAAATGCATTCCGAATGGGTGATCGTGGTAGAGACCACCTATGGAGCATGTATACTACTTCCTGCATGCTACTACCAATAGTATCTCTATACTAATGTTGCTTTTTAGAGTTCTGTACCCAAAGGGTAAAATGGGAACCCTATTACTAAGACTTCGCTGTCCGTCCGTCCGTCTGTCACCAGGCTGTATCTCATGAACCGTGATAGTTAGAGAGTTGAAATTTTCACAGATGATGTATTTCTGTTGCCGCTTTAACAACAAATACTAAAACACAGAATAAAATCAATATTTAAGGGGGCTTCCATACAACAAACGTAATTTTTTTGCCGTTTTTATAGATAATGGTACGGGACCCTTCGTGCGCGAGTCCGACTCCCACTTGGCCGGTTTTGTATATTGGCGGTTCATAAGTGCCTGTATTGGATTATTTGAAAATAAAATTTCTCATTCTGAATTTTTTTTTTGTCCAGGCTCAGAACCTCTCCAGCTTTGCCAAGGTTTCGGGAGTCTGACAGTTTTCCTTGGCATTATATACTTCTTCATCATTTACTTTCACGTGTTGAAGCGATATTGTGGCAAATGGTTTGAAGATACCATCTGGAGGAGACTGGAGGCGATTTGTGGGAGACTATGGAATATCACGTGAGTTATCCCACAGTGATATGATTATACAGCCGAAACCTATATCAATAACCATCTAAGAAACTAGTTTTTTGGTTGTTATTAGTATAACAGTTACTACATGAGAGAAATGTGCGCTTGAAATATGTACAATTTGTAAAATAAGCATTAGCAACATTTACACTTAGTGAAATGAGCATTAGCAACATGTATACTTAGAGAAATGATCATTTGCAACATGTACACTTAATATAATGAGCATTAGCAACATGTATACTGAGTGAAATGAGCAATAGCAACATGTACACTTAATAAAATGACTATTATTAACATGTACACTTGTCTCCCGCTTTGCAATGGAAGGAAGTGGATACATTTTTCTTCCAACTCCTCCTACACCTTTTTCGATTAAATTGTTGCGGGTTCCAAGACAATTTAGCTTTTCCCCGGGACTCGCCGAGGGTCAAACCTCGGTGTTTTCAATGGACACCGCTGTCGATCCTGGCTTACAGGAGTAACAGTGGTGGGAATGTGTGGCGGGCTTAGTCCCATAAAAGAAATCACATGTACACTCAGTGAAATGTACATAAGCAACATGTACACTTAATAAAATGAGCATTAGCAACATATACACTTAGTAAAATGAACATTACTAACATGTACACTCAGTGAAATGTACATAAGCAACATGTACACTCACCAAAATAAGCATTAGCAACATGTACACTTATTAAAATTATCATTCTTCACTTTTGTGACATTAAATTTGTTTACAAGGTTGTTCCGATGGTTCTTCGTGCTAGTCGTACTGCTTGCGATTGCATTGTACCTGGTCTACGACACACAGGACAACCCTGGGAGGCTGATATCACTATTTGGCTTGTCGATATTGCTGATTTTAGGTAAGACTACAACATCTAATACTTTAAAGTCCGCGCCCAATGAGGCTTCAAAACGCATGAGCCAATACTAAAACGTACTAAACGAAAACGTGACGCGGGCGAGTATTGCCGCGTGGTCGCGTGGCTTCAACTACAAGATTTCAATCTTTATGTTTATTGATACAGAGTCCGTTTTGATATTGGAAAAAATTTTGATAATATACGAAATTAAATACCAACAAGAACTCTGTGTCAATATGCATAAAGATTGAATTTCTGTGTTAAAAGCATGGAGATATTATAACGGAGATGGCATTTCGAGCCAGCGCTGCGGTAATTTTTTCTGGTTTATCTGACTCCGCCATTGTTGTTTTCACATATAGTTGCCGTATACTACAGGTAGGTACATGAGATAACAACAATGGCGGAAAAAATTCCGCAGAGCTTTACGAAGAGTGGAGTCGTTATGGGTACTCTATCATCATTTCGCTGGAAACTTTACTTTTACTATATAGCAGTGGTAGCGAACGCACGTCTTGCAATCAAAGTGTGCAGGTTCAAACCCCGGCTCGCACCTCTGGGGTTTATGTGCGAATCTCATTTTCATCCGAGATTATCACTTGCTATGAAACGGTGAAGGAAAACATCGTGAGGAAACCTGCACGTCTGAGGGAACTTGACTAGTTCTCGATAGATGTGTGAAGTCTGCCAACCCGCACCGGGCCAGCGAGGTGGACTATGGCCTGAATCCCCCTCCCACCTTTCCATTCACCCCTCGATATGTTAGGGTTGATAACGGATTGGCCTAGTCTTGGCTTGGTTTATGAGCGTAGGCCACTCGACTCATTGCAAAAGGTGAATGCGGGTTCGATTGCAGCCAGCGACAAAATTCTACAATGGTCATTTCGTAATTTTCCCTGGTCTGGGTGTAACTGGGATCGCCCCTAGTCCATTGTACGGTACCAATAGTACAAGCTTTGCTTAGTTTGGGACCAAATGAGTATGTGTTGTCTGGCGCTATTTTTTTTACACTTGAGACTATTCTGTCCAGGGTTCGTCTTCTCCGCGCACCCTGGTCGCGTGGACTGGCGCACGGTGAGCATTGGCCTGCTGATCCAGTTCCTCTTCGGGATCCTCTTCATCAGGTGGTCACCAGGCAGGGTCGCACTACAATGCTTCTCCGACAAAGTGAGTTTCACGTCGTATTCTTTTCCCAAAGCGAAGAGGGGCGTAAGGCACTGGCCACATATTAAATTATTCGTAAAAGGTACATATAGGGTGTATCAGAAGTCCGAAATAATATTTTAGGTAGATAAATATACGGTAGCTAATATGTAGAGACATAGTGAAGTGGATTATAAATAACGATCATAGTTTCTGAATTACAGACCTTTGAATATTAGACCTAAATTACCTTTGAATATTATTATTAATAAAAATGATCAGCCCACTGAGTTTCTTGCCGGATCTTCTCAGTTGAGGTCGCGTTTCGATCCGGTGGTAGTATAGTAGTATATAAGAAAAACATGTGAACTTGACAATTTGTAAGTGCCCCCATAGGCCTATACAAAATAAATGATTTGACTTTTGACTTTGATTTACCACAGGTATCGTGTTGCGGTCTTAGAGCACATCCATAGCCCTATTTATCAGTGCAAAATACATCAACGAGAGGGGACTACTAATATTCAGAAAACAGAACTTGAAAATATCGCTTAGGACTAGAGATATTTTAAGGATTTAAAATGCGCGGAGAAAAAAATAATTAAAAATCATGATCGAGTTTTTATACCATTCGGTTGTATACCCGATACTCATGCAAACGGCCAAGTATTATCGGACTTCTGAAACACCCTTAATACTATGACACAACATTATTTTTATTTCATTCCATACTGCTTCTACAGTACGTCAGTTCTCTGTTACTTTCGTACAGCTTTGCCAGGTAAATAAAGCCTAAGACATATTGAGGACGTTTAAGGTCTCAGTTGAACTAGCAATACATGTTCACGCCTGTATCCCACGGGGGTAGGCATTGAATTGTCGATGACAAAAAGCTTACCGATCGGCTAGACCCTCTGGCGTTGCGTAGAGATGTAGGCTCTCTCTGCATTTTCTACCGCTTCTATCATGGAGAGTGTTCCGAGGAATTGTTCGGAATTATACCTGCCGCTGAATTCCACCATCGCACGGCTCGCCACAGACTGCATTACCATCCTCACCATCTGGATGAATGGCGTTCCAGTACAGTGCGATTTACCAGGAATTTTCTCCCTCGCACCACCAAATTGTGGAATAAACTTCCTGCAGCGGTGTTCCCGGACCGATGCGACAAAGGTATCTTCAAGAAACGAGCATACCCATTCCTTAAAGGCCGGCAACGCACTTGCGATGCCCCTGGTGTTGCAGGTGTCCATGGGCGGCGTTGATCACTTACCATCAGGTGAAACGTCTGCTCGTTTGCCTCCCTATCTCATAAAAAAAAGATAAAAAAAGACTACCGTTCGCCACATGCTACGATTCTGACCCGACCCTTTCGCTAAATCCACATTCATACATCTTTTCATGCACTTCCGTTGAAGGTGCTATGGATTTAACTAAATCTCTAATTGATTCCACCAGGTAGCAACGTTCCTGTCTTATGGAGTGGAGGGTGCAGCCTTCGCTTTCGGTGACCTACTCGTGAGAACAGAGGGAGTGTTCGCCTTTAGTGTAAGAAAAAAATCATTTTATTATTTACTAGCGGATACGGAAACCTGCCCCTTAGTAACACCTGCCTTGCAGCAATATTTTTAACCGACTTCAAAGAGGAGGAGGTTCCCAATTAGACCCGTATGTTTTTAGGGTTCCGTACCCAAAGGGTAAAACGGGAACCCTATTACTGAGACTTCGCTGTCCGTACGTACGTCCGTCCGTCCATCCGTCCGTCTGTCACCAGGCTGTATCTCATGAACCGTAATAGTTAGAGAGTTGAAATTTTCACAGATGATGTATTTCTGTTGCCGCTATAACAACAAATACTAAAAAACAGAATAAAATAATTATTTAAGGGGGCTCCGATAAAACAAACGTAATTTTTATACCGTTTTATAGATAATGGTACGGAACCCTTCGTGCGCGAGTCCAACTCGCACTTGGCCGGTTTTTTTTCATATTACTTTCAGTTTTTGACAGTTAACTCAGAAAAAAATCTGTCAAAAAAATTGCCGTCACTATGGAAACAACAATACTTTAACGGGTTGTGGTAAACCCCCTGCACGTCTAGAGACAGGCGTGTGAAGTTCACCAACCCACATTAAGCCAGTGGTGGAGTATGGCCCAAAATCTCCCTCGTATAGAGGGAGAATGTGCCCGGTATAAGGTAATACTCACCCCCTATTACATTGGGACCATTATACATTGACGTGTACAAGTCTCGCCCTATACGAGGATGACACCGCTCTCTATTTCTCGCATAGAAATAGGGGCGTTATCACCCGCACCCTCCAACGCGCAGTAGATTCTTTGGGCGAATGGTTTTGGAAATGGCGCATTGAGGTGAACCCGGAAAAGAGCGCCGCTGTGCTCTTTACCAGGGGAACCCCACGGCGTCCCCGAGCTCCCTGGTTCAGTCTGGGGACCATCTCTCTGTTCGACCAAAGCATCCCTTGGGCAAATCGCGTCAAATATCTAGGTGTCACTCTTGACAAGTCCCTTACTTTCGGTCCCCACATTAGAACGGTGAGCAACCGAGCAGCTTTTGTGCTCGGTCGCCTTCACTATTTGATCTGCAAGCGGAGTAAAATGTCCCTTAGAAATAAGGTGACACTTTACAAAACATGCATCCTCCCCATTATGTCATATGCCAGTGTGGTTTTCGCTCACGCGGCGAAGACACACATCAACCGCCTGCAAGTAGTGCAGTCCCGGTTTCTCCGTAGGGCCGTAGGTGCCCCGTGGTACATACGGAACGTAGATCTTCATTCCGACCTTGGCCTCTTCTCAATTCGTAAACACTTAAAAATAGCGTCCGAACGCTATTTTAAAAAAGCCGCGTCGCATTTAAATCCTCTAATTGTCGCCGCCGGCAATTACGAGCCAGACCCCGCGCACACATCATCAACTCGTCGCCGCCGTCCGCGGCACGTGTTGATTGATCCTCCCGACACGATCACCGCCCTCCTCGACCCGGGCGTTGAGAGGGCCACCAACACACCTACACCAGCCTCAAACAGACACCGATCTCGCCGGCGAGGTCGAGGAACCCCCTCTTCCGCTCGTAGATGCATCTTTGCACCTAGGAGCGCAGTCACTACCTCTCCCCTCACGGTAACTGCCCAAGCCGAGGTCGTGCCCTCTGTGGCGCCCTTGAGCTAGTTGCCACCCCTTTCCGCCCTTAAGGCCTTGGTTGGAGTGCACTCTGCGCTCGCCACTCCTCCGGTAAAGCTGTAAAGGCCACCTCACGGCCAACAGTGTAAGTCCTTTCAAAAAAAAAAAAAAGACGTGTACAAGTGTAGGCGCAATGCAGTGCACCTCTGCCTACACCTTCAGGGAATACAGGCGTGATGTGATGTGGTTTTGTTACAGACTCTCCCGGTAATATTCTTCTTTAGTATGCTGGTAGAAGTGTTGTTCTTCTGGGGTGCGCTGCAGTGGTTCTGCTTGAAGCTGGGGCTCGTCCTGCGGGCTGCTACAGGTACTACAGTAGCAGAAAGCGTCATTGCTGTCGGCAACGTATTTCTTGGCATGGTTAGTACGTCAGATGAAGTACAATACGCAGTATCAATTTTGTTTCCAAAGTTTTACACCCTGTATATTGGTTTTCATTACAAAGGTAGTGACACCTGTATACCTGTAACAGTTTTTGTTACGTAGTTATCATCCTGTATATGCATTTTAGTTACGGAGCTGATAATACCCCGTATATTAGTTTTAGTTACCAAGTTATTTACACCCTGTAAATCAGTTTTCTAGCCACGGGCGCCCACTCCTCACGCAAGCATTAAGCTTAGTTGGAGGGGCGATTAAACATATGCGACATTTTTTTAACTTTATAAGAGAGCTAACCTACCTACTCAAATAAGACATAAAAAATATAATGATGTCAACATATTGTAATAATATGTATTGTCAACATTAATCCAAATACAAAAAAAAATATAGATAACAAAAGTAGAGTATTAAAAACATTTGTGTACAATCTAATAAAATAGGTTATAGTATTAGTTAAAATATAATAAGCTAAGAGTACAAGAGATAGAGTAATTAATATATATAAGCAAAACTTAAATTGTTACATTCACCCTATTATAAGTAAAGTCTCTGATAATGTCAGAGGATATAGCTCGCGGGCCGGGCCAGTATAGCGCCCGGACATAAAAAAAAAAAATACCTACCTACTCATTCGACGCAGAAAATTAGCTGATTCCAAATATGTATTTAAATCAATATCGCCTAAAAGTGTCGTTTACGACAAAGCCTTTGACGAAATAGCCTCGATGTAATAAACTAAAAATATTAGCACCTCTTAAAAAAACTAGTCCAAAATACTTGTTTGATTCATAAGGCGTCCCGAGCCTCAATTGTTTTGCCATAGCAAAACGAACTGTATTGACATATAGAAAAAGTTCATTTAACAACGAATGACACTGACAGCGCGAGCGAGTTTGACGCACGGGGCCGTGTATTTTACCAAAGAAATTCAATCTTTATGTATATCGACACACGGTTCGTTTTGGTATCAACACCTCAGGGCGCAGGTAGTAAAACTATCCTTCACGGCCAACAGTGTAAGTCCTTCAAAAAAAAAAATCTTTTTTATTAAGTGTGAATTATTTTCAGACGGAATCAGTGTTATTGGTGAAGCCGTATCTAGCTCTGCTTACCCCCTCCGAGCTGCACGTCGTGATGTCTTCAGGCTTCGCCACAGTGTCCGGTCAGTAATAAATATTATCTACGTGTCATAGACGGTGTTGTCATAAGGAAAGTTTTAAATAGATAATTACAGTTGGATAAAAGTTTGGCCTTCACACAATTATAATCGAACAAAAAGATTGTTGTTTTGATAAATTAAGTAGGTAAGTAATTTATATATACTGCTAGGCATTATCCACACTGTAGAGTCGTCTGTCGTATTATTCTAATTCTTCTCTAGTATTGGGGCAAAGGTGCTGTCTGCTCTCATGGCGTTGCTGCTCCTGAGAATGTATTACTCACAATCCTTTATTACCATTTTAAAAAGAGTAACCATTGAGTTTCTTACCGGCTCTTCTCAGTGGAAGCAGCATTCAGCATGATTTTGATTTTGGATATTTTTACTTACGCTGTTAAACAAAGAATCCAATCTACATCAAGTTAGATTTGAGATATGCCAGCTTGAAGTTTGATAATGTATTACACGTGGGATGGTAAGCTAGGTGGTAAAAATGCTATTTGCTTTTATTTTTCGATGGGATCTTTTGTTGTTGATTGAAAAGGCCTCCTTTAGGAACAGTTTGGTATACTTAATTATTTTTGGTCAATTCAACAGATTTTGTTCTGACTTAACTGTCAAAAACTGAAAATAATATTTAAAGGATTGTTTGCAAAACTGGTGGTCAGGGGCAGTTATTATCAGACAGCCGGCTTTACCGTATGATTAGACCCTGAGAACAATTGTTAGGTATAAGATAATAATTATAGATTAAGAAATAGATTGGATTATGATAAGTTTATCTTTTTATTACTAATTAGCTGAGTCTGCAATTTTGTACGAAATTAAGGAACGATTATTATTTTCGTACTAATCTATTTGAATTTGTAAGTGCCTCTTTATAGGTGTATACCTACTATTGAGATATATAACGGAGATGCCCTACCGACTCCGCCCTGTGGCAATTTTTTTGACGTTTATCTGACATCCGCCATTGCAGTTGCCCTATGTAGTTGCCGTATACCTCACACATAGTCACTAGAGTATCCATATCGACTCCATTCTTCGTATAGCGCTGCGGTAATTATACCGCCATTGTTGTTGTCTCATGTACCTGTAGTATACGGCAACTATATGGGAAAACAACAATGGCGGAGTGAAATAAACCAGAAAAATTTACCGCATCGCGCGCTCAGAATGCCAACTCCGTTATATCTCCATGACTACAGCTAACTGCAATGGCGGATGTCCAAAAAAATGCCGCGGAGCCATGCACAGAGCGGAGTCGTTATGTTCTCTATTTACTCAATCTATATTAATATTACAAAGAGGAAAGATTTGTATTTTTGTATGTAACGAATTAACTTATAAGCTATTGGACGGATTACAAAAAATCTTTTACCGTTAGAAAGCTACATTTTCACTGAGTAACATAGACTTTATTATAAACCCGTGCGAAGCCGGGACGGACCGCTAGTGGCGTATACAAAATATATAATTTGACTTTGACCTCCTTCAGGTACAATACTAGCTACATACATTGGGTTCGGGGCCGAGCCCTCTCACCTGGTGACGGCTAGCGTGATGTCAGCTCCAGCTGCCTTATGCTATGCCAAGCTCCTCATGCCGGAAACCAAGCGATCGCTTACCACTGTCGATAACATCCAGCCAGTTATCAGGTCAGTACCTTACTAAGGCTCTTTTAACGTCCCACTGCTGGGCACGGGCCTCCCTTCAATGCGAGGGTAATTCAGGCCACCACCACGCTGGCCCAGTGCGCGTTGGCAGACTTCACACATCTATCGAGAACTAGTCTAGTTCCCTCTGACGTGCAGGTTTCCTCACGATGTTTTCCTTCACCGTTTCATAGCAAGTGATAATCTCGGATGAAAATGAGATTCGCACATAAATTCTAGTGGTGAGAGCCAGGGTTTGAACCTGCACACTTCGATTGCAAGGCGTGCGTTCGACCACTCGGCTACCACTGCTAATATTCCGATTATTGTATTACTAGTTTCTACCCGTGACTTCATCCGCGCAGACTTCGATGTTTCAATAATATACATCATCATCATCACGCCTGTATTCCCCGAAGGGGTAGGCAGAGGTGCACTGCAGTGCGCCCACACTTCGCCGATGTATTTTTGGTCCCAATGTAATAGGGGGCGAGCCTATTGCCATTATACCGGGCATATTCTCCCTCATTACGAGGGAGATTTTTGGGCTATAGTCCACCACGCTGGCCCAGTGCGGGTTGGTGAACTTCACACGCCTTTCTATAGACGTGCAGGTTTCCTCACGATGCTTTCCTTCACCGTTCTTCATGTTTCAATATTGTTATAAATTTATAAATTATAGTATGTATGCCATACTGCAAGGTTTCATCAAAATCCGTTCAGTAGTTTTTGCGTGAAGGAATAACACATCCATCCCTAATCACAAACATTCGATTTTTGTGTTTTCAGCGAGGACCAATCAGCTCTCTCTGCAGCGACTAGAGGTGCTACCAACGGAATCTCGCTAGTGCTGAATATTATAGCGAATATTGTAGCATTCGTAGCGTTCATAGCATTTGTAAATGGTTTTCTGGGCTACTGCGGTGGGATGCTTGGCAACCCCGATATAAACCTGGAGTGGATCCTCGGGAAGGTGTTCATACCTCTATGCTGGGTTATGGGTAAGTTTTAATACCTGCAGGTGCACTAAACCCTCCAAAGTAAACTGACTTCTTACCACCACCTGTCCTGGTTGCTGTGTTTAATATTACTTTGATTTTTAGACGGTTATGTCAGTACAAAGTTGATCAGCCATCTTTATCACGTTTATCACCCATTTTTATTTTTAACTAGCCGTACCCGCGGAATTAATAGCCTAGGTTATTTCTTGTAACATCAGCTATCTGCCAGTGAAAGTTCTGTCAAAATCGGTTCAGCCGTTTATGAGATAACCCGATATAAATGATATTTAGGTTCTTCTTGCGGAACCTTAATGCTTTTTGTTCTATTTATGTACACTTCGTTACCCCTTGTAAGTGGAACTAAGTGGAACTCCAGTCATAATAGGTTCAGCCGTTTGGGAGATCACTCGGAAAATATGGTATTTATGGTCTGCCCCCGAACTCAAATGCTTTTTCTAAAATGAAAGAAGACCAAGTTATGCCTTGGAACATCAGCTATCTGCCAGTTAAAATCCCGTCGAAATTTGTTCAGCCGTTTGGAATTATACCCCGAACAAAGAAAATAAATTGCATTGTCGTTAAAGGTACCTATCGTAGATACTTTCATATGCAAATGGTAAAAAAAATGTTATTTTGATATTATAAACAGACACTGCGATTTTTTTTATTTGTTTATAGATATCAACCCTTGACAGACAATCCTTACTAAGCAACAAAATATTAGTAAGGATTTCCTTTCAAGCGTTGATATGTATATTTATTTTTCAGGAGTACCGTGGGAGGAATGTGAACTGGTCGGCTCATTGATAGGTCTGAAGACTATTGTGAACGAGTTCGTAGCTTACCAACGGTTGGGAGAGATGAAAAAAGAGGGATTATTATCTGTAAGTAAATATATTTACCAGACTTTATTAAAAGTTTAACTGAAAATTAATAAAAGCAGAAGGGCAGAGCAGAAGGGTGGAAGAACTTTATGTAAAGAACAATACATATTACGCCTGCATTCGCCGAGGGGATAGGCATAGGTACATTACATGTATGTTGGTCTCAATGTACCTAATAGGGGGTGAGCCTATTGCCATTATACCGGGCACATTACCCCTGAATACCAGGGAGATTTGGGCCATAGTCCACCAGGCTAGCCCTGTGCTGATAATTGAACTTCACATGCTTTTCTATAGACGTGCAGTTTTCCTCACGATGTTCACCATCACCGTTCAGCAAGTGGCGATCGCTGGATTGTATCTCCATTCGAGTCCTCTTCAAGCCTCTCTTTGCCTTTCAGCCTCGCGCGGAGCTGATAGCCACCTTCTCATTGTGTGGGTTCACCAATCCCAGTTCCGCTGGCATCATGATCGGAGCCATATCTGCTATGGCCCCAAACCAGAGGGAGACACTATCCTCAGTAAGTTAACAACTAAGATACAAAACTCATCCTATATGATCGTAAAATAAGCTAAGCTTTTACTGTGAGTACCCAGACCTGACCCTGTATCATGACTATGTAGACATAAGTTTTATCTCTTTCAACTGTCAGATTCGTCGAGAAAATGACGTGACACTGAGCCATGTCCAGTACAAAAAGTTAAATGTAACGTCATTTTCTCGACAAACGTCTAGTTAACAATTTTTAGGGTTACGTATCTAAAAAATAGAAAAGAAACTCTTATATGATCACTTTGTTGCCTGTATGTCTGTCAAGACCCTTTTTCTTAGGAAGGGGTGGAGACGGTGTTGCATTTTCAGTACATTTGCACAGGAGTCAAAAACCAATAGGGTCCTTCCCGTTGATCCAGAATCATGAAATTTGGCAAGAAGTAAGTTCAGCACAAGTAAAATAAATTTCTGAAAATAGTAAATTAAGGGCCCTCGCCCACGGCGACTTTTTGTAGCGACGCTTCTAACGCGTGTTAGTCGCATTTGCAATGCGCTACAGTAGCGATGCCAACGGGATACTGCATCGCGACTGTATCGATACAAACGCGCGACCGTGTCGCACGACATCGGGGAGGGAACGGAGAGGGGGTGGCGCGTGAGTGGGTACCAAACATCAGACACCGGCAGAATCTCGTTTGCATCGCGACAGAATCGCGTTTGCCTCGCGACTGAATCTGGGCCCGTGGGCGAGGGCACACAGCTAGCGACTGCTTCGCGTCTGTATCGATGAGGACGCACGACGGCATCGCGACTGCATCGCTACAAAAAGTCGCCGTGGGCGAAGGCCCTAAACAGTAATACAACGCACGAAATATGTTTTTTTAGTTATTATTTAATTAGGCTTCCTTAATACCGCGCGTGCGTAGTCAGACTCAGCTAGTGAGTAATATAAGTCTTATTATTACTTGGCAGATAGCATTGAGAGCGTTCTTCACGGGCTGTGGCATTTGCTTCATGACAGCATGCATAGCAGGTAAGATTTGAACCTACATCCAATACCGTCTTCACCATAAGGGCACACGGGGCCCGTGCCTAGGGCCCCCATTGTCAGGGGGACCCGAAGAACCGACAATTTCTCTCACACATTTATTCTCAAAACATTTTTGTCGGGCACATTACACTTTTTCTTCTTCAATCTTATCAGAAGGTATTTACAATAACTTAGTAAATTAATGTTATTATAATTCGCTTTTTTTACTTTCCAAAAGGGCCCCAAATTCTTGTGTGCCCAAGGGCCCCAGCCTAGTTTAAGACGGCCCTACCTATATCCGTTGTATTCAAGGTGGGCCTTCTACTGACTAAGCTATAACCGCTTATAAATAAATTGTTTTTCATTTTCAGGACTCCTCATGCCCGAAGATGCTTTTGGGTAAAATTAAATGACATAAGTAGCCTCCGACTATTATTAATACTTAATTTATTGTTTAAGTTGTATTGTTTTAATTATGAGTGTACGACATATTGTAAATAAATTTTATATAGTTATTTAATATTTAAAAAGTTTATTAATTCAAATGAAACCATCACAGTGCCCATAGATTTATAAAGTTAGCGATCTTATAAACTTCGAGCTTTTAGTACTGGACATGGCTCGGTGTGACGTCATGTACTGGACAAATCTGACAGTTGAATGAGTTAAACTTATGTCTATACGGTCATGCTAAGCCTACTGATCAGTCATGTCGATTCTGCTGTACCTGCCATAACACACCTACAACTAATAAACTATATACCATAAATATCGTCGTCTTGTTCATGCTTCTCGGTCGTAGGAAGGACGGCAATACGCTTTAGTGTAATTCCGTTCGATGCTCATAGATTTGACACCAGTACCTACGTAGATCTTAAAGCTTTTGCCATAACAAACCAAACTACTGACTCATATAAAAACTTATTATTATCCTTTATTTCTTATCTTTCTTATAAATTACATTTTTAAATATAAATATAAAAAATACATTTAAAAATATAAAAAACAGTTCCCCACCGGCATCTGGAACAGGGTCCTAGTTACCAGTGGTTAGGGCTCCAGAGAGAGGAACTTCCTCACAATGCGCGCCGTCTCCAGAAGTACCGCCTTCTGAATCTGTCCCTTTATCCAGCTGCCTAACGCGAGCCTCTTTAGGTGTTTGTCGAGGCTCTTGGCTAATAAGCCATGGGCGGAAACGACTATCGGTACAATGATTGCCGCATCAATGTCCCACATGTCGACAACCTCGTGAGCCAGATCAAGATACTTGCTTTCTTTATCTTTCTCTGCTTTCACGAGATTCTCGTCATGGGGGACAGTGATATCGATAATCATTGCACGGCGCTCTTGGCGATCTATCAGCACAATATCAGGCTTATTGGCTACAATAGTCCTGTCTGTGATGATAGACCGGTCCCAATACAATGTGATATGACCCTCTTCGAGAACTGGTTGTGGCTCATACCTGTAGTACGGTACCTCGGATGTCACAAGGCGATATTTAAGGGCAAGTTGCTGGTGGACAATCCTGGCTACTTGGTTGTGTCTGTGTAAATATTGACCATTTGCGAGACGCGAACAACCGGAGATGATATGCCTCAGGGATTCACCAGGGCGATGACATGCCCGACAAATGTCAATGGTGCCATCCCTAAGAATATATCTCCGGTATATATATTATTATTATTATTATTTTTACGAAATGAGCGAAATGATGATATTTAATGGAATAAATGAGGAATGGCTTCACCTGCGACTAGCGCGGGTATTTCGCCAATGTCAAGTAATTAATAACAAGGACAAATTCAATAAATACACGTAATAAATAAAAATGAATGATGACAGTGATAAAGATGGCGGATGAATCCTTAACACATATAAATCACAAACCAAACTACTGACTCATATAAAAACTTAATTCTTCAACTGAATGACACTGATAGCGCGGGAGAATAGCGAGACCGCGCTGCGCTGTAATTTTTTCTGGTTTATCTGACTCTACCATTGTTGTTTCCCCATATAGTTGCCGTATACTACAGGTACGTGGGATAACAACAATGGCGGAATAATTGCCGCAGAGTCATATGAAGAGTAGAGTCGTTATGGGTACTCTAGTTACTCTATGCTGTAGAGCCATACGCAGGGCAGAGTCGATACGGGTTCTCTAGTTACTCTGTGATATTGACACAGAGGTCGTTAACATCAAGTTAGGTCGGTGGGTGCATTAAAAAATAAACTTCACATAAATTTAAACACTGGCCACACAATTTCTTTATTGAAAAAAAATAAACTTCTTCCACGAGTATTCCACTTTCAAACGCTGACAGTTTCAGTCAAAAATGTCACTACACCATGCACTCAGTCGTAACAGGATTATTTTTTATAAAAATTATTCGACACGCACTCCCGAACAGTTATGATAGCCCATCAAAATTACGAGGTGTACGGTAGCGTATTTTTTTATATTACAATCAAAATTTTTTGTACCTTCTCAATTTGGTACCGTAATATGTATAGAAAACAGCCAACATTGACCAGCATACCGGAGAGAAATGAGACGGAAGACGACTTTGCAACTCAAAAATGGGTGCCGAAAAAAAAACATGAAGTATTAAAAGCCAAATACAAATGCCTTAAGAAGCTCTTTCAAATTTACGACGCGAGCGTAATAGGCATACTGCCAGAGCCGTACGCTAACACAGATTGCTTCCACGAAGAAATCAAGACTGAAAGGAGACGAAAAAAACGGTCTCATTTAACGAAAACGGACGCGTGTGCCGGTACCACTGAAATATCAAGCGGGGATATCAGTAACCGTACGGAAACTGATAACGAATCCTTAGCGACAGCCGTGATCAGAGACTTGAAAGTCACCGAGTATTCCCGTACGTTGACCCAAGTGGAATCGACCATAAAGGATGTTAAAACGACTATAGTTCCGTCGAAATTGTCTATGGAAAAAGAAATTATGGCGGTAGATAAAGAATGTGGGTCGACGCAGACGATGGAACAGCATCCGATGCCATATCTCATGGTGAACGAAAGACGTCGTCCGACAAGGTTTCAATGTTTCATTCAAAGAATTTTTGGTATCAAACGGGAAACTAGATACAAGAATTATGTGCTGCCCAACGGCCACGTGTATGCCGCTAGCGACAACAATATATCTCACAATTTTGAGAAAAGACGTCGCAAGGGATTGAGATTTCGTAGATTGCGGAGGCCTAAGAAGATTCAGTCGGAGTTCATGCTACGCGATGTGAAGAGTCCAGTGATATTGTCGTACGTACAGTCCGTGCAGAGGAACTGTCTTATGGATACTACGCCGCGGCATTGTCCAATTGTTGGCTGCCGTATGATTTCATATGGTAAGTAATAATCGCCATACAACACATACTCATTGTATGATAAACTATGGACTGGGACTGGGAGCGATCAGTTACACCATCCTTTCCCAAAGTGGGCGATAACGCCCCCTTGTGGGCGCTGCAGGCCTAAAGGGGGGCGGTAAGAGACCCAAAAAAAAATGGAGGCGTTGTGTAGAGGCTGTAGGTGAAAAAATAGGCTGTGTCGGTGAAAAATGGGGGAGCTAAAAAATAATTTATTCTCAAAGTGGGTAGTATACAAAATAAGTTTGGGAACCACTGAGTTACACCATGGCAAATTTCGAAAAGGTCATTTCCGAAAATTGACACTAGCGGGAATCGAACCCACTACCACCCGGGTTCAGTGAGCCGAGCGGCGGTGGGCTTGCGTTCCATTCCCGCCAGTGGCAAATTCCAGAATTTGCCCTGGTCTGGGTGTCATTGGAATCGCCCCGAATCCATTCTACGGCACCCATAGTACAAGTTTGCTTAGTTTGGGGTCATACGATGAGTATGTAATATTTTCTTAAAAGCATCGAACTCATTTCCCTCTCAGGTATCATCAATTACAACGACCATTTGAACCTATGTCACTTTATCAATCGCAAGTATATCTGCCACTACTGCCACGAGGGCTTTGAAATGGAACGCGACAAGTTGATGCATGAAAATGAACACCTGGGCATAACCAAACTGGCCAACGACACGTCCCTGCAGTCCACGGCGAGGGAATCCCTCAAAATCGCGAGCAACACCCAAACAGACCCAGACGTGATCAAATGCGAGGTGACAGACGATAAATTGAAGAAGATTGTTTCGTTTTTCGACAAAATTACCGATCCTGACTCCATTTTGAATGAGATTAAGAAGGGGAGGTCGTCTGAATCTAATCTGCAGAGTAAAACTGAGACGGAAACTATGGAAGCTAGCTCCGAGTCTGAGAGGACGGTCAGTTGTGTTAATCTCAGGAAGGAGGAGGAGTCTGTGGAATCTGCGCTGACTAATCCGTTCAGCTCACCAGTGGTTTGCCATTATTGTGGAGAGAACTTTAACTACAGGTAATTTGAAATCTTTTAGGGTATTTCAAAAGCGTCGACCTTCGCCCGCCGATTTTGTTGCCAAAACTAAAAAGAACAACCCCATTACCTTTAACAGTTGGTAGGTAAGGCCCCTGTAATAATACATCATCATCACGCCTGTATTCCCCGAAGGGGTAGGCAGAGGTGCACTGTAGTGCGCTCACACTTCGCCGATGTATTTTAGTCCCAATGTAATAGGGGGCGAGCCTGTTGCCATACCGGGCACATTCCCCCTCAATACGAGGGAGATTTGGGCCATAGTCCACCACGCTTGCCCAGTGCGGGTTGGTCAACTTCACACGCCTTTCTATAGACGTGCAGGTTTCACGATGTTTTCCTTTACCGTTCAGCAAGTGGAAATCATTGTTGAAAATGACATTCGCACATGAAAATTATCTCAGAGGTGCGGGCCCGGGATTTGAACTTGCACCTCTTACGTTGAAGGCGGGCGTTCTTGCCCACGAGGCTACCCTGTAATGTCTCATAAAAATAGCTCATTCTTCAACGCGTGGTTTTAAGCACAGAAACTTAATCTTTATGCACATCGAGAGGTGTAGGGCTATTTGTTTTAAGCGACACTTTTGGGCGATATTGACTCATATACATATTTAGAATCAGCTCTTTTTTTGCGCCGAATGGGTATGCTCTACTGTCAAGTTAAAAAAAAATCGTATAACATCGTCACTCCTCACCAGGCTATCACACCTCGATATTGGCGCAGAGCACATTTTAAAAACTAGTCAATCCTTTATTCTCCAATTTCAGACGACAGTTAAGCCTCCATGTAGACCTGGAGCATAGAATGCACAACAAATTCTCCAAGTTCCACAGCTGCGCCGGAATCCTGACCACCAGACCTTCCAACCGGACTGACATGGTCTCCGAAGACGGGCACATACGAGTCCAAAGCATCGATAGATCTTTATCCGGCATTCACCGGATCAGTAGTCCATCAACCCAAGATAGTTACTCCGATATTAGCAGAAGAAAAAGCGACGAGAGTCTAAGCTGCGATCCGTCTACTAATATAGTCTATTACACATCTATGGAGTCTCTCAAGAAACCGTCTGTTGTCAACAGTTTTGTTCAGAAGGTCAGGAGTATCGGAAGTTACAAGTGGGAACCTGGTACTAAAATTATTCGTGTGTAGTTCAGTGTCTTGTGAAGTGGCATGTTTTGTTGAAAATATAATGGTGAAAGTAGCACGGCTTTGATTGAAGACTGTTTTGTAGCAGTTCAGGTGTATCAGAAGTCCGAAATAATACTTTGTGTAAATATACGGTAGCTCATATGTGGATGCTTAGTGAAGCCAGGTTATAACCTCACTATCATAGTTTCCGAGTTATAGACATTTGAATATTTGTCACAGGTATCGTGCCTGGCCTTTGGGTACATCAATAAAGGGTTATTAGAAGAGGGCTGAATAGGGATTCAGCAGTGTAAACTACACTTATGGCGACCACCAATATTCACAAAACAGAGCCAGCAAATTTTACATAGGTTCGAGATCGAGATCGAGTTATAGAAATTGACGACGAAATAAAAGTTGTAAATACATGGTCGAATTTCGATCAAATTTTGATACCATTCAGTTGCATACCCGTTACTGATGCAAAGGTTAAAGTATTATTTCGGGCTTCTGAAACATCCTGACGGTTAAAAGGCGAATAGACTCAAGCGCCATTTTGGTAACTTTGCATAAACCCTGTTCAGAAGACAGATAAATTCATCAAGCGCCATTTTGGTAACTTTGCATAAACCCTGTTCAGAAGACAGATAAATTCATCAAGCGCCATTTTGGTAACTTTGCATAAACCCTGTTCAGAAGACTGAGATAAATTCGCTGATTCCAAGGACATAATATATAACTCAATATCGTCCAAGATGGCGCTCAGGTCACTTCGCCTTTTACCACTCGATATAATATCGCCAGACGAGACTTACTCATCTTATGATCCCAAACTAGGTTACACTTACCAGTTACACCCAAATTCCGAAAAGTACTTTAAACGTAAGGGGAGCTAATTCAAACCCTCAGAGGTACGATCTGGAATTTTTGGATTCCATGCACATAATCATTTCGAGCGGTGAAAGGCAATTTGCAAGCGACATTTTTAACTTTACAGGAGAGCATACTTATACGATACAGAAAAAATAGCTGATTCAAAATATGCATATAAGTCAATATCGCCCAGTGTCGCTTAAGTCAAAAATCCTTTCACCCCTTGATATTGTAAATAGTTGTAGAATTATTGGATTGGAAATTGCTGTGATGCACGTAAAATGTTATATAAACTACATGAGAACAAACATTTTGAAATCAAACCTTTATTAGAATTAATCAGAAAAAAAAGACAATATTAATTGCACTTAAAAATATACCTTACAGCGGTCGCTTTGAGGTGCAAGTTATTCCAGCAGCGTGGTGTCATCCAATTGTAATTGTACCATTTGGTTACCCGTGGTCACACCTTCGCGAAGAAGCATTTGTACATTCAGATCTGATAACTCCTGAGAACCAAAAGCTAAAGTAAAGTCATTACTTTTTTTTTAAGTACATACATACATACATATCACTCACGCCTGTATCCCATGGGGGTAGGCAGAGACTACCGTTTGCCACATGCTATTATCCTGACATACCTCTTTCACTTCATCCACAGTCATCCATCTTTTCATGCACTTCCGTCGGTTGAGGGTGCTTTTAAATACATAATAAATTATGTACTTAATGGAATAAGATGAGGAATGGCTCCACCTGCGTTTAGCGGGTATTTCAGCCAGTGTCAAGTAATTGATAGCAAGGGCCAATTCAATAAGTACAATTAGGTTCTAGACACTGTGTGAAATACCCGCTAAACGCAGGTGGAGCCATTCCTCATCTTATTCCATTAAATATCATCATTTCGTAAAAAAGACGACGAATTTCAATGTATAGATAGATAGATAGAAAACCCTTTATTGCACACCAATAGTTACATGGAAATTACACAACATATATTGACAAAAACAAGAACAAATAGAAGAGTACATTGGGCGGTCTTATCGCAAGCTGCGATCTCTTCCAGACAACCTTTGGATGGAGAGGATTTTGTCATAATGACATGATGGCAGACAGTTGTGTATCACTGTGAAATAAATAATTACATAATGTATACATGTAGGTGGGAGTGGGCAGGCCACGTCGTTCGTATGGACCCGCAGAGGTGGGCCAACATAAGTACCAAATGGATTCCCGCAGGTACAAGACGCCGTCGAAGACCAAGAAAACGGTGGCGCGATGATCTAGACATCTTTGCGGGGAAGACGTGGCCGGAAATGGCTCAGGATCGGGATCGGTGGAGGGAGAAAGGGGAGGCCTTTGCCCAGGAGTGGGACACAAAATAGGCTATAAAAAAAATGTATACATACATATAAATATACACAATAAATACGTAGTGTAAAATAACTATATACTAACATATACAAAATATAAAGGTACATTCAAAACTTAAAAGCAGGACAATACATAATTAATAAAACTAAAACTATGAGGCCATGGTCTCACCTCGCCCGTGACGCTAACCGCGTTGGGGTAGGTAGAAGGGTCCTGGTTCACATCAGCACGCTGTAGTATCTTCGGCCGGCGCGGGTTCTTGGCGATGCCTCTTCCACGACGGGCGGGGACAAACTCGTCAACTATTGAAAGTATATCGAGGGCTGAAAGGTTATTTGACTTAAGCGACAAATTTTTACAAGCTTTATATTAACTTGCAATGTATGTATATCCGGGTGGAATCTTGCAACAGAATTTTAAATCACTTATCTTTAACCGATTGAGCTGAAATTTGGTATACACGCTTATTTTTGGATGACAATGCATGCTTAGCTATGTGACGTCATTCTAATTCCAATATGGCGGATCATCCAAGATGGCGGAATAGTTATTTTTCCTGCACTACCACAGTATGGGTATCAAATGAAAGGGCTTGCTTACGAGAACACGAAAACTAAGGGCAAAATAAAAGCTTGTTTTTAAAAAGTTTTTTTAACATTAATTTTTAATCCATAAGAGAGTATACTCATTCGGCGCAGATAAAAATGCTGATTCCAAATATGTATTTAAGTCAATATCGACCAAAAGTGTCGTGTGTTTACGTTCTGTTTTGTGAATATTGGTAATCGTCCCTCATAAATGTAGTTTACACTGCTGAATTGGGTTATGGATGTACCCAAAGGCCAGAACACGATACCTGCGACAAATATTCAAAGGTCTATAACTCTGAGACTATTATAGTTACGTATAAACTGTCTTCACTAAGCATCCACATATGAGCTACCGTATATATATCCCAAGTATTATTTTGGACTTCTGATACAGCCTGTAGATAAAATATAGATAAAAAAAAATCTTTCTCAAAATTAATTTATCTATACATCTATACAAATAAATAAAATTGGAGTGTCTGTTTGTAATATCAAAATAACACTTTTTTACCAAATGCGTATGAAAGTATATATGATACCTATAACGAAAACGCAATTTTAAATTTTTTTGTCTGTCTGTCTGTCTGTCTGTTTGTTTGAGGTAAACTTCTAAACGGCTGAACCGATTTCAATGGGACTTTCACTGACAGATAGCTGATGTTCCAAGGCGTAACTTAGGCTACTTTAATTTTAGAAAAAGCATTAGGGTTCCGCGGGAAAAATATAATACCCATATTTCCGGGTAATCTACCTAAAGTCCACGCGGGCGAAGTCGCGGGCACAGCTAGTTTCTAATAATATAATCTCTACAACCAATTCGGAATGCATTTCCTATGGAGAAGAATGGGCAAGAAACTCCATGGTTGCGTTTTCCAATAAGGTTCTCGACGTATGTGTGAAGTCTGCCAATCCGCTCCGGGCCAGCGTGGTGGACTATGGGAGGCCCGTGGCCAGCAGTGGGTCGTTAAAAGGGCTATAGTAAGTACCTAGTAAATGTAGTTACCGTTGTGCTGCGCAGACTGGCTGGTGACGGGCACGCGCGCGCGCGGCACGCCGCCCAGCGCCGCCAGCGCGCGCGCGCTCTCCGGCACCACGCTGCACGCGCCCTACACCACACACACATTATTATTGGTAATTCCACGTATTCCCATTAGGATGTGATCACCCCTATTTGCGATAATTTTAACTCCCGGAGGGGTTAGCACGCATGTCATGACAAGACCTCTGTCACGGATTCGCTTGCTTGCTCTTGTGTCTTAGTTCATACGAAAGAAAGAGATATATCAACATATTCCGTGACATAAGTGTAGTCTTGTCGGTCATGCTATAACTGCAAGTTTCATAATGTTTTTTTTTTCATAACGCCACGCATTTTTAACTTTGGACCGATAATTTTTTGTTTTAATAATAACCAGTGTTTAATGTTTTTTTAAAATCATAAGAAATATCTTTTACATTCTCATTTACATCCGAGATTACCACTTGCTATGAAACGGTGAAGGAAAACATCGTGAGGAAACCTGCACGTCCGAGGGAACTTGACTAGTTCTCTATAGATGTGTGAAGTCTGCCAACCCGCACCGGGCCAGCGTGGTGGACTATGGCCTGAATCCCCCTCGCATTGAGGGGAGGCCCGTGCCCAGCAGTGGGACATTAAAAAGGGCTGTAGTTATTATTTTTATATTTTTATAAGAAAAATTGAAAAAAAAAATATGTTGCATTTTTTACTTATTTTGAAAAAGCTAAAAAAACATGATAACCAATAACCCTGTGTATACCCAGACAACACATACTCATTATAATCCCTCCTCCGGTGAAGCTGTAAAGGCCAACTCACGGCCAACAGCGTAGTCCATTAAAAAAAAAAAAACATTATGATCCCAAACTAAGCAGAGTACTATATGTACCGTACAATGGACTGGAGGCGACCCCAGTAGTGACACCTCATAATTCAACATGTCTAAACAAAACAAAAAAAAAGGACAACCAAGTTTGTCGTTTTGTTTCGACATGTTATGTCGAATTAGAGATGATGTCGATCATGCGAGAATTGGGTCCCAGGAAAGCAATTGGGGGTGATTGTGCTAGGTACAATGACAATAGGCACGCTCCCTATTACATTGGGACTAAAATTGCATCGGCGAAGTAAATACAGGCGTGATATTAAAAAAAAAAACACTTGACAGGTGTCAAGGGACACCCGGATGAAACGAAGTTCCTTTTGAAATAAAAAAAATGTACACACACACACACACATCGAAATCGCAATCGAAATCGAATTTTACTGTATATATAAATGTATACAATAAAAATCACACACACATATGTAAGAGTGTCGTTACAATTTTTCGTCTTATTTTTTTCCGTTTAGCCCCCCTTTCGCAGCGCGCGATAAGGAACTACGTTCCAAAAACAATCGTTTTCAACCTCTGATTTGGGGGTCAGAGTCCTTGAAGTTAGCGTAAGTCTAATGTGTGTACAATAATTTCTACACAGTCTTTTTATTTAAACAAAAGTAAAATATATTTTTATTAAAAAAATTCAAAGTCATAAAATACACAATAAAAAGTAAAGTTGTCTAAACATAACATAATAAATAACAATAAAAAGTGAATGGCTAATGGACAGGGTATATATACACTGCATATAAATCATGATAAAAATAAAACTAAACAAAAATTTTCCTACTATCCATTGCGCGGATCTGGCAAACAGAGCCATTAATGCGCAGTGTGGTGTAGACTGCTGTTGGTACCTTATTGACAAATAAGTTGGCAGCTGGCCTCTTTCTGCTGGTCTTATTTCGATTAATACCAATGGTCGCCACCTCCGCGCAATAGCTTAGCAGGGTATCACGTATATCCCTGTCCATGACAAAGCTTACGAAGACTTGTATTTTTACCTTGGGGAAGGATATCTTGGTAACCTCGATGACCTTGTCGTAGGGGATGTTGTTGAGCGCGAGCTGCGCCATCACAGCATCAGGGGAGGGGTCCAGCCCGCGCATCTGTACCAATAATCGTGTCATCAAATGAGAAAGCGTTAAAGTTGAAGTTAACAATGAGTTTTGTGTATGTGAGTCTGTGTGTGTGCGTGTGTGATGTGGATACGTATGTGAGATTCATGGAATGAGTGCAGCTTTATGTGTGTGAGAGAGATAGACAGAATTAATGCATCCTTGTATGTGTGGGAGAGTATTGTATATGTGTATGTGTACACGCGTGTGTATGTGTGTGTATGTGAGTGTGTGTAAGTGTGTGTGTGTGTGTGTGCGCGTGTGTATCTGTGTGTGTCTGTGTGCGTGTGTATCTGTGTGTGTGTGTGTGTGTGTGTGTGTGTGTGTGTGCGTGTGGTATCTGTGTGTGTGTGTGTGTGTGTGTGCACGCGTATAAGTGCTTGGGTATATGAAGTTGCACGCGTGTGAATGGTTGTGTGTGTGTGTGTGTGTGTCCATGCGTGTGAGTGCATGCATGTGCATGTGTGTGAATACCTGTATAACGGCGATGGTGGCGGGATGCTTGAGCCGAAGATGTGTTCGGAGCTCCGAGCGGATGCGGAAGCGCTTGGGGCAGCGCGCGCACGCCCACGCGCGCACCCCGGTGTGGATCAGACGGTGGTTGCGCATCGCCGTCGACCTGCGCACCACCCACTTGCACATGCCGACTTGCAATCAGACATACATGTGCCGACTTGCAAGTCGATTTGCACATGCCGACTTGCAATCAGACATACATGTGCCGACTTGCAAGTCGATTGGCACATGCCGACTTGCAATCAGACATACATGTGCCGACTTGCAAGTCGATTTGCACATGCCGTCTTGCAATCAGACATACATGTGCCGACTTGCAAGTCGATTTGCACATACCGACTTGCACATTTATAAGCAATATGATAGAATATCTGCACGTATCTGTTTTTAAAAATTTACTGTACGCCAATATACACAAAGATTGAATTTGTATGGTAAAAGCCAAACGACCACCGTGACTCTTAGTTGGAAAAATTGCTTTATTTATCAGTTAATACAGTTTGTTTTTGCATTGTCAAAATAGTTTGTAATAGTCCACAAGAACCCATTTGAGGGATGTTAGCTACTTGTCCCGTTTTCCTCCTTCTTCCTACCTTCAAATCTTGCACAACACGTAGTTTGTGAAGTTAATTAATTGTGTTTTGAGAATGGATAGCCTCATTAACTTTATATTGAATAATTGTTTTAAGAAAAACACTAAAATGTAAATCTTTATTGGAAAAAAGTAACCATGGAGTTTCTTGCCCATTCTTCAGATTAGTATTTATGTATGTTACGTATTCAGATTTGTATTTATGTATGTAACGAATAAACTTAAAAACTACTGGACCGATTTCAAAAAATATTTTGCCTTTGGTTCGTTATTATATAGCTTATGTTACTCAGTGATAATATAGCTTATATTATCACTGAGTAACATAAGCTATATTAGAAACCCGTGCGAAGCCGGGACGGGCCGCTAGATATTATTATTTATTGACAATTCATAAGTGCCTGTATTGATTTACATGAATAAAAAAATGCTGGTTCTGAGTTGTTAAAGTTAGTATTGACCTGCGGAAAGCAACGCCGCAGACGTCGCACGGGAAGGGCCGCTCGCCGGTGTGCACGCGCAGGTGCTCGTTGCGCATCGACAGCGTGCGGAAGGCGTGCCCGCACACCGGGCAGGCGTGCGGGCGCGCGCGCTGCCCCGAGCACGCCTGCCCCGAGCACGCGTGCCCGGACAGCTCCGACCGGCTGCCGAACGACTTGCTGCACGACCCACACTTCATGTCCGACTCACTAGATGTTATTACAATTAGTAATCAAAATCCCTTTACAAGGCTCGGGCATAATAGAGCGTATTTTTTTTTGCCAATACCGAAACGAACACTGTGTTAATATATATACAGGGTGTTTCAAAAGTCCGAAATAACAGTATCGGGTATACAACTGAATGGTATAAAAATTATCGAAATTCGACCATGTTTTTTCAACATTTTAATCGTCGTCAATTTCTACAACTTGTAGGTAATATCTCGTAAAATTAACATGTTCTGTTTTGTGAATATTTGTAGTCGCCCCTCATACCCAAGTGTAGTTTACACTGCTGAATAGGGTTATGGATGTACCCAAAGGCCAGAACACGATAACTATTATAAATATTCCAAGGTCTATAATCACATCAAAGTATTATTTCGGACTTCCAAAACTTCCGTTAAGTTGCGGAAGTATGCTACCGCGTTCCCACGACCTAACAACCAGCGGAGTGCTGGAAACCAAGGGGTTTTAGTGAGCAGGAGTCTCACATCGCCAGCCTGCCTCCCCCGTGGCAGACTGGCATCCATGATGGATTTCCCCTTGTAAAAAAAAATAAGGTAACTACAATGGGGGATGTCAGATAAACGTAAAAAAAATGCCGCAGAGTACATACACAGGGCGGGATATCTTTATTATTATCTCTAGTTACTCTATGGGATTTTTATAGCCATGGCACTTACCGCACATTATGTCCTTTGGCGCTGGTGCTGCTTGTCATACCTAGTTAATAACATATCAAGTATATAGGGCTTTATATATCTATGGCAGTAATCGGAAATGTATCTCGAAAATTGGCCTAAATGACTTATTGATATCAAATCGATCAGAATAAAAATACGCGTCGGATGGTCCGATGTCCAGATGGCCCATGTGCGGTCAAAGTGAAGCATTTTTGAGTTATATATATTTTTTCAAAATAATTCAAAAATGCAACTTAAAAAAAATATTAAAAAAAGTATCAATTTAAATCCCATTTTTTCTTCCGATTTATAAAAACGATCAAACACTGGTTATTTCAATCCCGGGCACGCACGGGCCCGGGATTTGAACTTGCACCCCTTACGTTCAAGGCGGGCGTTCTTGCCCGCGAGGCTACCACTGCTATATGCTATAGTATGCACTGCTGATACCTAAGTCTATTATTATTAATATTATAATTTGGACCGACCGCCGACTCAAAAAGGCAGCTAAGTAGACCTCGCTTACGCATAATAACAAGTGCCCTGACTGGTCACGGCAACTTTAATAAACACCTCTTCAATTTAGGTATCACGGACAGCAGAGCATGCATGGAGGCTGAAGGAACAGCTGCCCATATCTTGCTGGAATGCAACGAGGTGGCCACCTACTGGGCACGCTACCTGGGCTCACCGGGTAGTCTCCAGGAAGTCTTTGGCGACGTCAAGAAGCTGGGGAACTTCCTGGCAGAACTAGGATGGCTGGAGTAACCAGCTCACCTTCCGTCACACAAAATAGGCGCAATGGTCATCGATTTGTGGAAAAAGCCCGCAAGAAGAAGAAGATTATAATTTTCAGGTTCCGTTAAGAAAATTGATTTAATCTGCACAATTTAAAAGTCACTTACTGTTCATACACAAGGACATGTCACTGTGTTCCTTCTTCCTATGTTTATAGAGTGCAGTTTTGTTTGGCAACACCTCGTCGCAGTCCCGGCACGGAATCCTGCGTCGTTATAATCCAATATTAAAAATATCGCCTTACAACACATACTCATCGTATGACCCCAAACTAAGCAAAACTTGTACTATGGGTACCGTACAATGGACTGGGGGCGATCCCAGTTACACCCAGACACATCTTGGACTAGTGGTTAGAGCCTAGGCTGCTTGATTCACTACACTAGGTGGTTTCGAATTCGATTCGTCAGTAGTAAATTTCCAAAATAGCCTATTCGGAATTTGGTCTGGGTCTGCTCACCCTACCTAACTGGTTAGAATTGACAGCTATGACGTCACAATATGGCGCAAAGTCGATCCTATTCTCATTTGTAACGCATAGTACATATTTGGAATCAGCTATTTTTTCTGCATCGAATGAGCATGGTCTCCTGTAAAATTAAATAAATGTAGTAAAATAGCCTTTCCACCCTGGATATTTTGTTGAAATATGAGCATTATCTCTGAGTGAACACAGTTCGTTTTTGTATTTTAGGTATCTCATTTTCATCCGAGATTATCACTTGCTATGAAACGGTGAAGGAAAACATCGTGAGGAAACCTGAACGTCTGCGGGAACTTAACTGGTTCTCGATAGATGTGTGATGTCTGCCAACCCGCACCGGACCAGCGTGGTGGACTATGTACCGGATCCCCCTCGCATTGAGGGGAGGCCCGGGCCCAGCAGTGGGACGTTAAAAGGGCTGTAGTTAGTAAGGTACTCGGGAATGGCAAGTTGAAAGGGGTGTTTTACCTGTAGTCTTCGATGGGTATCTTGGAAGTAGACCCTGGCTCATCAGCTCCACTCTTGCCATGCAGCTTCTTGCGATGGTACGCCAAACTCCAACTAACAAAATCATTTTTTTTTTATTGAAAGAAAAAAACCGGCCAAGTGCGACTCGGACTCGCGCACGAAGGGTTCCGTATCATTATCTATAAAAACGGCAAAAAATCCCGTTTGTTGTATGGGAGCTTAAATATTTATTTTATTCTGTTTTTTTAGTATTTGATGTTATAGCGGCAACAGAAATACATCATCTGTGAAAATTTCAACTCTCTAGCTATCACGGTTCATGAGATACAGCCTGGTGACAGACGGACGGACGGACAGCGAAGTCTCAGTAATAGGGTTCCCATTTTACCCTTTGGGTACGGAACCCTAAAAAGCACTTAGGCAAAGGTGCTGCCTGCTCTCATGGCGTTGTTGCTCCTGAGAAAACACAAACAATTCACTATTTATCATTTTAAGAAGAGTAACCATTGAGTTTCTTACCGGCTCTTCTCAGTGGAAGCGGCATTTCGAACCGGTGGTACAATATGACTATTTGTAAGTGCCTTTATGTGTACACAAATAAAAAAAAATGTTTTTTAATTTGAATAAAACTATAGGAATTATTTATTTTTCATCGTAGGCAGGCGCGGTTTTTTAGGGTTCCGTACCCAAAGGGCAAAACGGGAACCCTATTACTGAGACTTCGCTGTCCGTCCGTCCGTCCGTCTGTCACCAGGCTGTATCTCATGAACCGTGACAGTTAGAGAGCTGAAATTTTCACAGATGATGTATTTCTGTTGCCGCTATAACAACAAATACTAAAAAAACAGAATAAAATAAATATTTAAGCTCCCATACAACAAACGTGATTTTTTTTGGCGTTTTTATAGATAATGGTACAGAACCCTTCGTGCGCGAGTCCGACTCGCACTTGGCCGGTTTTTGCTTTTTGGCCTACAGGAATAAAAAAAAATTGATTTTTATTTTGATAAAAACACACAGTGAAACGTATATCACCTGTTAGGGAATGTCAGTTCGCATTGGTTACACTTGTATAGGAAGTTCTCGTTGGCGTGTTTCATACGCCTGTGCACCTGGAGGTACGTCCAGTGGAGGTACGAACGACCGCAATCCTAGGAACATAAAGAAACATTTAAACATTTAAGGGTATCGATTTTATCAATGGTAGCTTGAGACTGGTCTTAATACGTATGCCAATGTCTAATGTCTACACTGGTCGAATTTCAGCCGAAATCAATAAAAGATGTTGTTTTTGTACATTGAAATAAATGAATGGTAAAAAAAATATTTAAAAACAAGCTTTTATTTAATTGTCCTTAGTTTTCGTGTTCTCCTCAGCAAGCCCTTTCAATTGATACCCATACTTTGCTAGTGCAGAAAAAATAACTATTCCGCCATCTTGGATGATCCGCCATATTGGAATTAGAATGACGACACATAGCTAAGCATGCATTGTCATCCAAAATAAGCGTGTATACCAAATTTCAGCTCAATCGGTTAAAGATAACTGATTTAAAAGTCAGTTGCAAGATTCCACCCGGACATACATACATTGCAAGTTAATATAAAGCTTGTAATATTAAAATATACATCATCATCATCATCATCACGCCTGTATTCCCCGAAGGGGTAGGCAGAGGTGCACTGTAGTGCGCCCACACTTCGCCGATGTATTTTGGTCCCAATGTAATAGGGGGCGAGCCTATTGCCATTATACCGGGCACATTCCCCCTCAATACGAGGGAGATTCGGGCCATAGTCCACCACGCTGGCCCAGTGCGGGTTGGTGAACTTCACACGCTATAGAAAGCTATAGACGTGCAGGTTTCCTCACGATGTTTACCTTCACCCTTCAGCAAGTGGTAATCATTGTTGAAAATGACATTCGCACATGAAAATTATCTCAGAGGTGCGGGCCCGGGATTTGAACTTGCACCCCTTACGTCCAATATTAAGTCATAGCAAACAAAACGTTGGTGTTGGGCCCCCGAAGCTCGATTTTCGTTTGATAGTCAACAATCTCTATTACAGATATGTCGCAACGAAACGTCAAATTGGTTATATTTATTTCTTTTGTCACGACATATCTCTAATAGAGATTGGTGTCTATCAAACGAAATTCGGGCCCCTGTTCCGTTGTAGTTTGTGTGCTATTTTATTTTATTTCGTTTTTTTTTGCTGCAAATGTGTACTTTTTTATGGCTGTTATAAGATACTTGAATATTTTCAACGATTATTTACAATAATAATCGCGAAAAATATAGTTTAACAAAAAACTAAAACCGACTTCAAAACTCTCGGTTTCGTGTTTAAAGTATGAACGCCTGACAGTTTAATTATTATAGCAAACAATAAGTACCACGGTGATTCATCCGCCATCTTTATCACTGTCATCATTCATTTTTATTTATTACATGTATTTATTGAATTTGTCCTTGCTCTTAATTACTTGACATTGGCGAAATACCCGCGCTAGTCGCAGGTGAAGCCATTCCTCATCTTATTCCATTAAATATCATCATTTCGCTCATTTCGTAAAAATAAAAAAGTACCACGGTACAAATAACAATGTAATTCCAATAGGCTCTCTCTCTCTGCAGGGTGATTTTAAAACACTCGGAATCGAATTCGGAAACGGAATCGGATCTTTCCGTCACGGATTCCAGCCATCGCTATTTTGATTTCCGTACCCGACGATTTTTGACATTTCTCGTCGGATAAACCCATCCGAATCGACGGAAAGTTTCCGACACCTTTTTCCTCGCGGAAAGCTTCCGAAATTGAACAAAAACATAAATAAAATACCAAATTTAAGTGTTATCTAAATACTTGCATAATATTTAAGGTAAGTCAGTACTAAAGAGTGTTTAAAATAAACCCATTAACGTTGTTTTATGGCCCTTTACATTATTGTGAAAATTATTCCCTTCAACCTTCGATAGGATGGAATATTATCTTATAGGAGACAACATAGGGCGGCTGCTGTGCAGCGCCGGCAAACAATCGTGCTGCATTATTCACTTCGTGGTTGTGTTTTTATTTACCGAAATACAGCGCCATGCGCCATCTATGACGTAGCTCTGAAACTTCGTGGTTGCAAAGGCGTGATGTTACCCTTCACTTTCACTTTGACGTATCAGTAAAAATTTTCGAGGTTCGTTATAACCAAAAATAATGAAGGAGAGTAAGTTTTAAATCGATAATTTAAATAAGTAATCAATTTCCAATTTTATAATTATGATAAGTGTGTTTATATAAGACTTTTTGGCCAAAAAAATTCGTATTAATAACTGTTTTGAATTCGAATTTTATTTCTACCATTTCTACCATTTTTAAACGTTCTTTGTAAACGCACACAATCTTTCCGACGTCGGAACTTTCCAATTGGCCCTTCCGTCCGCTATTCAAAATCGCGTTTTGACATACCGTCGGAAACGGAATCGACAACTCGAAGTTTTCGATTCCGTTTCCGAATTCGATTCCGAGTGTTTTAAAATCACCCTACATGTCTACCGGCTACCGCGTAAACTTGTGTGTAATCTGTTCTCTTAATTCTATTGTATTAAATATATTAGTAATTAGTAAAATATCTCGCTTATCATTCTAACATGTGGGGTATAAATAATCGGTCGTCTTTTTGCTAAAAATATTTTTTGTAGTAGGCACACGCCTGGTATGGGCTAGTTCAGGTGATATCAGACGGATCATTATCGTTTTTCATTTTGCATCTTTCACTCAAAGTGAAGCATCTAAACACAAAATAAAACATTAGTGCCGAATGAATTCATTAGTGAACCGATCCAACGGGTGAAGTCTGTAAACACTATCGTTGTGGTTTTGCTATGACTTCATATTTTCAGGCAGGAAAACAATATGTTTTATCAATGGTAGATAAAATACTACCGATGGAGACATTAGACATTGTCTCCTTGAAGCCATTGGACTAGTTATATTCTAGCTACCCTTGATAAAACATGTTGTTTTCGTGCCTTAATATATGAAGCCATAGCAAAACCACAACGATAGTGTTTACATTTACAGACTTCACCCCCTGGTATATTTCACTCCCACTCCGAATGAACGAGAAATGAACGGTCTGAACACTGAGAGAACGTTCATTCGGGTTCGGCCATTTTGTCTCGAGCCCTGTAGCCGAAGGACGTCACGTTTTGATATTTTTTCTGCGTTGCGTTGCACTGCTCAAACGACTTCATTCAATTACATATTAAAAGAAAAGAACAGTGAATGTTCTTTTCTATTTCATTCCTTCTAAATCGTGTGAACATAGAATGAGAGAAAAATGAAGCGTTCATTCGAGTGAACCGTCTGATATCACCTTAAAAGAATGTTTGTCGATAGGTTGTTGTGGTCTCGTTAGGGAGTTGGGTACCTCGCAGAGGAAGTGTTTGACGACGGGGAAGTCCCCGTAGCCGAGTATGCCGGTGGCGGCGGGCCCGGCCGCGCGCCCGCCCGCGGGCTGCCGCTTGGCCTCCGCCAGCGGCCGCTTGTAGAACCCGTGGGTCGTCTTGTGGGTCGTACACCTTGTAGTAACGTATCATCTCTTATAAATAACTAGCTTCCACCCGCGACTTCGCCCGCGCAGACTTCGATTGTTATATTTAAAAATTATAGCCTACTAGCTGATGCGCGCGGCTTCACCCGCGTGGTTGTCGGTTATCGCGACCAAAAGTAATCATGAAATTTTTGCCGACGTCATCACAGAAAAACTTTCATCCCCTATTTCAACCCTGTATCTAATTAAAAAGTAGCCTATGTCCTTACTCAGGCTCTAGAATATCTCTGTACCAAATTCCATTCAAATCGGTTCAGTAGTTTAGGCGTGATTGCGTAACACACAGACAGCGTTACTTTCGCATTTATAATATTACTAGCTGTACCCAGCGACTTCGCCCGCGCGTAATTTAGGAACCCTAATAATCTTTCATCCCCTATTTCAACCCTTTTGTCGAATTAAAATGTAGCCTTTGTCTTTTCTCAGGCTCTTGACTATCTCTGTACCAAATTTCATTTAAATCGGTTCAGTGGTTTAGGCGTGATTGAGTAACACAGACAGAGTAACTTTCACATTTATAATATTAGTAAGGATAAATATCTATATCTATACATACATACATACATTGGAGTGTCTGTTTGTAATATCAAAATAACACTTTTTTACCAAATGCGTATGAAAGTATATACGATACCTATAACGAAAACGCAATTTTAAATTTTTTTGTCTATCTGTCTGTCTGTCTGTTTGTTTGAGGTAAACTTCTAAACGGCTGAACCGATTTCAATGGGACTTTCACTGACAGATAGCTGACGTTCCAAGGCGTAACTTAGGCTACTTTAATTTTAGAAAAAGCATTAGGGTTCCGCGGGAAAAACATAATACCCATATTTCCGGGTAATCTCCCTAAAGTCCACGCGGGTGAAGTCGCGGGCACAGCTAGTATAAATATATATTAGTAAGGATATGTTATTCTGTGGGGTTAACACGCATGTCAACACAGGACCTTTGTCACGGATTCACCTGCTCGCTCTCTGTCTAATTTCATACGAGAGAAAGAGACAACATCAAGATATTCCGTGCGTCTAGTCTTGGCGCACATGCTACAACTACTGATGTACCAACGAAAAGTTTCATCAAAATCCGTTCAGTCGTTTTTGCGTGAAAGAGTAACAAACATCCATCTATCCATTCTCACAAACTTTCACATTTATAATATTAGTAGGTTAGACAGACAAACGGACAACAAAGTGATCCTATAAGGGTTCCTTATTCCCTTTTTAGGTACGGCACCCTAAAAAGATGAATTTAATTTATTTGTACCAATCAAAGTTTATTATATTTACTAGCTGTGCCCGCGACTTCGCCCGCGTGGACTTTAGGGAGATTACCCGGAAATATGGGTATTATGTTTTTCCCGCGGAACCCTAATGCTTTTTCTAAAATTAAAGTAGCCTAAGTTACGCCCTGGAACGTCAGCTATCTGTCAGTGAAAGTCCCATTGAAATCGGTTCAGCCGTTTAGAAGTTTACCTCAAACAAACAGACAGACAAAAAAATTTAAAATTGCGTTTTCGTTATAGGTATCGTATATACTTTCATACGCATTTGGTAAAAAAGTGTTATTTTGATATTACAAACAGACACTCCAATTTTATTTATTTGTATAGAAGATGTATAGATAAGACACTAGCGGCCCGTCCCGGCTTCGCAAGGGTCGACATTTTATTTAAAACATTTTGGAATAAATAAATATAGCCTTTACTCAGTGATAATGTAGCTATCTAACGACAATTTTTTTTTTTAAATCGGTCCAGTAGTTAATACGAATCTTTCCATAATGTTAGGTATACGTAGGTATGTATACATTACAAATAGACACCACAATATTGTTTTTTTTCATAGATTTATGGAAAATATTATTTTAAAAAAACTTACCTAGAGTATGTGGCGAAGCTGACCTTACAGATATGGCACGTAAACGGATTCTTCACATTCTTATGTACAGCGCGATGCGTGTTCAATCCGTTCTCCAAGTAGAACACACTGTATATAGAAAAAGCCATACTCACATATTTATAAAATAATGCAGTGGTAGCCGTGGTAGCCGAGTGGTCGAACGCACGCCTTGCAAATCAAAGTGCGCAGGTTCAAACCCCGGCTCGCACCTCTGGGTTTATGTGCGAATCTCATTTTCATCCGGGATTACCAATTGCTTTGAAACGGTGAAGGAAACATCGTGAGGAAACCTGCACGTCTATAGGAAGGCGTGTGAAGTTCACCAACCCGCACTGGGCCAGCGTGGTGGACTATGGCCCAAAAATCTCCCTCGTATTAAGGGAGAATGTGCCCGGTATAATGGCAATCCGCTCGCCCCCTATTACATTGGGACCAAAATGCATCGGCGATGTGTGGGCGCACTGCAGTGCACCTCTGCCTACCCCTTCGGGGAATACAGGCGTGATGATGTATTATACAATAATCTGACTAGATTTTATAATTTTATTAACTTTGTTTTATCTATTTTTTTTTTTGTTATTTTTAATATTTTTAATTAGCAATTTTTTTAAAAAAAAAAACCTAATACATCGGCGAAGTGTGGGCGCACTGCAGTGCACCTCTGCCTACCCCTTCGGGGAATACAGGCGTGATGATGTATTATACAATAATCTGACTAGATTTTATAATTTTATTAACTTTGTTTTATCTATTTTTTTTTTGTTCTTTTTAATATTTTTAATTAGCTATTTTAAAAAAAAAAAATCCTAATATTTGTACGCCATATATGTGGCAAACATGAAGAGAACATCTGTTTATACTTAACATCTTGCATGCACTCACTTGTCTGTATGTACACTCATGTTTGAACAAATAAATTTGATTTGATTTGATTTGATTTGATTTGATTTGATTTGATTTGATTTGATTTGATTTGATTTGATTTGATTTGATTTGATTTGATTTGATTTGATTTGATTTGATTTGATTTAGTCAAACAATTTAACTGCAATGGCGGATGCCAGATAAACGTCGGACAAATTTGCCACAGGACGAAGTCGATAGGGCATCTCCGTTTCACGCTATGCGCTTTATAAATATTTATTTATATAGGACAAACTATTTACTGTTACATTTTAAACATCTATACAATGTTTTTTTGAAGGTGTCACAACATGCATTCATATTATCGTGACCAATAATTAGAAATAATGTATTGCACTTAATATTAATATTATTAAAATTATACTCACATACGTAAGGATAGAGGTGCGAGCCGGGGTTTGAACCTGCACACTTCGATAAAAAAAACCGGCCAAGTGCGAGTCGGACTCGCACACAAAGGGTTCCGTACCATTATGTATAAAAACGGCAAAAAAATCACGTTTGTTGTATGGGAGCCCCTTTAAATATTTATTTTATTCTGTATTTTAGTATTTGTTGTTATAGCAGCAACAGAAATACATCATCTGTGCAAAATTTCAACTCTCTAGCTATCACGGTTCATGAGATACAGCCTGGTGACAGACGGACGGACGGACGGACGGACGGACGGACAGCGAAGTCTCAGTAATAGGGTTCCCGTTTTACCCTTTGGGTACGGAACCTTAAAAACGAATACCGCAAAAACTAATAATTTAATAGATGAACGAACATCGTATCGTGTACTAACTCTTCGCAATACTCGCATCTGAATGCCTTCTCGATCTCGACAATTCTTATAAGCGCACGCGCCTCGTCGCATAGCGTCGCCAGTAGCGGCTCAGCCCTAGGACTGGACACCTGACGAGATACAGGCTTCGACAGTTTCGGAGACTCTAGGAACCAACAAGACAAAGTCAAATCATTTGTTTCGTATATGGAGGGTAGAAGTAAAGGAGCGCAATGTCCTGTGGGAAAAATTTAAAAGTGTGTCCGTCGAAATGCATCAAAAACTTTCCACAATGGCGCTGGTGTCGACACGGGTATACGGACGGACGGACACTTTTTCAATACACAGATGACACTCCTTTACTTCTACCCTCCATAGTTTCGTATATGCCTTCGGCCGCACTTACAAATTGTCCTTAATGGAAAAATGCAACCATGGAGTTTCTTGCCCATTCTTCTCCATAGGAAATGCATTTCGAATGGGTGGTAGAGATACTGTTATTATTATTTATTGACGATTCATAAGTGCCTGTATTAGTTTACATGGACAAAAAATAGCAGTGGTAGCCGAGTGGTCGACCGCACGCCTTGCAATCCAAGTGTGCAGGTTCAAACCCCGGCTCGCACCTCTGGGATTTATGTGCGAATCTCATTTTCATCCGAGATTATCATTTGCTATGAAACGGTGAAGGAAAACACCGTGAGGAAACCTGCACGTCTGAGGGAACTTATCTAGTTCTTGATAGATGTGTCAAGTCTGCCAACCCGCTTCAGGCCAGCGCGGTGGACTATGGCCTGAATCCCCCTCGGATTGAAGGGAGCCCCGTGCCCAGCAGTGGGACGTTAAAAGGCCTGTAGTAGTAGTATAAAAAAAATCTCATTCTGATTCTTGTCAAGTTAACATCCCTTATATAGGGGGTGAAAGGATATTTGACTTAAACGACATTTTCTCAACTTTACAGTAGAGCATAGGTAGCAGCAGCAGTGGTAGTCTAGTTGGTAGAACGGCCGCCTTAAACCCAAGGGGTGCAAGTTCAAATCCCGAGCCCGCACCTCTGAGATGATTTTCATGTGCCAATGTCTTTTTAATATATACATCATACATCATCACGCCTGTATTCCCCGAAGGGGTAGGCAGAGGTGCACTGTAGTGCATCCACACTTCGCCGATGTATTTTGGTCCCAATGTAATAGGGGGCGAGCCTATTGCCATTATACCGGGCACATTCCCCCTCAATACGAGGGAGATTGGGGCCATAGTCCACCACGCTGGCCCAGTGCGGGTTGGTGAACTTCACACGCCTTTCTACAGACGTGCAGGTTTCCTCACGATGTTTTCCTTCACCGTTTACCAAGTGGTAATCATTGTTGAAAAATGACATTCGCACATGAAAATGCCCGCACCTCTGAGATAGGTGCGGGCCTGGGATTTGAACTTGCACCCCTTACGTTCAAGGCGGGCGTTCTTGCCCGTGAGGCTACCACTGCTGTCTTTTTAATAATTAATTTATTTATTTAGTTAAAACGGCAAAACCAATTACAATAATTAACATAGAATCTGGAATTTGAACAATAACAGAACAATAAAAAAAAAAATTGAATTGAGGACACCTGTGCATACTTCATCTCACAATACTCCAAAAATAGTCGTCTCATTAAGTCCCATCCATCCGCAAATACATCACATTCAGGATGATTACCACTTGCTGAACGGCACCTGCACGTCTATAGAAAGGCGTGTGAAGTTCACCAACCCGCACTGGGCCAGCGTGGTGGACAATATCCCAAATCTCCCTCGTATTGAGGGTGAATATGCCCGGTATAGTGGCAATAGGCTCGCCCCCTATTACATTGGTACCAAAATACATCGGCGAAGTGTGGGCGCACTGCAGTGCACCTCTGCCTAGCCCTTCGGGGAATACAGGCGTGATGTATATGTGTATATTGTATGCACAAACTCACCGACAATCTGTACAGTGTGTCTGACTAGCCCACTAGTGGGAGACAGTTCCATCGCCATCTCCTCAGTTTCCACCTTCAGCTCGCTGGCAAACGCTTCGATACACTCCGACGATTTCATAGCATGGTCCTATAACAAATGGCGTCAATTCTTTTGGCAGCAGGCATGACCGCGTAAACATAAGTTTTATCTGTTTCAACTGTCAGATTTGTCGAGAAAATGACGTTACACCGAGCCATGTCGACGTCATTTTCTCGACAAATTTGACAGTTGAAAGAGATAAAATTTATGTCTACGCGGTCATGCTAAGGGTGCAGCTGTATTTACAAATATAAAATTTGGTTCATTCTTTAAGGTAAAGACATTGACAGCTATGTGTGGTTGACTGTGTGTGCGCATGTGTGAGAGAGCACGTGTGTGTGTGTGTGTGTGTGTGTTTGTGCGCGTGTGTATGTGAGAGAGCACGTGTGTGTGTGTGTGTGTGTGTGCGTGCACGTGTGTGTGTGTGTGTGCGTGCGTGAACGTGTGTGTGTGTGTGTTTATGTGTGTGTCTGCGTGTGTGTATGTGAGAGAGCACGTGTGTGTATGTGTGTGTGCGTGTGTGTGTGTACCTGCGCGTCGTCCTGCGAGCGGAATGCGCGCGCACAGACGACACAGACCCGGACTAACGCCGGCGCCAGCTCTTCCTCGTGGGCGCGCAAGTGCATGCGCAGCCGAGACCGCCGCGTCAGCTGCTTCAGGCAGATGTGGCATTGGAACGGCTTGATCTAGTCAACAAATACAACATCAGCAGCAGCTCCATACTGCGCACTAAAATTTAGTAACTAGGCGATACCAAAATTGTAGTATTAATAAAAAAAATACTATTAATATTAATAAATGTGTATCATTTATTTATTTATTTATGGTAGCAGTGGTGGCCGAGTGGTCGAACGCACGTCTTGCAAATCAAAGTGTGCGGGTTCAAACCCCGGCTCGCACCTCTGGGATTTATGTGCGAATCTCATTTTCATCCGAGATTATCACTTGCTATGAAACGGTGAAGGAAAACATCGTGAGGAAACCTGCATGTCTGAGGGAACTTGTCTAGTTCTTGATAGATGTGTGAAGTCTGCCAACCCGCACTGGGCCAGCGTGGTGGACTATGGCCTGAATCCACCTCGCATTGAGGGGAGGCCCGGGAGGAGGAAAATTACCGGGCTGTGGCAGATCAATGTTTGGGAAACAAACATTCTAAATCACATCTTTATTTATATAATTCTACTGTACGTGTGTATGTCACTGAACTCCTCCTAAACGGCTGGTCCGATTTGTTTTTTTTTTGTAAGCGTTTAGGTGACCGGGCGAAGTTCGCCCAGTCAGCTAGTTGTATATAAAATTTTACCTGTAAATGTGTGACTCCGTGTTCGTCCAGGGTCTGCTTGTCCAGGAACCGCTTGCCGCACGTGTCGCACGCGTAGCGCCGCGTGTCCGTGTGCGTGCGGCTGTGCTTCGTCAGCGTCGCCCTATTGCCACACCATTATCACCCTTATTACATACCAACACCTTCTTTTTTTACGAAATGATTGAAATTATGATATTTTAATACAATAAGATGAGGAATGTCTGCACCTGCAATTAGCGGTATTTATGGCAATTTAAATAAATCTACTACTACAGCCCTTTTAACGTCCCACTGCTGGGCACGGGCCTCCCTTCAATGCGAGGGGGATTCAGGCCATAGTCCACCCTTGCCCGGTGCAGGTTGGCCGACTTCACACATCTATCGAGAACTAGTCAAGTTCCCTCACGTGCAGGTTTCCTCACGATGTTTTGCTCCACCGTTTTATAGCAAGTGATAATCTCGGATGATAATGAGATTCGCACATAAACCCAGAGATGCGAGCCGGGGTTTGAACTTGCACACTTTGATTGCAAGGCGTGCGTTCGACCACTCGGCTACCACTGCTATTAATTTCAATAAATACACATTATAAATAATAAAGTGCAAAGTGCGAGTCGGATTCGCGCACGAAGGGTTATATAGGAGCCCCCCTTAAATATTAATTAAATTATTTATTTTTAAAGTGAATAATATAACTCAATATTCTGTGAATATTTCAAGCGTCTACCTGTTGCCGTTATCAATATGGAGCAAAATGAGCAAAACAATCACGTTTGTTGTATGGGAGCCACCTTAAATATTTATTTTATTCTGTTTTTTAGTATTTGTTGTTATAGCAGCAACAGAAATACATCATCTGTGAAAATTTCAACTGTCTAACTATCACGGTTCATGAGATACAGCCTGGTGACGGACGGACGGATGGACGGACAGAGAAGTCTTAGCAATAGGGTTCCCGTTTTACCCTTTGGGTACGGAACCCTAAAAATGAAATTTACAAGGAAAATCTATACAAATAAATAAAATTGAAGTGTCTGTTTGTAATATTAAAATAGCACCTTTTTACGAATTGCATATGAAAGTATACACGATACCTATAACGAAAATGCAATTTTAAAAATTTGTATCTGTCTGTCTGTTTGTTTGAGGTAAACTTCAAAACGGCTGAACAGATTTCGACGGGACTTTCACTAGAAGATAGCTAATATTCCAAGGCGTAACTTAGGCTACTTTATTTTTTGAAAAAGCATTAGGGTTCCGCGGAATGAACATAATACCCATATTTCCGGGTAATCTCCCTTAAGTCCACGCGGGCGAAGTCGCGGGCACAGCTAGTGAGAAATAAAAGAATAATAATACTTTGGTAAAGCAACACAATTTCTGTCTAAGCCTCTGGCCTACTCTGGCCGTGCTCACTTTGGATACGAATTGTATTCGTGCATAAACGTATGAATTGAGTGCGCACACAATACGGTTTTCTCCGTGATTTATCGCATTCGTGAAGTCATCTTTGGTTGGAGCGCAATGAATAAAAGCGGCCCATCCACTAACGTTCATTCCTTCTGACTTGTCCAGTTGTGCAAACTGTACGGAAAAGCGACGCGACAAAATAAAACCGTTGAAGCCACTAATTAAACCACAATCCCACGTTATTTCCCCTGACTTTATCACCACACGCCAGTTCGACAGGAAAAACAATCCTTCGGTGACCATACACACGTTTAGGTACATTCCTGTCAGTTTGCATCTTGTCAGTCATACCGAGGGATTGCGTGTCTGTGGACAGTTATAATCCTATCATTTTATGAAAATTGTTGTCATTAAAAAGGAATGCTCGTCATTTTGAATTATCTTTATGGATTTACAAAATGATAACAAACGAGCGCTCAATCAACCAGATAAATAAACAGGCACTAACTTGATCACAGAGCGCGTTTCGTCATTCGCGACAGGAGGGAAGGCGGGATTTTAATACCGTCATTCTTTCTCGCTCTTACAAATCTACTGGCGTTCATTCCGTGAGTATTGTAGATTCCGGCAGGAATGAACGTTAGTGGATGGCAGATAAATCTCTATCGTCAAGTTAATTCTCTTATACCTCAGAGACTGCGGCGGTATCTTCGCCGTCGCAGAACCGAATGGGTGCGTGAAATTTATTTTAGATAGATAGATAGAAAACTCTTTATTGTACACCAATAGTTACACGGATATTACACAAAATATATTGACAAAACAAGGAACAAATAGTAGTGTACATTGGGCGGTCTTATCGCAAGCTGCGATCTCTTCCAGACAACCTTTGGATGGAGACGATTTTGTCATAATGACATGATGGCAGACAGTCGTGTACCAATCTATTATATAAATATACCATACATATACATAAATATAAACAATAAATACGTAGTATAACATAAAATAATATGCTCACATATACTGAAACATAAAATATAAAACATATTCAAAAAACAGTTATATAGCAGTGGTAGCCGAGTGATCGAACGCACGCTTTGCAATCAAAGTGCGCAGGTTCTATCCCCGGCTCGCACCTCTGGGTTCCATGTGCGAATCTCATTTTCATCTGAGATTATCACTTGCTAAGAAACGGTGACGGAAAACATCGTGAGGAAACCTGTGTGCCCGGTATAATGGCAATAGGCTCGGCCCCTATTACATTGGGACCAAAATACATCGGCGAAGTGTGGGCGCACTGCAGTGCACCTCTGCCTACCCCTTCGGGGAATACAGGCGTGATGATGTATTATTTTTATATATTCAAAAAACTTAAAAGTAGGACATACTTAACTAATAAAACTAAAACTTTAAAGACATGAATTTGGTGAATTTCAACATATTATGGAAGACATAAGTTATGACCACATACTGTTTCATGGTTATAATAATAATAATACATCATCACGCCTGTATTCCCCGAAGGGGTAGGCAGAGGTGCACTGCAGTGCGCCCACACTTTGCCGATGTATTTTGGTCCCAATGTAATAGGGGGCGAGCCTATTGCCATTATACCGGGCACACAGGTTTCCTCACGATGTTTTCCGTCACCGTTTCTTAGCAAGTGATAATCTCAGATGAAAATGAGATTCGCACATGGAACCCAGAGGTGCGAGCCGGGGATAGAACCTGCGCACTTTGATTGCAAAGCGTGCGTTCGACCACTCGGCTACCACTGCTATCATGGTTATGGTTATGTACGTGTGAAACGTACGTATGTCCGTAAGCTGAGGTAATACATTTTTCTAAATCCATTTTACGCACGAACGTGTTTCAAAATCGCAACAAGTTCGCATTGTTTTCGGATGTCGTAAGTACACGCACGTTTACGTACGACTAACTCGCATGCAGTCTGCGCGCTCCCATAGTAGTTGGAAGAACGGGATTGTTCGTGCGTATTCGTATGTATACGCACGAATCAAATTCGTACGAGAACGCGTCCAAAGTGAGCACGGCCTAAATGTAAGGTAGTGGTAGCATGGCACCTGAGGTAGAATGTCTTCCCGCAGCCGCGCACGGGGCAGTGCCAGCGGCGGTGCTTGTGATGCTGAAAGTGCACGTGGTCAAAGAGAGCCGTCTCCGTGGGGAAGCTGGCACCGCCGCACTGCGCACACATATACTCACCCTCCGCACTCAGCGGATTAGGGGACTCATGGAACTGCCTGACAACACACACCCTTTTATACAAAATGTATCAGTAGTAGTCGCATGTGTGCCAAGACTAGACGCATGTCACGGAATATCTTCAAAGTCAAACCATTTATTCTGTATAGGCCCATGGGGGACTTACAAATCGTCAAGATTTTTTTTCTTTCTTATATACTACACATATACTGATACAGGATCGAAACGCGACCTCATGTGAGAAGATCCGGCATTAAAAGTCAGTGGGCTGATCATTTTTTAAATCGCCAAAACTTATTACAAATACACAGGTACATATATAGCTCCAGTGTGTTGTCTTTAGAGCTGCTTTTAATAATAATTATAAGATAATAATACTTTAGTAAGGCAATGCACGCTACACTTTGAAATGACGTGCAATAGCCCTTTTGTTACAATTTGGATTTAATTGCTGTTTTAAATTTATTAATGGGCAACTCTGATTTATTTTGGAAGTTTATTGAAATAGCGTATACTTTGCTATGTTGTAGCATGTGCGCAAAGATTAGACGTATTTCACGGAATATCTTGATGTTGTCGCTTTCTCTCGTATGAAATAAGATAGAGAGCGAGCGAGCAAATCTGTGACAAAGGTCTTGCCTTGTCATGCGTGCTCACGTCACAGAAGTGCGATATAATATTTAAGGTACATATACAGTAGCTAATATGTAGATGCTCAGTAAAGACTGATTATACCTAACTATCATAGTTTCTGAGATAAAAACCTTGGAATATTTGTAATAGGTATCGTGTTCTGGCCTTTGGGTACATCCATAACCCTATTCAGCAGTGTAAACTACACTTATGTGAGGCAACTAACAATATTCACAAAACAGAACATGCAAATTTACATAGGACTCGAGATATTACGAGTTATAGAAATTGACGACGAACAAAAGTTGCTTAAATTTAAATATGGGTGATAAACGTGATAAGATGGCGGATGTATGTGAGTAACATGATTCGTGATGATAACTTACATATGAAACTTGAGTCTGACTTTGGATGTGAACGATTCGTTGCAGTTGTGGCAAGTGAGAATGTGGGGATCTGAGGTGGGGCCCTTGCTACGCTTCCTGTGGGGCCGCTGCAACCAATACAATAGGGCATTAATACAACATAAACGCCGCACACCCAAACGCGTCAAAAGTCGCGAATCGAAATACAAAAATGAATTTTGTATCAATATACGCTACTACTACAGCCCTTTTAACGTCCCACTGCTGGGCACGGGCCTCCCTTCAATACGAGGTAGATTCGGGCCATAGTCCACCACGCTGGACCCGTGCGGGTTGGCAGACTTCACATATCTATCGAAAACTAGTCAAGTTCCCTCATACGTGCAGGTTTTCTCACGATGTTTTCCTTCACCGTTTCATAGCAAGTGATAATCTCGGATGAAAATGAGATTCACACATGAAACCCAAAAGTGTGAGCCGGGGTTTGAACCTGCACACTTTGATTGCAGGGCGTGCGTTCGACCATTCGGCTTCGACTTAATCTTACGGCTACATAGTCAATCTTTTAAGTATTTTGTATCGATAGGAAAAAAACAAGAGATATGATTTTTAAATGTATTTGGCTATGTGTGCCTGAGGGAACAGTTCATATTGGAAGAGGGGTATATTGCCCAAAATAGTTTGGGAATCCTTGAACTAGACGGAAGCTAGTCGATGTCCGAAAGTTCTGAGGTTCTGAATGTAAGACTTACCACCATAAGAAGATCGTTGTCAGCTGATGTATTAACTTTGCGGAGTCTGCCTTGTGCTCGCTGTAAGGAGATAATAAATACATCATCACGCCTGTATTCCCCGAGGGGGTAGGCAGAGGCGCATTAAAGTGCACCCACACTTCGCCGATGCATTTTGGTACCGATATAATAGAGGGCGAGCCTATTGCTATTATACCGGGCACATTCCCCCTCAATACGAGGGAGATTTGGGCCGTAGTCCACCACGCTGGCCCAGTGCGGGTTGGTTAATTTCACACGCCCTTCTATAGACGTGCAGGTTTCCTCCCGAGGTGGCAGGGTATTCATAAAGGATTTTCCGTTACCTTTATAAAGTCCTCCTGTGTCGGTATGCAAATCAAATTGTCGTCATCCTTGGTCTTCCTCTTCCTGGCTCGCTTCCTACACCTATGCGCGTTCAAGGTCACCGCGTTCGGAAATATCTGACTGTTGATATACATACATTATATATCATTACCCTGTACTACTAAGATAGGTAAGCAGGAATGCACTGACACTACACAGAAGTAATTTTGTTACTTTCAAAATCATTCAGATTGCATTCTGCGAAGGGGTAGACTAGACAGACACTGCTATGCGCCAACACTTCGCCGATGTATTTTGGTCCCAATTTTATAAGGGCCGTGCGTTTTATATTAGCATAATTATTTTTGCCGGTATATTAGATTATTCACATACTTAGTTATGGACGGTTATGTTTTGCACAATTAGTCGTTCGTGAGCAGTGGTAGCCTCGCGGGCAAGAACGCCCGCCTTGAACGTAACGGGTGCAAGTTCAAATTACAGGCCCGCACTTCTGAGATAATTTTCATGACCGAATGTCATTTTCAACAATGATTACCACTTGATGGACGGTGAATGTAAACATCGTGAGGAAACCTGCACGTCTATAGCTTTCTATAGCGTGTGAAGTTCACCAACCCGCACTGGGCCAGCGTGGTGGACTATGGCCCAAATCTCCCTCGTATTGAGGGGGAATGTGCCCGGTATAATGGCAATAGGCTCGCCCCCTATTACATTGGGACCAAAATACATCGGTGAAGTGTGGGCGCACTACAGTGTACCTATTTTATGTTATCGTATATATTAGGATATGTTATTTGTTAAGTACACCTCGTCCTTACTAGTCCTTTAACTCCTCTCCATCCAAAGGTTGGCTGGTAGAGATCACTTTTTAGTGATAAGGCCACCCATTGTTGCACTTAATTATTATTATTTTTGTATAGTATATGTATAGTTTGTATTTCTCTAAGAGGTCGAACAATAAAAAGTTATCTATCTATCTATTACATTAACACATAAACTACAGCCCTTTTTAACGTCCCACTGCTGGGCACGGGCCTCCCCTCAATGCGAGAGGGATTCAGGCCTTTGTCCACCACGCTGGCCCAGTGCGGGTTGACAGACTTCACACATCGAGAACTAGTCAAGTTCCCTCAAACGTGCAGGTTTCCTCACGATGTTTTCCTTCAACGTTTCATAGCAAGTGGTAATCTCGGATGTAAATGAGATTCGCACATGAAACCCAGAGGTGCGAGCCGGGGTTCGAACCTGCACACTTTGATTTGCAACGCGTGCGTTCGACCACTCGGCTACCACTGCTTCACTTACACATAAAAATCCTAAAAATACTTATAACTAAACGCACCTGCAATTAAAACATTTGTTCGACTTTCCTATTCCGGCATTTTGTGTGTTGTCGTCACCACCCTACGATTGAAAAGTTTTTTAGTAGTAATGAAAACAATATTATTCTTCTGCTCTACCTTTCTTGCGAAATGAATAATATGTCAAGTAATTCAATAAATACACATCTTCTATACATACAAATAATACATACATATACATATATACATACATACAAATAAATAAAATTGGAGTGTCTGTTTGTAATATCAAAATAACACTTTTTTACCAAATGCGTATGAAAGTATATACGATACCTATAACGAAAACGCAATTTTAATTTTTTTTGTCTGTCTGTCTGTCTGTTTGTTTGAGGTAAACTTCTAAACGGCTCAACCGATTTCAATGGGACTTACACTGACAGATAGCTGACGTTCCAAGGCGTAACTTAGGCTACTTTAATTTTAGAAAAAGCATTAGGGTTCCGCGGGAAAAACATAATACCCATATTTCCGGGTAATCTCCCTAAAGTCCACGCGGGCGAAGTCGCGGGCACAGCTAGTTATACATAAAAATGGGTGATGACAGTGATAAAGATGGCGGATGACCTTCAACTACATTTTTATGAATGATAGCTAGAATACAGGGCCGGCTTAAGCATACTCGGCGCCGGGGTGCGAAAGTCAGCCCCCCCGCCCCACGCGCGCTCATGTCAACAAAGAAACTTCTTTTGAAAGCAGCATGCGGCCTCTTTAGTAAAACAATACTTAAGTATGATGTATAGTGAACTAGATGTGCCCGTGGCTCCGCTCGCGTGGTAGTAGGTACCTATAGAAATTAGTATGGCGGTCGGCTTGCGCCCCCTAGGACTGCGCTCGGTTGCACCCCTTGAACCCCCGGGTAAAGACGGCCCAGCTATAATATGACCAGTGTAGACATTAGACACTAATAGACTAGTTATAATATAGCTACCATTGATAACAAATCGAGAGACGATTGACTTAAGCGACACTTTTGAGCGTAACGTCACTTTATAATTACGCCTTAATGAAACTACAGGGTGTATCAGAAGTCCGAAATAGTACTTTAGGTGCATATACGGTAGCTCATGTGTGGATGCTTGAAGACAGTTTATACCTAACTGTCATAGTTTCTGAGTTATAGACCTTTGAATATTGGTGACAGGTATCGTGTTCTGGCCTTTGGGTACATCCGTAACCATAATCAGCAGTGTAAACTACACATATGAAGGGCGTCTACCAATATTCACAAAACAGAACATGCTAATTTTACATAGGATTCGAGATATTACGAGTTTTAGAAGTTGAGTTTAAAAAAAAAAAATAGTTGGAAAAACATGGTCGAATTTCGATAAAAAATTTATACCATTCAGTAGTTTATCCGATACTGATGCAAACGTCAAAATATTATTTCGGACTTCTGAAACACCCTGTATAAGTTATAAGTATTGTGTAACTTTTACTAAAGTTAAGACGCCGACTTGAGACCCCAGTTGTGATGGAACTATTCTGGAAGGTTACCTTGGCTGCGTCCAGTAGCTTCTGCAAGTCCTGCGGAGCTTCAGCATCAGCCGTATGGACTATCCAGATCTCATCTTCGCTGCTGTCCAGACATTCTTGCTTCACTTCCGTTTTCATGATGGGTGCCGTCTAGTGCAGATCATAATATTCTTACTGCTGTATTAAGCTCGTATTTTGCTCACAAAATATAAAGCAACTACTTAAAACTACATTATAAATGACTTTTCAGTGGGGTTAGCACGCATTTCAAGACAAAACCTTTGTCACGGATTTACTCGCTCGCTCTCTGTCTTATTTCATACGAGAGCAAGAGACAATATCAACATATACCGTGACATAAGTCTAGACTTGCTACAACTACAGTGTTTAGTAATTAGGGTGTTTCAGAAGTCCGAAATACTACTTGGCCGTTTGCATGAGTAACGGTTATACAACCGAATAGTAAAAATAAAACCAGGCGATACGATTATCTATAAAAACGCCAAAAAATTCACGTTTTTTTGTATGGGAGCCCCCTTAAATATTTATTTTATTCTGTTTTTTAGTATTTGTTGTTATAGCGGTAACAGAAATACATCATCTGTGAAAATTTCAACTCCCTAACTATCACGGTTCATGAGATACAGCCTGGAAACACGACCGACGGACGGTCGGACAGCGAAGCCTCAGTAATAGGGTTCCCGTTTTACCCTTTGAAATTCAATTTTTCAAACTTAAAATATCTCTAGTCCTAAGCAAAATGTTCAAGATCTGTTTTCAGAATATTAGTAGTCGCCTCTCGTTTATGTAGTTTGCACTATTAAATGGGTTAAGGCCACAACTCGATACCTGTGGTAAACACTCAAAGGTCTGTAATTCAGAAACTATGATAGTTAGGTATAATCAACCTTGACTAAGCATCTACATATTAGGCACCGTATGTTCCTATAGTATTGTTTCGGACTTCTGATACACCCTGTATATAACGAGGGGGAAATAAGAGAATGTCATTTTCAATAATGATTACCACTTGCTGAACGGTGAAAGTGACAAAACCGGCACGTCTTTAAAAAGGCTTGTGAACTTCACCATTCCCTCGCAATGAGGAGAAATGTGCCCAATAGGTCCACCCGCTACTACATTGGGACAAAAATACATTTGCGAAGTGTGGGTGCAATGCTGTGGACCTCTGCCTACCGCCTTCGGAAAATACAGGCGTGACGATGATTATGTATCTATGAAACGCCTCGTTTATATTAAGTATGGCTACTGTATGTATGTACACTTAACTACTACCTACCCTACTGTGTGACTACATTTAACTACTACCTACCCTACTGTATGACTACACTCAACTACTACCTACCCTACTGTATGAATACACTTAACTACTACCTACCCTACTGTATGACCACACTTAACTACTACCTACCCTACTGTATGACTACACTTAACTACTACCTACCCTACTGTATGACTACACTCAACTACTACTTACCCTACTGTATGACTACACTTAACTACTACCTACCCTACTGTATGACTACACTCAACTACTACCTACCCTACTGTATGACTACACTTAATTACTAACTACCCTTTCGGAAAGTATCCATACCTACTAAACAATGAATAACTAACCGATTCAATATTCGATTCTAATTTATTTCCTTCACATTTCTTCTCAGTTTCTATAAAATTTAAATAATTAATAAGTTGGAGCACATTTAGGAACAAACTAAACTAAACAGATATAAAGGCAACACACTGGAGTCATATCTATCTTTTTTATTTATTTAAATAAAAAAGATACATATAAAGATAGATAAAGAAAGCAGTGGTAGTGGAGTGGTCGAACTCACGCTTTCCAATCAAAGTGCGCAGGTTCAAACCCTGGCTCGCACCTTCATGTGCGAATCTCATTTTATTTATTTTATTTTCATCCGAGATTATCACTTGCTAAGAAAAATCTCGAAATTCCCGGGGAATGTGCCCGGTATAATGGCAATCCGCTCGCCCCCTATTACACTGGGACCAAAATACATCGGCGAAGTGTGGGCGCACTGCAGTGCACCTCTGCCTACCCCTAGTTACTCAAAAATCCGGCCAAGTGCGGGTGAGACTCGCGCACGAAGGGTTCCGCACCATTATCTATAAAAACGGCAAAAAAACACGTTTGTTGTATGAGAGCCCCCTTAAATATTTATGTTATTCTGTTTTTTAGTTATTATTCTGTATTTGATGTTATAGCGGCAACAGAAATACATCATCTGTGAAAATTTCAACTCTCTATCACGGTTCATGAGATACAGCCTGGTGACAGACGGACGGACAGTGAAGTCTCAGTAATAGGGTTCCCGTTTTACCCTTTGGGTACGGAACCTTAAAAAACCAATTTGACGTTTTGTTTCGACATATCTCGATTAGAGATTGATGTCTATCAAACGAAAATCGGTCCCCTGGGGGGCAATTCTCGCATGACAGAAATTTTCTCTAATTCGACATAATAAATGTCGAAACCCCAAATTAATCGTATTTTTTCCTTTTTTTTTCGACATAATGTCGACTTAGAGATCATGTCGACCTTGCAAGAATTGGCCCCAAAGCCGTCGTAATCTTATTTGTCGTTGTCTAGTCTAAATATTACCAAGAGATATACCTTTGTCCCCTTCATTCTTCTTGCTAGAACTTCTAGTACGGCCGGCGACGGGAGAGGAATCCGCCTGCTTTTCGTCCTCTACACAATTTTACATCATTACTAACAAGCAATGAGGTTAGAAAGTATAGATACCTACTACTACAGCCCTTTTAACGTCCCACTGCTGGGCACGGGCCTCCCCTCAATGCGAGGGGGATTCAGGCCATAGTCCACCACGCTGGCCCAGTGCGGGTTGGCAGACTTCACACATCTATCGAAAACTAGTCAAGTTCCCTCAGACGTGCAGGTTTCCTCACGATGTTTTCCTTCACCGTTTCATAGCAAGTGATAATCTCGGATGAAAATGAGATTCGCACATAAACTCAGAGGTGCGAGCCGGGGTTTGAACCTGCACACTACGATTGCAAGGCGTGCGTTCGACCACTCGGCTACCACTGCTACCTAGATACCTAATGGGGTATAATGTGTCAAAAGACGACCGAAAGAGATTTGTACCTAAGTTGGTGTCATTAATGCTACGGTCGTCTTATACGTTTTGACTATGGGGGGTATATTAAAGGAGTGGCATCTAGGTATTGAAAAAGTGTCCGTTGAAATGCTATAACGACTAGTTCAAAAACCTTCCACAATGGCGCTGGTGTCGACCATTATATATGGCATACTTCAGTTCATTCACAATTGCTATATTCATACCATACCAATGATCGACACCAGCGCCATTGTGGAAGGTTTTTGAACTAGTAATTATAGCATTTCGACAGACACTTTTTATTTTTTTTCCCATAGGAGATTGCCCTCCTCTAATATACCCTCCATAGTTTTGATATAGACAATCAGACGTACGTAGATGTCAAAATCACACGAAGGAATTTTACAAACATTAGACAGTTTGCAATTTTGTCTATTCCAAAATGTATAAGACTAGACAGCCGAGGAATGAATAAGACCAAATTTGGACGCCTTATTGACACATCTATGCTTTCAAATATCATTGTATAGGGGTATACATTACATACCTATAATTGTGTTAGATTCCTTTTCATCGCTTAAATTTTTTTTTTCGTGAGCAGCTTTCAAATGACCCTTCAGCCATTTCAGGTTGGCGTAACCTGAAAAGCAAATATATAAATATCGACATGCTCTATCTTAAGACCCAAAGCTAAGCAAAGCTTGTACTATGGGTACCATGCAAAGGACTGGGGGCGGTCCCAGTTACACCCAGAATAAGGCAGATTCCGGAAAGGTCATTTCCAAAATTTGCCGTTGTCGGAAATTGAACCCGCTACCACCTAGTGCTGCGAGACGAACTGCCGACACTTAAACCACTACGCCAAGCCGTCCAGTAGGCTCAGCATGACCGCGTAGACATAAGTTTTATCTGTCAATTGTCAGATTTGTTGAGAAAATCACGTCACACCCAGCCTGTCCAGTACAAAAAGCTCGAAGTGACGACATTTTCTCGACAAATCTGACAGTTGAAAGAGATAAAACTTATGTCTACGCCGTCATGCTACGCCCACTGGTCTACTAGGTCAAATTTAGATATTCAGGGTGTCCCACGGATATGCCACATGGAGGGAAAGTACCTCAAATATTGTAGATGGACCATTTTACTGAAAGAAGACATTATTTGAATTTAAAAAACAATTTAAACTGCATTCATAGATATTTAAATAATTACATGGTTGAACCGGGAATCGAACCCGTTACACGAGAGTTATTTATTATATTATTATTTTATAACTCTTTATTGTTCCACCACTTAAAGTTGCAATGGACGACCTTATCACTTACCATAGTTACAAAGTGGACAAGGGTACACTTCTTCGTTCTCCAGGTCGTGCTTGTGCGTCTCACAGTGTTCCATCACTTCTTGTACATCCGAGAATACTTGCTCACAGAATCTGTGTCATAAATGAAAAAATAAAAGGAATATAGCAGACACACAGAGTAAGACGGAGAAGCCTTATCGACTCCACCCTGCGGAAATTTTTCTGACGTTTATTTGACATCCTCCATTGCAGTTGCCCTACGTAGTTGCCGTATACTACAGGTAACTACAATGGCGGATGTCACATAAACGTCAAAAAAAATGCCGCAGTATACGCAGGGCGGAGTCGATACGGGCTCTCTAGTTACTCTATGGGCAAACATGAATTGAAAGGCGAGATACAGTGATAGTGCCAATTCAAAGCTCCACTTCAATATTACAAATTCAACTTTTCAATTCGTAGTGAAAAAATTCAACGTATTCAACTAGGGCGTGTAAAAGCTACTCGTCAATATTTTTGCCGATACCGAAACAGCTCTGTGTCAATATCTATAAAGATTGAGTTTCTGTGGCATAAGCCACACGACTATAGCAGTGGTAGCCGAGTGGTCGAACGCACGCCTTGCAATCAAAGTGTGCAAGTTCAAACCCCGGCTCGCACCTCTGGGTTTATGTGCGAATCTCATTTTCATCCGACATTATCACTTGCTATGAAACGGTGAAGGATAACATCGTGAGGAAACCTGCTCGTCTGAGGGAACTTGACCAGTTCTCGATAGATGTGTGAAGTCAGCCAACCCGCACTGGGCCAGCGTGGTGGTCTATGGCCTGAATCGGCCTCGCATTGAGGGGAGGCCCGTGTCCAGCAGTGGGACGTTAAAAGGGCTGTAGTTAGTTTAAGCCACTCGACCACGCGTCAAGGTTTGCTGAAGAAAGTTAGTTGAAGAATGACCTTTTTCTCAGAGTCAATACAGTTCAGCAGTGGTAGCCTCATGGGCAAGAATGCCCGCCTTGAACGTAAGGGGTGCAAGTTCAAACCCAGGGCCCTCACCTCCGAGATAATTTTCATGTGCGAATGTCATTTTCAGTAATGATTACCACTTGCTGAACGGTGAAGGAAAACATCATGAGGAAAGCTGCACGTCTATAGAAAGGAGGGGTGAAAGTTTACCAATTCACACTGGGCCAGCGTGGTGGACTATCGCCCAAATCGCCCTAGTATTGCGGGAGAATGTGCCCGGTATAATGGCAATAAGCTCGCCCTCTATTACATTGGGACCAAAATACATCGACGAAGTGTGGGCGCACTGCGGTGCACCTCTGCGTGATGATGATAATGTACAATACCCAGCGTTCGTATTTTCTTACCTGCATTTAAGTTCACCAACGTTGCTATCACACTGGTACTTCCCCAAAAACTCCTTAACTTCCTCGTCAGCCTCCTCCAAATTGTCAATGATATTGTCTATTTCCGGTTCCTGTTCGACGATTTCCACGTCGCTCGAACTACCCTCTTTCGTATCACGTTTAACTATTACGACTTCATCAGATCTCGGATCGTTGATTGGTCTAGTTATTATCTCGCCGTCTGAGCCTATTTCAACTTTAACAAACTCATCCTTATCTGTCTTGTTTATGGTGTTGTGAACGCTAAAATGTTTAATCTTCTGAAAAATATACTGCTGATTGTTTTTTATGACCAAAAACTCGTCGGCGGCGAGAAACTGATTCGCGCTCTTCATGCGACTCGGCTTAAAGTATTTATTCAAACAATTTTCGCAGATAATCTTGAGTTGGGTCGACATTTTTTTCTGTGGCGAACACTTGTGGAGTCTCTGGTCTTCGTTGTCGAATAGATATAGCTTGTCTATGTTGTTGTCGACGTGATTAGCACAGATGAAACACGATTGGCTACCTTTATCACCTATCAACATGCCATCAATGTCCACATAGGGTATAGGTTTCGACCAGTTTTTATGGACTAGCCTAGTCGGATCTGTTTTTCGAACGTGTCTCCTTTCAGTATAACCCTGGTCGTACGCTACTGAAGTCATCGGCGAGTCTTTGAACAAGTTCAAAACGTCTTCTCTAGTCAAATTGTCGTTTCTTTGGTAGTCGTAATTTTTAAAATTGTCTTTTATCAAACTTTTTGGGGATTTATTACGAGTTGTAACTGTGTTTAGCGTTGCATAAGTTTTATTATTCGCTTCTAGGTATTTTGTGAACTGTGCTTCGAAGCCTAAGGTATTATTGCATACTAGTTTAAAAGGTAGCGAGTTTAGAAAGCTGGGTTTTGGGCTGGAGTCATCACCAGACCAACGGGTGATGGGACTGGCGGTAATGTTCACCTTTTTAATATCCCCGCTTACATCTTCTACGTCAAAGTCAGTGGTATTATCTGCATTGTTGACAAATGGTATTTTCTCAGCGGTTAGATCAAATATAGGATCCTCGTTGTCAAAGTGTATCTGTGATGCTCTAATTTGAGTACCATCATCAAGTATGTATACTAGATCGTTGGGGTCATCGGTTGGTGCCAAAATTTGGTCCATGTTTCCTCCAACTTCTGTTGGTAGCGTCTGTTCAGTGTTTATAAGGTATTGGTATATGTTTTCAGTGAGTGAGACTGGTTGGTTTCTTGTTATTGAGTTAACATCTATTTCATAGCCTAATATCAATCTGTAAATGAGTTTTTAGGATAACCTTTTTTCTTGCCAAACACATGGGTACTCATAGTATGATCCCAACCTAACTAGGTTTGTACTATTGGTAATATGGACTGGTCTGGTGGTGATCGCAGATACAATCAAACCAGGGCAAATTCCGATAAAGCTATTTCTGTAAATTACCACTGGCGGTAATCGATCCAAGCAGCTTATGTATAAATCATTAGACCAAGGTTTCATATAATGGAACAAACAATAAGGTTCAAATCAAGGGGTGAAAGACTATTTGACTTAAGATTTTTTTTTTTTACTTTACAGGAGAGCATACTTATTTGAGGACGAAAAATTAGCCGATCCCAAATATGCATATAAGTCAATATCGCCCAAAAGTATAACTTAAATCAAATAGCTTTTCACCCCTCTTGAAAAATCCAATTTTACACCAGAGCCGAAAAACTATTCCAAAATTCATAACTCCTTAATCAAACAAGGAAAAATTCAATGCTGATTCATAATATTTTTTCGTCGTAGGCAAACGAGACATTTTTTTTTTCTGATAAATTCTATATCAATAAGTAATTTAGGGCAATTTTCGAGATACGACATTTCCGCTTTCTGTCGTCAATATGTAAACTTACTTGGCTTTATCCAGAAAAGTCTGGAAGTCATCGTCCGGCTCAATCCTCAAAGTCACCTCTTCCCCGGACGCGTTCTCCATGCATAGAATCAATGGTTGCAATTCCCCCATCATTTACTGTAAGAATACTGAGTTAAAATAGCAATATGTGCGGTAAAAGGCAACTAAAGGATACAACTCATGCAATAGCAGATAGAAACTGTATTTGTATACTTGCAGGTGTATTAATTAAGCAAATAATATAATATAGATAGATAGAGATAGAGAACTCTTTATTGCACACACCAAATAAATAAAATAATACAACATTCTTATTTCTAAATACAGTAGCTATGTACAATTGGGTGATCTTATCGCTAAAAGCAATTTCTTCCAGATAACCAGTTTGGATGAGAAAACTATTCTTAATTAATTATGGGCAGCTGTTGGTGGTGTACTCAAATATTAAATCAATATATAAAATAGAAATACATACACATATACATACATAATTTATATATATAAATTTATAGGCGATATTACATAGATATAATTAAATACATGGATATAGTAATAAGGTAGGTAATAAAATAATAGTGTAAACAATAGGTGATCACAGTGATAAGTAATGCTCTTTAACTAATCGCTTATAAATAGATAACGACTAGCCAAGTTATAGAGCATTTCATTTCCAATTATTATTACCACTTGTTGAACAGTGCAAGCAAACATCTTGAGGATACCTGCATGTCTATAAAAAGGCATGTGAAGTTCACCAATCCACACTGGGCCAGTGAGGTGGAGTATAGCCCAAATATCCCTCATATTGAGGCAGAATGTGCCCGGTATAATGGCAATAGGCTCGCCCCTATTACATTGATACAAAAATATATCGGTAATAAGTGAGGGTGCACTACAGTGCACCTCTGCCTACCCCTACATTAGGGTTGCCAATTTTTTTGTAAAAAAAAAACGTATAAAAAGGTTTGGATAGGAAAAAATTAAGTATTTGGAAGAAAAAAAAGTATTTCTCAAATTTTATGTTTTTATTGCCTTAAAAACATATTTTTGTGTGGTCTTAGCAGATGTTAACAATTTTTTGCTATTTTTAAATGTTTTAAAGCTTGTTTGATAATCAAAATCACCACCACACAACATCTAACATTTTGTTTAGTAATTATAAATTGTTGCTATCATCCGTTTTCCCTCATGTGTACCATTCAACAGATAACCCATAATGAATGTTTTGTTTTATGCATCACAGTAAAGGTTGGAAATAAAGTATTTTTACATACTTTATTGGTATGCAAAAGTATAAAGTATAATTACCAAAAATAAAGTAGGACACTTTATAATAAAGTATGGCTGGCAACCCTACCCTACATGCATGATGATAATTGTTATAATATAAGATAATAGCCACAATGAAAGTTAACCATTTAGAGTTTACATCACAAACGGTCGAGTAAGTTTTAAAACTTGTAAAGTGTATTGAGCGAGTAGGTTCCTACTTGCAAAAAGTAATGTAGAATTTCGAAAATAAAGTTCGCACAGTATTTATTTGTTTGTTCATAAAATTTATTACCAGCCAAGCCATTATACAGAAGCGGTGATTGTGACAATCTGACACTGGCCACCGAATAAAATAAATTATTCCGGCCAGTGACAACATGCAATCGGCGGATATTTAACCCGAAAACGGCCGCAACAACGCAACCTTACTAACTAATATCGAAACATATAATAAGCTACTCACCTCTGCTTTGATTTCAATGCAAAAAATCACAACGTTCATTGAACAACTGGCACATCTTTGAAAAAAAAACAAAGGAATAAATCTGAACGCCATTTGTGTCAAAATTCAAAACAAAAACATTCGATAAACCACAGACAATATTTGAACATTTTCAATGGATTGTCATGTTGGTATAATTTATGCAATTTTTCACCATTGCGCAATGAATAATTTATGTAATAAAACTTTAAAATCTCATTGTTGAACCCTATAAAAAGGAGCTACATTTAAAAGTAGTTTGCTAAGCTATTTTTATCTGTAAAATAATATCAATGCAATTTTTAGGACAGGCTGATTTTACATGTCTATGCACAAGAATGCCTTTTCTTCATTACCTGCAAAAAAGTATTTGCATGAAAGAGAAACAGTAAAATAATAATTGAGGTTTATAAAAAAAAGTTATTATCACCGTGCTGTAAAACAATCATAGGATACATACAAGAAATAAATAATACTTTAACTTAACATCGTATTCTAAATTCTGTATTTTTTATCGCTGCAATAACTAAAAATAGCAATAACGTGAACGAGACAACAATAGCTGTTGATTGACAGATTGTCAATGACAAGAATGAACTGTCATGCATTCTCGCAATATGGCCGATAGTTTATCTAAATACGGAACGTTTTATTTTTGTGCGCGAATAATATAACTTCTATTCGTATACTATTTTGTTTAATTTGATGACTTAGATTGTGAAGTGCTGCGGTATGTTTCCGCTAACTCCGCCGGTCGTCAAACGACTGTTAGGGTGGAAAAAGGGTCCCGAAGGATCCTCAGCAGCCGAAGACAAATGGTCTGAGAAGGCAGTAAAGAGTTTAGTGAAGAAATTGAAGAAAAGTGGAGCTCTCGAAGAACTGGAAAAAGCGATTTCAAGCCAAAATAGTCATACTAAATGTGTCACAATACCCAGGTCAGCTAATTTATTGATTTTTGTCCCTTGATAACAATAATTCCGAATGTGACATTTCCGGTGGCATCTATGCATATTGTAGGCTCTAAGCCTTTGCAATAGAGTCTACTTTAGTTCACCGTAGTTCCTGCGAAAATTTAGCTAATCAAAGATGCGTTCATAATCGCTCCGAAATAGCTACCTTAATTAATAAAAACGTTATTTAATTGGTAATCCTTTCAAGTTAGAATCTAATTAGGTAGTGTTAGAAATTTATTTATATAAAATGACTCCTTGTCTTACTATATAGTTATTATTAGAAATATGCCTATTGCATAAACATGCTACAAAAATCAAGTTTACGAACGAATTTTTTCGAGGCCGGGTTATTTCGTCGGGTCATATAACCCGACCAAATTACAAAGTAGCTCGCAACAAATGAGTTTATACCGAATAGAGGTACCCGCAATTTAGTTGCGTTATAGCTTACAGGACGCAAAATCGGAAAGGTCAAAACACTGTCAAAACAAATCGAAGCCTTGTAAACTCAATATGGCTGCCGTGTTTTCGGCCTTGTGATTTTGTCAATTGCTAATTTTAGAGCGATTACAAAGAAAATACGATTATTAGACATATTTGTGTATTATTGCCGTTTATTAACACATAACAACATACCAAATTCATTAAAGGTAAATATATTTTACTTAATTATTATGTTTCTATTGAAATGAGTTCCTGGATTCGTAATTTATGCGATAATTACAATTTACCGATGCGAAAATACATGTTTTGTTTTATTATTATTTATATACAGCTTTTTTCTAATTCTTATTTCAGTATATTGACATGTATTAATGCTTATAAGAATCTTGATAGATCTTTCTCTTAAAAATACTTTTAGAAATTGAATTTTAATGTTGTTGAAGTATGTAACCTCATTGAGGATAATAAAAAAAAGCTAATATTTAGGTATCAATACATCATCATGCCTGTATTCCCTGGAGGGTTAGGTAGAGCTGCACTGCATTGCGCCCACACATAGGGGGCGAGCCTATTGCCATTATACCGGGCACATTCTCCCTCAATCAACTCAGTGCGGGTTGGTGAACTTCACACTCCTTTCTATAGATGTGCAGATTTCCTTACAGTATTTTCCTTCACCATTATTTTATTTTGTTATCTGATGTATATGTCCTACTCAAGGCTCTTGTGGTATAATTGAATAAGGGTCCCTTTTGCCTGAAGTCATAAATTGTTGTGTTGTTTCAATTGTGTATAGACAAATATTCTTATTTTTACAGGGTGAAGCCGAATGACAACGTTATCAATGGCCAGTACCGTAAGGGGTTGCCGCATGTTGTCTATTGCCGGCTGTGGCGCTGGCCGCAGCTTCAAGTATGTATTAAATACAATTTTTTTGCCAATTACAAAACAATAGTGTGACAGGGGTGTAAATGCTTTTCACAAGATTTTTCAATCTGTTTCAAACCTGAGAATCAGAATTGGAATATTTTTTATTCATTTAAACATATTGTACCTTTAAAAGTATAGAGACCTAACTCAAAAATAATGTTGTTGAAAAATGGTCCTTAGAATGACCCTTTAAGATTTATAGTCGAAATCCTAAAATTTCAAAATGGGTCTGTATACTTTTAAAGGTGCGACATACAGGCACTTATGTCAATTGTCAATCAATAATGATAATTGTATCTCTACCAACCATTCCAAATGCATTTACTATCCGAAGAATGGGCAAGAAACTCCATGGTTGCTTTTTTTCCAAAAATAAATGATATTCCAATTTTCATTTTTGTGTTTTACTAATTAACAATTATTCTATATAAAGTTAATGAGGCTATACATCCTCAAAACACAATTAATTAACTACACAAACTACGTGTTGTGCAAGATTTTAAGGTAGAAAGGAGAATTTATAAGATTTTAGGAATTATAAGATTATTTTTTTGTTTTTCAGAGCCAACACGAACTAAAGCCAGTGGACCACTGCGAGTACGCATACCAGCTGAAGAAAGACGAAGTGTGTATCAACCCTTACCATTATAATAAAATAGACTCACCAGGTTGGTAACAATAATTTGTTTACATTCAGACCCAACTTTTTAGCGACTCATCTAATGAGAGAGAAAGGGTTATACAATAGGAATAGTTATCTTCTCCATAGGAAATGAATTCCGAATGGGTGGTAGAGATAATATTTATTACTTATTTTTTAATGAACGTTCATAAGTGCCTGTATTGGTTTACATGAATAAAAAATTCTGATCCTGATTCTGAAAGAAAACGTATGACCAGTCATTTCACTCTTCTCTATAGGTCTATTGCACAAAATTGAGGCTCCCAAGTGTAATAAAATGACAGTGGTGTTAGCATGCATGTGAAGACAAGACCTCGGTCACGGATTGGCTCTGTCACTCTCTTTCTTATTTCATATGAGAGGTCATATTAAGGTCTTGGTTGGAGTGCACTCTGCACTCGCCACTCCTCCGGTAAAGATGTAAAGGCCACCTCACGGCCAACAGTGTAAGTCCTTAAAAAAAAAAAAGAGATATAAACTACATATTCTGTGACATTAGTCAAGTCTTGGTGCTTATGCTACTACTACAGGTCTTCATGAAGTTCAAAATAAAATAAGAATCGCCAGTCAACATGTACTCTTTGTATGGTCCCAAACTAAGTTAAACTACTATGTTTACCATTCAATGGAGTGGGTGCGGTCCCTGTTACACCCAGACCAGGGCACATTCCAAACAGACTAAATACATCTTCACGCCTGTATTCCCCGAGGGGGTAGGCAGAGGTGCACTGCAGTGCGCCCACACTTCGCCGATGTATTTTGGTCCCAATGTAATAGGGGGTGAGCCTATTGCCATTCTATCGGGCACATTCTCCCTCATGAGGGAGATTTTTGGGCTATAGTCTACCACGATGGGCCAGTGCGGGTTGGTGAACTTCACATGCCTTTCTATAGACGTGCAGGTTTTCTCACGATGTTTCCTTCACAGTTTCTTAGCAAGTGGTCTTTTCGCACATGAAACCCAGAGGTGCAAGACAAGGTTTGAACCTGCACACAGACTATTTCCGAAATTTTCCGCTGACGAGAAACGAACCCGCGACTACCCGGCTCTGTGATTCAAGCGGCCTATGTTTAAACCACTTGTTGTCGTGCCAAGACTTAAGTCACTCATTATGTTGATTTTGTCTCTCGTATGAAATAAGACAAAGAGGGAGCGAGCGAATCCGCGAGAGGTCTTGTCCTACTGATGCATGAACTGTGAGTAGGCATAACAAGATGGCGTCGTATTTGTCTACTAGCGTTGCCGCCTATTCTGGTGCCGCGCTGCGAGGGCGAAGCGCGGCCGCCGCCGCCTTACACCGACTACCACCTGCACCACGAACTCACCGAGCCGAGGTGAGTTTATCCCTGACATTTTGACAATTGGCGGGGTCATCACTTATGGGGAAAAGTGGGGGTGTTATTATTAATAACGAGATGGGAGATCACTATTTGAGTCATAGTGGGAATTAGGGGTCACTATTTGGGTCATAGTGGGAATGGGGTGTCACTATTTGGGTCATAGTGGGAATTGAGAGGTCACTATTTGAGTGATAGTGGGAATTGGAGGTCACTATTTGGGTCATAGTGGGAATGGGGTGTCACTATTTGGGTCATAGTGGGAATTTGAAGTGATTGATTGTAATCTTAGAGAAATACAGAATTCTCACAGTATTTGGAGTAATAAATAATCATTCGCGACAGTGTGGTAATGAGGTATGATAATTTAACTATGAATGACGTTGGGTACACCTTTATTTGTGTCATAGTGGGAGTTATTCTATATTTATGAGTGTGGGGGTCATCTTCTTTTCTTATAACGTGTTCATTACAATATAAATCCCTTTTTAATATATTCCTGACCGGAATAGAACCAGTAACCACCCGGTGCAGTAAAGTATATAAACGGTAGTATATAAACGGTGGTATATAAGAACGGGTGTGTGATTGAGTGCCTAGTATGCCCTGGTTGTCCAGTGTGATGCAGACGGGCGGCGTGGTGGGCGTGGGCGCGCACAGCGCCATGTACCTGGAGGCCACCCTCGCGCAGCAGGTCCCCGGCAACACCACGGTGCACGTGTAAGTACCAACCTTTTTTTTTATAATACCCACCTCGGAGGAAGTAGCAACGTTATGTGGGAGTCCCGGCAGAAGGCCGTATACCCACTAAAAATCGACGGTGTACCATCCTCCGCTTGTATCGGGGCGCCACGGGATCGTTTTGGCATGCACCGCGAAATGTAAGTACCACCTTGACCCTTCGTATATCATACTATAGTAAATTGATAATATTGCCAGACAACACATACTCATCGTATGATCCCAAACTAAGCAAAGCTTGTACTATGGGTACCGTACAATGGACCCAAGGCGATCCCAGTTCACCAAGACCAGTCTCCTAACACTATCGTTGTTGTGTTGATATGACTTCTTTTTTGAAGGCATGGAAACAACATCTTTTATCAATAGTAGCTATTATAGTGTAATGGCTTCAAGGTGACTATGCCTAATGTCCACTCTGTGGTGTCAGCACGCATGTCAAGACAAGACCTCTGTCACTTATTGGCTCGGTCGCTTTCTGTCTTATATCATACGTGAGAGTGAGAGAGATAACATCAAGATATTTCGTGACATACGTCTAATCTTGGCGCTCATGCTACAAGTGCAGGTCATGTGATAAAATATGTTGTTTTCATGCCTTGAAAAATGAAGTCCAACTCCACAACAATAGCATTAGGGGACTTGAGGCCCAGGACAAATTCCGGAAATTGTCGCTATTGGGTATTGAATCCGCAACCACCTGTCGTGTTAGCACGCATGTCGCGACAAGACCTTTGTCACGGATTCACTCGCTCCCTCTCTGTCTAATTTCATACGAGAGATAGAGACAACATCAAGATATTCCGTGACATACGTCTAGTCTTGGCGCATATGCTACAACTACTGGTGTACTGAGCGGCCTATGCTCAAACCACTAGAGTAAACCGTCGTCCAATACATTGTTAGTTTTAAATGTTCGCCACTAATACGTTATTGTGAATTTTGGTATAGGAGTTCGTCTTCAGTGGAGACTCCGCCGCCTGGCTACATCAGCGAGGACGGCGATCCCATGGACCACAATGACAACATGAGTGAGTTTGTTGACAATTTTGCTAGCTATCTATTACTACTACTACAGCCCTTTTAACGTCCCACTGCTGGGCACGGGCCTCCCCTCAATGCGAGGGGGATTCAGGCCATAGTCCACCACGCTGGCCCAGTGCGGGTTGGCAGACTTCACACATCTATCGAGAACTAGTCAAGTTCCCTCAGACGTGCAGGTTTCCTCACGATGTTTTCCTTCACCGTTTCATAGCAAGTGATAATCTCGGATGAAAATGAGATTCGCACATAAACCCAGAGGTGCGAGCCGGGGTTTGAACCTGCACACTTTGATTTGCAAGGCGTGCGTTCGACCACTCGGCTACCACTGTTATTCTACTAAGCTATCTATTATCCTACTAATATTATAAATGTGAAATTTTGTAAGGATAAATGGATGGAAGGATGTTTGTTACTCTTTCACGCAAAAACTACTTTATGGATATTGATGGAACTTTACAGTATTATTGTTGGTACATCAGAATGACATATAGGCTATAATTTATAATGATATTGAATGATCAAAGGCTGCGCGGATCAGGTCGCGGGTAGAAGTTAGTATCATATACTTTGTTTAAAGCAATTGTAGAGCGCCCATCTAGAGAGAGAGTTTGTCCAGTAGCATGACCAGACATAAGTTTTATCTCTTTAAAATGTCAGATTTGTCGATAAAATTACGTCATGCTAACGGTGCAAGACTGGCCTATAGATAACACGTTTAGTTTTACGACTACTAAAATGTTCTATAAGTGAGTATATCCAATTTTAAGATATAAGCAAATATGTAGAAAGTGACGTCTTTAGAAATTGTGAAGGCATAGAGAGTAGTCTTCACATGACATGATACTTATAAATATTTAGAAAAATAGAACTAAAACTGAATGATAGAGAAAATGACGTCACATCAATCCATGTCCAGTACAAAAAGCTTCTAAATAAATAAATACTAATTGTAAACATAACACCTCCGTCAGACCTGACCCGGTTGACGCCGTCGCCGCCCGGGCTGACGGCGGAGGCGGCGCCCGTGCTGTACCACGAGCCCGCCTTCTGGTGCAGCATCAGCTACTACGAGCTCAACACGCGCGTCGGGGAGACCTTCCACGCCTCGCAGCCCTCCATCACCGTCGACGGGTTCACTGACCCCAGCAACAGCGAGAGGTACGTACACACATACTGTACCACGAGCCCGCCTTCTGGTGCAGCATCAGCTACTACGAGCTCAACACGCGCGTCGGGGAGACCTTCCACGCCTCGCAGCCCTCCATCACCGTCGACGGGTTCACTGACCCCAGCAACAGCGAGAGGTACGTACACACATACTGTACCACGAGCCCGCCTTCTGGTGCAGCATCAGCTACTACGAGCTCAACACGCGCGTCGGGGAGACCTTCCACGCCTCGCAGCCCTCCATCACCGTCGACGGGTTCACTGACCCCAGCAACAGCGAGAGGTACGTACACACATACTGTACCACGAGCCCGCCTTCTGGTGCAGCATCAGCTACTACGAGCTCAACACGCGCGTCGGGGAGACCTTCCACGCCTCGCAGCCCTCCATCACCGTCGACGGGTTCACTGACCCCAGCAACAGCGAGAGGTACGTACACACATACTGTACCACGAGCCCGCCTTCTGGTGCAGCATCAGCTACTACGAGCTCAACACGCGCGTCGGGGAGACCTTCCACGCCTCGCAGCCCTCCATCACCGTCGACGGGTTCACTGACCCCAGCAACAGCGAGAGGTACGTACACACATACTGTACCACGAGCCCGCCTTCTGGTGCAGCATCAGCTACTACGAGCTCAACACGCGCGTCGGGGAGACCTTCCACGCCTCGCAGCCCTCCATCACCGTCGACGGGTTCACTGACCCCAGCAACAGCGAGAGGTACGTACACACATACTGTACCACGAGCCCGCCTTCTGGTGCAGCATCAGCTACTACGAGCTCAACACGCGCGTCGGGGAGACCTTCCACGCCTCGCAGCCCTCCATCACCGTCGACGGGTTCACTGACCCCAGCAACAGCGAGAGGTACGTGCACACACACATTGCTGAACGCATCCACAAGTTCACTGACCCCCAACTACAACAAGAAGTACGCACACACAAACGTATTGCCACATGCAGCGACGAGTTCACTGACCCCAATAGTCAGAGCTAAGCACACACGCATTGCCACTTACTTCGGCGAGTTCACTGACCTCAACAACAGTGAGAGTTAAACACACACACACACGCGCACACACACACACACACACACTGCCACATGCATCGACGAGTTCACTGACCCGAAGTATTCGTGGTGGTAGGGTACAATATATTTATGTGTGTTAATGTTGCAGGTTCTGTCTGGGCCTGCTGTCGAACGTGAACCGGAACGAGGTGGTGGAGCAGACGCGCCGGCACATCGGCAAGGGCGTCAGACTGTATTATATTGGAGGTCAGTACACAACACACACACGCACTCACTGCTTACATACACACACGTCCCCCGTCCCCCCCCCACACACATACTAAGACACGCGAACATACACTCTCCCACACAAGCATACACACTCACTATCTCTTATTCACAGACACACACGCATGCACACAACCACACACTCACTATCTCTTACACACACACACACACATAACACGAATAAATTGTATAATTTGAACATTGTTACACAGCTAACATGTCACGAAACATTGATTTTGTCTTTATCTCTCGTATGAAGTAAGACTGGGAGCGAGCGAGCTGATCCGAGAGTGACGTCTTGTCTTGACGTGCGTGCTAACCCCTCAACAATTAAATTATATAACAGCTGACTAACGTCAATGATTTAACTTGTGTGTTATTTATGTATGTGTAACGTTACAGGCGAGGTGTTCGCGGAGTGTCTGAGCGACTCGTCGATATTCGTTCAGAGCCCCAACTGCAACCAGCGCTACGGGTGGCATCCCGCCACCGTCTGCAAGATACCGCCAGGTAACGATCCCTTATCCTTGAATAATGCCAGTGTTAGGCAGTGGTGTACACAATAGATACGGAAAACGTCTATTCACACGATTTTTAACATAAAAAAAAAACGCGCGCGCTGCGTGCGCTCAACGCGGTGTCCTTACACATTGATTTCTTTGGCTGTACACTGAGTGAATGAACAAGGTCGCACATCGTGTGCTGCACTTGTATCATGAGCGCCAAGATTAGATGAATGTCACAAAATATCTTGGTGTTGTCTCTTTCACTCCTATGAAATTAGACAGAGAGCGACCGAGCCAATTCGTGACAGAGGTCTTGTCTTGACATGCTTGCTGACACCACTGGTGCATGATGTTTGATGGATGGGATAAGTTAAGTTAACTAACTTGACTTATCCTATCTATTTAACGTTATGTATATTTACAACTGTACTACACTATTGAATTAGGCTAGTCTGTAATGATAGATGTAATTGATGAATAAATTAATAAATAGAAAGACCTTAATAAAATACTCGAGGTCGACAATAATGTCGATGCTGTCGTGAGCAAACCTGCACGTCTGAGGGAACTTGACTAGTTCTCGATAGATGTGTGAAGTCTGTCAACCCGCACCGGGCCAGCGTGGTGGACTGGCCTATGGCCTGAATCCCCAGCAGTGAGACGTTAAAATGGCTATAGTAAGTAGCGACCAATTTTGTCGTTTTGTCTTGACATTTGTTATGGATAACCATAATATGACAAATGTCGAAACACATGAAATCCAGAGGTGCGAGCCTGGGTTTGTAACTGCACACTTTGATTGTGTGCTTTCGAACACTACTATAAATTTTTAGGGTTCCGTACCCGTCTGTCACCAGGCTGTATCTCATGAACCGTGATAGTTAGAGAGCTGAAATTTTCACAGATGATGTATTTCTGTTGCTGATATAACAACAAATATTAAAAAACAGAATAAAATAATTATTTAAGGGGGCTCCCATACAACAAACGTGATTTTTTTGCCGTTTTTATAGATAATGGTACGGAACCCTTTTATTTCCGGATTTTATACCGGAGCCGGTTTTTTTTTTTTTTTTTTTAATTTTGTAGGTTGCAATTTGAAGATTTTCAACAACCAAGAGTTTGCGGCGCTACTGTCGCAGTCCGTGTCGCAGGGGTTCGAGGCTGTCTTCCAACTCACGCGCATGTGCACCATACGCATGAGTTTCGTTAAAGGATGGGGCGCCGAGTACAGGTGCGTACTGAATATATATCGCCGGACAACACATACTCATCGTATGATCCCAAACTAAGCAAAGCTTGTACTACTGGTACCGTACAATGGACTGGGGGCGATCCCAGTTACACATCAACGCTATCAACCTCTTCGACAGGTATGCTCTCCTGGTACTTTGATTGTATAAACAAATATAGCCAGGCAACACATACTCATTGTATGATCCCAAACTAAGCAAAGCTTGTACTACTGGTACCGTACAATGGACTGGGGGCGATCCCAGTTACACATCAACGCTATCAACCTCTTCGACAGGTATGCTCTCCTGGTACTTTGATTGTATAAACAAATATAGCCAGGCAACACATACTCATTGTATGATCCCAAACTAAGCAAAGCTTGTACTACTGGTACCGTACAATGGACTGGGGGCGATCCCAACTTGTATACATTTCACTTTTTATTTCTTTATTAGTATTAGTAAACATCGACGGCAGTATGTGGAAATGTCTTATTTCAAAAATCAGCCTTAATGACTTTGATATAGAGTAGATAAAAAAAAAGTTGTGGTAGCCTCGCGGGCAAGAACGGCCCGCCTTGAACGTAAGGGGTGCAAGTTCAAATCCCAGGCCCATACCTCTGAGATAATTTTCATTTGCGAATGTCATTTTCAACAATGTTTACCACTTGCTGAACGGTGAAGGAAAACATCGTGAGGAAACCTGCACGTCTATAGAAAGGCGTGTGAAGTTCACCAACCCACACTGGGCCAGGTTACATGACTATGGCCCATATCTCCCTCGTATTGAGGGGGAATGTGCCTGGTGTAATGGCAATAGGCTATCCCCCTATTACATTGGGACCAAAATACATCGGCGACGTGTGGACGCACTACAGTGTACCTCTGCCTAGCCCTTCGGGGAATACAGGCGTGATGATGATGTATAGATCAGAACGAAAAGCCGCGTCGGATGGTCCATGTCAAAAATAATATGATACAGAATTGAGATGTTGTCTAGTTTTATTAAGGTTTGGCGGTAAAGGGAAGATCTTGCTGCCAGGCGGGTGGTATGCCTGGGGGGGTCCGCTACGCCTCCCGTTGATATTGCCGGGGAATTTAGGATATATAGTTCAGATCGTCGGGATCTTCTATACCGCGAGCTAGGATTTTCACAGTACTTTGTATGGCGGGTAATTTCTTTTACGCGTATAATTGCGATGTGTCGGTAGTCGCGCCATCTATTGGTGACTGGCGGAAGTGACGAGATATAGGGTTCGCCACAAAGGAGATATGAATTTTTGAAAAAGTTTATACGCTCTGGTGTCAAATTGGATATTGCGAGATACTTTCTGCCGTTGATATAGAGTAGTTTATCCGGTAAATATTGTATTACCTATGGTCCCCCCCAGACGGCAGACGGTGACGTCGACCCCGTGCTGGATCGAGCTGCATCTGAACGGGCCGCTGCAGTGGCTGGACCGCGTGCTCACACAGATGGGCTCGCCACGCCTGCCCTGCTCGTCCATGTCCTGAGCTTACACAGACACTCACAGGTACCTACAGACACCCTTACTAAACTGCAGTGGCTGGACCGCGTGCTCACACAGATGGGCTCGCCACGCCTGCCCTGCTCGTCCATGTCCTGAGCTTACACAGACACTCACAGGTACCTACAGACACCCTTACTAAACTGCAGTGGCTGGACCGCGTGCTCACACAGATGGGCTCGCCACGCCTGCCCTGCTCGTCCATGTCCTGAGCTTACACAGACACTCACAGGTACCTACAGACACCCTTACTAAACTGCAGTGGCTGGACCGCGTGCTCACACAGATGGGCTCGCCACGCCTGCCCTGCTCGTCCATGTCCTGAGCTTACACAGACACTCACAGGTACCTACAGACACCCTTACTAAACTGCAGTGGCTGGACCGCGTGCTCACACAGATGGGCTCGCCACGCCTGCCCTGCTCGTCCATGTCCTGAGCTTACACAGACACTCACAGGTACCTACAGACACCCTTACTAAACTGCAGTGGCTGGACCGCGTGCTCACACAGATGGGCTCGCCACGCCTGCCCTGCTCGTCCATGTCCTGAGCTTACACAGACACTCACAGGTACCTACAGACACCCTTACTAAACTGCAGTGGCTGGACCGCGTGCTCACACAGATGGGCTCGCCACGCCTGCCCTGCTCGTCCATGTCCTGAGCTTACACAGACACTCACAGGTACCTACAGACACCCTTACTAAACTGCAGTGGCTGGACCGCGTGCTCACACAGATGGGCTCGCCACGCCTGCCCTGCTCGTCCATGTCCTGAGCTTACACAGACACTCACAGGTACCTACAGACACCCTTACTAAACTGCAGTGGCTGGACCGCGTGCTCACACAGATGGGCTCGCCACGCCTGCCCTGCTCGTCCATGTCCTGAGCTTACACAGACACTCACAGGTACCTACAGACACCCTTACTAAACTGCAGTGGCTGGACCGCGTGCTTAATAATTCGGGTACATATACGGTAACTCATATGTGAATGCTTAGTGAAGATACTTAACTATCATAGTTCCTGAGTTGGAGACCTTTGAATATTTGTTATAGGGACCCACCACTTATGACATACTGACTCTCGACCATAGAGTAGCTAGAGTACCTATAACGACTCCACTCTTCGTATAGCTCTGCGGCGGTTTTTCCGCAACTACATGGGAAAACAACAATGGCGGAGTCTTGGTATCCTCTATTATCGATCCAATTTATTTGGTTTATAATTAGCGAAGCTGACAATTCCGAGGGTGAGTGGTGGTCCCTTTCTCCACAAGATAAGCATCAAAGATTATGAAGTATTCTTGTTAAATGTTTTATTTTGTCTCCACAGATAATGCAGACAGGAAGATATTATATACTCATATGTAAACACGATATAACACACAAAGCAATGGGTAATTTAGCAAGCTCAATCGATGTATGAGAATACCTCCTTTAAATCCTAATTAAATATTAAGACATATGTATAATCTAATTGTGTTGTCTATACATTGGACTAAACTAAAGTATTGCAGTGTGTGAGATACTTAGCTGTGTTTAATTTAGTCTGCATTTTGTATACAACGTAATTAGCAAGTTTTATACAATAAATGATGATATGAACTTAAACAAATACTAGATTGGACAATTTCGTAACTATTCTTTCTTGATAACTTCAAAGAAATTCGCTCGGTGTCTGCCACGGTAATTCAATCTATATATATAAGGGCATAGAGCACTCGCTTTAAAGCCACGGCCAGACTCGAGCGTCCCGTTGCGCGCTGCATAATGTTTCCCAATACCGAACTGTATTGACACATAGAAACAGTTCAATTTTCATCGAAATGCCACTGAGACCGCGAGCGAATTCAACAGAGTGTTCGCTTTACTTTTACCACGGAGATTCAATCTTTATGCGTATTTAAACAGAGTACATTTTCCGTGAAGTCTAATTGGACAGGGCGTGATAAATACCTTATATCGTCATTTATTGTAAGACTTTTTGGACGTAGTTGAACATGAAGGATCCAATCCACATCAAGTCAGATTTGAGATATGGCAGCTTGAAGTTTGATAATGTATTACATGTGGGATTGTATCCTAGGTGGTAAAAAAAAAAAAAAAACATACGGGTCGAATTGAGAACCTCCTCCTTTTTGAAGTCGCTTAAAAAAGCTATTTGCTTTTATTTCGATGGGATCTTTTGTTGTTGATTTGAAAGGAAAGGATTAAGAATCGTTTGGTATACTTAACAAATATTTGATAATATTGTGGATTGGATCCTTTTTGCATAACTACGTTCAATTGTATTAATATTTTGATAAAATAAAATAAATGTTGTTTAAGAATACTTTAACCTTTTGCAATATTTATATATCTAATTGATGCCCTGAGCACATTGCGGCGCCAGAAGCGCGCGCCAATACCAAAACTAACTCTGTCTCAATATACAGGTGTATCTGAAGTCCGAAATAATAGACAAAAGTCTCTTCCAACTGTCAGACTTGTCGAGCAAATGACGTCGCAACATGCTTTTTCTACTAGACACTAGCTCAATGTGATGTAATTTTCTCGACAAATATGACAGTTGGAAGAGATAACATGAATGTTACAGGAACATAACAGGAAATGTCTTTTTTTTTTTTTATACAATCATATTTCGTGTATGGTATTTTGAATTCTAATGATTAGAATTTTAAAAAAGTTAACAGATGGCGCCAAAAATGCAGTTTTGTTTATGGCCCAACTATAGAATTGTTAGAATTGTTGAACGTTCAAATTGCTTTTTCTCAAAATTAATTAATTAGCCTTCACATGTACAAGTATGTCTAAGTGTTCATGCTAAGCCTGCAGTTGTATACTCAATGCTCATGCAAGCGGTAAAGTATCATTTCGGACTTCTCAAAAACCTTTGTATATTTCATATTATATTAACTACATGTAATGTTAATCTACATGTTGTCTAAAAGTGTATTTATTATATTTTTTTAAAATTCGTTCAAAAACGATAATCAAATTGTTCGCCATTGAAAATGCATTTAACGATTAAATATAATAATTATATCGAATTACTTTTTATCGATAACATTTATAACGATTGTAAATCGAATTGTTTAATCGGTGTTCTTCTCATTTTTATGTTACGTAGTCGTGTGTTTATACATTGAAAATGCATTGTAATTGTTTATGGATCGTGAGTCTTGTGTGTATTGTATGCATGGTATATCTTCGGGTGACGGGAAAAACTCATCATACATCATCACGCCTGTATTCCCCGAAGGGGTAGGCAGAGGTGCACTGTAGTGCGCCCTCACTTCGCCGATGTATTTTGGTCCCAATGTAATAGGGGGCGAGCCTATTGCCATTATTATTAAAAACTCATTAAGTAAAAAAAAAAACGATGGAGTACTTTGAGTTTGTATAGTGTTTTTTTGATGTCATTTAGTGATTTTTGCTTCATTCTGTAAAGCAGTGCACTACGATGACTTTACTGGAAAAGCTGTTGATATTTTAAGGTACTTGGTGTAAAAAAAACCGGCCAAGTGCGAGCTGGACTCGCGTACCGAGGCTTCCGTACCTAAACTATGAAAGCACCGAGCATTACTCTAACGAAATGATAAACTGGATATAGAGACAAACTTATACCATCCTCACCATCTGGATGAATGGCGTTCCAGTACATTGCGATTTACCAGGAATTTTCTCCCTCGCACCACCAAACTGTGGAATGAACTTCCTGCAGCGGTGTTCCCGGACCGATGCGACAAAGGTATCTTCAAGAAACGAGCATACTCATTCCTTAAAGGCCGGCAACGCACTTGCGATGCCCCTGGTGTTGCAAGTGTCCATGGGCGGCGTTCATCACTTACCATCAGGTGAAACGTGTGCTCGTTTGCCTCCCTATCTCATAAAAAAAAACTTAACTTTATAGTTGGTATACCGGTGTCCCCATACAAAGTAACTACAAAATAAGTTTGTAATCGCAAAAAACAATAAATTAATAAATTTGTAACAATACAGTTTTCGGATTTTTTCCTTCAATGTGCTGTAAGTCCTTGAGTCTTGCCAAATGTGATTTTTGCTTCTTGGAATTCTGTAAAGTAATGCACCTATGGATATAATGACTACTGGGAAAGTTGATGTTTTAAGGTAGTTAGTGTAAAATGACATCTTCCCTATTTTTTGTACTTTGTGAGTTTTTCCTGTCACCCGACAATATGTTACTGGTGATATCAAGCTAATTCTATTGCTGTCCTCTTCATGGTAGGAACGTATGAGCAAGATGGCAATGTTTTTTATTGTTGTCGAATTTACTTATGGTCGGAGTCGTATCAAACTAGGGGAATATTGATGAAAATTTGACTTTTTTGTTTTGACATATCATGTATAATTACAGATAATGTCGATCATGCGAGAATTGACCCCCCTGTTATTTTATGAAGTGTTTAGCAGTGTTATTTTAGTATTACTTTGAAGTTTTTTGTAGTCATCGCCATCTATACGCGTATTGCAGAAGCTATGTTTATGGAGATATAGAGTAGAGGCCGCCACAAACACATACACACAGGACAAGCGTGATAATGAAAAGATAATCTTGTAAATATTAATCAGTTTTAAGATTATTTTGTTTTCTTTTTATTATTATTATTAATTATAATAATCAGTATGATAACCCGTGTTGTTTATATAAGAGGAGATAGTGCGAGAATATCTAGTATATATTCATTATTAGATCGACGTGGGTTTGATTCCGTTAATCGAGTTTTCCTCTGTATCGCCTCCCGGGGGCCTCGGCATAATATGTAGGTGTAGCATGTGCGCCAAGACTTGTGTCAGGAAATATGTTGATGTTGTCTCCTTCTCTCGTATGAAATATGACAGAGAGCGAGCAAGGGAATCCGTGACAGTAGTCGAGTCTTGACATGCGTGCTAACACCGCTGGTAATATGGAGGTGTGAAAGGCTGTTTGACTTAAACGACACTTTTGGGCGATAGTGACTTATACACATATTTGGCATCAGCTAGTTTTTTTGCGTCGAATTAGTATGCTCTCCTGTAAAGTTACAAAAATGTCGCTTACGTCAAATTGTCTTCACCCCTGGTGGTATTGTTTAACGCATGAAAGAGATGTGTTTTTTAAAGTTATGGTATTTGTTCTTTTTTATCCGATACGAATGAATTGATAAATTTTAATGTAATAAGATGAGGAATGGCTCCACCTACGTTTAGCGAGTATTTCAGCCAGTGTCAAGTAATTAATAGCAAGACCAAATTCAATAAATACACATTATAATTAAAATAAAACCGGCCAAGTGCGAGTCGGACTCGCGCACGAATGGTTCCGTACCATTGTCTATAAAAACGGCAAAAAAAACACTGTTGTATGGGAGCCCCCTTAAATATTTATATTATTTTGGTTTATAGTATTTGTTGTTATAGCGGTAACAGAAATACATCATCTGTGAAAATTTCAATTCTCTAACTATCACGGTTCATGAGATACAGCCAGGTGACAGACGGACGGACGTACGGACAGCGAAGTTCCTGTTTTACCCTTTGGATACGGAACCTTAAAAATGGGTGAGAAAGATGGCGATTCTTGATTGCATACTATGTTACATTGTAAAGTCTCAACCGCTGGGCTAATATGTAATTCTTTTCATTGGAAACCAAACAACATGGCGGATTTTCAATACACTTTGACAGCTATCTTGACGGAAAGTGGTTGAAACTTTATTTAAAATTTAATTACCCGTGGACCCAATTTTCGTAAAATCAACATCATCTCTAATTCGACATATAGCAATATAAAACCTCAAGTCGGTCGTATTTTCTCGTTTTGTTTTGACATTTTATGTCGAATGAGAGATGGTGTCCGATTTTGCGCGAATTGCCCCGCTGCAGGGGCCCGATTTTTTCGTTTGATAGACATCAATCTCTATTAGAGATATGTCGATAAAAATACGACCAATTTGACGTTTCGTTTCGACATATCTCTGATAGAGATTGATGTCTATCAAACGAAAATCGGGCCCCTGGCTGTCATAACGGAACGCATGGATCTCGAAGAGTGCTGGCAGTGGTGTAGCGTGCCTGGGCTCCAGATAAAAATTTGTTTGGGGGCCCTTATGAATGGTAAAGATTTATCACAAAAGAAAAGAAAATATTTCCATAACAACAAACAATTCAAATTAAATATACACTCTCGTTGCCTTTTTTTTCGGCAAACTGATTTATCAAATCATTTATAGCTGCAAACTGATTTATCAAATCATTTATAGCTGATGATGACATGACGACTTTAGTTTTTCTAAAGTTTCTGCCTCTTGCTTACGCATGCCGGGAGCCCCGTATAAGTAATACGGCAGATACGGTGTCGGGTAGCTACGTCCTGGTAAAACTTTACCAACATTCTCATTGTAAAGGAAGGGTAATATCATGGTATGGTGCTATATGAAAAAGGTTTTGGTGTGATAACTGGAACGGTTATAAAGAGATGTGAGAATATAATAATAACATAATGTACTATGTAATTCAGAATGGATAATACTAACCCGTAAACTATAGGTTCTCTAGCTTGTTCTAAACAAATTTAAGTATCTAACTATCCAGTACAGTGCGATTTACCAGGAATTTTCTCCCTCGCACCACCAAACTGTGGAATGAACTTCCTGCAGCGGTGTTCCCGGACCGATGCGACAAAGGTACCTTCAAGAAACGAGCATACTCATTCCTTAAAGGCCGGCAACGCACTTGCGATGCCCCTGGTGTTGCAGGTTTCCATGGGCGGCGTTGATCACTTACCATCAGGTGAAACGTCTGCTCGTTTGCCTCCCTATCTCATAAAAAAAAAAATACTATACTGGCTGTCCCGGTGAACTTCGTACCGCCTTAGAATTACATACGAAAGCAGCGCCACCTACCGGGTCCAATTGTGAATGTAATCCATCCAGGGCGCCACCCAAACGCATACAAAAAAAAATCATTCAAATCGGTCCAGCCGTTTAGGAGGAGTTCAGTGACATACACACGTACAGTATAATTATATATATTACTAGCTGTGCCCGCGACTTCGCCCGCGTGGACTTTAGGGAGATTACCCGGAAATATGTGTATTATGTTTTTCCCGCGGAACCCTAATGCTTTTTCTAAAATTAAAGTAGCCTAAGTTACGCCTTGGAACGTCAGCTATCTGTCAGTGAAATTTCCATTGAAATCGGTTCAGCCGTTTAGAAGTTTACATCAAACAAACAGACAGACAAAAAATTTTAATATTGCGTTTTCGTTATAGGTATCGTATATACTCTCATACGCATTTGGTAAAATAGTGTTATTTTGATATTACAAACAGACACTCCAATTTTATTTATTTGTATGTATGTATTGAGTAATTGTCGATATTCTGTTGTTTCCTATTCTGAATTACATTGTATGTTCTATATTAATAATATTCGGTTGTTACAAATTATTATTATATTTTTTTGTTTGTCTTACGACTTGTATCGGCAAGTGAATGATTAACAAACAAATTTATAGAATTTACAAGTCATTAAAAAACAAGTTAGTTTGTACAATAGTGTTTTTACAATTTCTATAAATTTGTTAGACGTTTTATGTTTTGTATTATCTGTATTTTGTATACATAAAAAAAAGATTATTAAACTCGATCATTGCGACTAGATGTAAATTATGTTATTACATAGCGTACGAGTTATATATGTAAAAAATATTATGTTTTAATATTGACATTAAACCCTGCACCCAAGGGCGCGTCGAATCGCGCGCGACCCATAATTTTTCCAAAACGTACTGTATTATAAAGTTCTGTATGTTGTGCGTCGTGAGGTCATTTTGACTCATAGATAGCACATCTATGAGACAATATGACCTCACGACGCAACGAGCGTGTTAACTCATCAAGAAGCATATAAGAAATGTCATTGAAGCGTAGTAGAGTGGGTTTCGCCACTGTAATTGAATCTTTATGTGTATCTGCATAAAGTACATTTTCATAAAAGGCAATTTTATTCGTTCACCCTTCTGGGTGCAGGGCGTATCGCGTGACCCAACACTTTGGTACTATTGTAAAATCAAAAAATAAAACTACTATAAAAATGTGTGGTTTAAACATCTCGTTTTATTGTTATTGATATACTATCCCCTATTAAAAGAGTACCCGTGTCTACCCCTTTAGAGGTGCAGGCGTGAATGGAGGCGTAGCTCTCTGGAGGAATTTATGGATGGATTTCTCTGTTATACCGGGTACAGAATTTGGCTATTTAAAAACGTTTACTATTTTTACAAAGTAATGCTGACTCTACGTAAAAGGTAGTAGCTAATCATCTACGTTCATTGAGATCCATGTCGCGCTGTAGTGCTATTATAATCAATAGATCATGCCGTGAAGTCATTTGTTAATATCAGATAATCGATATCAAATTATTGATAAGTAATTTCATGATAATAACATATTCGACGCTGTGATTTGATTGTGTTAACATTGGTGAAATTATAATTATTTCAATGTAAGTACCCTTTTTTTTTAACGTCGGAAAATCCTCTATGGATACCCTGCCACCTCGGGGGAAGTAACAGGGTTATGTGGGAGTCCCGGCAGAAGGCCGTATACCCACTAAAAACCGACGGTGTACCATCTTCCGCTTATATCGGGGAATGTATGTACCCCTACAATTTGAGGTGTAATCATAGATTATGGAAGTTTAATCATTTTTATTTTTTTAAGAAATAAATGAAATGTCAAAAATTAATGGAATAAGATGAGGAATGTCTCCACCTGCGATTAGCGGGTATTTCAGCCAGCGTCAAGTAATTAATAGCAAAAGCAAATTCAATAAATACACATTAAAAATATAATTATGATAAATATGGCGGATGACCAAGTATAAATTATTACTTAGTCCATTGTATCGCTGGGTGAAAGGCTATAAGCGACATTTTAACTTTACAGGAGAGCATACTCATTCGACGCAGAATAAATCGCTGATTCCAAATACGTAATAATTAAATCGCTGATTCAAAAAAAAAAACAACCGAATTTCACAAAAAAACCGGCCAAGTGCGAGTCGGACCCGCGCACGAAGGGTTCCGTACCATTATCTATAAAAATCACGTTTGTTGTATGGGAGCCTCCTTAAATATTTATTTTATTCTGTTTTTTAGTATTTGTTGTTATAGCGGCAACAGAAATACATAATCTGTGAAAATTTCAACTCTCTAACTATCACGGTTCATGAGATACAGCCTGGTGACAGACGGACGGACAGCGAAGTCTTAGTAATAGGGTTCCGATTTTACCCTTTGGGTACGGAACTCTAAAAATATACCCCACAGTCCCCCACCACTGTTAGTCGGTAGGGTGTGGGACAGACACATAGAATGCTCTAATATAAATTTAAAAAAAATGACGCTATACCAAATAGCCTTTCACCCCTCGATTTATAGTTGCAGTGTAAATATTTTTAAATATATTGTAAATAAATGAAGCAGTGGTAGCCGAGTGGTCGAACGCACGCCTTGCAACAAAGTGTGCAGGTACAAACCCTGACTCGCACCTCTGGGTTTATGTGCGAATCGCATTTTCATCCGAGATTACCACTTGCTTTGTAAAGGTGAAGGAAAACATCGTGAGGAAACCTGCACGTCTATAGAAAGGCGTGTGAAGTTCACCAACCCGCACTGGGCCAGCGTGGTGGACTGTAGCCCAAAAATCTCCCTCGTATTGAGGGTGAATGTGCCCGGTATAATGGCAATAGGCTCGCCCCCTATTACATTGGGACCAAAAATGCATCGGCGAAGTGTGGGCGCACTGCAGTGCACCTCTGCCTACCCCTTCGGGGGATACAGGCGTGATGATGTATTTTTCGTAAATATTTTTCGTAAACGTTAGGTACTTACTATCGAGGGAGATTTACGCATAAAACTCATGATAGATAAATTCTATTTTAGAACTAGCTGTGCCCGCGACTTCGCCCGCGTGGACTTTAGGGAGATTACCCGGAAATATGGGTATTATGTTTTCCCCGCAGAACCCTAATGCTTTTTCTAAAATTAAAGTAGCCTAAGTTACGCCTTAGAACGTCAGCTATCTGTCAGTGAAAGTCCCATTGAATTGGTTCAGCCGTTTAGAAGTTTACCTCAAACAAACAGACAGACAGACAAAAAATTATAAAATTGCGTTTTCGTTATAGGTATCGTATATACTTTCATACGCATTTGGTAAAAAAGTGTTATTTTGATATTACAAACAGACACTCCAATTTTATTTATTTGTATAGATTGTAACAACATGAAATTGATACCGTGCATGAAGGCGCAAGATGATGACGAGGACCATTCGAAACACATAGACAGGGAGATCAAACAATGGATTAAAACATATAACCAAGTAAGTTTTACACTAAATAATATGACGTCAAACGTCTCTCTTACCACTATCTGTCTTGCAGCAATGTTTTTAGGGTTCCGTACCCAAAGGGTTAAACGGGAACGCTGTTCGTCCGTCCGTCTGTCACCAGGCTGTATATCATGAACCGTGATAGAGTTGAAATTTTCACAAATGATGTATTACTGTTGCCGCTATAACAACAAATACTAAAAAACAGTATAAAATATATATTTAGAGGTGTCCCATACAACAAACGTGTTTTTTTTTGCCGTTTTTATAGATAATGGTACGGACGGAACCCTAAGTGTGCCAGTCCGACTCGCACTTGGCCGGTTTTTTTTTATTCCATGTTTATTATTTCAGGCCATCAAACTATTGTTACTCGGCACCGGCGAGAGTGGGAAAACGACGATAATTAAACAAATGAAAATTTTACACGTTCAAGGATTTTCAGCGAGGTTAACGGTTTGCATTTAAACAATAGAATGTAATTTTGAATTCAAACAACGTTACGTAGGTACCATCGCTCTCCATATCTGTCAAACAAAGGGGGCTCATTAATAGTAACCTTTATATTTGTTATTCTTTTACCTACTACGAAACGAATGAAATGGTGACAAGAAATGGCTGCATCTGCGTTTTGCGGGTGTCCTGCCAAGTAATTAAAACGCCATTTGAAATGTAGCTATTGTTTCTTATAAAGCTATTCTGTTTGTGCCATTAAGCGGCTATCAGACTAAGCTATAATATATAGCACACACAACAATATCGCGCACCATACAAAGCCAATAATATATAGTACAGTACAGTGTGAACGTGTCCATAACAATGTATGGTGCGCGATATTGTTGTGCTATGAGCTATATACCTACTATATGCTATTATATTATAGCATAGTCTGAAACCCGCTTTACAAGTTGATGGACAGAAATAATAGATGTCGCCACTTCGATATTTCGACTCGCGCATTTATTTAGCGTTTGTAATGACGTATCAAGTGAAGGAGCTCTATAAACACAAATAAAACGTCTAATTTGTATCATTTTCAGTGAACGAACAGAGAAAGCGAAGCACATTCGGCATAACATCCACGAATCAATTTACGATATTGTTCACAATATGTCTAATCTGAGTATTGCGCTACAGAACCCTAAAAATATACAATCGCAGCAGTTCATACTTAGATGTGGGCCGGAGGGTCCTAAGGCATACACTGAGGTAACTATCTACTAGTTACCTACAAGTATTAAACAGTTTTCAATCGTGTATAATTGAATATCTCTGAAATTTTACAATTTGTTACAAATACATTCAAATACCAAAAAAAAACGAGTAATCGTATGTTTTGGCATCGTATAATTTGGTAGTAAAGCTATAAGTTTCCGCTAGGGGCGCTCAATCGGTATTTGATGCTCTTGAAACTAAAATTCATACACTATTGAATTAATACATTTAAAAGTAAAACCATTCACAGTGGCTTTAAGCACTTCTGTGCTGAAAAATACAGCTGTTAATCATTTTAGAGGGCTATAAAAGTCCTATAAATCATGTAAATAGCTATTATCAATGAAGATGGCTGCACTGCACGGTTTGTTTTAATTTTTAGGACTACTTCGATCATGTAAGATCATTATGGCGTGATGGTGGTGTACGGGAATGTTTTAAAAGGTCAAATGAATATCAACTCATAGATAGTGCCGAATAGTAAGTATAAATAAATAAAAACAATTTCTCGATGAATGCACAACGAAAAATAAATGCTACGTACAGCCATCTATTGTCGAATTTAACTATTTGAGTCTTACCATCAAGAAGATATCTATATAATACATTTAATGAAGTTACAACATTAATAGCAAGCAAATTAATTTTGTATTTTATTCATTTTGGCATCTCTTGAATATTTACTATCTGATTTCAGAAAATATTTATAATAGTGACATCTAGTGTACTGGGCCTCAAGTCCCCTAACACTATTGTTGTGGTGTCGCGGTGGCTTCATTTTTAAGTTGTAAAAACTACATATTTTACCTATGGTAGCTAAAATATGAGCCGTTCAGACATTAGACATAGTTAACTTGAAGCCATTTGATTAGTTATATAACATCTACCATTAATAGATGTTGTTCTCCGTCTATAAAAAAAGAAGTTATAGCAACACGAGAGCAATAGTGTGGAACCCAAGGCGCAGTAGTAGTACCCACTTCCCATATCATCTATATGAATACTATTAGTAAGTCAGGTTATTAGCTAGATGGCGCTACAACAAATTTCATAATTTTATTTTCACAGTTGATATTATTTTACAGTTTTCTAGATAGAGTAGATCTAATTGAGAAACCCGACTATGTACCGTCGGACGCCGACATACTGAGGTGCCGACAGAAAACTACCGGGATACAGAAAATTGAATTCAAAGTTAAGGTATAATACTTATAAAAATCTTCAATTAAATAATATCTCATAGAAAAAAACTGAGCCGTCGCGGGACGCTTGGCAGATGTGAAACATAAAACAAACGTCGTAGCAGCGAGTGAGCGGAGTCAGCCGGTGGGCGGAGTCTAAGCGGCGGAAAGAACCGAGTACGAAGCGTGGCCGCATTTAAAACTATACTTTATGTGTGAAGTAATAAGGTTGATTTCATTTTGTTGTGGCCAAGTGCCGGCAAATCTCGCCACGCTAAAAATCAGGTTTACCCCTCGCCTATAGATGTTTCACATCAAAAATAGATTTATTAGACGCTTGGTCAAGCATGGTTTAGCGTAGGCCGCTTGGCTCACTGAACCGGGTGGTAATGGGTTCGATTCCCACAAGATTCAAATTTCTAAATTTGCCGTGGTCTGGATGTAACTGGGCGCTTCTAGTCCATGGTACGGTACCTATAGTACTAACTTTGCTTAATTGATGGAATCAGGCGTAATATTGCGGAAATCCATTGTTAATACAATACCTAGTAAAGAAAGGGACCTACCACTCACCCACTCATATTCTGCGAAGGATTGCTCATAGTTAAGGCCCATGACTTATGACATACTGAATCTTGACTGACAGGGAGTTCGGTCTTGTTGGTTTCCTCTATTATCGATCAAATTTATTTGATTTATAATTTGGGATTCTAAACAATTCCGAGGGTGAGTGGTGGGTCCCTTTCTCTACTATTGTATTAACTTGGCTTAGTTTGGAATCATGGCCCCAAGTACTTTAAGCTACCATTGATAAAAGATTGTTTTCATGATTTTGAAATCATAGCAACTCCACAAAGCACTATCTTTGTGGAGGAGCTATGACTTAGGGAATTCGGGGCCCATAAATTACGATGAGTATGTGTTGTCTGGCGATTTTATAGGTTCCTAAATCAATGCAAGGTGGGGTCCAAGAGTTTTGGATGTTCGATGTCGGTGGGCAGAGAGGAGAAAGGAAGAAATGGATTCAGGTAGGCATTCAGAACGCTTTCAGACTAGCATTTATTTGCGCGTAGCTATCTCTTTAGCTATCTCGTTTAGCTATCTCTATAACTAAGGGTAGGCGCGCACTAGACAGCCAGTCGAACATATGACGTTGTATGGGAGCCCGCGCACAAGGCAGCCACGAAATCTCGGCTGCGGCAGCCATTAAAACGTGCCTGTTTGCATGGCAGCCAGCTGTCTGCGCGCAGCCATAGCGTGTGAAGGTGAATGTATGTGGCTGCCGTCACTAGTTGTAGCAGCCAGACGTATTTTGGGTTCAAACTTAAAAAAAATGACTCGATACAGAGGATCTTGAATAGTCGTGGATTGGCTGCTATAACTGGCTGCGCAAATATTCTGGCTGTCGCAGCCCAGCTGCGCAGCCATGGCTGCCTAGTGCGCCTAGCCTTACTCGCCACAAAGCAGTATTTCCACCAATCGCCAACAAATGGCTTGAATTTCGTTGGCCTCGTATGGCTCTCATTGTCAATAGCTAATTTTACAAGGAGCAACTGAAGCTACTTTTATTTTCGAAAAAGAATTAGTGTTCCGTAGAAAAAATATAATGCCTATTTCTTAAGGGTAATCTTTCTAAATTCACAGCTAGTACAAAATAAATGATTTGACTTTACTTTGACTCAAAAGGTGTTCGAAGGCATCAACGCTATATGGTTCCTGGTGGCATGCAGTGATTTTGACCAGACCTTAAGGGAGGATAACAGTCAGAATAGATTAAAAGAAGCTTTAGTACTATTCGAAGACGTTTGGCAGAGTAGGTAAGTAACTAACCTACCTATTTTATTGTGAACATCTTCACGCCTGTCTCCCTTAAAGGTGCTGACCGTGGTGCACTGCAGTGCGCCCACTCTTCGCCGATCTATTTTGGTTCGAATGCAATAGGGGGTGAACCTATCGCTATTATACCGGACACATTCCCCGTCAATACGAGGGAGATTTGAGCCATAGTCCACCACGCTGGTCCAGTGCAGGTTTGGTTGGTGAACTTCACACGCCTTTCTGTAGACGTGCAGGTGCAGGTTTCCTCACGATCTTTGCCTTCACCGTTCAGCAAGTGAAAATCATTATTGAAATTACATTCCTACATGAAATCCGAAAATCTTAGTACCTACCAAATAAATATAAAATATGTAGGCTTTTTTAGGTATGTAGGTAGATTTGAAACATGTTTTCAAGCGATCATCAGCACAGCATGACCTGGGGCCCGTTTTTCGTTTGATATACATCAATCTCTATTAGAGATAATATGTCGAATCGAAACGTCAAATTGGTCGTGTTTTTTTCTTTTGTTTCGACATATCTTAGAGATTGATGTTTATCAAACGAAAATCGGGCCCCTGCGCATTTAGCTGTCTTGTCTCAATGTTTTAATATTACCTACTTTCTATTTAAGACTGTTAACTCAGTACAAACTCTGTCAAAAATTGACACCATTAAAACAATAATACTTTAAGAGGTGGTGGTAAGGGGTAATCACCCTTCAGGAAATTCAGGCGTGATGTTGACGTATATGTTGTTATACCAGGTTCTTGTTGGAGGCTGGTCTGATCGTGTTCCTGAACAAGCAGGACTTGCTGGAGGGGAAGGTGACTCAAGGTCGCTCCGTGGGAGACTACTTCCCGCAGTACCAACAGTACCAGGCCGCTGGAGACGAGTACACCAGGACAAAACTCTTCATCAGAACTCTATTTGCCGTAAGAAAATAATACATAATCATCACGCCTGTATTCCCTGAAGGGGTAGATAGAGGTGCACTGCAGTGCGGGCACATTTCGTCGTTGTATTTTAGTCCCAATGTAATAGAGGGCGAGCCTATCATTCCCTCGCAATACGAGGGAAATTTTAGGCCATAGTCCACCAAGCTGGCCCAGGGCGGATAACCCAAAAACTTAATCAAAAATTTCTTTGTTTGAAGATAAATAAATAAATATCGGCAGACAACACATACTCAACGTATGATCCCAAACTAGTCAAAGCTTGTACTATTGGTTAATTAAGCAGTGGTATCCGAGTGGCCGGACGCACACCTTGCAATCGAAGTGTGCAGGTTCAAACCCCGGCCTGCACCTCTGGGATTTATGTGCGAATCACATTTTCATACGAGATTATCACTTGCTATGAAACGGTGAAGGAAAACATCGTGAGGAAACCTGCACGTCTGAGGGAACTTAACTAGTTTTCGATAGATGTGTGAAGTCTGCCAACCCGCACTGGGCCAGCGTGGTGGAGTATGGCATGAATCCCCTTCGCATTGAGGGGAGGCCCGTGCCCAGCAGTGCGACGTTAAAAGGGCTGTAGTAGTAGTAGTAGATATTGGTACTGAACAGTGGACCCAGTTAAATCTGATAACTCAAAAACTTAAGAAGCAATTTCTTTGTAGGATGTGACGACGAAGAAACGCGAACGGAAGCGAGTCCACGCGTCCGCTGAACGATTCGTCATCGCCGAAGCTTCAAGACCCAGGGAGTGTTATTTCCATTTCACGACAGCCACCGACACAGATAATGTCCGCACTGTATTCAGAGACGTACATCAGATGATTCTCACTCATTTACTTAGTAATATTGGGGTTTATTAATGGATGGGTTTGCCATACAACTATTTCGGACTTCAGGCTTCACCGACCCATGTCCATTACAAGAAGCTCAAAGTGACGTCATATTCTCGACAAATCTGACAGTTGAAAGATATTAAACTTATGTCTACACGGTCATACTAAGCCTACAGTAGAAATAGCTCGAAGTGACGTCATATTCTCGACAAATCTGGCAGTTGAAAGAGATAAAACTTATGTCTACTTCATGCTACTGTGTTAATGAAAATGCTATATTGATGTGCCTCCGGAAAACATACAGCATTGTTATGAAGAAGCAGTGTTATACTTAGCCATATATGTGCGATCTTTGGTATGAAATAATTCCACCTAAGCCTACTAGATGTCGCTACTATCACCACCAGCTAGGACGTGGGTACCAATGTCACTTTGACAATACATAGCGTTGTGTACTTTCGCCGCGTGCGGTCGTAAAGATTTAAAATCTTTAGAAAACATTTTAATCTTTTAACTAAATATTCATCTTTTAACAAAAAGTGAATGAGAATTTAGTATTGCAATAGTTATTGTGTAGATTTTTAATCGCGAATTATTCTAAACATCCGTCGTGTTTTGAAATGAATCTCGCGCCGATCGACGTTATCGAAAGGGCCAGCGTGGTCATTTGTTCGATGGATTCGAGTTTACCGGCATCCGAGAGGGTATTACGACAAGGAGAAGGAGACTTCGGGCTCTAGCAGCGCTTCTGACTGCGAGGCGGAGCAGGAGGAAGCTCCACGGATTAACAAAAGCGGGAGGCACAGGTAACGGTCGATCCTCGGATCGACACGTTATACAATCAGGTCAGTTATCTTACAAATTTTATTATGCACCAACAGTGTGCACCAAATACAAATGAAACAATAGTGCTGCGATTAAACAATCAGATAATTTTGTCAGCAATATTTTTTTGACTAATCCAGCGTCGGGTACACCGAAATCTTTAGATTTAGGTGTCTGTACGGCAAATTATGTTGAAAAGAGAGTGCTTAAACCTTCTGATGTCAAACGGTTACGACAGCTAATAAGCTTCCGACATTTTATCTCTTCCACGTGGTAACATATCCGTTATAAGAAGCCTCTTGGGAAAATGCTCGCGGACCCTGGCTTTTGCAATTTAAAAACCTAAAACCTTATTGGTAAAATTTCCGAAACATTTGGTAATACGTAGTCATCTTATAAATCGTCTGAACGGACTTTGCAAATTATTTGTGTCAAAAGAGCGGAATGTATAGAAACTAGACGCAAAAGATTGTTAAGCGAAATATCGGAAAAAAGTATTCAAACCGCGGCCGCGGTTAGTAACATACCTCCGAATGAAGAATTTTTATTCGACGAAACAAAACTTGTGTCACTTATCCAATCCCTCGGGGGGGGGGGGCTCATTTTGGGCTGTCACACACATAAGAAAAAAAAAAAAAAAAAAAAAAAAAAAAAAAAAAACCCAGACCAAATTAAAGGAACCGTCATCTACCTCCAAATACACAGGTCTGCTTCACATGCAAAATAGATTTTTAATATATTTTTTTTTATTTGATTTTTTTTTCGTGGAACCTACAAACATCCACCGATTAAACGAACCTATTCAAAGGCCAATGGCAAGCGTTGGGTGCAAGCGAATTTATAATGTCAGCAATCACAGGGTTTGAATACCCTTTTACAGGAAACTCCCTCTGCTAATGCCAACAACTTGACGACTCTGGTAATAAAATATCTTTTGAATCAAGCCGTCCGGGAACCAGTATCAAGGGGAACACCCAGGTTCATCTCCAAGTTGTTACTGCCAATGAAAAGCGATGGGTCGATGCGCCCCATTTTTAACCGACTTCAAAAAGGAGGAGGTTCTCAATTCGATTAGTATGGTTTTTCAATATTCGAGAGTTGAACAGGTTCGTAAAAACAAAAACACTTTTGCCTGGTCTCTAACGCGTCGGTGCCAGATTTTCTTCAACCAGGAGACTGGATGATAAAGCTAGACGTTTCCCAGGCCTATTTCCTAGACAGGCTGAAATGTCGCACGGAACATTCTTAAGAGTCAGGGCAAGTTATACGAGATCGTTATCTCGTGCCTGCCTTTTGGCCTAGCTTCGGCTCCTCGCCTATTTTCCTCAGTAACAAGCTGGGTCGCGGAGACCCTGCTTGTGAAGGGATGTCGAGTGCTAGTATACCTAGACGACTCCCTATTGGTCAATCCAAGTTATGTCATCAGGCTGCGGAAGCCGTGAGGCACTTGGAACACCTAGGCTGGCAAATCAACTACCAGAAGTCAGTGGTAACACCAACCCAAGACTTGGAATACAATGGCATCTGTTGGAAAAAATCGATGTCGTTGCCAATAAAGAGGACAGTTAGCCTCAACAACACCCTAGACCGGTCGTCTCTAAAGAGAAACATCAGCCTTCGAGAATTACAATGTCTACTGAGACAGTGTGGTGGCGCGGAGCCACATGTCACACAGTATTTACCCATAGTACCTACCCATCAACAAAAAACCTTCTACCCATTTCCTGGCGACGGACGCTTTGGATTGGGGATGTGGTGTTCACTGGGACGGGAAGCTAATGTCCGGGGCATGGCTTGCTCGTCAAAGAAGATAGCACAGCAACATGGGAGAGCTCTACGCAGTAATAGCAGCAGTCAACGGGAACGTAAAGCTATTTCAGAGGTCACACGTGCTGGTTCAGTCCGACAACCGAACTCTACTTCATGCATATATTCAGAAAGAAGGGGAACCAGGTCAATAGGGTTACTAGCACTTACCTGCGAGCTAATACACCTAAGGGACAGATTCAATGGAATGGCACCTACCCTATCAGCAGGAATGGCACCTTCTGCCTAAGGCAACTTTAGAAGTATTCAGTGGTGAGGTCGGCCAGTAATAGACCTGTTTGCGATGCAAGAGGCTGCTGTAGTAAAACATTACGTATCAATAGGCTATATAGACGCCTTCAGCAGGCAGTGGAAATATCCCTTAGCATGGGTATTCCCGCCACCCAGCCTCCTACCCAGGGTTCTAAAAGCACCTGAATAGTGCCAGGGGAATATACCTGGTAGTAGCTCGGGAGTAGCCCCGTGCGTTTTGGCTCTAAGACCAGTAATCTAGAGCTCTCGATCACCCTCGATCACTCAAAACTTATCAGATAAAAGTGATCTCCCTCCTGAAATGTTGGAAAGGGGGGGGGGGGGGGGGGGGGGTGCTCAAATAAAGGAGCGGTGCACACAGGAAAAGGAACAACTGAAGAATAGCTGGCGACGATCTACCTTAGCGAATGATTTACCAGCAGTTAGAATATGGTTAACATAGTGCTCCAACTTTCAAGTCAACCCCAAATCTTCTCAACCTGCTGACATAGCATTACAATCTAGAAATAAAATTTTCTTACAGAGAATCTATTTCTACTTCTATTTATTTTTTTCTTATAGAGAACTTGTCCTATAGCACGATACTTGTACATTAATCGGCGGTTTTAACTTTTTGCGGTCCTCATGTGGAACAAAAAACGTACTCTAATTTTATAATTAAGCACACTTTGGTGTTGTAGCATGTGCTCCAGGACGGGACGTGTGTCGCGGAGTATGTTGGGTGTGTCTCTTTCTCTCGTGTGGGATGGGACGGAGAGCAAGCGAGCGAATTCGTGACGGAGGTGTTGTCTTGACATGCGTGCTTACCCCACTGAAAGCAATAGGACTAGCCAAACCAAAAAGTGGTCAAATCATCCTTCACATGGGATCTACGTATAGTATTAGACTGGCTTTCAGCCAACTCATCAAGGGATGTGCTATTCAAAATAACTCGTAGAACAGCCACAGTATTGTTGCTAGCTTCAGGCCTCAGAGTTCACGATCTAACTTTGCTAAAGATTTCAAAAAAAACTGTTTTATCGATGATGGAGGAAATTTCTATTTATTACCATCTTTTGGGTCTAAGACTTCAGGCCTCAGAGTTCACGATCTAACTTTGCTAAAGATTTCAAAAAACTGTTTTATCGATGATGGAGGAAATTTCTATTTATTACCATCTTTTGGGTCTAAGACTGATACACGCAGGTATCGTCAATTCTTTTGGAAGCTCTCTGCATATCACCATAAAAACATTTGTCCGGTCACCTTAATTAGGCTGTTAATTGAAGAAAACTAATTATAGAAAACTAATTTTAGAAGATCTGAAGTTACTGAGTTGAACAATATTTTTATTACCATTTGTAATCGTACAAAAGCCGCCTCGCGCACTGTAATCGGGAACTGGGTGCGCACGGTTCTCAGAGATAGTAGAATTCAAGCATCTCCAGGTAGCTTTAGGTCAGCAGTGGCTTTCTAGGGGTGGTTAGATAATAAATCAATAGACGAGATTTTGTCACGAAGCAATTGGAAATCATCCAATACATTTTTTATTCATTACTGTCGCCAAATAGAAACTGCCTAGAGACAAGCGGGTTCCTTTTTTCAATACATTTACTCCATCTTAAATGGAAACAAAGAATAAATACCTTTATTTCTATATGATATTATTTTTGATGTAACTATAATAAATTAATAACAAACAAGTAATTGTAATATATATATATCTTAGAATTCATTTTATTTAATCAAGATTAACTCAATGAACAATCATCATAGCGTTGTGTTTTATATAATTCACCAGCAGATAACAAACACGTCTTCATAACAATGCTGTATGTTTTCCGGAGGCACATCAATATAGCGGTTTTACATAAAAATAAAACCGTTATTATGTGCCGAGAGGGAAAACATACAGCATTGCAGAAAGTTCTTCCTGGTGAAGACTATGAATTGTCAAAGTGACATTGGTACCCACGTCCTAGCTGGTGGTGATAGTAGCGACATCTAGTAGGCTTAGGTGGAATTATTTCATACCAAAGATCGCACATATATGGCTAAGTATAACACTGCTTCTTCATAACAATGCTGTATGTTTTCCCTCTCGGCACATAATAACGGTTTTATTTTTATGTAAAACCGCTATATTAACCCATGATGATGTATATCTTATAGTATCTATGACTATTTATATTTGTTATGTATTTTAACATTGTGAGGAGAAATAAACGCTTTTTTATTTTATTAATCAACTTAAAACAAACGCTTCACGAAAACAAATTTGATGTGACTAACGAAGAGTTCATTTTTGCAACTGTCATGAAACATTGAAAACATTTTAGCCCTGAGAAGGGCTTTCGTCATCAATACAAATAAATACCTAACCTACCTGTACCCAAAGATTTTTTTTAATCTTCTTTTCAAAACTTTTTGGTTTTTTTTTATTCTGTCATTTGTCTATGCCCTTTCGCCTCTAACGCGGCGAGCCAGTTGTATGTCCTTTGGCATAATCGTTACCCTCTTGGCGTGTATCGCACAGAGATTGGTGTCTTCAAATAGACCCACTAAGTACGCTTCACTCGCCTCCTGTAAAGCCATCACAGCTGAGCTTTGAAACCGCAAATCTGTCTTGAAATCTTGAGCAATCTCCCTCACCAGCCGTTGAAAGGGTAATTTTCTTATTAATAGCTCTGTACTCTTCTGATATCTTCGGATTTCTCTCAAAGCGACGGTTCCCGGTCGATATCTGTGTGGTTTTTTGACGCCTCCGGTGGCTGGAGCGCTTTTTCTGGCCGCTTTAGTCGCTAATTGTTTTCGTGGCGCCTTCCCGCCGGTTGATTTTCTAGCTGTCTGTTTTGTACGAGCCATTGTCAAAGCAAAATGTTATGAAATGTTGTTTCAAATGTTCTGACTCAATGTTTCAATCGCTTTTTATAGTCTCATCATTCCCCCTCCACTATTTATGTTGAATTAATAATAGTATTTTGAGGGTAGTTATTAAATTTTTACTATATTGTTTTTGTTATTTAATTTAATTAAAATTACCTAAGTGGCCTTTTCTGAATTTGCCCTGGTCTGGGTTTAACTGGGATCGCCCCCAGTCCATTGTACGGTCCCATAGTACAAGCTTTGTTTAGTTTGGTATACGCTGAGTATGTATTGTCTGACGCAATTTATATTTATTAATTTATTTATTACATCTTAGGAAGACTATCTGCTACATATATAAAACAGACTATCAGCTACAGATAATTAGTATAGTGATCAGAGAGCCATTTAAAAGTCTCCACAGGTAGAAATGTGTGAAGGTATCTATAAATGAGAGAAAAAGAGCACGGACACCGAGCGCCGCGCGCGAGACCAATTATTTATCTATGACCGACACCATTAAACAGTAAAACTTAAAACAACACTTGTCAGAAATAAGTAACAAAATAAGACCAACTTATAAATCAGATTTACAACTTACCTACTAGCATACATAGCACTCAGATTAACAGTTTCTTATTTAGTTATCACTGTCAAAAAACATATGATTCAGCGTATGCCTAATGTTAGACACACTGCTACCCGATACATCAACATCATTTTTAAGTGACCACTTGCTGAACGGTGAAGGAAAACATCGTGAGGAAACCTGCACGTCTATAGAAAGGCGTGTGAAGTTTACCATCCCGCACTGGGCCAGCGTGGTGGACTATGGCCCAAATCTCCCTCGTATTGACGGGGAATGTCCCCGGTATAATGGCAATAGGCTCGCCCCCTATTACATTGGGACCAAAAATACATCCGCGAAGTGTGGGCGCACTACAGTGCACCTCTGCCTACCCCTTCGGGGAATACAGGCGTGATGATGATGTATTTTTATGTGACAACTTATTATATTCAGCACAGGCGCGGGATTGGATTAATTGGATGTTTATTTACAGTCAGAAAATTTACGCCATTGGCACGAAGAACCTTACGCCATAGTAACGTAAATAATACATTTCAAAGTCGATCCTATTCTCATTTGAAACGCATAATATGCATGTAGTTTTAGTATTGGAAAATATTTGACGCACGAGTGTGCCGGGGGCTTAAATGCTTCTGTAACTGAACTGCTAAATATTTAGGCATGATGTTACGAAGGGACAGAAAGATTGCGACCGTGGCGAGGGTTCCGTTGAAGCAGGGCGTAGGTTGAGCAATAATAACGACGTGCGTTGTATATTGACTTTACTTGTCGGCTCCGAACAGCAAAAACAGAGACCCAGACAGTAGAGGTCTTCGCACACGCCCGCAGGGGCGTGGGGACTCGGCGTCGGGGTTGATGAACCCACTGGCCGAGGTTTCAAACGCTGGCCATAAATATGGCCAGGTCGTTGGGGTGGGTTAGCCCCGGAGAGGATCGTGGACCCGTAAATCCCTCGACCCAGAAGGGCTTTACATGTACTTTTATATCCTCTCATCGATTGGTGTTGCCATCATGAAATATTTTAATCGACTAGTTTGTAATATACTCGATTATATAAATTAATAATTCTAAATAAAGTGACTAATCCCTAGACATAATAATACATCATCACGCCTGTATTCCCCGAAGGGGTAGGCAGAGGTGCACTGCAGTGCGCCCACACTTCGCCGATGTATTTTGGTCCCAATGTAATAGGGGGCGAGCCTATTGCCATTATACCGGGCACACAGGTTTCCTCACGATGTTTTCCGTCACCGTTTCTTAGCAAGTGATAATCTCAGATGAAAATGAGATTCGCACATGGAACCCAGAGGTGCGAGCCGGGGATAGAACCTGCGCACTTTGATTGCAAAGCGTGCGTTCGACCACTCGGCTACCACTGCTATATTACTAGACATACCTACATAATTAAATATTCTACTAGTTACGTTATTGCTTCCGTTGATGTGTAGTCTTCAGTAGCCGAGCCTTGTATTTATAACAATAATGTTGTTTTTGGACGACCTTAGCTTTTTATTAAGTTACTGATTTGACCTTTTTAAATTAAACTAAATAAAACACGAAAACAATTTGACAATCTTGACAGAAACAACATATTGCGGCCCTTACAAGGGCCTTGTCGATATATTGTAAATGAAAACAATACTTAATTAAATAACATTTTTATTTTTATTGATTAAAATTTTTTTTTATTTACATTCAATTAATTTAATTCACATCCCTACCCTCCGAATCCGTACAACGTTCTCCCTTGCCTTTTTAATGCATAGACAACATCCATAGAGGTTACGGTTTTTCTTTTTGCGTGCTCTGTGTACGTGACAGCGTCCCTGATGACATTTTCAAGGAATACTTTGAGGACGCCTCGAGTTTCTTCGTAAATCAACCCAGAGATTCGCTTGACTCCGCCTCTTCTTGCTAATCTTCTTATTGCCGGTTTCGTGATGCCTTGGATATTATCTCTGAGGACTTTTCTATGACGTTTGGCACCTCCTTTTCCCAATCCCTTCCCGCCTTTTCCTCGACCTGTCATTGTCGCTTTTTCTTCTTAGTTTTTTAATAACCTTTTTTTTATTTTTAATGTTGACGTCGCGAAGGTATAAAGTTTAATGCGGCGTAGCTCATTTGACAAACGTATTTATAGCGGTGGAGTTTTTATTTATTTTATGTAAGGTATTTCTGTCGCGTTTAGTAAATCAAAATACCTGCAATATTAAAATATTATTATGTACAGTTCTGATAATAGCCGGGCTTCTATTAACCTCATGTTAACTGTCGCGGATAGGTACCAGTTTACATAATTATATTTCAAATCCATTTCAATCATCTTCTGCCAAAATTTCTAGAAAACCAGTCATGTTTTATGGTTTCAAACGGAAAATGTTCGTAATTAAAGTTACGTACACGCTTGGTCGTCTTAGTGTACAAATCAAATGCGTAATGAAACGCAGCGAGAAAAATGCAATATAATCCAATGCTTAGGCTTCGGTTACACGGTAAAGCCGTCTGTTCGATTGACGTTCAGACGAGCTGACTGTCTGTCTTGTAAACAGACATTCCGTATGATCACTTCTATACAAAACGTTTTATCGCTGCGCATTCGTTCCCGTTGATGCCGTTATTATCATGCGGCAGGCCTTACCGTGCCAAGTGAGCCTTCGCGTCACTCCGTAGATAGCGTAAGTACACTCCTACATAAACTAATAAACTAAATAGATATATGCGTAAAATAACAAAACATATAACGATTATGTAGTGTAGGTGATCTACTTACATAGAATTATAAGACTACAGTTCCGTTAGCTTTTTTATTTTATTTTACTAGCATGACTACCCACTAGTTCTAACCTCAATCAAACTTACTTAACTCATACGCAAACCTAATAACTTAGAGACGCTGATCCTAAAAAAAACAAAAACAACAAAAGATCCTATCAAATTTTAAAGATGGCCCCAGTCAAAGGTCCAAAGAAACCCTTAAAATCGATGGAGAAATTGGAGAAGCCGATATCTAAAACGAAGAAAATGAGAAAGAAGAACTACCAGAGCTTCTCAATTTACTTATACAAGTTGCTACGGTCCTTCGCGAAAGATAATCTGGGTATTTCAAGGAAATCCATGTTGATAATGAACAATTTCGTGAGTGATATGTTGGAGAAGATAGCCGTGGAGGCCGGGAGGCTGGTGGCTCACGGGAAGAAGAACACGATGAGCAGTGCTCATATACAATCCGCTATCAAGTTGCTGATACCAGGCGAACTGGCCACCCACGCAAACATCGAAGGAATGAAAGCCATATCTTCATTCTATAAAAGCGTTGAAAAAGACGCAGCAACAAAAGTATAAATGAAATAAATAAAACATAATGATTATAAATATATTAATGTAAATTATTGTAAATAAATTAAATGACGTGATTACATTGTTTTCATAAAATTAATGGTTGGTTTTAATTGTACGTCTACCCAACATTTTGTTTAAAAAAAAACAAATTACAATAGCATTTTTACAAACAAGTTACGCGAAAGCATATAGGTACCTATTCAAGATACTGGGTAGGACTAGTTTCGATTTCCATAGTCTAATAACATAATTGGATAATTAACTCAATTGGATTGGATAATTAACTCAATTGGATAAGCCCAAAACGACTGTTTTAATCAAAATTGTGGACATAATATTTGTATTGCGAACCGTACAATCAATTACAAGACTAACTGCCTTAGAAACATGTCATTTGCAGTCCTGAAAAGGACTTTGTCAGAAACCTAACCTAAATCGTCTTACTATTTCGTCTATTCTTGACTGCTTTTAGCCGTTTTCTTGGGGAGTAACTGAGGTTGTATTGAAGGTAACACGCCTCCTTGAGATATAATTACTCCCCCCAACATTCTGTTCAACTCATCATCGTTTCGTATCGCGAATAGTATATGTCTTGGTATCACACGACTTTTGTTGTTATCTTGAGCCGCTTGCGCAGCCAACTCCAGTATCTCAGCTGATAAATACTCCAACGCAGCTGCCAAGAAAATAGGAGCTCCCTGTCCGATCCTAGGCGCGAAGTTTCCATTTCTTAATATCTTGTGTATCCTTCCAATTGGGAAGTATAGTCCAGCTCTGGACGATTTAGATTTGTTTTTCTTGATCGTTTTTGACGCCATTTCAGTTAGGTTTATAATTTTTACAACAATTTGCTGGTTTATCGTGTTTTTTTGGTGTTGGAACTAGTGGGTAGATTTAAGAGTGAACTGGGGCCTTACTACCTCTTAAAGTATTGTTGTTTCTATAGTAACTGTCAATTTTTGACATATTGTGTACTGGGTTAAGTGTCAAAAACTAAAAGTAATATTAAAACATTATTTCAAGACAGATGGTGGTAAAAGGGATGTACAGTAATGAGATTGAAGGATATTTATCTTGAGAGTTAGTGGTGCTCTTAACTTTACACAACTAATAATAAAGTTAATGCCTATAGGTAACTGGTGAGACGGGCCGTCGTTGCAACTGAGAGGTTTTAGGTTCAATTCTACGCTTGCCATTCTGCCGTCCGATGGCTAAAAGGGCGTTAAGTGACATTTTAGTAGTCGGAAAATGAAACGTTTTATCTATAAGCCAGTCCTGGTCTTATTTTTCTATTATTTATTATAGTAATTCAGATTTAAAATTGAGTTAACTCACTTAACGTTCTTTTAGCCAACGGACTAGCATTAAAATATAGACGTGAACCAGTTTAGTGATTTTCTTCAAATAGAAAGGCATGTGAAGTTCACCAACCCGCACTGAACCAGCGTGGCGGACTATGGCTAAAATCTCCCTCGTATTGAGTGGGAATGTGCCCGGTGTTATGGCAATAGGCTCGTCTCCTATTACATTGGGGCCAAATTATATCGATGAAATGTGGTTGCACTGCAGTGCACCTCTGCTTACCGCATCGGGGAATACAAGCATGATGGTGATGATTTACTAGCAATACGATAAAAACTAGAGCTTTGTAAGCAGTCTATAGTGCAATAAATAAAACTTTCGAGGGTATTTTTAATATTTTTTTACTGTAATCGTAAGAAGTTACATAAAAAAGGATTTTAATAATCTTACTAACAACATTATCATGTAAACAACGAACAAAACAATGATTAATAAGAATGTTATCAGTATCATAAGTAGTTCTATCTCGATGTAGTCGCGCCGGCGCATGTTGGCGGCTGCGGGCCGCAGGTGTGCAGTGCCGCCGTGTTTCAAAATGTACTGGATCCAGCGAATTGCCCGTTGCAGGGACGTGGTTGGCTGATCGTCGATTATTGTGCGCAGACGCAACACATTGCGATGATAACTGAAATAATAAGTATGGAATATACAAAAATTAAAGTCAATTCTGTTATTTCGTTTAGGCCCATGGGGCCACTTAAAATACACAGGTTGATATAGCTCCAGTGTGTTGCTTTTAGAAATTCTAAAACAAGAATAAAGTTTAAAAACTGCTACCCGACTACGGAAAAATAATAACTACACCTAAGTAAATTATTTATCCTGTATATGCCTTACGAGGGCACTTACAAATTGTCAAGTTTAATTTTTTTTTCTTATGTTCTACTACCGGATCGCAGAGCGACCTCAACTCAGTGGAAGAAACTCAGTGGGCTTATAATTTTTTAAATTTACTTTTTTATATAAATTAACTACCTATTATAGCTGTCTATTCCGATTCTGTTAGTAAACTTGGGGCAGTTGCTCTCAATTCGCGCACAAACAAAACGTGGCAAAACTTTGGACAGCACCAGGGAGTCCGCCTTTTTTAAACGTCCATGTTTACAACAAAATATTGATACCAACCTCTCATCTTCTATAACATGAAGTATTGTATTCTTAAAGTCATCCTCATTTATATTGTCTATGTCCAAATAAACTCCGATCCCGTGGTGTACGTAGTGTTCGACGTTGATCCACTGGTCTCCCAGCATCGGTATACCTACCAGGGGTATACCATTGCTGATAGCTTCTTCAGTAGTCTGGAGCCCACCCTGAGTGATGATCAGCTTTACATTGGGATGCCCTTTGAAAATCATTAAAAAATAAGGACATTTACTTATCCTTCGTCTAAGATTTTTGGTCCACATTGCAAAGAATATGACGGTGAAGGAAAACATCGTGAGGAAACCTGCACGTCTATAGAAAGGCGTGTTCCATTTACCAACCCGCACTGGGCCGGCGTGGTGGACTATAGCCCAAATCTCCCTCGTATTAAAGGGGTAATGTGCCCGGTATGATGGCAATAGGGCGAGTCGTGTACATTGGGACTAAAATTAATCGTCGAAGTGTTGGTGCACTGCAGTATACCTCTGTCTATCGCTTCGGGGAATATAGGTGTGATGTTGTATAGTTAATTTTTAAACAAGTTTGTGAATTTATAAATATGAAGTTAAGAGATAGAAAGTGGGTGCAATGGTACCTAATAAAGGAACTTCTTCTTACTTTACGAAATGAATGAAATGAATAAGATGAGGAATGGCTCCACCTGCAATTAGCCGTATTGCAGCCATTCAGAATCAGATTTTTTTTTTTCATATAAAACAATACCGGCACTAATGAATCGTCAATAAATAATAATAATAGTATCTTTACCAGTGTCAAGTTATTAATAGCAAGGAACAATTCAATAAATAATAAAATACAAATATTATTAATCGGAAAGTTTTTCAGAATGGATGGATGGATGTTTGTTACTCTTTCACGCAAAAACCACTAAACGGATTTTGATGAAACTCTACATTATTATTGTTTATACATCAGAATAAAACAATAAGGTGTAATTTATAACGATATTAAATAATGGAAGTCTGCGCGGACGAATTCACGGGTCGAAGCTAGTAATACGAGTAAATAAAAACGGTCCTGTCACGGTCGCCAATTAATGTGCGCGCTGGCACATTAAAACGCAGGGGGTCGTTTATAATTCCTTTTAATTTAGCAGTGTGATTCGGGTACAGGTAAATAACAATATTTGGACGCGATGCGACACGCATCCGCCGTGTGTTCTGTCCGTTTTGTAACTGTTGCGGGCCGCGGCGCGGCCGGGTCTCGCGCGATGGTCGCGCGCGCCGCCGCCCCGCCTCGCCGCTCCCCGCTGTCGCCCGCCGCGCGGGGTATTGTCGCTAGTCGCGTGAACATCCTGGGGCCCCTGGAAGGCTGTCGGCTTCCAGCTTCTCGTCCGGTAGAAGTACCAGTTTATTGACAGCGCGCCGAAAGGTTCCCTTCTGTGTATTTACGTCCACGACTCGTACTGTATTGTCAACGCCTGGGTACAGTTGGGCGACTCTTCCTAAATGCCATTTTAGCGGTGGAGCTTGTTCGTTCTTTAATATCACCATGTCGCCGACTTTGACGTCACGTTCTTTGTTACGCCATTTTGTTCGGGTCTGAAGCTCGGCGACGTATTCCTTACTCCATCGCTCCCAGAATTGTTGTCGTATTTTTTCTATGAGTTGGAATCGATTGGGTCTAGCGATGTCCACGACTTCTGATGGGACCGACATGAGAGGCCGACCGATAAGGAAATGGCCGGGAGTGATGGGATTAAAGTCTTGCGGATCAGAAGAGAGAGGGTAAAGGGGGCGTGAGTTAAGGATTGCCTCTATTTGTGCAAAGAGTGTAGTTATCTCTTCAAACGTTAATGACGCATTACCAGCTATTCTTTTTAGATGATACTTTGAGGATTTAACGCCCGCTTCCCAAATTCCCCCAAAATTAGGCGAGTACGCCGGAATAAATTTTATAATAATGCCTTCGTTACTAGCGTAGTCACAAACGGGCTTACGACTCGACCGTATTATCCTACCCAATTCATTGTTTGCGCCTACGAAGTTTGTACCATTATCGCAATGTATTGTATGGGGTTTGCCACGTCTAGATACGAACCGTCGTAAACATAATATGAAGGCTTCAGTGCTGAGGTCACTCACTACCTCTAGATGGATCGCCTTAGTTAGAAGACAAACAAAAATACATAAATAACATTTAGTAATGCGATTGCCACGTCCCTTTTTAGAAGAAATCATAAATGGCCCGGCAAAATCGGTACCACATGTATAGAATGGAAAGGTAATATTAGTTCTATCTGGTGGCAATTGCCCCATGATGGGTTGTAACGTCTTCCCTCGAAAACGTGTACATATTGTACATGACTTAGTGACGCTACGGGCTAATGTTCTGCCACCTAGAGGCCAGAAACTTTCACGAATAGAGGCTAATAATAATTGTGGGCCTGCGTGAAATAAGCGATGGTGCTCTTGTCTCATCAACAGCTTAGTGAAATGATGCTTACCATTCAAAATTACTGGATGTTTTTTATTAAAATCATATTTGGAGAACTTAATACGACCACCGACTCTTAGTACACCGTCAGCGTCTAGAAATGGATTTAAAGGTAATATTTTAGACTTGTGATGTAGCTTATCACCTCTAGTAATAGTTAGAATGTCTATATTAAAAGATTCTAATTGACACAACTTAATTAAAATTAACTGGGACTTGTCAAGTTCCTGTACTTGCAGAGGACCTGATAATTTAGTGTTAATTTTATTTATATTATTTATAAAACGTAAAACATATGCAAAACTTCTTTTTAAATGATTATAGTTTGAATATCTAGTAAAATTTATTAATTTAGGATTTTCAATATTAACGTGAACTTTAAGTTCGGGTACGTCTACCGATAAATTTTCTATTTGTGGCCACTCTGTGTACTCCTTTTTTAGGAAAGGAGGACCTTCCCACCACACGCAAGACGATTGCATAAGGTCTTGAGGTTCGACACCTCTCGATGCTAGGTCAGCGGGGTTCAGGTGAGTGGGAACGTGTCTCCATGTATGGCCGGCTGTGAGCTCGTTTATCTCTTGTATTCTATTACATACAAAAGCCTTTAGTAATTTTTGTGGAGTTTTAATCCAGCATAAAACAATAGACGAATCTGTCCAATAGACAGTCCGATCGATTTTAAAATTGAGTACCTTTAATAATTTGGAACATAAACGAGCCCCCAACAGAGCCCCACAGAGCTCCAGTCGCGGTATGGTTATAGCCTTGATAGGCGCGACTCTGGCTTTGGCACACAGCAGCTTAACTGAAATAGTATTGTCATGATTAATGGAACGAACATATACACAGGCACCGTATGCATCCTGTGATGCGTCCACGAAACAATGTAGTGCAATATAAGTAGGCGAGCTACACATGACATTACGATTTAATTTTAATTGAGATAATTGAATTAATTTATTAGCAATATTCGACCATTGCTTAGCAAGATCAGATGGCACCGGGTCATCCCAGTCCAGTTTAAGGGTCCACAGATTCTGTAGAATTATTTTAGCTTTAATTACACATGGACATAATAGTCCTAACGGATCAAATATTGTACAGGTCAACTTTAAAATAGATCTTTTAGTTATAGGCAAATCAGAATTTAAATTAATAGAATAATGTAATGTATCTTGTTTAGGTGACCATATTAGACCTAACACACTAGATTCCTTGTTTAACAAGGGTGAATCGCACGTATCACTTTGATTCAGATTAGGCGCGTTAGACATTACTTTATGTAGGGGAAAACATGCTGAATTCAAAATCTGTGTTACATTATCATGAATGTGCTTGATGCCTTCTTCAGTAGAGGATCCAGTAGCTAAATTATCGACATATATGTCGTGTTCAATGACAGAGGCTATAGTTGGATCAGAACATTCTCTCGATAGCTGAAGAAGACATCGCGTACTGAGAAAAGGCGCAGAGGCTGTACCATAGGTGACAGTATTGAGCTGCAAGACCTTGATAGGCTCAGCATCATCGTCCCTCCAAACAATAAGCTGCAGATGGCGCTGGGACGGATCTATCTCGATTTGTCTGTAATGTTTTTGAATATCAGCTGTTAATACATATTTATGGCAACGAAATCTCATTAACATAGATAGGAGATCATCCTGGACTACGGGTCCAATCAGTTGGATGTCATTTAATGATTTACCTGAGGTTGTCTTGGCCGATGCATCAAAGACAACCCTCAGTTTTGTGGTCTCACTTTTGTCTCTAATGACAGCATGATGCGGTAGAAAGTATCCAAAACTAGGCTTATCTACTTGACATAAGTGACCTAAATTAGAATATTCTTTGATAAAATCTTTATATTGTTGTTTAACTAAAGGTAGTTTAGATAATCTTTTTTCCAAATTATAGAAGCGCTTCTTCGCTTGATTAAAAGAATCACCGAGTGCCTTCTCAGGTTCCTCTTTGAAGGGAATTTTAACGGAAAATCTACCAGTGGGCAACCTACGCACGTTCTCTAAGAAATGAACTTCACATAAATTTTCTTCAGTAGTTGGGGAAACCTTTTCCGGGTGAAGTTCATCTATTTGCCAAAATAACTTAAGTGAATCATGTATTTCTCTACTAAAATTACAATGAACTCTTTGTTTTGGCTCTGGTGGTACATTGCCAATAGGCCCAGACACTAACCATCCTAACTGAGAACTTTGCAAGATAGGTTTATTGAACCCTAATTTAATTTGTTCGGAGCCTACAATATCCCAGAACACATCCGCCCCTAGCAGAACATCTATATTGGAGGGACGATGGTACCCAGGATCTGCAAGCTCAATATTCATAGGTAAGTTTAAATTTTTATAATCAACATTTATTGATGGCAGTAATCCAGTAATCTGTGGTACAACAAGGCACTTTACACCTATGTTGAATAAACCAACACGAGAACGAATAGTGAGATTACAACGTTCACTAATACTAAACTTAAAATTATTAATTCCAGACACCGTCATAGAACTTATGTTATCAATAGGTAAACCAATTTTTTGTTTTAAATTTTCTGTCATAAACGATGACTGGCTACCCGTGTCTAACAAGCAACGTGCTTGATAAACCTTCTTATTACATTCATTAATAATATCTACAACCGCTGTACATAAAAGAACTTGTCCGACTGAGACGACTGAGAGTGAGATTGGCAAAGATGGAACAGGTAGGTTCTCTACCTCCGATGAATTATTTTTAGATTTTTGCTTATCAACGTGTAATAATGAATTGTGTTTCGATTTACATAAACGACAAGTGGCTCTAAGGCGACACTGAAAGGAATTATGGCCCTTACGTAAACAGTTACAACACAATTTCAAACGTGATGCCTCACTCTGCCTATCCTCTATAGACATATCTTTAAACTTAGAACATAAATACACTAAATGACTTTGATTACAGATCGCACAAGGGGGATGATTAGAGTTGGACGTGGCAATGGCAATATTAGTTTCATCACAGGACGCAGGAAATGTTTTTATAACGTTGGGCTTATTCTGACCACCCCGTTGCGGGTATACCGGTTTATCATTCCTACTGACTAAAGTGGTTTCTAAAATAGCTGCCCTATTTCTTAGATACTGAAAAAACTCATCCAAAGTAGGTAAGCTAGAAAGGGTTCCCTTATGCTCTTCCCACTTGCTGTTGGTAGTAGTATCTAACTTGGATGAAACTATATATATAACAATAGCGTCCCAACTAGAGGTAGGTAGTCCCAAGGCGTCTAGTGATCTCAAATTCTTAGTAACAATATCAATAATAAATCTTAAAGCCTTATAAGACTCTCTTGTTAATTGTTCAATAGAAAATAGTGACTTAAAATGGTTATTAATCAAAATATTTTTATTATCATATCTTTCACATAACAAATCCCATGCAATAGAGTAATTTTTAGAAGTAAATTCAAGTGATTTAATCACAACAAGGGCACTCCCTTCGAGCGATGACCTAAGATAGTGAAATTTACTTATTACTGGTATAGAATTGTTAGAATTAATCAATGAGTCAAAAGTATCTTTGAACTCGAGCCATTGTAGGTAATTACCATCAAAGGATGGGAGTTTAATAGTTGGCAACTTAATATTATTATTATCATGAAAACTACAGACACTAGAATGAGCATCAGACTCTTGAATAACTGCCACCGGGCTAGTTGATTCAATTAATTCTTGAATTATAGATAAAATTGATATGAATCTGGTTTCAATAGTGTCTCTTTCTATCAATTGTTTATCTAAATCATCACAGTTAGCTTCAATATCAGATTGAATATCATCAAATGATGAAAATAATGCTTGGCATTTCTCTAAACGAATATTTAATTCTTTAACTTTAGTACGTTTTAGTTCAGTAATATCCATTGATTGAAGAGCCTCTATATTTTGTGTCATTACAGTTAGACGGCCCTTAATAGAACTACGTTTACGAATAAGATGCGAAACATCTTTGCCCTCTTGGGCTTTATCAAAATTATCATCACTATCAGTGGCCATTATAAATAGTAAACAATGAAGTAGGTAAGCAAATAAATGTGCAGATCCAACCAGTTATGCGTGGTGTGATCCAGCACGCGGTCAGTCGCTGTCCGTAGCACGTCGCACGAGAAGGCTGCCCTGATGCCGGCCGCGGCAACCGCAAGAGTCGGCAGCAGGTGCAGCGCGTGAAAGTAGGTAGCTACGTCGCAACCGCTAGCAATACCTCGTTCAGCTGTGAACAGTTTCGGCAAAAGGCTTTGAAACGAAAGCTAGCAACGAAAACACTATCACTCAGCCTGTGGAAATTGGTAGGTAAATACCTAAAAAAGGCGCACACAAAACCCAAAGAAAAGTAGGTAGGTAGTATTCGTAGGATATATGACCAATTATAGGCGCAGAGAAACACAATAGGCACACCCAAATAGGCAATAGGCACATCCAAAATGTAGGTACACAAAATGGCGTATCAAAGTTAGGCGTGCTTGCGTGGGGCGTGCAGTGAGCGCGTGATCATAACCTAAGCGTGCGAGGTAACAATGTTATATTTTGGCAATCCGTACGTATTTCACGTAAAAGTAGGCATCACTTGTTGTTAATAGGCAAGTAAATGCGATATAACGTGTTAAAATAGCGAATTAAATCCTCAAAGTAATGAAAATTGGTACCTTAGGTAGATAGGTGCGTATGGTACGCGTAGTCCTATGTTAAATGAGTTACAAATACACTGCACAAACTTTGCACAAATAGATTAGGAAACGGAGGGGATTATGAATAGGAACCGCACTTCCCTCGGAACGACCTCCCGTCGTAGATAGGTAGCCGATGCTCGCCTCGTCTTCCACGCAGTAATCTTGACTGGGGCTGCACCGGGCACAGGGTCGACAGCTCGCTCGCTCGTTGTATGTTGCTCGGCAAGACGGCTGTCCTGTCACGGTCGCCAATTAATGTGCGCGCTGGCACATTAAAACGCAGGGGGTCGTTTATAATTCCTTTTAATTTAGCAGTGTGATTCGGGTACAGGTAAATAACAATATTTGGACGCGATGCGACACGCATCCGCCGTGTGTTCTGTCCGTTTTGTAACTGTTGCGGGCCGCGGCGCGGCCGGGTCTCGCGCGATGGTCGCGCGCGCCGCCGCCCCGCCTCGCCGCTCCCCGCTGTCGCCCGCCGCGCGGGGTATTGTCGCTAGTCGCGTGAACAGGTGATGAACGTGATAAAAATGGCGGATGTATCCCAAAGCCACTTACTGAACACATCCGATTGTGGAAACCATTTAGATATCATCAGGTTATCTAGTTTTCCTTCTAATTCATCAGTATCCCATTTCCACAATACCCTGTACGGTAACTCTGCTATGACCTTCAGGAAGACCTTCCGGGTGCTCTCAGGGAGCTTAGATGGGGGCACGTTGGTGCCGAAACTCATGTAGATAGCACCCTGGGTTGCTCCGTCGAGAAACGATTTGATGTCCTGTAAATGAATGTTTATATAACTACCCACATATTGCCCGCGATTTCGTACGCTCGTGATTTAGAAACCCTACAATTTTATTAAAATTAAAGTAACCTAAGTTACTCCTTGAAATACCAGCTATGTCGTCAGTGAAAGTCTCGTCAAATTCGGTCCAGCCGTTGTGAGTTAACTTGAAACAAACAGACAAACTCAAATGCTTTTAAAATTGTGTATATATTGTCATATGCATTTATTATAGTAAAAAGCTGTTATTATTTGGGCAAACAAACGAAGACTAGATTTATATCACGAAATGTGTCTATTTTGTCCCCGTCTCTCGTATGAAATAAGACAGTGAGCGAGTGACTCGGTGCGACATAATCCGTGACACAGGTCTAGTCTTGATTCGGATGCTACTCAAGAGTAAACTGTCACACTGGGCCCCATGTACCCTAACACTATGTTTGTGGAGTTGCTAAAATGACTTTATTCTTTAAAGCAATGATAGCTAAAATATAAATAGTGTAGACGTTAAACATTGTTAACTTGAAGCCATTGGATTAGTCATATTCTAGATACCATCAACCAATAAGTTGTTTTCATGCCTTAAAAATGTAGTCATAGCAACTCCACAATCAGTGTTAGGGCACTTGGGGCCGTCAACTGCCAGCAGGAATATTCATAACTATGATATCAAAACGAGAGCCTTACCTGCGGCAAACTCCTCCTAGGCTTCTGATGAATGTGTCCAATATAAACTACATTGCGAGGCAGCGGTCTATTCCTCTGCCAAAGCGGATTCACATTCAAAAACAACATATGAACATTCCTCTTCAACTCCCTCAAAGCCGGCACATCAGGCCCGAAATTCCTTCTCAACAACTCATTCTCTGACTCCTCATTCCTTTCAAAGATATTCTCGACGTAAAAACGCTTGTACATCTCCGTAATTGACTCCCAGAAACCCAAATTGTATATTCTCTGATGGAAGACATCAGGATATAACAATGGATGGATTGGTGCACCCATATTTTCTGCGTTATCAAACGCCATACCAAAAGAATTGACTCTAATGACGGGGACTTGGTATATGTGTGACCAAATCAAAGCTGGACGGAACCAACCTTGCATTAATATCAAATCAAATGGTTTTTCATTCTTAATCACATTCTGTACCTCTTCAGATTTCAATTGCGCTTCGAATATCAAAGGCGTCACTTCAACAATAGCTCTTACGCCTTTGTATACAAAGTTTTCTTTGCCAAATTCGGAGAGCGTGAATTCCTTCTTCCAAGTTCTGTACGATAACTCCTGTACGTCGATTTCTGTTAAATTCTTGCGATTTTCCTTTATTGGATTTGTGGTTATGAAAACAACTTCGTGGTTCTTCGATAGTTCTTGGATTATTGGGTAGAATATAACTTGATGACTGTAGGAAGGTGTTGGGGCGACGACCAAAATCCTGGCTGCTTCATTTCTTGATAATATCGTAAAGATAATAAGGCAATACAGTGTAGACGACATGTTTTAAACTAGTGACATGTTAAAGTGAGAATTTCAATTTAATTTTAGCGTATTATAATATATCCTGCTACGTTTTTGATTTTCTTTTATTTAACATTTGGTTCCGTAGGTACAATAATAAGAAAACGGTTCTAAAATTATTAATGATACTTTAAGAACCCTGCTCTTCTCAGTGGAGGCAGCTTTCCGAATCAGTGGTTAAATTTGACTATTTGTAAGTGCTTTTTGGCTTACACAAATAAAACATTTTCATTTTGATCAATTTGACAGAGTGTTTCTTTCTCGATAGTCGTTATCGTCTACGTAAAATACTTCCATATATAGGCACGTAGGTATACAATCATGAAATATAAATATTTATCGCTAGATAACCCATACTCATCGTATGATTCCAAACTAAGCAACGCTTGTACTATGGGTAGGTACCATAGAATGGACTGAAGGCGATCCCAGTTACACCTAGACCAGGGCAAATTCCAAAAGGCCACTGACGGGAATCGAACCTGCAACCACACGGACAGTGCGCCGAGGGTCCTACGCTCAGTCTGCTAGACCAAACTACATTTTTAAATATTAGGTACTGAAAACATTATTCATTAAAACAAATAAATACATCAACACGCCTGTATTCCCCGAAGGCAGAAGGCAGAGGTGCACTGCAATGCTCCCATAATTGGCCATGTATTTTGGTCGGGGATTTTGGTTGGGGCGAACCTATTGCTATTATATCGGACACATTTCCCCTGAATACGAGGAAGTTTTGCGTCATAGTCAACCACGCTGGCCCAGTGCGGGTTAGTAAACATCATACGCCTGCCTATGGACGTGCAGGTTTCCTCACGATGTTTTTCTTCACCGTTCAGCAAGTGGTAATCATTGAGCGTGGCAATTCATCACACGTGAAATCTCAGATGTGAGGGCCAGGGATTTGAACTTGCACCCCTTACGTTCAAGGCGGGCGTTCCACCGACGAGGTTACCACTGCGGATTACCATTATTACAGCTATGGTAATACGAAGAAGTTACCTATTGACTAACGGAACCCTAATCCAATAGTCCAGACTGTGAACTCAGGTGTTCACAGTAAAGCAAACAGAATAATAAGGCTATGGACATTATTAATAGCTTAATATGTAACCAGGTAATATAATCTACCTAACATTGGTGTGTAAATGTAGTTTTACAATCAGAAATGGTGAATATTTTATTTGTGTCTAGGTATCTGCAATGATAATTCCTCTTTTTTAAGCCCCAGGCACCTTAGGGCGTCAAAACGGGCGCTTCAAATTATTTGGCAATACAAAAAATAACTGTATTGACTCTAAAAAAAAAAAACATACGGGTCGAATTGAGAACCTCCTTTTTGAAGTCGGTTACAAAGGCATATTTTTCAACAACATGTCATGGACAGCGCGAGCGTTCTTTGGCCACTCTTTCAAGATCTCCAATGAACAAATCAAATAATAAAAACGTGTATCCCAAAAAGCACCTACAAATAGTCAGATTCTACCACCGGTTCGGAATGCTGCTTCCACTGAGAAGAGCCGGTAAGAAACTCAATGGTTACTCTTTTCAAAATTATAAATAGGTATTAAGGATTGTGAGTAATACATTCTCAGGAGCAGCAACACCATGAGAGCAGACAGCACCTTTGCCACAATACTATAAAAATACATACTCACACAGTCTAATATTAGATACAGATTAGCATTACGCTTAGGAACCTAGTATAGTAGGAGAACCTAGTATAGTATGAAGAAGAGCTCGTACTAGTTCCAAGGTCAGAGTCGATAATTTCGCCGCTATAATTGTATGTCAATAAAATAGGTAGATAAGGGGTAGCGAGCGCTTACCAGAGCGCGGCAACATTTTGAAAATAATAAAATTAATATGGTAAGGTGCTCTATTTGTGCGGGATGTCAAAAACCGACTGATGTAGGTAAATCCTACTAATATTATAAATGTGAAAGTTTGTGAGGGTGGATGTTTGTTACTCTTTCACGCAGAAACTACTGAACGGATTTTGATGAAGTTTTACAGTATTATCGTTTATACTTAACAAACACAACATAATAACTACAACTAACACAACTTTATTGCTGGATAACTAAACACAAAATATATAATATAATAGTCACGTAAAAAAAACCTAAATTTAACACATCGGTTATTCCGGTTTAGTGATCAGCGTGTCCTGTGACACATAGGCCTCTTCCAGCTGTTTCCACTCATTTCTATTTCTAGCTTTTCTAGACCAGGTAACGCCTCCAATTTTTCTTATGTCGTCTATCCATCTTTTTGCCTGTCTTCCTCTATTCCTTTTGCCACCTCGTGGTTGCCACTCTGTTATAATTGTTGTCCGTTTTATTCTACTATACTATCTCTCGTCATGTGTCCTGTCCATCTCCATTTCAACTGTCTTACTTTCTTTATTATATCTTCTACTTTGGTTCTGGATCGATTGGCTAGTAAATGTTGTCAACTCCTGTAGGCAGCTGCGGCTGCCAGCTGGTCGCGACCGTTACGGCGCGTGCGCACATTCGAGCCCTTTATTATTACCGATCCCCCCCCCCCCCCGCACCTTCATGCAAGGTGCAGGGAGGGGGGGTTATTGAAAGTATATCTAGGCACATATATGGTTATAACTTGTTTATTTAAAAGTCGTAAATTATATGTATACTAGCTGTACGGGCGAGCTTCGTACCGCCTTAGAATTAGTGACATACGAAAGCAGCGCCACCTACCGGGTCCAATTGTGAATCTAAACCATCCAGGGCGCCACCCAAACGCATACAAAAAATCCATTAACATCGGTCCAGCCGTTTAGGAGGAGTTCAGTGACATACCCACGTACAGTAGAATTATATATATAAAGATATACATCAGCCTGTATTAAGCGTGTCTGCAGGAAAAGGTGCACTGCACTGCACCCAAACTTCGCGAATTATTTTGGTGCCCATGTAATTGGGGGCGAACCTATTTGCACATTGCGAACCTATTTGCACATTGCGAACCTATTTGCACATTGCGAACCTATTTGCACATTGCGAACCTATTTGCACATTGCGAACCTATTTGCACATTGCGAACCTATTTGCACATTGCGAACCTATTTGCACATTGCGAACCTATTTGCACATTGCGAACCTATTTGCACATTGCGAACCTATTTGCACCTCGTATTGAGGGAGATTTTTGGACCATAGTCCACCACGCTGGCCCAGTGCGGGTTGGTGAACTTCACACGCCTTCTATAGACGTGCAGGTTTCCTCACGATGTTTCCTTCACCGTTCAGGAAGTGGTAATCAATATTGAAAATGACATTGGCACATGAAAATTATCTCAGATGTGCGGGCCTGGGATTCGAACTTGCACCCCTTACGTTCAAGGCGGTCGTTCTTACCGACGACGAGGCTACTACTCCTTAATATTAAGTATAAATTATTAAGTATATACATACCTATATTACTTCTTCATTCTTTACGAAATTAATTAAATTTGAATCGCGTTTCACAATTTTTGTCAATAACAAAACGAACTCTGTGTCAATATACATAAAGATTGAATTTTGGTGGGAAAAGCCACACCTCCGCTCATTAAAATTTTCTCGCGCAGTCACCATAGTAAAAGCTATGCTTAGTTTGGGACCATACTATCAGTGTGTTGTCTGGCTATATGTATTATTCCGTTAAGAGCTATCTACATTTAACATAACGGGACCCTAATTTCAAGGAGAACCCTACTATAAAGGGACCTTTCCAGTTTGTTCATTCAATAATTGCACAAGGTATATCCGATAAAACTATGTTATTCTATTATCAACTTTACTGCCATCTAATTACAGCGTAAAATGGAATTTACATGCTATATTCTCAATAAAAAAAATACCGGAACTGTAAAATTCAAATTTGAACTTTATATCATGAGTGTGACAGTTGAAAGTAATATAATTATAAATGGAATTCGACCCGCGCGTGCCTGTTTGCAGGGGTGCGCAAACGCCGCTTCCGACCCCGAGTTTTTTATTTGAAAATAGAATCCCTTTGCAGTTGACGGTTGACCGTTGAACAAGATAGACGAGTGTAAAGTAATAATAATAAATAACTTATTTTATTTTTAGCAAACATTTGATGTAACGTGGTTTAATAAAGTGTGTGTATTTTGTTTGTTGCTAAAATAATCTATTTAATTAATAACCTACTTAGTGACTTGTCTAAGCTGCTTAGTTTCTTCAAAGTTTACGTTAAACTGAAAGCCGCCCAATACAGATTTTTCAACCTTTAAGATCTTAAATACCAAGCAATTAGATATAGTTAATAATAATGAATATTGAAATAAGTGTTGTGAACAACAAAAAGAAGACCAACGGACCATAGCTGTCACGCTCACATAGTCACCCTTTACAAATAATTAAAAGTAAGTAGGGGAAGAAATACGCTTAGAACATGGAGTCACCAAAAATCGTATATAAATATTACACAAACCCGGCATTTTGTACCCAAAGCGAAGTGATATTCGCTAAGAAATCATGCATTTCGAAAAGCATGCCGGACAGACAACGAATGTCACCTTTAGGAGCGAACTCACCAAGGAAATTCGAGTTGGCTAACAGAATTTTAAGGACAGATATATCCGATAACCCTTTAAGGATATCCCCAGCTGGTGGTCCCAGAACTCGAGACGAACCCCCTCAATTGCCGCCCAAACCAGCGAAATTCCAGAAACATTTCCAAAGGCAGACGTCGCTGATTCACAAACCTACTAGAACAGTTCGATGTAGGACACGAAGCGAGGACTTAGAGATGGCCCAATTTAAACAAAGTAGACAGAAGTATGACAGAGATAGCGATGATACTTTAGAAGACAGTAGAAAACATAGATATGAAATAATCCAGGACTTGGATGATGTAATCGATTATTCACCGACAAAGAAGAGAATAGTACAAGCAAACGAAGATGAGATAGAAGAATACAACGTCGATGGACCAGGAGACAATGAATTGAAGGAGATACCGACGGAAATTGTTAAAACGGTTAACGGTAAAACACTTAGGTACGCTATAGTACCGTCAGATGACGAGGAGCCCAGAAAATGCAATGTTACTTTCACATCTCCAATGATGTCTACAAAAAACTTAATTGCAACTCAAAAATTACACGAGTTACTATCGACGCCAAGGAAGCTTAAAAGCTATGCTAGTCAGCCGTCGGTTAGAAGTCCGAATAAGAGTTTGGAGACTTCGAAATACTTAGAGTCTCCGAGAATGTTTGTGTCAAGCACACCGACACAGGGTGTGACACCATCCAAGTCTTGTGCGAACCTGACTTTATCAAGAACGAGTGCAACTTCCCCGATATCCCCGAAGGCTCAGCAGAAACTGAATTATGGTTTGCCAGAGGGTGGACCCCAGTTCGATCGCCACGATGTGTTTGTCACTAGTTTTAGGGAGAGAAGTAAGGAGAGGAGTTTCGATTTAGAAAGAGACGGCAGTAGGAGGGAGTATGATAGGAGGAGGGAGAGCCAGAGGAGGGATAAAACTACGGCTGTTATTGTGCCAAGGTAAGCTTGAATTTTTTATGGAACCCTAATATATGTACCTATATCCTTACAGTGTATATTTTTCCTCCTCTTTTACTTAAAGAAATGATGAAATATGATGGAATAACATGAGTTAATGACCCAGAGATTTATGCATTTCTTATGTGTCTTGTTCTTCTTTCTTACGAAATGAGTGAATGATGATATTTAATGGAATAAAATGAGGAATGGCTGCAACTGCTACTAGAGCGGATATTTCGCCAATATCAAGCAACTATATTCAATAAATAATCGAGTTTAATATATAAATAAAACTGCGTTATGAAAGTGATAAAGATGACGAATGGATCCCATTCCTCATCTTATATCATCATCATATCATTATTTTTGTAAAAGAAGATATGATTTAACATATGACTTTAATATCCCAGGGTAGCGTCACCCCCCTCTGTATATTCCGAAGAGACCTACAAGACTTTCTCCAGTCTGAAGAGTGTGAACGCGGCCGCTGCTTCGCTGACCATTGCCGCTTTGATGCTAACTTTGTGTGGAGGTCTCACCGCTGGACTTAGCTTCTATATGATGTACGAAGTAAGTATCATCTGATTCGGAATAAATTACAATCGGAAATAACTCTACATACATCATCACGCCTGTATTCCCCGAAGGGGAAGGCAGGGGTGCACTGCATTGCGTCCACACTTCGCCGATGTATTTTGGTTCCAAATGTAATAGGGAGCGAGCCTATTGCCATTATACCGGGCACATTCTCCCTCAATACGAGGGAGATTTTTGGGCCATAGTCCACTTCGCTGGCCCAGTGCGGGTTGGTGAACTTCACACGCTTCTTGTAGACGTGCAGGTTTCCTCACGATGTTTTCTTTCACAAATGGTAATCTCGGATGAAAATGAGATTCGCACATGAAACCTAGAGGTGCGAGCCGGAGTTTGAATCTGCACGCACAAGGCGTGCGTTCGAACACTCGGCTACCACTGCTATAATATACAAGGAAACAAATCTGTTAGTCTTCATAATTTCTAGGGAGATCAATTTTCTACATTGCTTAAAGCAGTTGTAGCCTAAAATTGGGTTTATCTTTATATCATAGAGAGTTCAAAAGTAAAAGCTGATTTTAGAGATTTGTGGGCGCCCATGTTGCGCCACTGTTTACCATAAACAATACAGACGTGATAATAATCTTTTTTTATTTTATTTCAGCTCGGCCGTCGGTACTATTTGGATTTCGGTGTGCTGGCAGGATTCACCTGCTTCCTGCTTGGTCTGCTAGGCTTCAGGTCTCGGAGACAGGAGTTACTGCCTAACAGAAATTATGTTTCAGGTAAGGATATTTCTGTTTATAACTCTCCACGAAAAAAAAAAACAACGGAGTGTTAAACTTCTTCTTTGATTATTCAATAAGATGATTTTTTTTTTGCTCATATATGTGAGCAGGCTAAAGTCATTGAGACCATACCGCCGATGGCTTCATTTGTGTTTAGCGGGTATTTCAGCCAGTCTCAAGTAATTATTAGCAAGAGCATATACACATTAAAAATAAAAATGGGTGATGACAGTGATAAAGATAGCAGATGATATTTCTGTTTAAAACACCTCCACGGAAAAAAAACAACGCAGTTCTTCTTTGTTTAATGGAATAGGATGAGGAATGGCTGCACTTGTCTAGAGAGAGTGTTGCTAATGTCAAGTAAATTATAGCATAAACAAATTCAATAAATACACATAATAAATAAAAATGGGTGAAGAAGTTGATAAAGATGGCTGATGACTGCGTAGTGTTAATAAATCACAACATATATATTACTTACAAAATCTACTCAAATGTAGAAATCTTCCAAATTATTAACGAGTATTTATGTCTTCTTCTTTCAGGTTACATAGTCCTATCTTCCTTCTCGCTCCTTAGCGCGTTCGGTCTTCTGATTCTTCTGTCCATGCAGCCTGTGCCGGGAACAGCTTTGAACGACATCACTTCAGGAGCTGTTTGTGGAGTCAGCATACTGTCTCTGTTCCTAGCTTCGCTTGGAGTTTTAGCTAGCTACTGCTGTGTTAAAGACCCACCAGATAATAGGGTTGGGACCACTAGATGGTACTGATTATCAATTTTATCATTCATCATTGTCCAACATAGAATAGGTAATGTCTTCCTCATAATCTTTTTTATGAAATTTTAATGGATTATGATGAAGAATGGCACCTGCGATTAGCGGTATTTATGCCAATGTCGAGTAATTATTAATAAGAGCAAATTCAATAAATACACATCTTATTTTAAAATGGGTGAAGAAACAAGTGATGTCAATAGGCGATCAAAATCCAACTTAAAAATGTTTAATTCTTATTTATTTAGGTTTATATACTATTAAGTATATTTATAACTTAAGTGAGTTGTAACTATTTTTAATTGTAAACCAATGCAGCTTATTTCATTGGCGTGATCGAATTATATACTTTGTTAGTAATTTGGAAACAGTTTTGTGTAAAGATATGAATAAAGTTTAGAAATATTTCGTCTTTTTTTCTTCTTGTGATGAATGAATGTGTCATCAATGAAATATAAGTAGTAAATTAAATAGTCATTATAAATAAAATGGACGATAGAGGTGAAGAAGTTTGTTCAAGGACTTCAAGATTCTAAATATGTAACATCAAAATCTGCCTAATCTTCAAGGTCTAATGTCACATTAGTGATTTATTGTGAATGCCTACAAATATTTGGTTATTTTTGTGATAGGACAATAATTTCATATTGGCAAAATGTGGTGTTTACACAAGACATTAACACAAGACCGCGAAAAGGAACGTACTTTTCTACTGTCAAATCATGCGTCAATTGATCACGTTCCATATATAAACGTATCTACAAATGAAACCTTAGATTGATGCTACCTCTTTCTTGCATAAGCAAATTTCGTATAGCTATCCTGCTGTCTTCGCTGAACCGAGCCCGAGCGATCACATAGATTGTTTTGTTCTATGGTTGTTTCGATTCGATTTTTATTTTCATGATTTGTTCTAATTTTTGATAACAATTGTAGAGTTTGGTGATAACACAATTCTAATAACCTTTAACGAGATGTAGTTTAGATTCTGTAACTCACGTCGCAGTTGCATTTACGAGTTCGCCAAGCCATACATACGTGCATTTCGTAATAATTAGTTTTTAGTGTCGTGTTATTGTTTTATTATAACGAGTAAGTCTTTGTTCGAATGTTTATTATAATTAAGATTTATCGACAGTGATTGTGGCTCATGAGTCAGTTTATATTTGTGGATACCTATCAGTATAAAATTAGTTTGAAGGTCGATATGTAATTGTTTTTGTATTTATTACGAAACAAGGTGAATATCACAAAATGTCGCATAGAAGCAAAGCTATTATCAATAATAATTACTGTTTAATTGCATCAGTATACGTATAAATATTAAATAATTCCAGAATCTTAATGTCTGAACAGATTTAGAAGAAACCCTGTGAACAGATAGGTAATACCCTGAAATTAACAGGAAGAGCACTAATTTATAATGTGGACGCTATTGCTAAGTATAAAATAATGACTAAACCTTTTCTTCCTTATTTTATTGAGTTTACTGACTTTAATAAAGGTTACACGACTTACATTTTACACTTTACATTACTAACATTTAGGTTACATTACTAACTACTAATTACAAACTAGCTTTAATTGTAGTTTGTGTATAACAGAATCAATACATCATCACACCTGTATTCCCCGAAGAGGTAGGTGGAGGCGCACTGCAGTGCACCCACACTTTGCCTATGCATTTTGGTCCTAATGTAATAGGGGGTGAGCCTATTGCTATACCGGACACATTCCACCTCAATACTCAAAATATATCAGTGGTGTAAGCACCCATTTCAAGACAAGGCCTTTGTTACGGATTGGCTTGGTCGCTCCCTGTCTTATTTCATACACAAGTCTAGTCTTGGCGCTCATGCTACAACTACAGTGGGCTTAGCATGACCGCATAGACATAAGTGTTATCTATTTCAACTGTCAGATTTGTCGAGAAAATGACATCACACTGAGCCATGAGTACAAAGCGACGTCATTTTCTCGACAAATCTGACAGTTGAAAAAGATAAAACTTATGTCTACGCGTTCATGCTAAGCCTACTGAATCAATATCAATAATGATTGATGTGTCTCATTATTTGAATATAATAATGTTAGTGCTTATTTAAATAACAAATATTATAGATAAGAGTAAACTGTTGGTTCCAGAGTCCAATATGGCGGACCCGTACATACGGGAGGCGGCTGAGTCCCTGTTGAGCAGCGTGAGCCCACATAATAGGACCCTGAGTGAGTAAATGCTTAATCAAATAATATCTGGTTGCCTGGTAGAGATTGCTATTAGTGATAAGGCCGCCCATTGTGAAACTGTATAAATTGTGTGTAATATTCTGATACTTTTACAATACAGAATATATCAACAATAGAGAATTATCTATCTAGATAATTCTCTATTGTTCCACCATAAAAAGTATCAGGATATTATTATCTGGATAGATATCCAGATATAGCAGTGTTAGTCTAGTTAAAATGTATGCAAGTTCATATCCCGGCCTGTACCTCTGAGTTTATCTTTTTCATGTGCCAATGTTATTTACAATAATGATCACCACTTGCTGAGCGATGTAGAAAAACGTAAGCAAACCTGCATGTCTATAGAAGGGTGTGTGAAGTTCACCAACCCGCCCTGGAACAGCGTGGAGGACTATCGCACAAATCTCCCTCGTATTTAAGGGGTAATGTGCCTGGTATAATGGCAATAGGCTCGCCCCCTATTACATTGGGACCAAAATACATCGGCGAAGTGTGGGCGCACTACAGTGCACCTCTGGCTACCCCTTCAGGGAATACAGGCGTGATGATGTATTTATTTATATATTTTATTTCTTATATGCTACTACCGGACCGAAACACGACTTCTACCGATAAGATCCCGCAAGAAACTCAGTGGGCTAATCATTTAGGGATCATACGATCAGCAGTTGTAGCATGTGCGCCAAGACTAGACTGATGTCACAGAATATGTTGATTATATCTCTTTCTCTCGTATGAAATAAGACAGAGAGTGAGCGAGCCAATCCGTGACAGAGGTCTTGTCTTGATATGCATGCTGACACCACAGTATGTGTTGTCTGAAGATATTTTTCTTATTGTTTTAGCTAACTCTCATTCAGTGAATTTCGTGTCTGACGAGCTGGTGGCGGGTCACAGGCCGGGCGGCAAGATGTCTACCGTACGACGATTCTTTTGTCTCTTCGTCACATTCGACCTACTCTTCACAAGCCTTATGTGGCTCATATGCGTTATGGTAAGTTTTTTTATATGAATGGAATTTTGGGAAATCAACATGGAATTTAGGGAGATTACCCAGAAATAATGGGCTTTATTTCCATCCCGCGGAACCCTAATGCAGTAGCCTAAGTTACTCCTTGGAACATCGGCTATGTGCCAGTGAATGTCCCGTTGAAATTAGTTCAGACGATTGGAAGTTTGCCCGGAACAAACAAGACAAAAATTTAAAAAAAAATGTGGTTTCGTTATAAGTATCGTTTATAGTTTCATATGCATTTACTGAAAAGGTGTTATTTCGATATTAAAGACACTTAAATTGAATTTATTTGTAGATCACAACAGTTAACTGTAGTCACCTATAACATTGGGACCAAAATACATCGGCGATGTTTGGTTGCACTATAGTGCGCCTCTGCCTACCCCTTCGGGGAATACAGGCGTGATGATGTATTTATTTATGTTTGAAATACGTTCTATTAAAACAGCTGTTAAAAATGTATTGAAAATCCGCCATGTTCTATATACGTGCAGGTTTCCTCACGATGTTTTCCTTCACAGTTCAGCAAGTGGTAATCATTAGTGAAAATTACATTCGCCCATGAAAATCAACTCAGAGTCGCGGTCCTGGCCCCGTAGCATGACCTTGTAGACATAGGTAAGTTTTATCTCTTTCAACTGTCAGATTCCTTGAGAAAAAACGTCACACCGAGCCATGTCCAGTACAAAAAGCTCAGTGTGACGTCATGTTCTCGACAAATCTGACAGTTGAAAGAGATAAAACTTATGTCTGTACAGTCATGCTAATGGTGCTAGTGATCTTTTTTTTGTAATTAAATGTACTTTTATTGTTTCACAGATGCGAGGTGTGACATTACGTGAAATATTTGACTTTGAAGTGATACACTATGATGTGAAAACCTCGCTATTTGATATAGTAATGGTCGCAGTCACCCGGTTTATAGTTCTCTTACTGTTCTATGCGTTGCTATACATTAATAATTGGAGTGTCATAGCCGTAAGTATTACTACACACACACACATTAGGTAGGCAGAGGTGCACTGTAGTGCGCCCACACTTCGCCGATGTATTTTGGTCCCAATGTAACAGGGGGCGAGTCTATTGCCATTATACCGGGCACATTCCCCCTCAATACGAGGGAAAAAAAAATACATCATCACGCCTGTATTCCCCGAAGGGGTAGGCAGAGGTGCACTGCAGTGCGCCCATACTTCGCCGATGTATTTTTGGTCCCAATGTAATAGGGGGCGAGCCTATTGCCATTATACCGGGCACAGTCCCCCTCAATACGAGGGAAATTTGGGCCATATTCCACCACGCTGGTCCAGTGCGGGTTGGTGAACTTCACACGCCTTTCTATAGACGTGCAGGTTTCCTCACGATGTTTTCCATCACCGTTCAGCAAGTGGTAATCATTGTTGAAAATGACATTCGCACATGAAAATTATCTCAGTGGTGCGGGCCCGGGATTTGAACTTGCACCCCTTACGTTCAAGGCGGGCGTTCTTGCCCACGAGGCTACCACTGCGGGTATTAGTAAGTTTTACTCTGCTGCCTAATTTCTAATAATTTGAGATATCGACGATTGCAAGACAATCCTTACTGAGCGATAAAAAAAAAAGTTATACAAGCTGATTGAGAAGTCCGAAATAATACTTCGACGTTTACATCAGTGTCGGGTAAACAACTGAATGGTATAAAAAGTTGATTGAAATTCGACCATGTTTTTACAACTTTTTTTTCGTCGTCAATTTCTATAACTCGTAATATCCCGAGTCCTATGTAAAATTTGCATGTTCCGTTTGGTGAACATTGGTAGTCGACCCTCATAAGTGTAGTTTACACTGCTGAATTGGGTTATGGATGTACCCAAAGGCCAGAACACGATACCTGTGACAAATATTCAAAGCTCTAAAACTCAGAAACTATGATAGTCAGGTATACCCATATACCTGATGTACCCATACCTGTGACAAATATTCAAAGGTCTATAACTCAGAAACTGTGATAGTTAGGTATAAACTGTCTTCACTAAGCATCCACATATGAGCTACCGTAGATGTACCCAAAGTATTATTTCGGACTTCTGATACACCCTGTATATACCATTCGAATGGCCTGATTTTTCAGCGTCGTTTGCTATATATAATTTTACGATTTTTTTGTCGCTTAGGACTGCCTTTCAAGCGTCAATATGTTTACTACATGAAAGCCAAGCATTTTCTCCATCGGCCAGTCTTGGTTTTATTTTTCTAACATTTAAAGTTATCAAGACAAGTGGAGACAAATATCTATGCCTTCACAATTTCTCAAGACATAACTTTCTGACACATTTGCTTGTGTTTTATTAAAATTGGGTGCAGGTACTCACATAAATTGCTTCTCAGTAGTCGGTAAACGAAACGCTTTATCTATGAGACAGTCTTGGTCTCATCGTTCTAACATTTATAGTTATTGAGATAAATGGAAACACATCTGTGTGTGTTCGTAATATCTAGCGAAATCAATTTTCGTAATTTTGCTTAAAAATTACGTTTAGTCACTTGACGGATTTTTAGGAATCGAACCGCAGTCCGTGTACCCGCACCCGCCCCTTATTTAGTTAATTCGTCACCCAAATTGGATCATGTGTCACCCAATTTTGACAATTCGTCACCCAAATTGGACCGCGTGTCACCCAAATTGGATAGTTCGTCATCCATTATGTGATATTTACCCGCCTACGGCGAATACAACACGTAGGGTTACGATGTTTGTATTTACGTATGTTCCTCCATAGCGCCTTAACTATTCATCCGATTTTGATGAATAAGGTGTCAATGGATTCGTTATTATGTCCCGGGTGACATAGGCTACATTTTAACCGACTTCAACAATAGGAGGAGTCGATTTTACCTTGATTAGCCGGGTTACAGATTTTTAAACTTGTTCTTCATCTAATGTGTTGTTTGTTGTTTGTTTCAGTTGTCGACGGGGGGCACTTGTGCGTTTCTTATAGCAAAAGTTTTCGTATTTGATGTGAGTTTAAATTGTATAATTAAAATAAATATCCCCAGACAACACATACTAATACATGGCGATTTAAAAAAAATATCAGCCCACTGAGTTTCTTGCCGGATCTTCTTAGTTGAGGTCGCGTTTCGATCCGGTGGTAGTATATAAGAAAAAAAATGTAAAGTTGACAATTTGTAAGTGTCCCCATAGGCCTATACAAAATAAATGATTTGGCTTTGACTTTGACTCATCATTATTTGCTTAGTCCGGATTTCATGGTCTTCCTTTCATTTAATTGACCAAGTTTGTTAGAGAGATTTCATCCTTATAATTGACCCTAACGATAGATGCAATAAAAGTACAGGGTGTAAATTTAAAGATTTTAGTCGGTTCGATACCCGGGTATGTACCCAAAGTATTATTTCGGACTTCTGATACACCATGTATAGACCACTGTATTAATTAAGTTGCAAATCCAACAGTGGCCGAATGCATCCCAGCCCGTATACCAAGTATTTCTCATCCTGACTTCGTTCACGTTGGCGTGGGGCGAGACCTGGTTCCTGGACTTCAGGGTACTGCCCCAGGAGTTACAGGCCAAACAGCTGCTGGAGTCCATAGGTATGTATCACGCCAACATCCCTCGAAAGGGTAGATGGTGGACTTCTGTGTAATTTTGATTTTGAGTTTCAAATTACATTGGCTAACACTTCTGGCAAATAATAAAAAACCGGCCAAGTGCGAGTCGGACTCGCGCACGAAGGGTTCCGTACCATTATCTATATAAACGGCAAAAAAAAACACGTTTGTTGTAGCCCCCCTTAAATTTGTGGGAGCCCCCTTAAATGATTATTTCATTATGATTTTTCGTATTTGTTGTTATAGCGGCAACAGAAATACATCATCTGTGAAAATTTCAACTGTCCAACTATCACGGTTCATGAGATACAGCACGGTGACAGACGGACGGACGGACGGACACCGAAGTCTCAATAATAGGGTTCCCGTTTTACCCTTTGGGTACGGAACCCTCAAAAACCGGCCAAGCGCACGATGGGTTCCGTACTATTATCTTTAAAAACGGAAAAAAAACATGTCTGTTGCACTTTAAAAGTACATTATTATGTACTTTTAAAGTGAATAATATAATTTTCATGTGGTAGAGCCTCGCTGCTATCAGCAGCACACATGGGCTGGCTCGACCGGGGTAGTACCACACTCTCGCAGAAGACCGGTCGTCTGAGTGGCGGCTTTTGTCGTCGCGCTTCGCCTGGTTAGCGAGAGAGCCGGAGCCCATCTCCCCACCCCCACCCCTAAGTATGACAGCGGCATTTAGAAAAGACGTACCCCAGGAGGGTACCAGCACGTTGCGTGCTGGAGAATCCCTCCCTGAGCTTTTACGCTCGGGCTGCCCTGCGTACTCTGGGGTGGGCAAAATTCCGCTTGAAAACTTGACATCTTCCCGTGGCAAGAGCAGAACCAAGGCGCCCCCTACCGCGCTTAACGTGGACTTCTGCAACATCAGGGGTTTGCACTCCAACTTGAATGCCGTCCACTATCACCTTGAGGCGGCCAAGCCGGCCTTGCTCTTCCTCACGGAAACGCAGATATCGTCCCCGGCGGATACGTCATACCTTTATTATCCAAGGTACAAGTTCGAGCACAATTTTGTGCCTCGTGCTGGAGTATGCGTATACGTTAGGGAGGATATTTGTATTAGACGTCTGGGAAATCTTGAAGGTAGGGACCTACCTACCATCCTGTTAAGCGTAGATTGCGTCGACCACCCCCGCGTCTATGCTTGCATTTATAGGTCCCATAGCGGTAACTCGGAGACTGATCGACTCATCGAGCATGTGCAGATGGCCGCTGATTCCGTACTCGAACGAATCCCGTCCGCAGAGATCGTGATACTTGGCGATTTTAATGCCCACCACGCTGAATGGCTTGGTTCGCGTTCCACCGATCATGCGGGCAGGTCTGTTCGCGACTTTGCTCTGGCCTATGGTCTGTCGCAGCTGGTATCCTCGCCAACGCGTATCCCGGATGCAGCAGACCATGTACCTTCCCTGTTGGATCTTCTGCTGACCTCTCACCCGGATGGCTATCAGGTAACCGTCGATGCCCCGCTTGGGTCGTCGGACCATTGCCTTATCCGGAGCAAAGTGCCATTGTCGCGCCAACTACGGCCCCGTTCAGCGGGCTGCCGCCAAGTCTGGCACTTTAGGTCAGCAGACTGGGACGGGATGCGGTTCCTTTTTGCATCCTACCCTTGGGACAAGGTTTGCTTCTCCTCGGAAGATCCTGACGACAATGCCGAGTCTATCGCTGATGTGGTGCTACAGGGCATGGAACTTTTTGTCCCATCCTCTGCAGTTCCCATTGGTGGTAAATCAAAGCCTTGGTTTGAACGCTTTTGTAAGGCGGTTTCACGCCGCAAGCGGGAGTCGTTTCAGGCTTGGGCTGCGGCGATGGCGTCTCAGGATCCTAATTCTTACCGCCTAAAAAAGGAGTACAATCATGCCTCCAGATCCTACAAAAGAGCCCTGTCCGGAACAAAGAGTGAGTTCATCGGCAGAATTGGCAAGAGACTTATGCGTTACCCCTCGGGTTCCCGCGCGTTCTGGTCTCTTGCCAAAGCTGTCGAAGGGAATTTCTGTCGGCCATCTTTTCCACCACTGCGCAGGGGGATGACTCCTTGGCCCAGACTGCGAAGGAGAAAGCCGATCTTCTAGGCTCTCTCTTCGCTTCCAACTCCAGAATTGATGACCATGAGATGTCTCCGCCGACTATAGCTCCCTGTGATTACTCCATGCCGGAGATCCGTTTTACACAGAAGTCTGTGCGTAGAGCGCTACTCTCATTGGACATCAATAAGTCGAGTGGGCCGGATGGTATCCCCCCAATTGTGCTTAAGACATGTGCTCCTGAGTTGACTCCGACCTTGACGCGTCTTTTCCGACTCTCTTATTCTAACGTAGTCCCGGTCTCTTGGAGGACTGCTTTGGTACACCCGATCCCTAAAAAAGGAGATCGCTCCGAACCAGGAAACTACAGACCGATCGCCATCACTCCTTTGCTCTCCAAAATAATGGAGTCCATTATAAACCGCCAGCTCCTTCGGTACTTAGAGGACCACCAGCTGATCAATGACCGGCAATACGGTTTCCGTCAGGGTCGATCGGCCGGTGACCTTCTTGCCTACCTGAGTCACCGTTGGGCTGGGGCGGTCGAGAGCAAAGGTGAGGCCTTAGCGGTCAGCCTGGATATAGCGAAGGCCTTTGATCGGGTGTGGCATAAAGCGCTTCTTTCGAAGCTTCCCTCCTACGGGCTGCCAGAGAAATTCTGCAAATGGGTCGCCAGCTTTCTTACGGATCGGAGCATCGTGGTCGTAGTCGACGGATCATGCTCGGATTGCAAGTCCGTAAATGCTGGCGTCCCGCAAGGCTGTGTCCTATCCCCTACCCTGTTCCTGCTGCATATCAACGATATGTTGCTTAATATCAGCAACTTCCGTTGTTATGCGGATGACAGTACAGGAGATGCTCTTTACACCGGTCGTGCTAATATTTCTCGGGCAAACGTCGATGAGTGTCGGAACAAACTTGTGTCTGAAGTCGAGGCTTCTCTACATCTAGTCTCGAACTGGGGCAAACTGAACTTAGTGCAATTCAACCCCAATAAGACACAAATTTGTGCGTTCACCGCCAAAAAGAACCCCTTTGTCGCATCTCCTCGCTTCGAAGACACTCCCCTTAATGCCAAGCCAAGTATCGGGATCCTTGGAGTCGACATATCGAACGACGTGCAATTCCGCGGTCATCTGGAAAGTAAGGCCAAGTTGGCTTCCAAAAAGCTGGGTGTACTCGGTAGGGCGAGGCGGTATTTCACTGCGGCTCATCGCCTGCAACTTTACAAGTCGCAAGTCCGTTAGCACATGGAATACTGCTATCACCTTTGGGCCGGTGCACCACAGTACCAACTTCTTCCTTTTGACCGCCTGCAACGAAAGGCAGTTCGAATTGTCGATGACAAAAAGCTTACCGATCGGCTAGACCCTCTGGCGTTGCGTAGAGATGTAGGCTCTCTCTGCATTTTCTACCGCCTCTATCATGGAGAGTGTTCCGAGGAATTGTTCGGTATTATACCTGCCGCTGAATTCCACCATCGCACGGCTCGCCACAGACTGCATTACCATCCTCACCATCTGGATGAATGGCGTTCCAGTACAGTGCGATTTACCAGGAATTTTCTTCCTCGCACCACCAAACTGTGGAATGAACTTCCTGCAGCGGTGTTCCCGGACCGATACGACAAAGGTACCTTCAAGAAACGAGCATACTCATTCCTTAAAGGCCGGCAACGCACTTGCGATGCCCCTGGTGTTGCACGTGTCCATGGGCGGCGTTGATCACTTACCATCAGGTGAAACGTCTGCTCGTTTGCCTCCCTATCACATAAAAAAAAAAAAAACTAAACTTTCTGTGAATATTTCAAGCGTCTACCTGTTGCTGTTATCAATATCGAGCAAAAACATCACGTTTGTTGTACGGGAGCCCCCCTAAAATATTTATTTTATTCTGTTTTTTTAGTCATTGTTGTTATAGCGGCAACAGGAATACATCATCGGTAAAAATTTCAACTGTCACGGTACGGTCACCTATCACGGTTCATGATCATGAGATACAGCCTGGTGATAGACGGACAGACAGACAGACGGACGGACAGCGGAGTCACAGTAATAGGGTTCAGTTTCACCCTTTGGGTACGGAACCCTAAAAAGATCACCAGGGTCAAGTCAAATAATTTTTATTTCGTATACGCCTACGGGGGCATCCATCCTCAAAAATTTTGACATTTATAATATTTGTAGGATTTAACTACTACTACTACTACTACTACCGTGTGGTCGAACGCACGCCTCGCAATCAAAGTGTGCAGGTTCAAACCCCGGCTCGCACCTCTAGGATTTATGTGCGAATCTCATTGTCATCCGAGATTATCACTTGCTATGAAACGGTGAAGGAAAACATCGTGAGCAAACCTGCACGTCTGAGGGAACTTGACTAGTTCTCGATAGATGTGTGAAGTCTGCCAACCCGCACTGGGCCAGCGTGGTGCACTATGGCCCGAATCCCCCTCGCATTGAGAGGAGGCCCGTGCCCAGCAGTGGGACGTTAAAACGGGCTGTAGTAGAAGTAGTAGTAGCAATACAAATTGTATTTACATAGAGAAAACTTTCATTCTACAACGAAATTTAATCTTTATGCATATTGGCACAGAGTTCGTTTGGTATTGGCGAATATTTAGACGCATGAGCATTGACGCGCCACTGTGCCGGGGGCTTAATGCTGAATTGCATCAGACGAAACTAATCGACTGATTAGATATATTGCTCTGACGCAAATCGACATTAACAAGATACTTTCAGCCTTGGGCGATAACTTCATCACGCCCGTACACCCCTTAAGGGGTAGGCAGAGATGCACTTTGGCTGTACAAAAAAGCCAATTGCAATGATTGAAGCTAAAATTGTAGTTTTTACAAGCTTTATATTAACTTGCAATGTATGTATGTCCGGGTGGAATCTTGCAACTGAATCTTAAATCAGTTATCTTTAACCGATTGAGCTGAAATTTGGTAAACACGCTTATTTTGGATGACAATGCATGTTTAGCAGTGTGACGTCATTCTAATCCCAAATCAAATCAAATCAAATCAAATCAAATTTATTTGTTCAAACATGAGTGTACATACAAACAAGTGAGTGCATGCAAGATGTTAAGTATAAATAGATGTTCTCTTCATGTTTGCCACATATATGGCGTACAAATATTAGGTTTTTTTTTTAAATAGCTAATTAAAAATATTAAATATATTAAAAGGAACAAAAAAAAATTATAGATAAAACAAAGTTATTACAATTATAAAATCTCGAAATAGCTCACATTGAAATATAATATAATAATTTATTGAAAAATAAAAATAATAGTAAAAGAATAAAGACATTCACAAAAAATAAAGGAGAATAAAAATTTGAGCATAAATGTCTAATTCTAAATGTCATAAAGATAAAGTAGGAATGTCATTCAGTATGATGTCAATAAAACTAATAAATGTACAGTAATCACAAATGGTGTCAATAGTATATTGTATTATACATTATCAATTTTTTTCATTCATAAAGTCAATCACATTATAATAACATTTTTCTATTAATATTTGCTTCAACTTTGATTTAAATAAACTTGTATTTAGTTCCTTTATGTCTTTCGGAACTTTATTGTAAATCATTGGAGCTCTACATACAATGCTTTTGTGTAGTAATGCTGTTTTGGCAGGGTGGACACAAAGTCTTTCTTTATCACGTTGGCTGCGAGTAGCATTAGCAGATAGTCGTGAGAATAAATGGGGGTTGTTCCTTACAAATAAAGCCACTTCAAGTATGTATAGTGAAGGAAGTGTAAGAATTTTGTGCTTAACAAACAAAGGCTTGCAACTGTCAGTCGATTGTATTCCAAATATAGCGCGAATGCTACGTTTCTGCATTTTGAATGCGAATTCTTTATTAGTTGAATTACCCCAAAAAATAATCCCATATCGCAGTACAGACTCTACTAGTCCATAGTAAGCTGTGAGTGCCGCATCAGTGTTGACTGTCGGGGAAAGTTTATATAAGGCATATGACAAACTGCCCATTTTTTTACATAAATGATCAATGTGGTCTTTCCAATTTAGTTTTCTGTCTATATTTAAGCCGAGAAATCGAATACTGTCAACTTCTTTTATAACACTGCCGTTATAAATTAAATTAATATTTGATGAATTGTGCAACCTTTGACTAAAATGCATAATTTTTGTTTTTTTTAAATTAATTTTTAGGTTATTATTATTAAGCCAAGATATTATCGATGTCAATGAATTATTTATGTCAGATTGATAGTTATTTATGTCCTTGCATGCTATTGTCACAGTACTGTCATCGGCAAATAATGTCATGGGTTGAGTAGTTGTTTTTGGTAAATCATTAATATATATTAAGAATAGAAGGGGACCTAGTACACTACCTTGTGGAACGCCATACGATATATGTCGTTCTTTCGAAGAGTAGGTTTCTTCGCATTTTGTTTTAAAGTTTAGCCTTGATATTTCTACAATTTGTTTCCTATTGGTAAGATATGAGTTAATAAGGTCTAATATATTGCCCCTTATGCCGTAGGACTCAAGTTTTTTAATTAAAATATCATGTTTGACATAATCGAATGCTTGTGACATGTCACAATAAATAGTACTGACTGGAGATGATCTATCTACTTGAGTAATAACATTATAGACAAAATCGTAGATGGCCATGTTTATTGTTTTGTTTTGCCGAAATCCTTTTTGTTCCTTACAAAAGATTCCTTTTTTTTCTAAATAGGTGTTAATTTCGTTATAAAGATATTTTTCAAAAATTTTTGAGAATATTGGTATTAATGCAATAGGTCTATAGTTGTCCATTAACAGTCTATTATCTTTTTTAAATAGAGGCTTTATAAGAGATAGTTTAAGTACTTCAGGAAACGTTCCAGTCGTTATACTCAAATTTATTAGATAGCTTAAATGTTGGCTGATACCTGAACCTACTGCCTTTATTATTTTTGTAGAGATTTGATCGTATCCCATACTGTTAGTGTTTTTAAGATTTTCTATAATCTTCTTTATTTGGTTCGGGGAACTGGACAAATATGGCGGATCTTCCAAGATGGCGGAACAGTTATTTTTTCTGCACTACCACAGGATGGGTATAAAATGATAGGGCTTGCTGAGGAGAACACGAAAACTAAGGGCAATTAAATAAAAACTTGTTTTTAAAAAGTTTTTTTACCATTAATTTATTTGGTAATTAAGTAATTTGTTTGATACAATCGATGGCAATTGCAATGATTTTATATTTTATGCATTTGAACGGTGATGCCAATAATCGTGAGGAAACCTGCACGTTTGTAGAAAGGTGTGTGAAGTTCACCAACCCGCACTGGGCCAACGTGGTGGTCTGTGGCCGGAATCTCGCTCGTATTGAAGGGGAGTGTGCCTAGTATAATGGCAATAGGCTCGCCCCCTATTACATTAGGACCAAAATACATCGGCGAAGTGTGGGCGCACAGCAGTGCACCTCTGCTCTACCTCTTTGGGCAATACAGGCGTGATGATGATTTTTACAACTCGTTTAACAACTCTCATTACTTGCGGCTATAGGAGTATAACACTTATGTGTATTGTGTTAAGGGTGTGTTTCCCCCGGTAGTCCACCACGGAGCTTCGGAGCGGACACCGCTTCTCAATCCAGCCCACGAAGCCGCCGGCCGCTCGAACTACGCTGAGTCCACAGTCAAATGGTTTTCGCCGGTAGAGACTCCAGAGTCCAGTCCGAAGCCTAGAAGACCTGGGGAACAGGTCATATTGACACAGGAACAGGTACGAGGCTATTATCCATATACGTTAAGTCATGAGAAAACCTTATTTTGACTTAGAAGCAAAAATATATGACATTCTGATGTATAAACAATAATACAGTAAATTTTCATTAAAATCCGTTCAGTAGTTTTTGCGAGAAAGACTAACAAACATCCATCCATGCTCACAAACTTTCACATTTGTAATATTAGTAGGATAGGATAAGTAAGTAAGTAAAAAGTAAGTGGTAGCCGAGTGGTCGAACGCACGCCTTGCAAATCAAAGTGTGCAGGTTCAAACCCCGGCTCGCACCTCTGGGATTTATGTGCGAATCTCATTTTCATCCGAGATTATCACTTGCTATGAAACGATGAAGGAAAACATCGTGAGGAAACCTGCACGTCTGAGGGAACTTGACTAGTTCTCGATAGATGTGTGAAGTCTGCCAACCCGCACTGGGCCAGCGTGGTGGACTATGGCCCGAATCCCCCTCGCATTGAGGGGAGGCCCGTGCCCAGCAGTGGGACGGTAAAAGGGCTGTGGTAAGGATAGGATATGATTCACCCAACGGTCTTTTAAAAGTCGGAGGACAGTCTATTCCCATATGATAATGTAACAGCTATTTTAGTACCTACTTTATAGATTACTGGAAGCCATGTACGGTAATATGGAACAGGACTAAATGAGACCCAATTAAGTCCAATTGCTAATCTAGTTGATTGAAGATCAATTAACGATGGATACATGATGTAGATTAAACGAACGGACAACGATCAGGTATATATCATCACGCCTGTATTCCGTGAGGGTGTAGGCAGAGATGTACTAATATGGCTGTACACGAATAGGCAATAGTTTAATTTTAAATATCATAGTTTCTGAGTTATAGACCTCTTTGACTTTTTGCCACAGGTATCGTGTTCTGACCTTTGGGTACATCCATAATCCTATTCAGCAGTGTAAACCACACTTATGAGGGGCGACTACCAATGTTCACAAAACAGAACATGCAACCTTTTTAAGGACTCGAGATGTTACGAGTTATAGAAGTTGACAACGAAAAAAAAAAAATATGGTTGGAAAAATATGGTCGAATTACGATATTTTTTACAAGCTTTATATTAACTTGCAACTGAATTTTAAATCAGTTATCTTTAACCGATTGAGCTGAAATTTAGTATACACGCTTATTTTGGATGACAATGCATGCTTAGCTATGTGACGTCATTCTAATTCCAATATGGTGGATCATCCAAGATGGCGGAATAGTTATTTTTTGTGCACTACCGCAGTATGGGTATCAAATGAAAGGGCTTGCTGAGGACACGGAAACTAAGGGCAATTAAATAAAAGCTTGTTTTTTAAAAGTTTTTTTAACATTAATTTATTTTATACCATTCTGTTGTTTACCCGATACTGATTCTGAATCAGAATTTGTTTATTGATAATGGTACGGAACCCTTCGTGCGCGAGTCCGACTCGCACTTTTTTCCAATAAGTATTGGTTGCTGACATCAAAGTATTATTTCGGACTTCTGAAACCCTCATTGTATACTTGTACACTATCGGCCATTGTAAATAGGTCACGCGTTTATCAACACTCAGTCCATTGTCTTAGTATTGCTACATGATTCAGAGGCATTACCACCACCACTTAAACTATGGCTTTTAGGGTTCCGTACCTCAAAAGAAAAAAAAGCGGAACCTATAAGGGTCACTTTGTTGTCCGTCCCTTAGTGCCCGGAGAGCTTGTGTAAATTTACATAGTTATTTCTATCTCTTAAAACACCTGTATCACAGCATAAATATCTACAGTATTTTAACTTGATACAAACGGTCGGAACGCGAGTTATACCTACGCGCCTCGATGTTGGTACCCACTTGGTACCCAATCAGTCGCAACTGTGCCGCAGTGACGAACGCACGGTGTGAGCAGTAAGCGTGCGATTTATGAATATTTGATTCTTAAATAAGTACAATTGTATTTTAATGTAATTGTACAATTGTATAAGTATTTTGAATGAAACTTTTTATCCAAATGCGGATTTTTTATGCTATTCAACAATAAAGCTTTTCGTACGTTTCAGTCGAGGTGAAAATATTTTTCAGTCTCAAATTTATAAGGGTGGTATTATTTATTAAATCTACTAATTAATAAAACACAATATGTAATTTTATTGAACATTTCCTATTTAATTCACAACGAATTTAATTTTTTTAAATAATAAATATATTCAATATACAATTAAAAATACAATCCAAAACTAGAAAGAAATTCAAGTACTTAAGTAGATGAAATTAAAATACTGTAGGCCTACAGCCCTATAGCGTGTTTACGTACCGCGCGGCTGTAGGTATCTTTTTCAAGGACACGGCCGAGTCCCATTACTGTAGATATTTATGCTGTGCCTGTATACAGGCCTTCTGTCCAAAAAAAGTTTAGTATTTGCGTTTTTGGTACATAGTGCTTATAGTACTTGTATACACTGTGTCGATTTTTTTTTTATTAGTAAGACAGTTAATATTATAAAGAGGATAGATTTTGTATTTTTGTATGTAACGAATAAACTTAAAAACTACTGGACCGATTTCAAAAATTCTTTTGTCATTAGAAAGCTACATTATCACTGAGTAACATAGGCAACGTTTATTTAAAAAAATTCCACCTGTGCACAGTATGAAAAATGACCCGAAAATCGGACGTCCCTTTTTTATATTCTTAATCGAAAGTATATGCTATTTTGAATGCTAGAGTAGAACTCCCAGTAGTCAATTCGATTTAGAACTCGAGTATAATTTTTTTTAAGAAAAATACGGATTTTCAGAAAATCGCCAAAATAAAAGAACTGCTTATCATATTTGTACATTCATTTCTAAGGCAAAGTGGCAGTATATAAAGGGCATTTTACAAGCTAAACAAAATAGAATTAGCTAGGCCAGTAAAGTAAATATGTTTAATTTTGTGATTTTTACATTTTATTTTTTTTCTCATAAACCATTATTAATTAGCACTAGATATATATCTGAAAATATTCTTCGTTACTATATTGTTAACAGTAAAAAAAATCATACCAATACCTATCAGGAACTTGGAGATATGAGGTTTCTATGGTTATCAACCATTTCTATGATATTAGGGTTGACACCATAACATAATTACAAATGTACCAGAGAATATTTTAAACCGGTGGGGTGAATCACGGAATTTGTCGTAAAACACCTAAAAAGGATTTTTACAGGTGTAAGTATGTATGTATGAGTATGTGTGATCCTTTAGCCGTCGTTGCTGTACCCAAATTGAATGGATGGATTTTAACAAATATGGTGTCGTTAGATTCGTCTAGACCACAAGAGTGATACTTTATCTTTAGTTCGGAAACCAGTAAAGAAAAAACAAAGTTCACTAAATAATGAAAACAACACTAAATAGGTACACAATAAAGTTGAAATGTTTAATGTCAAAATAATAGCGTTTTACTAAATGCACATGAAACTATATAATATGCTACATATAAAATATCCGCAATTTGTTAAATGTGTCTGTCTATATCGCCATATATCGCTAGGCAACACATACCTCAACGTATAGTCCCAAACAAAACAAAGCTTGTACTATGTGTACCTTCCGTATGGACCATTGTACAATGGCCTAGGGGTGATCCCAATTACACCTAGACCTTTTTGAAAAGGTCATTTCCGAAATTTGACACTAGCGGGAATCGAATCCGCAATCACCCGGTTCAGTGAGTCAAGCGGCCTACGCTTAAGCCACTAGACAAAACCGTCATCTGTCAGTTTGTTCTAAACTACCAAACGGTTGGACTGATTTTGACGGGACTTTCACTAGCAGATAGCTAATGTTAAAATGAGTAAATAAGGCTACTTTTGTTTTCCCAAGTACAACGCACGCGAAGTCGCGGGCACAGCTAGTTTTTAACCGACTTCCAAAAAGGAGGAGGTTTCTTAATTCGACCGTATTTTTTTATGTGTGTACGCGGATAACTTCGTCGTTTATGAACCGATTTTGATCATTATTTTTTTGTTGGAAAGGAGATATTCCAAGGGTAGTCCCATTTTCAAAATATTAAAACTACTTCAGCCCTTTTAACGTCCCGCTGCTGGGCACGGGCCTCCCCTCAATGCGAGGGGGATTCAGGCCATAGTCCACCTCGCTGGCCCAGTGCGGGTTGACAGACTTCACACATCTATCGAGCACTAGACAAGTTCCCTCAGACATGAAGGTTTCCTCACGATGTTTTCCTTCATCGTTTCATAGCAAGTAATAATCTCGAATGAAAATGAGATTCGCACATGAACCTGCTCACTTTGATTTGCAAGCCGTGCGTTCGACCACTCGGCTACCACTGCTACATATACAAATATTATAAATCTGCTGCTACAAATATTATAAATCATATATAAATCAAGCCCCATGGGGGGTTAAAGGTCCATTAAAAAATATTTTTATTCTAAAAGAAGAGTTTGCGGGTCAATTACATCAAACTCTTCGAGACTTAATGTTTCGCTAGTATACAATAGAAGTCTTTGCGCTAGTTTCACTATGGCTCGCTTGTTTTATTCGGCCAGTCTCTGTGTTACCATCAAAAGGCTTTAGCAAATTTAAAACTGCGCATGAAAGGGGTAAGCGCTTTAACTTTTTTACTCTTTGATGGAACCTAATATTGGAAACTAACGGGTCAGAAGACTAATGCCCTGTGAAATAAATCCAACATTGTCTTTTCGCGGACTGACTTCCTACTGCGACGTACACGGTCGTATCGCCAGAATTTATTACGTGATTCATCCGCTTGCTCCGACAGAAAACCTATAGGTAATGCAGAGTTTTCTATAATTTCTTTTCAATGAACCAATATTTTGTGTAAGGTTACTGTCATTGGATATGAGTGCATATTTTGTGACATATTAACTCGCGACTGAGTTCAAAAAAATGCCAAATTTATTACTGTCTACTGGCAATCCACATGATAAAACCACTAATATGGTGTGCAGATCATCTAATAACCACTGTGGAAGACCCAATATTTTAGCAAATGTATGGCGGTTTTGATCAGACCGAGCTGATCTCGCAGTGTTACCATCATGTGATGTACCAGAACGAGGCCGAACAACATCCACCAGAAGTCCTAATTTAGTCCTTCTTGCTGTATTTTCTTCTTAGTAAATTCTACTATTGCAGCTTCTGGAGAATTTTGATTCAACCTCCACTTTTTCACTGGGTTTTGTAGGCTAGATGTAGCAGAAATTCTTGCACTCGAATTTAGGCGTGTTAGGGGCTTAATCCGTGTTTCATTAGCAATTCACTTGTCGGCCGGGAATAAACTAAGTTCAAGTTATTAAATTCCTTTGAACTAGGCTTGCAAATAGGGCACCTGAGCTGTGACCAATTATCGTCAAATAAAGTTGGCTTTTTGCTAATAATACTTTATGTTTCTGCAAGTAGTTGTCGTCGATAGTCGTTTACGACTTCTAAGTTGTTGTCTTGTACTGAGCGCGTTATAAGATGAACAATTTAATTGAAAATCATTGCTACTTCTTATTTAGAATCAGAATCCGGAATGAAACTTGAGCCAGATTCGAGCAGATCAGTAATAGAACTTGGGTCAGTTTCGAAATGATCAGTTATGTAACTGGGGCCAGGTTCAGGTTGATCACTTATATAACTGGGGTCAAGTTCGGGTTGATTAGTTTTGTAACTCGGGCCAAGTTCGGGGGGTTCAGTCATGTAGCTGGATCCTGGTTCAGTGCTATCATTCATGACAGACATTCATGACTATGACAGGATTTGGAATAGAAAGGCTTATAATTTAGAACACGTTCTTAATGAGCATGAACGTAACTGGGGACCAGGTACAGGAACATCGAGAGTGCTCCTTTGGTGATTTTCTAGAGTTTTGTTTATACATTCTGAAAAGTTCCTGTTAAAATGTATTCTGAGAATTTTTGCGTGTTTTGTGGTAAAAAAAATCCAGTTACGTTTACATTTTTTGTATAAAATATCGAATTTTGAAGTAAATTTTGACACATAAAGTATGACGTCCGTATATTTCTTATAGTCTTCATTTAATGATATACTATTTAATATAGCAGCTGTCCGACACTCTAAAGGTAAATCTGACGGACGCGTACTCTTGCCCTGTTGTTTAACTAAATTAAATAAAACTTTGTAGGCTTCAAGTCTCGTAAATTCATTTTGTTCTTCTCCTTTTGCTCTCCGGATACTCCCGGAGGTTGCAGAAAACCGACTGTGGCGTTATCCACAGCTTTATTAATTGCCACTCGTGGACTAGCGAAAGGGATGGCGTCCCCTTGCCCTCCTAACACTAAGTCAGCCGGTCGGAGCCCAGACACACCTACCTCAGCAGGCTGAGTGAGGTCCTGCTGAGGCAAAATGCCTCCATGGATCTTTAACGACTCCATGAAGCCACAAACCCCTCTTCCTGCAAAGCATATGTATAGATTTAGGGTTTTAGTTTTACACTTAACGAGATCGGATCCTTTCCCTACATCACATATACCCTTTCATCAGTAGTTTCTTTATTTCAATATGTTTGTCAAATAATTAAATGATAAAACAACTTTTGATGCCAGCAAAATTAAATTCAAAATCTGTAAAAATCGTTTCTGGGAGTTCAATTGTTGATGTAACACGATCAAGTTTTGTGTTTTGTTCATATACACATACATACATAGACTGCTAAAATCATAACGCTTCCTTTTGGCTTCACCTTAGTCGGGTAAAAATTCCGACTTAAATTCAAATTCATTCACTTTTGATTAGTGCCAACCCTAACAACGAAATTTTAAAATTCGATATCTCCGAGTTCCTACGTGTTAAGCATTTGATATTTTACAGGTAGATTGGCATAACACTAATAAACATTATGTGTTAAAATTAGATGCTAATCTCCATAGAAAACTTAGCAAAAAAAATATTTCTGAATTACTGAAAAACATACACAACTTTCTCCTTTGTTCACCTAGAAATTAATTAGATGATTCCAAAAATAGCAGTTAGTTGGTTTTATAGTATGCTATAATTGAAACTAAAAACTTTAACTTACATATGAAGTTACAACGTTTTTTTGGGTTTTGTGGAATATCCATAGAAAATTTTAAAAAAATCATAACTTCGGTTCTAAAATGAATTGACTTCTAGGAGTTCTACTCTAGCATTCAAAATAGCGTATACTTTCGATTAAGAATATAAAAAAGGGACGTCCGATTTTCGGGTCATTTTTCATACTGTGCTGTGTGAAGCCGGGACGGGCCGCTAGTAAATAATAAAACAATAGTAGATTGTGTTACGAACATTGATTGGATTACGCACGGTTAGGTCAATATTAAATCAGTCAGTACTTATCAGTCAGTGAGTGTACATTCTCCATACGTGTGTGTAATGCCCAACTATCAGAAAAGCGACGACTAAGCAACAACTTGCGTTTGTCACTAGGCGACTCTTAAGCCCCAACGATCGCGTGTGAAAAATTTTGACGTACCAAAACGAACTCTGTGTCTATACGCATAAAGTCTCCCGATCACTGGAGTCGATGCTATCGCGTTTTTTTTAACCGACGAAAAAACGGAGGAGGTTTCTCGATTCGACCGTATTTTTTTTAATGATTTTTTTTAGTTGTAAATATTAACTTTTTAGGGTTGTTAAGAGGTGATAATACTTGCATAGTTTCAATTATTAGTATTGACACTAAAAATCGTGAAAAAAAAATTTTTTTTAGTAAAAAACAAAAACCGACTTCAAAAACCTAGGTGCACTAAAAAGTTAAAAATAACCTTATAATTCATAAAATTTGGAGTCGGTGCCAATTCATCTGTGTATTTGCCTAGTCTAAAGACGATTGGCACCTGCTCTTTCGATTCTTTCTATGTTATGTTATTTCATTCTTTCTTTCTTTCTATGTTTCTTTTGTTATAATATGTTATGTTTACTTATTTGTATAATATTAGTCTATATTGCGGCAACTTTATCTAATTAATCCGTGGACAACGCCGTGGACTGTAGTACTGTGTTTGCATAACTTTTTGTAATATTAATTGTTAACTTTTATGTACTGTTGTTAGTTGTTTCTAATAAATAATTTAATTTAATTTACTCCAAATGTTATAAATTATATGGTTATTTTTAACTTTTTAGTGCACCTAGGTTTTTGAAGTCGGTTTTTTGCCATACCAAAACAAACTGTATCCACTCATAAAAAAGGTTTTTTTTATTTTACGAAATGAGCGAAATGATGATATTTAATGGAATAAGATGAGGAATGGCTTCACCTGCGACTAGCGCGGGTATTTCGCCAATGTCAAGTAATTAACAGCAAGGACAAATTCAATAAATACACGTTATAAATAAAAATGGATGATGACAGTGATAAAGATGGCGGATGGTTAATTCTTCAACTAAATGAGACTGACAACGCGAGCGCATTTTGACAGGTGGGGCCTTTATTACAGAAATTCAATCTCTATGCATATACAGAGGTCGTTTTGATATTCGCAAACATTTTGACGGGGTTAACGCCCCAGTGTGATGACTATAAAGCGGGTTTCAGACTACGCTATAATATAATAGCATATAGCACATAGCACAACAATATCGCGCACAATACATTGTTATGGACACGTTCACACTGTACTGTACTATACAGGGTGTTTCAGAAGTCCGAAATAATACTTTGGGTACATATACGGCAGCTCATATGTGGATGCTTAGTGAAGACAGTTTATACCTAACTATCATAGTTTCTGAGTTACAGACCCTTGAATATTTGTCACAGGTATCGTGTTCTGGCCTTTGAGTACATCCATAACCCTATTCAGCAGTGTGAACTACACTAATGAGAGGCGGCTAGCAATATTCACAAAACAGAACATGCAAATTTTACATAGGACTCGAGATATTACGGGTTATAGAAAATGACGACGAAGAAAAAGTTGGAAAAACATGGTCGAATTTCAATCAAATTTTTATACCATTCAGTTGTATACACGATACTGATGCTAGCGTCCAAGTATTATTTCGGACTTCTGATACACCCTGTATATTATTGGATAACTATACGCTATAAATTGGTGCGATGCGCTGAGTTCATGCTATGCTATATCGCGCGCCGCCATTTTCCTCCTCCCTCACCCCCGGCCGTCCCGTCAACTGACCTTGCATTATACTATAAATGCTTCCGATAATATCGCGTAATGTAAACGCCATGCTATGCTATACTATATAGCACAATAGTATAGCGTAGTCTGAAACCCGCTTCAGTGGAATTTTGTTGTACTATGTACTTTTTCTGTGTCAATACGGTTTGTTTATGGTATTGCCACAATTGACGCGCGATGCTTGACGATCCAGTGGGGGGGAGGCCTTATCCGAATTCTTGGCTGAAATAGATCTTAATTTTTTTTTTATTTTTACGAAATGATGATATTTAATGTAATAAGATGAGGAATGGCTTCCCCTGCGACTAGCGCGGGTATTTCGCCAATGTCAAGTAATTAATAGCAAGGACAAATTCAATAAATACACGTAATAAATAAAAATGAATTATGACAGTGATAAAGATGGCGGATGAATCTCGATCTTAATTATTTTTGTGGTGTTCCAAATACATCATCATCATCATCACGCCTGTATTCCCCGAAGGGGTAGGCAGAGGTGCACTGCAGTGCGCCCACACTTCGCCTATGTATTTTGGTCCCAATGTAATAGGGGGCGAGCCTATCGCCATTATACCGGGCACACAGGTTTCCTCACGATGTTTTCCGTCACCGTTTCTTAGCAAGTGATAATCTCAGATGAAAATGAGATTCGCACATGGAACCCAGAGGTGCGAGCCGGGGATAGAACCTGCGCACTTTGATTGCAAAGCGTGCGTTCGACCACTCGGCTACCACTACTAACTTTAACTACTACTTCCAAATTTAATGGCTTAACTGATTAACCAATTTTTAAAGTTCTTTTGATGTATATATTGTGTGCTCCGATGAAATGAGACCAGGAAACCTTTTTTTAAACCTTCTACAAATAGAAATACATCATCACGCCTGTATTCCCCGACTTATTGGCTTTCAGCACTATAGGTACCCTTGATATCAGTGAATATGTCTACGTCTTTTGAGTCGGGTTTCGTGCAGACTTACCGGAATGGCGCTTGAGTCAATACGCTTTTCAAACCTCGATATATGTAGACTCACGATCCACAGATAACTCAGTTTATTGCGACGCTTTACGCCGCACTCACGCGCACCACGCGGCCGTTTCGTGATACGTGAAGTACCAAATAATTAAAAATATACGATATAAATGACATACTATGTTTGTTCCGTGATTTTGGTCAGCGTGGAAATGTTATAGTTAAATGAATGTTTGTTTAGTTGACAATTGTATGAAAGAAGTTTTATTTGATAGCCTTTGTCCGTCATGTAGTTTAGTAGGCGTTTGAAGTGTCTACGTTGGTTGAGCTGGCTTGGCGCGTACGAATTTAAACTCTATATTGTTAGGCTTACGCCTTGAATTCACTTTACTGTTGCGACCGAATGAACTTGACTTTTTGTTTGTTTTTCAAACATGTACTCTGTGTTAGGAACATATAAAGATTGAAATTGCGTGGTCAATTAATCTTATTCATATGAAAAAAAGTGTACTGCTAATTGGGTATCAAGGTTTATATGGTATTAACTGTCTTATAAATTTATTTTGATATTATGAAAATGTACTCTGTGCAAATTACATAAAGATTGGAATTGCGTGGTCAAAAACTCTAATTAGGTAATATAAAAAAAATACTGCTAAATTGGTCTCATGTAATATAAAACCTCTTTTAACACCACACACCACCACAGTTACTTATGTTTACTTGTTATTTTGAAAAAAAAAAAATGTTTTTTTTTTACTAATCTTGCCCGTGACTATGTTTACATAATGCAATTAAAAAAAAAAAACTGTTTATGTTCAGCTGAAAAATATATATGCTTACATACCTATTTATGTGTGTATATAATTATGAAAAAAGATATTTAAAGCAATTTAATTGGCCCTAAAGTCTTTAGTTTGTCATTAAATTATACTTTTATGTTTTAAAGTAGGTTTATATACATTTTAAAATGTATGAGTATACTCTTTTACGATATGGGTAGTGCAATACTTCGAGAAACAGCCCCCAGTGTGATACACAATGAGAAACCAGAAAAAATACCAAAATGTGTTCTCAATCAAAGAAACGTAAGTTGAAATTTACGCCTAATGTATCTATACAACACTATATCTGTCTGTATGTGTTCGAAAACATCCACTAAACAATAAAAAAAAAAAAAAAAATTCTTTAGCTGTCCAAAACTTTTATTAACATAAACTAATGTATATAACACAATCATATAAAAATAACACATACAAGTTGTATGAGACGTCCGAAATAATACTTTGGACACATATAGGTACGAGGGTAGCTCATATGTGGATGCTTAGTGAAGACAGTTTATACGTAACTATCATAGTTTCAGAGTTATAGACCTCAGAATATTTGTTATAAATATCGTGTTCTGGCCTTTGGGTACATCCATAACCTGTTTCAGCAGTGTAAACTACACTCATGAGGGACGACTACCATTATTCACAAAACTGAACATGCAAATTTTACATAGGACTCGAGATATTACGAGTTATAGAAATCGACGACGAAAAAATTTAATAAAAAGCGGCCAAGTGCGAGTCGGACTCGCGCACGAAGGGTTCCGTACCATTATCTATAAAAACGGCAAAAATATCACGTTTATTGTATGGGAGCCCCCTTAAATATTTATTTTATTCTGTTTTTAGTATTTGTTGTTATAGCGGCAACAGAAATACATAATCTGTGAAAATTTCAACTGTCTAATTATCACAGTTCATGAGATACAGCCTAGTGACGGACGGACGGACAGCGAAGTCTCAGTAATAGGGTTCCCGTTTTACCCTTTGGGTAACCCTAAAAAGCATGGGTGCCGGGTGTACCCAAACTGAATAAATTTGTATTTATTTTTGTATTTAAAGTATATTTCCAAAATAGTTAACCTACACAGATTTTATTTCTAAGAATATGTATAAATAACTTTTTATTTCAAACTAGATTTTGTCTAGATATTGATCGCAAAAAAACCAGACTAGAACTAGTTATTTGTATAGGTAATAAAGCAGCAACAAAAAATACATCAATATTCAACCCCTGCACAAACAAACGCGATTTATTTATATTTTATTTTTTTATTTTATTTTATTTGGGGCAAAAAACAGGTATATAATATACATTACATTGATTAATCTAAATCCATACTACTATCTTATTACATACCCAACACCATTACCCACAAGTTACAATTAAAAGAAGTACGCTATTAGCTAGCAAACAACACTCCAAACCCATAGAAGCCACTGTTTGGGAGTGGCACCACATAGCATTTTTGAAGAAACAATGCTTTGTGGTGCCACCACCCAAATGTGCATGACATCCACGAATTTGGGGAAAATAAGGTGACATATTGTCTAATATTTAATATTTTGCCAAATATATAGTCAGACAATACATACTCATCGTATGATCCCAAAATAAAACAAGCTTGGGTACTATGCATTGGACTGGGAGCGATCCCAATTACACTCACACCAGTAGGCTTAGGCATGACCGAGTCGATTTATCTATTTCAACTGTCAGAAGGGGTACACTGCAATGCGCCCACACTTCGCCGATGTATTTTGGTCCCAATGTAATAGGGGGCGAGCCTATTGTCATTATACCGGGCACATTCCCCCTCAATACGAGGGAGATTTGGGCCATAGTTCACCACGCTGGCCCAGTGCAGGTTGGAGAATGGAACACGCCTTTCTATAGACGTGCAGGTTTCCTCACGCTGTTTTCCTTCACCGTTCAGAAAGTGGGATTACCACTTGCTGAAGAAAATGTGAATGTATTTTTTGTTATAACCTATTTTGTGTCCCACTCCTGGGCAAAGGCCTCCCCTCTCCCCTCCACCGAACCCGATCCTGAGCCATTTCCGGCCACGTCTTCCCCGCAAAGATGTCTAGATCATCGCGCCACCGTTTCCTTGGTCTCCACGGCGTCTTGTACCCGCGGGACTCCATTTGGTACTTATGTTGGCCCACCTCTGCGGGTCCATACGAACGACGTGGCCTGCCCACTCCCACTTTAGTTTTGCAGACTTTTCCCCCCACGTCCGTGAGTTGTGTTATGGAGCGCAGAGTGGTATAGAATGTATGGACAGTATATTTTGAAAAGTATATAGTGAATGTATAGAGAGTAGGTATATTTTCAACAGACGGCAAGAGTATTCGCTCGTCCCAATGTGTACAGGGCGTAAAGGTCAAATAAAAATAATAAATTTTGTGACTATATATAATCAATGTATTCGTCATGGACTTTGCTGTGTCTGAGCGGATAACCTAATAATATTTTAATCTTTATTAATTATTCCTTGAAACAGTGCGATTACCTTGGGCTCTATGTCTTAGTGTTGTGTTGTGCCTCGATTATGCCAGTTTCGTAGCGTTCAAAAATCATTGACAATTATTTTATAACAATAGGAATATATTATTTACAAATAAACAACATTGAAGTGTCAGTTGAGGTCGCGTTTCAATCCGGTGGTAGTATAGTAGTATATAAGAAAAAAAATGTAAACTTGACAATTTGTAAGTGCCCCCATAGGCCTATACAAAATAAATGATTTGACTTTACTTGACTTGACTTGACATAATTGTATGTAAAACACTGTGTTGCTGATAGAAAAAGGGCATTGTTCAAGGTAATGCGCGGGCGAAATTCGACCCATGGGCTCGTCGTGGCTTTCACCACAGAAATTTAATTTATGTGGACGGAGAGTTCTATTTGGTACTTTCGCGCGGCTATTGACACCCCAGTATGTGGGTGCTTTATACTCTTAGTAACATTACTTAAGTATAATTAATACATTCCTTTTATACCATTTCCACGTTTGACCATTTCAATTACAAAAATCTAACTTTGTCAAATATTTTTAATAGGTACCTCCTCTAAATATTAACATACTCCTAAATATAACTTATAACTAGGTCCTGTAGCATGACCGCGTAGACATAATTTTTATCTCTTTCAACCGTCAGATTCGTCGAGAAAATAAGGTCACACCGAGCCATGTCCAGTACAAAGAGCTTGAAGTGACGTCATTTTCTCGACAAATCTGACAGTTGAAAGAGATAAAAATTATGTCTGCACGGTCATGCGAAGGGTGTAGGCATAGAAAAATATAAATAAAACAAAAACTACTTCATAAGCAGTGTTAAAAAATTAAAAAAATACATAAATCTGTGATAATAAAAACAAAAGTTACCATAAATCTGTGTTAAAAAGTTTAATTTAAAAAAGTAACATAATTCAAAATGGCCTCCACCCCGTCCGGATTGCCGCCGACAGCGACCTCGTCTCTGAATGAGAAGGATGTAGAACACAAGATAGAAGAACTGGACTCCGTCAAAACGGAGGCTGAATTTGAGAGCAAGTTGTCCAAGATCGGCTTCTCCGTTGCCAATTGGATGAAATTTATGTTCAATTCGCACCACGAGGAGTTTACCGCCGAATGGTTGACTGTGAGTATCAATTATATTAGAAAGTATGAAAGTATAGGTACCTAAGTGTGTCAAAAAACAAAAAAAAATGACCGAAACTGGTCTCTTTGATGCCACCACATGGGCGGAAATACATCGTCGTAGTGTGGGTGCATTACAATTCAGTCTGCCTACCACTTCGGGCAATAGAGGCGTGATAATGTCTTTTATTTATTATTCAAACTCATAATGGTCTGCCTTCACTAAGCATCTACATATCAGCTACCGTATATATATTTACCTAAAATATTATTTCGGAAAAACTGGTATATGTACTGTATATGTGCCTAAAATGTAATTTGGCATTATTGTAACACCTGTATATTGTAAATAGCAGTGGTAGCCGAGTGGTCGAACGCACGCCTTGCAATCAAAGTGTGCAGGTTCAAACCTCGGCTTGCACCTCTGGGTTTCATGTGGGAATCTCATTTTCATCCGAGAGTACTGTTTCATAGGATTTGGTAACACTTGCTATGAAACAGTGAAGGAAAACTACTACTACTACTACAGCCCTTTTAACGTCCCACTGCTGGGCACGGGCCTCCCCTCAATGCGAGGGGGATTCGAGGGATGCGAGGGAGTTGAAGGAAAACATCGTGAGGAAACCTGCATGTCTATAGAAAGGCGTGTGAAGTTCACCAAACCGCACTGAGCCAGCGTGGTGGACTATAGCCCTGAAAATCTCCCTCGTATTGAGGAGGAGTGTGCCCGGTATAATGGCAATAGGATCGACCCCTATTATATTGGGACGACCAAAATACGTCGACGAAGTGTTGGCGCACTGCAGTGCACATCTGCCTACCCCTTCGGGGAATAAAGGCGTGATGATGTATTATTTATTATTATTCTGTATATTGTAAAGTAGAGATACAGTGTTTACGTGATCACACTGCCATGTTATACAGGGTGTATCAGAAGTCCGAAATAATAATTGGCTATATATACGGTAGCTCATATGTGGATGCTTAGTGAAGACAGTTTATACCTAACTATCATAGTTTCTGAGTTATAGACCTTTGAATATTTGTCGCAGGTATAGTTTTCTGGCCTTTGGCTACATCCATAACCCTATACAGCAGTGTAAACAACACATATGAGGGGCGACTACCAATATTCACCAAACAGAACATACTAACTTTACTAGGACTATAGGGTATACTAATAGGACTCGGGATATTACGAGATTAAGAAATTGACGACGAAAAAATAGTTGGAAAAACATGGTCGAATTTCGATCAAATCTTTATACCATTCAGTTGTATACCCGATACTGATGCAAACGTCAAAGTATTATTTCGGACTTCTGAAACACCCTGTATATTGGGAATGCAATAAATTTATTAAAAATCCTGACAATTAATCACCTAGACAGGATCTTATCAGTGTATTAAGATACTGCACGCATAATAAGCTGTGATTGTGTTTAGATAAAGAATGGTGAGCCGTGTGCACACTGGGGCGGCAAGACATGGGCGTCAAAGTTTATGTCACGGGCAATGCATGAAAAAAAAATTAACAAAAAACAAAAACCGATTTTTTTTTATTGTTAACACAGTTCGTTATGGTCATACCATAACGAACTGTGTTAACAATAAAAAAAAAAAACAAAAAAGTCGGTTTTTGTTTTTTGTGAAATATTTTTTTTACACTTTTTAGTGTTTCATAATCGTTGAAAATATGCAAGTATTATCACTTCATAACAACCCTAAAAAATCTAATTTTTACAGCCAAAAAAAAAAACGAATTGAGAACCTCCTCCTTTTGGAAGTCTGTTAAAAAGGAAGATGGGCAAAATGTATGGGATGTGTCCCCACTGACCAATAACGACCAGACGTATATCGTTGGAAAGCTCCATTTGTGACTATAAATTGTTACTATGATGGGGGTGAATCTCAAATAGTTCGAATCACCTTTTTCGATTGAATTCGTGCGGGTTCCAAGACAATTTAGCTTTTCCCCGTGACTCGCCGTGGGTCAAACCGCGGTGTCTTCAATGGACACCGCTGTCGAACCTGGTTTACAAGAGTAACAGTGGCTGGAATGTGTGGCGGGCTTAGTCCCAAAAAAAAAACCGGCCAAGTGCGAGTCGGACTCGCGCACGGAGGGTTCCGTACCATTATCTATAAAAACGGCAAAAAAAATCACGTCTGTTGTATGGGAGCCCGCTTAAATATTCATTGTATTCTGTTTTTTAGTATTTGTTGTTATAGCGGCAACAGAAATACATTATCTGTGAAAATTTCAACCCTCTAGCTATCACGGTTCATGAGATACAGCCTGGTGACAGACGGACGGACGGACGGACGGACAGCGAAGTCTCAGTAATAGGGTTCCCGTTTTACCCTTTGGGTACGGAACCCTAAAAATATAGCGCAAGAGTACTATTTTACTCAATATGACACGTAATCGCGTGCCTTGTACCAAATAATTTCATCTTTATGTATATTGACATAGAGTACGTTTTTGTATTGGCAAAAATGTCGAACCCCTCGTCTTGACGCACCAGTCTACCCAGGGCTTAACTCGTAAATTGGGTTACCCAATCTGTAAACGATTTGTTAATCTATATTTATCATTTAAATCATTGCTAAGGAGCTAAATATGCACGTATGCTGTGATATTAATTATATAACTATCTCTGTCACTGGGTCGATTATGATAATGATGTCGATTCTTTTGCTAACGAACTAAACTAAACTAAACGTACTTACGTAGGCGTTGCGTATCTATAGGACTAAGCCCGCCACATAATCCAACCACTGTTACTCCTGTAAGCCAGGATCGACAGCGGTATCCATTGGAGCCACCGAAGAATTTCGATTATTACAGTACCCAAAAAAAAAAAACCGGCCAAGTGCGAGTCGGACTTGCGCACGGAGAGTTGCGTACTATTATCTATAAAAACGGCAAAAAAAATCACGTCTGTTGTATGGGAGCCCGCTTAAATATTCATTGTATTCTGTTTTTTAGTATTTGTTGTTATAGCGGCAACAGAAATACATTATCTGTGAAAATTTCAACCCTCTAGCTATCACGGTTCATGAGATACAGCCTGGTGACGGACGGACGGACGGACAGCGAAGTCTCAGTAATAGGGTTCCCGTTTTACCCTTTGGGTACGGAACCCAAAAATGGAACCTTTATAGGATCACTTTGTTATCCGTTTGTCTGTCTATCTGTCCGTCAAGACCCTCTTTATCTCAGAAAGGCGTGAAGGTAATAAGTTGAAATTTATAACAGAGACTTATGTCTGCGGTCCCTTGGTGCCCTAAAAAAATCAAACTTCTAGGTTAACGCAGTCAAAAGATACGACGGTTTATCTTGCATTTTCAGTACATTTGCACGGGAATCAAAAACCTATAGGGTACTTCCCGTTGACCTAGAATCATGAAATTTGGCAAGAAGCAAGGTCTTATAGCACAAGTTAAGGAAAAAATCTGAAAACTGTAAATTTATTGATAGAAAAAGTAGTTTTGCAATTACAAACTTACTTTGTAGTTACTCTGTATGGGGACAGAGGTATACCAACGGCAAAGTTAAGTTTGTCGATCCAGTTTATATTTTCGTAAGAATAATGCTCATTGCTTTCATAGTTTAGGTAAGGAAGCCTCGGTGCGCGAGTCCAGCTCGCACTAGGCCGGTTATTTTTTTATACACTCTAGTTTTATACCCGATAATCGTACAATAGCTAAAGTATTATTTCGGACTTCTGATAGATATACTTTTTTATAGCCTTTTTATGTCCCCCTCCTGGGCAAAAGCCTCTCCTTTACTTCTCCACACATCTCGGTCCTGGGCTATTTCCTGCCACGATGTCCCCGCAAAGGTGTTCAAATCATCTCGCCACCTCTTCCTCGGTTGACCTCTTCGTCGGCGACGGTTGTCAGCTATCCAATTGGTAGAGAGAGATAGATATACTATTGAGTAATAATTGTGTGTGTTGTCATTAGATAGACGAGTACAAGACACAGGCACACGAGAGCATGACCAAAGCCTGGCACATAGTCAACTTGCCGGAATGGACGGTCGAGAAGCGCGGCTCTCACAAGGGCGACATCGTGGAGTCCAAACGTACTGAGCACTTCGGAAAAGTGTACAGATTCACTGTAAGTACCTACACAAACATTATATCGAGGGGTGAAAGGCTTTTTGACTCAAGCGACACTTTTAGGCGTTATTGACTTACATATTTCGCTCATTTTTCTTCGTCGAATGAGTATGCTCTCCTGTCTTCAGCCTTTCAACCCTCGATATTATAATAATGGACCACGCGCCACTTTGAGCTCTTGTATCACCCCAAAAACTTGCTAGAGCCGCCCCGCCCCTGCATCCTTAACATGACCGTGTAGACATAAGTTTTATCTCTTCCTACTGTCAGATTTGTCGAGAAAATGACGTCACTTCGAGCTTTTTGTACTGGACATGGCTTGGTGTGAAGTCATTTTCATGACGAAACTGACAGTTGAAAGAGATAAAACTTATGTCTACGCGGTCATAGTAAGTCTACTGATCTCACGCTGAGGGTATCGACATAGTCGGTAGGCACGACAGCGCTTTAGTTGTAGACATATTGTCGGTTATGCGTCATGCTAAGCGTGGTAAAGGTCAATTATTTAAAAGATAAACACGCTTAGTCTGGCGCTGGTCCGGCTCCAAAGGCACTCATTTGAGGGATGTTAGCTATTCGTCCCGTTTTCCTCCTCATTCCTACCTTTAAATCTTGCGCAGCACGTAGTTTGTGTAGTTATTTAATTGTGTTTTGAGAGTGTATAGTCTCATTAACTTTATATTGTATAATTGTTAATTAAGAAAAACACACACAAAAATGTAACTCCTTATTGAAATAAAGCAACCATGGAGTTTCTTTCCCATTCTGCTTCATAGGAAATGCATTCCGAATGGGTGGTAGAGATACTGTTATTATTATTTATTGACGATTCATAAGTGCCTGTATTAGTTTACGTCATGCTTTCCCAAAGTGGGCGTTAACGCCCCCTTGTGGGCGCTGCAAGCCTAAAGGGGGGCGGTAAGAGACCTAGAAAAAAAATGGGGGCGTTGTGTAGAGGCTTTAATTAATTAATTTAATTTGACGTTATAGTGGTAGCCGAGTGGTCGAACGCACGTCTTGCAAATCAAAGTGTGCAGTCAAACCCCGGCTCGCACCTCTGGGATATATGTGCAAATCTCATTTTCATCCGAGATTATCACTTGCTAAGAAACGGTGAAGGAAAACATCGTGAGGAAACCTGCACGTCTGAGGGAACTTGTCTATTTCTCGATAGATGTGTGAAGTCTGCCAACCCGCACTGGGCCAGCGTGGTGGACTATGGCCTAAATCCCCCTCGCATTGAGGGGATGCCCGTGCCCAGCAGTGGGACGTTAAAAGGGCTGTAGTAGTAGTAGTGGTGGTTTTTAAGTAGGTGCAAAAATGGGGACGCTAAAAATAATTTATTCTCAAAGTGTGGGAAGTAAGCAAAATAAGTTTGGGAACCGCTGGTTTACATGAATAAAAAGTTCTGATTCTGATTCCCTTTGTTCCAGGGCACAGTGGAATGCCCTCCCAAGTTCCTGTTCGACGAATTCAGAGACAACCTCACCAAGCTACCAGAATGGAATCCGACTATACTCAAGAGTGAACTCATTAAGGTAAACTATATTCACACCTGTTATTGGAACGTTGTTCCTTATGGCGCGTTGCGAAAGGGGGCTAGACGGAAAAAAATAAGACTGAAAGTGTCGACGACACTTTTGTAAATGTGTGTGTGATTTCGGTTTCGGTTTATATATATATGTGTGTGTGTGTGTGTGTATGTATACGTACAATTTTTTTGCTTTTTTTAATTTCAAAAGGAACTTCGTTCCATCCGGATGTCCCTTGACACCTCTCAAGTTTTTTTCCTTAAGGGTAGGTAGTAGAGTATTATAAATCATCAGAAAAGCTCTAGACTGCCGTAAAGATAACTGATTTAAAATTCATTTGCAAAATTCCACCAGGACATACATACATTGCAAGTTAATATAAAGCTTGTAAAAAAGGAACCGTTATAGGATCACTTTCTTGTACGTCTGTCTGTCTCTCTGTCTGTCTGTTTGTCTCTCTGTCTGTCTGTCTCTCTCTCTCTGTCTGTCTGTCTGTTTGTCTCTCTGTCTGTCTGTCTCTCTCTCTCTGTCTGTCTGTCTGTTTGTCTCTCTGTCTGTCTGTCTCTCTCTCTCTGTCTGTCTGTCTGTTTGTCTCTCTCTGTCTGTCTGTCTGTCACTCTGTCTGTCTGCCTGTCTGTCTGACTGTCTGTCTGCCTGCCTGTCTGTCTGTCTCTCTGTCTGTTTGTCAAGACCCTTTGTTTTTTTTATAGGAGATAGGTCCCGGCATGGACCTGTCGTACCAGGTGACTGCTGGCGGCGGGCGCGGCATCATAGCGCCGCGGGACTTCGTCATCCTGCGGCACACGGCGGCGCTCGCGCAGGACGGCTCCGTGCTGGGCGCGCAGCCCGCCGCGCCGCACAGCTACATCAGCAGCGGGGTCAGCGTCTCCGTGCCGGGGTACCCGCCGCGGAGGGAGCTCGTCAGGTGATATTAAACTATATGTGTATAGGAATAGGGTCTCATTCAGTTCGTTCATACTCGCCATAAAGAGATCTTGTTAAGTGATATGCAAATATATGTGTATAGGAATAGGGTCCCAATTAGATTAAGAATGTACCTTATTTCAATGAGGATAAGGTTTATTTCAGCTCGACATGTTATGTGCTATAATTGAGTCAGCGGGCAGGGATCTTGTCAGTTGAGATTGAACTTTGTTAGTATAGAAATAGGGTCCGATTAAGCACGCTAGTCGAAATCAAATTAAACCTTATGCAGGGTGTATAACATGGGTGTGTAACAGGGTGTATCAGAAGTCCGAAATAATACTTTGGATACATATACGATAGCTCATATGTGGATGCTTAGTGAAGACAGATTATACCTGACTGTCATAGTTTTGGAGTTATAGACCTTTGAATATTTGTCGCAGGTATCGTGTTTTGGCCTTTGGGTATAGCCATAACCCTATTCAGCAGTGTAAACTACACATATGAGGGGCGACTACCAATATTCACAAAACAGAACATGCATATTTTACATAGGACTCGAGATATTACCAGTTATAGAAATTGACAACGAAAAAAAAGTTGAAAAATCATGGTGGAATTTTGATCAAATTTTTATACCATACTGATGCTAACGTCATTAGGGTCTGATTCGACTCGCAATGTGGGATCGAAATGCCGGTGCCTTAAGCTTGTTAAAGCATATTGTACTCTATGACTATGTGAATGAAGTATATATTAATTATTTTTATTGTCCACAGAGGTCAGAATAAGGTCGGATGCTGGTACCTGCGACCCAAGCCGGTGCAGACGGCCGGCGGCAAGATTGAAACCCACACCACCTTCCAGTGGCTCATGTGTTGTGACCTTAAAGGTATTTTTTTTTAAACTATATTATTTAAAAAAAAGAAAAATTATATAATACATCATCACGCCTGTATTCCCCGAAGGGGTAGGCAGAGGTGCACTGCAGTGCGCCCACACTTCGCCGATGTATTTTGGTACTAATGTAATAGGGGCGAGCCTATTGCCATTATACCGGGCACATTCCCCCTCAATACGAGGGAGATTTGGGCCATAGTCCACCACACTGGCCCAGTGCGGGTTGATGAACTTCACACGCTATAGAAAGCTATAGACGTGCAGGTTTCCTCACGATGTTTACCTTCACCGTTCAGCAAGTGGTAATCATTGTTGAAAATGACATTCGCACATGAAAATTATCTCAGAGGTGCGGGCCTGGGATTTGAACTTGCACCCCTTACGTTCACGGCGGGCGTTTTTGCCCGCGAGGCTACCACTGCTTACTGTGTCAAATTTTATAATAAGATACCCCCAAATGGCAATAGGCTCGCTCCTTATTACATTGGGACCAAAATACATCGGCGAAGTGTGGGCGCACTGCAGTGCACTTCTGCCTACCCCTTCAGGGAATACAGGCGTGATGATGTATGTATTGATGTATTTTTAGTACGAATAATGGGCAAGAAACTCCATGGTTACTCCTTTCCTAGTAATGTAAATACAAATATGTACATTGGAGAAGTGCACCCCTGCCTACCCCTTACGGAATACAGGCGTGATGATGTATTATTGTTTTATTTCCAGGTAAAATCCCTCAATTCATTTTGGACACTGCGTTCGCGACGGTGATGCTGGACTACATCGTTCACGTCAGAAAATTCGTCGCAGAGTCGAAAACGGCGGGCAGATTCTGATGTAAACGACTGAACATAACGCATAACTTTAAAAGTATAGAGACCCATTTTGAAATTTTTGGTTTTCGAATATAAATCTTAAAGGGTCGTTCTAACGACCATTTTTCAACAACATTATTTTTGAGTTAGGTCTCTATACTTTTAAAGATGCGAAATACTATGTAATTAAGTTTTTTTTTTAAATATAATACAGGGTGTATTTGAAGTCCGAAATAATATCGACCAGTTGAAAGGCGAATTGGCTCAAGCGCCATTTAGGTAACTTTGCACGAAAACCCACTCAAAATTCATATACAGGGTGTATCAGAAGTCCGAAATAATACTGTGGGTGCATATACGGTAGCTCATGTGTAAATGCTTAGTGAAGACAGTTTATACCGAACTATCATAGTTTCTGAGTTATAGACTTTTGAATATTTGTCACAGGTATCGTGTTCTGGCGTTTGGGTACATCCATAACCCTATTCAGCAGTGTAAACTAAACTTGTGAGAGACGGCTACGATTATTCACAAAACAGAACATGCAATTTTACTCGAGATATTACGAGTTATAGAAATGGACGACGAAAAAAAGTAAAAAAAAAATTCTATCGAATGTCGATCAAATTTTTATACCATTCAGTTGTATACCCGATACTGATGCAAACGTCAAAGTACTATTTCGTACTTCTGAAACACCCTGTATATAACTCAATATCGTCCAACATGGCGCTTGAGTCACTTCGCCATCGATTATTTTACATACGTGTGTGGTTGTTGTAGTTGAAGTATATGCGCCAAGTTGTATATGCAAATAGGAATATTACATAATTTAGGTGTCGCATTTAAATCCTCTAATTGTCGCCGCCGGCAATTAGGAGCCAGACCCCGCGCACACATCATCAACTCGTCGCCGCCGTCCGCGGCACGTGTTGATTGATCCTCCCGACACGATCACCGGCCTCCTCGACCCGGGCGTTGAGAGGGCCACCAACACACCTACACCAGCCTCAAACAGACACCGATCTCGCCGTAGGTGCATCTTTGCACCTACGAGCGTAGTCACTACCTCTCCCCTCACGGTAACTGCCCAAGCCGAGGTCGTGCCCTCTGTGGCGCCCTTGAGCTAGTTGCCACCCCTTTCCGCCCTTAAGGCCTTGGTTGGAGTGCACTCTGCGCTCGCCACTCCTCCGGTAAAGCTGTAAAGGCCACCTCACGGCCAACAGCGTAAGTCCTTCAAAAAAAAAAAAAAAAAAACAAGTTACGTCAATAGGCTTGCAAACGTAAAAATATTATTTCGGACTTCTGAAAGGTAATGGAATAAGATGTGGAATGGCTGCATCTGTACTAGCTGGTATTGACAGTGTCAAGTAATTAATAGCAATAACAAATATTATTAAGGGGGTGATTCATTTGCGAGCCAACGAGCCAACGGTCTGAACCGTTGGCTCGTTGGCTCGCGTTGGTGATCCTTTTGCATACCAAACAGTCTACTCTCATCGTTGGCGAAGTAATGGCGTGCTCCCAGACGGAGATTTCGCATTTAGAACGAATTTCAAGCATGCACAAAGAGCCAGCGAGCAAGTCCGCCGGTTTTTAAGTCCGCAGACTTTTAAGTGCTCCATTGGCAGATTAGACCTTTGGCTCGCGAGTTCGTTGGCGAGCCGACGGTTTTACTCGCAAACGGATCACCCCCTTAAAATACCCATTATAAATAAATAAAAACCAGCCAAGTTCGAGTCGGAATCGCGCTCAAAGGGTTCCGTACCATTATCTATGAAAACGAGCAAAAAAACAAACACGTTTGCTGTATGAGAGCCCCCATAAATATTTATTTTATTCTGTTATTTAGTATTTGTTGTTGTAGCGAAAACAGAAATACATAATCTGTGAAAATTTTAACTGTCTAACTATCACGGTTCATGAGATACAGCCTGGTGACAGACGGACGGACAGCGGAGTCTTAGTAATAGGGTTCCCGTTTTACCCTTTGGGTACGGAACCCCAAAAATGGGATGACGAACATGACAAAGATGGTGGATGAAAAAAAAAAACAACCGTAAACAAAAAATACAAAACTTGCATTTATCATAAGTGACACGAAAATAATAATTTTAGTTTATATTATTAATGATAACCATTTCAGTGGTGTCAGCACGCATGTCAAGACAAGACCTCTGTCACGGATTGGCTTCAGTTTTTATTACTTTACATTTGACCGTCCGCGACGAGCGGCCAATTGACATGTCCGTTCTACTAATTCTTTATTCCGTGTACCGAATGCAATTATAATTTTAAATTATTTAAATTATAATTGCATTCGGTACACGGTAAAGATGATAAAACACCCACTAAAGATGATAAAATATTACTTTAAATCAACATGACAGTATAATTGAATGAATGATGACTGAATGTATATTCTCAATGAAGGAAATTTTAAAAAGATTTATTTTATCGAGGGATGAAAGGCTATTAGACTTAGTCGAAATTTTTCCAACTTTACAGCAGAAAGCATTCGACGCACAAAAAATCGTTCATTCGAAATATGTATACTATGCAATTTAAATAAGAATAGGAATGTCAATAACCTCTATCTGCAAGTGTCACATGAAAAGTATGGTTTGCAAAAAACTTATTTGCATATCAATAATTAACGGATTAGCGAACTGAAGTGGCAGTGGGCCGGTCATATCTGCCGCAGGACTGATAACCGTTGGGGTAGACTCGTCCTAGAGTGGAGACCGCGAATCGGCAAACGTAGCGTAGAACGTCCTGTGACCAGGTGAAGCGACGACATACGCAAAGCGGTGGGCAGAGGTTGGAGAAGAAGAGCCGAAGATCGGGCTCAGTGGCGCATCTTGGGAGAGGCCTACGTCCAGCAGTGGACTGACACCGGCTGATGATGATGATGATATCAATAATAATAGTACATACATCAAATATAATTAAAAAGGTTAAATTAGTAGAAAATTGTCTTAATAGAATATTTAATTATTTAAAGTCTTGATTAGATTTTTCACGTCACAATAATATGGCGCACAGTCGATCCTATTCTCATTTTAATCGCATAGTATCGTCCAAAAGTGTCGTTTAAGTGAAATAGCCTTCCACCCCTCGATATAACTCGTGTTCGTTGATTAAGTGACATTTGCTCTATGTCACTCAATGAACGAATGAACTGAACGGAAGTGATTTGAAACAAAAATGTGTAATTATGCGTTTCCTGTAAGTATATACATATATTTTAAGATTGTGTATTTAATATTAAGAATTTATCGGTTTAATTAGTTAACTATAAATTGAAATTAAACTATTTTACGGATTCTATCGCGTTTATTTACTATTTTATTTTCCCGACGTTTCGGCTGCTTTACAGCAACCATGGTCACGGGGGACTGAGGTGTTAGACGTCCTGATGTCATAGTTAATAACTGGGTACCCTCATATTTAGTTGTTGTTTGCGGTCCGATCCACGCAGAAAGTGCTCACAGTGTCTTGAGGTCTTGCAATGGTACACTTGGTTTTGGATTTAATCATATTGATTACTGGATCCCAAGTTGGTGGTAGCACCCAGCCATCTTCGTAAATCCGTAAAATAGTTTAATTTCAATGTATAGTATTCGCGTAAATATAAGAAAACAATAGTTAAATATATATATATAAAAATCAATGCCACTTTTCATTGTAATTTTATAACTCAAGAACGGGCTCACCTATCCAAGCCAAATGTTCAGGCTTTGTTCGGACTATTTAGTAGATGGTTTATGTGAAGTTTGCACAAAATCGGTCGAGCGGTTATTCATTTATCACATTTTTTGTAACAAATTAATTCAATGAATGGGTTAATACAAAAGAGTTAGTGTCACGAGTAACCATGGTAACTACAACTAACCACTAATTCTATTCATTGTCATACGTGCGAGCGAGACAGATAGTCATGTTTCAGTGGATTCTGACATTGTGTCAAATAGTCGATTGGCTCAAGGTCGATTTGTTATGTTATATATTAGTTAGACCAATATTTTTTTTTCTTAAGTAAGTATATAGATAATATTTTGTACAGTACAATCATGCTTTTATGTATTAAGTTCCGCACACACCGGGGCCCGGGCGTCACGACGCTTGCTGCAAAATATTTGCCAATATCAAAACGGACTCTGTGTTTATACGCATAAAGACTGAATTCCTGTCGACCACGCTGCAGGATTCTCACGCGTCATTGATGATTTTTTAAAAAAAAAAAGTATTAATAACAAAAGCCTAAGTGCACTAAATAGCTCCAAATAACTTTATAATTTCTTACATTTGGAGTAGGTGCCAATCTACGGTGTCAGACTAGGCAGAATTGGCACCGATTTTTTTTTCTAAATTCCTCAAGCACGTGTTTCTTTATTTTGTATTATTTCTTTATATTCACACACACATTTACAAAAGTGTCGTTACAACTTTTATTCTCACACACACATTTACAAAAGTGTCGTTACAACTTTTTCTCTCACACACACATTTACAAAAGTGTCGTTACAACTTTTACTCTCACACACACATTTACAAAAGTATCGTTACAACTTTTACTCTCACACACACATTTACAAAAGTGTCGTTACAACTTTTACTCACACACACACATTTACAAAAGTGTCGTTACAACTTTTACTCTCACACACACATTTACAAAAGTGTCGTTACAACTTTTACTCACACACACACATTTACAAAAGTGTCGTTACAACTTTTACTCTCACACACACATTTACAAAAGTGTCGTTACAACTTTTTCTCTCACACACACATTTACAAAAGTGTCGTTACAACTTTTACTCTCACACACACATTTACAAAAGTGTCGGTCGACACTTTTAGTCTTAATTTTTTCCGTCTAGCCCCCTTTCGCAACGCGCCAAAAAAACATTGACATGAGAACCTCCTCCTTTTTGAAGTCGGTTAATTACCTTTTTATATGTGTTAATGCAGGTCGTTTTGCTATTGGAAAATATTTAGCGGCAAGCGTCGTGACGCTGCAGTATGTAGGCGTCTTCATTGTGATTACTTACAGTGGCTTGAAAGGTATAATGGACCACATGTCATTTAAAAAAATGTCCCATTACACTTGCAAGACAGTGTACTTGTTAAGATATAAATGAAATAATACAATCTATACATACTAATTTTAAGGCAAATAAAACAATTTTTTATACGGTAATCACTTATTTTTATTTCTACATCGCCACGCATGTATTCCTCAAAGAGGTAGGCAGAGGTGCACCCAGTGCGCCCACACTTCACCGATGTATTTCAGTCCTCATGTAATAGGTGGCGAGCCTATTGCCATTATACCGTGCACATTTCTCCTCAATACGAGAGATTTGGGCCATAGTCCACCACGCTAGCGCAGTGCAGGTTGGTGAACTTCACACGCCTTTCTATAGACGTGCAGGTATCCTCACGATGTTTTCCTTCACCGTTCTAACTACTAACTACAGCCCTTTTTAACGTCCCACTGCTGGGCACGGGCCTCCCCTCAATGCGAGGGGGATTCAGGCCTTTGTCCACCACGCTGGCCCAGTGCGGGTTGGCAGACTTCACACATCGAGAACTAGTCAAGTTCCCTCAAACGTGCAGGTTTCCTCACGATGTTTTCCTTCACCGTTTCATAGCAAGTGATAATCTCGGATGAAAATGATATTCGCACATAAATCCCAGAGGTGCGAGCCGGGGTTTGAACCTGCACACTTTGATTTGCAAGGCGTGCGTTCTACCACTCGGCTACCACTGCTATACTCATACTGAATCACATTATGGGCAGGTACATACATAGCTGTCGCTCATGAGTCTAGGCTATTGTAGGTACCTACTTTAGTACCTACGTTTATTGTACACAAACTACACAGTAGGTATCTATCAGAAGTCCGAAATAATACTTTGGGTACCTACATATAGTTTAGCTCATATGTGGATGCTTAGTGAAGACAATTTAGGTAACTATCATAGTTTCTGAGTTATGGAGCTTTGAATATTTGTCACAGGTATCGTATTCTGGCCTTTGGGTAGCAGTGTAAACTACACTTATGTGGGGCTACTACCAATATTCACATAACAGAACATACGAATTTTACATAGGACTAAAGATATAAGGTGCGAGTTATAGAAATTGACGACAGAAAAAAAGTTGGAAAAACATGGTCGAATACCTATCGATCACAATTTTATACCCTTCAGTTGTTAGGTACACGATACTGATGCAAACGTCGAAGTATTATTTTGGACTTCTGAAATCCTATACAAATAAATACCGCCAGACAACACAAACTGACCGTACAATCCCAAACTAAGAAGAGCTTTTAGTCCTCCGGTGAAGCTGTAAAGGCCAACAGTAGTAGTCCATTCAAAATAAAAAAGCTTTTAGTAGCTATTGGTACTGTAGATACTCTACTACCGCCTGGGCGCGTTCCTAGTTACCCACTACACAAAAACCAGAGCCAATGCTGAAATTTCCCGCTGGCAGGATCGTACCCGCAATCTGGGCCCCAAGTCTGCTAACAATATCGTCGTGGAGTTGTTAGACTGCATTTTTAAGGAATAAAATCAACCATCAAATTATCTGTATAGCTAAATGGAAAGGTGGGTACCGGTATAGTCTACCATCAAACTCATTCAAGAGATCGTCACCTACCTACCTCACGGTAACTGCCCAAGCCGAGATCGTGCCCTCTGTGGCGCCCTTGAGCTAGTTGCCACCTTTTTCCGCCCTTAAGGCCTTGGTTGGAGTACACCTACTTACTTGAATAGGTAGATAAAACTTACTTGGTACGGAACTTCGGAAGTACCTACCTATATCGAGCGGTTAAAGGCTTTTAACCGACTCTTTTAACTTTACCGGAGTGCATGGTTAGGTACTCATTCGACGCAGAAAAAATCGCTGATTCCAAATATATAAGTCAATATTATTGAAATAAAACCATTTTACGGATTTTACCGCGTTTATTTACTATTTTATTTTCCCGACGTTTCGGCTGCTTTAATAACTGGGTACCCTCATATTTAGTTGTTGTTTGCGGTCCGATCCACGCAGAAAGTGCTCACAGTGTCTTGAGGTCTTGCAATGGTACGCTTGGTTTTGGATTTAATCATATTAATCACCCCTCGATATAATCTTTAAAAAAACATAGGTACGGGTCGAATTGAGAACCTCCTCCTATTTGGAGTCGGTTAAAAATGATCGCGCCTCCAGTATTTACCACCCTATTGTAGGGAGAAGGGTTCTTTAATTAATTACAAAATACCGCCAGACAAGCATAGATACCTACTAATCGTACCTATAATCCCAAACTAAGCAAAGCTTGTATGAGTGCCATACAATGGACTGGGGGCGATCCCAGTTAGCACGTATGTCGCGACAAGACGTTTGTCACGGATTCACTCGCTCACTCTCTGTCTAATTTCATACGAGTGAAAAAGACAACATCAAGATTCTGTGACCTAAGGCTAGTCTTGGGGCACATGCTACAATTACAGTTACCTACAGCCAAACTGGGGCAAATTCCAAAAGGTTATTTCCGAGATTGCAAGCAAGCCCTCATATTAGGACGTACGTATTGGGACGTACGTAGGTATTGAGAACAATGGTTTCCTTCTGTTTCCAGCTAATAGATTATGAGTGTATAGGTAGGTAAGTAAGTAGTATAGAACTTAACGAATATATTCGGAAATGGCCTTGTTGGAATTTGCTCTGTACCTACCCCGATTTTCGTGCGATCGAGATTCATCACTATTCGAGATATCTCGAAACGAAACGTCAAATCGTATGTATTTGTTTCATTCATTTGTTCAAAGAACTCTTTTTTATAAAGAATGCTTTGACAAAGTGTTGGAGGTAGTATTAATTATTCTAATTATAATACCACCCTCAATATTCTATACTTTTAATAACAAACACTGCGGTCCTCTGTACGGTAAAGTTCTACTGCACTTAACCTCAAATAAAATCGATAAACAAAATTTTCTCGCTTCGTAAAATCCCAAAATGTCCGACGAAGAGTCCATTATCGAGCTGCAATCGGCTTTACCCGCCAAAAACAAGAAGATCCCTAAAACCCCGTCCGAAGATATATTAAAGAAAAAAACGCCAAGATTTAATGAAGAATTTGAAAAGAAAGATGATAAAAAGCTAACTACCAAATCAATGATCACATTGGCTTTGGTCGATTTGCACACAAGAAAAGGCGTCTCCCTCTACGCAATCAAGAAGTATTTAAATGAAAAATTCAACTTTGACACGGATAAAAACAGTTTTTTGGTTAAGAAAACGATAAAAAAGGCAATCGAAGACGGACTGATCATGCAAACAAAAGGCATCGGCGCCTCCGGATCTTTTAAAATAGCGCCTGTTAAAGAAAAAAAAGCTAAACCGAAGAAGAAAAGCGAGAATTCAAAGAAGATAGAAAAGAAAGCTGAGAAGAGCGATGACGGTGGAACACAGACAATAGAAAAGAAAGAAAAGACGAAGAAACAGAAAATTACGAAGAAAGTAGAGAAAAAAAGTGGCAAAATTGATAAGAAAGTAACGGAGAAAGCTCCGAAGGCTAAGAAGCCGAAAGCTAGCGGTGAAATGGGGAAGAAAGAAAAAGTTAAAATGGCGAAGGGCATGCAGACTCCCGCCAAAAAGAAAGCGGCCATGATGAAACGAAAGAGCATCGGTTCTATCATTAAACCGCCAAAAATGAAGCCTAAAGCTAAAGCATAAAAACACATTAAATACGTACTTAGAATGTTATTATGTGATTGTTGATTTATATTTATGATTTAAAAGTTGATTATATTAATAAATGGAAATAGACGAAACAGTTTGATTTTTTATTTCAAAATAATGTTGTTAAAGACATCATCACGCCTGTATTCCCCGAAGGGTAGGCAGAGGTGCACTGCAGTGCGCCCACACTTCGCCGATGTATTTTTGGTCCCAATGTAATAGGGGGCGAGCCTATTGCCATTATACCGGGCACATTCTCCCTCATTACGAAGGCGATTTTTGGGCTATAGTCCACCACGCTGGCCCAGTGCGGGTTGGTGAACTTCTCACGCCTTTCTATAGACGTGCAGGTTTCCTCACGATGTTTTCCTTCACCGTTTCAAAGCAAGTGGTAATCTCGGATGAAAATGAGATTCGCACATAAGGCCAGAGGTGCGAGCCGGGGTTTGAACCTGCACACTTTGATTTGCAAGGCGTGCGTTCGACCACTCGACTACCACTGCTTTTTGTAATATGTAGGTACCTATTTATTAAATTTGTCCTTGATATTAGGTAATTACTTGATAATAGATAGCATAAATACCCGCTAACCGAAGGTGGAGCCATTCCTTATCTTAAAAAAAATAAAAACACCTCATCCGTTCCATATATTCCCCGAAGGGATAGGCAGAGGTGCATTGCAATGCACCCACACTTCATTCATGTATTTTGGACCAATATATACTTCTATATCTATACTAATCTAGGTAAACTAATATTATAAAGAGCAAAGATTTGTATTTTTGTATGTAACGAATTAACTTAAAAACTATAGGACCGATTTGAATAAATATTTTACCGTTAGAAAGCTACATTATCACTGAGTAACATAGACTATATTATAAACCTGTGCGAAGCCGGGACGGACCACTAGTGTAATAGATTAACCCTCAAAACCATGGAGATTGGTTAACTTCGCATGCCTTCCTATAAACTTCCTTAAAGGCCGGCAACGCACTTGCGATGCCCCTGGTGTTGCAGGTGTCCATGGGCGGCGTTGATCACTTACCATCAGGTGAAACGTCTGCTCGTTTGCCTCCCTATCTCATAAAAAAAACAAAAACTTGTCGATTCCCTCACGATGTTTTCCTTCATTGTTCAGCAATTGGTAATCATGATTGAAAATTGACACATGAAATCTGAACATCCAAGAAGTAGGAGCCTTGGATTCGAACGGCGCCCCTTAGGGTCAGACATTAAAAAGGGGGGGGGAAATTATAAGCTGTGTTTTTTATTATCAATGTAATTAGAAGTATTTGTGTTGTATCCTACTACTACAGCCCTTTTAACGTCCCAGTGCTGGGCACGGGCCTCCGCTAAATGCGAGGGGGATTCAGGCCATAGTCCACCACGCTGGCCCAGTGCGGGTTGGCAGACTTCACACATCTATCGAAAACTAGTCAAGTTCCCTCAGACGTGCAGGTTTCCTCACAATGTTTTCCTTCACCGTTTTATAGCAAGTGTCTCGGATGAAAATGAGACTCGCACATAAATCCCAGAGGTGCGAGTCGGGGTTTGAACCTGCACACTTCGATTGCAAGGCGTGCGTTCGACCACTCGGCTACTGCCTTGTATCCTATCCTTTTTTTAGCCTATTTTTGTGTCCCACTCCTGGGGTGGAAGTCTGTAAACACTATCGTTGTGGTTTTGCTATGACTTCATATTTTAAGGCACGAAAACAACATGTTTTATCAATGGTAGATAAAATACTACCGATGGAGACATTAGACATTGTCTCCTTGAAGCCATTGGACTAGTTATATTTTATCTACCATTGATAAAATATGTTGTTTTCGTGCCTTAAAATATGAAGTCATAGCAAAACCACAACGATAGTGTTTACAGACTTCACCCCCTGAGCAAAGGCCTTTCCTTTAGTCCTCCACACACTGCGGTCTCGTGCTGTTTGTTACCAAGTATTACCCGCAAAGGTGACTAGATCGTCTTACCATCGTCGTTTTGGTGTTCCCCGGCTGCGGTGGCCGTTGCTTGGGGTCCAATTTGTAATGATCATATCCTACCTACTCATATTTATTATACCTATATGTGCAAGTTTGTGTAATTAAGAAAACCACATTGTAATGCAAATAACATGTAAATCCTTATTGGAAAAAAGCAACCATGGAGTTTCTTGCCCATTCTTCTCCATAGGAATTGCATTCCGAATGGGTGGTAGAGATACTATTAATACTATTTTTTTTTTACTGACGATTCACAAGTGCCTGTATTGGTTTACATGAATAAAAACATTCTGATTCTGATTCTGTGAGGATGGATGTTTACGTACTCTTTCACGCAAAAACTACTAAACGGATTTTGATGAAACATTAAAGTATTATTGTTTATACATCTGAATACATCATAATAACATACCTATAGACGGATGACGTCGCGGGTAGAAGCTAGTATTTATTAAAGCAACTAACGAAAGACGTATCATGATATTATCAGTGGACTTTTAAATTTTAAATTCCTCCTTCTATAAGGGGGAGACATAAGTCCTAGGCACTTATTTTAACTCGGTTACCTAATAAGAAAAATATTAAAGTTTTTTTGTACGAAAATTGAAATAGGGTAGGTCAGGGTTTTATGGAGCACACTCGATTATTATACAATTTTCCTAATATTTTGCATAACTAACTACAGCCGTTTTAACGTCCCAGTGCTGGGCACGGGCCTCCGCTAAATGCGAGGGGGATTCAGGCCATAGTCCACCACGCTGGCCCAGTGCGGGTTGGCAGACTTCACACAGCAGGTTTCCTCACGATGTTTTCCTTCACCGTTTCATAGCAAGTGATAATCTCGGATGAAAATGAGATTCGCACATAATCCCAGAGGTGCGAGCCGGGGTTTGAACTTGCACACTTTGATTGCAAGGCGTGCGTTTGACCACTCGGCTACCACTGTTATTTTGCATAAATATATGTAATTATTTTGTTACCCAATATTTAACTATTCTGTTATAGTAAACTATTAAACTAGTCAACTACCTCGCAATTCGTTTATTATTAAAAATTATTTAAACATATCTAATTACATTTTTTTTCTGTTTCAGTCTACTTAAAGTTATGACACATGATTGTCTTCCTTACTATTATGGAGTGCTTGTTTAATTGATCATGCATCTTCCATAAATTTTTCGTGTCTTTCCTCCGGTATATCTTTACCTATAGTAGGTAATGATTTCTCAATCATCACGTTTGTTTTTCCGGAAGGGTAGGTAGGTAGATACACTGCGGTGCACCCACTCATAGCCAATGTATTTTTGGTCCCAATACAATAGAGGGCGAGCAATTTGCCGTTAAAACGAGCCCTTTTGTAGGAGGGAGATTTGAGCCTTAGTTCACCACGCTGGCCCAATGCTGGTTGGTGAACTTAACACGCCTTTTTATAGACGTGCAGGTTTCTTCACGATGTTTATCTTCACCGTTCAGCTTAGTGATCATAATTTTTGAAAATTACATTTGCACATGAAATCGAAGTTTTTTTTTTTTTATGAGATAGGGAGACAAACGAGCAGACGTTTCACCTGATGGTAAGTGATCAACGCCGCCCATGGACACCTGCAACACCAGGGGCATCGCAAGTGCGTTGCCGGCCTTTAAGGAATGAGTATGCTCGTTTCTTGAAGATACCTTTGTCGCATCGGTCCGGGAACACCGCTGCAGGAAGTTCATTCCACAATTTGGTGGTGCGAGGGAGAAAATTCCAGTGATTCGCAGATGCGAGTCTGGGGTTCGAACTTATACACCTTCTAAAGGAAATATTGTTTATAAATTGAGCTTACTACGGTCTAGTGAATATAAAGTAAGTCAGGTATTTTGGTTTTTTTTTCATTAGACAGAAATAATATTGTTACGAATTCTAGATTTGTTTCCGACGGCAAACGTTCTCTGTAAGAAAAAATATGTCAACTCTTGTTTATGTCATGTCATGAGGCGTGAATCATCGAGAACAAATATGTATTACAATTATATGATGTATCAACAATAAATAAACTATTACAATGAACACGAACTCTTAATAATGTCAGCAGATAGGCCCAAATCGCATGAATAATTTATAATATCGGCCATTCTACATCTATGACATCACATCACTCGTGTTGATAGTCTTTACAGAAATTTTAACCATAACACAATGAAATAAAGTTGATAGTGAAATAAATTACAATAATAATAGTCGTTTCCTCAATCACCCGTCAGTTTAAATCTGAAAAAAAAATGTGCCCCGTCTCGTTTTAGCGGTGGACGGGAAGTCATAAGTTAGAAAGAGATGGTTAGCTGTTTGGTAGCAGCCGTTCTAAACGGTGCGAGGATATTGGGGTCAGGGAACGTGTTTGAATTTCGAAACACGTCCCGTCCAATGCGGTGCGTTGTATTTCACTGTATTATCATTGGTTAGGCCGCCATGGTACCAGAAACGCAAGGTTACATCAAAATCGATAGTATTCTGTGTCGTTGGCGACGTCTTCCGTCGACATTGTGCTGTCGTTTGGAGTTTTGTGGTGCGGGTGCGCTACACCGTGGCCGTATCTTTTATGTTATTCGTGCAGCCATTACGATTCGAAAGATGTCCGGAGTCACTTTAATCGTGACGTTTTAATACGTTTTCTATAGTTTTTTGACATTTTGGAGGTGTCCATCGTTGGGAATCTTTGACGGTAAGATTTTTACACATTTTAATGTATAAACATTTGTGTTTATTATACGTTTACTGCATGTTTCTTGGTAATAACGTCAAAAAATCATTTTACGTCCACGCAGCGTGTTGTAGCACTGAAATAACTTTGAATTTTGACCGTGACGTCACGGTAATTCGTAATTGGAATCCAATTACAGATTATGTTACTGTCAAAAACAATTTTTATATTCTCATAAATACTTTTTAGTATGAAAGTACCGTTTTTATAGATGGGCACAATGTCATATTACAAATTCAAGATGATTATTAGCTTATCTAATTAATTAATAATGTTCGTACATAAATCTCCTCACCAATGTATTAAATATACCTATTAACATAATATAATGTATCATGGCTTCATATAACTAATTCGTAATGACATATACAATTTCAAAGATTCTTATTTCAATACGCTAAAGGCTAAAATACTGTATGTTGTGCATTTTGATTGGATGGCATCTTGTGTCTCTTTCTAACCATCCTCATTTATGTGTAGGCGTCTCTTTCTGGCATGAATGGCAACTTATTTATAGAGAACTCGGCGGGGTATGCTGTCCCCTGTGGCGCCCTACATTCAAACTAGAGATGTGATTTGTGACGTGTAAGTTTATCGATAAAATAAAGTTCTTATCGATATTTTGTTTTTTTTTGCGTACGTCAGCAATTAGGCGTATCTACTAAGTAGCTAATGTATCACATAAAACTTACATTTTTATTATTGAAGTAAAATTCGTGCATCGTAGGCCTAAACAGATTTTTCATAAAGGATATCCATAAAGGATTTTCCGACGTAAAAAAGGCCTAGACCGATTTAACAGTTGTCGCGGAAATTGAACAAGTAGGAAATGTATCCACCACTCACCTGCACTTGAGTAGCCGCTTCTTCGGGGTACCCCTGGTGGAATGATGGTTAGCTCACTGATTGCTGTCAAGGAACCTTAGTCTCGTACTTGCACTCGATAGGTTTATGTTTAGATGATAATTGGTAATTATTTGGATTATTTCTCGTGGAGCGCGCGTTGACTGCGTCTCGACGCGAACGGTCGGTTAAAAATTTGTTACTGTGTAGAGGGCAGCACTTGTCGCTGCGTAAGGTGCGTTGAGATATAGTGGACAGATACATTCCTTGTTGAAAATAATAATACGCTTGTGCTAACAAATTGAAAACAAAGAAAAATATAAAGATATGAAACAACAGTTAAACTGAACTTTGACTTTGGTTAAAGGCTAGTACCTACCAACACTCAAATAAAGCATTTAGCTACAAAATTATAATCGTAACTAAATAAAAGTTTACATCTGAAAATCTAGTTCATTCTATGTTCGTCGTAGGTTCATCTCATGTTGACTCTCTATAAAAGATACCTTTATTTTTTTTTCATCAAGTTAGACACCCTCACTTGATATAGTATTTTGAAGCTTGATTCTTGGTTCTCGAAGCAATGATTTTAATTATTTTACTTTTTAAGGCATGAATCCAACATCATTTTTCAATGTAAGATAGAATATGACTAGTCTTATGGCTTCAACACGACAATGTCTAATGTCTACGCTATATTCATCATAAATTATGTTGTTTTCATGCCTTAAAAATGAAGTTTGAAGTTGAACAATTGTCTTAGTAGACTTGATAATCTTTTATGTGTTTTTTTAAACTGTATTTAGCTTCAAACTTGATTTAATTCATGACTGTAAGTGTGTCCTAATTAATGAATTTTGAGAAAAAGCTATGTGAAAGTTCAACAAATCTATAGTTTAGCCATAAACAAAACTGCATTTTTGGCGCCATCTTTTAACTTTTTTTAAATTCTAATGATTAGAATAAAATTTAAAAGACTAGTGACATTCAGACAAAATTCTATAAAAATAATAGTGACATTCCGTTATATTATGTTCCTGTACCCTTCAGTTGACAGTAACAACTGGTTTAGCAGCCAGTGCTAAACCGCGATTGATAGCATAGCTTAGACAAAATCAAACACCTATCGATCTCGGTGAAACGCAACCCTACCGAGATTCAGAATTTCAAAAAAGGCACAGCTACAACTAGCGGTAAATGGCTTACTATACATTTGGACACTTTGTGTATGCCTAATTCAAATACTCAGAAAACTACCTATTGATAAACGAAGAGGAAAATCTCTATAATTCCATCTGTTTATTATTATGTGAACATGAGTTCAGGAAACATGTTAATTGAATAAGGAAAAACAATAGCACAAAATAAATATGTAAACAAAATAAATATAACTATAATTAAAATATACATCGATAACCAAACCGCAACACTAGCAGAGATAAAAAAAATAAAATGTCTACCGCTGTTCGCAGTAAAGCGATTATTATTACAAATCTACATACAACTGATTCTAAACTTTATATTCTTGAAGTAACGGTACAATTTTCTTTGCCATACCTAAATACCTTTGTGTCCGAAGGGAGATACAGTTCCGCCATTGTGTTTTAGACTCTATGTGATTGGTAATAAGGTTTATATTATATAGTTGTACATATGATAATGAAAGCAAATAGCCCGGTATCTCTGAATGATTTACGAGGGGCTAAAGATGGTGGATGAAAGCAAAAAAAAAACTACGCTCGATCCCTATTTTAATCGTGTTTTTGTTAGATTGTCACTCGCTTTCTCCGAAAGTACTGTATCGATTTTGATGTTATCGATAATTTTTACAATCAGGCATTTTTTTTACACAACGCATTTGTTATTTTTTTATTAAATATCGCGAAATTTGTTATTAGGTACTATGCAAATATTTTACTGTTAACTTGTTATTCTTAGTAGTAAAAAAAACAATTACCTCAGTATTTCATTTAAGTATGACTTCTGAATAAAAGTTATAATAATACGTAGAGTAAAGTTAACTCTTAAGGTACTAAAATCCCACAGCAATATTACAATTCAGATTTTGTGACCTCTTTGGTAATACGAACAATTTAAGTATCTTACTAAAGCTATAATAGTTTTGATAGATAGGAGTATGTTCCAATTGTCCCCAACCTCCCCTTTGAAATCAAATTGCCAGATATTTACAATCAAATTACTTTACAGATTAAAACACTATTATAGATGATATATTTATTAGATTTATTAGATAGATTTAAATGTCTATAAATTTGAGACTAAATTTATTACGTAATCCAAATACTTGCAATAAAGCCAAGTCAAGACATATTTTCGCCAATACCGAAAAGAACTTTATGTCGATATGGATAAAGATTAAATTTGTGTGGTAAAAGCTACGCGGCCACACGACAATATTCGTTCGCACCATCGATGACATTTCGCTGAAGAATGAGCCTTTTGCTTCAGGTATTAGAGTTCATTTTGTTACGGTAAAAAATTGGTCGAACAAAAGTTTTTTGCACCTGTGATTTAATAGATGCGAACATTATGTCTACAATTGACAAACACGTTATTGGAAATGAAGCCTTTGTGAATTTGAAACGTTTTTAGCAGACATGGAGCCCCAGTTTGGGTGCTTCTGGGACCGCCCCCAGTTTCTATCCCAAACGTTTTCAAGTTTGCAACCATTTGTTATTGTTCCCGTGATTTGAGATAGATGTCGCTGGTTGTATCAATATAACGAGGGGTGAAAGACTAAAGGCGTAATTTAGCTCACCGCAAATGTTACGAGCCTTTTTAGCCTACGAGGGTAGGCTATTTAACTCAAGCGACATTTTTCTAACTTTACAGGAGAGTATACTCGTCTACGACGTTTTGGTACCTACTCTTATGTATGGCAGTGAATGTTGGATTTGGCAAAAGAGGCATGAGAGTAGTGTGAATGCGGTGAAAATGCGTTCCTTACGGAGTATGTGTGGTGTCACCATTGCTGACCGGTTTAGGAATAGCAAGATACGAGATGAATGTAAGCTGAAGGATGATGTGGTGACCAAGATTGAGAAAAGTATGCTGAGGTGGTTTGGCCATGTAGAGAGGATGAATGAAAGTAGACTGACGAAAGAAATATACCAGGCAAACGTGAGTGGAAATGTCGGAAGAGGGCGCCCCAGGAGGACCTTTCACGACCAGATTAACGGTCTCTTCCAGAAAGGTCAAATCCGTAGCACTCTAAACCGACGGAAGTGCATGAAAAGATGTATGACTGTGGATGAAGCGAAAGAGGTTTGTCGGGATCGTAGCGTGTGGCAAACGGTAGTCTCTGCCTACCCCCATGGGATACAGGCGTGAGTATATGTATGTATGTATGTATGTATGTATGTATGTATACTCGTCTATCGCAGAAAAATTAGCTGATACCAAATATGTACTAAGTCAATATCGCCCTAAAGTATTGTTTAAAACAAATAGCCTTTCACTTCTGTATATAAATATAATTTATACTTACAATAATACATCATAATACCTGTAATCCCTAGGAAGAGGTGCACTGCAGTGCACCCACTCTTTGCTGAAGTATTTTGGTTGTATTATCATAGTGGCAAGCCTATTGCCATCAGGGCCGTCTTAAACTAGGCCCCAAATTCTTGTGTGCCCAAGGGGGGGCCCTTTTGGAAAGTAAAAAAGCGAATTATAACAACATTTTTTAGGGTTCTGTACCCAAAGGGTAAAACGGGAACCCTATTACTGAGAGAGACTTCGCTGTCCGTCCGTCCGTCCGTCTGTCACCAGGCTGTATCTCATGAACCGTAATAGTTAGAGAGTTGAAATTTTCACAGATGATGTATTTATGTTGCCGCTATAACAACAAATACTAAAAAACAGAATAAAATTAATATTTAAGGGGGCTCCCATACATCAAACGTGATTTTTTTGCCGTTTTTATAGATAATGGTACGGAACCCTTCGTGCGCGAGTCCGACTCGCACTTGGCCGGTTTTTACTAAGTTGTTGTAAAACCTTCTGATAAGATTACTGATTTGTGAAAAATGTGTAATGTGCCCGACAAAGATGTTTTGAGAATAAATGTGTGAGAGAAATTGCCGGTCCTTCGGGGCCCACTGAGAATGGGGACTCCGGGCACGGGCCCCGTGTGCTCTTATGGTGAAGACGGTATTGATTGCCATTATACCGGGCACATTCTCCCTCAATACGAGGGAGATTTGGGCCATAGTCCACCACGCTGGCCCAGTACAGGTTGGTGAACTACACACGCCCTTCTATAGACGTGCAGGTTTCCTCACGATGTTTTCCTTCACCGTTCAGCAAGTGGTAATCAATATTGAAAATGATATGAATAGTTAAATTGCATTGCAAGGTGAAAATATCTAATGTCTACTACTACTACTACAGCTCTTTTAACGTCCCACTGCTGGGCACAGGCCTCCCCTTAATGCGAGGGGGATTCAGGCCATACTCCACCACGCTGGACCAGTGCGGGTTGGCAGACTTCACGCATCTATCGAGAACTAGACAAGTTCCCTCAGACGTGCAGGTTTCCTCACGATGTTTTCCTTCACCGTTTCATAGCAAGTGATAATCTCGGATGGAAATGAGATTCGCACATAAATCCCAGAGGTGCGAGCCGGGGTTTGAACCTGCACACTTTGATTTGCAAGACGTGCGTTCGACCACTCGGCTACCACTGCTACTCAATGTCTACACTACTCATATTCTAGGTACCATTGAAAAAAGATGTTGTTTTCATGCCTTAAAAAATTGAGTCATAGCAACTGCACGACAATAGTATTAGCAGACTTGGAGCCCTGGTGTGATGATGTTATTGTCTTTATAATTGTAGATGCAGCAACCCATGGGCCAGCAGGAACAGCTGTGTCAGCAAGCCATGCAGCAGCAGATGATGCTGTGTCCAGTCAGATTCGTGTACGAGACCCAGATCCTGGTACCACCTGGTAAGACGTCTATAACAATGATAAAACTATACAAAAAAGTCCTAAGGCATAGGCGGAGGTGTTCTGACGTCTGGGTAATAGGACTAGTGTGTAATTTAACTCACCGCATATGGTATGAAAGGCTGTTCGACATAAGCGACATTTTTTTAACTTTACCGAAGAACATAGGTACTCATTCGACGCAGAAAAATTAGCTGATTCCAAATATGTTTATTAGCCTTATCGCCCAAAAGTTACCATTACTTAATACCAGTAAATAAAGTTAGGCTGTATTCTTAAACTTTTTGTAATCTTCGTTCTACTTACGGCTAATATCTAAAACTTTACCTCAAGTTATGTGTGTTTTCGTCAGCTTGTTTTCACCGTTTTAACCTTCTGTAACTTTCCAGGTGACCAAATACAACCGAACCAGACCTTCATCATCAACCCACAGAACCCACCACCATGGGTGCAAAACAGGCAGATACAAAACCAAGTAGTCTACCTTCAGCAGCTCCCAAGCAACATTATACCGTCGACCCAACAGCATATGGACCAAAATCAATTGTATCTACAACCGAACTTCGCCAACTATATCCAACAGCCAATGTTGACGCAGAACCAAGAGATACGGTCCGTGAATATGGTTCCAAGTGTGATGCAGAGCGAGAGGAATGTTGGGCAGAGTATGCCAAACACGAATCAGACACAAGCCAATCCCCAGATGATTCAGAACCAGATTAACCTGAACAGACAGATGCCAAACCAAACAATAGAACCACAGAGACAGTACATCAGACCACAAATGACCCAACAAACGGTAACGAGGCCAATAATGACAATGAATCATATGCAACACATGCCAATACAACAAACATTTGCGAACATGCCAAATGTATTGCAACAAGTTAATTATGGACAAACGTTCTCGCCCAATGTTGGCCAACCGAGAGCGATAACCCAAGGTATACAACGACAAATGCCAAGTAATACGCCGAACACAGTCAACGTACCACCAGTAAATAAAGTTAGAGACACAACGCCTGTTGATGGCAACAAGATTATGAATAGTAATAATGGACAGGGTGTACCTATTGTTAACATTAATAATCAAGTAGCTAATGCTAGGAATTTCCTACCGAATTACACTTACAGACCAATACAGCCCAGACCTCAAGTTAGACACAATACTGCGCAAATACAAATTAAGCCAGTACAAAATCAAGCAATGTTTACTTCAAAAAATATCCCTAATAATATTACCAATAATATATACTTGGGTAGAACAGATAATATAGCAAATAGAAAGAGAAAAAGCGAATCTCCTGATGAAATACAAAAGAAAATGGCGGTCGCTAAACCAAATTACATTCCTGTTACACAGAGTATTACAGTAACAAAACTAAGCAACGAAATAGGTATTAATACAAGTCCTGTGCATATAATGAACAATAAAAACATTGTATCTAATAACACAAGTCTCAATACAATGCTTCAAATGTATCCTAACAACGCACAAATAGTTAAAATACCTGATCAAGTACAAAAAGTAAATGAGAATCTAGCAAAAGTTGGTGAAACTACAAATATAAATGTTCCTACGACTGAAAGAGACAAATTAATTAGAAATACAGTATTCACGCAAGCTAGAGGTCGAGTGCTCCAAGATAAAAGTGAAATTAATCATGATATGACATCACAAACCGCGGAAGTTGAATTAAAACCTGAAAAAACAACACATGTTGTTGTTAAAACGACTGACAATGAGACACAGACGAATGTTAACGATGAAACAAAGGCTACAGTAACGGTAGCACCTGTGAGCAATCCTGAAATCATGAAAAAAGAAGTAGACATTAAACCGGATGTTACTAATGATAATTGTAATTTAGTAAAAGAGGAAATAGTTGAAAAAAATGATAAAGACGTAGCGAATGATGAGAAATTAGACGATAGAGATAGGATAATATTGAAACAAGACAGGGACTCGATATTGACTCATGTTTTAGATGGGTACGTGATACAGGAATCGAGTTTTGCATTTCCGGTAAGGGCCAAATATAAGGTGTTATCAACTGAGACGTTGTTACGCGCAGAGCATCATCAGTTATTAGCAAGCGCGTAAATTACAATTCTCACAGATTATTAGTCTGAGAAATTTAGTGACAAATGATTTGTTGATTTTCGTGTTTTAGTGAACTTCACACGTAATTCTATAGACATGTAGGTTACCTTACGATGTTTACCTTCGCCATTCAGCGAGTGGTGTTATCAGATATTATACTCATTTGCTTAGGAGAACTAAAAATCTCAGAGGTACGAGCTCTGAAGGAACCTTTGAAACTTTTGAACCTGCATCCCTTGCTTCGAAGGGGGATCTTACAACAGAAACTATAATTGTTAATTAGTATATGGTTGTTTTAGTATATAGTTATATAGTTTAGGTTGTAGTATATCTTGTTTTTTTTATGGATTGAATTGAATTCTATAAATTTTAGTTTAAGTTATTGTAGCGACACTTATAATCACGCCACAAACAGAAATACTACAATACGGTAATAGATGGCACTGTAAGCAATGCACGATATCGCATACAAACCTGAATCGCGATAGAAAAGTTCTCAACCAACTTACTACATATACGATCCCGACATGAACCGTAACACCGACCACCTTAACCAATAAATTATTACCATAAAGACCACAGAGTGTTTCATCTATATTTATGTATTTATGCCATTACAGATAAGAAAACCTCTAAAGGAGAAGACTCTTATCACAAACGCGAAAGATGGACAGATAGACAGTATGAAAGAAGAAAAACCACCTATAGATCTTCCGCTGTTGCCATTTCATTATTTACATCTCAATCATGAAAGACTGCAGGAAACTAATGAGAAGAACCATGAGACTGATGATAAAGGTACAGATTCTAACCACCAAGTGGTAGGCACAGGTGCACCACGGTGCACCCATTCTTCGTCGATGTATTTTGATGTGAAACATCTAATGGCGCGCTTGGCGAGTGACAGCGACTGTTGATGCCGCGATGCCGTGATCCCAAAACTTTGAGCAGCTTCGTGGCTCCTCGGTTCTTTCCGCCGCTTAGACTCCGCCCAACGGCTGACTCCGCTCACTCGCCGCTACGACGTTTATGTTTTATGTTTCACATCTGCCAGGCGTCCCGTGACGGCTTAGTTTTTAGTCTTAGTGTAATCGGGGGTGGCCATGTTGCCATTATAACGGGCACATTCCCCTTCAATACGAGGGAGATTCGGGCCCTTTGTGGGTTGTTGAACAAAACATGCCTTTCTTTAAACGTGCAGGTTTCTCAGAATATTTGCCTTCACCGTGCAGCAAGTGGTAATCAATCATGATTGAAAGTTATAGGTACCACCACTTGTCTTGCAGGAATGTTTTTAAAAAAAAACTATCAGTTTCGTCAAAATCTCTCTGAAAATGACAATAATGTTGCCAACTTTAAGGTTGCCTGGTAGAGATCACTTTTAGTTATAAGGCCGCCCATTGTTGCACTTAATTATTATTTTCTATTGTATATTAGCCGAGCGGTAGAACGCACGCCTTGCAATCAAAGTGTGCAGGTTCAAACCCCGGCTCGCACCTCTGGGATTTATGTGCGAATCTCATTTTCATACGAGATTATCACTTGCTATGAAACGGTGAAGGAAAACACCGTGAGGAAACCTGCACGTCAGAGGGAACTTGACTAGTTCTCGATAGATTTGTGAAGTCTGCCAACTCGCACTGGGCCAGCGTGGTGGTCTATGGCCTGAATCGCCCTCGTATTGAGGGGAGGCCCGTGCCCAGCACAGGGACGTTAATAGGGCAGTAGTCGATGTATTTCTCTAAGAGATGGAACAATAAAGTGTTATCTATCTATCTAAACAACAGTTTAAGAGGCGTGGTAATGGGGAGCAATTTTTGCATCATCGACATTTATCTCTAACTCGATATATTTCGAACGACAAAATTAGTCGTATTTGTCGTTTTGTTTCGACATAATGTCGAATTATTCCTTCTATGTTTCGACATATATGTCGAATAATACATTCCTGTCAGATAGGCCGCTTGTCCTTTCTGCTGTGTTATTATTTAGAATAAAGAGCTCTAAAATCAGCCAAAAGTTATGGCTGATTTTAGTTCACTGTTGCGTTGAATTATAAGGAAAACATATTAAAGAAACCTACCTATATTTTAAGGGTTATTAAATCCCTTTTAAAATCATATTGTATATATGTTATAAATTTATTATTTCGTTTATTTTCAGGTAACCCTTTCTCTCGTCTGCATAACACAACTGTCAAATCTTGGACGGTAAGTTGATCTTTGGAAGATTTGATTGTTTCATTTTAACATCATCCCTCTAAGCTAGGGATGTGAAAAATAATCGATTTTATATTATTATATTAATCGATTTTTTTTTCTTACAAACGATTTTTAATAATCGATTCTCTAAATATTAAAAATCGATTTTATACAAATTGATTAATTCCAAAGAGAGAAAAAACTATTATTTAGTAATCGATATATTTCCGTCCAAGTCACATATTTCCGTCCGAATTTTGTATACAGAGCCATCTGTCAGGGATGTGAAAAACAATCGATTTTTATATTAATTAATTATTTTGAAATTAAACTATTTTACGGATTTTATCGCGTTTATTTACTATTTTATTTTCTCGACGTTTCGGCTGCTATTATTTTTTTGTTATAATCGATCTTTAATAATCGATTCTCTAAATTTGAAAAATCCATATTTTACAAATCAATTTATTTTAAAGGGAGAAAAATCGATTATTTATTCATCGATTTTTTCCCCTCCAAGTCACATCCCTACCTAAGCCCAATACCAAAACGAACTGTACCTATTAGCTCACAGATACATTTTTCAACGCGAAACGGGAGTGAATTTTGACGCGTGTTCTCCATCGTAGAAATACAAGCTTTGTACGCATTCATACAGAGTACATTTTCAAACAAAACAATTTTTGTTTACAGGTTAACGACTTAGCGAAACATCTATCGAAATTCGATTGGAAAGAGACTGTATCGTTGTTTCAAGACCATGAAATAGACGGGCAGTCCTTGTTCCTGGTTTCCAAGTCCCAACTCCTCACTATTGGGGTGAATGAGAACCATGCTGATGTCATTTGTGAGTTTGTCAAAAGCTAAGTGGTGGGACATTGACTATAACAAAATCGATTACGTTAGTCGATTTTCAAGTCCGATTCGTAGTCGATTATAAAAGTTGCAGTTTTATTGATATTTCTGTTAATGCACTAATTTACTATTTTACTATTTTATTGCTGTTTTCTTACACATTATGGCTGTGGTAAGGATAGTTATAAGAACAGTGGAGTTAGACAAGATCATTGTCACGGAGTTGCTCGCTCGCTCTCTGTCTAATATCATACGAAAGAAAGAGACAACATCATGATATTCCGTGACATACATCTAGTCTTGGCGCACATGCTACAACTAGTGCGCTAACAGGATTAGGACCAAATTAAAATGTATTCCGTAAATGTATATCGTGGGGTGAAAGGCAATTTGACTTAAGCGACACTTTTGGGCGATATTGACTTTTATACATATTTAGAATTTTTTCTGCGTCGAATGAGTATGCTCTCCTGCAAAGTTTAAAAAAATGTCGTTTAAGTCAAATAGCTTTTCACCCCTCGGTATGTTTAAAAAAATAGTAACTTATTGTACATAGATTAGTTAAAATATATTTCGATATGAATGCAATAAAAACGATTAGTCGATTAAATCGACTTTTTTAACTTTCTTGTAAGTTGTGTTAGTAAAAACTATTTGTTGTATATAGTTTAGTTTAAGGCAATTTTAACCAAGTTATCTTATTAAGTTCTAGCTTAATTGTATTTTTAAGTATTATAATAAAAAATAATGGGACTTTTGTTTTTTTAACCTATATTGTCCCACAGCTGGGCAACGGTCTCACTTATTTCGCTCTTTTGTGACAAAAACCAAAACACCGAAATAAATAAACAGTTTATTAAAACCAAACACCGAATTAAAGACAACGTCAGTACGAATGAAAACACAAAAAAATATATAAATCGATAAATCATCACAATCGACTAAACTCACCAATCGAAGAACAATCGATCACCGTAACACAACACTAATTTCTCCTCGTCGTCTTTCCCATAAAATTTACGACCTGCGCAAACGGCGCGAACTTCCCGCGCCTATTTCTTTTTTTCATACCTAACTCTTGCAGCACATCGGATTCGGCGACCGACGAATCCATATTTTTCGAGCCAATCTCCTCGGAAAAATCTTCACTGTCATTCTTCTCCGTATCTGACAGTTCCCTAAACGTCCTTGCATATTCTATTTTTGATCTATTTATCATAGATTCGCGGCGTTGCATCGATTCCGGTGAGCCGAATTTCGCGTGTTCCGTCGGTTGGCACATCAAAGTGTCATAAAAATATCTATCGGCTCGGCCTTCGGCCTTCGATCGCTGTTTTTCGTCGTCGGAACTTTCGTTTGATGACGGCAGTTGGGGTGACCCTGGGGATGACTTCTTGTGGATTCTTGAACTGTTAATTAATATAGCATCATCATCACGCCTGTATTCCTAGAAGGCGTAGGCACGCTTCATCGATATATTTTGATACCAATGTAATAGGGAGCGAGCTCATTGCCATTATACTGGGCACAATCTCCCTCAATACGAGAGAGATTTCGGCCTTCCACCACGCTGACTTAGTGCGAGTTGGTAAACTTCACACGCCTTTATATAGACGTGTCAGAATGTTTTCCTTCACCGCTCAGTAAGTGGTTATCATTATTTAAAATTACATTCACACATGAAAATCTTAGAGTTGCGGGCACGGGATTTGAAGTCGCTCGCCTTGCGTTCTACCTCTGCTTATGTCTAACTGTTAATTATGACATGTATATTTCTATTTTATTTTTGTAGATAAGTTTAATCAATATCATTTTCAACTTTCAAATACCAAAAATCTGTAATATTCTCATCAATTTTAATAAAGCGAGAACGATTGGGTTACCCAATCAATTTGAAATAAGGGTTACGCCAAAGAAGTGTAACCCAATGTCATTTATGACAATATTGTTTGGTAAAGGGTTTGGAAACTATTGCTTACCATCGCTTGATGTCTCCAGGGGCCATGGTGGGGCGCGGAGACTGCGGCAGGAATCCCCCAGGCGCACCCGCCTCATCACCACTCACGGCCTGTTCACATCATATCATCATCATCATCTAACTACATTTATAAATAGACCCAACAACGATTTGGGATGGGTATGATATAAATCAAACAAGTGCGATTCGAACTAAAACATTCGAACTCTAAAGAAAAGATAAACTGGACTGCACTGGACAAACTTAACTTTGTCGTTGGAAAACTGTTGTCCCCCTACATCGAGATAAGAGGTAAGTCGCGGACAGTAGGTATTTCTTGCCAAATTTCATAATTCTAGGTCCACGGGAAGTACCTACCCTATAGATTTTAAAATATGCATATTTTAAACACTAAGGGAATCAAAATCTATCTAATTTAATCTATCTAGAACTAAAAAAAAGTTTTTTACATCTCCAAGGTATTGCAGGTATTTGATAGTAATTTCAACTTGATATTCCACGCGTTCCTGAGAAAAGGGTCTTGACAGACAGACAGACGGACAATGTTGTGATTCTATATTATAATACCCTATGCTTTATGGGGGTTCCTTTTGAGATATGGTATCCGGTAACCCTATTAATGAAAGAAGGTGGCAATGTTGCCAGTTAACAAACCTTATTCCCTAAATGGAAGTAACAGTGGGTAACCCGTTCGACGTCCGCCCACGCTACTATAAAACGCGCCATGCTCAGAGGAATCTTCGGTAGAAAATTTGAATGGAACTTGCCCTGACAATATATTGTTATGACATCTGTGTCTTTTATCTCGAATATTATGCGGAATATTGTACCTGAAAAGAGAATAAGTGTCTATTCAGTTTAGAAAGAAATAAAAAAATAAAGACAACCCCAGGTAGTTTGGGGCGTCAAAACGACCGCGTAATTTTTTTTTTCAATACCACAATAAACTCTGGTGTCAATATACATAAACATTCGTTTTGGTTCTGAAAAATTTTAAGGCGCGCGTGTTGATCTTTTCGGAATGTTACCAGGTCTGGGTGTAACTGGGATCGCCCCCAGTCCTTTGAACTATACAACTAGTACATGCTATGCTCTGCGATCATACGATGAACATTTGTTGTCAGGTGATATATATTTTTAAATTTTAACTACAAACCTGGCACAAACATGTTATAATTGGTATCGTAGTTTCCGCTGCCAATCCAGATGCCATTCTTCCGGGAGAGGCTAATTATGTTGTCGCGGTGGAAGCGCACGTCAAAATGGAGTACCACGTCGCGCGGCTCCTCACCTTCCTGCGCACACAGGTTTACCGACATCCTAAGAGGAGAAGGATTTGGGTAAGAAAAGGGAATAGTAGATATTTATGAAAAAAAAACTCTAGGGAGATAAATGATATTGAGGAGGGCATCCCTAGAAGCGGAAAAATAGGAGTGCGGTACCTAGTTATAGTTTAAAAAAACATTTATTAGGTAATTTTTATTTTTAAAATCTTACTTTCTAGCATTCTCTTTAATTTTACCACCGATTTCGATTTTATCCCCAACTTTGAGCAGGCCCGGTACGTTTGCGGTGAAAACGGGCATTTTTTACGAATCTCACTTATATTATTATAATAATTCGCCCCAGTTCCGTCTAAATCAGGGCAAATCGTATAAATGGACATTTTGAACAGAAAATTTAATATGCATTACACCAATTTTTATGGGATGTTTGAATTAATTTACTTGTGCGATCAATTTTATGGTTATATACTGACATTTGCCGCATATGACAACAAATCTGATACTTTCTTGTTTCTGAAGAAGCAAAAAGTTTAAGTATTATTCTTTAACTTTATTTCCGTAAAAGTGCTGACATTGGTCTTGTAGCGTACTTGTATGCAAAACATTGTTAAATCGTTGACTTCAACACTCGTATGTTCAAATTAGTACAACTGTTTATACTAAGGTTAGAATTATTAAAGTATATTTCTTCTTTTTTACGAAGTAAGTACCTAGTAAAAAAGAAGTATAGTATATATTATATTGGTTTTGTTTTTATTACCATAAAAAACATGACAACATTTTTTCATAGATGTCAATCATGACATTGACAGAAAGCTAGCGGCCTGCATAACCTATTTTCATTATTATTTTAGCAAATATCGTGGTTTCATCTATTTTCGTCAGTGAAACAACATCTATAATTATATATTTAAGATAAACATTATATGTTTAAGATAAACGTGTGTCATATATGTAAGTATGCCGAAATTATTTCGTAATTTCATTGAAATGTAGATGCAAGTTTTGTTATGATGAAATTGCGGTAAATTTTATCAAATACTGTTTGTTTTCCTAGATATCGGTGCTACGTGTCTGTATGAACGTATCGGGTATATTGCAATAACCTTATTTTGCTTACAACTAATTTAATTTCAGAAAGTATGTCATGTAATTTCTAGAAATCGTAAAAAGTTTTAACTCAAATACTTTGTTCTACTTTTGTATATTAGGAATGGCTCCACCTGCGATTAGCGGGTATTCTGCCAATGTCAAGTAATTAATAGCAAGGGCAAATTCAATAAATACATATTATACATTAAAATAGGTAGTGAATGTGATCGTCGCGGTGCATGCCAAAGCGATCCCGTGGCGCCCCGATACAAGCGGAGGAAGGTACACCGTCGGCTTTTAGTGGGTATTCGGCCTTCTGCCGTGACTCCCACATAACCCTGCTACTTCCCCCGAGGTGGTAGGGTATCCATAGAGAACTTTCCAACATTTAAAAAAAAGGTAGGGAGTGAATGTGATAAAAATCCCAAAAAACTTTGATAAAGACATTTTTTTATTGTTTCTTATAGAATTACAACCCAAAAGTGGTTATTTTAGTTAACAAAAGCTACATTCGGTCCTTAATTACTGAATTGAAATATGTAATTAGTTTATATGGGAGTTATTTACTCAAAAGTAATGAATATTGCATCAGGTATGACTAATCTATACATCTATACTCTATACAAATAAATAAAATTGGAGTGTCTGTTTGTAATATCAAAATAACACTTTTTTTATGAAAGTATATACGATACCTATAACGAAAACGCAATTTTAATTTTTTTTGTCTGTCTGTCTGTTTGTTTGACGTAAACTTCTAAACGGCTGAACCGATTACAATGGGACTTTCACTGACAGATAGCTGACGTTCCAAGGCAAAACTTAGGCTACTTTAATTTTAGAAAAAGCATTAGAGTTCCGCGGGAAAAACATAATACCCATATTTCCAGGTAATCTCCCTAAAGTCCACGCGGGCGAAGTCGCGGGCACAGCTAGTGATATCATAAATGTTAAGTGTCATTATATGTACAAAGGTTGTTATGGAATTCCGTTACTGTAACCGAAACAATTATCCGAAAAAAAAAATTAACCATAAATGATACCTTACCTAGATTTATACTTACGAATTTATACTCCAAATTATAAGATTGATGTATTGTTTTTGTATTTGTGAGGTAACACTTAATCATCATCATTTGCCTTACCTTGTCCCATTATTTGGGGTCGGCGCAGTATGTCTTATTCTTCCATTCATCTCGCTTTTCCGTCATACTGACATCCACTCCGGTCTCATTCATATCGCTCTTTATACAGTCCATCCATCTTTTCTTGGGTCTTCCTCTCGCTCTATATCCGTCCACATTTATACTCATAACTCTTTTAGTCACATGATTCTCATCTCTTCTCATCACATGTCCAAACCATTCTAATCTCCTACTTCTAGGTAAGGTAACACTTAATATAGCTATAATAATCAATAGCGGATAATCTGAAATAATTATATGTTCATATTCATTTATTTTGGTATATATTAATTTACATGTCAATTATATCGAATCAGAATACAGTTAAAGTTCATTAATGATTTCAAACTTGAATAATAGACGAGTATTAAGCCCAAGTCAAATAGTGTCTGTTACCATATCCTAAACTGGTATTATTCCTATATCTGTATGCGTATCTTGATCTAGCAGTGGTAGCCTCGCGGGCAAGAACGCCCGCCTTGAACGTAACGGGTGCAAGTTCAAATCCCAGGCCCGCACCTCTGAGATTATTTTCATGTGCGAATATCATTTTCAACAATGATTACCACTTGCTGAACGGTGAAGGTAAACATCGTGAGGAAACCTGCACGTCTATAGCTTTCTATAGCGTGTGAAGTTCACCAACCCGCACTGGGCCAGCGTGGTGGACTATGGCCCAAAATCTCCCTCGTATTGAGGGGGAATGTGCCCGGTATAATGGCAATAGGCTCGCCCCCTATTACATTGGGACCAAAATACATCGGCGAAGTGTGGGCGCACTGTAGTGCACCTCTGCCTACCCCTTCGGGGAATACAGGCGTGATGATGATGATGATGTATCTTGATCTGAAATATCATATTAAGGGGTGAAAGACTATTTACAGGGGGGCATACTCATTATCCATACTATCCTTAATGAGTACCTATATTCTTCTTCTTCTTATTCGTACACTCCTGGCAGAGTGGTGGTCATGGATCGTCTAGTAGGTTGATTGCGGTTTTTGTGAGACTTCTCCATCTCTCTCTGTCAGTAGCATTATGTGCACATTCATTAAGGGTACACTTTGTTGATATTATAATGGGTAAAGTACAAGTATATTCACCAACTTGTTGTCACAGTTTATCATACATATTTGAAGACTCCCATAATTAATGGCTGGCCCTTTTTTGATGTTAATAGATAACATCACACCATGGTAGTGTCAGAGGAGCAGCCGCCGGTGGTGGAAGGTGATGCAGCCACCAGCAAAAAAGCAGCAAAGAAAGCCGCCAAGGCTGCTGAGAAACAACAGAAGAAAGCTGAACATAAGGTTATTTATTATTTTATTTTATCTTTATTTGGGAAAGCAACAGCCTTAAACTAAATATATGTTTACAATGTGTTGATCTTAATTATGTTAGGCCAATAGTAGCTATCCACATACTATAAAAAAAATACTAATAATTACAAAACCAGTGGTAGCCGAGTGGTCGAACGCACGCTTTGCAATCAAAGTGCGCAGGTTCTATCCCCGGCTCGCACCTCTGGGTTCCATGTGCGAATCTCATTTTCATCTGAGATTATCACTTGCTAAGAAACGGTGACGGAAAACATCGTGAGGAAACCTGTGTGCCCGGTATAATGGCAATAGGCTCGCCCCCTATTACATTGGGACCAAAATACATCGGCGAAGTGTGGGCGCACTGCAGTGCACCTCTGCCTACCCCTTCGGGGAATACAGGCGTGATGATGTATTATTATTATAATTACAAAAAAAAAACAATATTTACTAATGAAAAAACGCTCAATGCAAGATTTGTTATAATATACAAAACTATAATAATAATCGCCTACGTGCGCCATCGCCATGTGTGTGCATGCGTGAGTGAGTGTGAGTCTGTGAGTGAGTGTGCGTGTGTGAGTGAGTGTGTGTGTGAGTGAGTGAGTATGTGTAAATATATCCCAGTCTGATTTATCGCATGTGTTTCAGAGTATTACAATAATTATTTAAATAAAAATGTTTTATGATTCAATAAAATGAAAATATGTTGTTACTTTCACATTTAAATCACACAATCATACTGGGAATACAACTGAATGGTATAAAAATTTGATCAAAATTCGAACATGTTTCAACTCATCAACTTTTTTTCGTTGTCAATGTCTATAACTGCTAATATCTCGAGTCCTATGTAAAATTTGCACATTCTGTTGTATAAATAATGGTAGTCGCCCCTCATAAGTGTAGTTTATACTGCTGAATAGAGTTATGGATGTATCCAAAAACCAGACCACAGTACCTGTGACAAATATTCAATACTCCGAAACTATGATGGTTAGGTATAAACTGTAAAGTATTATTTCGGACTTCTGAAATATCCTGTATAAGTTCCAGTTTAGGATGAGAAAAGAAAAAAAACTATATTTTTTAAATAAAAAACGATGTTATTTGACTAATGTGGTCATGGAAATGTTTGGGATTTCTTTTTTGCCATTTAAAGTGGACAGCCTGGTAGTCAGTTAATATGTTTTATATGTAATCAGGGTTCTTCACAACAGCAGCAGGGTGAAGCCCCCGAGGTTGATGTGTCTGAGGGCAGGTACGGAGTGCTAAAACTCATTCAGTCCACCGGGGAAAACCGTGACAGAGTGTACACTGATGTCAAGGACCTTAGTGTGAAACTTGACGGACAAAATGTATGGGTCAGAGGTAAGGATACAAATTTAGTACTCATCTGATTATATTGGTGATATTTCTTTTTTTATTAAAATGTGTATTTATTGAATTTGCCCTTGCTATTAATTACTTGACACTGGCTGAAATACGCGCTAACCGGTGGTGGCATTCCACATCTTATTTCATAAAATATCATCAATTCATTAATTTCGTAAAAAAGTTTTTATTTTATTTATAAGTCAAAAGCACTTAGCTTACACTTAACAATACATATATTGGTACAGGGCAAGTACAAAAAGGTCTGTAACTAAAAAACTATGATAGTTAGGTATAATCTGCCTTTACTAAGCATCTACTTAAGCGATCCTGTATATGTACCTAAAATATTATTTCGGACTTCTGATACAACTTCTATATCCAACTAATATTATAAATGTGAAAGTTTGCGAGCATGGATTTTTGTTACTCTTTCACGCAAAAACTGCTGAACGGATTTTGATGAAACTATACAGTATTATTGTTTATACATCAGAATAACATATAGGCTATAATTTATAACGATATTGAGCAATTGAAATCTGCGCGGAGGAAGTCGCGGGTAGAAGCTAGTAAGCTAGTAATAAGATTCTGATATTTTAATGTATTTGTGAAGCTCGTCTCCATACGTCGCGTGCCAAAGGGAAGCAGTGTTTCGCAGTGCTACGGCAGAGCAGCAGCACGGTCCAGCTGCTGATCAGCGTGAGTGAAGAGCGAGCGATCAGCAAACAGATGGTCAAGTTCACCGGCAAGTAAGTATACTTATAATCTACACATCTTTACTAATAAATAAAATTGAAGTGTCGATTTGTAATGTCAAAATAATATCTTTTTTTACTAAATGCATATGAAAGTATATGCACAGCCTAAACTCCCATACGGCTGAACCGGTTTTGACAGGACTTTCACTGGCTGATGTTACAAGAAGTAAGCTGATGTTCCTTTAATTAAGAAATACAATAAGAGTTCCGTGGGAAAAGATAACTTACTATACTAGGGGTCTTACTTCTATACTTGGTGTTTGGGTGTAAGTACTTGGGGTTTGGGTGTAAGCACTTTTTTTAAATGTCAGCATCACAAAGGAGTCGATAGTGGACGTGCTCGCGACGGTGGTGAAGACCGCCACGCCGGTAGAGTCGTGCACGGTGAGCGCGGTGGAGCTGGCCGCGCGCGAGGTGTGGACGGTGTCGGCGGCGCGCGCGCAGCTGCCGCTGCAGATAGAGGATGCTGCGCGCCCGGAGAAGAGCGACGTGAGTCATCTTACAATGGAAACACGCACCCTCCGCTAAAGCTGTAAAGGCCACTTCACGGCCAACAGCGTAGTCCATTAAAAAAAAAAACGAGTTGTGTCGTGTCTCTAGTAGTAGGTTCATATTGTCACATGATCTTAGCCTTGTTCATATTGTGACATGCTCTTAGCCTTGTTCATTGTCACATGATATTAGCCTTGTTCATATTGTGACATGCTCTTAGCCTTGTTCATATTGTGACATGATATTAGCCTTGTTCATATTGTGACATGATCTTAGCCTTGTTCATTGTCACATGATATTAGCCTTGTTCATATTGTGACATGCTCTTAGCCTTGTTCATATTGTGACATGCTCTTAGCCTTGTTCATATTGTGACATGATCTTAGCCTTGTTCATTGTCACATGATATTAGCCTTGTTCATATTGTGACATGCTCTTAGCCTTGTTCATAATGTCACATGATATTAGCCCTGTTCATATTGTGACATGATCTTAGCCTTGTTCATTGTCACATGATATTAGCCTTGTTCATATTGTGACATGCTCTTAGCCTTGTTCATAATGTCACATGATATTAGCCCTGTTCATATTGTGACATGCTCTTAGCCTTGTTCATATTGTCACATGATATTAGCCTTTTTCATATTGTCACATGTCCTTAGCTTTGTTAATATTGTCACATGCCCTTAGCCTTGTTCACATTGTCACATGGCCTTAGCCTTGTTCATATTGTCACATGCCCTTAGCCTTGTTCACACTGTCACATGTCCTTAGCCTTGTTTACATTGTCACATGCCGTTAGCCTTGTTCACTTTGTCACATGTTCTTAACCTTGTTCACATGTCCGTAGCCTTGTTCAAATTGTCACACGCCCCTAGCTATACAAATAGTTAGCCCACATAGTCACAAGGTTGTCTTGTACCCTAGGACCCCGAAGCCCTGCGTATCCGCGTGAACCAGGACACAAGACTCGACAATAGAGTGCTGGACCTCCGCACGCCAGCAAACCAGGCCATCTTCAGGATAGAAGCTGGTGTCTGCCGTCTCTTCCGCGATATACTCACCAAGAAAGGTTGGTGAATAGATGTCTATTTCCCAATACAAAAAGATTATTTATTTACATAAGAATTGGATACAATGTACAAATTAATAACTAGATGGGAATAACTACTGAAACGGCCATTGATAGTATTCGCACTGACGGCACCTTTATTCGACCAGCTGTAATAGTCAAAGCAAGCCAGTATAAAAAGGTGAAATGGCTCAAGCGCCATTTTGGTAACTTTGCACGAAACCCAGCTCGAAAGATGGAGAAAAATTCTCTGATTCCAACGATATATATAACTCAATGTCGCCCAACATGGCGCTTGAGTCGTTTCGCCTTTTACCCGCCGTTATACATCGAACCCCACAGTATATCGAGTGGTGAGAGGCTATTTGACTTAAGCGAATTTTTTTTTTAACTTTACAGGAGAATTGAAATAAAACTATCTTACGGATTCTATCGCGTTTATTTACTATTTTATGTTCCTGACGTTTCGGCTGCTTTACAGCAACCATGGTCACGGGCGGACTGATGTGTTAGACTACCTGATGTCATAGTTAATAACTAGGTACCCTCATTTTTAGTTGTTGTTTGCGGTCCGATCCACGCAGAAAGTGCTCACAGTGTCTTGAGGTCTTGCAATGGTACGCTTGGTTTTTGGATTTGCAGGAGAAAATACTCAATCGACGCAGAAATATTAGCTGATTCCAAATATGTATATAAGTCAATATAGGCCAAAAGTGTCGTTTAAGTCAAATATCCTTTTACCCCTCGATGTTATTTCAACAGGTTTCGTGGAAATTCACACTCCGAAGATAATCTCGGCGGCGTCTGAGGGCGGTGCCAATGTGTTCACTGTGTCCTACTTCAAGTCATCAGCGTATTTAGCCCAGAGCCCACAGCTGTACAAGCAGATGGCCATCGCCGCGGACTTTGACAAGGTTGGTGACTTTCACTCACGATCTTGGCGAGTTTCCAATGTCACCAATTTTATTTGTCTTAGTTCCAATTAAAGGAGTATTGTATGTATGTATGTAATATGTTGTTATACTATGCGCTTCAAATGAGAATAGGAATGTCAATTGTAGTGAACGTTATCTGACACTGACAGCTGTCATGTGACAGTGACAGCTGGCAGATGATGGCATAGTGGGATCTGTGGAAAATCAGTGGGAAAGACATAGGATATACTACATTGATTGTTAAACTGTGTACGCGTGTAATTAACTTAAATAAAACTGTAACACATATTGAAGACTTTTAATATTAATACGGACGACAGAACATGGCGCGGCCGGTAGGATGGGAACCTCTATCTGTCAAATGTCACTTGAAAAGTATGGTTTGCAAAAAAAACTTATTTGCATAATATTAGCACTTGCTTGGAAAAGGTGAAGGAAAACATCGTGAGGAAACCGGCACGTCTATAGAAAGGCGTGTGAAGTTCACCAAACCGCACTGGGCCGCCCGGCCGGCGTGGTGGACTATGGTCCATAAATCTCCCTCGTATTGAGGGGAATGTGCCCGGTATAATGGCAATAGGCTCGCCCCCTATTACATTTGGACCAAAATACATCGGCGAAGTGTGGGCGCACTGCAGTGCACCTCTGCTCACCCCCTCGGGGAATACGAGCGTGATGATGATGAATGGATGTAATTTGCAGGTGTTCACGGTGGGCGCGGTGTTCCGTGCCGAGGACTCGAACACGCACCGCCATCTCACCGAGTTCGTGGGACTTGATTTGGAGATGTCGTTCAAACACCACTACCACGAGGTCTTGGACACAATCGGTGCGACTCTCACTGAAATGTTCCGCGGGTTGCGAGATGAGTAAGTGTCCCACTTTATATTATAAATGTGAAAGTTTGCGAGCATGGATGGATGTTTGTTACTCTTTCACGCAAAAACTACTGAACGGATTTTGATTAAACTTTAAAGTAATAATACATCATCACGCCTGTATTCCCCGAAGGAGTAGGCAGAGGTGCTCTGTAGTGCGCCCACACTTCGCCGATGCATTTTGGTTCCAATGTAATAGGGGGCGAGCCTATTGCCATTATACCGGGCACATTCCCCCTCAATACGAGGGAGATTTGGGCCATAGTCCACCACGCAGGCCCAGTGCGGGTTGGTGAACTTCACACGCCTTTCTATAGACGTGCAGGTTTCCTCACGATGTTTTCCTTCACCGTTCAGCAAGTGGTAATCATTGTTGAAAATGACATTCGCACATGAAAATTACCTCAGAGGTGCGGGCCTGGGATTTGAACTTGCACCCCTTACGTTCAAGGCGGGCGTTCTTGCCCGCGAGGCTACCACTGCTTTTAAAGTATTATTGATTAACTTTAAAGTACTATTGTTTTATACGTCAGAATGAAACATAGGTTATATTTTGTTTAAAAAACAATCGAAATCCCTACGAAAACAGCAATAATGTAACACAAGGTGTCAAAAAATAGCTTAGTTATGACATTATTTGGCGTGCGCTGCGAAAACTACTGATGATTCATAAACTATTGTAGTACATGTTTACAAAACTAATAATTACAAACAGTAAGTCCGCGAGACGATATGTCTAATTACTATAGTTGGTATGTAATAACTCTTTTTAGGGTTCCGTACCCAAAGGGTTTTTTTTTTTTTTTTTTAATGAGATAGGGAGGCAAACGAGCAGACGTTTCACCTGATGGTAAGTGATCAACGCCGCCCATGGACACTTGCAACACCAGGGGCATCGCAAGTAAAACAAAACGGGAACCCTATTACTAAGACTTCGCTGTCCGTCCGTCCGTCCGTCTGTCACCAGGCTGTATCTCATGAACCGTGATAGTTAGAGAGTTGAAATTTTCACAGATGATGTATTTCTGTTGCCGCTATAACAATAAATACTAAAAAACAGAATACAATAAATATTTGAGGGGGCTCCTTGCCGTTTTTATAGATAATGGTACGGAACCTTTCGTGCGCGAGTCCGACTCGCACTTGGCCGGTTTTTTGTTCAAATTAGTCCGTTAAAACAGGAGTAGGTACGATGAAAAATTTTGTCTTTCGTATCGTAATTACGAATCCTTATCGAATTAAATATCTTTACAATTTTAAATTTTTCGAATCGAACCTTTCGTTGCGAAGCTAAAAGAGGTTTATTATGAAAAAAAATATTTAAATATCCGCGCTATATGCATACAGCCATACCTGTAACTTGTCTATACAAATAAATGAAATTGGACTGTCTGTTTGTAATATCAAAAAAAACTTGAGAGGTGTCAAGGGACACCCGAATGGAACGAAGTTCCTCTTGAAATAAAAAAAAGCAAAAAAAATGTACATACACACACACACACACACACACACATCGAAATCGCAATCGAAATCGAATTTTATTGTATACATAATGTATACGATAAAAATCACACACACATATGTAAAAGTGTCGTTACAATTTTTCGTCTTAATTTTTTCCGTCTAGCCCCCTTTCGCAACGCGCGATAAGGAACCACGTTCCAATAACAACTTTTTAATAAATGCATATGAAATAATATATGCGATACCTATTGGAAAATGCTATTTAAAAATATTTGCATATCTCAATATAATGATTGCAGATTCGCGACAGAGATATCGATAGTCGGTCAACAATACAGCGTGGAGCCTTTCAAGTTCTTGGACCCACCCCTCAGATTAGAATTCCCACAAGCCATACAAATTCTCAAGGAAGCAGGTATGTATCTACCTAATTATGTACGCGACGGTCACTATAAGACGTCGCGAAGCTCGCTATAAGTCGCGCGACGGTCACTATAAGGCGTTGCGACGCTCATGATAAGGCGTCGCGACGGTCACTATAAGTCGTCGCGACGGTCATTATAAGGCGTCGCGACGGTCACTATAAGACTTCGCGACGCTCACTATAAGTCGTCGTGACGCTCACTATAAGGCGTCGCAACGGTCACTATAAGGCGTCGCGACGCTCGCTATAAGGCGTCGCGACGGTCACTATAAGTCGTCGCGACGGTCGCTATAAGTCGTCGCGACGGTCACTATAAGGCTTCGTGACGCTCACTATAAGGCGTCGCAAAAGTAACTACAAGGTTTTGCGACGGTCACTATAAGTCGTCGCAACGGTCACTATAAGGCGTCGTGACGCTCACTATAAGGCGTAGCAAAAGTCACTACAAGGTTTTGCGACGGTCACTATAAGTCGTCGTGACGCTCACTAAAAGGCGTCGCGACGGTCACTATAAGTCGTCGCGACGGTCACTATAAGTCGTCGCGACGGTCACTATAAGGCGTCGCGACGGTCACTATAAGGCGTCGTGACGCTCACTATAAGGCGTCGCAAAAGTCACTACAAGGTTTTGCGACGGTCACTATAAGTCGTCGTGACGCTCACTATAAGGCGTCGCGACGGTCACTATAAGTCGTCGCGACGGTCACTATAAGGCGTCGCGACGGTCACTATAAGACGTCGCGACGCTCACTATAAGGCGTCGCGACGCTCGCTATAGGGCGGTCTCTATATAAGGTCGCCCATTGTTGCTTTTAATTTTTCTCTTAATCTTTAATGTTTGTAATTCTCTAAGAAGGAGAACAATAAAGAGTTATCTATAATTTATTTTTATTATTCTTTGTTTTTATGGTAACAGGAGTGACGATAGGTGAAGAGGATGATCTGTCGACGCCGGATGAGAAGCTGCTGGGGCGGCTGGTGAAGGCGCAGTACGACACCGACTTCTACATCCTGGACAAGTACCCGCTGGCCGTCAGGCCCTTCTACACCATGCCCGACCCCGACAACCCCGTGAGTTTCCACCGTTAAAGTCAGTTTTGTTGTTCCCGAACTTGGTAAGTTAAGTCAGTTTTATTTTTACCAAAATTGGTCAGTGAAGTCTGTTTTATTTTTACCGAAATTGGTCAGTGAAGTCTGTTTTGTTTTTACCGAAATTGGTCAGTGAAGTTAGTTTTGTTTTTACCGAAATTGGTCAGTGAAGTGAGTTTTGCTTTGAGCGAAATTGGTCCGTGAAGTCAGTTTTGTTTTTACCGAAATTGGTCAGTGAAGTCAGTTTTGCTTTTACCGAAATTGGTCACTGACTTCGTTTTGCGACATTGGTCAGTAAAGTTAGTTTTAGTTTTGCGAAATTGGTCAGTTAAATCAGTCATTTTACCCAAGTTGGTTGCCATAGAGCAGTGTTTTTCAACCTTATTCACGATACGGCCCCTTTAGTATGAAGAAATATTTCGCGACCCCCCTACCCGTTGCTTTTTTCATGTATTTTATTTTGTGAGTAATATTCAATCCAAACAATTAATTCATTTTCATAACTGGGGTTTGGATAAATACATAATTAATTCAAACTGTATTGTTTTTTTACTGCAGTAGCTTTCCCAACCTTTTGCAATTCCCCTATAGGAGCTTCGCGACCCCCCTAAAGAGGCTTCGCGACCCCCCAAGGGGTCGCGACCCACAGGTTGAAAAACACTGCCATAGAGCGTCGCGACTTTTTATATTGAGCGTTTAAACTCCTTATAGTGAGCGTCGCGACGCCTCATAGTGAGCGTCGCGACGCCTTATAGTGAGCGTCGCGTTGCCTTATAGTGAGAGTCGCGACGCCTTTTGGTGAACGTCGCGACGCCTTATAGCGAACGTCGCGACGCCTCATAGCGAGCGTCGCGACGCCTAATAGTGAGCGTCGCGACGCCTTATAGTGAGCGTCGCGTTGCCTTATAGTGAGAGTCGCGACGCCTTATGGTGAACGTCGCGACGCCTTATAGCGAACGTCGCGACGCCTCATAGCGAGCGTCGCGACGCCTTATAGTGAGCGTCGCGACGCCTTATAGTGAGCGTCGCGTTGCCTTATAGTGAGAGTCGCGACGCCTTATGGTGAACGTCGCGACGCCTTATAGCGAGCGTCGCGACGCCTTATGGTGAGCGTCGCCACGCCTTATAGTGAGCATCGAGACGCACTTTATTCCTGAGTAATAAAATAGTTGCAATGTTTCAGAAATCATCGAACTCGTACGACATGTTCATGCGCGGCGAGGAGATACTGAGCGGCGCGCAGCGGATACACGACCCCGACTATCTCACGCAGCGCGCCAAACACCACGACATCGGTCAGTCACTCACTGGCACACACACACTCACTCACTCACTCACACATATTCGCTCCCACTCACACACACACACACTCACTCACTCACACATACTCACTCACTCACACATACTCACTCCCTCTCACACACACTAACTCGCACACACAGATACTTACTCCCTCACTAACTCTAAATCACTCATGCCCTCACTCACAAATACATGCACTTACTCACACACACACTCAGTTACTCACAAACACTCACGCCCTCACTCACTATCACAGACACTTACTCACTCATTGACCCATAAACTAGAGATGAAACGGATATCCGGTAACTATCTGGTATCCGGCCTATCCGGCCTTGTTTTCAGTATCCGGATAGTTATTCAGTATCCGGCCGGATACCGGATAGTAATTCAGTATCCGGCCGGATACCGGATAGTAATTCAGTATCCGGCCGGATACCGGATAGTAATTCAGTATCCGGCCGGATACGGGATAGTAATTCAGTATCCGGCCGGATACCGGATAGTAATTCAGTATCCGGCCGGATACCGGATAGGTTTCATCTCTACCACAAACACACACACATTCAGTAAACGCCCATAGATTATTATGCGATTCAAATGAGAATAGGATCGACTTTGCGCCATATTATGACGTCATAGCCTTCAATTTTAAACAGTTAGGTAGGTTGAGCAAAACAAGATATTTTTTAAATAAAATTAATTTGCAAAGGTTGAGTGAAAAATGCACTCCGTCGCACGACGAAGCACACTAACAACGACAAAATTGCGACTGGCGTCCTTAATTTATTTGAAGCAGTGGTAGCCGAGTGGTCGAACGCACGCCTTGCAAATCAAAGTGTGCAGGTTCAAACCCCGGCTTGCACCTCTGGATCTCATGTGCGAATCTCATTTACATCCGAGATTACCACTTGCTATAAAACGGTGAAGGAAAACATCGTGAGGAAACCTGCACGTCTAAGGGAACTTGACTAGTTCTCGATAGGTGTGTGAAGTCTGCCAACCCGCACCGGGCCATCGTGGTGGACTATGGCCTGAATCCCCCTCGCATTGAGGGGAGGCCCGTGCTCAGCAGTGGGACGTTAAAAGGGCTGTAGTAGTAGTCCTTAATTTCTTTTCTTTAATAATTTTGGCATGGCTTCTGGGCCTTTGCGCCAAAATTGAAAACAACAAAAAGTAATGGTATGGTTTCAAAAAACTAATTATGACTTTATTTAAATATTAATACTAAGACAATTTACTACTAATTTAATTTAACCTTTTGATTTAAATTTGCTGTTAGACTATTATTATTGATATGCAAATAAGTTTTTTTGCAAACCATACTTTTCATTTGACAGATAGAGGTTATTGACATTCCTATTCTTATTTGAATCGCATAGTACACTGGTGCATTGCATTGCTCCTCTGCATACCTCTACCGTCGTAAATGCAATAATATTTTGTGATTTTAGCTCTTTATTTATTAACCGCCTTCAAAAAGGAGGAGGTTCTCAATTCGACCCGTATGTTTTTTTTTTATGTATGTTACCGCATATCTCCGGCGTCTGTCGACCGATTTCGAAAAAAAATATGAGGGTTGCTAGGGAATTCTTCAAGGTCCCATTTCAACCCAAAATATAATAATCGGTGCCAATACATGTGTGTGTTTGCCTTGTCCGACGTTGATTGGCACCTACTCCAAATGTAATGAATTGTAAGGTTATTTGTAGCTTTTTAGTCCACCTAGGTTTTTGAAGTCGGTTTTTATTTTTTACTTTAACGTTTTAAAATGTTTTTTTTTACAGATATCAGCAAGATTGCAGCGTACATTGAGTCGTTTAGGTTGGGCTGCCCACCCCACGCAGGTACTAATATCCTACTTCACTACATAGTCGTTTCCCGCTGTCTGTCTGTCTGTCCCCTATGTATGCTTAGATCTTTAAAACAACGCAACGGATTTTAATGCGGTTTTGTTTAATAGATAAGAGACATATAACAAAATTATGTGTGTGGGAATTGTGTATCTTATATATGTCTATAGAAAAGTCCGCGATGGCATGTCTATCACTTAAGGATAACATATTATATTAATTTGAATACTTTAAAAATGGTAAAAAAGCTTTTTAAAAACACGCCTTTATTTAGTTTTCGTGTTCTCCTCAGCTAGCCCTTTCATTTGATACCCATACTGTGGTAGTGCAGAAAAAATAACTATTCCGCCATCTTGGATGATCCGCCATATTGGAATTAGAATGACGTCACATAGTTAAGCATGCATTGTCATCCAAAATAAGCGTGTATACCAAATTTCAGCTCAATCGGTTAAGGATAACTGATTTAAAATTCAGTTGCAAGATTCCACCTGGACATACATATGTTGCAAGCTAATATAAAGCTTGTAATAATAATGGACAATTATGTAGGATAAGTATTAATGTAAATAGACGGTGTTCGGAAAATTATTATTGTATACTTACGAGTAGGTAGTTGAATATATATTTGTACCTCAGTCTGCAATAAACGGTTACAACGAACATACGTAGTTCTTATTCGCATACATCACATTGACAACGAGGATTAAATTTACATCATCGCCACCATATACAGACAAGTGTAAACGACGTGTGTGTAACGGACATAATAATTAGTGAAGCAAAATAATGTCGTATGGAAAAATAAAACAGTTTGATGTGCGTGCGGGCAACTGGTCACTGTACGTGGAGCGGTTGGAGATGTTTTTCAAAGTTAATAAAGTAGCCGAGGATTTGTGGGTACCTATGCTTATAGCGGGAATAGGTGACGAAGCTTATGAGCTACTAAGTAATTTGTCGAGCCCAAAGAAACCGGCGGAGTTATCCTACACAAACGTGACCAGTTTGGTACAAAATCATTTACAGCCAAAGCCATCTATCATGGCGGAAAGATTTCACTTTCGTCAAAGAAGGCAGAAGTTAGACGAAAGCATTGCGCAGTACGTTACAGACCTGAAGAAATTGTCAAGGTATTGCGACTTCGGCCAAAATTTAGAAGAAAATTTGCGAGATCAAATAGTATGCGGTATTAAGAGCGATATAATTCGTCAACGTTTGTTTGCGGAGGACAATTTAACGTATGTCGGAGCGGTGAAGCTGGCTAACGCCCTAGAAGCGGCCGAGCGGGACGCGGCGGCGGTGGATTCGCTGAGCGTGAGTGGCGCAACAGATAGCGCGCACGCCGCGGTGCATGCGGTGATGCCAGCGCGCTACCGTGCGCGGCGCGACGGCCAGGGCAGCACCTTCCAGCGAGCGGGAGGCATGGCGGCGGCGGCGGCGGCGACCGCGCCGCGCTCAGTATGCGCTACTTGTGGACGGAGCGATCATGAGGATTATGATTGTCGTTACAAGAATTTTAAATGCAGTAAGTGCAACCGCACGGGACACCTAAGGCGCGTATGCCCGCAGCGTACGAACAGGATGGCAACCGGGAGGTGGGCAGGGCGAATGAATCATGTCGAAGCTGCAGATGTCGAGGAGTCACTCGATGAAAATGAGCCACCGGAGATGGAAGAGGAATTATACCAATTGAGTTTGAACGGTTATAAATCGGTAAGCTTACCGTTATTAATCGATAATGTTAAATTAAAGATGGAAATAGATACAGGTTCGGCAGTGTCGTGTATCAGTAAGCTTACTTATGATAAGTATTTTAGTTCAAAACCTATAGAACCATACAACCTTATTTTATCTTTTTATGACGGTAGTAAAGTTCGTCCGTTAGGTATTATTAAACCCACTGTTAAGTATGGTAATAAGGTGAAAAATTTAGAGTTATTTGTAATCCACGGTGGTACAACATCACTTTTAGGACGGCATTGGTTGGCCGAACTCGAAATAAATATTCCAAAATTCCAATCGGAATGTTATGATTGTAAAAACTTACAACCCGCATCAACTAGTATACCTACTAGCATACAAATGTTACTCGACAGATATAAGGAGGTGTTTGGTGCGGGGCTGGGTCGGTTCACGGGAGGCGCGGCGACGCTAAGGCTGCGGGAGGGCGCGGTGCCGGTGTACTGTCGCGCGCGGCCGCTGCCTTATGCGCTCAAGGGCCAGGTTGACGCGGAGCTGGATGCGATGCTCCGCGAGGGCGTCATCGAGCCGGTGGACAGCTCGGACTGGGCTACACCGTTGGTTCCAGTGCGTAAGGCAGACGGTGGACTACGTATTTGCGCGGATTATAAAATTACTTTAAACCCCGCCCTTTTGATTGATAGGTACCCATTACCGAGAATTGATGATCTATTAGTTAACTTAAACGGAGCGCACATATATTCAAAGATAGACTTATCACAGGCCTACAACCAGATTGAATTGGATACTACGAAAAACTTAACAGTAATTAACACGCACAGAGGTTTATTTAAATACAATAGATTGGTATATGGCCTGTCATCGAGTCCTGGCATATTTCAGCGTATTATGTCAAAATTATTAGGTGATATATCCGGGGTTGAATATTTCTTAGATGATATTATTATAGGTACAAAGGGAGACGAACGGGAGCATTTAGTCGTTTTAGAGAAAGTGCTCGACCGATTACAGTCCCATGGAATGAAGCTTAAGCGGAATAAATGTTTATTTATGGTAGAAGAAGTAAAATACCTTGGATACATACTATCGAGTCAAGGTATTAAGGTTGACCCCGATAAAGTAGCGGCTATTGTTAATATATCCCGCCCTAAAGACGTCACGGAATTGCGATCATTCCTTGGGCTGGTTAACTTTTATGCTAAATTCGTAAACAATTTAAGTACAATATTAGCTCCGCTATATGACCTCTTAAAGAAGGGTACTCAGTGGCGATGGAGCGTTAATAGTGATAGCGCTTTCGTTAAAATAAAAGAAATATTGACAGGCGCAGAAGTATTAATTCATTACGATCCATCAAAGCCAGTGGTGTTGACGTGCGACGCGAGCGCGCGCGGTGTTGGCGGCGTGCTCACTCAGACCGGCCCGGGCGGCCGGGACAGACCGGTGGTGTATGTATCGCGGGCGCTGTCTGCAGCGGAGAAACATTACTCGCAGATTGACCGCGAAGCCCTCGCTATAGTATTTTGTTTGAAAAAACTCCATCAGTATTTATACGGTAGGCGTTTTACTCTGCGCACCGATCATAAACCGCTAGTTAGTATTTTCGGTCCTAAACACGGAATACCGGCAATGGCGGCCAGCCGTTTACAACGCTGGGCGATAATTTTATCAGCATACGCGTACGACATCGAATATGTTAACACTAAAGATAATGGCGCGGATGGCTTGTCGCGGCTACCGGTTGCGACGGCGGATCATAACAGAGAGGAATCGCTGGAGGTGCCCGAGCAAACATATTTACATTTTGCTACTAATGCAGTATTACTGGATTATAGTGTTCTTAAGCAACAGACAAGGCGCGACTCGATTTTAGGCAGAGTGCTGTCATACATTAGGGACGGTTGGCCGATTGATAACGATATACGCGAGTTGCAACCTTTTTTTAATCGTAAAAATGAACTTTATGAGGAACTAGGTTGCATTATGTGGGGACATCGGGTCGTAATACCGCAAAGCTGTAAGGAACGAGTGTTAGAGGAATTGCACGAGGCCCATATGGGCATAGTAAAAACAAAATCGTTGGCCCGTAGCTACGTGTGGTGGCCGGGAATCGACGAAGCTGTCGAAGCGAAGTGTCGCGCATGCGCGATATGCGCAGCGGACGCGGACGCACCGGCGAGACATGCGCTTACGCCATGGCCGTGGCCGACTCGACCATGGTCTCGAGTTCATATGGATTTCTTAGGACCCATTGCGAATAAGACATTTTTAGTTCTAGTAGATGCGCGAACAAAGTGGTTAGAAGTGTTCCCCGTGCATAGTACAGCCGCGTGTTATACATTGGAAAGGTTATATGAAGTGTTTTCAAGGTGGGGCTTACCGCGACAAGTAGTCTCCGATAATGGCCCACCGTTTACTAGCAAAGAACTTTCCGATTTCTTATCCAATAATGGAGTTGAACATATATTTTCGGCTCCATATCACCCGGCATCTAACGGAGCGGCCGAAAATGCGGTACGCTCTGTAAAGAGGGTTATAAAAAAAGCAATTCGACAAAAAGAAAACATTCTAGCGTGTATTAACACATTTTTACTACATTACCGAAACACGGAACACGCCACCACCGGGGAAAGTCCCGCGTTACTTATGATCGGGAGAAGATTGCGATTAAAATTGGATGCACTTAAACCGGATAGGGAACATAGAGTGGAAGACGTTCAAAAGCGGCAAAGGGAATTAGGTACTAATAATGAGCGAACGCTTCAACCAGGCCAGGAAGTATGGTTACGCCAATATCAAGGGGGACCAAAATGGGTGCAGGGACAGGTAAAGGAAAAGTTAGGTACTACAGACTATAGAGTTATAGACCCAATAGGTAGGCACTGCCATCGTCACATAGATCAGTTAAAAAGGAAAACGCGCAGCTCATTGATAAGTCCGCCGACCCAGAACGAACCGGTCTCACTGGAACAACGGGGGGCATCGGAGGAAACAGTCCGAGCTGAAGAACCGCTTGCCGGCGAGGAAGCGAGTTCTTCATACCCAGACAATGTTCGGGACCCCGAATCAATAACAACCGCGCCGGCATCCCCGGCGACAGACGCCCGCGCTACAGCATCCTCAGTGACACCGGCCCAATCGCGCCCAATCCGCCAATGTCGCATAACCAACCCTCCAAAGTATAAATTTTAAGCGTGAAAGGTATACTAGTTTTTATAGTTTGTTTAGTTATTAAGATTAGAGTGCTGGGAGTAGCACAGATTCATAATATTGTCATAATGTCTCTATTGTCATAATATTGTATTTTAAGTAGTTAGAAATAGGGTGGAGGATTGTAGGATAAGTATTAATGTAAATAGACGGTGTTCGGAAAATTATTATTGTATACTTACGAGTAGGTAGTTGAATATATATTTGTACCTCAGTCTGCAATAAACGGTTACAACGAACATACGTAGTTCTTATTCGCATACATCACAAATTATATCCCTGGAATAGGTTCCCATGGGTTGCGGGAACAGGATCAAAATTTCATGATTACCTTTGGTCGCGATAACCGACATCCACGCGGTTGAAGCCGCGGGCATCAGCTAGTATATTATAAATGTGAAAGTTTGTGAGGATGGACGGATGTTTGTGACTCTTTCATGCAAAAACTACTGAGCGGATTTTGATGAAACTTTACACTATTATTGTTTATACATCAGTAGTTGAAGCATGAGCCCCAAGACTAGAGTAATATCACAGAATATGTTGATTATATCTCTTTCTGTCGTATGAAATAAGACAGAGAGCGACTGAGCCAGCTTGTTTTTAAATATATTTTTTTACCATTTTTTTTTAAATTGTTTTTGACAGGTGGCGGTATTGGTATGGAGCGTGTGGTGATGCTGTACTTGGGACTTGAAAATATTCGCAAGACTTCTATGTTCCCTCGCGACCCCAAGCGAGTCACACCATAAATAACATTCAGTAAATTCTGTACGATAGCTAAAATACCATAAAGTGAATGAACTCAATTTTGAGCTAAAAGCAAAAACGCTGATATTAATCTCCCTAGTAATTATTAAGTCACAATTTCGACCCTTGAAAGGCAATCCTTACTACTACTACAGCCCTTTTTAACGTCCCACTGCTGGGCACGGGCCTCCCCTCAATGTGAGGAGGATTTCAGGCCATAGACCACCACGCTGGCCTAGTGCGGGTTGGCCGACTTCACACATCTATCGAGAACTAGACAAGTTCCCTCAGACGTGCAGGTTTCCTCACGATGTTTTCCTTCACCGTTTCATAGCAAGTGATAATGTCGGATGAAAATGAGATTCGCACATAAATCCCAGAGGTGCGAGCCGGGGTTTGAACCTGCACACTTTGATTTGCAAAGCGCGCGTTCGACCACTCGGCTATCCTTACTAACCGACAAAAAATTGTAAAATGAGTTATAAATGCCAATCGAACGGCCAGATTTTTCTGCGTTGTTTGGTATATATAAATCATTTTAAGAGTGTTTTTCGCTTGGCAAGGATTGCCTTTGAAGCGTCTATTTGTTTCTAGGCTACCTTAAGAAATGGTAAAAATAAAACCAAGACTGGCCGATACAAAAAAATTTTTGGTTTTCATGTAGTATAACACAAATTAGTTAAAATGTCACTTAAGTATTTTAGCCATCGGACGGAAAATATATGGAACTTTTAATCAGCGAGCTATCTACCAATGTAAATTACTTTAGGAATGTATAATTGTTATTTATTTAACTCCAGTATAGTTATGTGATTAATAATGTTTACGACAAGCCTACGATTCTTTGTGAAGTCAGAATTTCGATTAGTAAGAACTTTAAATTTAAATTATATTAATTTATTTTGTAAGAATAAGCTACAGAATTTATATTTTAAGAGCAGTATACACATTCTAGAGACGGGTGATGGATATTTTCTGCCTATTTACTATTCTGTATGGATATTATAACGGGTAATGAGGAATGAAACGACTCAAGTAGATGGCCAGCTTATCATTTTCAACATTTTGAAAGTTCCATAGGTTTGTACTGTTGTTTTTACATTTGAAATAAATAAAACATAGTATATATTTTGGAGTTTTAATCTTGAACTAATTGAAAAATACATGGACATGCTAAAAAGCGCGTAAAAAACTATTGAACGATAGATGTCGCTATAAGCCCTTCTGCCTTACCGACCGTTTATATTAATGACACTTCAGAATTAGTTACAGCTACTGCATAATAGATGGCGCTTTCGGTCGGCTGACACTGCTATTACAGACTTCTTGTCGTATCATGCGATCCTGGTACTTCAGTCAGAAAACCAGTACACAACTTAAAATATGAGAACACAACACGACCAATTTTGTCGTATGGTTTATTAACCGACTTCAAAAAGGAGGAGAATTTCATAATACTATGACGAATTAGAGATAATATCGGGATTCATCCGCCATCTTTATCGCTGTCATCATCCATTTTTATTTATAATGTGTATTTATTGAATTTGTCCTTGCTATAATTACTCGACATTGCCATAAATACCGCATATCGCAGATGCAGGCATTCCTCATCTTATTCCATCAAAATATCATCATTTCATTCATTTCGTAAAAAAGAAGAAGAAGAAGAGATAATATCGATCACGCGAGAATTTCCCCTGATAGTTGACGTTTTAAGATATGTTGAGCATCAACCTCCTGCTATTTTATGCTGCTTGTACCTATAAAATTATTTAGATAAAAGTTTCCTGTTGGGTTTGTGAATAAATACGATATCGACTAGAAGTACCAGGAGTGCATAAAGCTGTAGGAGGTCACATGTTAAAACATTAAAGTACAACAGTGGCATCCATCGGGGAGTAGCTAAATCTCACATTGGACTTTCTACAGGGTTAAACAGCCTGAAGTACCAGGAGCGCATGAATTGGTAGGAGGCCGATCGGCAGTGTTGCTTAACAATTGGCGACATCTATCGGGGAGTAGCTAAATCTCATATTTGTGACGTTTCAGCGCCATCTATTGAGGACAAGCCGCAAACTAGATTATTTTTGATGTATAAAATAATATAATAGAAATACTGACTGGGGTACCAGGAGCGCATGAGCTGGCAGGAGGTCGGTCAGTAGAGCTAAGAATATTTAGCGACATCTATCGGCCAATAGCCGCAACTTTATATATTGATGTCAAACATTTAACGGACCACCATAATTAGATAAAGGTAAATAAAACCGATTTGAAAATTATGAATAATTGTATTTTTAATTACAATATTATTGGTAAAATCCATCGTATCACACGTCATATCTCTCAGCGATCATATTATTTGGAGGGTACAGGCAAATAACAGGGAATGTCACAATTTTTGTTTTTATAGAATCATATTTTGTTTATGGTTTGAAAGGAAAAATTTATGGCGCCAAAAATGCAGTTCTGTTTATGGCCAAACTATAGAATTGCTAGAAAAGTTGAACTTTCAAATAGCTTTTTGTCAAAATTCATTAATCAGAACATTTCCTGTTATTTGTCTGTACCCTTCATTTTCACTAAACAATCGTCATTGCGACCAACTCGACCATTATATCTTCACATGATTCTCGAAGCATCACCAGCACAAATAATAAAATCAAAATCACTTAATATATAACTTACTAAACTAATTTAAGTAATATACAGCATATACAGGCTGTTTGAAGTCCGAAATAATACTTAGCCGTTTGCTTTAGTATCGGATATACAACCTAATGGAATACAAAAATTATCGACATTTGATCATGATTAAATTAATGTTAAACCAAACTTTTTAAAAAACAAGCTATTATTTAATTGCCCTTATTTTCCGTGTTCTCATCAGCAAGCCCTGTCATTTGATACCCATACTGTGGTAGTGCAGAAAAAATAACTATTACGCCATCTTGGATGATCCGCCATATTGGAATTAGAATGATGTCACATAGCTAAGCATGCATTGTCATTCAAAGTAAGCGTGTATACAAAATTTCAGCTCAATCGGTTAAGGATAACTGATTTAAAATTCAGTTGCAAGATTCCACCCGGACATACGACGCAAGCTAATATAAAGCTTGTAAAAAAAAAAGTAGTTGGACTAGGCTTCTCGTCGTGCCCTAGGCCAGACCACGATACTTGTGACAAATATTCAAATCTCAAAAACTATGATAGTTAGATATGATATGCATGTACATAATATAAGCTACAGTAAATGTACCTACTTAAAATATTATTTCGGACTTCTGATACACCGTGTATATATATATTTTTACACTCAAAAATGTTGTTTAAAATAGCTCACGGTGAAGTAACCTACTACCTAATAATATAGGTATCGATAGTAAAAAGGTGAAATTACTCAAGCGCCATTTTGGTAACTGCACGAAAACCAGCTCAAAAGTCTGAGAAGAATTAGCTGATTCCAAATACATATCGATGAGTGAAAGGCTATTTTACTTTAGCGACACTTTTGGGCTATATTTACTTATATACCGACATATTTGGAATCAGCTATTTTTCTGCGTCGAATGAATGAATGCTCTCCTGTAAGGTTAAAAAAAACTTGAGAGGTGTCAAGTGACACCCGGATGGAACGAAGTTCCTTTTAAAATAAAAAAAGCAGAAAAATTGTACATCATCACGCCTGTATTCCCCGAAGGGGTAGGCAGAGGTGCACTGGTAGTGCGCCCACACTTCGCCGATGTATTTTGGTCCCAATGTAATAGGGGGCGAGCCTATTGCCATTATACCGGGCACATTCCCCCTCAATACGAGGGAGATTTGGGCCATAGTCCACCACGCTGGCCCAGTGCGGGTTGGTGAACTTCACACGCCTTTCTATAGACGTGCAGGTTTCCTCACGATGTTTACCTTCACCGTTCAGCAAGTGGTAATCATTGTTGAAAATGACATTGGCACATGAAAATTATCTCAGAGGTGCGGGCCTGGGGTTTGAACTTGCACCCCTTACGTTCAAGGCGGGCGTTCTTGCCCGCGAGGCTACCACTGCTTATAGTGTAGTTAAATAATATTTCTGAGTGTAAAACCAACAAATGCAACGGACAAGCAACAGTAGGTATGAGACACTTGGGGCCTCAAGTATAGTAAACAGAATGGTTATACAGAGTATGGCTACATTTCATGAAACAACATCTTTTATCAATGGTAGCTATAGCTGATGAAGCTAGAATATTAATTGTTGCTAGATTAACTGATGATCTATGCTTGTAGATTATCTGATGATCAATCAGAGAAGAGTGGCGGCGTGTTGTTTAGCTTTCCATCAACACCTGACCCCAAGTCTGCTAACACGTCGTGGAGTTGCTATGACTCCATTTTTTGGGTTCCGTACCCAAAGGGTAAAACGGGAACCCTATTACTGAGACTTCGCTGTCCGTCCGTCCGTCTGTCATCAGGCTGTATCTCATGAACCGTGATAGTTGGACAGTTGAAATTTTCACAGATGATGTATTTCTGTTGCCGCTATAACAACAAATACTAAAAAACAGAATAAAATAAATATTTTAGGGGGCTCCCATACAACAAACGTGATTTTTTTGCGTTTTTATAGATAATGGTCATCTTATTCCATCAAAACATCATAATTTTACTCATTTCGTAAAAAAAGAAGAATATTTTTGTAGTAACCCTACCATGAGATATTCGATATCTCGTTAAACGTTGTCGTCTACGTAAAATGTCTGAGTGTAATATTTTTTTTATATACTCATCGTACGATACCATACTAAGCAACGCTTGTACTATGGGTACCGTACAATGGACTGGGGGCGATCCCAGTTAGACCCAGACCATAATTAATTCTGAAAAGCCAGTTTCTGATATTCACCGCTGACGGAATCGAGCCCGCAACCACCAAAACCTCAGCACCCTTAGCATGAGTGTGTAGACATAAGTTTTATCTCTTTCAACTGTCAGATTTGTCGAGAAAATGACGCCACTTCGAGCTCTTTGTACGGGACATGGCTCGGTGTGACGTCATTTTCCCGACAAATCTGACAGTTGAAAGAGATAACACGTATGTCTACATGTTAATGCTAAACCCACAGAAACCGTACAGAATGGACTCCGGATTGTCGATTATCGCTTCAGTCTAAACACGCCTAGTTCACCAACCAATTAAAATCATTTATATTAGTACTAGTATTAGTACAAATAATAATAGGAACCAAATTATTCATGTTTCAGTTATCATCCACTTACAACTATTTCATGTCGAAATACAATAGTTAGTATAATCGCCAGTGGGTTTGCAGGGTGTTTCAGAAGTCCGAAATAATACTTTGGGTACATATAAGGTAGGTCATATGTGTATGCTTAGTGAAGACAGTTTATACCTAACTATCATAGTTTCTGAGTTATAGACCTTTGAATATTTGTCACAGGTATCGTGTTCTAGCCTTTGAGTACATCCATAACCCTATTCAGCAGTGTAAACTACACTTATGAGGGGCGATTACCAAAATTAAAAAACAAAATATACAAATTTTGCATAGGACTCGAGATATTATGAATTATAGAAATTACCAATGAACAAAAAGTTAGAAAATCACGGTCGAATTTCGATCAAACTTTTATACCGTTCAGTTGTATACCCGATACTGATGCAAACGTCAAAGTATAATTTCGTACTTCTGAAACACCCTGGATAGTTGTTAAATTTCATGACTATTTAGTCGACAATCATGTTTCTAAGTAGTTTAAGTTGACTATCATGACTAAAGCAGTAAATGTCTCACAATTTTATTTAATACTAGCTGTGCCCGCGACTTCGCCCGCGTGGACTTTAGGGAGATTACCCGGAAATATGGGTATTATGTTTTTCCCGCGGAACCCTAATGCTTTTTCTAAAATTAAAGTAGCCTAAGTTACGCCTTGGAACGTCAGCTATCTGTCAGTGAAAGTCCCATTGAAATCGGTTCAGCCGTTTAGAAGTTTACCTCAAACAAACAGACAGACAGACAGACAGACAAAAAAATTTAAAATTGCGTTTTCGTTATAGGTATCGTATATACTTTCATACGCATTTGGTAAAAAAGTGTTATTTTGATATTACAAACAGACACTCCAATTTTATTTATTTGTATGTATGTATAGACTAGCTATACCCGCTTGGAATTTAGAAAAAAAATAAAATAAAAAATAAATACAGGAGAAAGGTACTCTTTATAACATCAGCTATCTGCCGGTGAAGGTCCCGTCAAAATCGGTCTAGCCGTTTGATATTTCACCTCAAACAAATGGACAGACAGGTAGACAAAAATGTTTGTTGTTTTCGTGATATCGAGGGGTGAAAGGCTATTCGACATTATTTTAACATTATTGTCGAGCATATTCATTCGACGCAGAATAATTCGCTGACTCCAAATATTTATATACTATATTTGTATTTAATATTAGACTGCCGTGAGTATAATTCTTCTCTAGTATTGTGGCAAAGGTGCTGTCTGCTCTCAAGGCGTTGCTGCTCCTGAGAATGTATTACTCGCAAATATCATTTTAAAAAGAGTAACCATTGAGTTTCTTACCGGCTCTTCTCAGTGGAAGCAGCATTCCGAACCGGTGGTAGAATCTGACTATTTGTAAGTGCTTTTTGGCCTGCACGAATAAAAAAAAAATGATTTTGATTTTAAGTCAATATCGCCCAAAAGTGTCGTTTAAGTCAAATAAGCCTTTCACCCCTCGATATGTATCCTATATAATTTCATATGCATGTAATAAAAAGCTGTTATTTTGATATCACAAACAGACACTCCCATTTTATTTATTTGTATATATTTATTATAATGTGTAGCCAACTACCGGCAATTAAATTATTTTAGTTTAAGTATTTATATAAACATAATTCGATTTAGTTCATTTGATGTCTTAATTAATACATACATACTAAGTAGTTCTCAATTAAGTATTTTTTTTTAGTACACATACCCGATACGATATCATCTCTCGACTGTTATCATTTATAGAAATATTATTCGACTATCGACAAAGTTTAGTCGACTATCTCGATTCCATTCACAGTCAACCTTCCCCCACACTGGCAAAACATTTGTCAATACCAAAATGCACTCAATGGTAATGTATATAAAGACTAAATTTCTGTGGCAAAGGCCACGCGACCGCGCGTTAAAATTACCTCGCGATGTCAATGTAATCTCGTTGAAGAACGAACCTTTTTGATGTGAAACATCTATAGGCGAGGGGTAAACCTGATTTTTGGCGTGGCGAGATTTTCCTTCGCCACAGCAAAATTAAATCAACTTTATTACTTAATGCATAAAGTATAGTTTTAAATGCGGCCACGCTTCGGTTCTTTCCGGTTCTTTCCGCCGCTTAGACTCCGCTCACGCGCCGCTACGATGATTATGTTTTATGTTTCACATCTACCAGGCGTCCCGCGACGGCTCAGTTTTTTTCTATGATTCGTCGTATAGTTAGCTTTGGTATTGACAATGACTGACGCGCGCGGTTTGACGCCCCAGTGTGAGGGGGGCTTTTATTAGTAATAGTTTACTATTCAAAAAAATGAATAAGTTTAGTCGACTTATTGGGATAGTCAATCGTATATCGATTGGGTTAGTCAATCGCGTATCGATTGGGATATTCAATGGATATACGATTTACTATCCCAATAAGTCAATTTTCAATAGTCCAATTAAGTACCTAAGTAATTCACGGTAGCACAATTAGTTCACATTTAGTTTAGTTAAGCACAGTTTCGTTTGGAGTTCACTCTGTGGCACCGTTCACTTGTTCACCCAAATAGTTTTTTCAGGTGGTCTTCGTAGAGGGCTATGACCAGCATTATGCCAATGCCGGTGCCCAGACCCAGCAGCTGCAGGATACACTGGCACAGTGTACCCTCCTTGCTGTGAGACGTAGACAGCTCCGGTATCTGAAAAATCAACCATGAAGTTTCGTGACCATTCTTCTCCATAGGAAATGCATTCCGAATGGGTGGTAGAGATACTATTATTATTTATGGACGATTCATAAGTGCATGTATTGGTTTACATGAAAGAGATAAATAAATATAGCCAGACAACACATACCCATTGCACGATTCCAAAACTAAGCAACCAGAGGCCAGCAACCAGGGGCCAGATTTTCGTTTGATAGACATAAATCTCTATTAAAGAGATGTCGCAACGAAACGTCAAATTGGTCGTATTTTTTTCTTTTGATTCGACATATCTCTAATAGAGATTTATGTCTATCAAACGAAAATCGGGCTCCTGGACCAATTCTGAAATTTTGCGCTGTTGGGAGTCGAACCCGCAATGACCTGGTTCAGTGAGCTGGGGGACTACGCTCCAACCACTAGATCAAGCTGTCATAAACACTGTACATGGCGGTGGAGATAACATTATTATTATTATTTATTGACGATTAATATGTGCGTGTATTGGTTTACACCAGTGGTTCCCAAACTTATTTTGTATACTGCCCACTTTGAGAATAAATGATTAGTCAAAGAGTCCTTCTAGCTAGATGAAATTACACTTCGCCCCCAAGCCACAACGCCCCCATTTTTTTTCTGGGTCTCTTACCGCCCCCATTTAGGCCTGCAGCGCCCACAAGGGAAGGGATGGTTTACATGAATAAAAAAAATATGATTCTGATTTTGAAAGGTTGCGAGCTGTTATACCCATTCTGAACCACATTATTCGTACACAACGAAAGGTTGGGAGCTAGTTATACATATTCTGAGTTGGATTGTATTGTGTACGCACCATGTCGACGAGCGCGATATACAGGAACATGCCGGCGGCGGCGGCGAACAGCCAGCGCGTGGCGGAGGGCGCGTGGCCGGCCAGCACGCCGCACACCATGCCCGCCAGGCACAGCCCCGACGACAGAATGTTGTAGCACACCGCGCGCCGCACGGACATGCCCGCCTTCAGCAGCACCGCGAAGTCACCTGGAATTACCATCGCAAACATTTACTCCTTGTTACATCAGCTATCTGCCAGTGAAAGTTCCGTTAAAATCGGTTCAGCCGTTTGGGGGCGGCAACCAAACGGTCTAGAACGGCAACATTTTTTGAAGGAATTCTTTGTAATTTTTTTTTAAATATTTTTATTTTTCAATGTACGTACCTAACTCGTGAGGCAACTCATGGCACAGTACAGCGATGGCCGTAGAGAACCCGCCCGCTATGCTCGAAGCGAACGCGGCACCTAAAATATATCAAAATTATATTAGTTACTATTTTCAAAACTTTTAAATGAGTTAGGGTGTGCAATAGGTTATTATATGGCATGGTTGGGGGTATGGAATGGGTTAGCATATGGAATGGGGTTACAGTGTGGAATGGGTTAGAGTGAGGAAAGGGTTATGGTGTGAAACGGGTAAGAGTATGGAATGGGTTAGCATGTGGAAAGGGTAAGAGTGTGAAATGGGCTAGCATGGGGAATAGGTTAGCACGTTGAATGGGTTAGAGCATATACTCACCGATAGCCATTCCGTCCGTGAAGTTGTGCAGTCCATCACCCATGATGACCATCCATGCGACGGACGCGATGGAGGATGGGGGCGCGTGCACGTGCCCGTGGGCGTGGGAGTGCCCGTGGTGAGCGCGCGAGTGCTCTCTACAACAGCAAAACAAATTGAATCAGTGTTGCCAGATTTATGCCACAAAATTCCCCCATAATCTACCCCATCTTATATATACTAATACTAATTTACTAACTCCTCGTCGAGAGTCCAACCTGGGCGTATTTATATGCCACCGCTATAGATCCTGGCTTACAGGAGTAACAGGACTTCACAGTCCGGTGTCGTTAAAAATGACCACGTCCCTAATCCATTGCTGTACGTCAGTCTCGCTATAACTCGTAAACGGCTTGACCTATTTAAATACTTTTGTTTTATTCGCTCCGATACAGCCCGCTTACTACCACCTATCTTGCAGCATGTTTTTAATATTAGTTTCAGTTTTTGACAGTTAACTCAGTCCAAAATCTGTCAAAAATTTACAGCAGGGAAACAACAACACTTAAGGAGAAAGGCCGCAGTAGTACTTTTATGTGATACAAAGTTCAACGGGTTATCATTGGATAAGTAAATACATTGAAATAACCAAAACTGACCTCAAAATCACAGTATAACTGTCCCCATCCTTCATATCCTTGGCGCCGTCTTCTTTATGTTTGATATTGTTCATTTCGACCACCGCCGGTGTCGACTCGCCTTTCAACAACCAATCTTTGGCAGTTGGTTCATTATCCTTGCCTTCCGTATTCAAAGCATTGGATGAAACCACACTAACTGAATTGTTATGTTTTTTATTGGATTTAGGGCTGGGTGGAATGCCATCTCTCAGATGATGGTCATCATGTGTGTCTGTGTCAATTTCGTCGTAACAATAAGGGTATTCTGAGTACTTATGCTTGCATGTCTTCGTGGTAGGATCACCTCGTTCGTCCCTCTTGAAAATCTTGAGTAGGGAGTTGGATGCAGAGTTCTCAGCGGCTTTGGACCCACCCGAGCACCCAGTCTCGTCTTTCAGCACGCGAACTCTGGTCGGAAGTTTATCTTCTTCGAGCTTCTGTCTCCGTTTGCGCCACTCAACGACGACCGTTAATCCTTTCTCCGTGAAGTAGAAGAATACGACTCCGAGCATAGCGGCGAGACCTTTGAAGACGCCGTCGTTGTGTGATGTATTTGCATCAACTTCTGTGGTATGGGAGTGCCCGTGGTCGTGGTCTGGCATCATGGCGTGAGGCATCAGATGCAGGAGAGCATCACCACATAGCGTACCGACGGCTAATGCGACTAAGAATTGAAGTATATGGTTGTAGTAGGTCTTATGCATTATTGGTATGACTGCTACGCCGAGTAAACCGCACGCGCTTATCGCTGCTATGCTCAAAGAAGAGTACAGCCATACAGCGTACATGTTCTTATTATCTTCCCTCTCGCTCTGCAGCTTGAGTTTGTCGCTTGTGAAACCAACTGTCGTATCTTTGACGCATCCGGTCCGTTCTATAGAGGAGTTAGCCAGTTTCTGGTATAAAAGAATGGGACAGATAGATTGTAGTGTTTCTTTGGATACGATTGTGTCTGTCTCGTGATTGTGGTTTTGGTCTTCGTGGTTGTGGTCGTGTGCTGTGGTATTCGTGTGTGGTTTTAACCTGCTGTTCACTGTTTTGACTACTTCTTCGCTGCTTAGACACTGAAAGGGAAAGTCAATCTTAAACAGGCACTTATAAGGTACTTAAATAGATTTTGACGGGACTTTCAAGTGCAGATAGCTGATGTTACAAGGAGATACTTAGGCCACTTTTAGTCTAGAAAAAGAATTAAAAGGGTTTCCCCATTTACCAAAATAAAACCCATTCGTTTCAGGCAATTGGGTTTCCTACATCTAAATGATAAAAGGTGATCCAATTTTGATTGGTGAATAAAGTGAAATCAACTAACCTACTAATATTATAAATGTGAAAGTTTGTGAGGGTGGAAATATGGATGTTTGTTACTCTTTCACGCAAAAACTACTAAACGGATTTTGATGAAACTTTACAATATTATTGTTGGTACATCAGAATAACAATTAGGCTATAATTTATAAAGATATTAAATCATCGACGTCTGCGCAGACGAAGTCGAAAACGAAGAAAAAAAAATAAAAAAAAAACTTACTTTAAATACTTCTTCTTTATCACTACTACTGTATACGAAAGGTGTAATAGTCGCCTCCTGCTCTCTCTCTGATGACTTCGACAGCTTGTAAAGGTCCAGCCCCTCAAGCATGCTGTTGAACCCTGACAGGTTCATCGTCATGCTGTTTGGGTCGCCGTATAGTCGGAATATCTGTTTGATATACGCATCCGGATGCAACTCATTCTTCACCTCCCTTTTGGACCTGGATTGCCGTATTTTGTCGAGTTTCTGCTTATACCTGGATAGGTAGAAAGGATGGTTTAACTAAGTTAGGACTCAAGGAAACTCTAGGGGTGCTGCTTCAAATCCCAGTATCATTTTTAATACTGAAACCGGTTTGGGGAACATCGGTTGGATGGTTTTTTATAGAGATGAAACGGATAGTGGCCAGATACCGGATATCCGGCACGCTACCAGGCCGACATGTCATATTATCACGTTACAAGACGCTTCTTAAATACATCTCGAATCGATAATCGCAATCACGACCCATACATATGGTGGTCAGTGATTTTGGTTCTGGTTCCCGTAGTTGTCAAGATTTGCTAGAATTTATCTTTTAGCACATGGCAGTAGCGTTTACAGCGTAAGGCTCTTTTCATAAGCTGGTCTGCTGAAACCAAGTGGAGTCGCCTCTTACCAACAAATGCGGAAAATTTTTAATTTGGTGGAATATGTCCCAAATCTCCCTCGTATTGAGGGTGAATGTGCCCGGTATAATGGCAATAGGCTCGCCCCCTATTACATTGATGACCAAAATACATCTGCGAAGAGTGCATATCTGTCTGTCCCTTAGGGGAATACAGGCATGATAATGTATTACTATACAGTATGTTTCAGAAGTCCGAAATAATACTTTGACGTTTACACGACCATTGAGTATACAACTGAATGGTATCAAAATTTTATCAAAATTAAAACGTTTGTTCTCAACATTTTTTTTCGTCGCCGATTTCTATAACTTGTAATATCTCGAGTCCTATGTAAATTTTACATGTTCTGTTTTGTGAATAATGGTAGTCGCCCCTCATAAGTGCAGTTTACACTGCTGAATAGGGTTATGGATGTACCCAAACGCCAGATACCTGCGATACCTGTGACAAATATTCAAAGTTATATAACTCAGAAACTATGATAGTATGAGCTGCCGTATATGTGCCCAAAGTATTGTTTCGGACTTCTGATACACCATGTAGAATCAAACCACATACCTCGTTATTCTTCTATTATCATTTAAATCTACGTTCGCATGTTTAACATCTATATTGGCATCATAAACCAAGACTCCGTCGGGTTTGATGTCGATATGTGAGCTGCATATGTGGGCCGCACACAGCAGGCACAGCATGCACACAGTGACCAGCCGCTGCATCTTCGTGCTACCTCTCCACTTCCCCTTTCAACTTAATATGATATGATAGGCTTATGTTGTGTATAGGTCATTCCATTTGTTGTGGAATTGCGCGTCGTTATCGGGTCGTTCTGTAGATCTGTGGACAAGGACAGACAATATTAAATGATAAATGTCGCCAGACAACACATACTCATCGTATGATCCCATACCAAGAGAAGTTTGTACTCTGGGTACCGTACAATGGACTGGGAGCGATGCCAGTGACACCCAGACTGGAGCAAATTCCGACAAGACCATTTTCGAATTCGGTCGAAATTCCGAGATTATTTTATGTCGAACGAGTAGTATTTTTTATATTGTAAATAATTAGCAAACATAATCCCACCCTATCCTACTAATATTATACATGTGAAAGTTTGTGAGGATGGATGGATGGATGTTTGTTACTCTTTCACGCAAAATCTACAGAACGGATTTTGATGAAACTTTACAGTATTATTGTTTGTACATCAGAATAACATATAGGCTATACTTTTTTTTTTATGAGATAGGGAGGCAAACGAGCGGACGTTTCACCTGATGGTAAGTGATCAACGCCGCCCATGGACACCTGCAACACCAGGGGCATCGCAAGTGCGTTGCCGGCCTTAACGATATTGAATTATCCAAGCCTGCGTGAACCATGTAGCGGGTATGGCTGGTTTTCCTGTCACGCTGACGGTCGGCGCGTAGCTTGTCAGCGCTGAGCGGTCAGCGCGACTCAATAACGCTACCTGTAACTACATACAAATTTACCCATCAGCGCCGACCGTCAGCGTGACAGGAAAACCAGCCTACAAGTTGGTAAACGATAAAAAAAATAACGTCTATAGCTACGTAGCTATAGGAAGTACACATCGTAGGAACACCGTTTCGAGTTAAAAAACACAGGAAGCTTGTTAAACAAGAGACGATTACATACAAAAAATATATAGTAACTGTACTTAAGTATATCAATCTGTCACAAGACTAACGCTTCATTGATTCCTGAAGTATTTTTTTTGATAATGCGGAAACCAATAGTTTGAATAAAGAAACAACTCTCTAATGCCGGATTCCTATAAAAAACAAATCGGTGACAGAGACGATTGTTTTTTTTTTTTAGGAACGATTAACGATCCGTAGAGACTTCCGCACACTCGCGCGTCATAATTATTGTCAACACTTGTTTGATTTATTAAGGAAAACAAACAGTTGTACAATAAAACATTACTATGAGTGCAGCCTAAGTAAGTCGGCCAACCCGTACTGGGCCAGCGTGGTGGACTATGGCCTGAATCCCCCTCGCATTGAGGGGAGGCCCGTGCCCAGCAGTGGGACGTTAAAAGGGCTGTAGTAGTAGGAACGATTAACGAACCGTAAAGCAACACTGAGGTCTTAAAAGTCACTCGCATTTTTTTTGCTATACCAAAAGAAAGTCTATATCATCATTCATAAAGATTGTAATTTTTGTGATAAACGCGACCACACGTCAAAATTCGCTCACGTTTCATTGAATAATGAACGTTGTCTATTACGCAATACATTTCGTTTCGGTATTGGCAAACATGAGTTTTAACGCCGCAGTGTGCGCAAGGCTTTATATTGGATTTCCATAAAAAAATACAATTCGTTACGGGTGGTATAGTGACGACTCGTAGATTTTTTTTGGTAAATTAACTAACCGTAATAAAATAAATAATTTAAACTGTTTTTTACAGTTCGAACGAACGGTTTTATATAAATCATCCTACTAATTCTACTAATATTATAAATGTGAAAGTTTGTGAGGATGGATGGATGTTTGGTACTCTTTCACGCAAAAACTACTGAACGGATTGTGATGAAACTTTACAGTATTACTGTTTATACATCAGAATAACATAATGGCTATAATTTATACCGATATTGTATAATCGAAGTATGCGCGGACGAAGTCGCGGGTAGAAGCTAGTATTATATATTAATATTTAAAAAAAAAATTACAATACGTTAGGTTAGATAAAGTGGGCGTTTCGTGAGTATAGGGAACCGGACGCAAGCATTATCTGTAGCACCGGTCCGTTCCTCTTGTGTCCCGACGCTCCCGTTCCATTCGATAATTCAAAAACTATGATTTCAAAAATAGAACACGTTTTAATTAACAAATTTGTTTTTTTTTCTAAACGGCTTTCCATTATCTGTTGGCGTTGGTATGGCCTTGTGACAAAAGACAAACGGATTGCGGGTGCAAATTGCGCAAATTGTAATTGAAATAAATATGAGTAGGTATTATTTAAGAGACAAATTAAAACAAGCCTCAACCGAGGTCAAGGTTTCCTTGTGACTAGGGTTGCCAACTATTTTTTTCAAAAATGTAGTATTTTCCAGCTAGAGTCGTAAAATATATAGTACATTGCTAAAAAATACAGTACATTCACAAAAATCCTACAAAAACGTGTCAGTCAGTTAGTAAAAAAGACGGCACCTTTATAAGCGGTACCGCGGTACGTAAAATAGACCAGTACTTTTTAACCGACTTCCAAAAGGAGGAGGTTCTCAATTTGATTGGTATGTTTTGTTTGTATGAAAACGTCTTTCACTTGACAGTAGTTGAAAGTTTAGTTTTGTTTCGTGCCGAAACACGCTATAGTTTAGGTGCAAATCTCCATGTAAGGCGTAAATAAATACGAGGATAAAAATGAATACGGACATGTTGAAAAAAATATACAAAAATATGGTACTCACTACAAAAATATAGTACTTTTGCGTACTACATGCTTTTTCAACAGTATATAGTATGCAGAGCTAAAATATAGTACAATACTATATTTTATAGTACGGTTGGCAACCCTACTTGTGACCCCGTAAGGTAGATACAACGTAGGTTTTTTGTGGGTAGGTACATGTCGAGGGGGGAAAGGCTATTTGACTTAAGCGACATTATTTTAACTTTAGACGAGAGCATACTCATTCGACGCAGAAAAAATAAGTGATTCCAAATATGTATACAGTGTATCAGAAGTCCGAAATAATATTTTGGGTACATATACGGTAGCCCATTATATAGATGCTTAGTAAGGAAATATTATACCTAACCATCATAGTTTCTGAGTAATAGACCGCTGAATATTTGTCACAGGTATTGTGTTCTGACCTTTGGGTACATCCATAACCCTAGCCAGCAGTGTAAACTACACTCATGAGGGGTGGCTACCAATATTCACAAAACAGAAAATGCAAATTTGACATAGGACTCGAGATATTGCAAGTTATAGAAATTGACGACGAAAAAACTGTTGAAAAAGCACGGCCGAATTTCTACCAAATTTTTCTACCATTCAGCTGTATTTTCGATACTGATGCAGACGTCAAAGTATTATTTCGGACTTCTGAAACACACAAAAATTGTCGCTTAAGTCAAATAGCCTATCACCCCTCGACGTGAGTCCCACATAACCCCTCCTACACACATTTGATGGATGGTAATTTTTCAACTTTCCACCGTGCTCTATGTCCTAGTACCAAATAACCATTGTCCACTTACAAGTCCACGATTAGATATTCCGTGATAGTACTCGTGTGTACCTTCCCATTAGGTCCTCAGATTTGAACCTATTTGACATTGACATAAGTCATATTATATACGACATGCAAGGCTAGCACGTGTCCCATGGCAAGACTTGCAAACAGTAGTTGTAGCTTGTGCGCCAAGACTAGACGTATGTCACGGAATATCTTGATGTTGTATCTTTATCTCGTTAGAAATTAGACAGAGTACGAGCGACCAAATCCGTGACAAAGGTCTTGCGGGCTATCCACACAGATGTTGCACCTTGTCGCTGTCTCACATTTATCCGTAATAGCAATGATATTAGAAAGTATAGATACCTAATGTGTCAAAAAGACGAGAAAAAAATGGTGCGAAATTATTCTCAGTGATGCCACGACCGTATTCTTGAGTCTTATACGCCTTGACATAGACAACCTGACGATGTACGTAGACGTCAAAGTCACACACAAAATTAGACGGGTGGAACTGTCAAATGTTACCAAAAACTCCCTCCTAGATATAATCACTTGTTGAGTAATAGGTTAGCCTCAGTTATAGCAAATAAGTAGGTGCAAATTGAGCATAAGTAGTATAGTATAATTCCCTATATAAAAAATATCACAGAAAGTCACCTTTAAAACGAAAAAAAGCATTATTAAAATCGGTTCACCCGTTTAGAAGATACAATGCAACATACAAAAAGTCATAAATGACATCGCGCATTTTGTTACAGTGCCAAAATTGAGTATTTGTTGTATTATTATGTATTTATTTTAAAGCCTGAATTTACAACCTCGGTCTAAATAACATAGTACACGATAGGTAATAACAAATAATGTACAATACAATGTCACAACACACACTCACAACTCATATGTAATGTAATAATTCGTGTAATTAACGACGCGATTATATATAAATAATGATGACATTGATAACTGTATTGTAGCGTGTTTTAACACTAATTACATAACAAGATAGACTGATACAACGCTCTTTACAATGATAAAACACGAACGCTCAAAGCAAACACCACCGTGAGGAACGAACGACAAACACGGTCAGCACTTGTACCGCGAGCGCTAAGATTAGAGACGTATGTCACGAAATATCTTAATGTTGTTTCTTTCTCTCGTATGAAATTAGACAGAAAGCGAGCGAGCAACTCCGTGACAAAGGTCTTGTCTTGACATGCGTGCTAACAACACTGGCCCCTTACATAACAAGTAATATAATATCGCCAGCCAACACATACTCATCATAATATGATTCCAAACTAAGCAAAGCATGTACTGTGGGTATCATAAGTGGTTATCAAAAGTCGTCAAGTCGTCGTTTTCAGGGTTCCATACCCAAAGGGTAAAACGGGAACTCTATTACTAAGACTTCGCTGCCCGTCCGTCCGTCCGTCCTTCTGTCATCAGGCTCTATCGCCTGAACCGTGATAGTTGAAATTTTCACAGATGATGCATTTCTGTTGCCGCTATAAAAACAAATACTAAAAAACAGAATAAAATAAATATTTAAGGGGGCTCCCATACAACAAACGTGATTTTTTTGATGTTTTTATAGATAATGGTACGGAACCCTTCGTGCGCGAGTCCGACTCGCACTTGGCCGGTTTTTTACGTAAACCTCGCCTGTACTCATGTATGCGTAGCATGACTACAACTAAGTCTCTTTCAACTGTCAGATTTGTCGAGAAAATGACTTCACTTCGAGCTTTTTGTCCTGGACATGCCTCGGTGTGACGTCATTTTCTTCAACTTAAAAGAGATAAAAGTTATGTCTGAGCGGTCATGCTAAGCCTTCTGAAGGGGATGAGAGAGGTGCACTGTAGTGTGCATAATAGCACCGGGCACAATCCCCTCAATACGAGGGAGATTTGGGCCATAGTCCACCACGCTAGCCCAGTGCGAGTTGGTGCACTTCACACGCCTTTCTATAGACGTGTAGGTTTCCTCACAATGTTTGCCTACGCCATTCAGGAAGTACAATTCTTTTTATATAGATACAAAATTGTATTTTTTTAATTTGTTTTAGTCAATGAGGTCCGATTCCATAGGTTGTATACGGAACATACCATTTCGTATAACGAGTCACGGCTCATTGGTCGCGTCAGATCGATTCGATGCAGTATCGATTATTGGACAATAAAAAAAATCGTGTTTATTTATCGATTCACACTGTTCCGTGTTTCGTCTCACTTTTACTGAGATTAATTGCTGACTACCCTATCTTAGAAACCACCTTTACCCGACTACGGCGAAGTCAAAAGGGACGTAAAAGGAAAGTAAACGGAGAAGGTATATCGACTTCGCCGTGCGGATTTTTTTTTACGTTTATCTGACATTCACCATTGTAGTTACCGGATTAAGTAAGTCCAACAATATTGTTTTCTTATATTTACGCGAATACTATACATTGAAATAAAACTATTTTACGGACCTCAAGACACTGTGAGCACTTTCTGCGTGGATCGGACCGCAAACAACAACTAAATATGAGGGTACCCAGTTATTAACTATGACATCAGGACGTCTAACACCTCAGTCCCCCCGTGACCATGGTTGCTGTAAAGCAGCCGAAACGTCGGGAACATAAAATAGTAAATAAACGCGATAAAATCCGTAAAATTGTTTTATTTCAAAGTTCAACAATACAAAAAAGCTGCGTATTTATGAAACTTTTACAGTAAAAATGATATTAAAACGCTGTAAAAAACGTATGTCCTTCAATAAATCCGCAGCTTGTTAATATTGTTTGACACCTTTTAAGCTGGCTCTTCCCACGGTGCGTGTCGGTCTGTGTAAATCTTTTGATAGCTTCATTTCAAAATGCAAAGTGAAAGAGAACGTGATATGTTCTCTTTTACCTTTTCACCGCGCCTTGGAAGTTACCGCCTCGTGACGGATACCGGCGCACCGCCTGTGCTACTACCGACGAGACACTTCCCACGGTGTGGCGTGCGAGCTGGTCCGCGTCCGTCCGCGATATCACGGACCGTAGCAAGCTAGCTTTAGACGATCCAGCAACTACAATAAACGTCAAAAAAATTGCCGCTGTTTACTCTATGAAAGGTACACGGTTTTCTATGATTTTCGTTTTAATTGAAATCACTTTGTCACGCAGGAGTCACGACTCATTGCCACGTGACTTGTTTATCACTAATTCTGTGACAAAAAAGAAGCAAAATCTAGAGAAACAACTGGTGCATTATTTAATGACTTGCTTTATTTAATGCTTTTTGCAAACTCACTTTAAATTGTTTACGGAATACTGGTACCCAAGTGCCTACTGTGCTCCTAAACATCTTCTAACTCAAGATTTTGTCTCTACAAAAGCATCAATTAAAAATAAATATCTGGACAAGACACACTCATCGTATGATCCCAAACTAAGCAAAGCTTGTGCTATAGGTTTTTTTTTAATGGACTACGCTGTTGGCCGTGAGTTGGCCTTTACAGCTTCACCGGACGAGTGGCAAGTGCAGAGTGCGACTCCAAACAAAGCCTTAAGGGCGGAAGAGGAGGGCAACTAGCTCAAGGGCGCCACATGGGGCACGACCTCGGCTTGGGCAGTTGCCGTGAGGGGAGAGGTAATGACTGCGCTCCTAGGTGCAAAGATGCACCTACGAGCAGAAGAGGGGGTTCCTCGACATCGCCGGCGAGGTCGGTGTCTGTTTGAGGCTGGTGTAGGTGTGTTGGGGGCCCTCTCGGCGCCCGGGTCGAAGAGGGCGGTGATCGTGTCAGGAGGATCTATCAACAAATGCCGCGGACGGCGGCGTTGTGCTGTTGTGTGCGCGGGGTTTGGCTCGTAATTGCCGGCGGCGACAATTAGAGAGTTTGAATGCGACGCGGCTTTTTTAAAACAGCGTTCGGACGCTATTTTGAAATGTTTTCGAATGGAGACGAAGCCAAGATCGGAATGTATTGTGCTATAGGTACCATACAATGGAATGGGGGCGATACCATTTACACCCAGACTTAGAGAGAATTTCGAAAAGGCCATTTCCGAAATTTGGCGCTGACGGTAAAATACATTATCATCATCACGCCTGTATTCCCCGAATGGGTAGGCAGAGGTGCAATGCAGTGCACCAACACTTCGCATAATTCTATGGGCGGTATGACCACGAGACGTACCGCATTACATTTAATTAGCTGCATACAAAAATAAGTACAAAATATTATCTACAAACTAATCTTATGTCAAATTTCCCAAAGTCAAGGGTGTTTCTGGACGAAAATAAGAGCCTAGCTGCGCGCGCGCACCGCGTCCGCTTGGCTAAAATTGACGTTTGCACCGATGAAGGCCGCCGCGTCATGTACGCGCACACAGAAGTTCAAGGAGTGTCAAATAATAGTCATTATTTTTACATCTTTATATATATAAATCTCCTGTCACGATGTTTGTCCGCGATGGAATCCTAAACTACTTAACCGATTTTAAATTAAATTGGCACACCGTGAGCAGTCTGGTCCAACTTGAGAGATAGGATAGCTTAGATCACAGCAACGCGTGGCCGGGTCTGCTAGTATTTTTATATATTTAAAAAAAAAAAGCAGTGGTAGCCGAGTGGTCGAACGCGCGCCTTGCAAATCAAAGTGTGCAGGTTCAAACCCCGGCTCGCACCTCTGCGCTTATGTGCGAATCTCATTTTCATCCGAGATTACCACTAGCTATGAAACGGTGAAGGAAAACATCGTGAGGAAACCTGCACGTCTGAAGAAAGGCGTGTGAAGTTCACCAATCCGCACTGGGCCAGCGTGGTGAACTATAGCCCAAAAATCTCCCTCGTATTGAGGGAGAATGTGTCCGGTATAATGGCAATAGGCTCGCCCCTATTACATTGGGACCAAAAATACATCGGCGAAGTGTTGGCGCACTACAGTGCACCTCTGCCTACCCCTTCGGGGAATACAGGCGTGATGATGATGATGTATTATTTAAGGGTCACATTTATAGAATGTTTATGATCCATTTACAGTCGTATTGTAGAACACTTTGTGTATATGTATTGAAAAACCGGCCAAGTGCGAGTCGGACTCGCGCACGAAGGGTTCCGTACCATTATCTATAAAAACGAGCAAAAAAATCACGTCTGTTGCATGGGAGCTCCCTTAAATATTTATTTTATTCTGTTTTTTAGTATTTCTTGTTATAGCTGCAATAGAAATACATAATCTGTGAAAATTTCAACTGTCTATCACCGTTCATGAGATACAGCCTGGTGACAGACGGACAGCGAAGTCTTAGTAATAGGGTTCCCTTTGGTTACGGAACCCTAAAATGACAATATAAAAGCCCTGTGCACACGGACATTAATAAACCGATCTTTATTAGCGGATTGAAAAAAGTTAATTTTCCAACGACCATTTCGTTGAAAAATTTACTGGCCATTGTATGGTAGCTATGCTTGGTTTGGGATCATACGATGAGTATGTGTTGTATGGCGATAATCTATATAATATATTTCAATTATAATAATTAATATTAAAAATTTAATATATTTATTATACAATAACTTAGTGTTAAAAATTCATATTAATTATATTAATATATTATAATTAAAGTATATATATGAATTATAAAAGTTAAATTTCCAAGTATGTATTTAATATGAATATTCAAAAGAAAAAAATAAAAGAAATACACTTACGAGGGGCGACTACCAATAAACACAAAACACAACGTGCAAATTTTACATAGGACTCGAGATAGATTAAGAGGTTATAATAATTGACGACAAAAAAAAAAAAAAACGACATTCGAATTTCGATCAAATTTTTATACCATTCAGCACTTGTAGCATGAGCCCCAAGATTAGACGTATGTCACGAAATATCTTGATGTTGTCTCTTTCACTCGTATGCAATTAGACAGAGAGCGACCGAGCCAATCCGTGACAGAGGTCTTGTCTTGACATGCGTGCTGACACCACAGTTGTATTGTATACCCGTTAATGATGCAAAGTATTAGGTACTTCGGACTTCTGAAACGCTGTACTACATAATTCTGTCCATGACCTTTCAAACTTCACATAATGGTAACTCAGTCGTATGTATACACATATACTATCTAGGTATGTAGTTGTCTGACTAAATAAGTTTCTATTTACGGTTGTGCCATGGTGCAGACATCGCCATGGCTGCCCTTGGACTTATTTAAAACTTTGAATTTGAGCAAGCATTTAGGTTACCTAATAGTTAAATTTTGTTGTAAGAATGTCCAGTTTTTAAACATATGTAAACTGGAGAGTAGTATACCTGTTATAGTTAAAATAATAAAAAGGGAACAAAGGGAAAGAGTAAATATGTAACTACATTTTGATTATATTAACAAGCAACGTTTTTAGGGTTCCGTAACCAAAGGGTAAAAGGGTTCCCGAACCTTATTACTAAGACTTCGCTGTCCCTCCGTCCGTTCGTCCTTCTATCACCAGGCTGTATCTCATGAACCGTGATAGTTAGACTTGAAACACCGACCAACTGCGCGTCGGAATTATCTAGAAAATCGAGCAAAAAAATCACGTTTGTTGTATGGGAGCCCCCTTAAATATTTATTTTATTCTGTTTTTTAGTATTTGTTGTTATAGCGGTAACGGAAATACATCATCTGTGAAAAATATTATTTAAAGGCTCCAATAAACAGCGCGCGGCCAATTTATTGGTTATACTCCTCAAAGCCTTACATAGGTACTCATCTTATTCCTTTCAGAAACTTATTAGATGAGGTGTGGCTACATCTGCGATTAGTGGGTACATATTCTGCCACATGTCAATGTCAAGAAATTTATAGCGAGAACAAATTAAAAAAGAAATACAAAACGGCTGAACCTATTTTAACGGGACTTTCACTGGCAGAAAGCTAATATTACAAGAAGTAACTAGGGCTACTTTTATTTTCAAAAAGCAATAGGGTTCCGCAGGAAGAACATAAAACGTATTTTCCGGGTGATCTCCCAAACGGCTGAACCTATTTTCACGGGACTTTCACTGGCAGATAGTTGATGTTATAAGGAGTAAGTAAAGCTACTTTTAATTTAGAAAAACTATTAGGGTTCCGCGGGAAAATCATATTACCAATTTTTGCGGGTAATCGCCCTAAAATCCCCGCGGCCAAAGTCGCAGGCGCAGCCAGTTAATAATAAGTTTCTTTACCTAAATCTAAGTGATTATTTTTGTACTGAGTACATTGAACTTGCAATATTAACCCGGTCATGAGAAAATACTGTTAGCCTATCTAATATAATATTTCGTGCCTCAATTTGAGACTATGCTAATTATATTATCTGGAAAAAATATATTCTAGGTCACGTACGTGAGGACATGACACGTCATTATCTAGATTGAATCCTACTAATATTATAAATGTGAAAGTTTGTGAGGATGGATGGATGTTTGTTACTCTTTCACGCAAAAACTACTGAACGTATTTTGATGAAACTACTACTACTACAGCCCTTTAACGGCCCACTGCTGGGCACGGGCCTCCCATCAATGCGAGGGGGATTCAGGCCATAGTCCACCACGCTGGCCTAGTGCGGGTTGGCAGACTTCACACATCTATCGAGAACTAGTCAAGTTCCCTCAGACGTGCAGGTCTCCTCACGATGTATTCCTTCACCGTTTCATAGCAAGTGATAATCTCGGACGAAAATGAGATTCGCACATAAATCCCAGAGGTGCGAGCCGGGGTTTGAACCTGCACACTTTGATTGCAAGGCGTGCGTTCGACCACTCGGCTACTATGGCGGATGAAACTATACAGTATTATTGTTCATACATCACAATAACATAAAGGTTATAATTTATAACGAAATCTGTTAAAAGCTAGTTCATAATTTGACAACCATCTTGGTTTAATCATTCAAGCATAGGCCCGGTTTCAGTATTTTACGTTAACTTGTGCTACAAGACAGTGCTGCTTGCCAAATTTCATGAATCTAGGTCAACGGGATTACCCTATAGGTTTTCATTGCCTAGCCAAATGATTAAACACGTGACATATATATTTTCTTTCTTTCTCTTTCTATACATACCTATATCTTTTCTTGCGTTGACTTATAAATGCGTTAATTTTTTACAGCTCCAAGGGATTTCAGAGTATGCGATACTAATTTCGACTTTATATCTAAAGGCGTTCCTGAGAAAAACCGGCCAAGTGCGAGTCAGACTCGCGCACGAACGGTTCCGTACCATTATCTATAAAAACGAGCAAAAAAAAACACGTTTGTTGTATGGGAGCCCCCTTAAACATTTATTTTATTCTGTGTTTTAGTATTTGTTGTTATAGCGGCAACAGAAATACATAATCTGTGAAAATGTCAACTGTCTATCTATTACGGTTCATGAGATACAGCCTGGTGACAGACGCACGGACGGACGGACGGACGGACAGCGAAGTCTTAGTAATAGGGTTCCCGTTTTACCCTTTGGGTACGGAACCCTAAAAATGAACTTTTGCCATGAGTCAATACAGTTTGTTTTGGTATGGCACCAAATTTACGCGCGAGGGTAATAGATATAAGTATATACAGGGTGTATCAGAAGTCCGAAATAATACTTGGACGCTAGCATCAGTATAGTGTATACAACAGAATGGTATAAAAATTTGATTGAAATTCGACCATGTTTTTCCAACTTTTTTTTCGTCGTCAATTTCTTTAACTCGTAATATCTCGAGTCCTATGTAAAATTTGCATGTTCTGTTTTGTGAATTTTGGTAGCCGCCTCTCATAAGTGTAGTTTACACTGCTGAATAGGGTTATGGATGTACCCAAAGGTCAGAACACGATACCTGTGACAAATGTTCAAAGGTCTGTAACTCAGATACTATGATTGTTAGGTAAAAACTGTCTTCACTAGGCAACCACATATGAGCTGCCGTATATGTACCCAAAGTATTATTTCGGACTTCTGAAACACCCTGTATATCTAGATATGTTTAGCAATAATCGGCTTAGAGTGGTTTTTATAAACTAAGTGCGTTGAAGAACTTCCTGCGTATTGTTTATAATAACACATTTTCATTGTTATCTAAAATCGAACGTCCGTTTATCTAAAACGGAACAGAATCAAGACACTAGTGTTTATTATTATAAAATAAATTCAACGCGTAATGCCCAATAATAAATATATAATAAATATAATACCCAGATCTCAAACTAAGCAACGCTTGTACTATGGGTACCATAGAATCGTCTGGGAGCGATGCCAGGTACACCCAGACCGGGGCGAATTCCGAAAATTGTCACTGACGGATAGGGATGTGAAAATATAATCGATTATCAAAATATAAAAATCGTTTATTTTTAAATCGATTTATTTTAAAGAGAGAAAAATAGATTATTAAATAATCGTCTTTTTCGATCCAATTCGATTATTTAGCAATAGACTTTATCCCGTCTTAGTCATATCCTTTATAGAATTTTGCAAACAGCGCCATCTGTAGTCGAATTTTGCAAACAGACGTGGTTTGTTTCTCAGTTTTAAAACCAACAGATTGTCGTTTTAGTTATTATAGAGTTGTTTTTTTTTATTATGTACAAAAATCTTGTCAAGTAGTTTGTAAAAAAAATGGTTTTTTTTTTGTTAAGAATCGATTTTTAATAAATCGATTTATTTTGAAGGAGAGAAGAATCGATTATTTAACAATAAATTTTTTCTCCTCCAAGTCACATCCCTACTGACGTATCAAACCCGCAACCCGGTTTATTGAGACGAGCTGCATACGCTTAAATCATTAGTGTCGTCAATATATCTCCATTAAAAATTACCACACACATGAACTAAATACGCATAATGATATTTTTATAACAAAAACAAATCCAAAATGGCTGACCAAGGTGACGATTCTAGGCCAATCTACAATTACAATTGTCTATGAACACAACAAGATGTTTATCTCGTAGTTGACATATTTATAAAAAGGTTTCGTCTCACACGATAACATATGACGATACGAGACACGTCACCTCCACGAGTTAACACCGGGACGCACGCTGAGTACTATCGTTATATTTTTAACAGGAAAGTAGTAGTAGTAGTACTACTACAGCCCTTTTAACGTCCCACTGCTGGGCACGGGCCTCCCCTCTATGCGAGGGGGATTCAGGCCATAGTCCACCACGCTGGCCCAGTGCGGGTTGGTTCCCTCAGACGTGCAGGTTTCCTCACGATGTTTTCCTTCACCGTTTCATAGCAAGTGATAATCTCGGATGAAAATGAGATTCCCACATAAATCCCAGAGGTGCGAGCCAGGGTTTGAACCTGCACACTTTGATTTGCAAGGCGTGCGTTCGATCACTCGGCTACCACTGCTACTCGGCTACCACTGCTACTTGAAAGAGGAATCAAAGCGGCTAAACCCGGTGTTTATAAAGTAAAAACGACTCCTCTTATTGATGGAGTCGGTTAAAATGTAGCCTATGTTACCCGGGCCATAATAACGAATCGATTGACACCTGATTTATCGAAATCTGATGAATAGTTTAGTCGCTACGGAGGAACATACGAGTATATGCATAGACTCCTAACATCACAACCCTTCCTTTTGGTTTCGTCGAATAATGAATGAATAACAAATCTATCTATATGGTCGTGTGGGAAATAGATAATTTATTGTCTATTAGTATTTGCTTTGTTTTAAAAAGAGTTATGATATAGTATATATAAAATAAGAGAACAAGATGGCGATTGAAGAAAGGAATTTAACAAAGTGATCAGATTGTAAAGGTAAATAAATAATAAAGGATAATAAAGGAACAATAAATTCGTAATTGCAATCAATCTTCTAAAACTTTCCCACAACTTTTGGGGACTTTTAAGATACAATTAGTGTCAATAATCGTTGAAAATGTGCCAGTATTATCACCTCTTAACATCCCTAAAAACGTAAATATTTACAGCCAATTTTTCTTTTCAAAATTCCTGAAACACGTGTTTCTTTATTTTGTATGTAATGTACATACTCAAAGTTTTTTGAAATCATGTGACCTTCATATCTGAGACACTGGATAACTGGAATACCTCTATAAGTGAGACAAATTTGAAGGTCCCATGATGTCTCACTTAACCAGGTGTCACTGTATTTTGTAAATAGGACCAACCTTGAAGAATCATACATACATCATCATCATCACGCCTGTATTCCCCGAAGGGGTAGGCAGAGGTGCACTGTAGTGCGCCCACACTTCGCCGATGTATTTTGGTCCCAATGTAATAGGGGGCGAGCCTATTGCCATTATACCGGGCACATTCCCCCTCAATACGAGGGAGATTTGGGCCATAGTCCACCACGCTGGCCCAGTGCGGGTTGGTGAACTTCACACGCCTTTCTATAGACGTGCAGGTTTCCTCACGATGTTTTCCTTCACCGTTCAGCAAGTGGTAATCATTGTTGGAAATGACATTCGCACATGAAAATTATCTCAGAGGTGCGGGCCTGGGATTTGAACTTGCACCCCTTACGTTCAAGGCGACCACGACCACCTTGAAGAAGTCACTAGCAAACGGTAAAAAAAAACATACGGCTCGAAATCAGAACCTCCTCCTTTTTGAAGTCGGATATAAAAGGCCCGCGACCACACTGCTAAATTCGGTCGCGCCATCAACATCATTTCGTTGAAGAACAAACTCTATGTATGAGTAAATACGGTTCGTTTTGATATTGGCAATTTTATCGCGCGCGTATGTACTTATCAAATTGCTCGATTCATGTTTCCGTTGAGATATAGTACATATGAACCCGTATTCGATGATAAGTTTTACGCGTAAAAGCGTTTACGCGTTGTCACGCAGGTGACCTATATAACCGCGCGTAAATATCGGGGTCGAAGAACTCCGGCGACACGTGGCATACGGATAGACATCCCACTTATAAATATATAAAAGGAGACAGAAATAAACATACATGTCATTTTCAACAATGATTACCACTTGCTGAACGGTGAAGGAAAACATCGTGGGGTAACCTGCACGTCTATAGCAAGGCATGTGATGTTCACTAACGCGCACTGGGCCAGCGTGGTGGACTATGGCCTAAATCTCCCTCGTATTAAAGGGGATATTACCCGGTGTAAAGGCGACTTTCCCCCTATTAAATTGGGACCAGAAATCCATTGACAAAACATTGGTTTACTGTTGTACATCACCGCCTACAGCTTCGAACAGTACAGGCGTGATTATGTATTATTTATTGAATAATAAAAAAAACACTTACCACTCCTTATTCTACGTCGGTTAACACACAAACCCGATAGTGAAATACGTGACAATAGAAGGCGACATCAGTAATATAAAATGGTCGATATCTTTAAGTACAAGATAAACGGATATATGTAATCAAAAAGACAACGCCGTATAACGGCCGTTATTAACGGAATGACGCACTAACATTGATGATGCCACTTGAATACATTAATACAAATTTATCCTGTTAAACGATAATATATTTTAAAACTGATGCAACGAACTCAATTTTGAATATTACACGATATCCGTTTAAACGAATAACGACGTTACACCGTTTAACAATAGAACGTCAAATACAAATTTCGAATATGGAACGAACGAGAAAAAAAAGGAAATATTCAAATCATAAATTACATGCAATAATGAACTTTAAACGTATGGCGTTAGAATTGTATATCATAATTTTTGCACGTGCATAAACAATATATAGGAATATGAACTTTATTGACAATAGGTGTTGGGTGGAAATTCGCGCGTGCCACCTCAACAGGAAACGAGACGGTGTGTTGCGTTGCGTCATTTCTATTTATATGGTGCGCGTGATTCATTGCCGTTAAACGGAGTAACGAAATGGTGTGATCCATTCGTTAGAGCTCGCGGAATGGTGCCAATGACGTAGGTCAGGCAAATATGCGTATGCGCAGCTTATTTTGTATTAAGTGCATTTGTCGGTTAGCGAAAAACAAAATGTAACTAAATGACAACTTGTCATTTTATCCCGTTTATAATAAAAAATATTTATAGATCATCACGACTGTATTCCCCGAGGAGGTAGGCAGAGCTGTACCTACTGCAGTGCAGCCACACTTTGCCGATGTATTTTGGTCCCAATGTAATAGGGGGCGAGACTATTCCGTTTGTACAAATCATCACGCCTGTATTCTCCGAAAAGGTGGACAGGGGTGTACTGTAGTGCACCCAGTTATCACCGATTTATTTTCGTGAGAAACAAATACGTAATTTCGTTTTACTGGTTGGATATTCAGCAAAATTTGACACGGAGTCTGATACTCTGAAATCATACTACCTACCATGTTTGATCGTAAGATGATATTATGTATAGACTAGCTGAGACCGCGACTTCGTGCGCGCGGAATCAAGGAACTCCAGTTCTTTTTCCAAAATAAAAGTAGCCCAAGTTACTCCTTGTAATATCAGCTATCTGTAGGTAAAAGTCCCGTCTAAATCGGTCCAGCCGTTTGAGTTTTTTTATTGCGTTTTAGTTATAGGTAGCGTATTTACTTTCATATGCTTTTAGTATAACGCTGGTTGGTATACACCTGATTTTTATTTATTTTTATAGTATACAGGATGTATCAGAAGTCCGAAATAATACTTTGGTTACATATACGGTAGCTCATAATGTGATGCTTAGTGAAGACAGTTTATACCTAACTATCATAGTTTCTGAGTTATAAATCTTTGAATATTTGTCACAGGTATCGTGTTCTGGCCTTTGGGTACATCCTTAACCCTATTGTGTAAACTACACTTATGAGAGGCGACTACCAATATTCATAAAACAGAACATGCAAATTTTACATACGACTCGAGATATTCGTAAATTGAATAAACATGGTCGAATTTCGATCTAATTTTTATACCATTCAGTTGTATACCCGATACTGATGCAAACGTTAAAGTATTATTTAGGGCTTCTGAAACATCCTGTATGTGACACCAACAATACACATATGACACACACATGCCTTTGTGTATAAACAGTGAATAATACATTATGATTGTGTCAAGATATAAAAATAAAACGAAAATAACATAACGTCCGATGATACGGGACTGATAAAGCCCTGGATTCATCTTCATCACATTTTTATTTACAATGTATATTTATTGAATTGGCCCTTGCTATTAATTACTTGACACTGGCTGAAATACCCGCCAAACGCAGGTGGAGCCATTCCTCATCTTATTCCATTAAAACAGTCAAAAATAAAACCATTTATTTTGTATACAGGGTGTTTCAGAAGTCCGAAATAATACGTTGGGTAAATATAAGCCAGCTCATATGTGGATGCTCAATGAAGACAGTTTATACCTAAATATCATAGTTTCTGTGTTACAGACCCTTGAATATTTGTCACAGGTATCGTGTTCTGGCCTTTGGGTACATCCATAACCCTATTCAGCAGTGTAAACTACACCAATGAGAGGCGGCTACCAATATTCACAAAACAGAACATGCAAATTTTACATAGGACTCGAGATATTACGAGTTTTAGAAATTGGCGACGAAAAAAAAGTTGGAAAAAATGCTAGCGTCCAAGTATTATTTCGGACTTCCGATACACCCTGTATATGCTTACAACTATTTTTTTTTTATTATATTCTGCTACCGGATCGGACCGAGACCTCAACTGAGAGGATCCAGCAACGAACTCAGACGGCTAATCATTGTTTGAATTTACTTTTTTAACCGACTTCAAAAAGGAGGAGGCTCTCAATTCGGCCCGTGTTTTTTTTTAAATCTCTAAACTTCAAATACACAGTTAGATTTAGATCCAGTGGCTCGGCTCCAATTACATTGGGACCAAAATCGATCGGGTGCCTACCAGTGCACCTCTGCCTACCCATTCGGGGAATACAGGCGTGATAATATGTTTACTGAGAAGACTCTTTTGTTGCAAGCAAAAAATTACTACATCGTAACAATATAGCGACTAAAATTTACATAATTCACATCATGTACGCTAAATGTATATAAACGCTGGAATTTGACTTTGAACAAGGCCGCGGAGGCGAGTCGGCGGGGCTTCGGCGGACTGTCTGTACCGGGAATCGAACCTCGATCCGCTGCCAACAAAACACTGTTGACGTTTTATACTTTTATTTATACACTAGCTGTGCCCGCGACTTCGCCCGCGTGGACTTTAGGGAGATTACCCGGAAATGATGGGTATTATGTTTTTCCCGCGGAACCCTAATGCTTTTTCTAAAATTAAAGTAGCCTAAGTTACGCCTTGGAACGTCAGCTATCTGTCGGTGAAAGTCCCATTGAAATCGGTTCAGCCGTTTAGAAGTTTACCTCAAACAAACAGACAGACAGACAGACAGACAAAACAATTTAAAATTGCGTTTTCGTTATAGGTATCGTATATACTTTCATACGCATTTGGTAAAAAAGTGTTATTTTGATATTACAAACAGACACTCCAATTTTATTTATTTGTATAGATAGATCAAAGATGGTTTCAGTGGTGTTTTTATTTTGACACTAGCGACTTTGAAAAAGAGAGATGGCACGATGAGCTAGACTCTTACTTACCGGAGTGGCCCCGGTTAGCTATGGACCGCAACCAGTGGAAAAAGGGAGGGGAGGCCTTTGCCCTGCAGTGAGACAGTCAAGGCTTGATATGATACAATATGACATGTCTTTGTTCGTCTGCGCAGACTTCGGTTGTTTAATATCGTTATAAATTATAACCTACCTATATGTTATTCTAATGTATAAAGTATACACGTAAAGTTTCATCAAAATCCATTAAAACCATATAAATGGGTCCTTTTTTTTTTTTTTTTGAAGGACTTACACTGTTGGCCGTGAGGTGGCCTTTACAGCTTTACCGGAGGAGACAAATGGGTCCTCCAAAGCGGTTTCATTAGAGAGGTAATAAAGCAAAGATGGTTTTAGACCACTAACACATTGTATTAGGTACATTCGGTACATTCATCGTACGAGCACACACACGCCGGGTATCCGCTATGTACCAAATAAAACCAAAGGCATCATAACCTACTCAAAAATCCTACTCTAACAGAGCGTAATTAAACAAATGACCCCTAATAAGCTGTACACTTTATATTATGTTTATAATAAGTACAAAAAAAAACCGGCCAAGTGCGAGTCGGACTCGCGCACGAAGGGTTCCGTACCAGTATCTATAAAAACGGCAAAAAAATCACGTTTGTTGTATGGGAGCCCCCTTAAATAATTATTTTATTCTGTTTTTTAGTATTTGTTGATATAGCGGCAACAGAAATACATCATCCTGAAAATTTCAACTCTCAAACTATCACGGTTCATGAGATACAGCCTGGTGACAGACGGACGGACGGACGGACGGGCGGACAGCAAAGTCTCAGTAATAGGGTTCCCGTTTTACCCTTTGGGTACGGAACCCTAAAAAAAACATAAATTACGACTTAGCGAACATAATCAGAAAACCATTCCCTTATGTATACAGAGACAAAAATTAAAAAAACAAAACTTACTCACGATATTAAAAAGAAACGTAGCAAACGTTTGCCAATACAAAAAAAAAACTTCAAAGATTCAAACATAGAACGCGAGTTGCGCGAGCGCACGCGGCCGTTACAAGCGCGATAAGCCGGTTAGGTATCGGCGGAGACGATAACGAGCATCGTTATGTTACTGCTAACGTAACGACGACGTGGCCGGCGTTAACGCGTCACAGATTATATTGTATAAGTACAACGAGTTAGCAAGGTCATGTTATTTAATTTGGACTTACACAGCTTGGCTCATACACAGCACCGAGTGTTTGCGGGTTCGATTCCCGTAAGCGACCAATTTCTGGCCTTTTCAAAATTTGTCCCAGCCTGGGTGTAGCTGGGCTCGCCCCAGTCCATTGCACGGTAGCAATAGTTCAAAATTCGCTTAGTTTGAGATCACGCGATGAGTGTTGTCAGACAAAAATATTGCATTATACTAATTTTCAATAATGATTATCACTCGCTGAACGGTGAAGGAAAACATCGTGAGGAAACCACACTCTATAATGGCGTGTGTAATTCACTATACCGCACTGGGCCAGCGTGGCGGACTATGTCCCAAATCTACCTCGTATTAAGGGGGAATGTGCTCGTTATAATGGCAATAGGCCCCTATTACATTGGTACCAGAATACACCGGCTAAGTGCGGATGTACTGCAGTGCATCTCTGCCTACCCTCTTCGGGGAATACAGGCGTGATGATGTATGTATATGCAGCACGTAGATCAAGTTCTATATTAATAGAATCATCTGTCCACGATGAGCGGATGCCGACATAATTAAAATTACCACCAATTACTTATGAATCTATTTAGAACGTGAACGCGTACCAAATATACTTTTTGGCGTACGCTTCTTCATAAATCATGAGATTCTATTGCAGTGATGTAACAAAAATTGAGAATGCAAGGGGCCAAATGCCCCATGTTCATTTCAAATGTGGGGCCATACGCCCTTATCATCGGCAATGTGTCGGCTAAAAACGATCGTGTTGCAACGTTACATCGGAAAGCTAATATTATCGTAGCCAAGTTATCGATTGCTATTTTTTTTTTCATAACCTATATTGTCCCACTGCTGGGCAAAGGTCTCCCCCATTCTCCTCCACACATCTCTATCTCCTGATAGAGATGTGTGGAGGACTCTATCTCCTCACTCCATCCCTCTAGATAACGGTCTAGGTCATCGTGCCACCTTTTCCTGGGTCGACCACGGCGGCGGTGTCCGTTATCTGGGATCCATTCGGTACAAATTTTGGCCCACCGGGTGACGACCCGCCCATCCCCACTTCAGCAGAGCGGACTTCTCACCCACGTCTGTAATGCGAGTCATGGAGCGCAGTAAAGTGTTTCTCACACATAAATTGTTATATCGATATTAAAAACAATATATATATATGACTGATACAATTAACAAACATGACGGGATTTTAATAATTGTATTCACTAGACATATAGATTTTCACATGGTCCTGTGGTATTAGCACACACGTCACGACAAGATCTCTGCCACGGATTGACTCGGTCGCTCTCTGTCTTATTTCATACAAGAGAATACAACATATTCTGTGACATAAATCTAGTCTTGGCGCTCATGCTTCAACTACTAGTATTTTTAGCGTTGCGTACTCAAAGGGTAAAACGGGAACCCTATTACTGAGACTTCGCTGTCCGTCCGTCCGTCCGTCTGTCACCAGGCTGTATCTCATGAACCGTGATAGCTAGAGACTTGAAATTTTCACAGATGATGTATTTATATTGCCGCTATAACAACAAATACTAAAAAACGGAATAAAATAAATATTTAAGGGGGCTCCCATACAAAAAACGTGATTTTTTGCCGTGTTTACAGATAATGGTACGGAACCCTTCGTGCGCGAGTCCGACTCGCACTTGGCCGGTTTTTTATTTACTTTCGCAAGGTTGAACGGTGCGTGATAATCCATCTCTATTATGTCATGGATTATACGGATACAATCGCCTGAATCGGATATTAATACTGGTTAAAACGATTTTACGATCTTTAAACAATTTAAAACGACAGAATGTTGAAAAAAATATTGTATTTTTTTTTAAAACAAGCTTTTCTTTAACTGACCTTAGTTTAGTGTTCTCCTCAGCAAGCCCTTTCATTTGATACCCATGATGTGGTAGTGCAGAAAAAAATAACTATTCCGCCATCTTGGATGATCCGCCATATTGGAATTAGAATAACGTATATAGCTAAGCATGCATTGTCATCCGAAATAAGCGTGTATACCAAATTTGAGCGCAATCGGTTAAAGATAACTGATTTAAAATTCAGTTGCAATATTCCACCCGGACATACATTGCAAGTTAATATTAAGCTTGTAAAAAAATAAAAAAAATATGTTTGTACTTCTATTTTTTTTTAAGGTTGGATCTATGTATTTCATAATATTCTTTTTTTGTAAGCGAAGCCTCTCGATCCCGAACATGCAACATGCAAAAAATCTCGCCTGCCTGTCTGTCCTTCGGTCGGGCAAAAAATCAGCCGACGAGTTCTACGACCCGTACGAACGTGAAAGACAAATCACTATACTATCCGACTCCGACACCTATAAAGCCTCCTGCACACTGGAGCGTTGCGCACTGACGCGTTTTTTTTTGCCAAAAGCAAAACGAAATATGAACTACTACTAAACTATGTATGTATTTCTTCCTATTCTTTTGTTACGAAATGAGTGAAATGTGAAAGGAATAACTGAGTACAAAATCTGTCAAAAAATTACCGTTACAATTGAAACAACGATACTTTGAAAGGTGCTGGTTCCCCCCCCCTGTTCGTCCCTATATTAGTGATGTTGACCGTACTTGCAGGCTTAGCATGACACGAGATTTTTTTACTTACACATAGCACGATGTGACGTCATTTGCTCGATAAATCTGACAGTTGAAAGAGATACAACTTACGTCTACGCGGTTATGCTAGGCCTGCTGAGCCGGGTGGTCCGATAGACAATTATGCGGTTAACAAACACCGGCAATAGTAAATACGACGCTGTTCTATAATCGCTGTAGTGCCCTGCACGCACTGGGGCGTTAAAACGAACGCAACCATTTCTTTTTGCCACTACCAAAACGAACTGTATTAACACATAAAAGAAGTACATTTTTCAACGAATTGTCATCGATGACGCGAGCCAATTTTGGAACGTAGTTCCTTATGGCGCGTTGCGAAAGGGGGCTAGACGGAGAAAAATAAGACTAAAAGTGTCGACCGACACTTTTGTAAATGTGTGTGTGAGAGTAAAAGTTGTAACGACAAATGTGTGTGATTTCGATTGTTTTATTTCAAAAGGAACTTCGTTCCATCCGGGTGTCCCTTGACACATCTCAAGTTTTTTTTTTAATGGCCATTTTCCATTGAGTCTGGCCCAATGAGATTCTGCCAATGTCAACGTACGTAGTGGCAAAGACACAAGAGCCTAATTTAATCAAATTAAATATTTGCAAACAAGGTGTATCAGAAGTCCGGATACATGTTTTAGACAGTAGCTAATTTGTGAATGCTATTGACATTACAATTCTGGAATAGACGACAAAAAAAAAGAACAAAAATCGTGTTCGACTTTTGTTAGATTTATTTACAGCGTTCTATTGTATACCCAATACTTGTGCCAATTGCAAAGTATTATTTGATATTGCGGACTTCTGAGTACACTTTGTATATTGTCACAGAGTACATATCAGCATATCAGTACAATCAGCTATTTTTTCTGCGTCGAATGAGTGTGCTCTCATGGAAAGTTAAAAAACTTGAGAGGTGTCAAGGGACACCCGGACGGAACGAAGTACCTTTTGAAATAAAAAAAAGCAAAAAAATTGTACATATACATACACACACCCACACACACATCGAAATCGGAATCAAAACCAAAACCGGAATCAGAATCGAAATCACACGCACAATCCAAATCACATACACATTTACAAAAGTGTCGTTACAACTTTTACTCTCACACACACATTTACAAAAGTGTCGGTCGACACTTTTAGTCTTAATTTTCTCCGTCTAGCCCCCTTTCGCAACGCGCCATAAGGAACTACGTTCCAAAATATGTCGCCAAGTCATTTGACTTGCATGAAAGACTATTTAGTCTTTCATGCCTCTGATATCAAAAAAAGTCAAGTTTATTCCTTCGCTTTAGTGTGCGCATGGCGAATAATGATCAGAAATAATCTATCTGATACGGTGCCTTCCTCGAAGGCGCATTGTTTTATGTTATGAATGTACTTATATTACGTATTACATATCGTTGTGGTATTCGTTTAGGAGAATTATAGTATACAACATAACAGCGGTGCTAGCACGCGCGGCAAGACAAGACCAATGTAGTGATATGCGTTAGTGTCGTCTCTTTCATTCCTATGATTTAAGAAAGAGAGCGAGTGACTCGACTCGATATCATCGGTGACATAATATGCTTTGTGTTGGTACGCGTTCTTGCCCTGCAGACGTATGACATAAATAATGAAATACATGAGTTGTACGGTCATAATTAGTGAAGAACGAAGTTTTATTTGGAATTGGATAAGCGTAAGTTACATTTATAAAAAATACGTTTTTTTTTTTGTTTAAAAATAAAACGTTTTGTATTAACCGAGAGAGTAGAGAGTTATAGAGTTACTTGCCAAATCTTTTCCATACGAAATGAATTCCGATTTTTTGGTAGTCCTATAAATGTTTGACGATTATTATTAAGTGACTTCTAATCGTAAATATTAATTAATTTAATTCTCGAATTAACATTCTAATTACTTACCAAATTACGACCAAAGCTGTGATAAGTAACCCGAATCTCGACGGAGCGATACAACCTGGAGGGATGACAGCCACCCCGAGACTGATGCAGCAACGTCACAAACGATCGAGTTTTATTCATAAAACGCGCGCGAAAAACATACCAGCCAATACGGAAGCAGGAAGGATGCGTTTTTGCACCGCGAAACCAATTTGAAAATGGAACGCTCCATTAGACAAAATCGTTCCCGCCCTTTTGTTGAGTGCAGATTAACTTTTTTATTTTTCTTATTCAATTAAACGAAGTCGACGACTCCATAAAAAGTTTAATGCCGAATGATAATATATTTTCTGTGGTGATTTTTTTTTGTTTTTTTTTTCTTGTCGCTAAAGAAAACGTTGCAATGTTTATTTAGTCAAAGTCGTGGCTGCCTCGTTGCGAGCAGCGTGGACGCATCTTCTATTAAATTTTCCAAACACCTGAACTTTATCGTTGTTTCCCAAACGATACTAAATCGTTGTTTCAATAGTACCTAGTGTGCTGAGTTAAATGTCGATATTGAAAACATTTCTGCAAGACAAGTGGTGGGAAGGGGGACAGATGAGTGTTTGAATAACATCTTTGGTTTGAAAAGAGTTATGTAACAGTGTTAACTTGATAATAGTCTTGTGAAGTTTTCTATTTAGGGTAAGTTCAACCTTCATAACGAACGAACGAACTGGATTAATTCAGCAGCACATTTTTAGACAAAATATAATCGACTAGCTTCTACCAGCGAGTTCGTCCGAGCTGACTTTTATTCTTTAATATCGTTATACATTATGGCCTATACGTTATTCCGATGTATAAACAAAAACACTGTAAAGTTTCACCAAAATCCGTTCAGTAGTTTTTGCGTGAAAGAGCAACAAACATCCATCCATCTATCCATCCACCCAATCCATGCATCCTCACATATAATATTTATAGAAATTCGATCGCCTGCTCTTAGCCAAAGACACTTCAATCTTTATATATATCATCACAGAGTCAATTTTCACAAAAATCCAAGTGGTTTCGCTCGAGACACTGTGTCAATTTAAAGTTTTTTTTTTTCAATCGATATCTCGCAGCGCCGCCCATCCATCCTGTTATTTATTTACCCGTTCGATCGCAATCGGATTAGATATTCGCGTAGGTGCAATATTTTAAAACTAGTCTTATCGACCGACCTAGTTAGGTGTCGGGCGCCGAGATAGGCTTACATTAGACACACCATTGTTTTGGCGAAATACTGACAAAATACTATAATACTATATTATATATATAATAACGAGCCTACTCATTCCTCAAAGGCCGGCAACGCACTTGCGATGCCCCCGGTGTTGCAGGTGTCCATGGGCGGCGTTGATCACTTACCATCAGGTGAAACGTCTGCTCGTTTACCTCCCTATCTCATAAAAAAAAAAACTGGCCAAGTGTGAGTCGGTCTCGCGCCCCGAAAGGGTAACGTACGTACACGGTATGTACCGCTGCAAAGGTTTGCAGACCTGAGTATTTGATATTAATTCCAACTTGATAACGCCACGCATTCCTAAGTAAAAGGGTCTTGTCAGACAGACGGTCAACGAAGTGATCCAATAAGGGGTTATTTGTTTCCTTTTTAGGTACGGAACCCTAAAAATAAAACCATAGTTATACTATATATATATATATATACGTAAGGGAAATGTCGGAAGAGGGCGCCCGAGGAGGACCTTTCACGACCAGATTAACGGTCTCTTCCAGAAAGGTCAAGTCCGTAGCACCCTAAACCGACGGAAGTGCATGAAAAGATGTAAGACTGTGGATGAAGCAAAAGAGGTTTGTCGGGATCGTAGCGTGTGGCAAAAAAATGTATTTTGAATTTTTGATTTTAGCTGAGCATGCATTGTCATCCAATATAAGCGTGTATACCAAAATTCACCTCAATCAGTTAAAGATAACTGATTTAAAATTCAGTTGTAACATTCCACCCGGACATACATTGAAAGATAATATAAAGCTTAAAGAAAACAACTGAAAGTACCTTTGTAACTGCAAACTCCATAATAAAACTCCCCAACGGGTGATTGCCATGCAATTATCACCAGTAGTTACACGAGCATTATAACCGTAGCGACACTGAATGTACAAAACTTTAAGGTAGCATATGTACGATTAGTTTTATATGTAAGTTCAAGGATTGTCATCAGTATCGTAATTCGCTTAAGGGGCGTCTCGAATTGCTTTAAACTATTATTTACACGCAGCCTCGTCCCCACTACCTCTGTATCAGTATTATTGTAATATTACTTTGACTAGTGGTGGCTTCGTGGGCATACGCCCGCCTTGAACGTAAGGTGTGCAAGTCAAGTTCAAATCCCAGGCCCGCACCTCTGAGATAATTTTCATATGCGAATGTCATTTTCAACAATGATTATTACCACTTGCTAAACGGTGAAGGAAAACATCGTGAGGAAACCTGCACGTCTAGGCGTGTGAAGTTCACCAACCCGCACTGGGCCAGCGTGGTGGACTATGGCCCAAATCTCCCTCGTATTGAGGAGAAATGTGCCCGGTATAATGGCAATAGGCTCGCCCGTTATTACATTGGGACCAAAATACATCGGCGAAGGGTGAGCGCACTACAGTGCACCTCTGCCTATCCCTTCGGGGAATACAGGCGTGATTATGTATATATATACTTTGACTACGGCTTGGTATAGTGTTGTAAGCGTAGGCCGCTTGAACCGGGTGATAGCGGGTTCGATTCCCGCCAGTGGCAAATTCGGAAATGGTATTTTCGAAATTTGCTCTGGTATGGCTGTAACTGAGATCACGCCCAGTCCATTGTACGGTACCCGTAGTACAAGCTATGCTTATTTAAGGATCATACGAGGAGTATGTGTTGTCTGGCTATAGGTATACTAGTGGCAGCCCAATTGGTTTAAAGGCCCGCCTTGAAAGCAAGGGATGTAGATACGAACTGGTATTATCACTTGCTCAATGGTGAAGGCATAAATCGTGAGGAAACCTGCACGTGTATAGTTCACCAACTCGCACTGAGCCAGCATAGTGGATTTCCCACCCAAATCTCACTCGTATTGAGGGGGAACGTGCCCGGTATAATGGCAATAGGCTCGATCCTTATTACATTGGGGAACCCAACTACCTACATCGGCGAAGTGAGATATAGGTATGCAACGCAGTGCACATCTGGCTACCCCTAAAAAAAAAGTTTTTTTTTATGTACATCCGTACGTGTATACATTAAATACATGTATATAATATCGATAATTATGTTTTAATTTGAATTAAAAGCGATTTGTGGCAATAAATTGTGTATGGCTCGTGGCTAATTCGATATTTCCTTTTAATAACTTAGGTACTTAATTGTTTATATACCTAGCTACATTGTACATGCATAATGCTCCGACCTAAATTAACTATAGACTATGATAGAATTTCGCGTTAACCTAAAAGTTTGATTTTTTAGGGCACGAAAGGACCGCACACATGAGTCTCTGATATAAATTTCAACTTGATACCGTCCGGCGTTTCTGAGAAAAAGAGTTTTGACAGACCGACAGACAGACGGACAACAAAGTTATCCTATAAGGGTTGCGTTTTTTTCTTTTTAGGTCTTCTTCTAATTTAAGGGCTCGGCCCTTGTCGGTGCATCTGATGAAGTCCCCGCAATCGGGGTCGATTCATTGCAGCCTTCTTCACCTCTACATATGACATGACACCAACCTTATCTTTTATTTGGCTCATGTAACATATTCGCGGTCTATCTCTCCCACGCTTTCCGTCGATCTTGCCTTCTATGATGTTCATAATAAAGGTGTCATGTCGCATGAGATGGCCTATCATCTTTCCTCTTCTGTTCCTTATTGTCTCTGTTCTTCGTTCTTGCACTCTTTTCAATACATTTTTTTTTTTTTTTTTTTTTTTTTTTTTTTATGTGATAGGGAGGCAAACGAGCAGACGTTTCACCTGATGGTAAGTGATCAACGCCGCCCATGGACACGTGCAACACCAGGGGCATCGCAAGTGCGTTGCCGGCCTTTAAGGAATGAGTATGCTCGTTTCTTGAAGGTACCTTTGTCGTATCGGTCCGGGAACACCGCTGCAGGAAGTTCATTCCACAATTTGGTGGTGCGAGGAAGAAAATTCCTGGTAAATCGCACTGTACTGGAACGCCATTCATCCAGATGGTGAGGATGGTAATGCAGTCTGTGGCGAGCCGTGCGATGGTGGAATTCAGCGGCAGGTATAATACCGAACAATTCCTCGGAACACTCTCCATGATAGAGGCGGTAGAAAATGCAGAGAGAGCCTACATCTCTACGCAACGCTAGAGGGTCTAGCCGATCAGTAAGCTTTTTGTCATCGACAATTCGAACTGCCCTTCGTTCCAGGCGGTCAAAAGGAAGAAGTTGGTACTGTGGTGCACCGGCCCAAAGGTGAGAGCAGTATTCCATGTGCGGACGGACTTGCGCCTTGTAAAGTTGCAGGCGATGAGCCGCAGTGAAATACTGCCTCGCCCTACCGAGCACACCCAGCTTTTTGGAGGCCAACTTGGCCTTACTTTCCAGATGACCGCGGAATTGCACGTCGTTCGATATGTCGACTCCAAGGATCCCGATACTTGGCTTGGCATTAAGGGGAGTGTCTTCGAAGCGAGGAGATGCGACAAAGGGGTTCTTTTTGGCGGTGAGCGCACAAATTTGTGTCTTATTGGGGTTGAATTGCACTAAGTTCAGTTTGCCCCAGTTCGAGACTAGATGTAGAGAAGCCTCGATTTCAGACACAAGTTTGTTCCGACACTCATCGACGTTTGCCCGAGAAATATTAGCACGACCGGTGTAAAGAGCATCTCCTGTACTGTCATCCGCATAACAACGGAAGTTGCTGATATTAAGCAACATATCGTTGATATGCAGCAGGAACAGGGTAGGGGATAGGACACAGCCTTGCGGGACGCCAGCATTTACGGACTTGCAATCCGAGCATGATCCGTCGACTACGACGACGATGCTCCGATCCGTGAGAAAGCTGGCGACCCATTTGCAGAATTTCTCAGGCAGCCCGTAGGAGGGAAGCTTCGAAAGAAGCGCTTTATGCCACACCCGATCAAAGGCCTTCGCTATATCCAGGCTGACCGCTAAGGCCTCACCTTTGCTCTCGACCGCCTCAGCCCAACGGTGACTCAGGTAGGCAAGAAGGTCACCGGCCGATCGACCCTGACGGAAACCGTATTGCCGGTCATTGATCAGCTGGTGGTCCTCTAAGTACCGAAGGAGCTGGCGGTTTATAATGTACTCCATTATTTTGGAGAGCAACGGAGTGATGGCGATCGGTCTGTAGTTTCCTGGTTCGGAGCGATCTCCTTTTTTAGGGATCGGGTGTACCAAAGCAGTCCTCCAAGAGACCGGGACTACGCCGTTAGAATAAGAGAGTCGGAAAAGACGCGTCAAGGTCGGAGTCAACTCAGGAGCACATGTCTTAAGCACAATTGGGGGGATACCATCCGGCCCACTCGACTTATTGATGTCCAATGAGAGTAGCGCTCTACGCACAGACTTCTGTGTAAAACGGATCTCCGGCATGGAGTAATCACAGGGAGCTATAGTCGGCGGAGACATCTCATGGTCATCAATTCTGGAGTTGGAAGCGAAGAGAGAGCCTAGAAGATCGGCTTTCTCCTTCGCAGTCTGGGCCAAGGAGTTATCCCCTCTGCGCAGTGGTGGAAAAGATGGCCGACAGAAATTCCCTTCGACAGCTTTGGCAAGAGACCAGAACGCGCGGGAACCCGAGGGGTAACGCATAAGTCTCTTGCCAATTCTGCCGATGAACTCACTCTTTGCTCCGGCCAGGGCTCTTTTGTAGGATCTGGAGGCATGATTGTACTCCTTTTTTAGGCGGTAAGAATTAGGATCCTGGGACGCCATCGCTGCAGCCCAAGCCTGAAACGACTCCCGCTTGCGGCGTGAAACCGCCTTACAGAAGCGTTCAAACCAAGGCTTTGATTTACCACCAATGGGAACTGCAGAGGATGGGACAAAAAGTTCCATGCCCTGCAGCACCACATCAGCGATAGACTCGGCATTGTCGTCAGGATCTTCCGAGGAGAAGCAAACCTTGCCCCAGGGGTAGGATGCAAAAAAGGACCGCATCCCGTCCCAGTCTGCTGACCTAAAGTGCCAGACTTGGCGGCAGCCTGCTGAACGGGGCCGTAGTTGGCGCGACAATGGCACTTTGCTCCGGATAAGGCAATGGTCCGACGACCCAAGCGGGGCATCGACGGTTACCTGATAGCCATCCGGGTGAGAGGTCAGCAGAAGATCCAACAGGGAAGGTACATGGTCTGCTGCATCCGGGATACGCGTTGGCGAGGATACCAGCTGCGACAGACCATAGGCCAGAGCAAAGTCGCGAACAGACCTGCCCGCATGATCGGTGGAACGCGAACCAAGCCATTCAGCGTGGTGGGCATTAAAATCGCCAAGTATCACGATCTCTGCGGACGGGATCCGTTCGAGTACGGAATCAGCGGCCATCTGCACATGCTCGATGAGTCGATCAGTCTCCGAGTTACCGCTATGGGACCTATAAATGCAAGCATAGACGCGGGGGTGGTCGACGCAATCTACGCTTAACAGGATGGTAGATAGGTCCCTACCTTCAAGATTTCCCAGACGTCTAACACAAATATCCTCCCTAACGTATACGCATACTCCAGCACGAGGCACAAAATTGTGCTCGAACTTGTACCCTGGATAATAAAGGTATGACGTATCCGCCGGGGACGATATCTGCGTTTCCGTGAGGAAGAGCAAGGCCGGCTTGGCCGCCTCAAGGTGATAGTGGACTAGGTGATAGTGGATAGTGGGGTGTTGCAGAAGTCCACGCTAAGCGCGGTAGGGGGCGCCTTGGTTCTGCTCTTGCCACGGGAAGAAGTCAAGTTTACAAGCGGAATTTTGCCCACCCCAGAGTACGCAGGGCAGCCCGAGCGTAAAAGCTCAGGGAGGGATTCTCCAGCACGCAACGTGCTGGTACCCTCCTGGGGTACGTCTTTTCTAAATGCCGCTGTCATACTTAGGGGTGGGGGTGGGGAGATGGGCTCCGGCTCTCTCGCTAACCAGGCGAAGCGCGACGACAAAAGCCGCCACTCAGACGAACGGTCTTCTGCGAGAGTGTGGTACTACCCCGGTCGAGCCAGCCCATGTGTGCTGCTGATAGCAGCGAGGCTCTACCACATGAAAGTTACTGCTCATTTGGCACCACCCAGGGGTCACGTGTAAGGCATCAAGGGCTAAACCCTACGGACGCGAGCAGTGTCGACCCCCAAATCCTCGTTTGTTATCATTTCTGTCCAGCTGATCTTTTCCATTCTCCTCCAACACCACATTTCAAACACCTCCAACGTTTCTCTATCTTTTTGAGTGAGTGTCCATGTCTCGCACCCATATAGTGCCAAACTCCAGACATAGGTTTCAATAAACTTTTTCTTTACCTTTTACGTACGGAACCCTAAAAAACAAAAAACTAACTTCTACGTCAGTCGAAATCTACGTCAAACTAGGCAGATACACACAATACTCCTTTTTGATGTCGGTTAAAACGAATATTGGTTTCGGAAGTAATAATACTATCGTAGTAAGTACAAACATAAATCAATTATGATGACTCCACGTAATATTTAGCAAGCGCGGGCGCATAATGAATAACAATGGCTGCCATTGAGGCGGGCCGTGACCGCGAGGTCGCCGGTTCGATTCCCATCGTATGATAAAACTGTCCAGCAGCGGGATGTGTAAATCATTTAAATGAGGAGTAATATGGATTTGAACCTTGATCCAAATATGGCTAAGGATTTCCTTGTTGGTGGTCTTCTGCCAAGTTACACTATAAGAGGCCTTTCGTAGAACGTACTATGCGATTTAAATGAGAATAGGACCGACTTTGCGCCATATTGTGACGTCATAGCTGTCAATTCTAACCAGTTAGGTACGGTGAGCAAAACAAGATATTTTTTAAATAAAATTCATTTGCAAAGGTTGAGTGAAAAATGCACGACGAAGCACACTAACAACGACAAAATGGCGACTGGCGTCCTTATTCTCTTTTCTTTAATAATTTTGGCATGGCTTCTGGGCCTTTGCGCCAAAAATGAAAATAAAAAAGGTGATGGTATGATTTCGAAAAACGAATTATAACTTCAAATAATTAAATATTATATTAAGACAATTTACTACTAATTTCACCTTTCGATTTAAATTTGATGTAAGAATATTATTGTTGATATGCAAATAAGTTTTTTTTGCAAACCATACTTTTCAAGTGACATTTGACAGACAGAGGTTATTGACATTCCTATTCTTATTTGAATCGCATAGTAACTTCTTTAGTCGCTAATTAAAATAATATGTGAGTGGACGTGCGGAACATATTTCCTTATATTAAAAAAAAAAGACCAAGTGCGAGTCGGACTCGCGCACAAAGGGTTCCGTACCATTATCTATAAAAACGGCAAAAAAATCACGTTTGTTGTATGGGAGCCCCCTTAAATATTTATTTTATTCTGTATTTTAGTATTTGTTGTTATAGCGCCAACAGAAATACATCATCTGTGAAAATTTCAACTCTCTAGCTATCACGGTTCATGAGATACAGCCTGGTGACAGACGGACGGACGGACGGACGGACGGACAGCGAAGTCTCAGTAATAGGGTTCCCGTTTTACCCATTGGGTACGGAACCCTAAAAACTACCAGATAAGTAGATTTTTTGTTGCATGGCAATACATTGATAATGTAATTCGGAGCGCCTGTTATCTCTGTCTGGGGACTATAAATCTTCATTTTATATTTGATGTTACGTACCAAACTCATAATTAGATATAAGAAGGTCAAATTTGCAATAAATACATTTAACAAGTCAGTATATAGTGTATAGCATATAGCATAAAGCATAAATAGCAGTATATAGCATAGATGTCAGAATGACAGACGAGTTTTTAATACTCTTAACGCTTTTTGTACATACGAAGCTTCTATAAAATCTTGTAAAAAAAAGATGAATGAAATCGGTTAAGTCGTTCTGAAGTTATAGCGTGGCCGAGGGAAATAGGGATTCATTTTTAACCGACTTCAAAAAGGAGGAGGTTTTCAATTCGACCCGTATGTTTTTTTTATATATTTACCTACACCTACAATCTACATTCATAAAGGTTTTGTGGTGGTCCTACGCGGACGAACCGGTGGCAAGACCTGGCTGGTTGCATTTTGAGAGTAAATACAGTGATTATTGGCGTTGGGAAAAAAGCTAGAGAGCATAAAGGTAGAGGACTCGAATACGGTAAGACTTCTGTCTCGCCCGTATTGCGTCACGCGTCGCTAATAGCGGCGTTGCGTTACGTTAGACGTCAGTAACGCGGCGTCTGACGTACAACGCTGGCCCACTGACCTACACGAGATCGTCGACGACACACCCACACGTCAATGGACAGCACGCAATGCGATAATTCAACGATATATTTCTTATCACGTGTTACAGATTGCCAGCTACACTCTTGCAAATTGAACTGTATACCAATATTGTTAAAGTTGATATTCGTGTAATGAAATAAATTTGGATAACACATTACTGTTTGGTTGTATTATTACGGAATTCAGTGTTGCTATTTTTGAAAGCGTTTTATTTTCTGGTAGCAACTGATTGTTGGGAAGGAGTTATTTTTGATTTTATCGTGGGTAGATTTATAAATGTACCCAACTACTTACGTATTTGCATTTTGATTGCATTTTCTTCTTGTATTTTCATTTCATTTAAAATTTTAATATAATAGGACTTTTGTGAATAAAAAAAAAAAACTTTATGGTTTGGTCGTAAGTTTCTGAGGCATTTTCTGATTTGGGATGAACCAGGAAATCTTTTAGTTTGCTACAGAAAAAAAAAATATAGAGGTAAATCAGGATTATGTTTCAATCAGCCTGAAATAATAGTTCGCAACTCTAATCACGGTAGATTAGGGTGTTACGGCTGGAACCAAGAAGGACCTTTTACTACCAGATTGACAGTCTCTTCCAGAAAGTTCAAGTCCGTAGCACCCTCAACAGACGCATGCAGTGCATGACAAGATGTATGACTGTGGATGAAGCGAAAGAGGTATGTCAGGATCGTAGCATGTGGCAAACGGTAGTCTCAGCCTACCCCTATGGGATACAGGCGTGAGTATATGTGTGTATTTATGTGTATGTATATAAATAACACGAATACTTCAGTTCTGCAGCGGAGATATGTCTCAAGAGTGCTATTTCAGTACTCCAGTGTCTCATCGCGTGGGGCCGGCTCAAATTCCTACCTTATGGAGTTTGATACTATAATATAATTAAATAAACCATCATATATACAAACCTATTTATAAATACGACGGCTAGGTCTCGTGGTTTGAGGGTAGGCCTCTCGACTCACTGGGTCGTTGCGGGTTCGAGCCAGGGCAAATTTTTAAAATGGCATTTTCGAAATTTCCCCTGCCCTGCGTAACTAGGATCGCCTCAGTCCATTGTACGGTACCCATAGTACAAGTTTTCCATAGTTTGGGATCACACGATGAGTATGTATTGTCAGGCGAATACTGGCGATATTTACCTATTTATTAGGTTCATTTATTAGGAATAGCAGGATACGAGATGAATGTAAGCTGAAGGATGATGTGGTGACTAAGATTGAGAAAAGTATGTTGAGGTGGTTTGGCCATGTAGAGAGGATGAATGAAAGTAGACTGACGAAAGAAATATACCAGGCGAACGTGAGTGGAAATGTCGGAAGAGGGTGCCCGAGGAGGACCTTTCACGAACAGATTAACGGTCTCTTCCAGAAAGGTCAAGTCCGTAGCACCCTCAAACGACGAAATTGCATTAAAACATGTATGACTGTGGATGAAGCGAAAGAGGTATGTCAGGATCGTAGCATGTGGCAAACGGTAGTCTCTGCCTACCCCCATGGGATACAGGCGTGAGTATATGTATGTATGTATTAGGTTCAAGGCGAGCTATCTACCGTCTCACATCAAAACTTATCAATCAATGCACTCATTTTATTCGTTTAACGATATCGTCCGTTATAATTGGTCGATTAACCTCTGTTATCGAAATTAACGATCGCAACGGTTGCCCGTTGCGCTCGTAACGAGATCAATTGCTGGCCAATCGGAGAGTTACATAAACATAACGCCGCGCGCTGTAGCACACAGAGTGCCACAGACGTCCGAAATACTATTGTAGACACTGTGTATTGTTATGCAATGAGATTCATAATGGGTAAACCCATTTTCAAAAACCTAACCTGCCTATCCTACTATAATATTATAAATGTGAAAGAATGTTTCTCAATTTCTCACTTCTCTCTACTCTGCCGAGATGCGACTGTTGAGATGGATGTGTGGAGTGACGCGAATGGATAAGGTGAGAAATGTGTATATCAGAGGTAGTATAAAAGTGGCGCCCATAACAGAAAAAGTAAGAAGTCGGAGACTAGAATGGTTTGGACATGTGATGAGAAGGGATGAGAATCATGTGACTAAAAGAGTGATGAGTATAAATGTGGACGGATATAGAGCGAGAGGAAGGCCCAAGAAAAGATGGATGGACTGTATAAAGGGTGATATGAATGAGATCGGAGTGGATGTCAGTATGACGGAAAAGCGAGATGAATGGAAGAAAAAGACATACTGCGTCGACCCCAAATAATGGGACAAGGTAAAGCAAATGATGATGACACTCTCCATACGATCTATTACTGTCCAAATCGAAACTATCGACAGGTCTTATGTCCATAATAATAAGGTACAAGGTAAACAACACTCAATTAATTCAACTCACATGATTTTAACTTTCAAACGTGATCACATGGTATCTATATATAAATCTAATTGAAATGTCTGTTTGTAGTGTCAAAAAAAAACAGCTTTTTACTAAATGCATACTAAAAGTAATAGTATATACGACACCTACACCGAAAATCAAATTTTTACGTTATTTTGTCTGTCTGTCTGTTTTTTCTTTGAGGTAAACTCCCAAACGGGTGAACCGATTTTGACGGGACCTTCACTGGCAGAGAGCTGATGTTACTAGAAGTAACTTAGGCTATATCCCTCTTACCACCATCAATCTTACACCAATGTTTTTAATATTAATTCCAGTTTTTGACACTTAGTAGAAACCGCAGCCTCGTGGGCAAGAACACCCGCCTTGAACGTAAGGGGTGCAAGTTCAAATCCCGGGCTCGCACCTCTGAGATAATTTTCATGTGTGAATGTCATTTTCAACAATGTTTACCACTTGCTGAACGGTGAAGGAAAACATCGTGAGGAAACCTGCACGTCTATAGAAAGGCGTGTGAAGTTCACCAACCCGCACTGGATCAGCGTGGTGGACAATGGCCCAAATTTCCCTCGTATTGATGGGGGAATGTGCCCGGTATAATGGCAATAGGCTCGCCCCCTGTTACATTGGGACCAAAATACATCGGCGAAGTGTGGGCCAACTACAGTGCACGTCTGCCTACCCCTTCGGGGAATACAGGCGTGATGATGTGTGTGTGATGTGTAGTAGAAAATGTGTTAAGAAAATTGACAGTAACTATTAAATTAACAATACTTTAAGAGGAGGTGTCAAGGCCCCTTTTGTCAATACATAGTATATAACAAGTCGCTTCCCGCTGTCCCTATGTACGCTTAAATCTTTAAAACTACGCAACGGATTTTGATGCGTTTTTTTTTAATCGATAGAGTGATTCAAGAGGAAGGTTTATATGCATAATATACGTAGTAGAGAAACACTGATAATTTTAGGCGGCGCTGCTTTCGTATTTCACTAATTCTAAGGCGGTACGAAGTTCGCTGGGTTTGATAGTTTTTAAAAACAAAACGAGAAAAATGAAAACAATTTTTCCGGATAGTTGGGGTTCTTAAATTCCGCGCGTACGAAGTCGCGTGCGAAGGTAGTGTGTAGAAGTGTCGTGAGCGTACACTGACCTCAGTTAACTGACTCGTATTGAGGCAGTAAAGGGCATAGTGCAAATATAACAGTAAGTCAACTCCGCACAAGAAGGAATCAGTTTTTTTTTTTGTGTAAATCAATACAGCCCCTCACTACCACACGTCTCGCAGCAATGTTTTTAATATTACTTTAAATTGTTGACAGTTAAAATTCAGTACAAAATTTGACAAAAATTAACAGTTACTAATTGGTTCAAGAATACTCTCAAGAGATGGTGGTAAGGTCACGTCACTTCGAGCTTTTTGCAATAGACATGGCTCGGTGTGACGTCATTTTCTCGACAACAAATCTGACAGTTGAAAGAGATAAAACTTATGTCTACGCGGTAATGCTACAGGGCCTGTAAACTTAAAAAAATTTCGCTCAAGTCAAATAGTCTTGCATCCCTCAATATAATTATTTTGTTTATTGACGATTGATAAGTATCTGTATAGGTTTACACACAAAAAAAATGTCTTGTTTTGATTGTATATATTTTCACGAAACTATTATACTGTTTTCAATGCACTATGGTATGGGGACATACTGAAAGTTAATTGATACAAGGATATATCTTATATGGCGTGGATATGTCCATGTGTTTGTAAAGCCCGCCATCTTATGCAATAGGGCATCCAACCAATTACATTAAATGCTAATTCATACATAAATATTATGAATATTACCCAAAAATATCGCTAATAGACCAGTCATAACCACTTTGGGTTCCAATTTTCTATATAAATGGAATTATTATGCAATTTGACAACAGCTTGTTGTAGATCAGGGCTGTCCAAACAACAGCCCGCGCGGGCCGCATACGTCCCGCGGCTCGTTTTCATGCCGCCCGCGATGCATGTTTTAATCAGAAGATAACAAATTTTGTCTTAAAAATGGGATCAATGATGGGCTGCAGATTATTTATGTGAAAGTGTGTATTCAACGATGAACTTTATAATTCTTCACTGCCAGATAAGTCACTTCTTCATGCAATGCATCTGGCAAAAACGAATATTGATGTTGAAATTGATATGATTGTTGAAGATAAATGAACGAAGAACCAATGAACGTATACAGAAAAATAATAAAGAAATAAATAAAAAATAATAAAGAAATAATTACCCTTTTTTTTTTACTTTAAAACCTAAAATATTTATTTATGCGGCCCTCCAGCTTTTGTAGTAAAATTAATTAGCCCGCGAAGGTATATAGCTTGGACAGCCCTGTTGGAGATATTCGAATCATCATCAGCGCTAAATATTTCGAAAATGGCTTTATTGGAATTTGGAAGTTCTGGGTGAACTTGGAATGCCCCCAGACAATTGTACGGTACCAGACCATAGTTCAAGCTTTGCTTAGGTTAAGATCATAGTATTAGTATGTGTTGTCGGGCAATATTTAATTGTTTATATTTATGACAAAAGACACTTTGGTTATCGATAAAAACTTCTGACTTAACCTATAGTTTTTATAGTTTTTCTATGTACATAAATAATTTTCGTACGTATTTGGTGTGATGTAGCATTTATGGCATAAACAACTTTTACAAACTTCCTATTATATATTTTAAACAGCTCTGTAACTTTCTAATTAATTTCATTTTGCAGGTACACCTTTTTAGTATATAAGTGACCCCAAATATCCGTTCACTTTCTTTTTTTTAACAACAACAATATTAATCTGTATACAGGGTGTATCAGAAGTACGAAATAATATTTTGGGCACATATACGGTAACTCATATGTGGATGCTTAGTAAAGACAGTTTTTACATATCTATCATTGTTTCTAAGTTATGGACCTTTGAATATTTGTCACAGGTAGATGACTCGTGATATTACGAGTTATAGAAATTGACGACGAAAAAAAAGTTGGAAAAACATGGTCAATTTCGATCCAATTTTTATACTATTCAGTTGTATACCCGATACTGATGCAGAGGTCAAAGTATTATTTCGGACTTCTGAAACACCCTGTAGACAACATGATGCTATGATACTGGCAAATTGCTTTAATACACTGTCTACGATCAACGGTGTAGCTTTTGTAACCTTTCAATGGTACTAAATTATTATGATAATATTGCCAAACAACACATACTGATCTTATAATGTCAAATTAACATGTTCACTGTGTTATGAGTTCATATTGGCTCATAGCGAACTTTCATCCAGTGTGCAGCGCTCACAAAGTCAGCATCTATATGAGTCAATATAACCTCATGATGCACCAGCTGAAAGTGCACTGAAAATCCTTACGCAGCAAACATGTTAAGTAAATCTTGTACTATGGGTACCGTACAATGGACTGGGGGCGATCCCAGTTACACACAGACCAGACGAAATTTTGAAAAGGTCCCAAAGGTCAGAAATATCTTACTGACAGGATTCAAACCCAGAATCATACCATGCAGGGAGCCGAGCAGCCTCCGCACAGACCACTACACCAAGCCATCATCTTCACCATTGTCTGCTCCATAACATACTCTGTGGTTATCGTCTGCCAGTAAATAATATTTCGTAAAGTCATATAGATCAGAATTTCCCCTGGTCTGGGTGTAACTGGGCATCCATTGTATGGTACTCATAGAACAAGCTTACCTTTGTTTGGGATCATACAATGAGTATGTGGTGTCTGATGATAATAATTTATATAATTTGTTATCATTATATATTTCACTCTAGTTCAATTTCAATAGTGTTATATACTTAATATTTGCACATTTCTGCAATAAATAACACAAGTGGATGCTATCTGTAGCTATTGGTATAAATAGAAATATATATAGAGCATGTAATTTATAATTTTGTTTTGATATTCTGTCTGTCTTTGTACATAGAGGTAATACAGTTAATATACTAAATTAAAACTTGGTTTAAGTTTGTTTTGTGCATCGAGAACTTTAATAATTCACTTGAAATGGACCAAAACACCACAAGTCACAAGTTTTATAGTTATGAAACATAGAATAGTATTGTCATCTTAAAATAAAACCATTTCGAAACATTAGTCTCTAGGTAAAAAAACACAGTTATAACTTATTTATTACGGTATGACACCACGAAAAGACGAGTCTGGCGGTATTTATGATTCGTACCAAGCTATACGACACTGATACGGGCCCCGGCAACAAAATAAAGACAGAAAATTTTAACTATGAAATCGGTATGAGTTACTGACCTGACCTGAAGACAGCTTTCTAAGCATCAGCGATACACAAATTACATTCCATTGAAAATTAAACACATAACAGAACACGAATGTTAACAATTAAAGTTTATTTCACACAATAATCGTTGTGGATTTTTTATAATTTTTCTTTAGTGTTACACTCGCGCGGAATATTGCCGACAACGCGTTCGCGGAGCGAGACTTGCGATGTTGCTAGAGGTTGTATTTTAAAAACTACCACGTGTGGCGCACATGCTAGGCTGCGTTCACATGTGGAATGATAATTTTGATTTGACATCAGTAAAAATATTGCAGTATATAATTAATTAGCCAGATGACATCCACCATCTTTATCACTGTCATCATCCATTTTTATATAGAACGTGTATATTTATTGAATTAGCCCTTGCTACTAATTACTTGACACTGGCTGAAATACCCGCTAAGCACAGGTGGAGCCATTCCTCATCTTCCATTAAAATATTATCATTTCACTCATTTAGTAAAAAAAGAAGAAGAATAATTAATAACAGCCGCGCGGCCGTGAGTAACATGGCAATCCGTTTCCTTTAGTTTCGTGCCCACAGAATCGATTTTATATTATGTAAAACTAATATTGTTTATTATAAGAGCACTTACAAATAGATCAATAAACAAATGTTAGGTCTTGCAATGTGCTTGCGTTTAATACAAATATCCATATTATTCACGTAAGCTTGTTGTAGCATAATTTTAATTTTAAAATAAAAATACTTTTGCTACGTTTTAATTCTGATAGTGAAGGCAATTATAATAGTTCTATTTTCTTTCGATCCTGAAAGTTCACGGATTAATAATTTAGAGTATCATTTTAAGTAATTTTCAGTGTAAGCACTTTTGGCTTTGATGCGTATATCGCTTTATATTGATGCTAGAAGTATTATGGTGACAACGCGATATTTTTTCTTTGGCAACACAGTTTACTAATTTCTAGACGAAATTGTATACGTCGCATGTACGCTTTCAAAAGTGTCAGCTATATGTCAAAACACGAAATCGATTTTCGCCTCCTGCTTGCCCCCTACGTTTTTCGATATTTTTAACACGCATTTATGAGTGAATGTGTGAATTCCACAGAAATTATACGTATTATCAAAAATGATTAAAGCGATACTCGTGTTCAATAACCATGGGAAGCCGCGGTTATCGAAATTCTACCAATACTTCGTGAGTGAAAGTTGTTATCTGCTATGTGCATTAGTAGAGGCGTGTATCTCACGACACTATTGAATGCTAAACTTCTTACTGCTTATTAAAAATTATACATGTTGCCATCCTTATTCTGTGCAAAACAATAAGCTACGAACAAATCTAGTACTTGCTGATGAAAGATGTTATTTTTAACCGTCTTCCAAAAGGAGGAGGTTTCGCAATTCGACCATATATATTTTTTAATGTGTTCGTGGATAACTTTGTAGTTCATGAACCTATTTTGATGACTTTTTTTGTTAGAAAGGAGATATCCCAAGGGTGGTACCATTTCCAAAATAATGTCAGAAATCAGCTTGCTTGGGGGTGAAATGGGGTGTTGAAGGTCACGTAATTTCAAAAATCTATTTGGTCTACTTCAAACTTTAGATATGTATTTTTTAATTTTGGTTTTGATTCAAATTAGAGAGTAGGGTAAAATTATATTCAATAATTTTGTCGTATTAGGTTTTCGTTGTATGTGCCCCTACACCAGAATAATATACCATGTACATAAAAAAAAATTGATGTGTATATGTGTATTTTTCGTCTAACTCCTCCTTCACCTTGTTTTGACTAAGTTAAGTAGGTTCAGAGACAATTTAGCTTTCCCCGGGATTCGTCATAGGCCACACCTCGGTGTCTTCATTGGATACCGCTGACGATCCTGGCTTACAGGAGTAACAGTTTTGGGAATGTGTGGGGAGCTTAGTCTCATTAGAAAATATGTATGAAGTATCCTTTATAATATTTTTGAGAGGTCTCTATGTTCTATATTTCAGAATGAGGATATGCAGCAACAGATAATCAAAGAGACATTTCAACTGGTTTCTAAGAGGGACGATAATGTATGCAACTTCCTCGAAGGGGGCAGGTATGATATTGTAACTTTGGTCATTTTTGAAAGTTTTTATCGAATTTTTATATAAAACACAAAGTATTTTCTTTATGAGTCATTTTCTTTGTAAATTACGTTTTTAAATATAAATATGAAAAATTAATTTTAAAAACATAAAAATCTGTTCCCCACCGGCATCTGGAACAGGGTCCTGGTTACCAGTGGTTAGGGCTCCAGACAGAAGGACTTCCCCACTATGCGCACCATTTCCAGCAGTACTGCCTTCTGAATCTGTCCCTTGATCCAGCCGTCTAACGTGAGCCTCTTCAGATGTTTGTCGAGGCTCTTGGCCATGGGCAGAAACATATAAAAGCTTACAAAAATAAACGAAGTCAGATATTATTATAGAGGGGCACTGGGGCATCAAAAGATGCACATCAAAAGTTTTGCCAATATAATAACTAACTCTGCATCATTACATAAATATTGAATTTCTGTGGCAAAAGCCATGACCCAAGTGTTGAAATTTTGATATGTACTGTCAATGAAATTTAATGGAATGTAGCGACATCTACCTCGCCGCATACGAACTAATCCTGTATCGCGATATTAAAGTGATCCGAGCGATCGCACAAAATATCAAGAACCCGACAACAACGACAACAACGTCTATCAGTAGCCCACCAGACACAACACTCGTCTGGTAGGGATGTAACTTGGAGGAGAAAAAAACGATTATTAAATAATCGATTTTTCTCTCTTTCGATTTTGAAGAAAAAAAAATATCGATTTTTTTTCAAACTATAAAAGTAACATTTTCTTTTTAAATGCCAACTCGATAATAACTTAAACAACTTCACTCTTTGAGTTTAAAGAAAAAGAAAACTATATTAGAATTATGGTGCTGTTTGCAAAATTCCATTAGGGATGTGCCTTGGACGGGAAAAAATCTATTACTAAATAATCGATTACAATCGAAAAAAACGATTATTAAATTATCGATTTTCTCTCTTTAAAATAAATCGATTAAAAAAAAATCTATTTTTTATATTCAGATAATCTATTATTAAAAATCGATTATTTTTTCACATTTCTCATTATAAATTTATCACAACACCTACCGTCTCAAAGGAATAAGATAAGAAATGGCTAATGACTTAGAGCGGGTATTTGCCAATATAAAGTAATTAATAGCAAGGACAGATTCAATTTTACTTAAAGAGTGCACTTTTTGTATTCAATACAATTTTTTTTGGGATTGAGTAATGACGACGGGAAGTTGAAAATGTGGGAATGGCTGGCAGAACCTGGACAAACCTTGCAGCCAGCAACTGAGAGAGAATGGAGAAGACTGGGGGAGGCCTTTGCCAAAAGGCACACAGATGCAGAAATTTAAAATTACCGATGTTTCTACTTCTTCTTGCGGGCTTTTTCCACAAATCGACGACCGTTACGCCTGTTTTGTGTGACGGTGGGTGTGCTGGTTATTCCAGCCAGATGGTTAGTGTAACCAGCTCACCCTCCGTCTTCGATAAGTTCTGCCAGGAAGTTCCCCAGCTTCTTGACGTCGCCAAAGACTTCCCGGAGACTACCCATGAGCCCAAGTAGCGTGCCCGGTAGGTGGCCACCTCGTTGCATTCCAGCAAGATGTGGGCGGCTGTTTCTTCAGCCTCCATGCATGCTCTGCATAGGGGGCTTTCAATCGATGTGTTTTTTTTATCAACCACTAACATTATATAGCATCTGGCTAATCTAAACGCTAATAATAAATAAATAATAATGACGACCTAGCTATCATTATTATATTATGTATTTCTTTCAGCCTCATTGGTGGTTCGGACTACAAGTTGATATACAGACATTATGCTACATTATACTTTGTGTTCTGTGTCGACTCGTCGGAGAGTGAGCTTGGCATATTAGATCTTATTCAGGTTGGTAAATATAGATTGATAACTAAATGCAGTATTAGCATGGCCGCGTAGACATACATTTTATCTCTTTCAACTGTCAGATTTGTAGAGAAAATGACGTCACACTGAGCCATGACCAGTACAAAAGCTCGAAATGACGTCATTTTCTCAACAAATCTGACAGTTGAAAGAGATAAAACTCATGTCTACGCGGTCATGCTAAGGATGCAGTGGTAGCCAAGTTGTTGGTATGACACCTGCCTTGAATGCTAGAATAATTACTTCCACTTGCGGAACGGTGAATGGAAACATCGTGAGGAAACCTGCACATTTATTGAAAGGCGTATGAAGTTCACGAACATACACTCCAGTGTATAATTAAAGTACTGGACCCATACAAAGGTTGGCTGGTAGAGGTCACTTTTAGTGATAAGGCCGCGCATTGTTGCACTTAATTATTACTATTTTTATCGTACAAGTATAGTTTGTATTTTTCTAAGAGATGGAAAAATAAAAAAATAAAAGTTAACTCTCTGTCTACAGGTGTTCGTGGAGACGCTGGACAAGTGCTTCGAGAACGTCTGCGAGCTGGACCTGATCTTCCACGCGGATGCCGCCCACCAGGTGCTGGACGAGCTCGTGATGGGCGGCATGGTGTTGCAGACCAACATGTCGGAGATACTCAGCCGGTTGCAGGAGCAGAACAAGATGCAGAAGGCCGAGGTAACCACTCCATTACACACTTATTACACACAATTATCACACACATACATACACTCCCATCGCGAATATTTAAGACACGCATACACGCCCTTAGCGCGCACACACACCCATAGCATACACGTAGTATACTCACACACACACGCACGCACATCGAATATTTATACACATATGCTTATTCTCTTATTCACACACAGGCTTACTTATCACACGTGAACACACCAACACTGACTAACCCATACCTATTACACACTAACTCACACAGCCACACTCACACACTCACTTATCACGGATACACACGCTCATCACACGTTCACACACATTTGGCACACAGACTTATCACATACTAACTTACTTACGCACACACACACACACACATCATACACACATAAAAAGCAAGTCTGGGTTACAAAGTCAAAGATTTATGTTTTTGTCCAATGTGTTTGTTGATTCTCACCTCTCGTTGCGTGTTGTGTGCAGGCGGGTATCTCTGCGGCCCCCGCGCGCGCCGTGTCCGCCGTGAAGAGCATGAACCTGCCGCAGCAGCTGCGCGACATGAAGCTGCCCGACCTGCCGCAAGCCATCAAGGTAACACACCAGCCCCCTTGGCATGATCGCGTAGACATAAGACATATCTCTTTCAACTGTCAGATTTGTCGAGAAAATGACGTCACATTGAACTTTTTGTACTGGACATGCCTCGGTGTGACGTTGTTTTCTCGACGAATCTGACAGTTGAAAGAAATAAAACTTAGGCTAGGCCAGGCTGCTATAACTGGCTGCGCAGCCAGTTATAGCAGCCAATTCACGACTATTCAAGATCCTCTGTATCGAAAGTCTTTTTTTTTTAAGTTTGAACCCAAAATACGTCTGGCTGCTACAACTAGTGCGCGGAGACTGACGGTAGCCACATACATTCACCTACACACGCTTAGGCTGCGCGCAGCCAGCTGGCTGCCATGCAAACTGGCGCGTTTTTTTGGCTGCCGTAGCCGAGATTTCGTGGCTGCCTAGTGCGCGCCTTATGTCTACACGGTCATGCTACAGGGCCTGAACCCCAAGTCTGCTAACAATATCGTCATGGAGTTGCTGCATTTTTGAAAGCATAAAAATAACATCTAGTTATCAATTGTAACTAGAATATGACTAGTTACATTGCATCAAGGTGACAATATCTAATGTCTACACTGCTTGTATTCTAGGTACCATTGAAAAAAGATGTTGTTTTCCATGCTGCAATGCTACAATTTTTTTTTAATTTTATTTAATACTTGCTATAACGTCGCCTAGAATATCTCCATCACTATAGAAAGCTTTATCTACTAAGTATAACTTGGGTTGTTTTTTAAATGCTTCATTTTTAGGGTTTACCCAAAGTTTACCCAACTCTACTATTACCAACAACCCTATTACTAAGACTTCGCTGTCCGTCCGTCTGTCACCAGGCTGTATCTCATGAACCGTGACAGTTAGAGAGTTGACATTTTCACAGATGATGTATATCTGTTGCCGCTATAACAACAAATACTAAAAAACAGACTAAAATAAATAATTAAGGGGGCTCCCATTCAACAAACGTGTTTTTTTGCTTGCTTTTATATATTATGGTACGGAACCCTTCGTGCGCGAGTCCGACTCGCGCTTGGCCGGTTTATTTGTTGTTCGTAAACAGGATTCGTGATTCGGTTTCAGGATTTGAAGTTCTGACCGATACAACCGGCGGCGTACCCGGCCGCGCCCGTCGCCATCGCCTCCAACATTCTCCACACGATATGCCCGAAAAACGACAAGTACCAGAACCTGCAGAAGCCCGCGGAGAACTTCACCATCAAGTTCTTCGGCTCGGAGACGCTGAGCGCGAAATTCTCAGAAACGTTCTCTGAAAATTACCAGCAAACGGAGGGGTTGAATTTTCCAAATTATGAAACGCATAAGTCTGACGGTTATCAGGACTTGAGCGGTAGTAATTTAGAATACAGTGAAGTTAAAAAGAGGAAGAAGAAGAAGAAATCGAGGAAATAGTGCAATTTGGTGTTTACGCAATATTGAATCTTAATTTCGGGCTCATAAAGTATGCTTTACCAATACATAGAAATTACAATCCGTCTAAAAACTCGAACATTTATACATGGTGTATCAGAAGTCCGAAATAATACTTTGGGTACTACGATAGCTCATATGTGGATGATTAATGAAGACAGTTTATACGTAACTATCATAGTTTCTGAGTTATAGACCTTTGAGTATTTGTCATAGGTCATCGTGTTCTGGCCTTTGGGTACATCCATAACCCTATTCAGCAGTGTAAACTACACTTATGAGGGGCGACTACCAATATTCACAAAACAGAACATGAAAATTTTACATAGGACTCGAGATATTACGAGTTATAGAAATTGACAACGAAAAAAAATATCAATTTTTTATACCATTCAGTTGCATACACGATACTGATGCAAACGACAAAGTATTATTTCGGACTTCAGTAGGGTGATTTTAAAACACTCGGAATCGAATTCGGAAACGGAATCGAAAACTTCGAGTTGTCGATTCCGTTTCCGACGGCATGACAAAACGCGATTTTGAATAGCGGACGGAAGGGCCAATTGGAAAGTTCCGACGTCGGAAAGATGTGTGCGTTTACAAAGAACGTTTAAAAATGGTAGAAATGGTAGAAATAAAATTCGATTACAAAACAGTTATTAATACGATTTTTTTTGGCCAAAAAGTCTTATATAAACACACTTATCATAATTATAAAATTGGAAATTGATTACTTATTTAAATTATCGATTTAAAACTTACTCTCCTTCATTATTTTTGGTTATAACGCACCTCGAAAATTTTTACTGATACGTCAAAGTGAAAGTGAAGGGTAACATCACGCCTTTGCAACCACGAAGTTTCAGAGCCACGTCATAGATGGCGCATGGCGCTGTATTTCGGTAAATAAAAACACAACCACGAAGTGAATAATGCAGCACGATTGTTTGCCGGCGCTGCACAGCAGCCGCCCTATGTTGTCTCCTATAAGATAATATTCCATCCTATCGAAGGTTGAAGGGAATAATTTTCACAATAATGTAAAGGGCCATAAAACAACGTTAATGGGTTTATTTTAAACACTCTTTAGTACTGACTTACCTTAAATATTATGCAAGTATTTAGATAACACTTAAATTTGGTATTTTATTTATGTTTTTGTTCAATTTCGGAAGCTTTCTGCGAGGAAAAAGGTGTCGGAAACTTTCCGTCGATTCGGATGGGTTTATCCGACGAGAAATGTCAAAAATCGTCGGGTACGGAAATCAAAATAGCGATGGCTGGAATCCGTGACGGAAAGATCCGATTCCGTTTCCGAATTCGATTCCGAGTGTTTTAAAATCACCCTGCTGAAATATCCTGTACATTGTTATAATCTATTTTAATATTGTGAGCTTTCGTACTGTTCAATTGCAAATGGTTTGTAGATTTGATTGTAATTTATTTGTATTTGGGTATATAAATGATTCCAAGTGGTGAAAGGCAATTTGACCGAAGCGACACTTTGGTAGATATCGACTTATATATCTGTACACCGGAGGCAAACAATCTTAAGTCACAGTAATCTAATTGTTCAGGGCACATGTTTCAAGTCTTAATTGGAACATGATTCACGTATATCACTTGATAACACAATTTTGTGAAATTTCAAGTAAAATAAGTAGATTGCTAATAATATTGATAAACTAAGTAGATAAATCTCTCTGCGGGATCGAATCCTGAACGAAGTAATTAGCCAGAGAATTAAAGTTTAGAGCATTAGCAAACTGAAGTGGCAGTGGGCCGGTCACATCTGCCGCAGGACTGACAACCGTTGGGGTAGACTCGTCCTAGAGTGGAGACCGCGAATCGGCAAACGTAGCGTAGGACGTCCTGTGGCCAGGTGAAGCGACGACATACGCAAAGCGGTGGGCAGTGGTTGGAGAAGAGCCGAAGATCGGGCTCAGTGGCGCATCTTGGGAGAGGCCTACGTCCAGCAGTGGACTGACACCGGCTGATGATGAATGAAGTGGACCGATAAGAGATTGTTCCAATGACATCATAAAACGAATTTAGAAAAGAATGGACTTAATATATTATACCTCCGGTTTACAGATATTTGGAATCAGCAATTTTTTCTGTATAGAATGAGTATGCTCTCCGGCAAAGTTGATAGAATGTCGCTTAAGTGGAATAGCCTTTTACAACTTGATATGGTTGATAAATGTTATTTGTAAATGGATTTTAACTGTCTATATATTCGTATAACTAATTAAAATGCTTGTAATAATATGTGTTCTGACAATTTTAGATGGGAGCGTATTATGAAAAGGCGTTTTCTATAATTTGCCCCGACGGGAATCGGAATCTGGGCCCCGATTTTCGTGCGAGCGAGATTCATCTCTATTGGAGATCTCTCGAAACGAAACGTCCAATCGTATGTATTTTTTTCATTTGTGTACTAAGCAGTGTACTCAGTGTACTAAGCTCACGATCAAACTATAACAAGTTTAACAAAGTTCGTACATGTAAATTATATCGAGGGGTGAAAGGCTTCGTCTTAAGCGACATTTTTCTAACTCTACAGTAGGTGTAGCATGTGCGCCAAGACTAGACGTATGTCCCGGAATATCTTGATGTTGTCTCTTTCTCTCGTATGAAATTAGACAGAGAGCGAGCGAGCAACGCCGTCACAAAGGTCTTGTCTTGATATCCGTGCTAACACCACAGGAGTGCATATTCATTCGACGCAGAAGGAATAGCTGATTTCAAATATGTTTATAAGTCTATATCGCCCAAAAGTGTCGCCTTTCACCTCACGGTATAAAGGATTTTGTATATTTGCATAGATTTCTGTTGTTATTCCAATTATGCGTTCTAAAGTCTATTTTTCAATCTCCAGATAAACTTACAGACATTGTTTATTCCATGAATAGCAAAAAATATCTTTAGATGTGCTTTATTTGTTATATCTCAATGATGTATTGAATTGATAGATAGACAAATAACTTTATTCGTTGGGTAATTATTCGACAGTTTGTCTGTGGTTGACAAAATCTCTATGATGCATGTAGTTAATTTTATTTAATTCGTAATAATATTAGATACAAATTTCATAAAGAATATAATTTCTATTTAGAAATAACATGTTTGCTTATGTTTCCTTCTTCTAAAACTTTTAAGTAAGTCATGGACTGTGTGTCTATGTTATGAACGGAGCAATTATAATATTTAAAAGGCTTTACATGAAATTTATCTCAAAACATTCCTTTCTATCTCGAAGTTGTAAGTTAAAAATATAAGAGTGTTGGATGACGGTGGGCGCGTGCGGCGTATTTAGTTAAATTTAATTATAGCTTAAAAAATATGTGTATCTACGTAATAATTAACTATTTAGGACTTAAGAATATTATATTTTATGTTACAAGCGGTTGTTGTTTTATTTTAGTAATGTAAATGAAATTTAATTATTTTAATAATATTTGTTAGTGTTTACTTGCTGAACGGTGAAGAGAAACACCGTGAGGAAACCTGCAAGTGTATAGAAAAGGCGTGTGTGTGAAGTTCGCCAACTCGCACGCACTGGCCAGTGTGGCGGATTTTGGACCAAATCTTGAGGGGGAATAAGTGACATCTAGGTATTATAACAAATACTAAATTAAAATTTGCAATTCTGCGCCATCTGTGTTTCAAAACCTAAACCATGTAGAAGTTTGGAGGTGCTGGTGGTAGATCTTTTACCCGATAGATGGCGCTTATATAACTATTGTTAGTACCGCTACTCAATAATAGATGGCGCTTAAATAAATTATAATGCGGCGGGTTTTTTTCGCTTGGGAGGTATTATTCGTAATAAATTCAATTAATACACATAAATATAACTATCTTATGTATGTAGTGAATGTTTCAACGACTGCTGATTATTATTTATAACAAAATAATGATAATGGCGGTAAGCTATAATTTATTAAATTCTATGGTTCGCAATCATTGTTTGGTAGAGAACACGGTCTAAAGTCCATAATTTTCAGACATCCGTCAAAAAAACAATTTACCAAATTATCTTAACCGAATATTTATTTAACAATAATCTTGTATAAGAGACAGTTATAGTACTGCGGTCAACAGCTGGACATGGGAAATAAGGTCATTTTTTGAACGAAACAAATTATATCAGCCAAGTGTGCATTGACGTAAAATATTTAACGGGTTCTGGGGTCTTATCTTACCACTTTGAAAGTATTGTTCTTTCAGTAGTTACTATACATTTTTGATACATTTTATACTGAGATTGTCAAAAACTGATAAATATTAAAAGCATTGCTGCAAGACAGGTGAAGAAAACTGAATTTTTAACTATTTATAATAATATTGTTTTCTTATATTTACGCGAATACTATACATTGAAATTAAACTATTTTACGGATTTTATCGCGTTTATTTACTATTTTAATTTATTTTAAGGATGATACGTGAGGCCATTGAAATTAAAAAACATCCTAATTTCAATAGGGAAGATGGCTGGGTGCTACCACCAACTTGGGATCCATTAATCAATATGATTAAATCCAAAACCAAGTGTACCATTGCAAGACCTCAGGACACCGTAAGCACTTTCTGCGTGGATCGGACCGCAAACAACAACTAAATATGAGGGTACCCAGTTATTAACTATGACATCAGGACGTCTAACACCTCAGTCCCCCCGTGACCATGGTTGCTGTAAAGCAGCCGAAACGTCGGGAAAATAAAATAGTAAATAAACGCGATAAAATCCGTAAAATAGTTTAATTTCAATATTTATAATAATATATTATACATCTTTATATATATAAATCTCCTGTCACGATGTTTGTCCGCGATGGATTCCTAAACTACTTAACCGATTTTAAATTAAATTGGCACACCGTGAGCAGTCTGGTCCAACTTGAGAGATAGGATAGCTTAGATCACAGCAACGCGTGGCCGGGTCTGCTATTACATTATAAACATATAGAGAATAAAGTATGCTAAAAGTAATCTAAATGTACAGTTTTTGAAGGTGACACAACATGCATTTATTACGATAACCAATAATAAGAAATTAGATATTGCACTAAACATTAAAATTATTACAATGATGAAATATATACCTACTATAATAATAATATATAATAACTATTACTTAATCTGCCATCTTTATCACGTTTGTAGGCCGCTTAGCTCACAATACAATAATATACAATAATATTGTATTGTGAGCTACTGCACTGAAACAATTAATTACAAGTTCGATTCCTATCAGATCAGCATCAAATTTCGGAAATGGCCTTTTGGAAATCTGCGTCAGTCTGTGTAACTGGGATCGCCCCAGTCCATTATACGGTACCCATACAAGCTTTGCTTAGTATGGGATTACATCACTACAAAATCACAGCATATCTCTGCTGTTTTATTTCTTGTCTGTTTTCTTGCATGTAAGTTATTGTGTATGTCCTGAATAAACGTCGAAGGGTGACAGGATATTTGACCTAAGCGACATTGTTTTAACTTTACCGTGAGCATACTCATTCGACGCAGAAAAATTCGCTGATTCCAAAAATGTATAAAAGTCAATCTATACAAATAAATAAAATTGGAGTGTCTGTTTGTAATATCAAAATAACACTTTTTTACCAAATGCGTATGAAAGTATATACGATACCTATAACGAAAACGCAATTTTTTTAATTTTTTTTGTCTGTCTGTCTGTTTGTTTGAGGTAAACTTCTAAACGGCTGAACCGATTTCAATGGGACTTTCACTGACAGATAGCTGACGTTCCAAGGCGTAACTTAGGCTACTTTAAATTTTAGAAAAAGCATCAGGGTTCCGCGGGAAAAACATAATACCCATATTTCCGGGTAATCTCCCTCAAGTCCACGCGGGCGAAGTCGCGGGCACAGCTAGTATCACCTAAAAGTGTCGTTTAAGTCAAATAGCCTTTCACACCTCGATGTATTTTCTTTATTCTTATTTAACACGATGAGTATGTGTTCTCTAATATTTTTTATTATTTAACGGTTTTCATTTGGAAATGGCGGATCCCTAAAAGTCTCCGTACAGACAGACATACAAGACACATATTAAGTGTGTGCATAATGTTAATAATGCAGAATTTGTCCAAATAGCCGCAGAGTATCCTCACGAACTGCAATTATGTGGTGTGGTCAAAGCCAGATGTCGTTTGGTCAGTCTGTCTCAGTTAAAGGCATAGATTAAAACGGATTGCGGCAAATTTTTAGGGTTCCGTACCCAAAAGGTAAAACGGGAACCCTATTACTGAGACTTTGCTGTCCGTCCGTCCGTCCGTCCCTCTGTCACCAGGCTGTATCTCATGAACCGTGATAGTTAGAGAGTTGAAATTTTCACAGATGATGCATTTCTGTTGCCGCTATAATAACAAATACTAAAAAACAGAATAAAATAAATATTTGAGGGGGCTCCCATCCAACAAACGTGATTTTTTTTGCCATTGTTATAGATAATGGACGTGAACGGAACCCTTCGTGCGCGAGTCCGACTCGCACTTGGCCGGTTTTGACGTTCATTTCATTCATTTCGGAAGAAAGTAAGTACTTTTAAGGTGTCAAACAATATACTACAGGTAACTACAATGGCGGGTGACAGATAAACGTCAATAAAATTGCCGCAGAGCCATACGCAGGTTCTCTAGTTACTCTATGGTCTTGACATAGACAATCTGACGTACGGGCTACGTAGACCTCAAAGTCACACACAAAATTGGACGTGAATTATCAAATGATAGGCAAGGCTCCCTCTTTAATATAAAAACTCATCGGATATGACAATACAATTAATTTAACAAAAAAAATGAAAATCTATGACCGTTCTAAAAGTATCAACACACACAAAAAAATACCATAAATATTAGGTGCCATTATATGTAAAAAAAGTGCTTTTTAAACTATTTTGTCACTAGCCGACCACCCAGGTACCAAAAAGTACCGCTTTGAGTCCCCAAGTGATACATTGTACGGCAGGTACACAGGGACAGAAGACGCCGCTCACAAAGTCACCGCGAAACTATAAATTTCACCTTTTGTTGGCGGATACAACAATATGTCAAAATATTTCGATTGTGGGCGGCGGATGCGCGGGCGCGTGTAATTAAATAAATAAAAATATTCACCAAAATACACCATAAGTTGAAAAAAAAAAATTACAAATCAGTTACAGAGAAAATATTGAGGGGTAAAATTGTTATTGCAGTGGTAGCCTCGCGGGCAAGAAAGCCCGCCTTGAACGTAAGGGGTGCAAGTTCAAATCCACTTGCTGAACGGTGAAGGCAAACATCGTGAGGAAACCTGCACGTCTATAGCTTTCTATAGCGTGTGAAGTTCACCAACCCGCACTGGGCCAGCGTGGTGGACTATGGCCCAAATCTCCCTCGTATTGAGGAGGAATGTGCCCGGTATAATGGCAATAGGCTCGCCCCCTATTACATTGGGACCAAAATACATCGGCGAAGTGTTGGCGCACTACAGTGCACCTCTGCCTACCCCTTCGGGGAATACAGGCGTGATGATGTATGTATGTAAAATTGTTATTTAAATCAAGCTACATTTATTTAACTGTACAGAATCAGAATAAGAATATTTTTTATCCATGTAAACCAATACAGGCACTTATGAATCGACAAATCTATCTTCTATGCAAGTAAATAACATTGGAGTTTCTGTTTGTAATATCAATGTAACATTATTTTAACAAATGCATATGAAAGTATACAAGATACCTACTACGAAAATGAAATTTTTAAAATTGTTGTCTGTCTGCCAGTCTGTTTGTTCCGGGTAAACTTCCAAGCGGCAGAAACGATTTCGACGGGACTTTCATTGGCAGATAGCTGATGTTCCAAGGCGTAACTTTTATTTTAGAAAAGGCATTAGGGTTCCGCGGGATGAACATAAAACCATTATTTCCGGGTAATCTCCATTAAGTCGACGTCAATATCGTCCCACAGTGGCGCTTAAGTCAAATAGCCTTTCACCCCTCGATTTGGATAATCTAAATTTGTCAAAACTAAAAATATCGTCAACTTAACGGGAGTACTGGTTCACATATTGTTTTCTTATATTTACGCGAATACTATACACTGAAATAAAACATTTAATTTTAAAATAAAATAGTAAATAAACGCGATAAAATCCGTAAAATAGTTTTATTTTAACGGGAGTAGTCCAATTTAGTTTATGTACGAACTGGAGCCTTACTACCAGTGTTGTCAGCACGCATGTCAAGACAAGACCTCTGTCACGGATTGGCTCGGTCGCTCTCTGTATAATTTCATACGAGAGAAAGAGACAACACCAGGATATTTTGTGACATACGTCTAATCTTGGCGCTCATGCTACAGGTGCAGTACCTATTGTTGTTCCAATAGTAACTGTAAATTTTTGACAGATTTTGTACTGAGTTAAATTAAATTAAATTAAATTAAATTATTTATTAGAGAAAACAAACAACAGTACATAAAAATTAACAAATAGTATTACAAAAAGTTATCCAAACACAGTACAGTCCACGGCGTTGTCCACGGATTAATTACATAAAGTTGCCGCAATATAGACTAATATTATACAAATAAGTAAACCTAACATTATATTGTAACAAATTATAACTAAAGAAACATAGAAAGAAAGAAAGAAAGAAAGAAAGAAAGAAAGAAATAACATAACATAGAAAGAAGAGTAGATAACAAACTTATAAATCATTATGGTAAAAACTTTTTGGAGCATAATTTAGCTTATATGGCTTTTTTGAAATTAAATCTATAACTTAGGAATATATCTATGTCTAGGAAATGTGAATTGTATAGCGTGAATAGTCGACGCAGAGGAACGCGCTCCCCGGCATGAGATCGGCAAAACTGTATAAGGAATAGGGGGTAAGCATGTGCTGAACGTAGATGGCTTAGTCTAGGTATGCGATATGTTAAGCTATTATTCAGTTCAATGTAGTCAAATTTATTATGGCATAGATCGAATAGTGTCATAACTTGCAAAAAAATGCGCCTTGAATGTAGTGTAAGTTGGCTGTACTTTGTAAGAAGGTCAATGTATGTCACGTGAGTCAGCTGAGCACGCGGACGCTCCAGTTTCCAATTAATGCTACGGAGGAATATTAACGAAGAAGAAGTTATTACTATTGAGTTAACGAAGAAGAGTTAAAGAAGAAGAAGAAGAAAACATTGCTTCAAGTCAGGCGGTGTTAAGGAGGCTGAGTACCATTATCCATTTTCTCCGATTCCCATGAAGTGAAGGTAATCAAGGCGTCATAAGATGTATTGCTTGTAATTTCGTGTTAAAAAAAAGAGAACCATAGATAATATAGAGTCATCGGGCGGACCATAGATTATATGAAGTCATCCCGCGGCTACGGGCTGCCGACGCCATTATTATTTGGAGGGAAAAAATACAATATGGCGGACTGATTTGATAGTAAAGTGACCATGCTTTTATCCAATGACTTGCGGTGCCTGCGTGGAATTTAGGGAGATTCCCCGTATTAAAAATGGGCTTTATTATCCTTGGGCCCACCACCTTGGCTTGGTGCGGGTTGGTAGACTTCACACGTCCATTGAAAACTAGATAAGTTCTCCGTACGTGCAGGTTTTCTCACGATGTTTTCCTTCATAGTTTTATCAGTTGATATTTTTGAGAATGAGATTTGGACATAACACCCCGAGGTGTGAGCTGGGGTTTAAACAAGACGGCTTTGATTAATATTTCCATTTGAAGGGTACAGGCAAATAACAAGGAATGTCTTTTGAGAAAAAACAATTTGAAAGTTCAACTATTCTTACAATTCTATATTTTGGCCATAAACAAAACTGCATTCTTGGCGCCATCTGTTAACTTTTTTTAAATTCTAATGGTTAGAATTCAAAATACCTTACACAAAATATGAAAAAAAATGCGATGTTCCCTACTATTTTCCTGTACCCTTAATTGTTGGTAGACAAAAAAATTACTTATAATAATATAAGTCTTTTAACAATTTAGTCCCATATTTTATCTCCAAAATCATAGTCACCCTACATTAAACCGACAGAATATTAACTAAAAAAAATAGAATATCAAACCAAACCCACAGATAATTATTATTTTACGGGTCCGGGTAAATTATATGGATCCCATAGGAAATAGACTGGGTGACCATCGAATATAACACGACCCCTATTTAATACAAGCACTCCTGAAAATGAGGGACCAAATTATAATAGACGTATCAACTTATTAATTTTTTCAACGTTTCGGGTGTGAGGGAGAATGATAGTGCTATTAGTGTGCGTTAGAGGGAGATGGAAGATCTTCAAGTGCATGGGCGGTGTTCTTTTGGTTAATATTGTTTTTTTTGTATATATACATGATGTTCTATGTTTTGTATAAAATTTTATTTATATATTCGTAGTCTACTACTACTACTACAGGCCTACTTGTACTATGGGTACCGTACAATGGACTGGGGGCGATCCCAGTTACACATCAACGCTATCAACCTCTTCGACAGGTATGCTCTCCTGGTACTTTGATTTGTATAAACAAATATCGCCAGACAACACAGCCTCATCGTATGATCCAAACTAAGCAAAGCTTGTACTATGGGTACCGTACAATGGACTGGGGGCGATCCCAGTTACACCCATACTGGGGCAAATTCCGAAAAGGCCATTTCCCAAATTTGCCACTGGCGGGAATCGAATCCGCTACCAACCGGTTCAGTGAGCGGAGTGGTATACACTCAAAATACTAGAGCAAGACTATTAAATAAATAAATCAAAAGCATTTGTTTGTACATACATATACTCACGCCTGTATCCCATGGGGGTAGGCAGAGACTACCGTTTGCCACACGCTACGATCCCGACATACCTCTTTCGCTTCATCCACAGTCATACATCTTTTCATGCACTTCCGTCGGTTTAGAGTGCTACGGACTTGACCTTTCTGGAAAAGACCGTTAATCTGTTCGTGAAAGGTCCTCCTCGGGCGCCCTCTTCCGACATTTCCACTCACGTTCGCCTGGTAGGTATATTTCTTTCATCAGTCTACTTTCATTCATCCTCTCTACATGGCCAAACCACCTCAACATACTTTTCTCAATCTTAGTCACCACATCATCCTTCAGCTCACATTCATCTCGTATCTTGCTATTCCTCAGCCGGTCAGCAATGGTGACACCACACATACTCCATTTAACATTTGTTTGTAAAAATAATAATACATCATCACGCCTGTATTCCCCGAAGGGGTAGGCAGAGGTGCACTGCAGTGCGCCCACACTTCGCCGATGTATTTTGGTCCCAATGTAATAGGGGGCGAGCCTATTGCCATTATACCGGGCACACAGGTTTCCTCACGATGTTTTCCGTCACCGTTTCTTAGCAAGTGATAATCTCAGATGAAAATGAGATTCGCACATGGAACCCAGAGGTGCGAGCCGGGGATAGAACCTGCGCACTTTGATTGCAAAGCGTGCGTACGACCACTCGGCTACCACTGCTACTGCTAAATTTAACTAAATGTATGTTCTTAATACATTTATTAAGAACATCATAGAAGGCAAGATCGACGGAAAGCGTGGAGAGGTAGACTGCGAATATGTTAAATGAGTCAAATAGAAGATAAGGTTGGTTTCATGTCGTATGTGGAGGTGAAGAAGGCTGCACTGGATCGACCCCGATGGCGGGGATTTCATCAGATACACCGACAAGGGCCGAGCCCTTAAATTAGAAAAAGAAGAACTAAATGTATATTGAGGGGGTGAAAGCATACCCACTCAATCGACGCGCAAAAATTCGCTGATTTCAAATATGTACTTATATAAGTCAATATCGCCCATTAGTGTCGTTTAAGTCAAATAGCCTTTCAAGCCTCGATATGAAATTAATACGCTACCTATAACGAAAACACATTTTATTTTGTCTGTCTGTCTATTCGAGGTAACATTCCAAACGGTTAGAACAATTTGGGACTTTAATATAAAAGGAAACATCCTGTATACAAAAGCTGGTGTTGCGTAGAACGTGATAATTTAGTTACCGAGATCACGCACACACACATACAGACAGTAATGTTTTTATTTATTGCCCCATTGCGTTATTAGAGAACCCTAATTTATTTATTGAAGCAGTGGTAGCCTCGTCGGTTGAACGCCGAACGTAAGGGGTGCAAGTTCAAATCCCGGGCCCGCACCTCTGAGATGATTTTCATGTGCAGATGTCATTTTCTATAATTATTACCACTTGCTGAACGGTGAAGGCAAATATCGAGAGGAAACCTGCACGTCTATAGAAGAGCGTGTGAAGTTCACCAACCCGCACTGGACCAGCGTGGTGGACTATGGCCCAAATCTCCCACGTATTGAGGGGGAATGTGCCCGGTATAATGGCAATAGGCTCGCCCCCTATTACTTTGGGACCGAAATATATAAGAAAGCTGTGGTTGTAATGTAGTGCACTTTGCTTACTCCTTTGGAGAATTCAGGCGTAATGATTTATGTGGCATCTCATTATGGCATCGCGTAGTATTGGTGAAAACGGATTTAAGTAACATATAACTAATCCCACTTAATCCCTTTTATCTTAATACATTTCAGAAATCATAACAGTTAAATTTTTTAAGAATTACTTAAAAAAAAATAAGCGACATTTCTTGAGCACTCTATATAAAGCGACTCCTAAAAATAATCGTTATCGAAAAAAAAGGAATCAATTAAATAGATACAAAGTTATAAATGCTACCCAAGACGTTAAATCTGTTTCCGGAAAATTCGACTCTAAAGTCATTAACTTAAAGTATAAAATCAAATGCTAGTATTGCATTGTTTGTATGTTTAGAGAATATTGTCGTGTGCGTTATTTACTTTGTATCGCGGTAAATGCATTTAAAAAACACTGGCCAGGATATAAAATAAAGAATCCGTAAGTTGTCGTAAGTTAATGTCCGTGCGTTTGAAAAAAGAACGAAACGTGTGGTTCTTTTTTTGAAACAGGCCAATGAGAAATCACGCTCGATACGCGCCCTACCGAATTTTGAAATTGGAGACGATTTAGAACAGGTGACTGCGTGGAGACTTCATTAGCGTTTAATTTTAGCCAAGGCATCGTTTTATTTAATATTTAACTACTAAGGTTTATTCTGGAGTCCTGTGGAGTTTTTCGGAACGACTGCAAGAGACCCGACGGCATGACATTGATTCCCTGGGAGCAGGGTCGTCCGCTCATTTGGGATGCCACTTGTTCCATCACATCACACCCTTGCTCCATCACATCCCAGGGAGTCGGTGTCCGCTGAGAAAGCGAATCTCGGCAAACGGCGCAAATACGCTTCTCTAAACATCAATTACGTATTTGTGCCGTTTGCCGTAGAGACACTAGGTCCATGAAGCCAAAGCACTAAAAACTTATTAAAAAAAATATATTTATATTCTTTAATATTTTTAGGTATTTGACTGTGAGTAAATAATACTTAATTATTGGTGTTAGATAGGCAAAACGCGGGACTCATTCGCCATCATCGTTCTACTTTGTTGGGTGAAGTTAAGAGCGCAATTTAGAAACATTAAGAATCTCTACACCATTTATAATTCCGTACGTTACTGCTGCCGAAAAGTTCAAAATAAGAACACATTCGCGTTTGAAACTCAGATATCCCGCCCGCGGCGCGTCGACGTTCTTATTTCAAATGTGACAGCGCGCGATAAACAGCTTGCTGACTTATTTGTCGATGGTACGCGAATAAAGGAGTAAATTAGTTATTTTTATTTATTTTTTTCAAAGAGAGAATGCAAATTTAAAATTGTTTTATTCGCACTTTTAAACTTCTCGGTCACAGGAAATAAGCTTCTAACTACTTTGTTTTCAGCCATATTAAGCTGACAATAGAGTAACCTCCTTGTATGTTTAAACGTTTAGTAAGGAATTTTAATTGAATATTCTATGCACCATTAGAATCTAAAATAAATAAAACATCACCAAATCTGTCCCTTTAATGTCCCTTTCAAAGTGACGTTTATAAAAATTGCCATAATTAAATTCGTGTTCATAAAAAAGTTGGAATCTCGTGTGGACAATAGGCCATTAGGATCTGTAGATAAACATCTAGACGGGCCAATTGTACGGTTTTTTGAAGTTCCAATTTTAAAAATGTATGCTTTTTAAAAGCAGTGTTGCCCGTATCTTGCGAGTGATAGCGAAATAAGACCCTTTTTACTTTTTTTTTATCTACTAGCTAATAAAAAAAATGCACAGACTATACTAGTAAGTGAAATCGATGTGAAATGTTTCTGTAGGCGAGAATTTACAAAATTTATAATTAAATTAAGAAAAAATAAATTAAATTTACAATTTATTTCATAGTTTTGAGAAGCTTTCATAATTTAAACCCCTAATACCACCTTAGCAGTGTAGTTTCAATATTATTTTTTTTAATTTTAACAATATAAAGTACAGCATTCACATAATATCCACAAAAAAACAAAGTTCATAAATTTTATAGCTTAGCTATGCCATAGACAATGACGTGTAACAAAAAACACCCCTTTTATGACGAGAAGGGGGTTAAAAATAAATCACCACAAGCCAACATGAAAACAAACTAGCAGTGTGTGAATGTATTAATTCCGCGGCGTGCGAGTGGCGGCGGTACGTGCTTGATCGGCGCGCGCGCATATTTGCGGGCGACGTGTGCGGTCCTAGCGCCGACCGCCGCACGAATGCGCGATAATGCCAATTTACGTTCCAATTTTGAATATCTTTATGTTGTTTTAAATTCGACGCAAAGTAAAAAGGTTGCTTGTCTGACCACAGATTAGATGGCCGGTTTTTATGTTACCTACGTAGGTATCTAGAAATTGTCAAGATGTGTTAAGCGTCTATTAATAACTACCTCTCTATAAAACCGAGAACATCTTTATCACTTTTATCACCATTTTTTAATGTGTATTAATTGAATTTGCTCTAGCTATTAATTACTTGGCACTGGCTGAAATATCCGCTAACCGCAGGCAGAGACATTCATATTCCTTAAAAAAAAATCATTTCGTAAAACAAGAAGAATAATAATTTGAGAGTACAACATCTAAGAAGAAGGTGCTTTAATATAATGTAATGAACAAAAGTTTCTAACTCACAAATAGACATCCTTCCTTGCAAAAGTCTTGCTTATTAAAATTATTTTCTTCTAGAGCCAGTACCTATTACATTTAACGGCAATCATATACCTAACCAATGATATTCTAAAAGTCTAGATATCTTGTTGTTATCGAAAAAGGCCATAAGAACCAAGAATTTACTAATTGATGACTGGGCCGCCTCAAAGACAAACTGCCGCAGTAAAACGATAGCATCCCCTTAAAATTCAAATTAGTATTAAAACCTCAGTCTTTTCTTATAAGGTGGTAATACCTAACCTATCTTCTACACTTTTTGGTGCGCTGTTTTTTTTTGCAATACAAACGACACTTTTCCCACCATTCGCAATATTGTTCAAACGTCACGCTGACATTCCATTTGACATAACCCTGCGCGCACAGATAAAGGGTTTTAAATCTTTTTTGTAAATAACAGATTAAACAGATCGCGGGGTTGAAATCTAAACGATTCAAATATTTTAATTCCATAATTTCTATTCGTGTCACAGTTTCAGAGCGGAAGTGAGTTTTTTTTTGTTGATAATGGTTGCGTAACGATGTTTTACTACATCCGGAATAATCCGAATAAGAATTAATAATAGAAAATTGATTTTGGTGTATTTAATTCTTTTTTCTTATGTCTATGGGATTAAATTTATTTGGATTTTAGTTTTTCAAGTTTATAGGCATTATACTACCACTTCTTAAGGTATTGTTGTTTTAATAGTGACTGTCAATTTTTGACAGTTTAACTGTCTAAAACTGAAAGTAATATTAAAAACATTGCTATCATCCGCCATCTTTATCACTGTCATTATCCATTTTTATTTAAAATGTGTATTTATTGAATTTGTCCTTGCTATTAATTACTTGACATTGGCGAAATACTCGCGCTAGTCGCAGGTGATGCCATTCCTCATCTTATTCCATTAAATATCATCATTTCGTTCATTTCGTTAAAAAAAAAAAAAAAACATTGCTACAAGACAAGTGATGGTAATTAGGCAAATAGAGAAGGGCCCATTTATTTCAAAATCTACGATCGAAGTTATAACCAATAAAAGTCAAATAATTTTTTACCTAGCTAATTAAACCTAGCTCTAGATGTAGTTGGAGCATGAGCGCCAAGACTAGACTTATTTCACAGAATATGTTGATTATATCTCTTTCTCTCGTATGAATTATGACAGAGAGCGACCGAGCCAATCCGTGACAGAGGTCTTGTCTTGACATGCGTGCTGACACCACAGACTTCCTGTTTAGGAAGGATTGTTAAGGCGTCAGTAAAAGAGGACATTGGTATCCGTATAGATAATAATATTTTCATTGGTTCGGTAAATAAACAAACCTTATTGGTACCTCATATCATACAGATGACGAGATTATGATTAAATTTACGCTTTCCAATCTTTTTGGTTTACAATCTTCGAAATTAGAATCACAGGCAGAATACCCGCTAATCGCAGGGCATTCGTCATCTTATACCATTAAAATGTAATAATTTCATTCATTTTGTAGAAAAAGAAGAATGAGTGTAACTTAAAAAAAAAGAAGTCGAGCGGAAGCTAAACATTTTTTTTTCAACCATAGACAACTGTTACTTTTCTGTTCGTTCGTAATACAAATAAGCGATTATATCCGATTACATTTAATTCGAACGAAACGTTCTCTATTCGAATTATTTAAATTGCTCTCCAACGTTTTGTTGTCCGCCATATTTTATCGCATCCAACAAAATGTGTCTATTATGTAAATTGACTTTTATTTTATTTATTTACATAAATAGTTACCTACCTTTTATTGTTTTTTGTTTCCTATGATAAGAATATCGTTAAACAGTGGTTATGAACCATGAAAGGGACATGTAGTACGACTACTTATCTTGCTATCGATATTCAAAAGATATGCCTTGCATAGTTGGGGCATGCGAAATAACTGACTGTTGAAAAATGCACTTTGTGTCAAAAGACATAACCATTGAATTCCTGTGGCAGAAGCCACGCGACCACGCGTCAAAATGATCTCGCGCCATCGATGACTTAAGCTGTCAAGAAATAATTTGTGGTATCATAAATTAATGGTAAAAAATACTTTTTAAAAACTAGATTTTATTTAATTGCTCTTAGTTTTCGTGTTCTCCTCAACAAGCCCTTTCATTTGATACCCATATTGTGGTAGTGCAGAAATAATAACTATTCCGCCATCTTAGATGATCCGCCATATTGGAATTAGAATGACGTCACATAGCTAAGCATGCATTGTCATCCAAAATAAGCGTGTATACCAAATTTCAGCTCAATATATAAAGATAACCGTTTTAAAATTCAGTTGCAAGATTTCACCTGGACATACATTGCAAGTTAATATAAAAGCTTGTAAAAAGATCTAGAACACTAGTTTTATTGGGATTTGGGCCTTACCATCAATTCTTAAAGTATTGTTGTTTCAATAGTAACTGTCAATTTTTGACAGATTTTGTGCTGAGTTAACTGTCAAACACTGAAAGTGATGATTCATCCGCCATCTTTATCACAGTCATCATTCATTTATAATTATTACGTGTATTTATTGAATTTGTCATTGCTATTAATTACTTGACATTGGCGAAATACTCGCGCTAGTCGCAGGTGAAGCCATTGCTCATCTTATTCCATTAAATATCATCATTTCGCTCATTTCGTAAAAAATAATAATAATAATTAAAAACATAGCTGCAAGACAGGCGGTGGAGGAGGGTTGTCTATGTGTGAGCGAACTGTGATAGCAAAACGTTTACAGTGTCCCAAAAAAAATACAGTCCCATAAAGGTTCAAGTCTCATCGGCGACTTTAAAGCCTCGCCCCTGCGGCGTCGAAAGCGTATTTTCAAAATATTGTGACGTTAATAGGCGGACGTTTGACGTACGCATTGACGTATTGTTGCGTTGCGCTTTTTTTTCGACGATACAAATCGGCGAGGGCATTAAAGTAAATGCCGGTTTTTTTTTTGTGGTTGCCAAGATGTGTGCGGTATGTTTTGTGTAAATAGTTTCCTGTTCGTATATTCTGTTGTTTTATTTTCGTGCGTTCAAACGTTTCTGACATACCTATTACTGGAATCAAGTATAATGCAGCTCACATTGTTAGGTCCAACTAATGTCAAATAGCATCCGTGGTCCGTGGTGCCTTCTTCATTTCTGTGGCAAATCAGCCAATACAGTTATTTTTGTTACCGGGTATTTCAACCAGCGTCAAGTAATTATTAACAAGAGCAAATCCAATAAATACACGTTATAAATTAAAATGGGTGATAAACGTATTAAAGGTGGCGGATGACCTCTCCCGTGATATTGATTCGTTATTAAAATAAATAATAAACTCTATGGTTTAGTTATCTAATCTTCTTGACCATAGACTAATTAAAGTACCCAAAACGACTCTGCTTTTCGTATGGCTCTGCGGTAATTATTCCACCATTGTTGTTATCTCATGTACCTGTATAGTGAATTTCACTTAGCATGGGTACGGTGACACATGTCAAATAAACTCTATAGTGAGGTGACCATGCATAATTAATTTATGTGATTCGATTATCGAGTACAATTGCGGTTAACCTTTAATCGATTATAAAAAAATTAATATATTCAATTATTCATACATTTATTCGCTATCTGTCTGAACAGGAACACTTATCCGATTCCGATCCTACATGTAAAGCTTCTTGACACTGTATTACACCCAATGTCAAGTGCCTGTGCAACTCGATCCACTAACAGACAGATAATAATGGACCGCCATTTTCTCGCTCCCGCTCAAAGTATTCCCGCAAGCGGACAACCAACTCTCGGGCTTGACTGTTTAAAACGGGCTTCTTTGTTCTTTTCGGCATTTATTTTTGCCGATTATTACACGAATATTTGTTTTTGCCGATTACTACGTGTCAATCCCTATCATTAAACGTTTCGTTTCATGCCTCTAATTTTAGGATAATATTTTTTCTGTACCTTTTTTAATTTGTTTAAAATGTAAAAACGCGTATTTAAATACAATTTCAAAATAATGTAATAAAACATTATTGTTTGCTTTGGAAATTAATTGGTGATTATTAAAAATGTATAATTATCACTTTTTATGAAAATAATGAGAGTGTATTGGAACGTATCAAATGTCATGGTACCCTTGCAAAAGTGAAATTCACTATAGTATACGGCAACTATATGGGAAAACAACAATGGCGGAGGAAGATAAACCAGAAAAATTCACCGCAGCGCGGGCTCGATATGCCATCTCCGTTCTAATATCTCTATGGTATTGACATAGACAATAAGACATACACAAAATAGGATGAGTGTAACTGTCATATGTTAGGAAAAGATCTTTGCTGTAATAACTGGTTGCTTTCTACCTATAGACCACCTGTGTTCAGAGCCAAAGCTCAAAAACCCAAAGAAAAAGTCTCCTAAATATCATTTGTGCAAAACCCTCATGGCCATTAACAAAATCTTACACAATACGAAAGTGCGTAATCATGTTACCTCTACCTCCATTATGTCCGCCATTTTGTTTACCTCATAACACGTGTCCGAACAGAAATACACAATACAAACAAGATCACACCCCGCCAGGAAGCGGCTGACCACCGCGAAGCGTTTGCGTTGCCGCGGCTCGCAAAAAAAACATATAATTTATGGTCAGACATGACAGCTGTCATTTTTCCCGCGCGCTCACGGAAACGTCACAGGAAGCCGCGCTTTTCACATAGTGATGGGCAAAGTAGGTTTCATTTAAGTAATTACATAGGTTAAATTTATTTATAGTTTAAGGGTATTTAGGTACATACATTTTCTGTGTCCCATTAAAACTTAGACTCAACTGATAGTTTGCGTTAGAAAGCACTAGAAGAAGACAGTAAGACAAGTAATCTTCTTTTTTTACGAAATGAATGTAAATATGATATTTAATGGAATAAGATGAGGATTTGCGATTACTGCACTTGCGATTAGCGGCTGTTTCAGCCAGTGTCGAGCCAGAATAGCAAGGACGCATTCAGAAAACACATATTTTAGTGAATAAAAATGGGTGATGAATATGATAAAGATGGCGGACGACTGCTTCATACGCTATGATTGCAATTTAGTAAATTGTATTAATGAAATTATGTCAACATTCGTCTTAAAATTAAAAAAAAAACGCATCCTTTTTATTGTCTACCTAATCCTTTATACTTACTAGGCAGGTACCTCATGTCAGTTTTCGAAGATACCTTAATATCGACTGGTGAAAAACAATGTCGCTTAAGTCATTAAGCGACATTGTTTTTACCTTTACAGGAGAGCATACCTACTCATTCGTCGCAGAAAAAATCGCTGATTCCAAATATGTATATACCTAAGTCAATATCACCCAAAAGTGTCACTTGGAGAGTGTTCCGAGGAATTGTTCGGTATTATACCTGCCGCTGAATTCCACCATCGCACGGCTCGCCACAGACTGCATTACCATCCTCACCATCTGGATGAATGGCGTTCCAGTACAGTGCGATTTACCAGGAATTTTCTCCCTCGCACCACCAAATTGTGGAATGAACTTCCTGCAGCGGTGTTCCCGGACCGATGCGACAAAGGTATCTTCAAGAAACGAGCATACTCATTCCTTAAAGGCCGGCAACGCACTTGCGATGCCCCTGGTGTTGCAGGTGTCCATGGGTGGCGTTGATCACTTACCATCAGGTGAAACGTCTGCTCGTTTGTCTCCCTATCTCATAAAAAAAAAAAAAAAAAAACTTGAGTTAAATAACCTTTCACCCCACGATATATTGCCTAAATATAAAGCAGTTGGTAGTTGTACTGTATTTATATTTAGGCATCGAGTTAAAGCATATCCATATGGATTATTTACCTGTTTAAAACATGGACGTTGAAGCTACAAGACCGGAGGAAAATCGACGCCTTATAAATGTGGTGCTGGCGACGCCTACTGAAGATAAGCTGGAGCGCACACCGTACCAACGCCTCCATACTAAAAGAGTTAAAAATAAAGCAAAGACTTTCGTCGACTGTTCAATTACGAATTCTGAAGCTTTTTGGACACGTCACTAGAAAAAACAATGATTCAATTGAACGACTAGTCATCCAGGGTAGAACCGAAGGCAAACGGGCCGGTCGAGTTCCAACTAGAAGGGTGGATCTCATAAAAACACTTACAAGATGGCCTATAGCACAATGTTCTCCGGGAAACCTGGAAATGTATAATTAAAACAGCGGCCACATCCGAAAACAAGATTGATACTCCATAGCCACGACCACTCTGACAAGAGTGTCCGACTGAGAAGAAGAATAAGGATTGAAAACGGGGGAAGAAATCTTAAAATTTTCCGTAAGTAAAGTCTTTGACTTTAAAATAAATTAATCTACACAGCCCATCCCTTACTTACAAGGACAATAATTTGTTTTTTTTTTTATAAAAAAAAAGTTTTTCAACAGTACATCAGCTGTCAACCGCAACACTGACCGTTGAACAATACAAACAACGTTGTATTGTTCGAATACAATTGTATAAAACCATTATACAATTACTCTGGACACAAACATACTCTTGTAAAAGAGAATTGTTATCACCAGTTTCAAATGAACTCTCTCTACTTTAAATAGACAACGAAAAAATGGTCTTTATATAATGGTTAAATGTATCTACTACTGACCATTTTACAAAGACACTCGTTTTCAAGGCACACTCAAATAAATATAGGTCAACTTATATCAGTAAAAAATCGAACGTCGATTTTTTTTTAAATTGTTAATTTAGTTTCAATATATTTTTTAAATAGTTACAATAAATTAAATACTTAAGATGATATCTCGAATAAAAGAAAAAATAAGAAAGTCGAATTCAAAGTAAAGCGGAGTAACCACAAAAATCCTAGAAAACGTACCAAAACTCAGTCGTATAATAAATTTGGACGTATAATAAACGTTACCAAACTGATAAGATCTTGAATGTAATAGAAAATGTTTAAAGCCACATTTATTTTGCTAATACTAAAACAAACTCTGTGACAATAGTAATAACGATTGAATTTCTGTGGTAGAAGCCACGCCCGCACGCTTCAAAATTCGCCCGCGCTGTCAGTGTCATTTAGTTGAAAAATGAACTATGTCTATTAGTCAATACAGTTTGTTTTCGTATGGCAACAACTATGTCGCGCGACCGTGGACGCCGCAGTGTGCTTTGGGACGCTTTAAAAGTCAGTATTATTTTGTGTTGTTTGAAAAGTGTCGCGTGCCGGGAGAACCGGGTAAGTGCTTTTGTGCATTTTTTTCGTATCCAATTGTTTGGTGAGCTAACAATGGCTGGTAGGTTGTATAAAGCGGTTTTGAGTGATTGTTTTTGAATAAATAACAGCTTACTACCGGTGTTACCTGCCTCGCGAGCTTGTCTTATTATTCGGACTTAACTTTTATGGGCTTAACAATTATTATTTTTTCATATTTTGATGTACATTTTGTGATTTACATCTTGTCGATGATTAACAAAATAGCAGTGGTAGCCGAGTGGTCGAACGCACGCCTTGCAATCAAAGTGTGTAGTGTCAAACCCTGGCTCTCACCTCTGGGATTTATGTGCGAATCTCATTTTCATCCGACATTATCACTTGCTATGAAACGGTGAAGGAAAACATCGTGAGGAAACCTGCACGGCTGAGGGAACTTGACTAGTTCTCGATAGATGTGCTAAGTCCGCCAACTCGCACTGGGCCAGCGTGGTGGACTATGCCCTGAATCCCCCTCGCATTGAGGGGAGGCCCGTGCCCAGCAGAGAGACGTTAAAAGGGCTGTAGTAGTAGATAATTATTTATGTCATTAAATACATAAAATCTTAGTCGCGCAAATTGTACGTAGTAACTTAGTTGGTAGAACGCAAGGGGTGCAGATTCAAGCCCCGGCCTCGCACCTTTGGAATTTTGTTTTCCATGTGCGAATTTAATTTCCAATAATGATTAAAAATTGCAGAACGGTGAAAGCAAACATCGTGAGGAAACCCGCTCATCTATAAAAAGGTGTGTGAAGTTCACCAACGCACACTAGGCCAGTGTGGTGGACTTTGGCCCAAATCTTCATCCTATTGAAGGGGAATGTGCCCGGCATACCTAATAGTAAAGGCTTATCCCCTATTATATGGGGACAAAAATACATCAGCGATTAATGGGTGTAATGTGGTGTACCCCGGCTTACCTCTTCGGGGAATGCTGGCGCAAAAAATCTAAATTAAATTCAATATCTAAGCAGTACAAATGTAACCGCACTTACAGATACCCCGTCGGTTCTAAAACAATCATCCCTTACCAATGTATAAACAGATGAACAACGGAGCTCGCGAATAATCTGTTTATGGGGCTGTTCACACCCTCTTCTAGGGTTGGCGTCACAATGTGGGCTCAAAAAATAACAAGAGGATGGGCTTTATGTGGTTTTGTTATTGATATGGGGTGAAATTGGCCGCAAAAATGGCGGATGTACGCTATTTATTCAATCTTCAATTTGTGTGGCTTATTTTTTTTTTTTACATTGTGCCTAGAATTGTAGTCATTTTATAAATGATCTGCATAGGTGTTTTAGTATAAAAGTGTTTTATAGTGTCAGGGTTAAGGGATTACAACTATTTATATATTTTTTTCATTATGTACTTATTTAAATAGTTAATACGTACTTATTTAATAAATTTTATAGCACAGGTTTATTTCTTGTAAATATGTATGTTATTTTATTTGTGTATTAGTTTAATCTTAATTTTCCTTTGAATTGTAAATATGTATGTGGGGTGGTCTTCTTCATTAAAAAAACTTCATAATATCGTATTTTCTTTTATTTAGTATTTTAAAACTTGCAATTCCCTCATAGCGTCTTCCAATCTCTTCTGGCTCTCCCTTCCTTCATTCTCTCACTCGCACACTTCACTCTCTCATTCATCTTCCGCTTCGTTTAGAAATCTTAACTTTAATAACCTAAAAGTCGTTCAGAATTAAATAACCAAGAATGTTAAAATCCTACATGTATTTATAAATTATTTTGTGTAATTCCCGATGACTGTTTAGAAATTCTAAGTAAGCTTCTATGTCATGGGAATAATATACAATAAATAAAATGTGTTTGTTCAACAGTGTATCTCACCCAAGTTTGTCCCTTTAACTATATTTATGACTAGCTGTGCCCGCGACTTCGCCCGTGTGGACTTTAGGGAGATTACCCGGAAATATGGGTATTATGTTTTTCCCGCGGAACCCTAAAGCTTTTTCTAAAATTAAAGTAGCCTAAGTTACGCCTTGGAACGTCAGTTATCTGTCAGTGAAAGTCCTATTGAATTCGGTTAAGCTGTATAGGAGTTTACCCCAAACAAACAGACAGACAAAAAAAATTAAAAATTCGTTTTCGTTATATGTATCGTATATACTTTCATACGCATTTGGTAAAACAGTGTTATTATGATATTACAAACAGACACTCCAATTTTATTTATTTGTATAGACTAGATTCTAACCGCAACGTTGCCCGCGGTCATTTAAATTATTTTAATGATAGCCAACATGTTATTCTTGTGTATAAACAATAATATAGTGTAAAATTTCATCAAAATCCGTCTAGTAGTTTTTGCTTGAAAGAGTAACAAAGATCCATCCATCCTCACAAACATTCACATTTATAATGTTAGTAATATATAAAATACTCGTAGTTAATATATTTTACTTAACAATATGATAAACCGCAGCCCTGTATCAGAGGGTGTGCCCGCACTCTCACTCCAGATTATTGTTATTTTGTTACTTATCATGTTTTCCCTGCGGGGTCCCACCCCATCCTGTGAAATTGCGATCATACACAATAAATCCTTCACTTATATCAATTGTTTATTAGTGCAAACGTTTGTTGGTAATGTTGTTCAGTCTGTCACCTGTTTGGTACTATTATTTTTATACTTAGATTTTGTACTAGTTTTTTTTAAATATTAAAACAGTATTATTACTAAAGACGTGGTAAGCTAAACATGTTTAAGGACTTACCAAAAATTTATGAAAATTCCAATATTTTTATAAAGCATCTACATAACAACGATTCATAATTATTTAAATATAAAGAGTTTTGTAATTTATAAATAAAAAAAAACTAAATTTGAAAAATATTATAACACATATTTTTTTTATCTCTGGATTACAATTGGAGTATAAAATGAAATTTGAAAATGGGACAGCACCCTTTCCACCTGTCTTGCAGATTTTTTTTAAATATTAGTTACTTTCAATTTTTGACATTTTACAGTTTCATGTCAAAATCTGTCAAAAATTTACAGTTACTATTGGTAACCCCCTGAAGTTAATATCTGCACTGAGATACCTAAACAATATAGATTTCAATTCTGGAGTGCACCAATGTAGTACCTCTATTGGATCCTCGGTTATTAAATACGATGAAATTCAGGCTTATTTAGACGGAAACAAAGATGGACATTTACTGAGAAACAAAGATGGACTTTCCACTAAGCTGAAATGCTTTCACACCTTTATAAAAGAGCCCCCCGAGTCCACAATCAGTGTGGGTGCTTAAATAAAACAGTAACCCTCGTCTCCCCCCCCCCCCCCCCCCTTGGGGCCGTAACTAGCTGTTTACGAATTTTCACCCCAAGCGCTCACGTTAATGGATTTTCCAAGGGTTTGGTATAAAGACAAGACGATTGCGGTATCTATCGGTACAAATAAATAAAATTGAAGTTTCTGGTTTTTTAATATCATCTATCTATCTATCTATCAGCCAGAGACGTCCACTGCTGAACATAGGCCTCCCCCATAGATCGCCACAAATTACGTTCTTGGGCTTTATGCGCCCATCGACTCCCGGCGACCCTGGTGAGGTCGTCTGTCCATCTGGTCGGTCCATTTAATATCAAAATAACATCTTTTACTTGTTCTTTAACGTTATAAATTTTGTTATAACATATAAATGATAATTATTCAAAGGAAAAAATAAATAAATTAAACAGATCAAAAAATCATTCAAACAGATCTTTTAATAAATCCATATGAAAAAAAATAAACATTTCAAAAATGTTGGTAAGTATCTCAGTTACTTCCTGGTAAACCCACCGAGTACGCGCAAAAAAGCGCAAGATTAAATGAGCTCATAGCTACTGCTATGCAGCTAATGCTAAATGCTTGTGCTACTAGACTCACGTCAATATTTTAATGGCCAAGGTGGAGATCGAACATGGAACTTCTCGGTTATGAACGCGGCAATTCTTTTCACTAGCGTAGCGGTGCTATAATTTGAATTTTGGAAGGACTTAAATGAGTAGATATATGAGATATTCTATGATTCGAACTTCGGAAGAACTTTTCAATTTATTTATTAAACTACCACTTTATATAATTACATACCATAACAATGATACTTTACCTACAAACCATTCAAGATGCTACAATCAGACCACCTGCCTTGCAGGAATGTTTTTTAATAATACTTTCAATTTTTGCCAGATACCTCAGTACAAAATCTGTCAAAATAAATAAATTAAAAAAAAACTTTTTCAAAACAAGCTTTTGTTTAATTTCCCTTTGTTTTCGTGTTCTCTTCAGCAAGCCCTTTCATTTGATACCCATACTGTGGTAGTGCAGAAAAAATAACTATTCCGCCATCTTGGATGATCCGTCATATTGGAATTAGAATGACGTCACATAGCTAAGCATGCATTGTCATTCAAAATAAGCGTGTAGATATACAAAATTTCAGCTCAATCAGTTAACGATAATTTAAAATTCAGATGCAAGATTCCACCCGGACATACATTGCTAGTTAATATAAAGCTTGTAATGTAATAATGTAATAAAATTGGCAGTTAGGTAGGTACTATTGAAACAACAATACTTTAACAGGTGGTAAGGCTCCTTGTCAAGATACTACAGCCTATGAACTGTACCATCGCTTCTAAGGTGTGCCCTTGTTGTGATTGTGGGTATAACCGTAGGGTGAGAGCCCGGCCCTCGGATACGACCCGTGTATTGAATGCTAATAACATTCTATAACAATTTCACACACGTTTTGTTTTATAGCAAGAAAAAAGATTTTAACTTATTTTTTTTTTCGATATTGCATACTTATGTGCTTTTGGTAGGTAGGGCCCAAGTTCATAATGGTACCTATATAGTGTTATTATTCTATAATACTCATAGAGTATCTAGAGTACCCATAACGAATCCACTCTTCGTATAACTCTGCGGCGATTTTTCCGCATCTCATCTACCTCTGTAGTATACGGCAACTATATAGGAAAACAACAATGGCGGAGTCAGATAAACCAGAAAAAATTACCGCAGCGCGGGCTCGAAATGCTATCTCCGTTATAATATCTCCATGATAATACTAGATTCATCAATCATTTTTATATATAAAAAAGCTTCTACACGCGGCTTCATTCGCACAAACTTCGATTATTCAATATTGTTATAAATTATAACCTATATGTTATTCTGATGTAAAAACAGTAATACTGTAAAGTTTCATCAAAACCCGTTCAGTAGTTTTTACGTGAAAGAGTAACAAACATCCATCCATTCTGACAAACTTTCACTTTTTTAATATTAGTAGGAGTAAAATGTGTATTTATTAAATTTGTGGTAGCTATTAATTGCATGACACTGGCTGAAATACCTCCCCTCAATGCAAGGGGGATTCAGGCCATAGTCCACCACGCTGGCCCAGTGCGCGTTGGCAGACTTCACACATCTATCGAGAACTACACAAGTTCCCTCAGACGTGCAGGTTTCCTCACGATGTTTTCCTTCACCGTTTCATAGCAAGTGATAATCTCGGATGAAAATGAGTTTCGCACATAAATCCCAGAGGTGCGAGCCGGGGTTTGAACCTGCACACTTTGATTGCAAGGCGTGCGTTCGACCACTCGGCTACTATACTGCTATAAATTAAATTTAATTAAATTTCATTCATTTCCTAAAAAAATTAAGGACCTACCAATAGCCAAAGTAAAGAATTGTCTTTCCTTATATAATACATCATCACGCCTGTATTCCCTGTAGGTGTAGGCAGAGGTGCACTGCAGTGCGTCCACACTTCGGCAATGTATTTGGTCCCAATGTAATAAGGGGCGAGCCTATTGCCATTATACCGGGCACGTTCTCCCTCAATACGAGGGAGATTTCTGGCCCAGCGCGGAACTTCACACGCCTTTCTATAGACGTGCCGACGTCCTCACGATGTTTTCAATTTTTCTTAGCAAGTGATAATCTCGGATGAAAATGAGATTCGCACATGAAACCCAGAGGTCCGAGCCTGGGTTTGAATCTGGTCACTTTGGTTGCAAGGCGTGCGTGCCACCACTCGAATACCACTGCTTATCAACTCTGCAAAAATGATTTTACCACATATCACTGACCTAATATTCCTACTAATATTATAAATGTGAAAGTTTGTGATGATGGATGGATGTTTGTTACTCTTTCACGCAAAAACTACTAAATGGACTTTGATGAAACTTTATTACAGTATAGTAGGTATTATTGTTCACTAGCTGTGCCCGCGACTTCGCCCGCGTGGACTTTAGGGAGATTACCCGGAAATATGGGTATTATGTTATTCCCGCGGAACCCTAATGCTTTTTCTAAAGTTTAAAGTAGCCTAAGTTACGCCTTGGAACGTCAGCTATCTGTCAGTGAAAGTCCCATTGAAATCGGTTCAGCCGTATAGAAGTTTACCTCAAACAAACAGACAGACAGACAAAAAAAATTAAAATTGCGTTTTCGTTATAGGTATCGTATATACTTTCATACGCATTTGGTAAAAAAGTGTTATTTTTATATTACAAACAGACACTCCAATTTTATTTATTTGTATGTATAGATACAATAATACTGTACCTACTTTGTAACAATACTTTGTAACAATAGCACTCGCGGGTAGAAACTAGTTTTACATAAATCACTTACCTCCATAATCATATAACAAACGCTTGCCAATATCTTTGGGAATAAAACTAACCGCCATATTGCCGCCGTCACGTGTTCGCAAGTTCCCGCCCTTTTGTCTATGACACTACTTTTTTTTCATTGATATTCGGGCAACGGCATTTATTGGATTTATCCGCTGAGCAAGTTTGTAAGGATATTGGGTAAGTTATGATATATTTTTAAGTATGGGCATGCTTTTAGCGTTCAAAAACCCATAACATATAAATAAGCTTAACTATCATTTTAGTAGTTTTTTGTACAACTTGTCAGAAGTGCATTTTGTCTGGATTGGAAAATCGACCTAAAGTATCAAGAAAAGGTTCTTAACAAAATCCCATAAAGCCTAAGACACACAGAGGCGTCAAGACGCGTGCCTCTAAATTTAATTGACCTATTGACTCATGGAAAAAGCTAATATCTCCTAGACAGCGCGAACGAATTTTACGCTTAGTCCCGTGACTTTTACTACAGAAATTCAATCTTTATCTATATCAGCACAAAGTTCTTTTTTGGTATCTACCTATACTATTTACTATAATAATATTTTCTATTACAAAGAGGAAAGATTTGTATTTTTGTATGTAACGAATTAAATTAAAAACTACTGAACCGATTTAAAAAATCCTTAGTTAAAACCAAAATCTTTTTTTTTTATTCGTGTAAGCCAAAAAGCACTTTCAAATAGTCAGATTCTACCACCGGTTCGGAATGCTGCTTCCACTGAGAAGAGCCGGTAAGAAACTCAATGGTTACTCTTTTCAAAATGATAAATAGTAAGGATTATGAGTAATACATTCTCAGGAGCAGCAACGCCATGAGAGCAAGCAGCACCTTTGTCTCAATACTAGAGAAGAATTAGGAAGGCTTTATTAGAAACTCGTGCGAAGCCGGGGCGCGCCGTTAGTAATAAATTTAGACGCGCGCTTTTAGACGCCCCAGTGTGCTCAAGGCTTAATATTACGTCATGGATTAAAATAATCGCTCGCTCGGGCGCATAATTGTTAAAAGTATTTGGATACCCAAAAAGCTTATATCCAATTGACAAATGTTTAAAAAAAAATCTTATTACAATAAAAAAAAAGAAGATTAAATTGAATAGGTTGTATGCGATGTTACCTACCGCACACGGCTGAACGCGCAGACGCCGTCGCCGAAAAGTCAAATTGTCTATTGAAATAGTGATGCCATTTATTATGGCGGGAGATCTTTGACGCGAACATCTTGTTAGTATCACCAAATACGTACTTTTATAAATATAAATAAGGTGTAAAAAATATTGGTAAGAGCGAATTGGTAGTTGTAGTTCGTGGTTCTGTATATATTTTATTAGTTTTCGACGTAAGACCACGGCCTTCGATTTGACGCTTGAAACTATGTTAAGGCAATTAAGTCTTACGGAAGAAAATACTGAAAATAGTAAATTAAATCTTTAGGAATTCATTAATAAGTTACTATTAAGTAGTATTAAAAAAGTCCCCCTAACTGCAATGGCTAATCTATAGATTATATAGGTAATTAGATATACATTCTATAATTTAGTGTAACTTCAATTTTATTTAGCACTAGCGGCCCGTCCCGGCTTCGCACGGGTGGACATTTTAACATTTTGGGATACCTAAATAAATATAGCCTATGTAACTCAGTGATAATGTAGCTTTCTAACGGTAAAATAATTTTTGAAAACGGTTATTTTTAAGTAGGTTAATTCGTTACATAAACAATTTTTTTTATAATATTATTAATATAGATTAGTGTTTCAGTGTTAAAACTTCAATTTTATTCAGCAAATGTTAGCATTTGCTAAATTTTGTGTTTCTATATTCAATGGATTTTTGTTTACTATCAAACTATTTTAAAACAATCTAAGAAATCCCATTTCTTTTTTACTCAAAACAGATTCCCATAATTCCTGTGATTGGCATCTATTTTTACTTTATAAGTTTACCATTTATATTCAAAACGCTGTTGGATATCTTAATAAATAAATAAACGTTAAATAACTAATACATTAGGTTTTTTTTATGAGATAGGGAGTCAAACGAGCATTAGGTAGGTACTATGTTTTCCATTGTAACCAACATTACGTATGGCGAAAAGAAAAAAAAAAGTTTTCACCGATTGACCGCGGACCCCCAAATCAAGAATACACTTACAACACAATGGCGACTCCGTAACAAATGTACCGTCGTTTTGTTGTCACTTTTTCTATGTAAATTGTTGTAATTTGTGTTGCGATTGTGGCGGCATTGTTGTCTCGCTGTTTGTCGCTGCGTCGACGCGTTCAATTAAATCCTTAGTACTTTTGCAGACCATAGACAACAATTAAACATTTTTTTTTTTATAAATAAGATTATTTTATTCGAAATTTGGTTGAATTTCGAACGTCATTTTTAAATTATTTTGTTGGCTTCTAATTTTAAAATTTGGTTATGTCTCGAATCCTTTACGAATTTTTCATTTTTAGGGTTCCGTACCCAAAGAGTAAAACGGGAACCATATTACTAAGACTTCACTGTCCACTCGGCGCGCCGTTCCGGCTTCGCACGTGTTTATAATATTATAGCATAGGTTACTCAGTGATAATGTAGCTTTCTAACGGTAAAATAATTTTTGAAATCGGTCCAGTAGTTTTTATGTTTAATCGTTACATACAAAAATACAAATCTTTCCTCTTTATAATATTAGTAGTATTGATAGAGATAATATAGTATTTCGGACTGCTGATAGACCATGTATAAGTATTAGTCGAATAAGTACAAGCGGGAGACATCTTATTATCTCATTTATTATCAAGTGAATAATAATTTCAAAATTAACTTTGTTATTTTTTATTCTATATAAAAATTTTCGTCATAAAACTTGAATGTTTTCGAACGTTAAATAACGAAATTTACTGCACCGCCCTTACTGCGTTGAGAGCCCTATTCCGACATAGGAGGTAGATATTATTTTAATTCGAGCAGCAAATATATATACCTTTTTTATAACGATAATATTAGTGGTAGCCTCGCGGGCAAGAACGCCCGCCTTGAACGTAAGGGATGCAAGTTCAAATCCCAGGCCCGCACCTCTGAGATAATTTTCATGTGCGAATGTCATTTTCAACAATGATTACCACTTGCTGAACGGTGAAGGAAAACATCGTGAGGAAACCTGCACGTCTATAGAAAGGCGTGTGAAGTTCACCAACCCGCACTGGGCCAGCGTGGTGGACTATGGCCCAAATCTCCCTCGTATTGAGGGGGAATGTGCCCGGTATAATGGCAATAGGCTCGCCCCCTATTACATTGGGACCAAAATACATCGGCGAAGTGTGGGCGCACTATAGTGCACCTCTGCCTACCCCTTCGGGGAATACAGGCGTGATGATGTGTATTTATATTTCTAAATACGCATTGGAAATTTGACTTAAGCGACACTTATGGGTGATATTCACTTATATACATATTTTTCTGCGTCGCATGAATATGCTCTCCTGTAGAGCTAAAAAATTGTCGCTTAAGTCAAATAGCCTTTCACCCATCGATGTGACATTTTAATATGTATACTCTTTTGTTTATGGTTAAAGTCTTTGAGATTAGAACTTTAATAATGTTTAAAGATTAAGGTTGAATTTCAACCAATAAGGGACCGCCAGTCATTTTCTCAGAAACGCGTGAAGTTAGGCAGTTGAAATTAATAAAATATTAAATTCTAAGTTCTCAAAAATCTAATAATCATTGAGACCTTAAAACCTCGTTTATCTCGTAAAATGCCTTTGCAAATAGTTTGTAGAGGGATTATGATTTATTTAGGTAATTATGGAGATAAATAGACGTTCTAAATAATCAACGTGTAATGTCCTACTAATATTATATGTTTGTTAATCTTTCACGCAAAAACTACTGCACGGATTTTGATGAAACTTTACAGCATTATTGTTTATCCATCAGAATAACATATAGGCTATAATTTATAATGATATTGAGTATTAGAAGTCTGCGCGGACGAAGTCGCGGGTAGGAGCTAGTTATGAGAGCGCATTCGTCGTCAGTCTGAACATACCTGATCAATCTCTGATTGGTTAATACACTTGGATTAAGAACGAATATTCTTTTTTCAAATATTGTTCTTTTTTTCTTTACCCGAGAGTGGCCCTCGACGATAATTGGTTAATTGATTCCGATAAAATGTGTTGTTTATGATTGTTATTTTTTTTATTCCAGCAAAGTATGTAACCTTATATATTTAGTTATATCTTTATAATCTGTAAATTGAGGTTACATAAACTTACTTAGGTATGTAAAAATTATATCGAGGGTTAAAAGGCGAATTGAGTCAAGCGCCATTTTGGTAACTTGCACGAAACCCAGCTCAAAAGACGGAGAAAAGTTGCAAAAATATATATAACTCAATATCGACCCTATTACCAAGACTCCGCTGGCCGTGCGTCTGTCTATCCGTCCGTCTGTCACCAGGCTGTATCTCATGAACCGTGATAGTTAGAGAGTTGAAATTTTCACAGATGATGTATTTCTGTTGCCGCTATAACAACAAAGACTAAAAAAAAGAATAAAATAAATAATTAAGGGGGCTCCCATACAACAAACGTGATTTTTTTGCTCAATATTTATAACGGCAACAGGTAGACAGTTGAAATATTCACAGAATATTTAATTATATATTCACTTTAAAATAGATAATTAATTTAATATTAATATTTAAGGGGGGCTCCACTACAACAAACATGTTTTTTTTTACGTTTTTATAGATAATGGTACAGAACCCTTCGTGCGCGAGATCGACTCGCACTTTGGCTTTTTTGGGTTGCACTAATGAAAAGTTGTCCCTTTGAATATTGATGCGTGGTCATAAGCAATGGTATGGTATATTGACATAAGCAATGGTAGCCGAGTGGTTGAACGCTCGCCTTGCAATCAAAGTGTGCAGGTTCAAACCCCGGCTCGCACCTCTGGGATTTATGTGCGAATCTCATTTTCATTCGAGATTATCACTTGCTATAAAATGGTTAAGGAAAACATCGTGAGGAAACCTGCACGTCTGAGGGAACTTGACTAGTTTTCGATAGATGTGTGAAGTCTGCCAACCCGCACTGTGCCAGCGCGGTGGACTATGTCCTGAATCCACCTCGCATTGAGGGGAGGCCCGTGCCCAGCAGTGGGACGTTAAAAGGGCTGTAGTAGTAGTATATTGACACAGAGTTGGTTTTGGTTTCGGCAACAGTTTTGACGCTCGTTGTTTCACGCCTGAGTGTGCGACTTGAAGACGGTGATCACACTTAACGTCTTCCAGTAGAAAATATTAGTCAATAAAAGTGCCTTTCTCTATGGTAAACGATGACGAAACAAAACCATAGACACACCAAACTTTTTTTACATCGAGCAAATAGATTTTATTGTCATTTCACATGAATAATGTATCATTTCTCAGTTTCGATGCATATCGTGGACCAACAATTTTATGACCCATATACTCAAAGTATTTAGTAGCAAATGTTATACTTTCAGCTTAAACTTACGTTAGTTTTAAATAAAAAATACACGGATTACGTGTGTCGTGGGAAATTTTTTGTTCTTATTTAAATGGATCTTGTTTTTTCTCATTTTGTGAGTTTAGTGCCTTTGGATTATGGGTGCTTTTAATCCCTTGATTAAATCTTAATTTCAATCGATTTTTAATGGCATTTTTCAGCACTAAAGCGATGAGATTCTACAATATAAGAGGAAATTAAATAAAACAGATAAAAAAAAACACAGTTTTTTAAAATTATTTTAACATGGTCGTGTCACTACGCGGACTCAAAGCAATAATTATTATTGAAAATGACATTCGCACATGAAAATTATCTCAGAGGTGCGAGCCCGGGATTTGAACTTGCACCCCTCGCGTCCAAGGCGGGCTTTCTACCGAGGCTACCATTGATACATATTATTGCAATAAATACGAGAAACGCAAAAATATGGCGTCCCACATAGACAATATAGAGCTGACAGATGCGGCTAATGTTCCCGCCATAACGCGCCGACCAATGACAACGGCGCTAACTTTTTTCATAGCAACGACAGCTGCGTTCTCGGCAGTGTCGTTATCGCGTGTTATTGGGTGTTCTATAGTCTGTGGGGATGTGGCGAGGGTGGTTATTATTTATTTTTTTGTGGCTAATGATTTGTGGTAGTTAGTAAATATTAAGTGGGTCTTACTAACACATCTTAAAGTATTATTGTTTTACTACTAATTGTCAATTGTTACCAGATTTTGTACTTAACTGCCGAAAACTGAAATTGTAATATTAAAAACATTTCAGCAAGACAGGCAAGGGGGCAGATGGGACTGCGTTACCCCGCATTTATCAAAATAAATTTCTTACCTAATACTAATGTAAATAAATTAAATAATTTTCAATAAAAAAAAACTTTTTAAAAACGAGCTTTTATTTAATTGGCCTTAGTTTTCGTGTTTTCCTCGGCAAGCCCTTTCATTTGATACCCATACTGTGGTAGCGCAGAAAAAATATGAAATAACTATTCCGCCATCTTGGATGATCCGCCATATTGGAATTAAAATGACGTCACGTAGCTAAGCATGCATTGTCATCCAAAATAAGCGTGTATACCAAATTTCAGCTCAATCGGTTAAAGATAACTGATTTAAAATTCAGTTGCAAGATTCCGCCCGGACATACATTGCAAGTTAATATAAAGCTTGTAAATAATAAAAAAATCTACTAAAACTCTATATGTACAAGTTGTGGCTCTACCACGGAGGCTCGTAAAAGAGAGTTTGGTTTATTAGCATATAAATTGATATTTGTCAACCGCGGCCCCGGCTCCGTGATAAGGCACGCTCGCCGCAAAATTATATTGTACAAGTAATACGGCGCTAATATACCTGGTAGCTGTACAAGCTGTAAAAGCAGTGGTAGCCGAGTGGTCGAACGCACGCCTTGCAAATCAAAGTGTGCAGGTTCAAAACCCGGCTCGCACCTCTGGGATTTATGTGCGAATCTCATTTTCATCCGAGATTATCACTTGCTATGAAACGGTGAACGAAAACATCGTGAGGAAACCTGCACGTCTGAGGGAACTTGACTAGTTTTCGATAGAATTGTGAAGTCTGCCAACCTGCACTGGGCCAGCGTGGTAGACTATGGCCCGAATCCCCCTCGCATTGAGGGGACGCCCGTGTCCAGCAAGGGGACGTTAAAAGGGCTGTAGTAGAGTAGAGAGAGAGCTGTACAACGTGATTTAAAATGGTTATACTAACTCTTAAAATGTTATCTTTACCTGGGAAACAAATAAAAACTCTATTTTCCACACCTAAAAGACTGGCCAAGTGCGAGTCGGACTCGCGCAGGAAAGGTTCCGTACCATTATCTATAAAAACGGCATAAAATCATGTCTTTTGTATGGGAGCACCTTTCAATATTTTATTCTGTTTTTTAGTATTTATTGTTTAGCAGCAACATAATTATAAATCATCTGTGAAAATTTCAACTGTCTTACTATCACTGGTGACAGACGGACAGACAGACAGCGGAGCCTTAGTAATAGGGTCCCGTTTTACCCTTTGGGTACGGAACCCAAAAAAGTAACCTATGAACTCTTTGTCGTGGGTACCGTACAATGGACTGGGGCGATCTATAGGTACTAGTTACACTTTAAACTGAGCAAATTCTGAAAATATCAATTCTGAAGTTTGGCACTGACGGGAGTCGAAGCCGCAACCTTCTGGTACAGTGAGCCTAGCGGTCTTCGCTCAAACCACTAACACTGATGGGCAAAGTAGGGCCCGCAGGCCAGCTCCGGCCCGCGAAAGCATTTCATCCGTCCCGCCGGACGGTCCTTCGACATGAATAGTACCTATATGGCCCGTGATAATTATATTTGGACAGGCCAGAAGTATAAAGTAGATTCTACTTAGTACCTACAGTGCTCCTTCTTTATAAATCCCAACTCGGGGCTAAAATTCTAAGAAATTCTTCTTAGTGAGGGACCCCACTTTTTCATAAGAGCACAGTATTTCTGAACGTACTCAAATATATTTTGTATACCATGAAGTGAGAGTAGGGAAACGCATGCTGTAATGTTATTATAAGATTAAAAGTTTCAACCCAAAATACATTTTTGCTATAATTCTGGCCCTACTCTTAAATTTCTTAAACTTTCTGGCCCTTAAAAGTTTGCCCACCACGGTACCTACTAAACCAAGCAGTCGTCTATCTATGATGTGGATTGGATCCTTTATGTTTAACTACTTCTATTAAGGCGTCTCCTATGGCTAGTCATACGGCCATAACTGCATTCCTTCTAATATTATAAATGTTAAAGTTTGTGAGTATGGATGTTTGTGACTTTTTCACGCAAAAACTACTGAACGTGTTCCGATGAAACTTTACAGTATTATTGTTTGTACGTCAGTATAACATATAGGCTGTAATTTATAACGATATTGAATAATGTAGGACTGCGCGGACGAAGTCGCGGGGAGAAGCTAGTACAGTAATAATGCACTATCACGCCCTCTTACAGGTTTTACCAATGTTCCCAGCCTCCCTCGGGACGAGATGTGGGTCATTTAGACCTATTTGGATCAGTTAGTGGTTAATTGCCCCTAGCCCCTACTCATACCACCTATTGTTAGATCATTGTTATGTATAGAAGAGATTTATTAATATACTAGCTACCCGCGACTTCGTCCGTGCAGACTTGGATTATTTAATATCGTTGTAAATTATATCCTATACGTTATTCTGATGTATAAACAATAATACTCTAAAGTTTCATCAGAATCCGTTCAGTACTTTTTGCGTGAAAGAGTAACAAACATCCATCCATGCTCGCAAACTTTCACATAATTATAATATTAGTAGAATAGAATTAGTAGGATGTGTATTTATTGACTTTTTCCTTGCTATTAATTACTTGACATTGGCTGAAAAACCCGCTAACCGCAGGTGGAGCCATTCCTCATCTTATACCATTCAATATCATCATTTCGTTAAAAAAACTGTCAATTGCTAGGGAAAGCTCCCTCTATGATATAACAAGTAACAGTAGGATACAGAGCATATTATTTTCAAGAAAATATATTCGTTAATAAATGTATTCGTTCGCCATAGTGTGTCTGCGGCGTTATGTTGACAGCGCAAAATCCGGTCTCGTTAAATCTGAATTTTTAATAAGCCCAACAGCATAAAAATTCCCGCCAAAAGGCCCCCACTACACGAGACCGGGAGGCGGGAAGCCTAGCCGAGGCCGCTTGCATTAATAAAAAAAGAAAATTAAAAAAAAAACGCACCCGACGATGAGGTAACGAACGAGGCGCGGTTGGCGCGTTCCTTTTTTAAAAACCTTCGACGTGTGTGGTCCAGCTTACCATACAATTGAAATTACACTTTCACATATACATTCTAAGGTTGTTTCTCGCTTGTGGTAGTTAAAAGGAATGTTTTCCTATACTATGTATCGATATTGAAAACGCTCGAAGAACTTAATTGGTAGAAAATTGTATGTAATCTTTGTTTTGTGCGTTATGTTGGTAGTAGTTTTGAATTAATTGCATGTTGTATGACTTAATATAGGATATGGTTAATTTATATAATTGCTATATAGTGTTTTAGAAGTCCGAAATAATACTTGTACCGTTTGCACGAGTATCGGACATACAACCGATTTAAAAAAAATCATTGAAGTTCGATCATGATTTTCCAAATGAATTCCGTCTCTAATGTTAACAATGTTAAATATCTCGAGTCCTGTGCGAAATTTTCAAGTTCTGTTTTATGAATATTAGTATCAGCCTATCCTGGTTGAATTTCGCACTATTATATAGTAGCATAGTTTCTTGCCCATTCTTCTCCATAGGAAATGCATTCCGAATGGGTGGTAGAGCTACTATTTTTACTATTTATTGACGATTCATAAGTGCCTGTATTGGTTTATATGAATAAAAAATATTCTGATTCTGAATATGCTTCTGGCAATTCAACAGCGCATTTTTTTTTTTCGTTTTATAAATACATCATCATCGTCACGCCTGTATTCCCCGAAGGGAAGGCAGAGGCAGAGGTGCTCTACACTGCCACACTTCGCCGATGTATTTTGGTCCCAATGTAATAGGGGGCTAGCCTATTGCCATTATTACGGGCACATTCTCCCTCAATACGAGGGAGATATGGTCCAGTGCGGGTTGGTAAACTTCACACGCCCTTCTATAGACGTGCAGGTTTCCTCACGATATTTTTACCGTTCAGCAAGTGGTAATTATTGAAAATGTTTTTTTTTCTTTTTTTTTCGACATAAGTCGAATTAGAAATGATGTCGATTTTGCGAGAATTGCCCCCCTGATCTAACCCCTAAGTCATCACCATTGAAACACAAAACCTGTTCGATATAACCATGCCGTTTCGTACCGGACGGACATAAATAACATTGTTTTATAATACGGACCGCATCTGAAGCGCCGACGTCTCGGCAGCGTTCGGCTTTATAGTTTTTTAAATATACCTCTTAAGTATGTGGTCCGGGATTCAAGATTAGTTTGTTATCTGCATGTAATAAAGTAGGTGTGCGTATAGCTTATTTTTGGTTATCGATATCGTGGAACTGGGGGCTTTAGGTTCGTTTTTTAATGTCGCCGCTGAGAAGGGTTTGTTTATAGGTTAGGATTTTAGAATTGATTTTGTTGGTGGCGCGGCCATTTTGTTTTTGTTCAGTCATCGTGTCAGTACTTAATTGGTAGAAAATGGTAGCTTTTCAAATAGGTACCTGCGGCATGTTTTATGGCGTTTGGGTATCTGTAATCCGCCATCACGTAAGTGAAACAATATAAACAAGTTCCGTATTAATTAAAGTTTTAACAGTAAAAATGTTATTTAAAACGCCATAAATTGTATGTACTTTAATAAATACGCAGCTGGTTACTTAAGTACTTACTTGATCCATCATCTCTAATTCGACATAAATTATGTCAAAACAAATTGGTCGTAAACTTTCGTTTTGTTTTGACTTAATTATGTCGAATTATCTTGCAAGAATTGACCCCCTGTAGGCTTAGCATGCCCGTGTAGACATACGTTTTATCTCTTTCAACTGTCAGATTTGTCGAGAAAATGACGTCACTACGAGCATTTTGTAGTGGACATTGCTCGGTGTGACGTCATTTTCTCGACAAATCTGACAGTTGAAAGGGATACAACTTATGTCTACGCGGACATGCTAAGCTACTGATGTGTAAATGTAATGCGAGGATTATCAGAAATTTCAGATATGTTCAGTGTGTATCAGAAGTCCGAAATACTTTGGGTACATATACGGTAGCTTACATGTGGATGCTTAGTGAAGACAGTTTATACCTAACTATCGTCTAGTTTCTGAGTTAGGTATGGTATCTTAGAAGATTTGTCACAGGTATCGTGTTCTGGCATTTGGGTACATCCATAGCTCGATTCAGCAGTGTAAACTACACTTACGAGGGGCGACTACCAATATCCACAAAACAGAACATGCAAATTTTAAATAGGACTCGAGATATCACGAGTTATAGAAATTGACGATGAAAAAAAAGTTGGAAAACTTCGAACATTTTTTTTATACTAGAAAAGAAAGAAAGAAAAGAAAAAAAACCATTTATTCGGCACAGACACAAAGAACACAGAGAATACAAAACTTAAAAATAGATACAAAAAATATATAAAAAAAAAATGCATAGCTTCCCCCAGCACTGATTTTCAGCCAAACCCTCTACTATTCAGTTGTATACCAGATACAGATGCAAACGTCAAAGTATTATTTCGGACTTCTGAAACAGCCTGTAAAGATAATGTGAAATTAACTTACTGTAATCCTGAAAAATGTACCATGCGCACGGGTTTCCTTCTAACCCTTTGATTTCCACCGAATATGGACTGTTTATTGAATACCTGAAAAGAGGAAGATATTGTGAAACTTAAGACCCTGAAAATATCTGCCGCCGGACAATTTGAAAGTGCCCCCGTGGGCCTATCATATCACATATTTTTTTACTTTACAGGAGAGCATGACAGGCAGTGGTAGCCGAGTGGTCGAACGCACGCCTTGCAATCAAAGTGTGCAGGTTCAAACCCCGGATCGCACCTCTGGGTTTATGTGCGAATCTTATTTTCGTCCGAGATTATTACTTGCTATGAAACGGTAAAGGAAAAACATCGTGAGGAAACCTGCACGTCTGAGGGAACTTGACTAGTTCTCGATAGATGTGTGAAGTCTGCCATCCCGCAGTGGGCCAGAGTGCGGAGGCCCGTGCCCAGCAGTGGGACGTTAAAAGGGCTGTAGTTGTTATGACAGGACAGGGACATGTGGAGACGGGAGGGGGAGGCCTTTGCCTAGCAGTGGGACATAAAATAGGCTATTAAAAAAAAGGAGAGCATAGTACCTACTAATTCAACGCAGAAAATTTTGCTGATTCCAAGTATATAGGTATATAAGTAAATATTGCCCAAAAGTGTCGCTTCGATATCTATACATACATACATACATACATACATACATACATACATACATACATACAAATAAATAAAATTGGAGTGTCTGTTTTTAATATCAAAATAACACTTTTTTACCAAATGCGTATGAAAGTATATACGATACCTATAACGAAAACGCAATTTTAAATTTTTTTGTCTGTCTGTCTGTCTGTCTGTTTGTTTGAGGTAAACTTCTAAACGGCTGAACCGATTTCAATGGGACTTTCACTGACAGATAGCTGACGTTCCAAGGCGTAACTTAGGCTACTTTAATTTTAGAAAAAGCATTAGGGTTCCGCGGGAAAAACATAATACCCATATTTCCGGGTAATCTCCCTAAAGTCCACGCGGGCGAAGTCGCGGGCACAGCTAGTAAGTAATAAAGATTGAATATCTGTAGTAAAAGCCACACAACTGAAATCCACTCGCGCTGTAAATTTTCGTTGAACAATGAACTTTATTTATGAGTAAATACAGTTCCTTTTGGTATGAACAAAAAAATACAAAGCAGGCGTCTAGTTGCCCCAGTTTCTTTCAAAACTGGGTGTAATTTTTTCCAACTAACTACAGCCCTTTTAACGTCCCACTGCTGGGCACAGGCCTCCCCTCAATGCGAGGGGGATTCAGGCCATAGTCCACCACGCTGGCCCAGTGCGGGTTGGCAGACTTCACACATCGAGAACTAGTCAAGTTCCCTCAGACGTGCAGGTTTCCTCACGATGTTTTCCTTCACCGTTTCGTAGCAAGTGGTAATCTCGGATGTATATGAGATTCGCACATGAAACCCAGAGGTGCGAGCCGGGGTTTGAACCTGCACACTTTGATTTGCAAGGCGTGCGTTCGACCGCTCGGCTACCACTGCTAATATTTTCCAACCCAACGCCATAATTAAAAACAAAGTTATTTTTCAAGTATCCAACCCTATCGGCCGCCATCTTGCCCAATTACCGGCGTAATTGCAATTATACACGCTCCGAGCTGGCAACACCGGTAATTACCCTATTAAGAGACCTGCGCCTACACATCCTTAATAGCCGTAAAGAAGTCATATATTATTTAAGTTATCTGTTAACTGCCATACTTTGTTCTGACATTACGTGGGATGTTAACATATCGTCACGACTTTTCCAAGAAGGGGTGGGCTGAGGTGTGCTAATTACAACCACATTTTAACGATGATATTATCGACTATTTGACTCAAGCGACAGTTTTGAGCGATATCGACTTATACAGGATGTTTCAGAAGTCGGAAATAATACTTTAGGTACATATACTGAGTATATACTGATATATACTGAGTTATATATACTTTTGAATATTTGTCACAGGTATCGTGTTCTAGCCTTTGAGTACATCCATAACCCTATTCAGCAGTGTAAACTACACTTATGAGAGTCGACTACCAATATTCACAAAATAGAACATGCAAATTTTACATAGCACTCGAGATATTACGAGTTATAGAAATTGACGACGAAAAAAAAAGTTGAAAAATCACGGTCGAATTTCGATCAAATTTTTATACCGTTCATTTGTATACCCGATACTGATGCAAACGTCAAAGTATTATTTTGGACTTCTGAAACACCTGAATATATGTTTGGAATCGGCGATTGTTTCTGCGTCGAATGAGTATGCTATCCTGTTAAGATAATAAAATGTCTTGTTTTCTTATATTTACGCGAATACTATACATTGAAATAAAACTTTTTTACGGATTTTATCGCGTTTATTTACTATTTTATCGGACCGCAAACAACAACTAAATATGAGGGCACCCAGTTATTAACTATGACATCAGGACGTCCAACACCTCAGTCCCCCCGTGACCATGGTTGCTGTAAAGCAGCCGAAACGTCGGGAAAATAAAATTGTAAATAAACGCGATAATATCCGAAAAAAAGTATTATTTCAATAATAAAATGTCCGATAAGTGAAATAGGCAATCCCTCATTTTGTACTTAGTAGCGGGGTGAGTATGTTAACATTTGTCAGAGCAGCGGTATTTTTTTTTTGTTGTCAAATAACTTTGGACACAATTACAATGAGTAAATGTATTGCAGCATACTGCAATGCCTTTGTAGATGGGCTATAAATACCTTTAAATACTAGGATTAAGCCTCGGGCCCAAAGGTGTATGGTACGCGAGAGTCAAATTAATTGCCAATATCGAAAGCAGTGGTAGCCTCGTGGGCACGAACGAGCGGAGTGCAAGTTCAAATCCCACGCACGTACCTCTGAGATAATTTTCATGTGCGAATGTCATTAACCGACGAAAAAAAAAAAAGGAGGAGGTTCTCAATTCGACGCGTATATTTTATTTTTATTTTTTTTATTTTTATTTTTATTTTTTTTTATGTATGATCACGCATATCTCCGGCGTCACTAAACCGATTTCGAATTTTTTTATGACGTTTGCTAAGGAATTCTTCGAGGGTGGTCCCATTTTCAAAATATTATCAGAAATTAACCCCCTTGGGGGTGAAATGAGGGGTTGAAGGTCACATAATTTAAAAAATATTTTTTGATCGACTTGAAACTTTGTATATGTATTTTACATATAAAATAAAGAAATACGTGTTTTAGGAATTTTGAAAAAAAAAATGTATAGGGTGTGAAATGTGGTGATAAAGTTTGCATTCTTTTTTATGTATGATCACGCATATCTCCGGCTTCACTAAACCGATTTCGATTTTTTCTATGACGTTTGCTAAGGAATTCTTTGAGGATGGTCCCATTTTCAAAACATTATCAGAAATCAACCCCCTTAGGGGTGAAATGGGGGGTTGAAGGTCACACAATTTCAAAAATATTTTTTGATCAACCTGAAACTTTGTATATGTATTTTACATACAAAATAAAGAAACACGTGTTTTAGAAAATTTGAAAAAAAAAATATTTAGGGGGTGAAATGGGCTGATAAATTTTGCATTCTGGACTATAGCATATCTTCGGCGTTAGTGAGCCGATTTCGAAAAATCTTTTTTTGTTTAATACGGATAGTTAACAAATATCGAAACGATGGGATGGAAAGGGTGGAGGGGGGTGAATTCCTTTTTTGGGCTGTTATGAGGTGCTAATACTTGCATCTTTTTACAAAATAGATACTAAATTCGCCTTCAAAAACTTACACACTAAAAACACTAAAAAGTTACAAATAACCTTATAATTCATTACATTTGTAGTCGGTGCCAATTCATGTGTGTATTTGCCTAGTCTGATATAGATTGGCACCTACACCATGATATACCTACGCCCACGTGGACTTTATTTGGAATTATACCCATTTTTAACCAACGAAGAAAACAGAAGAGGTTCACGTTTCGACACGTATTGGTTAGGGTATAACTTCGAAGTTGGTCCTATATAAATTAGGAACAAAAATCCTACCCGAAAGGTGGGAAAATAGGGAGATTTATTGTTAATTCTCAAATTTTAATGCTGAGTTGTGTATTACAAAAAAACAAACAGTAGATTCAGATTAAGTAGTAGATTTTAGCCACAAAAAAATATAAAATAAAAACTTTTTAACAAAAAATTAAACCGCCGAAAATTTTAAAAAGCAAAAAATAATATACCTTTTTTATTTAACCTTAATAACAAACTCCTTAAACTAATGTAAGTATACCTAAGTCATTTTGAGTCGGCGCCAAACAATTAATGAACAATAAATTTAAAGAAATAACCAAATGAAATTAACAATGCAACGTGAAATCTTCAGCGACAAACATTAACATTCCAAAAAATTTACTCTCCGTACGACCACTCGCACACATTGTGTATCGCTATCTCGCTGTGTATTGCTGTCTCGCTGACTTAACTTCGTGAACGCTCGGCATTTTCCAGCGAAGGTGCGTGTCGCGCCGCGCCGCCGCCGCGCCGCCGCCGTACATCACACTTTACTAAATTAATTAATTTGCTTGTTTGGCGCCGACTCTAAATGACTTAGGTATACTTACATTAGTTTAAGAACTTTGTTATTAAGGTTAAATAAAAAAAGGTATATTATTTTTTGCTTTTTAAAATTTTCGGCGGTTTAATTTTTTGTTAAAAAGTTTTTTTTCAACAATGATTACCAATTGCTGAACGGTGAAGGAAAACGTCGTGAGGAAACCTGCACGTCTATAGAAAGCCGTGTGAAGTTCACCAACCCACACTGGGCCAGCGTGGTGGACTATGGCCCAAAATCTCCCTCGTAAGGAGGGGGAATGTGCCCGGTATAATGGCAATAGGCTCGCCCCCTATTACATTGGGACCAACATACATCGGCGAAGCGTGGGCGCACTACAGTGCACCTCTGCCTACCCCTTCGAGGAATACAGGCGTGATGATGTTTTATTAGAAAAAAACAAACATTTCGTTCTAAGAGTTCTATGAGTAGGTAGAAGTACTTTTCATATTTTTATAAAAGAACAAGATGGCGGCCGTACCTACATTAAAAAATATTATCCCACTCCCCGTAGCGATGTAATTATCTATCAGTATAGTGAAAGGGAACAGGGCTATCGAATCGGAGGTGTTTTTGGAATCACCTTGAGCAGAGGCCATGCTCATAGGAGTGAAGCGGGTTTCCGACTACGCTATAATATAATAGCATATAGTATATAGCTCATAGCACAACAATATCGCGCACCATACATTGTTACGGACACGTTCACACTGTACTGTACTATATATTATTGGCTTTGTATGGTGCGCGATATTGTTGTGCTATATATTATAGCGTAGTTTGAAACCCGCTTCAGCAGTCACTTTAATTCTAAGTACGAGTATTATTATTTTATTATCTACTACCATCTACCCGCGACTAATTCTGCGCAGATTCGATTATTCAATTTCGTTATAAATAATAGTGTATATGTTATTCTGATGTCTAAACAATAATACTGTAAAGTTTCATCAAAATCCGTTCAGTTGTTTTTGCGTGAAAGCGTAATCAACAAACATCCATCCTCACAAACTTTCACATTTTTAATACTATCCGCGACTTCGTCAAAATTTTCTATGTCAATTATTTTTTGTGTAGTCAAAGCAGAGCCATTATACCGGACACATTCTACCTCATTACGAGGGAGATTTGGGCCATAGTCCACCACGATTGCCCAGTTCTTTGCACGGCTTCTATAGACCTTCAGCAAGTGGTAATCATTACTGAAAACGACTTTCGCATATGAAAATCTTAGCGGTGCGGGATTTGAACTTACACCTTTTACGTTCAAGGCCTGCTTTCTACCGACTAGGCTATCAATGACTGAGTATTTGAACATCGTTGTAAATGGAATACTCAATGTATATATGGAGGGATGAAAGGCAATTCGACTTAAGCGATATTTTTTTAACTTTACAGTTGTGTTAGCACGCATGTCAAGACAAGACCTCTGTCACGGATTGGCTCGGTCACTCTCTGTCTCATTTCATACGAGAGAATGAGATATAATCAACATATTCTGTATTGTTGTTTAATATTTACGCGAATACTATACACTGAAACAAAACTGTGCACTTTCTGCGTGGATCGGACCGCAAACAACAACTAAATATGAGGGTACCCAGTTATTAACTATGACAGGACGTCTAACACCTCAGTCCCCCGTGACCATGGTTGCTGTAAAGCAGCCGAAACGTCGGGAAAATGAAATAGTAAATAAACGCGATGTTAATCTATTCAATATAATAATAGACGAGATTCATATTTTCGTTATATTTCTCTGAACTCTCGGTAAACGTAATCACAGATCACTACTCATCACAGACAGTGTCAAGCTCTACACATAGATATTCATACGTATATAACCTTATTAAAGGTTTATAAAGACAACACGCGATAGAATCCGTAAAATAGTTTTATTTCAACATATCCTGTGACATACGTCTAGTCTTGACGCACATGCTACATGTTCGTTTAGAAAAATGATACTTAAATCATTGCCATAAATATTTTCATTTTATTTTATTTTTACTTTTTCAGTATTCAAATTTTAAATTTTAGCTTTAACTTAATTTTTAGTTTGGTTTCAACTTTATTTGTTTCTTTTTTATATGTTTAAGTCTCACGTCGGTGAAAGTTGTACACACCTGTCATTGGTGTACCTATCAGACCAGTTTTTATTTAATATTTTATTTACCCAATTGTTAATAGGTATACTACACACCAACGTGTGTCGTTCTTAAATAAATAAACTACAGGAGAGCATACTCACTCGACGCAGAAGAATTAGCTGATTCCAACTAGGTATATAGGTACCTATATCAATATCGCCCACAAGTGTCGCTTAATACTAATAGCCTTTCACCCCTCCATATGAGGTTAGTTAGCTTATACCTATTGCATATGTACTTAAGCGTTGAGTAGATGAAAAAAAAAAGGCCCAAATAACACCATCGACTGTGCCTTAAACCGATTAGGGAATCTTCTACGCTGCATGAGGCCCGCTCTTTATTCCGCGCCATTGTGTTACCTGTCAAAATATTTCTCTTTTTTTTAATTCTTTACACCGACCACGGCCCCGCCGGCCAAAATGCCGGGGTACCGGCGAAAATTGGATTTAAAAAAAAAGAATGCGTTTAGTTTTTTTTTTGAAAAATGTTGATGTTCTTTTTTTTGGTTCTTGAAAGATGTCCGATAAGAACGTATTAATAATGCTTTGACGCGTCGGTGTTTGTTTTTTTAAATTGAATGTTGGGTGTCTATTGAGGTTAAAAAATAAATGAAACCTACTTCTTAGTATAGCAGTGGTAGCCGAGTGGTCGGACGCACGCCTTGAAAATCAAAGTGTGCAGGTTCAAACCCCGGTTCGCACCTCTGGGTTTATGTGCGAATCTCATTTTCATCCGAGATTACCACATGCTATGAAACGGTGAAGGAAAACATCGTGAGAAAACCTGCACGTCTATAGAAAGGCGTGTGAAGTTCACCAACCCGCACTGAGCCAGCGTGGTGAACAATAGCCCAAAAATCTCCCTCGTATTGAGGGAGAATGTGCCCGGTATAATGGCAATAGGCTCGCCCCCTATAACATTGGGACCAAAAATACATCGGCGAAGTGTGGGCGCACTACGGTGCACCTCTGCCTACCCCTTCGGGGAATACAGGCGTGATGATGTATTATTATTATTAGTATTTCTACTACAGTAGAGTAGGTACAGTACAGATACTATTTCTTAAATTTAAGTGTGCCTTAAATACAGATATGTTGAAAAAGGATTTTTCTAGGCTATTTTTAGCAGTTCTTCAATCAAAATGAATATCAATATAAAAAGTTCCCCATATTTTGTATACTTACTCTTCTCTTAACTCTTAGGTCTTGGCTCTTAAATACGTTTTATTTTAAATAAACTGTCATTTTTGGACAGATTTTATACGATATTAACCATAAAAACCTGAAACTCATATCAAAAACATAATTGCAGGGGAACTGACGGTAATGTGGTTGATCCAGCGGCTATAGTAAATTATGTAACTGAATAACATAATCTCAAACCCCATAAATAACAAGCAACTGTTTTTTTAAAGAAAACAAAACGCGATTCGTTTTCTTTTCCTTTATACTGAAACCAATTTCGCGGTATTTGTTGAACGTTTGAAATTGGAACGGTCCGTTCTCTGATGTCAAACGATTCGAGTGCCTCTTTTTGGGGTTTGTTTTTGATAACCGGCGCATCGCGGCAGATATCGTGTACTTATTTGAATAAGGTTTTATATTTAAATATTTGTTTTTCTATTAACATGTTTGAAAGTGCCTCTTCTCCGCTGAAATAAGTATAACATCGTGAACTACAATAAAATAGGTGGAAACCCGCTTTATAGTTTTAATAAACTTGTTTCAATTTTGGAAATCAGGCCGGACTTACAAACCTATTGGCACTTTCTTATGAAACGATTTTTCAAAACCTCGAATGAGCATAACCTATCCCTTTTTTCTATTTCTCCATTACTTTAAAAGTCAACGTTTGAAAATGTTTCTTAAGCCTATACCGTGACAATGTTTACGCTCTAAACCAATTTACTCATTGCAGCGGGGACCACAAAAAAAAACATACAATAACAACAACAATGACACGGCGATCGTAAAACGGAACGCGAAAAAATAATTCCACCATGGCGACATGTCAAAACACCTGATAATCAATTTTACCGCGAAAATTTACGTCAAAGTCTCGTAACAAACATGTTATTTGCGAACAAACAAATTGAATTTGTACTGTGGCCAGTAATATTTTTTTGAATTTGGAACGGCATGCTTACATTTGTAGTTTTAAAACGTAACAATTTTATTTTCTGCTGGCCGAAAAGTTAAAATTGCACGGGGACTGTTACGATTTAAAATTTCCGAACGGATTATTTTCATTTGTATTTGAAATAAGGTGACATATTTATTATTTGCCGCCAAAAAGCTCAACAATTGTTCGGAGGGTTGTGTCACTTTCGAATTCTGAACGGCATATATAACTTTGTACTGTCACAACAATGGCTTCTTAGAAAACCCACAGTCAGTTTTAAATCCAATTCATTAGCAACAAGCGTAACTTATTAGGCGTCCGAATGCGTTACGAAATCAACAATACGAACCGTGACGCTCAGAAAACGCCATATTTCCGTACTGTTATTTGGTGTATTTCGACACTTTTGTACGTAGATAGAAACCCTATACTATTGTTATTATTAGAAAAAATAATTTATTAAGAGATAGATACCTTCTGCTTTTTGTACAAAATGATGAAATTAAATGGAATGAGATGTGGAATGGCTCCATCTGCGGTTAGTGGGTATTTCAGCCAGTGTCAAGTAATTAATAGCAAAAGCAAATTCAATAAATACACATTATATGAAATTCCAAACAAAAGTTTGGAGAGTCATCCGTCATCTTTATCACTGTCATTATCCATTTTTATTTATAATGTGTATTTATTGAATTTGTCCTTGCTATTAATTACTTGACATTGGCGAAATACTCGCGCTAGTCGCAGGTGATGCCATTCCTCATCTTATTCCATTAAATATCATCATTTCGCTCATTTCGTTAAAAAAAAAAAAACACATGATAAATAAAAATAGGTCGTGTACGTGTTAGAGATGTCGGATGAAATTAAATTAAATTAAATTAGTTTTCAATTAAACTTCAAATTGAGCTCCATTTTGGATCTTTGACTACCTATAATGATTTAAAGCTTTGATATAGGTTAGGAGTTAGCTCTATGGATACAAACTCTCGATTCAAACTCGACTCGATTTCAAAGCATTTTATTAATTATTATTTATTTTATTAGTTCAGCACTATTATGTTCACAAACCAAAATATAAGTAATGCATAGTATTTTTTATTCTATTTCAAATAACAATAAAAACTTGATCGAAATCCCGCTACATTTAACAAAACAAAATCCACGGGACGCCAATCTTCAAAACGCGCCAACCGCGTCACGAATCGCGCCAAAATATTGACATTAACTTTGACAGGTGTTTTAATAAAAAAAACAGCATTGTCGATGGACGTCACCTGAGTATAGACAATGGTGTGTATACACCGTCGCGAATTAGTTTTCATTGAATAAACACGTCTATTGTTGTGTTCTGAGGCAGAGACAATTTTTGTTCTCATTGTTTCGTATTGTGTGTGTTAGCCACTACCGAATTGAGCGTTACGCGTGCCAAATTTTATTTAGAGTTGCCATCTTTTCTTACGTTTTGATATAGGGCTTTTGTTTAATTCTAATAGTCATTGGACCTTTGTCGAGAGTACGTGGTCTTTTTGATGGCTTGGTTTAGACCAGCAGCCTTAGCATGACCGGGCAGACATAAGTTTTATCTCTTTCAAATATCAGGTAATTTTTGATTTGCTCTATTTATCCTACTAATATTATAAATGTGAATGTTTGTGAGGATGTATGGATATTTGGTATTCTTACACACAAAAACTATCTACCGAACGAATTCTGATGAAACTTTACGGTAGATATTATCCTAGGCTATAATTTTGATGACTGGTCCAACCATTTTCCTCTTAATGACTTACCATCTTCTCTCCCATACAGCGTTGAAGGCATCACACCAAAGCAATTATTTATATAACCATCTGTGGTTTAGAATAATCCCTTCATTGTAAATGGGAGTAGACGCACTTTACTGAACTAGCTTCGTAAGCGTAAAGATTATATTTGTATTTAATATTAGACTGCCGTGAGTATATTCTTCTCTAGTATTGTGGCAATGGTGCTGTCCGCTCTCAAGGCATTGCTGCTCCTGAGAATGTATTGGCAATTATCATTTTGAAAAGAGTAACCATTGAGTTTCTTACCGGCTCTTCTCAGTGGAAGCAGCATTCCGAACCGGTGGTAGAATCTGACTATTTGTAAGTGCTTTTTGACCTACACGAATAAAAAAAAAATGATTTTGATTTTTGAATTTATAACGATATGCGATATTGAATAATCTAAGTCTGTGCGAGCGATGTCGCTTGTAAAAGCTAGTTACCTATAGTTTACAGTGCCTGTAACTTTTATCGTGAAACAACACATGCGGATGTAAAACTACTTACAATTACAAATGTAACGTAAAATTGGAATAAATTTTATGATCGAATCGCTCACGTCGAGTAAAACCTGGACACACTGATGCGTTAAAAGCTGCACGTCAATTTGTACCAATACCAAAAGGAAGTTTGTATTAATAAATACTTATCGACGCTCGAATGGCAATCCTTACTAAACGACATAAATTCGTAAAATGAGTAATAGGGATATAGATACCATTTGAACGGCCAGACTATTCTGCGTCGATTGGTAAGTATAGGTATGTAACTAACTACTAATTTTACGATTTTTAGGGTTCCGTACCCAAAGGGTGAAACGGGAACCCTACTAAGACTTCGCTGTCCGTCCGTCCGCCCGTCCGTCTAAGTCAAAGTCTAAGTCAAAGCTAAGAACTAATGCGTTAAAATCCGTTCGCGCGGTCAATGTAATTCCGTTGAAGAATGAGAATTTTATTTATGTTCCTAAATGCAGTTCATTTTGGTATTTGCAAAAAAAATTGACGCGCTCATCTTGACGCCTCAGTGTGTCCGAGACTTTAATTCACTCGCCGCAGTCAGTGCAGGGCGTTATTGTAAACATGCTATTCGGTACTAGAATAAAAAACTCGTCGTTGTTTTGTGTAAAATTGATTATACAATATTTATTAACCTCTACTACGGATGGCTGCTACGCCTCGGTACCACGAGATACTAATTGTAACCAGCATTGGTGTGCAAACCAGCATTTGCGGCTCTAAAAAATGGTAGACAATACATATCTACTCATCGTATGATCCCAAATTAAGCAAGGCTTGTAGGTACCTACTATGGGTACCGTACAATGGACTGAGGGCGATCCCAGTTAGGTACACCCAGACCCAGACGAATAGCAAAAACGCAATTTCCAAAATTTACCGTTGAAGGAATCGAACCACAAACCAAATTGAAGTGAATCTAGCGTCCTACGCTGAAACCACTAGACATCGCTAAGTGATAAAGCGTACACCGAACGGAATTATAAGCAATAGAACCTCGCTTTATAAACCAAATTAAAATATGGCCACGGCACACTGAAATAAGCCAGAAACAGTTTCATTACTGGCAACCCGACCGCGGACCACACACGTAGCTCATTAAACCAAGAATCATAACAATAATTATATTCCCGGAGCTTATAATTTCGCGCGCGGCGAGCGAGCACGAGAAAAAAAAACAATATTAAAACATAACCTCACATTATTAATGTGTCAACAACTCAATTTATGGCGGGAACACGGCGGCGACGCCCTGCGCGCGGGAATTATCGGCCAATCGCGCGACGCCCGTTCTACGTCCGGCGGAACTTTAATAACTATAGTTATCTCACTCGCACTCGTACAATTATCGGTGTGCCTCGTTCGTGTCTCGTTACAGGATCGAGCGTTCTATTTTTGAAAGCTAATGAATATTGCGCGGGATGACATTATTAATTTATGCGCGGGTATAAAGTTGGGATTTTTTTTATTGCCAGCTTTGATTATATAGGTTTTGAGACGGCTGCGATTCATGTTAACTAATTATCATTATTTTAGGGTTCCCTGGGAATAAATATTTCACAATATTAAATAGGTAATCTGAGAAATTTCTAATTTATTCAGGTATGGTATGGCTGAAAAAAAAATGAAAACTGCTTGCTATATAGGTAAATAGCAAGCAGTTTTCATTTTTTTTCAGCCCTTTGTAGTTTGTTTTTTTAATTAAATCTTATTTGCTCAAAAGTCCTATGCGCAGTCCTATTACGCTATTAAGAAAGTATGTAGGAAAGTAAATCAGATATCAGATTTTTTTAATTCAAATAAACCCATACATGCACATAAGAGTCGTCAATATACAGAGAGTTATAATAGTATGTATCTCCATCACTCATTCGGAATGCATGTCCTATGGAGAAGAATGGACAAGAAACTCCATGGTTGCTTTTGATAAATAAGTTTTTAGCTAGTATGCAACACATATTTCATGAGTTTTAATAATAAGTACATAGTTTGTTTTCCTTTAACTAGTGGCTCACCTTAGGTATATACTACACATTGCAATGAATAAATAAACTGCCTATAATATAAGAATTTTGTGGCCAAGGATATAGGTAGATAGCTTTATCAGAATAAAATCTCTTTTTTAAAAGAATATTTTCTGAGAACACATTTATTAATTCAAAATCGTGTTACGGAACCTTACCATATTAACAAAAAAAATGGCTTCACATTTTTGAATGTAGATTATATTTACACAGGGTTGCCAACGCAGTTTTGCTGCTTTCATTTTAATAATGAACTAGCTGAGATCGTGACTGCGTGCGCACTTATTATCAGATTTCATTTTTTCCCGAAAAACTTTCTACAAAGTATTAGAAAACTTGAAAAAAGGATAAATGACATAATTAAAGTCGTACTCATTACCTAGGTATAAGTATGGCATGATCAAGGGTATCGAATAGGGGTTTATTCTCATTTATTATCTTCTAGCGAATACTCGGCGTGTACTCTACGCTAAAAAAAAAAATATATTTTATTTATATTGGTCTATAACCATCTTCGCATTATTGCCTTTCTAATGACGGTTTGGGGCACATTGGTTGGATGGTTTCAAAGTCTATAGCGGACATAGGTAGAAACAGTTTATCAACTGGTAATTTTTAGGGTTACGTACCCAAAGGGTAAAAGGGGAACCCTATTACTAAGACTTCGCTGTCCGTCCGTCCGTCCGTCTGCCACCAGGCTGTATCTCATGAACCGTGATAGTTAGAGAGTTGAAATTTTCACAGATTATGTATTTCTATTGCCTCTATAACAACAAATACAAAAAAATAGAATAAAATGAATATTTAAGGGGGCTCCCATACAACAAACGTGATTTTTTTGCCGTTTTTATAGATAATGGTACGGAACCCTTCGTGCGCGAGTCCGACTCGCACTTAGCCAGTTTTTTTGTGGAAAATGTCAATCCGAAAATCCCAGAGAACTCGCACCCCGTGCGTTCAAGGCGGAAGTCCAATTATCTAGGCTACCATTGTCTTATTAAAATCTAGTATTTCGGTTCGTCCCGGCTTCGCACGGGTTTATAATATAGCCTATGTTACTCAGTGATAATGTAGCTTTCTAACGGTTAAATAATTTTAAAATCGGTCCAGTAGTTTTAAAGTTTGTTTGTTACATACAAAACTACAAATCTTTCCTCTTTATAATATTAGTATAGATTAAGTATTATATATTATTATAGATATAGTATAGATATCCAGGTTACCTATAGAGCTAAAAGCTAATGAGTATAAAAAGTTACTTTCGGAATATCCAATATTTTAGTTTTAAGAACCAAATATTTATTTAATTCAAATAATATCGTTATAATAAGTATGTTCTGATAAAATTGGAATTACGCCACTGAAAATACCATCAAGAACGCACTAAGATGGACCAATAAAACGATTTTAGATTTTTTAGCAAGCAGTGATAGCCGAGTGGTCGAACGCACGCCTTGCAATCAAAGTGTGCAGGTTCAAACCCCGGCTCGCACCTCTGGGATTTATGTGCGAATCTCATTTTCATCCGAGATTATCACTTGCTATGGAACGGTGAAGGAAAACATCGTGAGGAAACCTCCAAGTCTGAGGGAACTTGACTAGTTTTCGATAGATGTGTGAAGTCTGCCAACCCGCACTGGGCCAGCGTGGTGGACTATGGCCCGAATCCCCCTCGCATTGAGGGGAGGCCCGTGCCCAGCAGTGGGTCGTTAAAAGGGCTGTAGTAGTAGATTTTTTAGCACTTATGAAGAAAAACATTTTACCTTATTGACGTGTAACCTCTATGATACCTACCTATCAGTTTTTTTGGTGATGTTTTTTTTTAAACTCCAATTTCATGACCCTACACAAATCCCGCCTATACGTGGCCCTATAATTATAGCGCCAGAAAACAAAAAAAAAAAACTATTTCGTCCGCCGCCATCTTGTTTGAAACGTGATTGTTCGTTCAAAAGCACCGACTTACGTTTAAAAACTTAATTTCGTCGGTCGTTAGCGTTGGGGGCTTGTACTTTTAGGGTTCTGTAACTAAATAGGATAAAAGGAACCCTTATACTTTATTGTAACTTTGCACTTTGTTGTCTGTCTGTCTGTCAAGTCCCTGTTTATCAGTCCTTTAATGTGAAATACGCAGTTCTAAAATCCCTTGGAGCTGTAGAAGAATAAAACTTCTAAGTCAACGTAATCAAATAATTCGTTTATATAGCTTAACCTGTAAGTGAATCAAACACTATAGGGTACAGCTGCCCATTGAAGTACCTTATAGTTTTAGAATAAAGTTCTATCTAGAACCATTAAATTTGAAAATAAGTAATAAAGGGGCAAAATCCCAATACTATAAATTTAATTGAAATAAAACTATTTAACGGATTTTATCGCGTTTATTTACTATTTTATTTTCCCGAAGTTTCGGCTGCTTTACAGCAACCATGGTCACGGGGGGACTGAGGTGTTAGACGTCCTGATGTCATAGTTAATAACTGGGTACCCTCATATTTAGTTGTTGTTTGCGGTCCGATCCACGCAGAAAGTGCTTACAGTGTCTTGAGGTCTTGCAATGGTACACTTGGTTTTGGATTTAATCATATTAATTACTGGATCCCAAGTTGGTGGTAGCACCCAGCCATCATCCCTATTGAAATTAGGATGTTTTTTTAATTGCAATGACCTCACGTATCATCCTTGGTCGGAGTCGGTGTTCTTTTGCGAGGATATGCGGTTTATCAAATCTGATATAATGGCGGGTGCGGTCTTGTACATGTTCACAGATTGCAGACTTCGCGGAGCGTCGGTGTTTCACGTCAGCTATATGTTCTTTTACGCGGGTTTTTATTGATCTTTTAGTTTGTCCTATGTAAATAGTTTAATTTCAATGTATAGATTTCGCGTAAATATAAGAAAACAATACTGTAAATTTAAGTTACATCACAAAAATGAATTATTTTAAAATTTTTGTTAAGAAAAATCGAGACAAGAAAAAACGAGAAATACCTGCAAATTGGTTCGGAACCCTCGATGCGCGAGTCCGACTCGCACTTGGCCTGTTTTATTTTTTAATAATTCGTATTTCTAGCGATGGTATTATTGTAGTGTCGGAATGGTTATATAATTTGTATTGTCAGTTGGTAATTTTTTTTAAAGATTACTGGCAATGTTAGGTTATCATTACTGTTAGTTCCGTTAGCCGCTCCGACTAAGCTAAATACACGTGCTACGAGTGTACTCACATCAATAATTTGACGTCCCCCGCATAATATTTATACAGAGTGTTTCAGAAGTCCGAAATTATACTTTGACGTTTGCATCAGTATCGGGTATACCTACAACTGAATAGTGTCTATAAAAAAATTATCGAAATTCGACTGTGAACTTTATGTGTGTGTCAAAACAGTTTGTTTTGGTATGACAAAATAATTGTCGCGTGTCCCTTGACGCCTTAGTTTGTCTTTTAAAGTTATTTTGATTAATATTCGTTCGCTTACCTACTAATTCTAATATTATAAATGTGAAAGTTTGTGAGGATGGATGGATGGATGTTTGTTACGCTTTCACGCAAAAACTACTGAACGGATTTAGATGAAACTTTACAGTATTATTGTTTATACATCAGAATAACATATAGGTTATAATTTATAAAGATATTGAATAATAGACGGCGCGGACGATGTCGCGGGTAGAAGATAGTTATGTGTAGTTATAGAGCGCATTCATGTTTTTGTATGTAACGAATTAACTTAAAAACTACTGGACCGATTTCAAAAATTATTTTACCGTTAGAAAGCTACATTATCACTGAGTAACATAAGCTATATTATAAACCCGTGCGAAGCCGGGACGGGCCGCTAGTAAGATAAAAGACTGATGATACTATTGTTTCGTCATATATATATACCTACCTACGTCCATAAAATAATAAGAACTCCGAACTAACATTAAATAAATAAATGGGAAAATCTATAAAAACAATGATATCAATCTTGACCGTAATATTGGGAGCAATTAATTCCCGAGCCTGCTTTTAAAAAAAGAACAGCAGCCGCGTCCAGCTGTCGGCGTAGAAAAAAAACGAATTTTGACATTTAGATTTGTTGAATCTGTCAGTGAGATACAGGATGCGGTATAAAACAATGAAGATTATCTATTACATTGGGTTGTGGCTTTTCTTAGCTTATTATAACTTGCTACGCCTGTTTATAGGGTCTACCTACAGCTATGATAGACAGGGGGCTAGGCATAGATAAAAACTTAATGACTAAGAATAGAAAACAACAGTTCGAAGTTCATATACCTATTCCCCCTACGCAAAGGTACCTAACAATAAATAGTGCCGTCACCTCCATGCAATACTATACTATACAGTCCTTTTAACGTCCCACGTTTTAACCCCGGCTAGCACCTCTGGGATTTATGTGCGAATCTCATTTTCATCCGAGATTATCACTTGCTATGAAACGGTGAAGGAAAACACCGTGAGGAAACCTGCACGTCTGAGGGAACTTGACAAGTTCTCGATAGATGTCTGAAGTCTGCCAACCCGCACTGGGCCAGCGTGGTGGACTATGGCCTGAATCCCCCTCGCATTGAGGGGAGGTCCGTGCCCAGCAGTGGGACGTTAAAAGGGCTGTAGCTGTAGTAGTAGACAGTAGTATCTAGTAGTAGTAGTAGATAGTAATCAGGGGTTAGGTACAATGTTTTTGCAGGCTATTCTTTCTTTTTTTGGTGAGTTGGTGAGTTACAATGTTTGTGTTGTGTTTGTTACTTCTATATCTCAAAAGCGTAGAGTAACCTATACGATGATTAGGTATATAGAAGAAATAAAAAAATAACTTACATAGATGTAGCATTGTAAGTCAGCTCTGTGGCCTAATTCTCGTAATCAGAACCGTAGCGACATCGTAGCGAATTAGCCGTTGATGTCGTTTTCGTATTCTCATCCATCGATCAAGTTTGAACGACACCGATTTAATAATCGTTTCGTTGAGTGCCGATAAGTGGTATTCAGATACGTCGATCGCCCTTTAGTTGTTTGCCAACTGTGGCTTTTCCGTATTCTTATAACAAAACGACATTACAATCAATCGCGTGCCAACGGTTAAACGTCAAATATTCCGATTGAAAAGCCGATGAGCAAACGTAAGTTATTGGCGACGACTTGCATTTTTTGTACGGTGTTTAATAAGAAATATACAAAGAAATGAGTCTCGGAGTAGCACATTTCCTTCGGGATGCGGCTGCAAGAGAAGACCGAAGGAAAATACGTATGAGACGGAACCAATTGAGGAGTTTGAGGTGGGATGCATTCCAGACGACTGAGAGAGACTTCATTAAGACATTTCGTCTCAGCAAAGAAGTCGTGGAATCTCTCATTGAAGATCTCCGTCCTCTCATACGTAGAGAGTGTAGACGATATATGTATAAATGATTTATGAATAATTATATGTAAATATAAACAACGTCGGACAACACATACTATAATATCAACGTAGACTTCTATGATGTCGAGTATCTTCTTCTTTTTATTCTTACTGTGGAAATCATTTTTGAACTGATATACAAATGTGGTTTTTTCCGAACTCCGATATTGACGTACTTAAAAATATCAATATATCGTGTCTGATATTTTAAGAAATATCAACAGGTTCTACCCTGGTACGAGCAGAAAAATCTTCTTGCACTTGAACTTAGAGAAGCGACACTCCAGCGTTTTGTGAATAAATAACCACATTTTTGGCATTGCTCCTTTATACCCGAACTTCTAACCCGGTTGTTGCACGGCTGTTATCTAGGTACTTTAGTGATATTTTTTACCTGGTTTACGACACTGGTATTTTTACATACTCGTACTTGAAAGCCCTAATATTGAATTTTGCTAGTATATCACAACCCTACTTTGACAATAATAAACTGACAAGTGGAATTTTGAAAATTATTCGTTTTATGCCTAATAATTAGAAAAACTGGTTTTTCTTTAACAATTTGTTTTTACATTTATTTATATAATTTAAAACGTTATATAATTTGATATTTCCGACAAAAATCGCGATATTTACTTTAAAATATGTGTTTTGATAACTTGGCAGATAGCAGGAAATGTATCTGGCAACGATTGCTGAGCGTTGGTTATCATTCGATTCTATTGAGTTATAGTTCTATCAAATTTCGTTCAAGTGACACGTGAATACCATTTTTCGATAGCATTTCGGCCGAACGACGTTTAGCTTACAGCCGTATTTAGATTATTTGTAATTATGAGAATTAGCCTACTGTTAAGTTAAAAAATGTCGTTAAGGTCAAATAACCTTTCACCCCTCGACATAATTTCAATATTCATTGATATACGCATCACTACTTTATGGTGACATTATATATTTGTTAATACTCACCAAAAATCTGCCTTAAAGTAAATAAATAATTTGTTATAATCCAAATAAAAACATACTGTAGTTAACTACGATTACCAAATGACACTATGCACTCTCCAAAAAAAAAAGAACCCTCGATAATTATTTGAAAATAACAAATCCAACATGGCCGCCGTACGAAGGTCGGATATAAAAAAAAATATAATAAAAATTCAAATCCGTCGCGGCGGGAGAGAAAAGCGGCACTAATTTCATGCGGCGTTCCATTTTTAAAATGACCTTAAAAAGAGATGAGACTGTATGTTAGAGCGAGAGGCAAACAATAATAATGTATTAATCGCATCGTAATTTTCTTGAATATGTTGTTTATGCGCGCGCTTTACATAAGTAGGTATGTTGAAAAAAAACAGAATTGATACTTTAACCGAGTAATATAATCGTATTCAATAATATTCTTAAATATATATAAATACATACATCATCACGCCTGTATTCCTCGAAGGGGTAGGCAGAGGTGCAATGCAGTGCGCCCACACTTCGCCGATGTATTTCGGTCACAATGTAATAGGGGGCGAGCCTATTGCCATTATGCCGGGCACATACTCCCTCAATATGAGGGTGATTTTCGGACTATAGTCCACCACCCTGGCCCAGTGCGGGTTGGTGCAGGTTTCCTCACGATGTTTTCCTACACCGTTCAGCAAGTTGTAATAATAATTGAAAATGACATCCCGGGGTTTGAATTTGCACCCCTGACGTTCAAGGCGGGCGTTCTACCGACGAGGCTGCCACCACTTTGAGTGGTAGGGAGTCGAGTAGAGATCTGAACCTACTATTTACGTAGCAACAACCAGGAAATATGGCAACACCGGCAACTAATGGTAGTTATTACGAGCACGGACGCGCCCATAAAACCCAACGAAAATAGATTAAGAAAAATGTTCAACAGATTACAAAATATCATGCCGACAATTTTGGGGTGCAGTGTAGTGCGACCATATCTTGCTATCATCTGAAAAAATAATATGTATCGACGCGTCGCTTGAAAGGCAATCCTTTCTAAGCGACAAAAAATCGTAAACTGAGTTATGAAGCAGTGGTGCAGCCTCGTGGGCAAGAACGTCCGCCTTGAACGTAAGGGGTGCAAGTTCAAATCCCGGGCCCACACCTCTGAGATAATTTTCATGTGCGAATGTCATTTTCAATAATGATTACCACTTGCTAAACGGTGAAGGAAAACATCGTGAGTAAACCTGCACGTCTATAGAAAAGCGTGAAAAGTTCACCAACCCGCACTGGGCCAGCGAGGTGGACTATGGTCCAAAATCTCCCTCGTAATGAGGGAGAATGTGCCCGGTATAATGGCAATAGGCTCGCCCCCTATTACATTGTGACCGAAATACATCGGCGAAGTGTGGTCGCAATGCAGTGCACCTCTGTCTACCCCTTCGGGGAATACAGGCGTGATGATGTGTTTATTTGATGAGTTATATATTCCAAACGACGCAGAAAAGTCTGGCCAATCGAATGGTATATATGGGTAACTCATTTGCGATTTTTTGTCGCTAAGTATGGATTATCTTTCAGGCGTCGATTTACAATAGGTATCATGCCATCCTCTTAGGGATATGCAGAGGTGCACTGCTGTGAAACCACACTTCGGACATGTATTTCGGTCCCAATGTAATAGGGGGCGAGTCATTTGCCATTATACCGGGCACATCTCCACTCAATACAAGGGAGATTTGGGCCTTAGCTGGCCCAGTGCGGGTTGGTGAACACGTCTTTTCTCTAGACGTGCAGGTTTCCTTACGATGTTCGCCCTTACCGTTCAGCAAGTCGTAATCAGCAATCAGCAATTCTTGAATAGGTAATCATTACTGAAAATTACATTCACACATGAAATCCGAAAATTCCAGAGGTGCTAGCCCGGGATTTGAACCTGCACCACTCGAGTTCAAGGCAGTCTTTCTATCGACTAAGCTACTACACCACCACCAAGTTGTATTTAAAAGACTTAATAACATATTTTAAGTAAAGAAAAAAAATATTACTATTTATCCCAATTTCTACTGATGTTATGGTCACTATACGACCGTATGGGATAGGCCAGGTGTGTCTACAATGGGGGCTAATGCGCCTCCCCCTGACCCCCTGCACCCCCTTGTACCCCTTAGACCCCTTATATCCTAGCCTACATTAATATACTCTCTTATATGATGTGACTCAGCGATGGAAAGAAATGGACCCTTTGTTAAGTTACTTAATACATAATGTATCAGAAGTCCGAAATATTATTTTAGGTAGCTCATATGTGGATGCTTAGTGAAGACAGATTATACCTAACTATCATAGTTTCCGAATTATGGACCTTTGAATATTTGTCACAGGTATCGTGTTCTGGCCTTTGGGTACATCCATAACCTTATTCAGCAGTGTAAACGACACTTATGAGGGGCGACTACCAATATTCAAAGAACAGAACATGCATATTTTACATAGTACTCGAGATATTACGAGTTATAGAAATTGGCGACGATAAAAATTTGGAAAATCACAGTCCTATTTGATAAAAAAATTATACCATTCAGTTGTATACCCGATACTGATGCAAACGTCAAATTATTATTTCGGTCTTCTGAAAAACCCTGTATAGTGTGTATCAGAAGTCTGAAATACTCGTAATATTTAAGGTACATAGGAAGCTCATATGCTTAGTGAAGTTAGACTATACCTGGTTATCATAGTTTCTGAGTTACAGACCTTTGAATATTTGTCACAGGTATTGTGTTTTGACCTTAAGGTACATCCATAACCCTATTAAATAGTGTAAACCACACCTACGAGAGACGGCTACTGATATTCACAACACCGAATTAATAAATTTCGCTTACGTTTTAAGATACAAGTTGTTAAATTTAGCCTTAAGTAAATAGACAATAAGTCGCCTCCAGGCAATTGTACGGTACCCATAGTACAAGCGTTGCTTAGTTTGGGATCATACGATGAGTATGTGTTGTCTGGCGATATTTGTTTATACAAATCAAAGTACCAGGAGAGCATACCTGTCGAAGAAGTTGATAGCGTTGATGTGTAACTGGGATCGCCCCCAGTCCATTGTACGGTACCCATAGTACAAGCTTTGCTTAGTTTGGGATCATACGATGAGTATGTGTTGTCTGGCGAAACTTTCTTTTACGTATGTCATTGTCCTGTGTATTATGCATGTGAAAGATTGTGAGGATGGGTGGGTGTTTGTTACTCTTTCACGCAAAAACTACTGAACGGATCTTGATGAAACTTTACAGTATTATTGTTTGTACATCAGAATAACATACATGCTATAATGTAGAACGTTGAATAATCTAAGTCTGCGCGGACGAAAGCGCGAGTAGAAGCTAGTTTAATTATATTCCATTAATTTATGCATACCGTAAAATAACATGTTTGAAGGTGGACAATGTTATAGAGTCGAATTATTCTCAGTCAATAATGTAGAGTTTAGAATACGATATCCCTGGTCCCTGCTAAGGTTAAGGTGTGGCTATTGAGCGACTTGTGGTCCAGAGAACGGTTAAGGGTACTAAGCCACGAGGAAGATCGCCTATGAGGTGGAATGACCAGATAAAACTACGCTTCCTAAGCGTAATGATAATATTTGTATGCGTGAGTATAATTCTTCTCTAGTATTGTGTCAAGCGTGATGTCTGCTCTCATGGCGTTGCTGCTCCTGAGTATGTATTACTCGCAATACTTACTACTTATTTTCTAGTACTAGTACTAGTAACCATTGAGTTTCATACCGGCTCTTCTCAGTGGCAGCAGCATTCCAAACCGGTGGTGGATTCTGACTCGTAAGTGCTTTTCTGCCAACACGGATAAAAAAACTTTAATTTTGATTTAAAAAGCGGCAATACGGGGCTCATCATCACTACACGAATGCACGATCAAGGCGGCCATCAGAGAAGAGTGGCGGCGTGTTGTGAAGCTTGCCACTGTTGGTGGCAAGGTGGGCCCCAAGTCTGCTATCACTATCGTCGTGGAGTTTCATTGACTACATTTTTTAAGGCGTAAAAATTACATCTTGTATCAATGGTAACTAGGATATGACTAGTTAAATTGCATCAAGGTGACAATATCTAATGTCTACACTGCTCATATTCTAGGTACCATTGGAAAAATATGTTCTTTTCATGCCTTAATAAAACGTAGCCGTCGCGGGGCGCCTGGCAGATGTGAAACATAATGTTATTTAGAGTAAAGAGAGAGCGTCGTAGCGGCGAGTAAGCAGAGTCAGCCGGTGGGCGGAGTCTAAGCGGCGGAGAGAACCGAGGAGCCACGGAGCTGCTCGAAGTTTTGGCATCACTGCATCGCGGCAGTTGCTCTCACTCGCAAAGCGCACCATTAGATGTTTCACATCAAAATGGACTCATAGCAACTCCACGACGACAGTGTTGGTAGACTTGGGGCCCAGAAGTCATGACCACGGCCACTCTGACAAGAGTGATACCGACAAAGAAGAGTCTCTGCTTACCCTTTGCACCACAAACATTGCACCACAAACATATCTATATTATGAGTTCACTGAGTTTATTTACAAATATTATAATTGACGCAAGCCGAACCCGCGGCCGGCCTATTATCGAATTCAATACGTCACAGGGCCGGACTTAGGAGAATATATGAAGAAGACACCAGCGGTGACGCAACTAATCGCGCCACAAACAAAATGTATACAGCTGTATGGTGGGTACCTCACATTCGGGCAATGTTCGCATGATCGACTAATCGCATGCCAAATTTTGAGGCCGTCAGCGCAAAACTGGCCTAAGCTTGACACATACACTATGAAAATAATAGAGCTTGTATAATCATGAATTTAGGTTCTAGACATTTTTTTGTAGTACTTAACTACAAAAAAATGTAAAAATATGAAAAAAATATATGAAAAGAATATGAAAAATTGTGGGTTAGACCATTTTTACGCTGACGGCATCATTTAAAGTTGCTAACATTTCTTACGTCTTGTTTGACGTACGTTGTAGTGCTTTTGTTTAATTCAAATAGACATTGGACCATTATCCTACTAGTAGGTATTATAGATGTGAAAGTTTGAGAGGATAGTTGGATGGTTTTACGCAAAACTACTGACCGGATTTTAATGACACTTTACAGTAGATATTATTATTTATACATAAGAATAATATATATGATATAATTTATAAAGATATTGAGTAACCGAAGTCTGCGGGTAGAAGATAGCTTTCCAGAAATCCTTGCATGACACAGACTAGGGTAATGGTTTCGAAGTGACAATACGTATTATCGGCACTGCTAATAATCTAGCAATCATTCATATAGCACGCACACATGCACACACGCACACACACACACACGAACACGCACACACACACACACACGCACACACATTGCTTTACTTTAAAACTCAACTAGGAATTACATATCATTACCTACTCGACAAGTTTATAAGATCTTAGCCATATAACGTAAATCTTATTTATTGGCCGTAAGCTAAACATTATATATGTAATATTTGTTATGTCTTTAAGGGCTGTGGATTTTGTTAAAATAAATAAATAAATAAATTATTCTTTACGGGTTATAAAATGAAACTATTGTTATACGATAGTGTTAGTAGACTTAACGGGGATCGCCCCCAGTCCATTGTATGGTACCCTTAGAACAAGCTATGCTTAGTTTGGGATATTAAGTTTGGTATGTGTTGTCTGGCGATAATAATAATATTTATTAATAACAACAAAACAGTAATATTATAATTTCTAAAATGCTGTATCAAAATTAAAACTCAACAAATTTTTACTTTGTAGTCCGGCCCTGTCTCCCCTAACAAGCCCAAAATACATTTTGAGGTAAGTACACATTGAAAGACGCACGCAAAACGATACTATACCAGACGGAACGATACATTACACAAATATAATCACTGTAAAATGCACTCTATTCCTATACGTTATGGTTCAAACTTCTTCGAATCAACATTTTACTTACAACCTTTTGTTTTTATAAATCAAAGTTTGGTGGTTCAACGTGTGTTAGGCTAAAACAAATTTTATACCGATATAATAGAGTTGATATTTAATTGTTTTTATTTTTGTAACGTTCCATTTCACAGTATTTACGTTCGGTTGATATCAGTGACCGACACAAAAGAAGTAGGCGTGTAATGGAACGGTTCCGTAGAGCTTATAGCATTATTGTGAACGTAGGGAGAGTTATCTGCACGACTATTAGTCCTACGGTGAGGGCAGACATGGTTTACAATTCGTCCGATACTGATTACCGGCGAATATTTTGACCACGCCTAGATACTTTGTAGTTAGAATTAGACTAAAATGGACTCATTGATTATACGGCAGCTTAGTCTCAAAGTTTTTTTTTTAAATTTAAGTCAAGTTTCACGTTTTTAAAGTTATTCACGCATCCATTTAAACATTGTTCGTCTGCTACGAATTAAAGTCTTCAACATCTTAATTGTAATCTGTATTTATTGAATTTGCTCTGGCTATTAATGACTAGATACTGGCTGAAATACCAGCTAACCGCATTCCTCATCTTATTCCATTATTTATTTATTTATTTATTTATTTAATGAGGTTCTTTAACATTGGATACATTGCACGTTATATATAAATCTAGCTTAATGTATTCTAAGTAAATGCTCCAACTATTACAAAAGAACACAGCATTCTTAATAATAAAAATTTACCCTACACCTTGAACAAAGTTTAAAAAATCCAGATTAAAAAGTAATAAAATGGGTTATGAGAAAAATAAAAATAAATATTAAAAATAAAATTAAAATTAAAATGAAATAAATAAAAGCACAGCTTAGACAACATTAAATAACATGTAGAATTTGCTTCTTAAACCTACAGAGTTACATTAAATTTCATCATTACATTTCGTTAAAAAATAAGAGATAAACAAGCTTGTTGGGAAAACAAAGTCACTAATAGTACTTTAGCAGTCATGATTATGTTTTGTAGAATTGAATGTAAGTACCTAATAGTGACTTCGGAGATGACATACCTACCTATCGAGCCCGCGCTGCGGTGAAACTTTCTGGTTTATCTGACTCCGCCATTCTTGTTTTCTCATATAGTTGCCGCATACTACATACCACATGAGATAACAACAATGGCGGAATCATTACGGCAGAGCCATACGAAGGGTAATGTCGTTATGAGTAGAGTACTCAGTTAGTTACTCTATGGTAGAGCCTAATCCATTTAATTATATTTACTGTCAACGCAGTAAGTATGAGAATATTAAACATGGCGGCGGCGCGGGAAAACTGACAGCTGTCATCGATAGGGCTGTGAAATAGTTACTCTTCTTTTTACAAGCTTTATATTAACTTGCAATGTACCTATGTTCGGGTGGAATCTTGCAACTGAATTTTAAATCAGTTATCTTTAACCGATTGAGCTGAAAGTTGGTATACACACTTATTTTGGATGACAATGCATGCCTAACTGTGTGCCGTCATTCTAATTCCAATATGGCGGATCATCCAAGATGGCGGAATAGTTATTTTTTCTGCACTACCACAGTATTGGTATCAAATGAAAGGGCTTGCTGAGGAGAACACGAAAACTAAGGGCAATTAAATAAAAGCTTGTTTCAAAAAGTTTTTTTTACCATTATTTTTTCTTATTTAAAATAATGAAATGTAGCGTGATACGCGTCGAGGGGTGAAAGGCTATTTGGCTTAAGCGCCATTTTTTTAGCTTTACAGGAGAGGATTCGACACAGAAAAATGGAGACATAGCTACTCCATAACGAGTGTTAGGGGACTTGAGCCTTGTGTTGGTTAGAGGGCTTATTTAAGTTGATTTAAATAGATTGCACAACCCTAAATTCTATGGTGAATGTAAGCCTTCACAAAGAAGCGAATTAGAAAGTGTTAATTATTTATATTACAATTCGCGATTGCAAAACTACTAATTACAGCTATCAAAGCATATGTCAAAGGTTTTGTGGAGTATAATTTGCGGTGATTATAACGATTAAAGTATGATATTAATTATGGATAGTAAAGCTAAACACACCAATTAATTTCTCCTAATACCTACCAGAGATATTATGGGGATCCGTAACCGAAACTGATTTCGAATAATTTCGAATAATTTCGAAAGTTTCGAATAATTTCGTCTAAATAAATAAAAAAAACCGGCCAAGTGTGAGTCGTACTCGCGCACGGAGGGTTACGTACGGGTTACGTACGTACGTACGTACCTATAAAAACGGCAAAAAAACACGTTTGTTGTATGGGAGCCCCCTTAAATTTTCATTTTATTCTGTTTATTTGTTGTTATAGCGGCAACAAAAATACATCATCTGTGAAAATTTCAACTCTCTAACTATCACGGTTCATGAGATACAGCCTGGTGACAGACGGACGGACGGACAGCGCAGTCTTAGTAATAGGGTTCCCGTTATACCCTTTGGGTACGGAACCCTAAAAATGACTTTACCAATTTCTAGACTGAACGGATTTTGATGAAACTTTAAAGTAGGGATTATTGTTTAAATATATCTACGTATTGATAAATGGAAGTCTGCGCGGACGAAGTCGTAGGCAGGAGAGTATTAAATAAATTTTATGAAACTGAAAATCAATGTTGTTGTAGAGTGTCTGGCCTTCATTATCGTATGCGCACGCGCACCTCGCGTCCTCGGCGCCACGGACCACACACGTCGACACAGAAATAGGAACACCGGAACACTGTACACAAATACTCTTCATTCATATCAAAGCGGGGATAGCTCAGTGGTTATACGGGTCGCCTTTGTAACCGTGAAGTACAAAATCATTTTTTTTTTGTTCGTGTAGCCCAAAAAGCACTTACAAATAGTCAGATTGTACCACCGGTTCGGAATGCTGCTTCCACTGAGAAGAGCCGATAAGAAACTCAATGGTTACTCTTTTCAAAATGATAAATAGTAAGGATTGTGAGTAATACATTCTCAGGAGCAGCAACGCCATGAGAGGAGGCAGCACAATCGACAATCGTCTTACTTTATTTAGTTAGTTATTTAGATTAGTGATGTGCCGGAAATACGAGTATTTGGTGGACTTTACTATCACATATTCAATTTGCTACATCATACCGCACCAGACATACAAAATTGTTTTCCACCACCCTCAGCCGTACTAGGTACGCAAGCATATGCTCCAACTACAACTGCCTCTCCTCAGGTGCAAACACGAAAATTGATCTATTCAGTAATAGCAAAATCTATTTCAAGAAGCTAATATTTAATAAGTTATTTAGCAGTTACAAACATAGCCCATAAACTCCACAATCATTTCATTCACAGACACTACTCCTCATCAAATACCTTAGTACAACACAACCTCTTCTTCTCACACGCGTGAACTTACATACAAACACCAAAATCATCCCCTACACACCCATGCACACACACACACACACACATATGAACATTGAATACACAGCATCCACATACGTACCCATTTGTACTTGTTCCTTCCATCAAAAATGTTTTATTACTCTAAGAAAACCTGTAATTGGCTAATGTTAAGTCTAATTTCTCCCATGTAACTTTGTAAGTGTAATTTGCTGTTGGTTTTCTAATAAATAAATAAATAAACCAAGATCCGCTAATACGGATACGAATAAGGATCTTAAAACAATTGTAAAGGCTTCCTATACTCAATGTTTATTGAGCTTATCACAAAGATTTGTCGTTGGTCGCATTATAAATATAGTTGAATGACTAGATACCTTTGATTTATGTAATTTTTTTTTTTGAATGGACTACGCTGTTGGCCGTGAGTTGGCCTTTACAGCTTCACCGGAGGAGACTTATCTGATATTGGTATGTTTGCAATATAAAAGTGCCAAATATATAATTTTAAGAAATATAAAATAATCTGAATCGAGTTTTTCATTGCTTCCTAATCACCCATAAGTATATAGAATTCCATATAGGTATATCTTGAAAATGAAAAAGGTAAAAGATCCGCCAAAAAAGTAACGGATACGAATCTTTATTTTCCCTCCGATATCCTCGGATACGGATATCCGGGAAATCACTAGTAGAGATAGACGCGAGCCGACGCCCTATGGGTGCTTCACTTATATTTTAGCGAGGCCTATCGAACCATTTTTATATGTTTACTTTTACATTAGTTTACATAGTGTTGCAAACTCTGTAACCTTGAGCTGATCTTCAATAATAAATCATTATTGTTATTATGAAAAACAACATTTTAACTCTATATTATGTATTAACTTAATTATTTTTAAATGAATAACTGTATTTAATAAAGGCTATCATCCTTAGAAATAACAGCGATATATAGCTTAGCAAATATAGCTTAGCAGTGGTAGCCTCGTTGGCAGGACGCCCGCCTTGAACGCAAGGGGTGCGAGTTCAAATCCGGACCCGCACCTTTGAGATATTCCGATTTCATGTCTGAATTCAATTTTTAATAATGATTAACACTTGCTGAACGGTAAAGGAAAACATCGTGAGGAAACCTTCACGTCTATAGGTAGTGTGAAGTTCACCAACTCGTACTGAACCAGCGTGGTGGACTATAGCCAGAAAATCTTCCTCGTATTGAGGGAGAATGTGTCCGGTATAATAGCAATACGCTCGCCCACTATTACATCGGGACCAAAATACATCGGCGAAGTTTTGGCGCACTGCAGTGCACCTCTGCCTACCCCTTCGGGGAATACAGGCGTGATGATATATATATTATATTTTGTTTCGTTATGGAGGGTTCTCGTACATTTCTAACGAGCCAGCCCAACAAACAATAAATACATGAATCAACGACGTAACATATAAATCGATAATCGTGAACAATCGGTATCGAATAAACAAATAATCGATTAACAATAAACAATGCGTCGACGTCGCGCTCATTGTCTGTGGTATTGACATTTTGACAGCTGTGTGAGGTGGGGGCGCAGTGTCGGCGATAATATAAATGCGATGTTTATACCACTTGAAGGGTACAGCCAAATAACAGGGATAGGACATTCCCCCATTAATGAGTTTTGGGAAAAAAACTATTTTAAAGTTCAACTATTCATTCTAACAATTCTATAGTTTGGCCATAAACAAAACTACATTTTTGGCGCCACCTGTTAACTTTTAATAATTCAAAAATGATTCTATTAAAAAAAAACCGGCCAAGTGCGAGTCGGACTCGCGCACAGAGGGTTCCGTACCATTATCTTAAAAACGGCAAAAAAATTACGTCAGTTGTATGGGAGCCCCCTTAAATATTCATTGTATTCTGTTTTTTAGTATCTGTTATTATAGCGGCAACAGAAATACATCATTGGTAAAAATTTCAACTCTCTAGCTATCACGGTTCATGAGATATAGCCTGGTGACAGACGGACGGACGGACGGACGGACGGACAGCGAAGTCTCATTAATAGGGTTCCCGTTTTACCCTTTGGGTACGGAACCCTAATAAAAGATTGTGACAATCCCTGTAAAACCTGTACCCTTTACTTTGTGAAATTCCTTGGGAAACCGTTTGAAAATTATGTTTAGGTTACCGTTCTCTAACCCTTACAAATATATTTCGTTGTGCGTGTGTGTAATCCTATACGCAATGCATTGCGCGGTATCTGCGGGTGAAGTGTCAAACCGATATCCATTACGTTGATCAATTACATAGTAATTATTGTGTCGGGATGCACTTAAATCTTGCACAACTTGTAAGTAAGTAAGTAAGTAAGTAAAAATTGTAGTTTGTGTACTTAATTATTTTTGTGTTTGGAGAATGTATATAGCCTCATTAATTTTAAATTGTATAATTAAGTAAAAGAAAGCAGCGGTAGCCGAGTGGTCGAACGCACGCCTTGCAATCAAAGTGTGCAGGTTTAAACCCCGGCTCGCACCTCTGGGTTTCATGTGCGAATCTCATTTTCATCCGAGATTATCACTTGCCATGAAATGGTGAAGGAAAACATAAGGAAACCTGCACGTCTGAGGGAATTTGACTAGTTCCCGATAGATGTGTGAAGTCTGCACTGGGCCAGTGTGGTGGACTATGGCCTGAATCCCCCTCGCAATGAGGGGAGGCCCGTGTCCAGCAGTGGGACGTTAAAAGGGCTATAGTATTAGTAGTAATTAAGAAAAATACACAAAAATACAAATCTTTATTGGAAAAAAGCAACTATGGAGTTTCTTGCCTTCTCCATAGGAAATGCATTTCGCATGGGTGGTAGAAAGCTAGAGATATTGTTATTATTTTTTGTGTATTGACAATTCATAAGTGCCTGTACCTATTTTTGGGCGATATTTCGAATTAGCGAATTTGTCTGCGTCGAATGAGTATATTTTCTGTAAATTTTAAAAATGTGTGTAAGGTGCAGTGGTAGCCTCGCGGGCAAGATCGCCCGCCTTGAACCTAAGGGGTGCAAGTTCAAATCCCAGGCCCGCACCTCTGAGATAATTTTCATGTGCGAATGTCATTTTCAACAATGATTACCACTTGCTGGATGGTGAAGGAAAACATCGTGAGGAAACCTGCACGTCTATAGAAAGGCGTGTGAAGTTCACCAACCCGCACTGGGCCAGCGTGGTGGACTATGGCCCAAATCTCCCTCGTATTGAGGGGGAATGTGCCCGGTATAATGGCAATAGGCTCGCCCCCTATTACATTGGGCCCAAAATACATTGGCGAAGTGTGGGCGCACCACAGTGCACCTCTGCCTACCCCTTCGGGGAATACAGGCGTGATGATGTATTTTCATTTTAAAAATGTAGCTTAAGTGAAATAGCCTATCACCCCTCGATATAAACTTAAAAAATCCTGATTCCGATTCTTAAATCAAGTAGTAACTTAATTGTACGACTTGTTAAGTACCTTGACTTTGTTTATAAGTATTTAAGGTAGGTTGATAGAGAGGGTTTAGTTATGCTACAGCTATGTGAGAGTATGTGTGTATTTAGAAAAAAGTATGTCCAAAATACTTATTACGTATATTTAGATAGGTTGCTACTCAGGGTTTGATTATATTGTCGGTCAATTTAAATTTTCGGCGACATAAACACTTTTTAGATCTAATGGTACTTGCTGAACGGTGCAGGAAGGTTTGTAAACTTTAGGAACTCGCACTGGGCCAGCGTGGTGGACCAAATCTCCTTTGTGTACTCCCGGTATAATGACAATGTATTTTGCACACTTCGCTGATGTATTTTAGTCCCAATGTAACGGGGGCGAGCCTATTGTCATTATGCCGGGCACATTCTCCATCAATAAGGAGGAGATTTTAGAGTCATAGTCCACCACTCTGGCCCAGTGTGGAAGTTTACCAACTTTACACGCCATTCTATAGACGTGCAGGTTTCTTCACGATGTTTTCCTTCACAGTCATATAGCAAGTGGTAATCTCGGATAAAATGAGATTCACACACGAAACCCAGAGGTGCGAGCCGGGGTTTGAACCTGCACACTTTGATTGCAAGGCGTGCGTTCGGATACACATTATAAATAAAAATAGGTGATGAAAGTGATAAAGATGGCTATTCGATTTCAATTTCTGTAAAATTTACAGATTCGATATTGCAGTTTGATAATAATATCAGCTCTCATTGAGACCCCACCCTCGCCTGACATTTGACAGCTATTTAGGCGGGAGGCGAAGTGACAGCGCGTCGACTCGTTAGACGCCATGTTGGTTATGCTATGTTTTCGAATACGTAATTTTTTTTTTTAAACCATAGCCTTAAGTAGGTATATAAATAAATTTAAATTTATATCGCCAGCTAAAACATACCCATTGTATGGTTCCTAACTAATCAAAGTACCTACTATGGCTACCGTACAATGAACTGGGGGCGATCCCAGTTATACCCAGACTAGGGTAAATTCCAAAATTTTATTTCTCAACTTTAAGATAGATGTGTGCGTGATTTCACGTTCAAATTCGTCAGATACCTAGTCTATATAAGCCTTAAGACCTTTGACACCACCGACACTCCATTGTTTGTTCTAGTGATGCTACCGCCGGCGCCCGCGCATTGTCACACAGTACTCGGCTAGATCTAACAACTATTCCAACCGCTAGTCACTCATCACATTTAATTTTTATTATTTCATGATATAAAAAAAATACATTATAACGCCTGTATTCCCCAAAGGGGTAGGCAGAGGTGCACTGTAGTGCGCCCACACATCGCCGATGTATTTTGGTCCCAATGTAATAGGGGGCGAGCCTATTGCCATTATACCGGGCACATTCCCTCTCAATACGAGGGAGATTTGGGCCATAGTCCACCACGCTGGTCCAGTGCGGGTAGGTGAACTTCACACGCCTTTCTATAGACGTGCAGGTTTCCTCACGATGTTTTCACCATTCAGCAAGTGGTAATCATTGTTGAAAATGACATTCGCACATGAAAATTATCTCAGAGGTGCGGGCCTGGGATTTGAACTTGCACCCCTTACGTTCAAGGCGGGCGTTCTTGCCCGCGAGGCTACCACTGCTACCACTGCTGCTATTATTTCATTCTAATTTTTAATTAATTCTAATTAATTTTTTTATTACATACATACATCATCATACTGGTAGTCTGGAAGAAATTGCTATTAGCGATAAGACCGCCCAATTGTAGCTACTGTGTTTAGAAATAAGAATGTTGTATTATTTTATTTGTTTGGTGTGTACAATAAAGAGTACTCTATCTATCTATCTATACATCATCACGCCTGTATTCCCCGAAGGGGTAGGCAGAGGTGCACTGTAGTGCACCCACACTTCGCCCATGTATTTTGGTCCCAATGTAATAGGGGGCGAGCCTATTGCCATTATACCGGGCACATTCCCTCTTAATACGAGGGAGATTTGGGCCATAGTCCACCACGCTGGCCCAGTGCGGGGTGACTTCACACGCCTAGACGTGCAGGTTTCCTCACGATGTTTTCCTTCACCGTTGAAATTTTATTATGTTATTATTTTGTTATTCCTCTTACTATTATGCATGTTGTGGCACCTTTGTTATAATTGTGCATTTAGTTTTTAAATATTTGTATGTTATATTTATGCAAATGATAGGTAGATCCTATGTAGATGCTTAGTGAAGACAGATTATACCTATCTGTCCTGAATTCAGAGTTTGGGTACGTCCATAACTCTATTCAGCAGTGCAAACTACACTTATGAGGGGCGACTACCAATATACACAAAACAGAACAAGCAAATTTTACATAGGACTCGAGATATTACGAGTTATAGGTATACCCGATACTGATGCAAACGTCAAAGTATTGTTTCGGACTTCTGAAACATCCTATAAATAGTAGAGACGCTACTTAATATAGTTAACTGTATTATTACAATGGAGTTATAGCCACGATTTAGCTCCATTGTATAATCAATTTATAATTCATGTATTACATACTAGCTTCTCTCTGCGACTTCGCAGACTCCGATTATTAAACATAGTTATAAAGTATATATAGCAGTGGTAGCCGAGTGGTCGATCAAAGTGCAATCAAAGTGTGCAGGTTAAAATCCCGGCTCGCACCTTTGAGTTTCATGTGCGAATCTCATTTACATCCGAGATTACCACTTGCTATGAAACGGTGAAGGAAAACATCGTGAGAAAACCTGCACGTCAATAGAAAGCCGTGTGAAGTTCACCAACCCGCACTGGGCCTGCGTGGTGGACTTTAGCCCAAAAAATCTCGCTCGTATTGAGGGGGAGTGTGCCCGGTATAATGGCAATAGGCTCGCCCGCTATTACATTGGGACCAAAATACATCGGCGAAGTGTGGACGCACTGCAGTGCACCTCTGCCTATTTTTTAAGGTATAATATATATATATTTTTTAAGGTATAATGTATTGGCTTTGAGGGCAGTAGTAGCCTAGTCATTCTGATATAAGCAATAATAGGTACTGCAGAGTTTCATCCGTTTAGTAGATTTTGTGTGCAAGTGTAACAAACATCCATCCTCACAAACTTTCACGTTAATAATATTAGTATAAGAATATGAAATAGAATAGGTAGGTAAAAACAACAAATTAATGAACGGAAAATTGTTAGCGCAATCTTTAGATCGAACGCTTAATTAATATTTCAACCACGAAGATTTGACAATAGAGTTTGCAGCTAACAATTGTCGAAATTTCGACAATTCTTAAACCTTAGTCGTTTGGTTATTTTTTTTTAAATTCTTGTGAATAAATTAGGTCTTAGTAAAACACGATGATAACTAAACAAGACTTGTCTATTTTACCAAGACCTTTTTTGCATATTTTTTTAATATAATTTTTTTTACCATTGTCTTTGAAAAAAACCTGTCAAACATTATAAAATATTAACATTACACATACAATACACAAAATACTGCAAAACGGTGTAGGTAAGAACGAAAATATAATTACCTACGCGACGCGGAACCCAAAAAACTAATTACAATTCAGCAATAAAAGAAAACAATTGTCGAGTTTTTTATTTCTCGCGCTATTTAATAGTAATAAAGGCTTTACGACTTAATTAAAAACTGTTATGTTGTTATAACTACATAAAAGAAATAACCGCACGACATTATACGTTCAATAATTCATCAAACATGGCGGCCACGTCTATCAATATAATAATACTGTCAAACTTTAATTGAAATTCAGTACAAAAGCGCACCGCGATATTATTGATACATTACGACTCGCGAAAGAGCCATAGGCGCAATTTACAACTGAATCCGAATCCCCGCTAAACACACAGACAGGTTAAATCAATTGATACACATATCCCTTTCTGTCGCACGAAATTGCCATAAGTTAAAAGAAGATGGGAGATGTTGTGGCGCAATGAAAAGCAGCCGGTTAACGCCTACAAAACGGACTGGGAAGGGTAAAAAAGCTTGTATGTTCGGGGGCGTGTCCCCTCGTTGGAGCGAGGGGCGCAGTTGCACGGCATCCGCCGCCGGGAGCAGTGCTCGCGTCGCACGCGACTGACGTTTCAATCTGACAGTTGTGGTAATCACACGCGCCCTTTGCCTCAAAAGGAAATAGAACGACGGTAATTCCAATCCATTGTGACTGACTGTGAACTGTGGTAATCGATTCGTGAACATGGCATTCGAAGATCGCTGCAGTCCAAGCCAGGCTAATAGCCCAGGCCCCGTGTCAGGAAGAGTACCCGCACCTCACGCCGTAAACCCTATCAACTACTGCCCTCAAAGCCAATACACTTGTACGACCATCGACTCTCGGTTCGAAAGAAGCTCACCAAATATGGCCATCGTGAAAGTACAACCGAATTCTCCACCACCAAGCCCAAATCAAGATGAAATGGAGACTTTCCAGAATTACTATCGAGCAGAAACCCCAGATGTGAAACCGCAAATTAACCCAGAACAACAGAGATTTGATTTGGAGAAGTTGAGAAATCAGCGCGCTCAACCGTCGGCACCGATACCATTCTCTATAAGCAACATTCTTCATCCTGAATTTGGTTTAAATGCCATCAGAAAAACAAATAAAATCGAAGGACCGAAGCCTGTTGGACCTAACCATAGCATTCTGTACAAACCGTACGATTTGTCGAAACAAAACGATCACCAGAAATACAGTTTCGACTATTTGAAGACTAAAGATTCTGAATTCAGTTCATTACCGCCTCTAGGTGGTTTAAGGCAGACAGTTTCTCAGATTGGGGAGCAAATTCAGAAGGAAAAAGAGTTGCCTAAGGTAGTTGAGTCGCAGAAGAGGCCAGATTCAGCCAGTTCTGTGGTGTCTTCGACCTCAAGTGGAGCGCCTTCAACTTGCGGTAGCACGGACACGAATAGTCAGACTTCAGGCAACGCTTCATTATGGCCTGCATGGGTTTATTGCACAAGATATAGCGACAGACCCAGCTCAGGTGAGTTTTTTTTAAATAGTAATTGAATCCAACATTGATACATTATGCCGAACTGATTTTATTGTAAAATCGAGAAATAATTGCTTTTTCTGTCAGTCACAATGTAAACATGCCAATTAACACATCTGATATCACTACGTTTCTGAGATTTCTTTATTTTTTTCGATAAAATGAGGCTACCTTTTGTGTTTTTTTTATTGTGTTTGGTAAATATAATTAATTGGATCAAATTAACTCGCTACTTAGGTATAAATAAACCAAGGTTTTTTTTAAACGCCTTGTGTTGACTATGCTCTTGTTTTTATTGTGTTGTAAACCTTTACTTTACTGTCTGTTAAGAACGATATATTATAAAAAACATGGCATTAGGTACCTATACATATAAGTTTAGTAAAGCTTACGACGGAACTCGAGCTCAGCTGTTTTTTCTCCATTTAATAGCAAAATAACACGATGGAGAAGTAAATAGGATGTTAAATGCATAGAAAATGAGAAGTTTTTATCGTACGTAATAAGAAACAGAGTTTGTAGTCTCCGACGCAACGCGTTGATGTATTATTTGTCACCTTGAGGCTTATAAGCTTCCCGAACTATTCAACTTTTTTTGTTTGATTACAAAGCTGTAGTGGCGAGTCGGATTTGTATCACACGTTTGATACAAGACTAATCTTAAAAGATATATACTACTGCCCTGTTACCACAACCTGTCTTGCAACAATGTTTTAGTATTACTGTCAGTTTTCGACAGTTATCTCAAAAATGTGACAGTTACCATTGAAACAATACTTTAAGAGGTGGTGTTATCGCTCCTGTATCAAGTACTCAGACTCAGTTAAGAATTTAAGTTGGTTGACACTTTTGTCGAAGTGGTTGTGGTTGCCATTTTGGGATATGGTCGTTGCTTCTACTAGATAGTAGACGTAGATACATCTATGTGTCATCTGCAGCACATCGGGAATCGTGTCCTCGCCACCACGTTGACATTGGCAGAATCTCATTGGGCCAGACTCAATGGAGAGAGGCCATTAAAAAAAAACATTTGTCTTTGTGACAATTCATGACAATTCCAATTTTTCGACATACCAATGCGGTACGGTCGATTGTGACAGAACAAATTATGAGATTTGTCTATTTTGTCTTGATCTCTATTAATTACGAAAGTGGGAAAGCGACTCGATGCGAAATAAACCACAACTTAAGTCTTGTTCTCGACTCGTCTTATCACGTGGCAGATTAAACTTGAGATAACTAAACATTTTCATAAGAAACACATCCAAAACTGGCTTCATTATTCTAACTATTAATTTTCTGTTGTTATGTGACATATACGGGTATAATAGCGTAAATACCATAAACAAAACTTGAATGGAATAGGTACCTACGCTCGCTACGAATACCATGATGATTTTAAATTTCACATTCCGATTCGCTCCACCAATAAAATTTAAGCGCCAACCAAATAAATTCACACAAATATTATGACAATGACCGCCTCCCATCTTGTATTAATTAGAATATCATTAAAACTATATGAGCTGTGAAATAACCAGTGTTTTGGTATTAAAATGAGTGTTGACACGTCACGACAGATGTAGGATATATAATATATTAATATATTCAAAACATTTAGTATTGTTTGTTGATATTTTAATTTAGGGTCGATCGGCCGTGCCCTTTGTAAGTATTTTGTTTGTTACCCGTTACCACATAGGCTTCAAAGTCAAATATTTTTTATAGGCCTACGGGGGCACTTACAAATTGTTATTTTTCCCTTGTATGTTACCATTGGATTGAAAGGCCACCTCGACTGAGAAGATCTGGCACTATAAACTCAGTGTGAACACTAAGCAATAGAATTGTCGAACGACAATTATGTTTGTTAGTATGTCTTCGACAATTCTTCGCGCTTTAACCAACAATTGTCGAATAAGTATTTCAATTTTATAAAATATGTCCCAAAAACATCTACGAAGCGTTACAAACATAGATTATCGAATGGTCACAATAGGTAAGTAATTTTAAAATGTTTGCTGACTAAAATTATCTCCAGCTTTACAATTTCAAATGTCATCCTTTGTTCTTATGTCGCCGATGGAAGTTCTGACATTCTATGTAAATATATTTTTAACAAACTGTTTTTTTTAAGACTTTGACCCTAAGGTTAGGGGTTGAGAGGTCAAAATTATGAGAACCTTCAAAATTATACTTTCAATTTATTTCATAAACATTCTATGTTTACCAAAAATAATTGAAAATCGCTCCTCTATACCTACCCCTTCTAAGTACATGTCCTGAGGGCACCACTAGTGGTCCAATTAGATCCCCCTCTCATTCAAAATTATACCTAATTAAGAGCACGTCTAGTAGTTTAAGTGTAGACCGATTCACTGAACCAGATGTTGGCGGCTTCGATTCTCGTCAGCGGAAAATTATGAAAATGGCCTTATCTTAATTTTTTCAGGTCTGGGTGTAACTGGGATCGCCCCTAGTCCATTGTGTGGTACCCATAGTACAAGCCTTGCTTAGTTTGGGATCATACGATGATAGGGTTGCCAACTTTTTTTGACAAAAAAAGCGTATAAAATAGGAATATAGCGGATAGGAAAAAAAATGTTTTTATTGCTTTAAAAACGTATTTTTGTGTGCTTTTAGCACATGCTAACAATTCTTTGCTATATTTAAATGTTTCAAAGCTTGTTTGAAAATCAAACTCACCACACACGAGACCACATCTGACATCTAACATTTCGTTTAGTAATTATAAATCGTTTCCATCATCCGTTTTCACTTGTACCTACCGTTAAATAGTTAAAAAATACATCATCACGCCTGTATTCCCCGAAGGGGTAGGCAGAGGTGCACTGTAGTGCGCCCACACTTCGCCGATGTATTTTGGTCCCAATGTAATAGGGGGCGAGCCTATTGCCATTATACCGGGCACATTCCCCCTCAATACGAGGGAGATTTGGGCCATAGTCCACCACGCTGGCCCAGTGTGAAGTGGGGTTGGTGAACTTCACACGTCTTTATATAGACGTGCAGGTTTCCTCACGATGTTTTCCTTCACCGTTCAGCAAGTGGTAATCATTGTTGAAAATGACATTCGCACATGAAAATTATCTCAGAGGTGCGGGCCTGGGATTTGAACTTGCACCCCTTACGTTCAAGGCGGGCGTTCTTGCCCGCGAGGCTACCACTGCCTCTAATAGTTAAGTACTTACAATAAGTATTTGGTTTTACGCATCACAGTAAAGGTTGGAAATAAAGTATTTTCACATACTTTTTTGGGATGCAAAAGTATAAAGTATAATTACCAAAAATAAAGTAGGATACTTTAATATAAATTATAGTTGGCAACCCTATACGATGAGTATGTGTTGTTTTGTGATATTTATTATATCAGCAAGTAATATGTGAAGTGACTCGCCATGCTGAGCAATATTAAGTTCTTTCTCCGTCTTTTGAGCTGGGTCTTGTGCAAAGTATACAAAATGGCGCTTAAATTAATTCGCTTTTTAACAGTCAATATGTATTAAGTGTGTACGGAGCCTTCGGTGCGCTCGTCCGACTAGCACTTGACCGGATTTTAATATTAAACAAATATATTTTTTGTAATATTAGTATCTGTTACCAATAAGAACTCTAATTGGCTTTTCGCAATAAGCGTCTAATAGGTATCTACCTAACAACAACAACACAATATTTCATATCTTTGATTAGACCACACACGTCTTATGGACCATAAATAATAAATTTACTCAACAAAAAATATCGGTATTCGATATCTTATAGTTATATTGTAACTACTTAAAATAACCACAACTAAGTATTAAAATAACAGGTATTGCTATTTTATTGACACTAGGTACATAAAAAAAGTTGGAACGTAAATATTATCATTATTTAAAAAACGGAGCTTTTGACAACGCAATTGGACGTAATTACGCAATAACCAGTTATCTGGTTGCAATGCGGTCTTTTGAATTTCGACTCTATTTTTAGGTCGTAAAGGTTTAAATTGAACTATAATGTTATTTTGGTTGACATTTTTTTAATACTTATGGACTACTAGAAGACGGTAATCAATTATATTATTAAAGTTACATCGTTAACCTTAAAGCTTACGCAATAAAGTTCACAATAAAAATAAAATATTTTCGCACATTGTCACTTCCTTTGTTTTCCTTATTAGGCAATTATTCAGTTTGCACCTGCAAAACTACAACAATAGCATTATTGCCGTCGAAATAAGAACGAGAATCGATTGATGTGTTATTATAGCGGTGAATTATTAATTATGTTCGTTAAACAGGTGGTAATGTAATAATTTAGCTTCAATTATTTCGCGCGCTTCTATTTTTTTTTTTTGCGTGGCCGCCATTTTGTAAAACGTAATGGCGGCACGCCCAGTGGCAGATAAAGCTGTGTCTATGGTGAAAGAAAAATAAGGGTCGAATTGAGAACCTCTTCCTTTTTAAAGTCGGTTAAAAATATTAGCAAAGCGACTAGGGCAGATTGGTATACTGATTAGCGTGGGCAGGTCGGCTGACTGCACTGGGTGATTGCGGGTTTACCTAATTGCGGCCCTCGAAGAAAAAAAAATACTTTTCAACAAAAACGTCATCGAAGATGCAAGCGAATTTTCACGAGTCAAGCGTGGCTTTTAACAAAGAAATTCAATCTTTATGCTTGTTATTACAGAGTTCTTTCGTATTGGTGGAAGATTTGACGCGCCATCTATTCGTGGGCTATGGCCCAAAAACCTCCCTCGTATTTAGGGAGAATGTGCCCGGTATAATGGCAATAGGCTCGCCTCATATTACATTGGGACCAAAATACATCGGCGAAGTGTGGCTGTACTTCAATTCACCTCTGGCTACCCCTCCATATAATATTATATTGTCGATAGTGTCGAGCTAAGCGTGTTGCTCCCTCGCTCAGCTTCGGAGACAATAAGCACGCAGCCTTACAGCGATTAAACTATTAACAAACAATCGTTAGTTTTTTAAACCAACTGTCGATTCTCGGAAGGCAGTTAAACAAGTCTATCATTGCACTGCTGCTAATGGGAGCAAGGCAGTGATGCGTACTACGAACCATCCAGTGGTCCCGTATCTGGTATCCTTAGGCGAATTAACAACTGGACGCGCCTATATTGGGCGTACCTCAGAATTAGCACACGGTATTAAGTCGGTTTCTTATTTGAAATAAACCCTTGCTAATATAATAGTGTGGACGCGTCTTTGTTAGTAGTAAGGATGGCTTTTGTTAGTAGACCGGACGGTTTTTCATGTTATGGCGGTTTTCGGTTAGTTATGTGTACGGCTTTTTTGAAGTAACGGGGATAACTTCTTATTAGTAGTATGGACAGCATATTGTTAGTAGTACGCATGGCACTTTGTTAGCAGTACGGGTGGCTTCTGTTGGTAGTATGGGCGGCATTTGGTTAGTATGTGTATGGATTTTCAAAGTAATGCAGACGGCATCTTGTTAGTAGCGTGAACAGCTTTTTTTTTAATAGTTCAAACGGATTTTGTTACTAGTGAGGGCGGTTTTGTGTTAGTTACATGTACAGCTTTTTCGAAGTAGCGTGGATGATTTCTTGTTAGTAGTGTGGTCGGCATTTAGTCAGTTATGTGTGCGGCTATTGGGTAGTAGCGTAGAAGGCATTTTGTTAGTAGCACGGACGGATTTTGTTAGCAGTACGGGTGATGTTAGTAGTACGAACGACTTGTAAGTAGTGCGGATAAATCTTTGTTAGTAGCGTGAACTGCTCACTGTTTATTTACAGAAAAATATTATGTTAGCGAATACATCGTCTTGTCTATATCTCCATCTTGTAAATTAGACTAGGCGTATTCCCTTTAGCCCCTACTACTAAGCTAAAAGCTAGAAGTGGGTTCAGATGAATAGTTTAATTGTGAGAGTAGGAATCAAACCTGAAACCTTACGAGGGCGGCCTCTCTTACCACTAGGCTATAGACGCTTATATATAGTTTCTAGGTTTTGTATACGGAACCCTAAAACGAGTACATTACCATTGGATTGTACCCACACACGTTACTACCAAATAGGGTTTGTAATCGAATTACAACGGTCTTAAACCAGTTTTGTATTCCTTATTGTAACTGTAATACTTGTAATTAAACAGGGCAGTAGCAGTGGTAGCCGAGTGGTCGAACGCACGCCTTGCAATCAAAGTGTGCAGGTTCAAACCCCGGCTCGCACCTTTGGAATTTATGTGCGAATCTCATTTTCATCCGAAATTATCAATTGCTATAAAACGGTGAAGGAAAACATGAGGTAACCTGCACGCCTGAGTAACTTGACTAGTTTTCGATAGATGTGTGAAGCCTGCCAACCCGTACCGGGCCAGCATGGTGCACTATGGCCCGAATCCCCCTCGCATTGAGGGGAGGCTCGTGCCCAGCAGTAGGACGTTAAAAGGGCTGTAGTAGTTGTATAAATCGTCGGTTGACAGGAGAAACTCGTTAAGCAACAAAATAAAAAAAACAGCCAAGTGCGAGCTGGAATCGCGCACCGAGGCTTCCGTACCTAAACTGTGAAAGCACCGAGCATTACTCTAACGAAAAGATTCTAACGATTCTTTGCCAATGGGAAGTACCCTATAGGTTTTTGATTCCCGTGCAAATGTACTGAAAATGCAAGATAATCCGCCGTATCTTTTGATTGCGTTAACCTAGAAGTTTGAATTTTAGGGCATCAAAAGACCGCAGCCATAAGTCTCTGTTATAAATTTCAACTTGACACCTTCACGCGTTTCTGAGAAAACCGGCCAAGTGCGAGTCGGACTTGCGCATAAAGGGTTCCGTACCATTATCTATAAAAACGGCAAATAAATCACGTTTGTTGTATGGGAGCCCCCTGAATACTTATTTTATTCTGTTTATATTAATATTTGTTGTTATAGCAGCAACAGAAATACATCATCTGTGAAAATGTCAACTCTGTAACTATCACGGTTCATGAGTTACAGCCTGGTGACAGACGGACGCACGGACGGACGATGAAGTCTCGGTGATAGGGTTCCCGTTTTACCCTTTGGGTACGGAACCCTAAAAACCTATCATGGCTTCGATTATGCGATAATTTGGCCCCTGGTCTGGGTATAACTGGGATCGCCCCCAGTCCATACGGTACTACAATAGGTACTACATAGTACAAGCTTTGCTTAGTTTGGGATCATACGATGAGTATGTGTTGTCTGAAGAGATTTATTGAAGTGAAGCAACGTATCTCTGTATGGGTGACTGCCGGCTTACTACCTATTATGCAAGTGTGTGTGAGATAGACTTATACATACAAGCGATCTTACAAAGGTTGCTTCACTTTTTGTTCAGCAAGATTTCTTCTGACCCTTTCAATACGTTCTCAAAGTAAGGTAGCCTTATTTCTGTTTCTAACTCCTTGACATACGGTTAAAAATGCGATGGCTCAACGAAAAACAAAATGAAAATGTCTACACTAAAACTCAAATTTTGGATAAGTATGACAAAAATGTCGAAGTACATTTATAAACACAAGTGCTTTACACAATTTACAATTATTTATTTTCACTCTTCGCATTTGTAAGGTCACTGGACCGATTGACTCTTTAACTACAAAAAAATATCAGCTATGTCTTCGAAATACATGACTCTAGTGTAATTGTATTTTTTTTTTAATATTACTAATATTCATTTAACGAAACTATTTACTATAATGTAAAAATTAACATTTAAAATAAATGAATTACTATAACTTTTTACATTGATATCTAAAAAACAAAAAAAAAAATTAAAAAGATAAAAAAAAATTAAAAAAAATAATAATTAAAATCATACCTTGGCTTTCCCACTGCAGAGCTAAGGCCTCCCCTCCCTTTTTCCACTCGTTTCTCAGCCAACCGGGGCCACTCCTGTAAAAAGACCCAAAAAGAGTTTTTTTTTAAAATAGCGTATTGAATATCCCACTGCTGGGCAAAGGCCACCTCCTTACATCTCCACATGTGTCATGTCTGTAGGGGGTTTGGACCATAGTCCACTATAATTCACGTCCACCGTTCTGGGGGTGAAGTCTGTAAACACTATCATTGTGGTTTTGCTATGACTTCATATTTTAAGGCACGAAAACAACATCTTTTATCAAGGGTAGCTAGAATATAACTAGTCCAATGGCTTCAAGGAGACAATGTCTAATGTCTCCATCGGTAGTATTTTATCTACCATTGATAAAACATGTTGTTTTCGGGCCCTTAAACATGAAGTCATAGAAAAACCACAACGATAGTGTTTACAGACTTCCACCGCTGAGCGTATGCGGCTAAACCACCACCTCCACCATTACCTAAGTATTGTTGTTTTAATAGTTAATGTAAATTTTTGACAGATGTTTACCGAGTTAACTGTCAAAAATAAATGTAATATTAAAAAATTTGCTGCAAGACAGGTGACAGTAAGGAAGCAGGTTAATATTTAAGTTTGCAAAATATACAAAACCGCAGCACTGTTGTGCGCGAGTGTACCGGCGCGGGCGCACATTCAATGTCCCTTAATTAACGCCGCGCTTCCCGTTACTGACAATTGGCGTTACAAGGAAAGTAGTGATGCGCTTTTAGATAATCGATTGAGATTTTATCGATTAAAAAAAAAATACATTGCCGATGTATGTAAAATATAATACTTTGCCGATGTATTTTGGTCCCAATGTAATAGGGGGCGAGGCTATTGCCATTATACCGGTCACATTCACCTTCAATACTAAGGAGATTTGGGCCATAGTCCACCATGCTGGCCCAGTGCGGGTTGGTGAACTTCACACGCCTTTCTATTGATATGCAACTGACTTTCTCAAAATTTACTTTTAACGTTTATAGATTTAAAATCTTTATTGTTAAACTTTGATAAAGTTTACTTTGAGTACCAACATGGTAAAATTACCGCCCTAGAAAGCTCCCCACACACTGGAGCGTTAAATGCAGCGCGTCAATATATTTACGAATACCAAAACTTAACTGTATAGACTCATAGAAAAAGGTTCATTCCTCCTCCGGTAAAGCTGTAAAGGCCACCTCACGGCCAACAGCGTAGTCCATTAAAAAAAAATCATTCAATTCATGTTTCTTTATTCAAAGATATGGGGGGTAGATGGAAGGAGTGGCATCTAGGTATTGAAAAAGTGTACGTCGAAATGAAATGGTTACCAGTTCAACAAACTTCTACAATGGCGCTGGTGTCGACAGGGTGTATGGTGTGAATATAGCAATTGTGGATAAACTGAAGTATGCCGAGTACACAATTGCTATATTCACACCGTATACCCTGTCGACACTAGCGCCATTGTGAAGTTTTTTGAACTTGTAATTTTTTTTTCGACGGATACTTTTTCTATTTTTTCCCATAGGACATTGCACTCCTCCTATCTACCCTCCATACTCAAAAAATTAAATAGACAGCGCGAGCAAATTTGACACGTCGGGGCGTGATTTTTACCTTAGCAATCTTTTTTTTTTGTATATTATCCACCAAGATAATAAAACGGAGATGACATATCCAGCCCGCGCTGCGGTAAATTTTTCTGGTTTATCTGACTCCGCCATTGTTGTTTTCCCATATAGTTGCTGTACTACAGGTACATAAGATAACAACAATGGCGGAATAATTGCCGCAGAGCCATACGAAGAGTAGAGTCGTTATGGGTACTTTCGTCACTCTATACTCTATGATATTAACACTTTGTTCGTTTTGGTATTGGTATGAAGTTAACGCGCGAATTTAGACGCTTCAATGTGCGAGAGGCGTCAAGTTGTTTGCTTGTATGTAAGTTGGACAAACTAGAACACTTATAAAATAAGTGACCAATCATCTTTTTTATCAAACTCCATAATAACTTGATTCTTGATGGCAGGTTATTTAATCAATTATCAAGTTTCAATACAAGTTTTATATAGAGACATTGAGACAATCCAATTGATAGCAATCATACCACCACGCCTATTACTCTAAAGGGGTTGACAGTTGTATACATTAGAACTATGGTTCTAAGTATGGACGGCTATTTGATAGAAGCGACACTTGTGGGCGATATTGACTTGTATATTTAGAATCAGCGAATTTGTCTGCATCGAATGGGTATGTTCTCCTGTAAAGTAAAAAAACAATGTCGCTTAGGTCGAATAGCGTTTTACCCCTCGATATAATAATAAATGAAATGACGGCGTAGTGAAGTAAATTCGAGGGTTTCCCCTACGTCTTGAGTACTTTTGTGTCTATTGGCATGATAGAAGGAGAAATGAGTAGACTCTCCTCTTAAAGAAGGTAGGCAGAACTACACTGCGGTGCACCCACATTTCGCTATTATATTTTGGTCCCAATGTAATAGGGCCCCCTATAGATCCTATTGCCATTATCTATCTATCTATCTATCAGCCAGGGTCGTCCACTGCTGGACATAGGCCTCCCCCATAGATCGCCACAAATTACGGCCCTGGGCTTTATGCGCCCACCGACTCCCAGCGACCCTGATGAGGTCGTCCGTCCACCTGGTCGGTGGTCGTCCCACATTCCGCTTCCCTGTTCGTGGCCGCCACTCTAGGACTTTGATGCCCCAACGGCCATCCGTTCTCCGGGCAATGTGTCCGGCCCATTGCCACTTCAAACGTGCAACCCTGCGAGCTATGTCTGTTACCTTGGTTCTTCTGCGGATGTCCTCATTTCCGGGCACATTTCCTCTCAACACGAGGGAGATTTCGGCCATAGTCCTGTGCTAGTTTGTCAACTTCACACACCTTTCTATAGACGTGCAGGTTTCCTCACGATATTTGCCTGCACCGTTGAGCATGTGGTAATTGATACCAATTTTAATGATATAGAAAATTAAATTCGAAAATCTCAACGTTGGGGCCCGGGATTTGAACTTGCACCTATTTCATTCAAGGCAGGCATTCTACAAACGGCGTCCTAATAAGGCATTACTGCCATCTTTATACCATTTTGGAGATACAAGAGTAATGGCTCATTTATCGATAACATTATCTATGCTCATCAGTCGAGGCGCATCACTAACAAACAATACATCTTTAGTTTTAATGGGGGGCTTTTATGGTAGCTGATAAAGGGCTATAACAAATGCCATGAGTATCATGGGAAAGGGATATTCGATCAGCGTTTTTTTAAGGACCAAACTAGTTATGCTCTGCGAGTTAAACCGACTTCAAAAAAGATTGTTCAGCCATATTATTCTGCATCTTTTTAGGGTTCCGTACCCAAAGGGTAAAACGGGAACCCTTTATCTAAGACTTCGCTGTCCGTCCGTCCGTCTGTCCGTCTGTCACCAGGCTGTATCTCATGAACCATGATAGTTAGAGAGTTGAAATTTTTACAGATGATTTATTTCTGTTCCCGCTATAGGTAACAACAGATACTAAAATACAGAATGAAATAAATATTTAAGGGGGCTCCCATACAACAAACGTGATTTTTTTGCCGTTTTTATATGTAAAGGTATGGAACCCTTCGTGCGCGAGTCCGACTCGCACTTGGCCGGTTTTTTTTAATTTTTTACTATCTGTGCCCGCGATTTGTTTGCTTATTTTGTTTCATTTTTTTACTCTCTCCCTTTCTGGTGTATAATAAACAGTATTCTATCTATCTAGTCAAAGTTGTTACAACTAAACTGCTAACCAGTCTTTACAACTCAGACTTTTTACAGTTTCATACGGAGTCAATTCTCCTAAATTATCGATAAACATGTCCCATCACTATTACACGGTTTATCGATAGATTTAATCACATCACTACGCTACTAAGAAGAGCCCACCGCGATACGTGCTTTTTTGTCAAGGAACGGAATCCGATAATAACTTGATTTCAACCGTGGTATGGTCCCATACGATTGCAAGAACAATAAAAATTGTCCCAATGTCGCAATAGTAGGTGGATTCAATTTAGAAAATCAAACTTTATTGCCACGAACGAAATATCTTTTCAGAATGACAGCTGTTATTACAATACAGACAATATTATTATGCATACTGAAATAGTACTTCTATCATTGAGATATGGTTTAATTTTGTCCCGATATTTAAGCCCCGGGATATATTTGGTCAGTAGCAAAACGAACTCTGTGTGTGATAAAAGCCTCGCTACCACGCTGCAAAATTTGCATTCATCATCATCACGCCTGTATTCCTCGAAGGGGTGGGCTGGTGTGCACTGCAGTGCAACAACACTACACCGATATATTTTGGTCCCAATGCAATAGGGGGCAAGCCTATTGCCGTTATACCGGGCACATTCCCCTTCAACGAGGGAGATTTGAGCCATAGTCCATCACGCTGGCTCAGTACGGGTTGGTGAACTTCACACGCCTTTCTATAGACGTGCAGGTTTCGATGTTTTCCTTCACCATTCAGCAAGTAGTAATCATTATTGAAAATTACATTCGCTCATGTAAATCTTAGACGTGCGGGCCCGGGATTGCAACTTACACTCCTACCTAAAGTACATACATACATATACTCACGCCTGTATCCCATGGGGGTAGGCAGAGACTACCGTTTGCCACACGCTACGATCCCGACATACCTCTTTCGCTTCATCCACAGTCATACATCTGTTCATGCACTTCCGTCGGTTTAGGGTGCTACAGACTTGACCTTTCTGGAAGAGACCGTTAATCTGGTCGTGAAAGGTCCTCCTCGGGCGCCCTCTTCCGACATTTCCACTCCGACGTTTGCCTGGTATATTTCTTTCGTCAGTCTACTTTCATTCATCCTCTCTACATGGCCAAACCACCTCAACATACTTTTCTCAATCTTAGTCACCACATCATCCTTCAGCTTACATTCATCTCGTATCTTGCTATTCCTCAACCGGTCAGGAATGGTGACACCACACATACTCCGTAAGGAACGCATTTCCACCGTATTCACCGTATACCAAAAGTAATATTGCTTTAAAACGTTGTTGCATGAGGTATTGATAATAAAACCTTTTTTTCTCTAAACAATGTTTAAAACATCAAAGTTAGGATCTATTATTATTCAGTGCGCGTGTACCGGACAATCAATATTAACATTTGCAAACGAAATACGACCGTATTACACTAATACTAAAGCCCAAATCCCTTTGAGATTTCAACAAAGGATTAACATGCAAACAAAAATGTATTTTGCAAGAACGCAGTAGAGTCAAGTTTGCTTTGGTGTGTTTTGAGATTTTTCAACGCTTTGATTTTAAGAGTAGATAGCACAAAGAGGGTGTTGAAGGTTATTGAAAAGATTTGAAGAGGGCTTCGGCTGGTTGCTGGTTCGATTCCCGCTAGTGGCAAATTTCAGATATGTCTTTTAGGAACCTTATCTTATCAGCTCTTAAAGTATTGTTGTTTCAATATTAACTATCAGTTTATGTACAAGTAATGGTAGCCGAGTGGTCGAAGTGTGCAGGTTCAAACCCCGGCCCGCACCTCTGGGATTTATGTACGAATCTCATTTTCATCCGAGATTGTCACTTGCTATGAAACGGTGAAGAAAAACATCGTGAGGAAACGAGCACGTCTGAGGGAACTTGACTAGTTTTCGATAGATGTGTGAAGTCTGCCAACCCGCACTGGGCCAGCGTGGTGGACTATGGCCTGAATCCTCCATACACTGATGGGAGGCCCGTGCCCAGCAGTGGGACGTTAAAAGGGCTAATACATAAAAATCGAACAATTAAAGTAAAGCAAAATCTGTAAGTGTGTGTGTGTGTATTGTTTGTGTGAGAAAGTAAAGCAAAGTGTGTTTTAGTGTGTGTGTGTATTGTTTGTGTGAGAAAATAAGAGTGCACGTTTGAGGCTTGCAAGTCTGTAAGTATTATTATTTGTATAGATTAGGAAATCTTTTACTGAACATTTTGTAAGGAAAGTACTCCACAGTGCAGAGTTGAGTAACGTCTTTTTTTATCTTATTTGCAGATTGTTCGACTAACAATTCAATTTTGAAGTAGTGTTTAACCAATTTGTAGGTACGTTATATAAAGTTTTTATCAGTTTTGTAAGAATAGCCGCAGTTGAATTGGTTGAACTGTGAAAATTGCTTTGTATAGAAAATTCGTTTTTGCAATAACTTGGTTAGACATTTTGTTATGTTAAGACTGAGTAAAAGGAAACTAGTTTGTGTAAAAAACATATTTTAAGTAGATTTAAGCGCCGGTATTCTGAGTTTATGTAAAATTGGCCCCAATCCATTATATGTTACAAAGTACTAGCTTTGCTTAATTTGGGACCATACGGTGAGTCTGGCGATAGACATATAGATAGAGTAATCTTCATAGTACACCAAATAGAGAGAGAGAGAGAGAGAGTGAGACAGAGAGACAGAGAGACAGAGAGACAGAGAGAAATACGAAACAAAATAACAAACAAACTAAAAACATTTCTAGGTCTAAATAACAGTCTAAATTAATCGCGATTTACATTTTCAAGAAAAAAAATTTCTAATTGGAACGTCCTCCTTTTTATGATGTCGGTTAAACCGTCAATTTATTTCATTCGCTCCAGTGTGTTGTGGGTCTATAATGTCCGCTAGGGCTGTCCGGAATGTTAATGGCTCAAGTTAGGGGTGTCGCGACGAGCATCATGTCTATGGTTGCGTTTAATTTGTTTAGTTCATTTGTGGGTTGTTAAGGGTTGATGTATAAGTCTATAATGGGGGTCCTGAATACGTAAATCAAAGTGTATAAGTACCTTTTTAACCGACTACGGCGAAAACAAAAGGAAGGGTTATGATTTTAGCAGTCTATGTATGTATGTTTCAATTTACTGAATGATTCTGATTCTTCTGATTTTTTTTAGTTTTTCAAACTTTTTCTTGTTGGTTTTATGTTTATAAGTAGTAGTTGATAGCCGGCGTGTGCTTACTACGATAGCAAAAGGAAATACATTTTGTTATTTTAGTGGTGTTAAACTAACTTCAAATTATGGCATTTCTAATGAAAGTGTTTTTGATAGTGTCGTAGTCTTTTTTTTAAATTGTTTCTACCTATGTCCGTTATAGACTTTGAAATCATCCAACCGATTTGCCCCAAGCCGGTTTCAATATAGAGGCAATAATGCGATGATGGTTTTAGACCACTAAAACAATGCATTAGGCACATTCGGTACATTTATCGTAGCGGCACACGCCGGGTATCCGATACTAAGTTATAAAAATGCTTTTATAAAAGCATTTAAACTTTTTTTAATAACTATTAGATGAGAAATAACAAAGGCAATTACTTACCTGCTGATGTACAAAACTACTTGCTTACTGTAAATTAATAAACACTTATACAAAACTATATGTTACACTAAATACTCTTTATATTACAATCGCCAGAAAAAAAAACAAATTTTAAAAAGCCACCGCGCGCTAAAATGCCCCGCGAACCATTTTCCAGGAGAGATGGCGGCGTTCGAAAATGGCGGACGCCTTTTTCAACACAGCAGTGGCGAAGGCATTTCCCCGTTTAGCCAACATCGCACCTCGTTACAGAAAATACAGGCATTTTCCCTTGTTTAATTAAAAACACGAATAAAAAAATTTACTGGCCGTTATCTGGTTGATAAATGGCCGCACCGTTTGAAAGTTTAACTGGAAAATAAACTTTATTTTGTGTACGATAGATACAGTATTCGTGGGGGGATTAAACGGGAGTCGCTCACAAAAGATCGACGGTTAATGATTTCCTGTTCTATTCCTGATGCGATAAAATTCAATTTTGATTGGAACAGCTATTGTTTCGATTGGGTTGTGCATAGAAAAACTTGTGTCATAATGAAAAAAAAACCTTTAAAATAGTTTTCAAGTAGTTAATAGCAAGTGCAAATTCAATATATACACATTATAAATAAAACATGGGCGAAGAACGTGATATATATGGCGGATCCATAGAAAATATAAACAGTTTTGAATTATTCCAAATTCAAATAAAAATGTGACATGGTGTAAATTCAAAATTGTAGTTCTATAAAAAAAGTTATTTAAAAAAATAAAGTGTCATTTTTTAAACGAATTAAATTTCAAAAATAAATTCGAACTAGGTACAGGAAGGCACAAAAGTGTTTATACGTAGTCCGACGATAGTAAGTTTAACACGAGAAATTTATAGTTGAGCCAGTTAGATCTTTTTCAGCTGATAGCAGCCTGATTTAACGTCACTGTGGATTCCTATGTGGGTTAACAAATGGTCCTTTATCCGTTGCTAATGTTTTATTTAACTTTACAACAGAATTTGGAAGTATGCCCGAGCTGCTAAAAGACTAATAGTTTTTAATTAAAATAAAAAAACTTGCCAAGTGCGAGTTGGACTCACGCACAAAGGGTTTCGTACAAACCAGTTGGTATATCAATAGATCGTCCATCCTCAATTGAGTCTTGAATATTATTAACAAAAATGTAAAAACCAGTTTTTTCTGGAGGGCTCTTAACAAACATATAGAGGAAAACCAAGTGATCCTATGAGCGTTCCTACTTTATTTAAATGAACCTTAAAAAAAATGAATATCGGGTTCATTTACCAACCAACCACTTTCCAGCAAACTCTCATTAAAACTATCACAAGTAGTATTTTAAAAAATGTGTAAAATTTTCACAAAAAAATGCTATTATAACCTACCCTACAAAACTATATTATATCGCCCAATCGTAGACTCGTTCAGACATAGCCATTATCCGCGTATAAATTGAAGCTTGCAATTTCAATTAGAACAGATACCGCATCTCAAAAGCGGCCGCTTAAAAAAATGCTGTCTTTATTTGATTGATCAGTTCATCCGGTTTCGTAGTACAATTTTTTTATATGTTATGTTAGGTATAGGTAAAGGCCAATCTGGCAGCTCAGTTCACTCAAACGCCCGCGAGAAAGCACGTGCGTCTACACAAGACTTACAACAAATTATGACACACAAGTCCCTCTCTCACTTTCGAAATACCGACTAGAGAAAGAGATATTAAGGCTTAGTCTAGCGCTAACACAGGCCGCTCCACTCACTGAACCGGGCGGTTGCGGATTTGATTCCCGTTAGGGGCAAATTTCATAAATTGCATTTTCGTAATTGCTTTGGTCTGGTAATTGGGATCGCCCCCAGTCCATTGTATGGTACCCATAGTATAAGATTTGCTGAGTTTGGGATCATACGATGGGTATGTGTTGTCTGCATATTTATGTTTTATTATTTATTTAATAGATGTAACTCACATTTTTTTATGACTGACTGTGCTACGAATGCTGAAGTCTAAACAGTGCTACATGAGTTCATGGATCCTAATAAATTATATTTTATCACGCACGAAGGTGGCAAATAGAACTTCAGTTAGTTAACACCTTTGCGCGTGACTGTACCGGCGCGGCGGCGGCCATGTTGTTATGCCAACTTTTTTGTGATTTATTGCTAAAGGAAATTAGTCTTGGCATCACTATTTCCATATTTTCAATAAGGGAAAGGTTTCAAAATACATTTAATATAATAATAAATAATTTGACGAGTGTCAATATTTTCTTTTGATTCATCCGCCATCTTTATCACTGTCATTATCAATTTTTATTTATAATGTGTATTTATTGAATTTGTCCTTGCTATTAATTACTTGACATTGGCGAAATACCCGCGCTAGTCGCAGGTGAAGCCATTCCTCATCTTATTCCATTAAATTTCATCATTTCACTCATTTCGTAAAAAAATAAAAAATAATTTGACACTTGAGAATTAATAAGTAATTATTTTGGGTTTGGGATATCCGGTACTGGATATTCTATATCCGATATTGATTTATCAGAAAATATTATTATACGATACCTTGATATTATACCTTTTAGAGACATATTTTTATTTACATAGAATAAATTTTCAAAACAAAAAATCTAATGCATTCGTTCGCCGCCATAATTCACGCCTCCATCTTGTTAATTTAATTTATACAAAATGGCGTCAATGATATAACATCTGTTATGGTGATCCCGTATCATTAGGGTCCATTAAATTGTTATTTAAGACAATTACGAACCCTCCGCGGGACCCGTACGTACAGTCACGCCCACTTTTATGAGTTTATAGATTTTAATTGAATTTTTGCGTTTAACAAATGGCGGGGGAACCAGTTGTTATTATGCCATAACAAACAATTAAATAGTAGATTGCTATTTGCGCAAATAAAGCAGGCTGCCCAATGATTACAGGATTAACGGAAAGGGATTTGAACTAGCAGAAAGGTTACAGGCCCACAAGTTCCCTCACACTATCTTTGTGGAGTTGCCATGACTTCATTTGACAACATATTTTATCAACCTCAAACAGACACCGATCTCGCCGGCGAGGTCGAGGAACCCTCTCTTCCGCTCGTAGGTGCATCTTTGCACCTAGGAGCGCAGTCACTACCTCTCCCCTCACGGTAACTGCCCAAGCCGAGGTCGTGCCCTCTGTGGCGCCCTTGAGCTAGTTGCCACCCCTTTCCGCCCTTAAGGCCTTGGTTGGAGTGCACTCTGCGAAAGGGACATCTCACCCAAAGGGTAAAACGGGAACCCTATTACTAAGACTTCGCTGTCCGTCCGTCCGCCCGTCCGTCTGTCGCCAGGCTGTATCTCTTGAACCGTGATAGTTGCACAGTTGAAATTTTCACAGATGATGTTTTTCTGTTACCGCTATAACAACAAATACTAAAAAAAACATTTTTATAGATAATGGTATGGAACCCTTCGCGCGCGAGTCCGACTCGCACTTGGCCGGTTTTTACTGAATGTAATATTAAAAACATTGTTGCAAGATATGTGTTAGTAAAGGGTCAGGGCCGTAAGTCTTCTAACACAATTGGTGTAATGGCAAAAGGCTCAAAATCAAAATATATTAGCAAAGTGTGGGTGCACTGTAGTGGACCTTTATCTACCCCTTCAGGGTGATGATGCAATGTGTTTACTTCTAGCATTTTATTAATAGCATTTTTTTGTTGTCATCAGGCCCCAGAAGCAGAAGAATGAAGAAGACTATGTCTACTCAAGAAGAGAAGAGACCAAGAACTGCTTTTAGCGCCGCACAACTTGCTAGACTTAAGGTACCTACTTAATTCTTATTTACACCCCTGACTGACTCCCCTTACTGACCCCCCTCTATTCTTGGCTTCTTAATGAATCCCCTGAGTTAATGTTTACTGTAGGTTGAAGCCACTGGACTGTCGATCCTCGTGCGATAATATTTTTACCAATATACCAAAAAGTCGCAGAAAACCAGGGGTAGCCTAGTTGCTAAGACAAATAGTCTTTCTCCCCTCCATATGATCCTTGTCTAGTTGATAAAACTCTATATTTCTTCAACAGAATGAGTTCCTTGAAAACCGATACCTTACCGAGCGTCGGAGGCAGAGCCTGGCTGCGGAGCTGGGTTTAGCCGAAGCCCAGATCAAGATCTGGTTCCAGAACAAACGAGCCAAGCTAAAGAAGGCCACAGGCCAGAGGAACCCACTAGCCCTGCAGCTGATGGCTCAGGGCCTATACAACCATAGCACCGTGACCGAAAGCGATGACGAAGAAGAGATTAATGTTACATAAGAATGGTATTTACGAGGTTCTTTTAACGTCCCACTGCTGGGCACTGGCCTCAATGCGAGGGGGATTCAATGCGAGGGGGATTCAGGCCATAGTCTACCACGCTGGCCCGGTGCAGGTTGGCAGACTTCACACATCTATCGGGAACTAGTCAAGTTCCCTCAGCCACTCATTTTGTGATTTTTTGTCGCTTAGTACGAATTGCCTTTCAAGCGTCGATACAATAAGTATTTATTGTCTGGTAATATTTTAAATTTCAAATTTTGTACGATTATCACCGTATGTGCATAATAATTCGAAGCATAGTTTTACATTAGTGTATATATCGAGGGGTGTAAAGCTATTTGACTTAAGCGACAATTTTTAAATTGACAGGAGACCATAGTCATTTAACGCAGAAAAAATCGCTGATACCAAACATATAAGTTGATTTCGCCCAAAAGTGTCGCTTAAGACTTTTACCCCTCGATATGATAAATTTACTGATAAAACAGTTAATAGATGAACACATTATAAGCCTCTATCAAAGATTGTTGATAAATTAATCGTAGCCATTTTGAGACTTATATAAATTAATAAATTAAAAATAAAAATAGTAATTAAATGTGTTTTAAGTAGTTTTTTAAAACGAGAATGTTCCTGAAATTGTAAATAATATTAGTTTTTAATGTATTTATGGGGTTATCAAGTAGATTTTATTAGGAAAGAATAAAAAGTAGCGTACAAGGACCCAATTCTCGCACGTTTCACATCACCTCTAATTCGACATTATGTCGAAAAAAAACGTCAAACAAACGTCAAATTGTACTCTTCTGTTTTGTTTTGACATTATGTCAAATTAGACATCGACCTTGCGTGAATTGCCTCCTTCCTGTTGCAAATAAATAAGTTTTGTCAGCAGAACAAAATAATCATTTTTGAAAAAAAAAACTACATTTGATCTATGGATTCATCGTTTGAGTTTTAAGCAGCACATTGAGTTGTCAAAACGAGTGTGTCGAATTTTTTGCCAATAACAAAAACGAACTCTGATTCATCCGCCATCTTTATCACTGTCATCATTCATTTTTATTTATTACATGTATTTATTGAATTTGTCCTTGCTATTAATTACTTGACATTGGCGAAATACCCGCGCTAGTTGCAGGTGATGCCATTATTCCTCATCTTATTCCATTAAATATCATCATTTCGCTCATTTCGTTAAAAAAAAAAAATCGAACTCTATTGAGGTTACAAAAAGTTCATTCTACAACGAAATAACACTGACAGCGCGAGTGATTTTTTCCACAGAAATTCAATCTTTAAGTGTATTAACACATAGTACATTTAGGTATTGGCAAAAATGTTGACGTGCGACCTTTAACGCCTCAATGGGTTGTTGTACATTCGTCACATCTTTTAAACTCCATACATTAAAAGTAAATTCGCCACATCCATTAAAAATATATGTTAATTCGTCACAAGTAGATAAGAGTTATTGTAAATTCGTCACAGGTCTTCTTTTGACATTATTTTTGCATAAAGTACCAGTAGCAGACAAAGCTAATAGTTCCTAGCGCTTGAAAATTTATTGCAAGCCGTATGGGATAACAACACAGTACAGTGACTGATTTTTTTGCTGTCTGTACGAACAAAAATAATGTGACGAATTTACACATACTTTTATCTGTGGCAAATTTTCTTTGTGACGAATTTACAACAACCCGCCTCAATGTGAGTGGGGCTTTAAAGCCTCCTTACAAATGTTTTAATAAAAAAATATATAATTCAGTTTCAACAAAAGATGCGATATGACAACCAATTAGTCTGTAAGTTTCTTTAAAAAAAAATAAGTTTAAATATAGTATAATATAATAGTAATCTATATAATATTAAAATTATAAATATTCTGGGATACAAGAGGAAAATAATAAATATTGACGCATTGTAGTGCACCTCTGCATATACCTACATGAAATATAGGCGTGATAGGGATTTTTTCACATTTAACTGATGTCAGATTTCGAAGCCATTTCTCAAAGAATTAAAATTTTTAGTACATAAGTTATTTAGTTGCTTTCAATTTCAGTTTTATAGGAGTTTGTAGACAACAGAATTAGCACTTGAGAACCTTATTCTGTTGGACCAATTGTAACTAAACTAATTTTGAGATGACCAATGTTTGGTGCAGTTAATTTTTGTTCTTATACAGGCTGTATCAGAAGTCCGAAATGATCCTTTACCGTAAACACAAGGTATACAACTGAATGGTATAATTATTTTATCGAAATTCAAGCATCATTTTTCTATATTTTTCCAGCCCATAATTTTTAAAAATCTTAGTATAATTTCAAGTTCTGTTTTGTGAATATTAATAGTCACGTTGATGTAGTTTACACTGTTAAATAGGGTTACGGGTGTACCCTAAGGCCACGATACCTGTGACAAATACTCAAAGGTCTGTAACTCAGAAACTATGATCCCACCAAAAACATTTTCATGTAAAAATGTTGCCAAGACGAGTCTAGTTTGCTTATCCTGTGAAAAAGTTATCAGATATCATATAAGGCCAGCTCCAAAGACTACACGCTCTAAACCTACAAGCCCTAACTTAACAAACTCTACACTTTAGTCAAAATGTATGAAAAAGTGGTCAGATCTCATGTAGAGCCAAGATTCTTGATATATGCGCCCTAACTTTACCAGACTTAACTTAACATACTCTACATTCTAGTGTAGCTTGGCCCTTCTAGAGTAACGAAACGGAATTTACATACTCTGAATTACTTTTGTAACCTTTTTAGGGTTCCGTACCCGAAGGGTAAAACGGGAACCCTATTACTGAGACTTCGCTGTCCGTCCGTCCGTCCGTCTGTCCGTCTGTCACCAGGCTGTATCTCATGAACCGTGATAGTTAGAGAGTTGAAATGTTCACAGATGATGTATTTCTGTTGCCGCTATAACAACAAATACTAAAAAACAAAATAAAATGAATATTTAAGGGGGCTCCCATACAAAAAACGTGATTTTTTTGCCGTTTTTATAGATAATGGTACGGAACCCTTCGTGCGCGAGTCCGACTCGCACTTGGCCGGTTTTATACTAGATTTACATACTCTCTGAGTTTGTATAAGAAATCTTTTAATGAATACCTATAAAATCTACGTGACGGTAGCAAAACGGCCAAGCCACACGTTTTAACTAGAATGTAGAGTATGTCTAATAAAACTTTATTACTCGAAGTTACAGTTTGGCTTAAAAACTATTACATAGGACATAGGTGCTAAAGAACTGTTTTCAAGGTTTTTTAAAGCTCTGTCTCTTAAACTACGGGAACCCTGTATTCTAAGAGACAGTGTTCGGCTAAGTACAATTATAGGTAACAGTTAACTAAGTGGACTGTGTACACACTATAGTGTGTAATTAATTATTATATCTTGAAAATTTTAACTATCTGGCATTATCCAAACCAAAGTTACGAGGGTTAAAAAATACGACGAAACGTTTCGAGAAAAGGAAAGTTCCCTTGCGCTTCGCTTGGCTCGTCTTGGCGGGGGCACTACCGTGCCCCCAGATAGTTAGGTAAAGTCTGCCATCATCTACAATTCTACATATCAGCTACCGTACGTGTACCTAAAGTACTATTTCGAAATTCTGATACAATCTGTTCAATTAGCGCCATTGTAAGATAAAGTAATTAATTAATAATTATTTGTAAAATGTAAATAATAACCCAAAAATTGTTTTATTTTTAACATTACATGTCGTTTAGTCATTTTCATTTTCTTCCATTTGTATAAATATTTGATTGAATTAATTAATAATTCGGGTAGTTAATATGACTGTGTTAGTTATAATGTGTAAGTTATAATAAATAAATAAATTATATTATATTACGGTTTATAAAATTAATTTTCTTTGGTTTTATTTTTAGATGTGTACCCGAATACTTACCTTATTTCATGGATGTTAAGGTCCTATATGAATAATTCTGAGTCACATGACAATATGGCATCGAGCGATGAAAGGCTATTTGACTTGAGCGACATTTTTAGGGTTCCGTACCCAAAGGGTAAAACGGGAACCCTATTACTGAGACTTCGCTGTCCGTCCGTCCGTCCGTTTGTCCGTCCGTCTGTCACCAGGCTGTATCTCATGAACCGTGATAGCTAGAGAGTTGAAATTTTCACAGATGATGTATTTTGGTTGCCGCTATAACAACAAATACTAAAATACAGAATAAAATAAATATTTAAGGGGGCTCCCATACAACAAACGTGATTTTTTTGCCGTTTTTATAGATAATGGTACGGAACCCTTTGTGCGCGAGTCCGAATCGCACTTGGTCGGTTTTTTTACTTTACCCGTAAGCATACTCATTCGTCGCAGAAAAAATCGCTGATTCCAACTGATGTATATAACTCAATATCGCTAAGTGTCGCTTGAATCAATTAGCCTTCCACCTGTCAAAATAGGTAAGTATCGTAGGTCAATGACCCACATCTCAACCTGTTAGAATTCAAAATATCGGTTTTCTATGCATTAAAGACAAAATATATCAGAATTACCATGAGAATCAGAATGTTTTTATTCATGTAAACCAATACAGGCACTTATGAATCGTCAGTAAAAAATAAATAATAATATTTTTACCACCAAATTACGTAATTACCAAAACCAATACATAATCGTCATCATCACGCCTGTATTCCCCGTCAGGGTAGGCAGAGGTGCACTGTAGTGCGCCCACACTTCGCCGATGTATTTTGGTCTCAATGTAATAGGGGGCGAGCCTATTGCCATTATACTGGGCAAATTCCCCCTCAATACGAGGACGATTTTTGGGCCATAGTCCACCACGCTGACCGAGTGCGGATTGGTGAACTTCACACGCCTTTCTACAGACGTGCAGGTTTCCTCACGATCTTTTCCTTCACTGTTTAGCAAGTGGTAATCATTGTTGATAATGACATTCACACATGAAACTATCTCAGAGGTGCAGGCCTGGGATTTGAACTTGCAACCCTAACGTTCAAGGCGGGCGTTCTACCGACGAGGCTACCAAAACGAAGTGTATGTCAATATACGTAAAGATGGAACATGTGACCGAGCGTCAAAATTCGCTCGCCCTGTCAATGACTTTTTGGCAATACCAGATACGGATCTTCTGAGTTGAGGTCGCGTTTCGATCCGGTGGTAGTATATAGTATATAAGAAAAAAAATTAAACTTGACAATTTGTAAGTGCCCCCATAGGCATATACAAAATAAATGATTTGACTTTGACTTTGACAGAAATTCAGTCTTTATTGTTATTAGACCCAAAGTTTATTTTGGTGTTGGTAAAAATTTAGACGCCTCAGTATGCGTTATGCGTGCGGATTTCCACGCGTAGGTTACTAGTAATCTTTATGTCCGTGACACAGAGTCTATTTTCCAAAATTAATCAAGATAATTCGCTCGCCCTAGTATGTGCAGGGCATAATAAATTCCACGAACAAATTAGTAAAGTATTTTAATAAAACAAATAGAATTAAGTCAAAGTAGGGTAATTATATAAATCATACGTCGCGATGTCTCGCATGATTTAAACTTGCTGTACCGGGAATCGAACCGGGAGTAGGGTTCCCTCGCTAATTATAAAATACTAGCGGCCCGTCCCGGCTTCGCACGGGTGGATATTTTTTTTAAACATTTTGGGATAAATAAATATAGCCCATGTTACTTAGGTGGAGGGTACCAGGCCCTGAGGAAGATCACCTATGAGGTGGACTGACCAGATAAAAGCGGCAATAAATGGTTCAGCATCACTACACGAGGAAGGCGGCCATAAGAGAATAGTGGCGGCGTGTTGTGAAGCTTGCCACCAACACCTGAAGTGACCACGACCACTCTGTCAAGAGGGATACCGACAAAGAAGAAGAATGTTACTTATAATGTAGCTTTCTAACGGGAAAATAATTTTTGAAATCGGTCCACTAGTTTTTAGGGCTCCGTACCCAAAGGGTAAAACTGGAACCCTATTACTAAGACTCCGCTGTCCGTCCGTCCGTCTGTCACCAGGCTGTATCTCATGAACCGTGATAGTTAGACAGTTGAAATTTTCACAGATGATGTATTTTTGTTGCCGCTAGAATAAAATGAATATTTAAGGGGGCTCCCGTACAGCAAACGTGATTTTTTTGCCGTTTTTACAGATAATGGTGTGGATGCCTTAGCGCGAGAGTCCGACTCGCACTTGGCCGGTTTTTAAGTTTATTCATTACCTACATAAGTACAAATCTTTCCTCTTTATAATATTAATGCATGTTGTGACACCTTCAAAAACTGTACATTTAATTTACTTTTGGCATACTTTATTCTATAGATGTTTACAATGTAACAGTTACTGGTTTGTCCTATATAAATAAATAAATAAAAAATAAATAAATAGAAGCAGTGGTAGCCGAATGGTCGAACGCACGCTTTGCAATCAAAGTGCGCAGGTTCTATCCCCGGCTCGCACCTCTGGGTTCCATGTGCGAATCTCATTTTCATCTGAGATTATCACTTGCTAAGAAACGGTGACGGAAAACATCGTGAGGAAACCTGTGTGCCCGGTATAATGGCAATAGGCTCGCCCCCTATTACATTGGGACCAAAATACATCGGCGAAGTGTGGGCGCACTGCAGTGCACCTCTGCCTACCCCTTCGGGGAATACAGGCGTGATGATGATGATGTATATAAATAAATATTAGTAGGTATAGATAGATAATCAAACTACCAAACGTAGTATAGACTAAAGCACCCCACACACTTGGGCGTGAAGATACATGCGTCTGAATATGTCAATACCAAAACAAACCGTATTGACGCATAGATTTCACTCATTTTTACGAAATGAGTGAAATCATGATATTTTAATTTGAACTTGCACCCCTTACGTACGAGGTGGGCGTTCTTGCCCACGAGGCTATTAGTCCCATCAAAATTAGTTTAGTCCAATTAACGTACAGTAAAATAAGGACCACTGGTAATAATTCACTCGCCATAATTGCTCGCAAATGTCCCTATAATTGTTCCACGCTAAATAAAATCAAATGAGCCTTTCTAAGAGCCGATACTTAAGAGGATGCAAATTCCTTCTAATAACAGATGATGTATTTAAGAGTAGCTGGACTAATTAGCGTTTGATTTAGTTTGTCGCGGGTGTTTGAAATATTACGTGTCTCATTGGTTTATTTTGAGTTTAAATAAATAGTACATACAATACATACTCGTACATACATACTTACGTACTAGGAATGTGACTTGGACGGGAAAAATCGATGATTAAATAATGGATTATTCTCTCTTTAAAATTAATAGATTAAAAAAAACGATTTTTAATTTTTAGAGATTCGATTATTAAAAATCTATTATTTATGACATCCCTTTTTTGTACTGTTGTACGCCGTGGGTCGCCCAATGATAGTTAGGGATATGACTTGGACGGGAAAAACATTATTACAAAATAGGTAAATCAATTTAAAAAAAAACAATTTTTTGAGAATCGAATATTAGTTTTTTCCAGAATCGATTATTAAAAATCGATTATTATAAAAACATAATCGATTAATATAAAAATCGATTATTATTTCAAATCCCTAGTAGGTACTTTCCACTTTCATACTGGTTGTCTGGAAGAAATTGGTTTTAACGATAAGACCGCCCAATTGTACATAGATTTAGACTTTTATGCAGACCTAAGAATGTTTTGAATTTTTGTTTGTTTGTTTCATATTTTTTTCTCTATCTATTTTGTATACAATAAAGAGTACTCTATATATTCTCTATATACTTAAATATACCCAGACAACACATACTCATCGTATGATCCCAAACTAAGCAACGCTTGTTCTATGGATACCGTATTGGGGCAGAATTATTTCACGATATTCTTGGACTAGTGCAGGGCTTCCCAAACTTATTTTAACTGTGACGCCCTTGTGAAGTTGCCATATTTTTGCGACGCCCTGCCTTCTTACCTACTAGTCGTAGTTCTAGCCTAATAACAATTTGTTAAAAAAACTCCAAATGGCATCTAATTTTTTTACTAGAAAATAAAGTACAAAACAAAAATGAAAGCAAACAAAAAAGATAAAAAAGCAAGCACACTCTTATATCTCTTTTCGATTAGTATTACTGAGAAGGATGTGCTTGCTTTTCTGACCATAGTTTCTCGACTCGGTCGCATCGACACAGACAGCCAACCTATTTGGATCGCCTCACGACGCGCCCCTAATACCACGGCGCCCCAGGGCGTCGCGACGCACAGTTACGGAAGCCCTGGACTAGTCCAGAACCACTAGTGGTTTGAGCGTGAATACTACTCCGGTCACTACACCAGGTTCGATTCCCGTCCAAATTTCAAAAAACCTTTTAAAGTATTGTTGTTTCAAGAGTTACTGTAAATTTTTGACAAATTTTGTATTGAGACGACTGACAAAAACTAAAAGTTACATCAACACATTGTTCCAAGACAGATCAGGATAGGCTTGTCTGGGTGTAACTACTTGCGAAGACTGGTCCAACCATTTTCCTCTTATTGACTTATCATCTACTCTCCCATACTGCGTTGAAGCCATCATACCAAAGCAATTATTTCTATAACCATCTGTGGTTTAGAATAATCCCTTCTTTGTAAATGGGAGTAGACGTACCTTACTGTATTAGCTTTCTAAGCGTAAAGACTATATTTGTATTTATTAATATTAGACTACCGTGAGTATAATTCTTCTCTAGTATTGTGGCAAAGGTGCTGTCTGCTCTCATGGCGTTGCTGCTCCTGAGCATGTATTACTCGCAATTATCATTTCGAAAAGAGTAACCATTGAGTTTCTTACCGGCTCTTCTCAGTGGAAGCAGCATTCCGAACCGGTGATAGAATCTGACTATTTTTAAGTGCTTTTTTGTGTACACTAATAAAAAAAATAAGATTTTGATTTTAATTGTAACTAGGATCGCTCCCAGTCCATTGTACGGTACCCTTATTACAAGCTTTGCTTAGTCTGGGATCATACGATGCGTATGTACCTATTGGCTGGCTATATTTCTATTTATTTATTTACGATTCTATCAATGCTTAAGTAGATATATACTGACACTTAATAATTGAAGTTGTTGAAAGAATGGATATATTAGAGAGGACCTATTTATAAATAATTTTGTATGAAAATATAAAAAAAACCCTTCGTAAGTTATTGAGTGCCGCGAACAATATCTGTCACGACTCACGATAAAACGATTCTTAATATAACATCACTACTAATGGTCGGTTCCTACAATCAGGTGACGCCTCGTTACATTTACGGACCGTTAAGCCTCCCGCACAGTGTGGCGTAGGTAGACGCTTGCGAGTCAATTTCTTTCCCATACCATACAATATTAGCAGTGGTAGCAGAGTGGTCGAACGCACGCCTTGCAATCAAAGTGTGCAGGTTCAAAACCCGGCTCGCACCTCTGGGATTTATGTGCGAATCTCATTTTCATCCGATATTATCACTTGCTATGAAACTGTGAAGGAAAACATCGTGAGGAAACCTGCACGTCTGAGTGAACTTGACTAGTTCTCGATAGATGTGTTTAGTCTGCCTACCCACACTGGGCTAGCGTGGTGGACTATGACCTGAATCCTCCTCGCATTGAGGGAAGGCCCGTGCCCAGCAGTGGGACGTTAAAAGGGCTGCAATAGTCGTACCATACAATACTAGCTTCTACTCGCGACTTCGTTCGCGCAGACTTCCATTATTCAATATCGTTATACATTAAAGCATATGTTATTCTGATGTATAAACAGTAATACTCTAAAGTTTCATCAAAATCGGTTCAGCAGTTATTGCGTGAAAGAGTAACAAACATCGATCCATCCTCACAAAGTTACATTTATAATATTAAAGCTTTATTCATTTTATACTATATCATAGGTTGTATCAGAAGTCCGAAATAATATTTTGGGTACATATACGGTAGCCCATATGTGGATGCATAGTGAAGTCAGATTATACCTAACTATCATATTTTCTTAGTTCCACCTGTATAATTTATCTTTGAACACAAAAATAACTTACTAAATAAACTACGTCGACAATTACAATAGTAAAGTCGACTTTACCGTGTGAATGCACCCTATAAGATGTTCATAAATAATGTAAAGCGATGAGTTGAGCAAGTAAATCTTTCAGTGGGCCACATTCGTCATTTTGGGAGCGCACACGCAGATATTTATAGCGCCTACTGTATCTCCGATGTTACCCCTCATTACTACATCATCGTCATCACGCTTGGAGACACAGAAGGCGTAGGCAGAGGTGCACTGCAATGCAAACACGCTTCGCCGATGTATTTTGGAGGGGGCGAGCCTATTGCCATTAGACCGGACACATTCATCCTCAATACGAGGGAGATTTGGGCCTTAGTCCATCACGCTGGCACAGTGCTGGTTGGTGAACTTCACACGGGTTTTTAAAGACACACAGGTTTCCTCACGATGTTTGCCTTCACCGTTCAGCATGTGATATTCATTGTGATAATATTTCTACATGAAATCTGAAAATCCCAGATGTGTGGGACCGAAGTTTGAACCTACATACCTTGCTTTCAAGGCGGGCTTTGTATTAACTAGACTACCACCACTATTTAGATTTAGGTATACATAATAGTTTTTAGTAGTTAGCAATTAGGAGTAACTTAGTAGAAATGCTAGTAATTTGACTACGATGTTGGCCGTGAGGTGGCCTTTACAGCTTTACTGGAGGAGTGGCGAGCGCAGAGTGCACTCCAACCAAGGCTTTAAGGGCGGCAAAGGGTGGCAACTAGCTCAAGGGCGCCACAGAGGGCACGATCTCGGCTTGGGCAGTTACCGTGAGGGGAGAGGTAGTGACTGTGCTCCTAGGTGCAAAGATGCACCTACGAGCGGAAGAGGGGGTTCCTCGATCTCGCCGGCGAGGTTGGTGTCTGTTTGACTTTGATGAGCCCGATGATAATAAATTTATGGTCAAGTTGGGGATCAAACCAGAACTACTTAACCAAGCAGCCGTATGACTCAGTATAGTACTCTCTTGCCACTTTTCTTATTAAGAATCCTAATGAATAGATCATACCCCAAAATGCTACAGTTTCGAAATTATCATCAATCTATTACCATTTACTGGTAGTTTCCGATGTTTGCCGACGGCGCCCGATGTTTGCCGAGCCCTGCCCGATGTTGACCGATCATGATCGACTTAAGAAACTCAACAAATATTTACATATTTCATGTAAAACTCTAAACCAAGTTAGCTTTACGGTTGCGTTTATACCGTGACTAGACCAATTTGGTGATGTACCAACCGCAAATGTAATTTGGTATTCGAAGTGACGGTTACAAATTTAAATTTACAGTCGATTCGTATTTTGTTTTATACAAATTCCGCGTGAGTTGGTACTTAATGGTCGCAAAGTTAAGTTTGTTTTCGGTATAGTAAATCTAATATTGGGTTTTATTATTACATAGCATTGTATGAGTGATTAAAAGTGAAAACGTGGACTAATATTGGCTTAAAACCATTTACAGTCATTACAAATACGTTCTAAGCACCTTAGGCTTCATTCACACGGTAAAGCCAGCCGGCGTGTGGTAGCACGGCAGTGTACCTTTGCGTACACCTGAGAGGAATTAAGATATTGTATAAAACCTGTTCTTGTAAGCTTAGATCATTGGCTCATCAGGACTCAAAAGTTATGATACGCAGGTACATAAAAACTTGACTTTTGGCACATTTGGCAGACAGGTTTTAACTGGCTTCTGGCATCCGCTTAAGATTTTACTCTGCGCATACGCAATCATAGAATACAGCGATTATATTTACTAACGAACATAACCTCTATAAAATTAAACCTTTTTAGATAAATGTATTATAAAAAAAAATTGTCCGCCTGTTTTTTTGATCCGGGTAATCACCTAAACGGCTTGACCTATTTTGACGGGACTTTCACTGGCAGATAGCTGATGTTATAACGAGTAACATAAGCTACTTTCAAATTTAAATAACTAGTGTTCCTAAGTTCCACACGATCGAATTCGCATAGGTACTAAATAAAAAATAAATTAATGGTAAAAAAAAACTTTTTTAAAACAAGCTTTTACTTAATTGCCCTTAGTTTTTGTGTTCTCCTCAGCAAGCCCTTTCATTGGATACCCATACTGTGGTAGTGCAGAAAAAATAACTATTCCAATCAATCAAGCAATCTTGGATGATCCGCCATATTGGAATTAGAATAACGTCATATAGCTAAGCGTGCATTGTCATCCAAAATAAGCGTGTATACCAAATTTCAGCTCAATCGGCTAAAGATAACTGATTTAAAATTCAGTTGCAAGATTACACCCGGACATACATACATTGCAAGTTAATATAAAGCTTGTAATAATATCGCCAGTCAACACATACCTACTCATCGTATGATCCCAGACCAACCAACGATTGTACTATGGGTACCGTACAATAGACTGGGGGCGATCCCAGTTACATCCAGACCGGAACAAATAAGGAAAGGCCATTTCCAAATGCGTTTTACAAGGAAAATCATCAATGAGAATCCATTGAGATAATTTTCACCAACAAGATTCAAGTAAGCGCACAATTTCTTCACCAACAAAAGTAAGTTACTACACATTGTTTTCTGGGAAAAGTGAGTTAAGTGGAGCACGTTTCCGAGCGTACCGCGGACCACACACGACGCGGCCGCCCCGTGCGCCCGCGCACCGACCATCATAACGAGGACATACCCAGTCCTGCACTTGTGGCATGACCGTGTAGACATAAGTTTTATCTCTTTCAACTGTCAGATTCGTCGAGAAAATGACGTCACACCGAGCCATGTCCAGTACAAAAAGTTCAATGTGACGTCATTTTTTCGACAATTCTGACAGTTGAAAGAGACAAAACTTATATCGACGCGGTCAAGGGGTAAGGGGGCTGCACTTGTAGCGTGAGCGCCAAGATTAGACGCATGTCACGAAATATCCTGATGTTGTCTCTTTCACTAGTATGAAATTAGACAGCGAGCGACCGAGCCAATCCGTAACAGAGGTCTTGTCATGCGTGCTGACACCACTGGCCCTGTAGCATGACCGCGTATGTCTACGCGGTCATGCTACATGGCCTGGATTAGCTTATGCTATTGCTGAATATGGTTATGGATGTAATCAAAGGCCAGAACACGATACCTGTGACAAATATTCAAAGGTCTATAACAAGTCTAAGTTTCTAGGTAGAAACTCAGGTATAATCTGTCTTCACTAAGCATCCACATAATAATATGAGCTACCGTATATACCAAAGGTATTATTTCGGACTTCTGGTTCACCCCGATTATGTACAACTACTTTCCTCACTCATTATCGTGAACGATGATAATTATTCCATAATTTCTTCCCAAAATACCCTAAAATAATATTGTACAATTTCCTTAAAATTCAGCCCAACACGGCTCTTAAGTCAGCTGTTACTGCCTTTGATATAAAGATTAACACAGCAGAAGGTACAAGCGACCTAACTGACCATCCCTAGACCTGTCAAAGCATAAAATCAATTTTTTAAGTCGTGTAGGCCAAAAAGCACTTACAAATAGTCAGATTCTACCACCGGTTCGGAATGCTGCTTCCACTGAGAAGAGCCGGTAAGAAACTCAATGGTTACTCTTTTTAAAATGATAAATAGTAAGGATTATGAGTGATACATTCTCAGGAGCAGCAACGCCATGAGAGCAGGAAGCACCTTTAATACCAGAGAAGAATTAAACTCATGCAGTCTAATATTAGATACAGATTATGGCATTACGCTTAGGAAGTAAAAGGTAAGTAGGTACAGTAAAAGGATTATTCTCAATCACAAATGGCTATAGAAATAATTGATTTGGTGTGATGCCTTCAACGCTAGATAGAAATGAATTAATTTAGTGGGAGGATAAAATTGAGCTTCATCAAATGATTTCATATACTGTTGTAAGGTTATTAAGCAGGGCCGTCCGCGCCGGGGTGCGAAAGTCAAAACAACTTCTCTCGAAAGCGGCATGCGGAGTCTTTAGTAAAACAATACTTATGACGTATACTGACTGAATTAGCTGTGTCCGAGGCTCCGCTCGCGTGGTCTCAGTGTAATAGGTACCTATCGAAATGTTTGTCGGTTGGTTTGTGCCACCTAGGACACTGCGCCCTGGTGCAGCGCCCCTTGAACCCCCGGGTAAAGACAGATATGATTGTAAACCAAAAATAACTTTAATCAACGCGTATCCATGTTGTATCATCGTTACAACACCGCTGTAATCGACCAGAAGCAATAAACGGCTGGTATTAATAACAATAATAAACTTTATATAGCGACACAGTCGAGGAATGATCGCTGAGGATCGGAGGAGGAAGGGAATTAGGAGGGAGAGGAATAGCAGGAGATTGTACCCATCGAAACTCAGGTCTACTGACAGACAATACCTGGAATTGTATTTTTTTATACAGTAAGGCGTCAAAGACCACGCGACTAAATGTTTGCCAATAAACGTAAAGATAAAATTTGTGTAGTACAAGTCCTCACTCCACGCGTAAAAAATCCGCTTGCGCTGTCAATGTCATTTCGTTGAAAACTGAACCTTTTTTATGAGACAATACAGTTCGTTTTGGTACTGGCCATTTTTTACGCTCTAGTGTTCTTGATCGTCGTAGTTGTTGCCCTCGTAACCGCGAATATCTAGATTCGATTACCGACCATTCTAAGAAGATTATCACTTGCTAAGAAACGGTGAAGGAACACGTCATGAATCCGGCACGTCTGAGGAAGCTTAACTTGTGCTCGACAGATGTCTGCCAACCCGCACCGGGCTAGCGTGGTGGACTATGGCGTGAATCCCGCTCGCATTGAGGGGAGGCCCGAGCCCAGCAGTGGGACTATATTTGTATTTAATATTAGACTGCCGTGAGTATACTTCTTTTCTAGTATTGTGGCAAAGGTGCTGTCCGCTCTCATGGCATTGCTGCTCCTGAGAATGTATTACTCGCAATTATCATTTTGAAAAGAGTAACCATTGAGATTCTTACCGGCTCTTCTCAGTGGAAGCAGCATTCCGAACCGGTGGTAGAATCTGACTATTTGTAAGTGCTTTTTGGCCTACACGAATAAAAAACTTTTGATTTTGACGTTAAAAGGGTTATAGTATATAGCTGAAATATGACCAGTGTAGACATTAGACATTGTCACCTTGAAGCCATTAGACTAGTCATATTCTAGGTACCATTAATTAAATATGTTGTTTTCATGCCTTCAAAAATGAGTTCTTAGCCACTCCGCAACGATAGTGTTAGGAGTATTATTGGCCTGGCTCCTAGCATGACCGTGTAGGCATAAGTTATATCTCTTTCAACTGTCAGATTTGTGGACAAAATGACTTTTTTTTTTAATAGACTACGCTGTTGACCGTGAGTTGGTCTTTACAGCTTCACCGGAGGAAACAAAATGACGTCACACCGAGCTAAGTTCAGTACAAAAATCTCGAAGCGACATAATTTTCTCAACAAATCTGACAGTTCAAAGACAAAACTTATGTCTACACGGTCATGCTAAGGATGTTAGTCTGGGTCTAACTGGGTTCGCCCCCAGTGTATACGGTACCCATGCTTAGTTTGGGATCATACGATGAGTATGTTGTCTGGCGATATTTGTTTATACAAATCAAAGTACCAGGAGAGCATACCTGTCGAAGAGGTTGATAGCGTTGATGTGTAACTGGGATCGCCCCCAGTCCATTGTACGGTATCCATCGTACAAGCGTTGCTTAGTTTGGGATCATACGATGCGTATGTGTTGTCTGGCGGTGTTGTATGTTTAAATTTTTAAGTAGCTAAGCGGATGTTATAGTTGTCGGATGCTTCGTTTAGCTTAGACCACATCAATAAGTAATAATTGGAATGATTAGGGTACTCCGCTGAAGAGGCGTTAAGTAAACATTTTGGTTTTGAAAACACACGGGAGTCCAAACACGAGCGAGCACGCCGCGAATCGAAACAAATCCAAAAGGTGTAGTACTCATTTTGTTTTAATAAAAAAACAGGTTGCACGAACGTATTATTATATCGCAGAACTTTTTCTAACATTTTGTTAACACAACTTTTTTTTGTGTGATGATCTGACGAATGAAACGTCAAAGTCACACACGAAATTGGACGTGTGAATCTATCAAACAATAGGAAAAGTTCCTGTTTCACGTTATACCTAATAACTCGTTGGTTAGTGCTGTTATTCTATCTATACTAATATTATAACGAGGAAAGATTATTTTTGTATGTTTGTATTTTTGTATGTAACGAATAAACTTAAAAACTACTGGTCCGATTTCAAAAATTCTTTTACCATTAGAAAGCTACATTACCACTGCGTAGCTACATTAGCATAGGCTATATTAGAACCCGTGCGAAGATGGTACGGGCCGCTAGTTTGAAAAAAAAACAGTAAATAAAAAAAAAAAACAACACAGATTTTTTTGCTGGATCTTCTCAGTTGAGGTCGCGCGCGGTATTTGCATAAAAGAGAAAAAAACCAACTTGGCAATTTGTTAAGTACCCCCTTATGGCCGATATAAAACAAGTATTTCGACTTTGACTTTAAAAAAAGTAGGTGACATCGTTCAGAATATCCTCCCGTGTGTTTCCACGTTGAATCGTTCCAGCAAGTACAATCATTCGAGATCAAAAAATGTATTGGCGCAAACCTCTCAAGACTATTAAGAGTTACTATACGAGGACTGCTGCAATTGATACTTGACAAAAAAATTATATCGATTGGTGAAAAACTATTTGACTGAAGCGCCATTTTTATGTTAGAAAGTAAACATAAAATAAATATAGCAAGATGTAAAAGGCAATTTGACTTAAGCGCCATTTTTATGTTAGAAAGTAAACATAAAATAAATATAGCGAGATGTAAAAGGCAATTTGACTTAAGCGCCATTTTTATGTTAGAAAGTAAACATAAAATAAATATAGCGAGATGTAAAAGGCAATTTGACTTAAGCGCCATTTTTATGATAGAAAGTAAACATAAAATAAATATAGCGAGATGTAAAAGGCAATTTGACTTAAGCGCCATTTTTATGTTAGAAAGTAAACATAAAATAAATATAGCGAGATGTAAAAGACAATTTGACTTAAGCGCCATTTTTATGTTAGAAAGTAAACATAAAATAAATATAGCGAGATGTAAAAGGCAATTTGACTTAAGCGCCATTTTTATGTTAGAAAGTAAACATAAAATAAATATAGCGAGATGTAAAAGGCAATTTGACTTAAGCGCCATTTTTATGTTAGAAAGTAAACATAAAATAAATATAGCGAGATGTAAAAGGCAATTTGACTTAAGCGCCATTTTTATGTTAGAAAGTAAACATAAAATAAATATAGCGAGATGTAAAAGGCAATTTGACTTAAGCGCCATTTTTATGTTAGAAAGTAAACATAAAATAAATATAGCGAGATGTAAAAGGCAATTTGACTTAAGCGCTATTTTTTTAATAGAAAGTATCTAAACCGAACAAATTGAGTAGATACTGGATGTAAATGTTTAAATGAGACATGTAATGTGACACAACATACGTTTTGACATAGACAATCTAACGTTCGTTCACTGTATCCATTAGCAGGGTTCACCATAACATAAAAGCACTGTGCCTTGTACTGAAGAAGAAAGTAATTAAGCACTAGCTGTGCCCGCGACTTCACCCGCGTGGACTTTATGGAGATTACCCGGAAATATGGGTATTATGTTTTTCCCGCGGAACCCTAATGTTTTTTTCTAAAATTAAAGTAGCCTAAGTTACGCCTTGAACGTCAGCTATCTGTCAGTGAAAGTCCCATTAAAATCGGTTCAGCCGTTTAGAAGTTTACCCCAAACAAACAGACAGACAGACAGACAGACAAAAAAATTTAAAATTGCGTTTTCGTTATAGGTATCGTATATACTTTCATACGCATTTGGTAAAAAAGTGTTATTTTGATATTACAAACAGACACACCAATTTTATTTATTTGTATGTATGTATGTATATGTATAGATAAGCACGGCTGCATAGTAAAATTCCGGCGTGTTTACTATTATTTTACTGTTCTTCTTTATTTTCAATTGTGCATGTTAATTTTTTTTATTTAGTAAGGGTACAAAATGTTTTATTTTGAACAACCTTTTCTTTTATCATTTTGCATTTTTAAATAATAAAGCTCTTAATAAAAAAAAAAACTAACGTTCGTAGACGTCAAAGTCACACACAAAATTTGACCTGTGCGACCGTCAAATATTAGGAAAAACTCCCTCTTTGATAAAAATAAAACATGTTATTAATTCTGTAACAATAATACAGTGTAGTCTCCTCTTAAAGTCGGAACAGATACGGAAGCCTAACAATCAAAATTAATACCTCATCCTATTAATAAAATAATTTAAAAGATTGTGAGGTTGGATTAGATGAATGTTACCATTTCACGCAAAAACTACTGAACGGATTTAGATGAAACTTTACAGTATTATTGTTTATACATAAAAATTACATACAGACTATAATTTATAACGATATTGAATAATCGAAGTCTGCGCGGACGAGGTCACGAGTAGACGCTAGTATTAAATAAGCAAAAGACTGCATAATTAAAAATAATAAAATAAAAAGTATCAAGACTTTAAATCCTTCGTCGAATAGCTTCGTAGATGCCATGCGTCAACTTGGGTGGTCTCGGCCAGTGTGCCATCTCGCTCCTACCACCGCATTCTGGCATACACGTGTCTCTTTCTACAGCGAGGTTCGTCTGTCATAGAATAAAAATAAAAATTGTTGAGTTTGCACTCAATTTTCGCATTTTTTTTTTGTTTATGGTTAGTTAACTAAGGTTATAGATTTATGTATGTTAATTGCGAGACTGGTATTATAACGGATTGTCTTTGTTTTGTTTTTTTTTTGACCTACACACAAGGATTGATATAATAGAAAATAATAATCGCACATTCGAAAATTTTTGGAAAAAAAAATCGCTTACCCAACAATATTTATTAATTGTAATTAAAATATTTTACGGATTTTATCGCGTTTATTTAAATGTATAGTATTCGCGTAAATATAAGAAAATAATATTTTTTTTTTCTTATATTTACGCGAATACTATACATTGAAATTAAACTATTTTACGGATTTTATCGGACGTCTAACACCTCAGTCCCCCCGTGACCATGGTTGCTGTAAAGCAGCCGAAACGTCGGGAAAATAAAATAGTAAATAAACGCGATAAAATACGTATATAAATTTACAATAAATTAAGAAAGCATTATTTTATCGGAGAAGCAATCTTCTTATATTAAAAAAAAATCAATGAAAAAAAATCAGCTGTCTGTCAGTTAAATTCCAGTCTAAATCGGTCTAGCCATTTGGTAAATATGTATTTATTGAATTTCTCCTTGCTATTAATCACTATACAATGGTATAAATATAATGGTTTTAATACTAGCCAATTCTATTTTAAAAGTCATAAAATTGTACCATTTTCATTAATTTCGTTAAAAACCAAGGTTAGAATATGAAAGCATTTATCGAACAACTTGCAAGTCTGTACGCTAATAATCTATGAAAAATTTCATTATTTTCGCGATATACCTGTCTCGTTTGCACGCTCTACTCTACCAATATAGCTGTCTCACGCGTGCACCTATGACCTCTACGCGTGCTCTATCTCTGTTCAATCTCGAAGAAAGTTTATTTCTGTCACCTTTGCACGGCAATACGCTAATCCAGAGTAATAACTAATAATGTTTTAAGCCATCACTTGCTGAACGGTGAGGGCAAACATTATTAGGAAACCTGCACGTCTACAGAAAGGCGTGTGAAGTTCACCAACCCGCACTGTCCCAGCGTGGTGGACTATGTCCCAAATCTCCCTCGTATTGAGAGGGAACGTGCCTGGTATAATGGCAATAGGCTCGCCCCCTATTACATTGGGACCAAAATACATCGGCGAAGTGTGGGCGCACAACAGTGCATCTCTGCCTACCCCTTCGGGGAATACAGGCGTGATGATGTATTTATGTATTAAGCCAGGGGTTTATCAACCCAGGATTATGGGTCGGGGGGCTCATCATATATTGCACGGCTTCATCAGACTGGGAGACGGTCGGGGTTGTACCAGGCCGTCTCTTCTCAGCGCCGGAGACCCAGCCATTGTTGGGTTATCCGCTGGTGCGTCGCGGTGCATGCGAAAGAGATCCCGTGGCGCCCCGATATAAGCGGAAGATGGTACACCGTCGGTTTTTAGTGGGTATACGGCCTTCTGCCGGGACTCCCACATAACCCTGTTACTTCCCCTGAGGTGGCAGGGTATCCATAAAGGATTTTGCGACGACAAAAAAAAAAAAGGTGTTTATCAACACCTCTTAAAGTATTTGTTGGTCAATAGTAACTTTCCATTTTTGAGAGATTTTGTACTACGATCAAAAACTCAAAATAATATTAAAACATTTCTGCAAGACGGGAAGACACAAGGTAAGGGGGCTGTTTATAAAACTGTTTCTTCGCGTGCTAATGCAATTTGAACTTTAAGTTTATATCGATATGGTTTAAATAAATATAAATTACTATCTGACCGATTTGTAGAATGAGTGACATACGAAAGCAGCGCCACCTACCGGGTCCAATTGTGAATCTATACCATCCAGGGTGCCACCTAAACGCATACAAAAAAAATCATTCAAAACGGTCCAGCCGTTTAGGAGGAGTTAGCTTACAACGAAAAGTGGCATTGTATTTTATATAATACTAGCAGACCCGGCCACGCGTTGCTGTGATCTAAGCTATCCTATCTCTCAAGTTGGACCAGACTGCTCACGGTGTGCCAATTTAATTTAAAATCGGTTAAGTAGTTTAGGAATCCATCACGGACAAACATCGTGACAGGAGATTTATATATATAAAGATTATATGATATATATATACATCATCACGCCTGTATTCCCCGAAGGGATAGGTATAGGCGCCCACACCTCGCCGATGTATTTTGGTTCCAATATGAGATGAGACGAGCCTATTGCCATTATACCGGACACATTCCCTCTCAATGCGAGGGAGATTTGGGCCATAGTCCACCACGCTGGCCCAGTACGGGTGAAATTCACGCGCCCTTCTATTAATAGACGAGTAGGTTTCCTCACAATGTTTTCCTCCACCGTTCAGCAAGTGGTAATCATTATTTAAAAATTACTTTTGCACGTGCAAATCTCAGAGGTGCGGGACCGGGATTTGAACTCACACCCCTTACGACTACTAATAACTGCTTTGGAAAAAGATGTGCCATACAATAAAAAGTATTGTAGGTAGGTATGTAACGTAAATCGTAATTGCTTACACGCTTGCGCGCAGCTGTCATGACACCTGTCAAAGCTGTCATACCTGTCATACCTGTCAGAGTGGATGGTTGTCGATGTGGTAGTATCGATCTAATTGATCTGATGCGAGATAAAATCTTTATTCCAAGGGACTGTATCGCACTAATAGATAAGCTATATAAGAATAACAGTTTAAAAAACTGTAACCCGACTAAGAGAAAAGCAAGCCAAGTGCGAGTCGGACTCGCGCACGAACGGTTCCATACCATTATCTATAAAAGCGCCAAAAAAACATGTCTGTTGTATGGGAGCCTCATTAAATGTTTATTATTTATTTTTAAAGTTAATATATAACTAAATATTCTGTGAATATTAAATAATTCGGTGAATGTTACCGTTATCAATATCGAGAAAAAACGAGCAAAAAATTCACGATTGCTGTATGTATAACGGAAATCTGCACGTCTATAGCAAAGCGTGTGAAGTTCACCAACCCGCACAGGGCCAGCGTGGTGGACTATGGCCCAAGTCTCCCTCGTATTGAGGGGGAATGTGCCCGGTATAATGGCAATAGGCTCGCCCCCTTTTACATTGGGACCAAAATACATGGGCGAAGTATGGGCGCACTACAGTGCACCTCTGCCTAACCCTTCGGGGAATACAGGAGTGATGATGTATTATTATGTACATTAAAAAACTTGAAAATTTGCCATATGACTTGAGATTTCGATATTAAAAAAATGGGCGGCATAAAATTATTAAAAAAAACCAATTTTGATATTTGTTTCACCCCATGCAATTGTATACGTATCCGATACTCGCTCAATAAAGTGTTATTTCGGACTTTCAATATATCCTGTATTTGCTATACTATATTATGCTATACTATGCTATAGATAGTATCTCTTTCAGAGGAACTTGAAATTTTATAACATCCGAAGTCATACTTTAATTGCATAGGTCAAATATGTAGAAAAGTTTACTTCGAATTAAATCAATAATCAGATTTATGAACCTATAACGAAGACCTCGCAATGATAGCAAAGTGTTAGAAGGTACGCTTTGCAATCGAAGTTTGCAGGTTCAAACCGCGGCTACTTCTTAAGATTTTATTTGCGAATCTCATTTTCATCCGAGATTATCACTTGTAAAAAACGGTGAATGCAAACATCGTGAGTAAGCCTGCTCGTCTGAGGGAACTTCACTAGTTCTCGTTGGCGATTTAAAAAATGATCAGCCCACTGAGTTTCTTGCCGGATCTTCTCAGTTGAGGTCGCGTTTCGATCCGGTGGTAGCATAGTAGAATATAAGAAAAAAAATGTAAACTTGACAATTTGTAAGTGCCCCCATAGGCCTATACAGAATAAATGATTTGACTTTGACTTTGACTTTGACTCGATAGACGTGTGAAGTCTGCAAAACCCGTGCTGAGGCAACATGGTGGGCTATGGCCTGAATCTCCCTCGTATTGAAGGGGAATGTGGCCGGTATAATGGAAGTAGTCTCACCCCCTATTACATTGCGACCAAATTACATCCACGAAGTTTGGGTGGTGTGCAGTGCACCTCTGCTTATCCATTTCGGGGAATACATCGAGGGGTGAAAGGCTATTGGACTGAAGCGTCACTTTTGGTCAATATTGACTATACATATACATATTTGGAAATAGCGAATTTTTCTGCTTCGAATGATAATGCTTGTAAAGTAAAAAAGGAAAAATAAAAATTAACACAAAAAAAACCGCCTTCAAAAACCTAGGTGCACTAAAAAGCTAAAAATAACCTTATACGCACTAGTCGGCACTACGATTTTCGAAGGTTCCCCTCGATTTCTCTGGGATGCCATCATCAGAACCTGGTTTCCTGATCATGGTACCACCCTTGGGATATCTTCTTTCCAATAAAAAAGAACCATCAAAATCGGATCATAAACGACGAAGTTATCCGCGAACAAACATAAAAAAAAAATATACGGTCGAATTGAGAAACCTCCTCCTTTTGAAAGTCGGTTAAAAACCTTAAAAAAGTCAAATAACCTTGCGCCTCCCTATGTGATATTTTTAGTACAATAAAGGTCAAAAGTATAAAGTAAGAGAGTGGTACTCTATCTATAATATCAACTCTACTTAAAGATGACTTGCTTCTACTCTACTTTTAATATAAAATTGGCTTCCCAATATACAGGCTGTGCCTAGTTTGGGAGCCCCTGGAATGATCTCACTTCTTAGGTTAATTTAATATTACCATACTACTACTACAGCTCTTTTAACGTCCCACTGCTGGGCACGGACCTCAATGCGAGGGGGATTCGGGCCATAGTCCACCACGCTAGCCCAGTGCGGGTTGGCAGACTTTACACATCTATCAAAAACTAGTGAAGTTCCCTCAGACGTGCAGGATTCCTCACGATGTTTTCATTCACCGTTTTACAGCAAGTGATAATCTCGGATGAAAATGAGATTCGCACATAAATCCCAGAGGAGTGAGCCGGGGTTTGAACCTGCACACTTCGATTGCAAGGCGTGCGTTCGACCACTCGGCTACCACTGCTATATAATTACTTAATCTAAGTCACTGTAACCTATATCTGAATATTAATAAACATTTATATTATTAAAATTATTACATCACAAGGACCATTTTATAAAAGAGTAGAGTGTTGTACAAGGCCAGAAAGAGACAGAAAATGCCATCATCTGCGGAATAACAAAGACATAATTAGTCATCCAAGTTCATCCCGACATTAAATTGATTAAAAGTGAAATTTGTAAATTGATATATAAACCTTAGGCCACCCAGCTCGCGGCTGGCTTGTTTATTTTTATTTGTGTGCGGTGTGTGCATGCGCGCGAGGCCCGTGATAGATCGGCGCGCGCGCACCGCGCCGATTGGTCAACAAACTAGGGGTGCTAAGTTCAAAGAAAGAAGTAAGAAAAGAACGAAAAGAAGGAAAATAAAGGAAAGAGAGAAAAGAAAGAAAAAAACATTTATTCGACACAGACGCACACAGAGAATAGAAAACTTATACAATATACAGAAAAGTAAGAAAAAGAGCTCAGTGCGAACTGTGCCGAAAAGATACTGGCTCAGCACGTGCTGGGGGGGAACTAATCTCCCGCTGATTTTCAGCCAACCCTCTTCACAAGCTAACAACATTAACATAATTAATTACCGGCTACCAAATATATAAAGCATAACTATTCAAGTTATTAAAAAACAACTTGCTTCTAACTAGATACCAATATCGTTATAAAGTATAGCATATATGTTATTCTGATGTATAAACAATAATACTGTAAAGTTTCATCAAAATCCGTTCAATCGTTTTAGCGTGAAGTATTATCAAACATCTATCCATCCTCACAAACTTTAAGTGTGATAATCTTGGGTGAAAATTCGATTCGCACATAAAACCCAGAGTGGCGATCCGGGGTTTGAACCTGCACACTTTGATTGCGAGGCGTGCGTTCCATCACTGAACTACCACTGCTATTAAGAATTCTTAGTTATAATTCAATATTCCTAATAAAAGATGTGTTAGTATCGGCATTTAACTTTTTAATTTAATATTTATTTCAAGATGTTGGCAACCCTATCTGCTGATTGACCGGCGCCTCGCACTTTCTGCCTTTGAAAAATTCCCACCTTTTGTTATTGGAACTTATAATTAAAAAAAAATAAGCACTTACCTACTTGTTGCTCTGGACAACGGTGAAGGAAAACATCGTGAGGAAACCTGCACGTCTGAGGGAACTTGACTAGTTTCCGAACTTAGCATCATCAATAAAAATCTTTTGATTGTATGTCGCGTGATGTGAGTTCCGATGTCTAAAAAACCAGCCAAGTGCGAGTCGGACTCGCGCACGAAGGGTTCCGTACTATTATCTATAAAAACGGCAAAAAAATCACGTTTGTTGTATGGGAGCCCCCTTAAATATTTATTTTGTTCTGTTTTTTGTTTTTGTTGTTATAGCGGCAACAGAAATAGGTACCTACATCATCTGTGAAAATTTCAACTCTCTAACTATCTAGGTTCATGAGATGCAGCCTGGTGACAGACGGTCGGACGGACGGGCGGACAGCGAAGTCTTAGTAATAGGGTTCCCGTTTTACCCTTTGGGTACGGAACCCTAAAAAATGGCGGTTAATACGATTTGGACTGAATATAATAAGTATTTCCACATCACCCGACCAATTTATAATAACCACCTGTTTAACTCTAGAAGCGCAATAAAAAGCTTTTTAGTACCTCTTATATAGCTTATGAAGCAGTGGTTCCTCGTCAGTAGAACACCCGCCTTATACCTAATGGGTGCAAGTTCAAATCCCGGGCCCGCACCTCTGAGATAATTTTCATGTGCGAATATCATTTTCAATATTGATTATACCACTAGCTGAACGGTGAAGGTAAACATCGTGAGGAAACCTGCACGTCTATAGAAAAGCATATGAAGTTCACTAACCCACACTGGGCCAGCGTGGTGGACTATGGCCCAAATTTCCCTCGTATTGAGGGGGAATGTGCCCGGTATAATGGCAATAGGCTCGCACCCTATTACCTACATTGGGACGAAAATACAGTATAGGTACACTGCAGTGCACCTCTGCCTACCCCTTTGGGGAATACAGGCGTGATGATGTATGCATAAAGATCTATCAAGTGCTAATGACCTAAGTAATAGCTCCGTTTAACCGTAGTCCAGAAATACCAGCCCCCTTCCACCACTTGTCTTGCAGCCAATGTTTTTAATAATACTTTCTGTTTGTGACAGTTAATTCAGTTAAAAATCTGTCAAAAATTGACGGTTACTATTAAAATAAGAATACTTCAACAGGTTGGCCCAAGACCTACTTATCTTCGACAAAACTCTTATTACAGAGCTCAAGACAAAATTGTTAATTATACACAATCCAAAATTGAAAGACCCATCATTCTAAGTACTACCAGAGCATTAATAGGTCAACTTTTAATGGATATATTTAAATCTTTTCAATAAATTATTGTAAAGATCTGTCATTTCAAGTAAATTGTTCCCAGACATAGCTCAATGTAAAGTTGAAATTCAAATAAAGAATTTCAATTGCGAATACAGCGCCAATAAACGATTATAGCGTCGGCTCTTTCTCTCCTACGATACATTTTCGTGGAATGTTCTATGGGGGATAGAGACAGAGGTATCCAGCGTTCTCGGCTTAAACGCTTTTTCAATAATGTATCAACATATTGAATATGCACACTCAAATAGTGACTTTAAATCTTTGTCATAAGGTTCAATTTTGTGTTGTTTTGATGCAAAGATAAGTTGTTATTGCGTAATCGTATAGTGTTGTGAATGCAATGCGTACGTCGTCGTGGGTGGTCGGTAATTTTTATTCCGACGTCAAAAGTTCATTGACCCCGCTCCGATTAATTTTAACACCTGTGTTTAGGTGGTTTTATTTTTTAAATCAACATTTTTTTTATGTTATTTGTTAAATCAATAATTTTTGTTAGTTTTATCAAGTCATTGCGATGTTTCTATAAACAATTAGTAATGTAAAAAAGTCAAAAAGTGCAGGGCTATTTCTCTTAAGACATTTTTTTAACTTTACAGGAAAGCAAACCTACTCATTCGGTGCAGAAAAAAACGCTGCTTCCAAATATGTAAATATCGTCCAAAAGTGTCGCTTCAGTGAAATAGCCTTTTAATTCCCTTCAACTGTCGCTTACGACAATTCGCGATAGAGTCAATAAAAAATAAACTTTACAACCCCCGTTTTCTAAGTTCACCCCTTTAATTTAGTAGGTCTGTTCGAATGAACTGACAGACAGAGGGCGAACGGGGGCTGATATTGAAATACTTGCGGCGTCTCGAATCAGGAATCTCCGGTTCGATACCCGTCTCGACAACTTTAATTTTGTACTCCTTTTATTGCATTTTTTAACTTCGTTCCATTTGACAAGGCTATTAATTTGCGACTACTGTTTTAGGGGGGGGGGGGGGGGGGGTCATTTGTTTGGTAAACTAACCTACCCTCTTAAAATCAATCCTCTTGCAAATGTTTATGTGTCGAAGTGTGCAGGTTCAAGCCCTGGCTCGCACCTCTCGGATTTACGTGCGAATCTCATTTCCATCCGAGATTATCACTTGCTATGAAACGGTGAAGGAAAACATCGTGAGGAAACCTGCACGTCTGAGGGAACTTGACTAGTTTTCGATAGATGTGTGAAGTCTGCAACCCGCACTAGGTCAGCGTAGTGGACTATGGCCCGAATCCCCCTCGCATTGAGGGGAGGCCCGTGCCCAGCAGTGGGACGTTAAAAGGGATCTAGTAATGATTAAACTAGATATACTTACTATTCACTTATGTAAGCTAGATTTTAATTTAAGATGAATAAATATCGAGGGGTGAAAGGGCTATTCGACTGAAGCGACACTATTGGACGATATTGGCATAAATACATATTTGGAAACGGCATTTTTTTCTGCGTCAAATGATATGCTCTTCTGTAAAGTTAAAAAAACCGGCAAAGTGCGAGTCGGACTCGCGCACGAAGGGTTCCGTACCATTATCTATAAAACCGGAAAAAAACACGTTTGTTGTATGGGAGGCCCCTTAAATATTTATTTTATTCTGTTTATTAGTATGTGTTGTTACAGCGGGCAACAGAAATACATCATCTGTGTAAATTTCAACTTTCTAACTATCACGGTTCATGAGATACAGCCTGGTGACAGGCGGACGGACGGACGGACAGCGAAGTCTTAGTAATAGGGTTCCCGTTTTACCCTTTGGGTACGGAACCCTAAAAATGGCGCTAAAGTCAAAGCCTTTTACTCCTAGCTATTATTTGAATTTGCATTTGAAACTTGATCACTAACTACCATAATACTTCCGTTAGATCTCCTTAGGCGTAATCGTTTACAAATAATATTATAAGATAAGTAATTATTCTTATTTTCTTTCTTCTAGCAGTGGTAGCCGAGTGGTCGAACGCTCGCCTTGCAATCAAAGTGTGCAGGTTCGAACCCCGGCTCGCACCTCTGGGTTTCATGTGCGAATCTCATTTTCATCCGAGATTACCACTTGCTATGAAACGGTGAAGGAAAACATCGTTAGGAAACCTGCACGCCTATAGAAAGGTGTGTGAAGTTCACCAACCCGCACTGGGCCAGCGTGGTGGACTATAGCCCAAAAAAATCTCCCTCGTTTTGAGGGGGAATGTGCCCGGTATGATGGCAATAGGCTCGCCCCCTATTACATCGGGACCAAAATACATCGGCGAAGTGTGGGTGCACTGCAGTGCACCTCTGCCTACCCCTTCGGGGAATACAGGCGTGATGATGTATTTTCTTTCTTGTCCAACAATAATGTTGTTGTTATACTACTATTCATACTAACTTTATTAGCAGAGAGCATATTGTTTTCTTATTTTACGCGAATACAACACATTGAAATAAAACTATTTTACGGATTCTATCGCGTTTATTTGGTTTTTATGTTCCCGACGTTTCGGCTGCTTTACAGCAACCATGGTCACGGGGATACTGAGGTGTTATACGTCCTGATGTCATAGTTAATAACTGGGTACCCTCATATTTAGTTGTTGTTTGTGGTCCGATCCACGCAGAAAGTGCTCACAGTGTCTTGAGGTCTTGCAATGGTACGCTTGGTTTTGGATTTAATCATATTAATTACTGGATCCCAAGTTGGTGGTAGCACCCAGCCATCTTCCCTATTGAAATTAGGATGTTTTTTAATTTCAATGGCCTCACGTATCATCCTTGGTCGGAGTCGGTGTTCTTTTGCGAGGATATGCGGTTTATCAAATCTGATATAATGGCGGGTGCGGTCTTGTACATGTTCACAGATTGCAGACTTCGTGGAGCGTCGGTGTTTCATGTCAGCCATGTGTTCTTTTACGCGGGTTTTTATTGATCTTTTAGTTTGTCCTATGTAAGAGAGCCCACATTCACAATCGAGTTTGTATACCCCTGCATCTTGTAGGGGAATGTGACAAATGGTAAATAAACGCGATAAAATCCGTAAAATAGTTTTATTTCAATACAACAATAATGTTATCGGTAACTACTACTTGTCATAAAATCATAGCATAGTAAAAGGAGTTCTATTAGTTATTGTTTAAATTTTACTTACGCTTGTTGCGACAGTCCCCACGTGTTTACGTAACTTTAGCGTCCAGTAAAATGTATGTCGAACCAACAAATTGAATTCTGGGTAGGCTGTGATCATTTCAATGTTTTACTCCTCACACAACTATCACTTATTTGATTATAATAACACTTAAATTGAAATTAAACTATTTTACGGATTTTATCGCGTTTATTTACTATTTTATTTTCCCGACGTTTCGGCTGCTTTACAGCAACCATGGTCACGGGGGGACTGAGGTGTTAGACGTCCTGATGTCATAGATAATAACTGGGTACCCTCACATTAAGTTGTTGTTCGGATCGGACCGCATAGTAGTAGGATTTATTTCAATGTATAATATTCGCGTAAATATAAGAAAACAATATAACACTTAAATTGTTTATTTTTATTAAAAAACCTACGTAAGTACTTGACGCTTACGTTTAGTTAAATGATATTATTTAAATTCACAAAAATACTTTGAGGTTAAGTTCAAAAACAAATGACATTCTAAAGCTAGCTTCACTTCACTCCACTTTTTAAAAGTCTATGGCATCCATCGAGAAAGCTAGCTATATTTTTATGGAACGAATTTCACAAAAAATATACCTACGATAGATATTATTATGGTGTACCTACCCTCAAATAAAACAACACATTATATTTTTAACTTCTTTTAATAAGATTTTTCTTCTATAAATCGCTACTTTTCACAAATAAACATTTTGGTAGTATTTTGAAAAAAAAAAGAAAATGAAATTTAAACATTTCAAATTTCGATTCTATTTTCAAAGTGCTATCAAGATGTAAATAACGACTAATACTGCTACATTGCACAATAAATAACTTACAAATAATTTTGTTAATTAAACTTAGGTACTTATTTATTAAAATTAATTATTATTTACATTATTATTTTACACAAATCGAGTGGGACATATTTCGACTATTATTTTTTACAAACGCTTTTTTTAGTGAAACCGTGTATTACTATTATTGTTTTATTAGTATATATACAACAACACAAAATTTTAGGAAATGCACAAAAGTTAAAATTATTAATCTGTGAAAAACTATCGTACAGGTAGGCCTTTGTATTTTAAAAGAATTACATACCGTTTGCAGCAGTATTGTAGAACAGTATTGTATTTAAAAATTATGCTGCAGATGACATGTAATGAGATTGAAAATCCATAAATTTGAAGTTTAAATTGTAAATGTGACTGGAGGCCTTACCAACACCTAATAGTAGATATTTTCAATAGTACCTGTCAATATTTGACAGATTTTGTACTGAGTTGACTGGAAAGTAATATTACAAATTGCTGGTGACAAGAAAAAAGAATAAAAAATTAAGATGTGTTCAGCTAATCTATGGATTTTTTTGTCGAATGATGTGAACGGACATCGCAGACACATTTGTTGTAACCGACAAATAAACAAACACGCGACAAATGTAAGGAGATATTTGTCAAAACAGCGCTTTGAGTGATGTGTCCAATTTATTATAATCCTCGTCTGTCTCACGCATGCGGGCTTACTTTTATTTTTAAGAAAAACGATATGGCCCGCCAGCGTTTTTAATAGCGTATTTTATTATGAAAAATGAGATGAGTTATGAATTCGGAAATTATTTCTAAAAAATATATAAATCTTTTTAGAAAACTTTTATTTTCTAAATAGGCAAAATATGTATTATTTGAAAAACGAAACGAAGGGGAATTTATTATAAAATAAAATAACTGTGAAACATCAACTTTTATATTTCCTACAGATTTGACAAACGTGAGCGTAGGCCAGTTGGCTTACTAAACCAGGTCGGGCGGGTCGTAAGTTCGATTCCCTTCAGTAGCAAATTAGGCACAGACACAAAAACTGGACGACAGCGTGAAACGCCACAGAAACAAAAAAAAAACAGCCCCTTGCCAGTAGTTGCAACATGACTAGACGTATGTCACTGAATATGTTGATGTTGTCTCTTTCTCTCGTATGAAATAAGACAGAGAGCGACCGAGCCAATCCGTGACAGAGGTCTTGTCTTGACATGCGAGCTGACACCACTGTCTTGCAGCAGTGTTTTTAATATTATTTTCGACAATTAACTCAGTTGGTACAACATCTGTCAAAAATTTACAGTTACTAAAGAAATAACCATACTTTAAAAGGTGATGATGATGATGGTAAGGTCTCTGGACATCCTAGGCATCAATGCGAATCGCCACTGACGCCAAAGAACTGAAGCCCGATTCTCGTAATATCGACATCATCTGTAATTCGACATAATGCCGAAAAAAACCGTCCAAGGGCTAGTCAGACTCAGGCACGAAAGGTTCCGTACCGTCATCTATGAAAACGAGCAAAAAATCACGTTTGTTGTATGGGAGCCCCTTTAAATATTAATTTTATTATTTATTTTTAACATGAATAATATAACTCAATATTCTGTGAATATTTCAAGCGTCTACCTGTTATCAATATAGAGCAAAAAAAACACGTTTCTTGTATGGGAGCCCCCATAAATATTTGTTTTATTCTGTTTTTTAGTATTATCTTGTTATAGCGGCAACAGAAATACATCAACTGTGACAATTTCAACTGTCTAACTATCACGGATCATGAGATACAGCCTGGTGACAGACGGACAGACACATAGACGGTGGGACAGAAGAGCCTTAGTAATAGAGTTTAACTCTTGGGTACGGAACCCTAAAAACACGACCATTTAGACATTTGTGTTTCGAGATATGTCGAATTAGAAATGATGTCGATCATGTCAGAATCGGGTCCCTGGACGAAACGTCATATAAACGTCACAAACAAATAACTACATTGTCAAAATCTAACACCTATTCAACTGCTGTTCCCGTTCCCTCGCTTTCATTTCCAATTCCTCCTCCTCCTTCGTCAGAGGCACTGTACTGTGATTGTAAAGGCCTTGAGCCATCAGCTGCAAGGCCAGCGGGTTCCTCTGGCCTGAAGCCTTCTTGATCTTGGCTCGTTTGTTCTGGAACCAGATCTTGATCTGGGCTTCCGCGAGGCCCAGCTCCGCAGCCAGGCTCTGACGCCGTCGTTCCGTCAGATACCGATTCTCCGCGAACTCGTGCTGTTGAAGATAAAGGAAACATTATTATTATTATATGTAGTTGTAGCATGAGTGCCAAGAATAGACTCATGTCACAGAATATGTTGATTATATCTCTTTCTCTCGTATGAAATAAGACAGAGAGCGCACGAGCCAATCCGTGACAGAGGTCTTGTCTTGACATGCGTGCTTACACCTCATCTCCAACTAAAATTCCCTCCCTGTATCCATCCATAACTTATACTTTCAAAATAAAACGAACGAATTATTTCGGGCAATATAGGTAATTTAATGAACACAGTGGCAGTGGTAGCCTCGTGGGCAAGAGCACCCGCCTTGAATGTAAGAGGTGCAAGTTCAAACCCTGGCCCCGCACCTCTGAAATAATTTTCATGTGCGAACGTCATTTTCAACAATGATTACCACTTGCTGAACGGTGAAGGAAAACATCGTGAGGAAACCTGCACGTCTATACAAAGGCGTGTGAAGTTCACCAACCCGCACTGGGCCAGCGTGGTGGACTATGGCCCAAGAATCTGCCTCGTATTGAGGGAGAATGTGCCGGTATAATGGCAATAGGTTCACCCCCTATTAGATTGGGACCAAAATACATTGGTGAAGTGTGGGCGCACTGCAGGGGATCATGCGATGAGTATGTGTTTTCTGGCGATGTTTACCTTTAATCTTGAAAGCTGTGGTCCAGAGAATGCGGTACGGGGTCTCTTCTCATCAGAAGCAACTTCTCCAGGGGGTTTCTTCGGTCGTCGTGTACGAGGACCTGCGCAGGAGTTGAATTCAATATAAGAAAGGAATACGCAAGTATGTTAGGCGAAAGATGCTGCTTCTTTCTTTTCTTTTTTTACGAAATGATAATATTTAATGGTATAAGAATGGCTCCACCTGCGTTTAGCGGGTATTTCAGCCAGGGTCAAGTAATTAAAATAAGTTTTTAATAAATAGGGGGCTATATTGGGGTATATAGGGACTATATAGGGTATTTAAAGGCTATATAAATAAAAATGGGTGATGGCAGTGACAAAGTTGCTGCTTGTTGTGTCGGCACAAACTAAACGATTAAACTAAATTTTCACTGTCGCACTCCGTCGCCGAATATACTTAACACGGCCCTCTCACAGCAGAAGGTCAGAAGGTCTGAAGGACCTAAAAGCGGCTTAACTGACCATGCCTAGGCTTGTCAAAAGCATACAAAATAAATTTGATTATGGTCGCAGACATTATCTACTACTCTATATCGAGGGATGAAAGGCTATCTGACTTAAGCGACATTTTTCAACTTAACAGCATGCTCGATCGACGCAGAAAAAATCGCTGTTACCAAATATGTAGGTATATAAGTCAATAACGCTTAAAAGTGTCACTTCAAATACACTTTCACTACTCGATATGAATTAAAAAAATCTGATTCCTGATTCCGAACTTGCAATTCCCCTGATGATATTCCCGAAACAAGCGGACGATGCAATATCTTAACCAATTCAGTTCTCAAAACGTAAAATGAAAGTGTTGAGCTTATAAAATTGGTCAAAATATTTCACCGACCGCCTGGCGGGCTGGTGCGCTGAGCCGTCCTATACATGGAGAAGCACAAAACACAAAAACATAAAATGGTTAGTCACAAAAAAAAACAAGGTCAGTGTGTACCCTTGAGGGCGCTAACCTAACCTAACCCTTTTTTTTTTGTTTGCGCTGGGAAATGCATTCCCAGCGCAAACAAAAAAAAAAATAACCCTAACCTAACCTAACCTAACCTAACTCCATAGAGCCCCCAAGGATACACCCCAACCAAAAACAATTATAAAATAATTAATGGAATCAGGCGTAATATTGCGGAAATCCATTGTTAATACAATAGTAGAGAAAGGGACCCACCACTCACCCTCGGAATTGTTTAGAATCCCAAATTATAAATCAAATAAATTTGATCGATAATAGAGGAAACCAACAAGACCGAACTCCCTGTCAGTGGAGAGTCAGTATGACATAAGTCATGGGCCCTAACTATGAGCAATCCTCCGCAGAACAACCAAATAAGGTTTATAATTTGGGATTCTAAACAATTCCGAGGGTGAGAGGTGGGTCCCTTTCTCTACTACTGTCTTAACAATTATAAAATACAAATTCTTCCTGTCTTGCAGCAATGCTGTTAATATTACTTTTAGACAGTTTACTAAGTAGAAAATCTGATTTATAAAAACACAGTTTACTATTGGAAAAACAATACACGGCCCTAAGTATACTAACACTATCCTCGTGAAGTTATGACTTCATTTTTAACTGAATTCCAAAAAGGAGGAGGTTCTCAATGCGGCCGGTATGTTTTTTTTTTATGTATGTACACCGATTACGCTGCGAGTTATAATCCGATTTACGTGATTCTTTTTTTGTTTGATGCGGAATAGTTGCCATTTGGTCCCATAAAAATTTAAAATTGTACGGCCAAGCAGTTTTCGTTTTATGAACATTTTTATGTTTATTATGATAATTATTTACGTGGATGATGTAGTTGTATACGGCTTTTTCAAGAGTTTTCATTGAGGTTGATTATTAGTTTTGATTTAATACGGATTGTTAACAAACATCGAAACTTACCCCCAAAGGAGTGGAAAGCGGGGTTTTTTTTTATGGCTGTAAATATTTACTTTTTTAGGGTTGTTATGAGGTGATAATAATTGCATATTTTCAACGATTACTGACACTAAAAAGTGTGAAAAAATTTATTTTTAACAAAAAACAAAAACCGACTTCAAAAACCTAGGTGCACTAAAAAGCTAGAAATAACCTTATCATTCATTACATTTGAAGTCGGTGCCAACTCATGTATGTATTTGCCTTGTCTGACGTAGATTGGCACCTACTCCAAATGTAATGAATTATAAGGTTATTTCTAGCTTTTTAGTGCACCTAGGTTTTTGAAGTCAGTTTTTGTTTTTTGTTAAAAAAAGAATTTAAGGGATGAAAACGACATATTTTTTCAATGGTACCTAGAATATAAGCAGTGTAGACATTAGATATTGTCACCTTGGTGCTATTTAACTAGTCATATTCTAGTTACCATTGATACAAGATGTAATTTTTAGGGTTCCGTACCCAAAGGGTAAAACTTCACTGTCCGTCCGTCAGTCCGTCTGTCACCAGGCTGTATCTCATGAACCGTGATAGTTAGAGAGTTGAAATTTTCACAGATGATGTATTTCTGTTGCCACTATATAACAACAAGTACTAAAAATCAGAATAAAATAAATATTTAAGGGCGCTCCCATACAACAAACGTGATTTTTTTGCCGTTTTTATAGATAATGGTACGGAACCCTTAGTGCGCGAGTTCGACTTGCACTTGGACAGTTTTTATGCTTTAAAAATGGAATCATAGCAACTCCACGACGAAAGTGTTAGCAGACTTGGGGCCCTGGTAGAGATGGTAAGCACCCAGTTTTCATGAAACCACAAAACATGACGGATTTTCTATATATTTTGACAGCTGTTTTGCATGGGTTTTAGATGGATACTGAAGTTTCTATACATTCATATCGAGGGGTGAAAGGGCTATTCGACTTAAGCGACACTTTTGGACGATATTGACTTATTACATATTTGAAATCAGCATTTTTTTCTGCGTCGAACTGTAAAGTTGAAAAATGTCGTTTAAAACAAATAGCCTTTTACCACTCGATACGTAATCCGATACTTCACATTGTCAAAAAAAGAGATTGAATCACGTAGATAGATATTGGCGGTTAAAAGGCGAATTGGCTCAAGCGCCATTTTGGTAACTGTGCACGAAACCCAGCTTAGAATACGAAGAAATAATCGCTGATTCCAACGATATATCGCATCTTTAAAAGTATAGAGACATCACATACATCATCACTTCTGTATTCCCCGAAGGAGTAGGCAGAGGAGCACTGTAGTGCGCCCACACTTCGCCAATGCATTTTGGTCCCAATGTAATAGGGGGCGGGCCTATTGCCATTATACCGGGCAAGTTCCCCCTCAATACGAGGGAGATTTGGGCCATAGTCCACCACGCTGGCCCAGTGCGGGTTGGTGAACTTCACACGCCTTTCTGTAGACGTGCAGGTTTCCTCACGATGTTTACCTTCACCGTTCAGCAAGTGGTAATCATTGTTAAAAATGACATTCGCACATGAAAATTATCTCAGAGGTGCGGGCCTGGGGTTTGAACTTGCACCCCTTACGATCAAGGCGGGCGTTCTTGCCCACGAGGCTACCACTGCTTGTATAGAGACCTAACTCAAAAATAATGTTGTTGAAAAATGGTCGTTAGGACGACCCTTTAAGATTTATATTCGAAATCCTAAAATTTCAAAATGGGTCTCTATACTTTTAAACATGTGATATTAGGTATATAACTCAATACCGCCGAAGATAACGCTTGGGTTACTTCGCCTTTTCCATGTCAATACTTTTTTTTACTAAAAAAAACACAATAAGCAATTTATTTACCATTAAAATATTACAAAACTGTTAGACACACAATTAGGCATATAATTGATAATAAATAGCATGAAGTTAGGTGAATGTGACACAAACAATGTCTAGGTCAAACATAATGACTAAATACCAAAGCATTACGTACTAATAACAAAACAATAATAGTAACTGAATTAAAACATGCAACACAATCTTATTGAAATAAAACAATTTCTAGATTAAAACCTTCATTTATTACTATGCTTTTACAGACTAGGAATGGCCAGTTAGGTCGCTTGTACCTTCTGCTGTATTAATCTTAAGATCAAAGAGAGTTTGAAAGTAACAGCTGATTTTAAAGTTGTCTTACGCCGCATTTTAAGCCTCTGGAGCGACCAATACCGTCTTCACCATAAGGGCACACAGGGCCCGTGTCCTAATCCCCAATTCTCAGTGGGCCCCGAAGGTCCGACGATTTCTCTCACACATTTATTCTCAAAACATTTTTGTCGGGCACATTACACTTTTTTCACAAATCAGTAATCTTATCAGAAGGTATTTACAAGAACTTGCCCCCGTAGGACTATACAAAATAATTGATTAGACTTGGACTTTGAAGTTGGTAATTTTGCTTAAAAAAAATTGTCCACTAAACCCACGCAAAGGGAGAATCAAATCCATTTACTATAGAATATTCTTCTCAGTTGAGGTCGCGTTTCGATCCCGGAGTAGCATATAAGAAAAAATAAGTTACAATTTGTAAGTGCCCCCGTAGGACTATACAAAATAATTGATTAGACTTTGAAGTTGGTCATTTTGCTTAAAAAAAATTGTCCACTAAACCCACGCGACGGGAGAATCAAATCCATTTAACTATACATACATACATATACATACATACATACAAATAAATAAAATTGGAGTGTCTGTTTGTAATATCAAAATAACACTATTTTACCAAATGCGTATGAAAGTATATACGATACCTATAACGAAAACGCAATTTTACAATTTTTTGTCTGTCTGTCTGTTTGTTAAAACTTCTAAACGGCTGAATCGATGTCAATGGGACTTTCACGGACAGATAGCTGACGTTCCAAGGCGTAACTTAGGCTACTTTAATTTTAGAAAAAGCATTAGGGTTCCGCGGGAAAAACATAATACCCATATTTCCGGGTAATCTCCCTAAAGTCCACGCGGGCGAAGTCGCGGGCACAGCTAGTTACTTACTTTTACTTTTTTACGAAACGAGTGAATTGATGAAATTTAATGGAATAAGATGAGGAATGGCTTCACCTGCGACTAGCGCGGGTATTTCGCCAATGTCAAGTAATTAATAGCAAGGACAAATTCAATAAATACACATTATAAATAAAAATGGATAATGACAGCGATAAAGATGGCGGATGAATCCACAGCTAGTTATCGAATATAATACATACCTAACTGTCATTTTAATTCCATCATTAAGTTGTATCACGTTTTCGTTTCTTGTCAATCTGTGTATTTTTTGTGAGAACTTTATCATATTATGACTGATGTCGGGTCAGTGGCTCTAACCCTTTTTTTATGGAGCTCTGAATTGAATTTATGGTCAGATTAGGGTTCCCTAATTTGATTAAGAACGTCCGATACATTGACATTAGTAATGACTTTAAAAAGTACAGATACTTAACAAGAACTATTAAGATAAATTCTAGCTAGGTTAATATTATTATTTAAACTGAACTATCATCATCATCATCACGCCTGTATTCCCCGAAGGGGTAGGCAGAGGTGCACTGTAATGCGTCCACACTTCGCCGATGTATTTTGGTCCCAATGTAATAGGGGGCGAGCCTATTGCCATTATACCGGGCACATACCCCCTCAATACGAGGGAGATTTGGGCCATAGTCCACCACGCTGGCCCAGTGCGGGCTGGTGAACTTCACACGCCTTTCTATAGACGTGCAGGTTTCCTCACGATGTTTTCCTTCACCGTTCAGCAAGTGGTAATCATTGTTGAAAATGACATTCGCACATGAAAATTATCTCAGAGGTGCGGGCCTGGTACTAATTTTAAACTAAACTAATTTTAAACTGAACTAATTTTAATAATTATGCAAAGAAAGCAGCTCCAGCAGTGGTAGCCGAGTGGTCGAACGCACGCTTTGCAAATCAGTGTGCAGGTTCAAACCCCAGCTCGCACCTCTGGGATTTACGTGCGAATCTCATTTTCATCCGAGATTATCACTTGCTATGAAACGGTGAAGGAAAACATCGTGAGGAAACCTGCACGTCTGAGGGAACTTGTCTAGTTCTCGATACATGTGTGAAGTCTGCCAACCCGCACTGGGCCAGCGTGGTAGACTATGGCCTGGAATCCTCCTCACATTGAGGGGAGGCCCGTGCCCAGCAGTGGGACGTTAAAAGGGCTGTAGTAGTAGTAGCAGCTCCATTTCTCCTACAAATCTTTGCACACCATATGACATGGTAAAACATGATGGATCTGACACTAATTCTAACAACAACAATGTGCAAGCTATTGTATATTTGTAACCTATCCGAGTTTTATTTAAATAAAAATATTGTATTGTTTGTATTAGAAGTAAAAAAAAAGACACCAATTTTTAAAAAAAAGTTAAATGTGTGAATCGATGCCACGACCGATTAGTTTTATAAGTTTTGACATAAACAGTCTGACGTATATAGTTTAGTAGTTATTAATTACAATGTCACTAACATCAAATTTAAAAAAAAAAAATTTTTTTAGGTCACGTAATCCACATCCCAACTCACCCTTGACCATCGGACTGGTAGTCATAGAAAGTTGAACGGATAAAGCCCAGCGGCCACAGGAACGTCAGGACACGCGCGTGCAATTTTTGTCAATATCAAAACGAACTTTATCGACTCATTGATAAAGTTCATTTTTCAACGAAATGACATTGCGAGTAATTTCGCCTGCGGGGCAATTGAGTCCACATCATCTTTATAAGAGACTAGCGGCCCGTCCCGGCTTCGCACGGTTTTATAGTATAGCCTATGTTACTCAGTGATAATGTAGCTTTCTAACGGTAAAATAATTTTTGAAATCGGTCCAGTAGTTTTTAAGTTTATTCGATACATACAAAAATACTAATCTTTTCTCTTTATAATATTAGCGTATAGATATGTAGAAAGAAAACGTCAAATTGGTCGTTATTTATCGACATATCTCGAATAGAGACGATTTCGATCGAGCGAAAATTGAGGTCCTGGTCGCTTGGCTTTTAATCGTTGATATTTTAATCTTTATGTATATTGATATAGAATACATTTTCCAAAGAATATATTATATTTCGCTCGCCCCAGTCTGTGAAGGACGAAACCATTTTTTGTTACAAAGTTGTCAGCCAGTCCATTATACGACCAATTTGATACTTTTTACTTCGATTTCAATAGAACACGCTCAAAAAAAGTGTCAAAAATATTTTTACCAAATTGAGTTACGCTTTTTTGTTACTCGCTTCCAAAATATGACATTTTATAAAATTCTATAATATTATTGTAACTTTTTTAAAATAAAGAATTTTGTGACACAAATTTGTTTGAAATCATAATTTGCTTTACAATTAATGTACCTATAACTTTTTGTCACTCACTTTTAATTATTTTAGAAGTAACCAAATGTTATTATTATATACATAAGATACTTACTAGTTATTAAAAAATAATAAATATAATAAAATATTAAATAAATAAATGGAATTTTCTCACGTGGTTGTCGTGAGCGCGTCCCGTACTTACTTCGTCCTGAAACAAAAGAGAAATCATTATTAATTATCATAAATACTAAATACATCATCACGCCTGTATTCCCCGAAGGGGTAGGCGGAGGTGCACTGCAGTTTGCCCACACTTCGCCGATGTAAGTTGGTCCCAATGTAATAGGGGGCGAGCCTATTTCCATTAAACTGAGCACATTTTCCCTCAATACGAGGGAGAATCTGGGCCATAGTCCACCACGCTGGCCCAATGCGAGTTGGTGAAATTCACACGCCTTTCTGTAGACGTGCAGGTTACCTCATGGTGCAGTCTTTGTTATAAATTTCAACTTGATATCTTCACGTGTTCCTGAGAAAAAGGGTCTAGACAGACAGACAGACATACCCTAAAAATGGGTGATCAACGTGATAAACATGGCGGATGAATTCTTATATGAAATCCACCTGCGTCTTAATTATAGTTTCCAACAGAATCAACTTTAATGTAATTTTTTTAATTCTTATTTTTTTTTGTTCGGCAATGTCACGTTGTAAGAATTAAAGTAATAAAAGGAGGTCGATACAGATCGTATAATCTGTGGTATAATTATACAAGTTAATGTCTTAATTAAGATCTGTTTGTGGGTGGCCGGTGACGTCACCGCGGGCACGTCCGGCCGCGGCATTCCGTTTTTATAGTCTTAAGCCCTCCGCATATTCAGGCGTCAAGACACGCGCGTACAATATATTGCCAATACTAAAATGAACGTTCATCTTACATCTGTCATGTGATATGAAAACGTTAGGAAGAACTAGCTTCTACACCAGATTTCATCCGCGCAGACTTCGATTATTTAATATACCTAGTTTTAAAATATAGCCTACTAGCTGACCGGGCGAACTTCGTACCGCCTTAGAATTAGTGACATACGAAAGCAGCGCCACCTACAGTGTCCAAATCGGTCCAGCCGATTATAAATAACCTAGGTACCGACTGCAGCGCCACCTACCCGGTCCAATTGTGAATGCAAACCATCCTGCGTCTACGTCACGCCTTTGACAGCATATGTCACTGTCTATGATTACCATGGTTACTCGTGTCACTAACTCTTTTGTAGTAACAAAATGATCCGCCATTTATTGAATTCATTTGTCACAAAAAATTGTGTTAAATGAAGAACCGCTCGACCGATTTTGTGCAAACTTCACATAAACCATCTACTAAATAGTCCGAACAAAGCCTTAACATTTGGCTTGGATAGGTGAGCCCGTTCTTGAGTTATAAAATTACAACGAAAAGTGGCATTGGTTGTTATTATGATGTGCTCGTATAAATATTAATACTGTTAAGTTTCAACAAAATCCGTTCAGTGGTTTAATCGTGAAAGAGTAACAAACAAATATCCATCCCTCCATCCATCTATCCATCCTTCTGGATGTACCTATGTCCATCCACCCTCTTAAAGTTTGACATTTATTAGCAGGATAGGATTGACACAGTTGCCAAAAATTCTGACGCGCGACTCTTGACGTCCCAGTGTGCGACTTTTAACTTACTATAGCAGAGTTTGTCGAACGATAATTTAATACTAGAAGAGCATGTTCGATTCCTGATTAATAAGCACTCCGATATACCTATATAAAGCAGTGGTAGCCTCGTACGCTGAACGCCGGCCTTAAACGCAAGGGGTGCCAGTTCAAATCCCGGGCTCGCACCTCTAAGAAGATTTTTCATGTGCGAATGTCATTTTCAATAAAACATTATTGAAAACCACTTGCTGAACGATGAAGGAATACATCGTGAGGAAACCTGCACGTGTATAGAAGGGCGTGTAAAGTTCACCAACCCGTACTGGGCCAGCGTGGTAGATTAAGGCTCAAAAATCCCCCTCGTATTGAGGGAGAATGTGCCCGGTATAATGGCAATAGGCTCGCCCCCTATTGCATTGGAACCAAAATACATCGGCGAAGTGTGGGCCCACTGCAGTGCAACCTACCCCTTCGGGGAATACAGGCATAATGATATACGATGATGTATTCATTAAACATAAAAAACATAATGGATACATTTATTGGTCGCTCATTAACGATATCATTAAGACTGTGATTATGTGCTTAAATTGATTTCTTTACTAATTAAAATACAGTAATGGCGATTTTTTTAATCAACCACTTAATTATTAAATACGTCGTTGGTGGCGACATTATCTAGAACCCACTGGTGGTCTAGAAATTAAGCCTGGGGTTTGCCAATATGGAATCAATAAGCCCCCAAACAACACCTGACTTCTTCTCTTTTTACGAAATGAATGAAATGATGATATTTAATGGAATAAGATGAGGAACGGCTCCACCTGCGTTTAGCGGGTATTTCAGTCAGTGCCAAGTCATTAATAGCGAGGGCAAATACAATAAATACACACTATAAATAAAAATGGATGATGACATTGATAAAGATGGCGGATGACTAGCAGCAATATTTTTAAATTAGGTACTTTCAGTTTTCGACAGTTACCGTTCTACCGTTGCTTCCGGCCTGTCTATGTTCAAATCATAATTAATTCTCGTAACATAGAAAAAAAACCATAATATCTATGCCCCCGTTTTATAGATAAGTAAACACAAACAGTCAATTCGACCACTATAATCTATATCGATAGAAATTATCGAACTAATCGATTACTAGAGATGTATCACTCACTCATGGAGTCGACTCACTTGAAGTGCTCAGGTTAGAAAATTGAAGGTGTTACTCAAATCTCAACATTAAAGAACGCAGAGTTGTCGGCTCTCACTCGTGAAAAATTTTATCAATGCCAAAACGAACCCTATGTAGAGGGGTTAAAATCCTATTTGATTTAACTTAAGCAACACTTTGGGCGATATTGAGTTATATAATATTTGGAATCAGCGAACTTTTCTTCATATTTCATGTCTCAATAACTTTGTCATAAGACGTCAGGAAGATGCGAACGAGTAATATCGCTCAGAAGTGTCACTTTAGTCAAATAGCCTTGCACGCCCCGATGTAATCATGTCAAAAATGAGTGATAGCTAAGTAAGCTAACAAAGTGAGTCTCGAGCGATGCCTCACCTCAAATGAGGTGTACCTCGTAAGGTGCGAGGTAATATGAGGTATGAGTTACATCACTATCGATTACTTTTATCGATACGCCTCCATATTGAATCGCCACTTTGATCTAACCGACCGATGCTTCACGAAAAGCAAATAAAACAAAAGGATTAATGTTTATTGATACTTTAATTGCTTTAATTATTGCTATACAGCTATGTATTCGACTTGGTATTTGAAATGACTTCTTTTATCAGAAGTCGTTTATAAAGGGTTCACAAACTAATTACGAAGATATTCTTTCTGGCAATTCGTATAAAGACTCATGCCATACCGAAATAAACTGTATGGACTCAGGAGAAGAGTTCATTCTTCAACTAAATTACATTGACTGCGCAAGCGAATATAGTGGGAGCGTGGCTTTTACCTAGTACAAGGAGATCTATCGACTCAGCCCTGCGGCAAATTTGTTGACATTTATCAGACATCCGCCATTGTAGTCACCGGATCAAGTAAGTCAAAAAATATAAACAAGTATAAAAATACATCATCACGCCTGTATTCCCCGAAGGGGTAGGCAGAGGTGCACTGCAGTGCGCCCACACTTCACCGATGTATTTTGGTCCCAATGTAATAGCCAGCCTATTGCCATTATACTGGACACATTCTCCTTCAATACGAGGGAGATTTTGGACCATAGTCCACCACGCTGGCCCTATGCGGGTTGGTGAACTTCACACGCCTTTCTATAGACGTACAGGTTTCCTCACGATGTTCTCCTTCACCGTTCAGCAAGTGGTAATCATTATTGAAAATGACATTCGCACATGAATATTATCTCAGAGGTGCGGGCCCAGGATTTGAACAAAGACAAAGGTGCTGCCTGCTCTCATGGCGTTGCTGCTCCTGAGAATGTATTACTCATAATCCTTACTAATTATCATTTTAAAAAGAGTAACCATTGAGTTTCTTACCGGCTCTTCTCAGTGGAAGCAGCATTCCGAACCGGTAGTAGAATCTGACTTCACACATCGAGATCTAGTCAAGTTCCCTCAAACGTGCAGGTTTCCTCACGATGTTTTCCTTCACCGTTTCATAGCAAGTGGTAATCTCGGATGTAAATGAGATTCGCACATAAAACCCAGACGTACGAGCCGGGGTTTGAACGTGCACACTTTGATTAGCAAGGCGTGCGTTCGACCACTCGGCTACCACTACTCGGCTAAAAATGGTATTAAAACGCATTAAATCGCTACTTTAATAAATACGCAGCTTGTCTACCTATATTGTTTGACACCTTAGGTACTTACTTAATCCGGCAACTACAATGGCGGAGGTCAGTTAAACGTCAAAAAACCGGCCAAGTGCGAGTCGGACTCGTGCATTGAGGGTTCCGTACCATTATCTATAAAAACGGCAAAAAAATCACGTCTGTTGTATGGGAGCCCTCTTAAATATTCATTATATTATGTTTTTTAGTATTTGTTGTTATAGCGACAACTGAAATACATCATCTGTGAAAATTTCAACTCTCTAGCTATCACGGTTCATGAGATACAGCCTGGTGACAGACGGACGGACGGACAGCGAAGTCTCAGTAATAGGGTTCCCGTTTTACCCTTTGGGTACGGAACCCTAAAAATTGCCGCAGTAGGCTTAGCATGCTTCGAGCTTTTCGACTTCGATCTTTTTGTACAGAACATGGCTTGGTGTGAAGTCATTTTCTCACCAAATCTGGCAGTTGAAAGAGATAAAACTTATGCCTACGCGGTCATGCTACGCCTGCAGGGCCATACGCAGGGCGGGGTCGATACGACTTCTCCATTTACTCTATGCTTTTACCACAAATTTTCATATTTTTTTTATGACACGTTAAATACGCCTCACTCCACCCTTCCGGTAGCTAGTCGTAATGCTATTAGCAGTAAGGTCACCATTTTAATAGTTGACGTACATATTAATTAGTGGAGGAATTCAAAATGTCTAACTTAGCGGCGGTTAAATTTATAACAGCCGAAAACTTTAAAATTTTAATTGTGCCCCATAATTGTGGTATTATGGTAATATGGCCATTTTTATTTTCGTGTCCACTTGAGACACACGGTCGTGGAGACCGTTGAGCATGTTGGATTACCGTTTTTAAGCGTTCCGTACCCAAAGGATAAGCCGGGAACCCTATTACTAAGACTTCGCTGTCCGTCCGTCCGTCTGTCACCAGGTTGTATCTCATGAACCGTGATAGTTAGAGAGGTTAAATTTTCACAGATTATGAATTTCTGTTGCCGCTCTAACAACAAATACCAAAAAATCTGAATAAAATAAATATTTAAGGGGGCTCCCATACAACAAACGTGATTTTTTTGCCGCTTTTATAGATAATGGTACGGAACCCTTCGTGCGCGAGTCCAACTCGCATTTAGCCGGTTTTTTAACTATCGTATGATGAGCAGTGATATCTTCGTCGGTAGAACGTCCGTCTTAAACATAAGGGATGCAAGTTCAAACCTCAGGCTCGCACCGCTGAGAAGATCTTCATGTGCGAATGTCATTTTCAATAATGATAACCACTTGCTGAAGCTGAAGGAAACATCGTGAGGAAATCTGCACGTCTATATACAAGGTGTGTGAAGTTCACCAACCCGCACAGGGCGAGCGTGGTGGACTAAGGCTAACATCTCTTTCGTATTAAGGGGGAATGTGCCCGGTATAATGGCAAGAGGCTCGCCCTATTAAATTGGGACCAAAATACATCGGCGAAGTGTGGGTGCACTGTAGTACGCCTCTACCTACCCGTTGATGGAGTATAGGCGTGATGATGTATGTATTTATTTAAATGATCCCAAACTACGCAACGCTATGTTAAATAGTTTGCAAGTAACATCGGGAGTGGTTTAATACACAGACCTTGTTGAGACCAGGGAAAAATAATCTACGTGCGTTCTAACCATTCTACCATTCCTATAGTACTTTTTTTTATAAGATAGGGAGGCAAACGAGCAGACGTTTCACCTGGTGGTAAGTGATCAACGCCGACCATGGACACCTGCAACACCAGGGGCATCGCAAGTGCGTTGCCGACCTTTAAGGAATGAGTAGACTCGTTTCTTGAAGATACCTGTGTCGCATCATTATACCTGTAATGCAGCTCACATTGTTAGGTCCAAATAGTGTCAAATAGCATCCGTAGTGTCTCCTTTATTTCTGCGGCAATTCCGCCTATACAGTTAATTTTGTCTCTCGCTTTGCAATGTTTGCTCTCAAGGCGTTGCTGCTCCTGAGAATGTATTACTCGCAATTATCATTTTGAAAAGAGTAACTATTTAGTTTCTTACCAGCTCTTCTCAGTGGAAGCAGCATTCCGAACCGGTGGTATAATCTGACTATTTGTAAGTGCTTTTTGGCCTACACGAATTAAAAAAAAAATTATAATGGAGGGAAGTGGATACATTTTTCTACCAACTCCTCCTATACCATTTTTTGATACAATTCGTGCGAGGTCCAAGACAATTTAGCTTATTTCCCGGGACTAGCCGCTCGCGGGGCCGTCCGTATGTAGCGTACATTACGTATGTTTGACATCCAACAAATTTGCTCGCCATCCCTGAGATCCATGTGTCACCAATACCCCTCTCACAAGTCCCATCACTTGTATATGCAAATTTTATCGACAAGAACATTAATAAATTTAATTTTAAGCCACTAATAGCTTCATCAGTACTTAAAACAGACGCCATGTTGATTTTTTGACAGTTTGATGGATTGGGTGACCAATTAATATTTACTACTTGGTATTACCAACATTTATATGGTAAATAGCTTGTTCAATATCGTTATAAATTATACCCTATATGTTATTCTGATGTACAAAAAATAAAACTGTAAAGTTTCATCAAAATCCGTTCAGTAGTTTTCGCGTGAAAGAGTAACAAACATCCATCGATCTACACAAACTTTCACATTTATAATATTTGTCGAGAAAATGACGTCCCACCAAGCTATGTCCAGTACAAAAAGCTCGAAATGACGTCATTTTCTCGACAAATCTGACAGTTGAAAGAGATAAAACTTATATCTACAAGGGCATGCTAAGGTTGCAGGATGCGTGGAGAAGTAGAGGGGAGGCTTTTGCCCAGGAGTGGGGCATAGAAAGGCTATAAAAAAATTGCCAATAATTTTTACGTGTCCGTATTAGCGCCCTTGTGTATTCAGGACTTAAAAGGACTTAGGTATTTTTCTTATAAGACTACTAGTCTTCTAAGTCTTCTACTTCTTAATTCATAGGTAGGCATAAATAAAAAACCGGCCAAGTCGGACTCGCGCACGAAGGGTTCCGTACCATTATCTATAAAAACGGTATAAAAATCACGTTTGTTGTATCGGAGCCCCCTTAAATAATTATTTTAATCTGTTTTTTAGTATAGCGGCAACAGAAATACATCATCTGTCAAAATTTCAACTCTCTAACTATCACGGTTCATGAGATACAGCCTGGTGACAGACGGACGGACGGACGGACGGACAGCGAAGTCTCAGTAATAGCGTTCCCGTTTTACTCTTTGGGTACGGAACCCTAAAAACAGAAATAACTTTTTCTAATTTTAGTGTCATAACAACGCTATGTCAGAGACACACAGACAGACAAAAAGACAACTAAAGGAAGACATCTCAATTAGTTCGCGAGCCTTTAAATAGATAACCACTTAACATACAATAATGTATCTTAACAACATCAGCGTAAAGTCCAATGTGTTATCACATTTACATATCTATAGAATTCCTTTTTACAACCCAACAAATATCACCAACAAACTGAATAAACTTTTATTTTTATGATGCTAAAGTACATTTTTCTTCGTACGATTATAAATAAAGAAGGTGGTGCCATGTGTTATGCAAATTTGAATCGTATTAACATAGATATAAAGTGTTTATCGGGTTGTAGGGACGTAAGTACGCGACCAGTCAAGCTTGAAATGTTTTGGTGACATGAACGGACGATGTTGGAATAAGAAGTGAATAGAGTTGCATTCTTATTGGATTTAAAAAAAAAAATTGGTACTGAATTTGTCTAGATATTAGCACGGGTTTAGAACTGATGACCAAAGTGGGAGGTAATGACAGCGGTGGTATAATGGAAACAGGCTCGCAAATATTACATTGGGACAAAAATACATCGGCGAAGTGTGGGAGCACTGCAGTGCACCCTGCCTACCCTTTCGGTTATGTGGCGTGATAATGTATTTAATAATAGATACAGAGTGTAAGTGTCTTGCTATCGATAACAACAGTCGTGAATCTATACAAATAAATAAAATTGGAGTGTCTGTTTGTAATATCAAAATAACACTTTTTCACCAAATGCGTATGAAAGTATATACGATACCTATAAAGAAAACGCAATTTTAAAATTTTTTGTCTGTCTGTCTGTTTGTTTGAGGTAAACTTCTAAACAGCTGAACCGATTTCAGTGGGACTTTCACTGACAGATAGCTGACGTTCCAAGGCGTAACTTAGGCTACTTTAATTTTAGAAAAAGCATTAGGGTTCCGCGGGAAAAACATAATACCCATATTTCCGGGTAATCTCCCTAAATTGCACGCGGGCGAAGTCGCGGGCACAGCTAGTACAAAATATAATTTCAAATCCAACCCCATTGAAATTTTCAGATTTTCAATGGGACTTTATGAATTTCACTTTATTTCACCTTGAAATAATTACGGATTTATATCTCAAGGTGAATAAGATTACCCCTTCTGGCAATATAGGCCCGATGATGCTGATGATGATGACAGATTATGTCAATCATGCTAGAAATTCCCCCCAGTGAGCTTGACATAACCCCGTAGACATAGACAAAAGTTATATCCCTTCCAACTGTCAGATTTGTCGAGCAAATGACGTCACATCGAGAATTATCTACTGAACACCACGCGCAAGAAAAACAAGATGCGACAGACATGACATATTTTTTCTATTTTTGACAGGTCAGCGTAGAGATATATCTGCCATTGCTTGAGGCGTAGACAAGGCCACTAGTAATGAAAGTGAATAATCATACCAAGGATATATATATAATCGATAGAAACGACAGGGTATAAGTTGTCAATAGCCGACAATTTAAGTAGTTGTCAATTTGACTTAAGCGACACTTTTGGGCGATATTGACTTATACAGAGTGTATCAGAAGTCCGAAATAATACTTGGGGGCCATATAGGACAGATGATAAGCAATCAACACGTTCAAGCAAAATATACGTAACTAATTTAGTTTCTGAGCAATTTGTGTCCAAAGTTGGTGTCAAAACTTACGCACCGCGACCCTAAAAATCAGCTGATGAGGCGAATGAACTCGCTTTAAAATGATGAGGGAGTGATAGATATGACACAAGGTTTTTACCTACGAGCATAGTTCAACACAGAAATAAAAATCGGTCACTGTAGTTACCTAACTATGACAAAAAATCATACTTCATTTAAATCGATGTAAAGTAAAACTTCTACACGAGCAAATAATTCATTTTCGTTTTAGTTTTCGTGAACGGATTTCTTTTTAAACTGAAACTTAGTGAGAGTTGATTAAAAGAAAAAAAAATATTATTTTATTATTATTGTTTGTCTTTATCATAATCACTACAATTCTCAGAATACAAGAAGGTACCTAATGATGTAGACAATTATTAGAATTGGTCTGGCATATCTGAAAGACTTTAATCTATGATTACTCTAATAATCATGGCCGCGAATATGTCAATGTAGTGAACATTAGCGGGCGGAGATATCACACACAAGGACAATTTTCGTCCAATGACAAATTATCGGCCATATTGCATCAGCGGTGATTGGCCCAGCGTTGCAGCGCGGTAAAACACTGTGCCTTCGTGCAATGTCGGAGCGGTCCTTTGATATTTTTATTTAATAATAATAACGTAAATCAAAATATTTAGTTCCTTGCAATCCGTCAAGGCGTTAACTTGTGTTCCGAAAACTGTCTCGTTCTCCGCGTAATAGTGAAGTGTTTTCAAACTCGGAAAACTGTGAGATGATTTTGTGCATTGGTGCGACTAAAGGGAATACCGGTAACAGTTTTGTGATTTCTTTTGTGTCCTCTAAAAAACGTGAAAGTAATATTTACTCAAGTGTGCAGGTGGGTAGGTACCTACCTAGCTCTTTGTGATATGTGAGAAGTGAATAAATTCCAATTAAACCCATGGATTGATACACTGCACACATGGCCACGGGTAAATACTTACCTACTATTATTATCTTTATTTCATAGCAGTTTTTAGTCGGACGATTAGGTCATTTAATTAAGTAAGTGGTTACCCAGATACCTACTTACTATTACAATTAGTGAAGAAAATCTGTTAAATGAAAACTTACGTAGGTACCTTCTAATTTACAATTTTAATAATATTACCAACCAACCTACTTCTTAAGAACGTAGTTATGTAATTAGGTAGATACCTAGACAACTGTTGTAAAAAGAAGTCATACATCTTATTCATTAGTACCTAAATAGTGTTTGTATGGTAGGTAGGCCGTCTGGGATCCTAGATAGATACCTACACACTAACCCAAGTTTCAATAGCACAAACCCCGTACGGTAAAGCTGTAAAGGCCGCTCACGGCCAACAGCGTAGTCATTATCAAAAATAAAACAGCTACCTACCAAACCACAAAAGATTTAATAATGTTTACTATTTAGCAACAAAAAATAAAATGTATGAATGCGTTTTACAAAAAGTGTCTCGATACCTACTTACTTACTTATTTACCATCATTTAAGGAAGCTTGGTTCTCGGCGGTTAAATTTTACAGTAATTTCATTCCAATGTTTTGTTCATTCTCATACCTACCTAGGAATATCAAAATTACTGTCAATTACAATGACCGACGAGTGCGAAAGAGAGGCGCGAGTGCGAAAGAGACCGCTGTGGGCGAGTTGGCAACGGGCGACCGACACAATCAAAGCCGCTCAAAGACACCGCGCCGCCGCGCGCCGGCCGGCCGCGTGCCGCCGCCGCTTCACCCCTGTACCCACCCCCGCGCGGCTCGTGTGTTAGAGTACTAGTACCCGCTGTGGGCGGGGTTTGTCACAATGGGTGTGGAGCATTGACCTTTAAATAAACAGCTGGTTCACGTCTTGCGAAGGGCCGACCGAAAATTGTTAAAAAAATGAATTTCCTAGATTTGTATGAAAGAATAAAGTTAAGAATTTTAACTTAATGTCTGGGCCATATAGCTCCACTCCTTATAGCGATATACAGGTTCAATTATTATTTCGGACTTCTGATACACCCTGTATACATATATTTGGAATCAGCGAATTTTTCTGCGTCGAATGAGTATGCTCTCCTATAAAGTTAAAAAAATGGCACTTAAGTCAAATGGCCTTTCACATCTCGATATGATCGGTAGTGTCGTGTTAAGCATGCAGGTGTGATAACTGCACTTGTAGCATGAGCCCCAAGATTAGACATATGTCTTGATGTTCTTGATGTTGTCTCTTTCACTCGTATGCAATTAGACAGAGAGGGACCGAGCCAATCCGTGACAGAGGTCTTGTCTTGACATGCGTGCTGACTGTAGTAGAGATACTATTATTATTATTTATTGACGATTCATAAACCGGGTTTCAGACTACGCTATAATATAATAGCATATATAGTACATAGTTCATAGCACAACAATATCGCGCACCATACATTGTTATGGACACGTTCACACTGTACTGTACTATATATTATTGGCTTACTATACGCTATAAATTGGTGCGATGCGCTGAGTTCATGCTATGCTATATCGCGCGCCGCCCTTTTCCTCCTCCCTCACCCCCGGCCGTCCCGTCAACTGAGCTTGCTATATACTATAAATGCTTGCGATAATATCGCGTAATGTGAATGCCATGCTATGCTATACTATATAGCACAATAGTATTGCGTAGTCTGAAACCCGCTTAAGTGCCTGTATTGGTTTACATGAAAAAATAATCTGATACAGTATTCAGTGCATATATCCACTCTATGGTTTTCCATCGCTCTGGGTGGCCGGACCACCCATAGTTTGGTACTCGCATCTGTTTGTGCACCAGCAGAATTAGGTGACTCGTTCCCGATCTCCGCTGTACCTAGGTTCCACGTTACGCGCTTATAGATACGGTAAGCATTGTGCTACATTTAGAATGGAATTTAGACAAATTTTGCTTATAGTTTATAAAGAAAAAGTTTATAAAACCTATGTCTGGAGTTTGGCACTATATGGGTGCAAGACATGGACGCTCACTCAAAAAGATAGAGGAACGTTGGAGGCGTTTGAAATGTGGTGTTGGAGGAGAATGGAAAAGATCAGCTGGACAGAAATTATAACAAACGAGGATGTATTTAAGAGAGTGCAAGAACGAAGAACATTATTAGAGACAATAAGGAACAGAAGAGGAAAGATGATAGGCCATCTCATGCGACATGACAATTTTATTAAAAACATCATAGAAGGCAAGATCGACGGAAAGCGTGGGAGAGGTAGACCGCGAATATGTTACATGAGTCAAATAAAAGATAAGGTTGGTGTCATGTCATATGTGGAGGTGAAGAAGGCTGCAATGGATCGACCCCGATGGCGGGAACTCCATCAGATGCACCGACAAGAGCCGAGCCCTTAAATTAGAAGAAGATATAAATATATAAACATCATCACGCCTGTATTCCCCGAAAAGGTAGGCAGAGGCGCACTGTAGTGCGCCCACACTTCGCCGATGTATTTTAGTCCCAATGTAGGTACTAGGGGGCGAGCCTATTGCCATTATACCGGGCACATTCCCTCTCAATACGAGGGATCTTTGGGCCATGGTCCACCATACTGGCCCAGTGCAGGTTGGTGAACTTCACACATCTTTCTATAGACGTGCAGGTTTCCTCACGATGTTTTCCTTCACCGTTCAGCAAGGGGTAATCATTGTTGAAAATTACATTCGCACATGATAATTATCTCAGATGTGTGGGCCTGGGATTTGAACTTGCACTCCTTACGTTCAAGGCGGGCGTTCTTGCCTACGAGGCTACCACTGCTTATAATTTGTATGGCTAAAACAGCACATACAAATCAGGAACGTCTTAAACATATTCGGCGCCGGGGTGCGAAAGTTAGCCTAAAACTGGGTATTAAGTATTCCGCGGAACCCTAACTCTTTTTCTGAAATAAAAGAAACCTAAGTTACGCCTTGGAGCACTAGCTATCTGCCAGTGAAAACCCCGTCAAAATCGCTTGAGCCGTTTGTATGTTTACCCGGAATAAACAGATAGTCAAAAATTATAAAAATTGCATTTTTGTTATAGGTGTCGTATATACTTTCATGGTCGTTTGGTAAAAAGATGTTCCTTTGATATTACAAACAGACACTCTTATTTCATCTATTTGAATAGATCAGTGGGCGCATGTATGACAACTTTTCATCATTACCAAAATTTTTAAAAGTACTTCAACAAAAAACAAAAATTAAGTAACGACAAGATCCTTTTCTTGATGAAATGCCGCTTGCTTTTAATTATTTAATTAACGTTGCAAGCCGGTATGACAACAATGAGGCGACTCACCCTTTTTAGTGCCGACACTGACTATAATTGGGCGGTTCACCCTACTTTTCAACTTATTTTTTTATATGTAACTAGTGGCCCGTCCCGGCTTCGCACAGTTTTAAAATATATCCTATGTAACTCAGTGATAATGTAGCTTTCTAACGGCGAAAGAATTTTTGAAACCGGTCCAGTAGTTTTTAAGATAATTCGTTACATACAAAAATACAAATCTTTCCTCTTTATAAATTCGGTATAGATTATTTTTATTTTGAGAAAATTAAGTAAAACCTAGTATACACACTAATTCGAAACATTAAGTAGGTACAGTGAATTTAATTATCATAACAAATAAGTTAAAAACAAGTAGGGACACAATATTTTGAAAAGACATGCGAACCTAATGACTACATTTTAATATATATAAATCATCATCACGCCTGTATTTCCCAAATGGATAGGCAGAGGTGCACTGCATTGCGCCCAAACTTCGCCGATGTATGTTTGGCCCCAATGTAATAGAGGGCGAGCCTATTGCCATTATACCGGGCACATTCCCCCTCAATACGAGAGAGATTTTGAGCCATAGTCTACCCCTCTAGCACAGTGCGGGTTGGTGAACTTCACACGTTTTTTGTAGACGTACAGACTTTCTCTCAATGTTTTCCTTCACCGTTCAGCAAGTGGTACTGATTGTATTGAAAATGATAATGCTGCTCCTGAGAATGTATTACTGGCAATAATTATTATTTTGAAAAGAGTAACCATTGAGTTTCTTACCGGCTCTTCTCAGTGCAAGCAGCATTCCGAACCGGTGGTACAATCTGACTATTTGTAAGTGCTTTTTGGCCTACACGAATATTTTTTTTTAATTTTGATTTTGATTTTATTCGTACATGAAAATCTCAGAGGTGCGGGCCTGGGATTTGAACTTGCACCCCTCGTTCTACCAACTACTCTCCTATTCCTATTTATCCATTATTATATTCAAGAAACATGTCTTTAGTCAGTAGCAGTGGTAGGCGAGTGGTCGAACGCACGTCTTGCAAATCAAAGTGAGCGGGTTCAAACCCCGGCTCGCACCTCTGGGATTTATGTGCGAATCTCATTTTCATCTGAGATTATCACTTGCTATGAAACGGTGAAGGAAAACATCGTGAGGAAACCTGCACGTCTGAGGGAACTTGACTAGTTCTCGATAGATGTGTGAAGTCTGCCAACCCGCACTGGGCCAGCGTGGTGGACTATGGCCTGAATCCCCCTCGCATTGAGGGGAGGCCCGTGCCCAGCAGTGGGACGTTAAAAGGGCTGTAGTAATAGTAGTAAATCTTTAGTCAGATGTTTTAACAATAAAAATGTTTCGCCATTCGTTGCTATGCTTCTTGTGTTCATATGAGACCATCATCGCACCATTTAATTAAATTGGTAGGTGGATATTAAGGCCCCAGGCTGGGTTACTAATCTGGCAGGAATTCGCTAATGGCGGCTCTCGAATCGAATAATTACGATTTGTTTCGGTTGCTGCTAAAATTTGATGATATAATCTTTGTTTTTGGGTTCCTTAAGACGCCTTAATACGGTACTACCTTGAATTAAACGCTGAATATTGCCAGTTAGACACCATAAGTAGTAGCACTTCAAACATTCTAAGCGCCATTTTTTTTCGACTAGCTGTGCCCGCGACTTCGCCCACGTGGACTTTAGGGAGATTAACCGGAAATATGGGTATTATGTTTTTCCCGCGGAACCCTAATGCTTTTTCTAAAATTAAAGTAGCCCAAGTTACGCCTTGGAACGTCAGCTATCTGTCAGTGAAAGTCCCATTGAAATCGGTTCAGCCGTTTAGAAGTTTACCTCAAACAAACAGACAGACAGACAGACAGACAAAAAAAATAATAATTGCGTTTTCGTTATAGGTATCGTATATACTTTCATACGCATTTGGTAAAAAAGTGTTATTTTGATATTACAAACAGACACTCCAATTTTATTTATTTGTATAGATGTATAGATGACAGCTTAGTCTAGACAAACCAGTACCAGGCTTCATAACCGCGTAGTCTCGTCGATCTAACGCCCATCTTGAACTCAAGGGATGTAAATTCAAATCCCGGGCTCGCATCTCTGAGATCATTTTCATGTGTGAATGTCATTTTCAATAATGATTACCACTTGCTGAACGGTGAAGGAAAACATGCACCCCTATAGAAGGGCGTGTGAAGTCCACCAACCCGCACTGGGCCAGCGTGGTGAACTATTGACCGAATCTCCCTCATATTGAGAGGAATGTGCCCGGTATAATGGCAATAGGCTCGCCCCTTATTACATTCTGACCAATATGTCTATATCCGCGAAGTGTGGGTGCACTGCAGTAAGCCCATGCCTACCCTTTCAGAGAATATAAGCGTGATGATAATGTATATTATTTTATTATCTTCTTTATAATATTACTTTGAAATGTAAATATTTATTGTTTTCTTATATTTACGTGAATACTATACATTCAAATAAAACTAATTTAACTATTTAACAACTAAATATGAGGGTACCCAGTTATTAACTATGACATCAGGACGTCTAACACCTCAGTCCCCCCGTGACCATGGTTGCTGTAAAGCAGCCGAAACGTCGGGAAAATAAAATAGTAAACAAACGCGATAAAATCCGTAAAATAGTTTTATTTCAATGTAAATATTTTTTAACTAGATCTGAAATCAATGGTATTCTAGTATTTTCACTCGGTTTTATTATATTTTTTAGGTTTTATTAGATTTTATTAGATTTAAACGGTGAAGAAAACATCGTGAGGAATCCTGCACGTTTGAGGGAACTTGACTAGTTCTCGATGTGTGAAGTCTGCCAACCCGCACTGGGCCAGCGTGGTGGACTATGGCCTGAATCCCCCTCGCATTGAGGGGAGGCCCGAGCCCAGCAGTGGGACGTTAAAAAGGGCTGTAGTAAGTTAGTTTTTTATTAGATTTTTACGTGTTTTTGTTTTTTTTTTAAATTATATTACATAAAGTACCTACTAATTATAGCGAGTGCAGTCAGATGTTGAAGTATGTTTCATTGTATATTTTGGTTACAAAGTTTTCCTTATTGCCACTTGAATTATTTAAATACAGACAAAAAACTAAAAGTATCAGCTGTTTGTTATTGTTCATTTGATACGGTAGATTTAATAATGTTTAAGACGGCTGGGTGTAATGGCCCGAGTAGTCGCTCGATCACTGCATCGAGTGATTGTAGGTTCGACTCTCGTAAGCGGCAAATTTTAGAAATGTTATTTTCTAAATTTATGTCAGCCTGGGATCGTATTTAGACCATTGCATGGTAGTTATAGTACCTACAGCTTTGCTCAGTTTGGGATCATAGTATGTGTTTTCTGGCGATATGTATGCCCAAATGAGTAGGTATAGATGCAATACAGTGCGCCCACACTTAACCGATGTATTTTGGTACCAATGTAATAGGGGGCGAGCCTATTGCCATTATACCGGGCACATTCCCGCTTAATGCGAGAGAGATTTGGGCCATAGTCCTCCACGCTGGCCCAGTGCAGTTTGGTGAACTTCACACGCCTTTCTATAGACGAGCAAGTTTCCTCGCGATGTTTTCCTTAAGAGCCTTACCACCATATCTCAAACCATTGCTGTTTCATTATTGACTGTTAATTTTTTACAGATTTTAAACCAAACTTTCGGAAACTGACAGAAATATTAAATAGAGAGAAATACTGCAAGACAATAGAAAATGACATTCGCACATGAAATCTGAAAATCTCATAGCGAGAACGGGGTTTGAACCTGCTCCTCTCGAATTCAAGGCGGCCGCTCTACCAACTGATCTACTACTATTACTATAGTCCTTTTAACGTCCCACTGCTGGGCAGGGGCCTCCCCTCAATGCGAGGGGGATTCAGGCCATAGTCCGCCACGATGGCCCGGTGCGGGTTGCCAGACTTCACACATCTATCGAGAACTATTCAAGTTCCCTCAGACGTGCAGGTTTCCTCACGATTTTTTCCTTCACCGTTACTTAGCAAGTGATAATTTCGGATGTAAATGAGATTCGCACGTGAAACCCAGAGGTTTGAACCTGCACGCTTTGATTGCAAAGCGTGTGTTCGACCACTCGGCTACCACTGCTTCAATAATAATAATCAAATATCCCGATTACCCTGTTTATAACTTAATCATATTTGTTTGTCCAAGTTTTTCTGTAGGAACATACTTGGCCATTGTGACACGTGGTCAACAACAACAAAAAACTGGTCATGTGCGAGTCGGACTCGCCCGTCGAGGCTTCCGTACATAAACTATGAAAGCACCGAACATTGCTCTAACGAAAAGACAAACTTAACTTTGCCGTTAGAAAACTGTTGTCTCCATACATCGATATAGGTCGCGGTGAGTTTACCAACTGCAAATAAGATTATAATCGCAATTTTTTTTTATCAGTTTTGTACTTTTTTACTTCCTGAGAAAAAGACTCTACGTGGTCCACTCGTTCTTGAGAAAGGGTCTTGACCGATAGACTGACAAACAGACAGATGGACAGACAGACAAACAGACGGACAACAAAATGATTCTATAATAGGGAAAGACGAGTGATTCCATAATGATTCCTTTTTAGGTATCTACGGAACCCTAAAAACGAAAAAAAATCTCTTAAATCCTGAGATATCACCTTTCGCTAGCGGTGCGCGATGCGCGTGAGTCAGTGTGCCACCCAAAGAGCGGGATATCCTCGTCCCTCTCACGTATACAGCGGTATCTCACTCTAACACTCTTTTTTTATACCCCCATTGAAGAGTTTGTTGTCAAAATAAGGATTATAAAACAAGTCTGGTTGATGTTATGCAATAGAGCTCTAACATCAGATGTTATTGAATTATTTTTTGTTTTTCATAAAAAAAATATTTAACTCATTTGCTTAGTCGCGTGGCAGCCAAGCAAGCAGTGGTAGCCGAGTGGTCGAACGCACGCCTTGCAAATCAAAGTGTGCAGGTTTAAACCCCGCCTCGCACATCTGGGACTTATGTGCGAATCTCATTTTCATCAGAGATCATCACTTGCTATGAATCGGTGAAGGAAAACATCGTGAGGAAACCTGCACGTCTGAGGAAACTTGTCTAGTTCTCGATAGATGTGTGAAGTCTGCCAATCCGCACTAGGCCAGCGGGGAGGACTATGGCCTGAAATCCTCCTCACATTGAGGGGAGGCCCGTGCCCAGCAGTGGGACGTTAAAAGGGCTGTAGTAGTAGCGTAGTCGCGTTAGCCGCTTCAAATAAGCTAAACGCTTAAGTCCCTTGCACACTGGTGCGTTTACGCTCGCGCGTCTTTATTGCCATACCAAAACTAACTCTATTGACTCATGGAAAAAGTTCATTCTTCAACTAAATGACACTGACAGCGCGAGTGACTTTTGAAGCGTGGAGGCGTGGCTTTTATCACAGAAATAACATATTGTTATGCATCTTTATGCATAAAGTTTGTAAGGATGGATCGATATTTGTTACTCTCTCACGCAAAAACTACTGGACGGATTCTGATGAAACGTTACAGTATTATTATTTGTAGATCAGATTTACATATTGGCTATACTTTATAACGATATTGAATAATCAAAGTCTATGCCAACGAAGTCGCCGGTATACGCTGGTATATTAATAAATGTAGAATGTATGCATAATACCGTCCATTGTGGCATTTAAAAAGTAACCAACAAGACCGCTTGTGAGTGATGACTTAATTTTTAGAACCACCACGATGTTGCCGGACTCCGCGCACACGCACACGACATACTCACTCGAGATCAGTCTTGATTTCTTACGGGACTCGAGTGGCAATCAAACCGGGAATACCGAAAAACCTCAAAAGCATCACACTGCGAAGTAAAAAATTGCTTGTCACATTTTTTGCCGATACCAAAACGAACTAAGAAGAAGAGGAAGACCAAGGAGAAGTTATTTTGACCAAATAAAAGAAAAAATAAATGTCAAAACATACCAGGAGGTAAAAAAGCAAGCAGAAAGCAGAGATGAATGGAAAAAACTCCAACAACAAGAGCTTATCTCTTAAGAAGAAGAAAACGAACTGTATTGACACATAGAAAAAGTTCCTTCATCAAGTACTTTGTGTCAATATACATAAAGATGATTAACGCCGCCCATGGACACCTGCAGCACCAGGGGCATCGCAAGTGCGTTGCCGACCTTTAAGGAATGAGTAGCCTGTGTTGATCAAACTGAGATTGTATTTCAGTTTGATCAACACAGGCTACTCATTACTTACTCAAAACGTTCAAAAAACAATATCAGTATAAGAATCGGCAGAAGTCAGTTTGCCTTGTGGTTGTGCGCGTCTGTGACTACGGTATTGACATACGAGGTCTGGGGTGCTACTCTTGAAATCGACAACGATACATTCGAAACGACACGACATTACTTCGAATATATCGACCTTACCCTACTCTAACAAATGTTCGAATTCCTTGTCGTTTATCGTATCCATAGACTATGTTCGGAGTGAATGATACGAATAATAAATGCAAAGTTTGTTGAAAACCTGAATATTCTCTATGGCCTCATTTTTTAATCTGTGGGGCCTCTCTGTAACAAAAATAGATTGAGAATCTAAGATACATAAGACACGCTAGCTCTTTCACGCTCGCTGTTTTTTGTATAGCGCCGTTTCGCTTTAACTACAGTCTTCTCTATCTATGATCATAAGGCTTCCAATGATAGTAAAAGTCTTGACATTGTAAACTTCTGAAAACGTTAACAGAAATTAGCAGGAGAGCTCATGGCTACACTTGATATAAAAATTATAAATAATCACATCGTGCAACAGTTTTTATTTAATATTTTACTCACCCAATTGTTAATAGGTACTTAAACTGTTGGTGTGTCGTTTTTAAATAAATAAACTGTTTTATTCCGTATATCACTTACTTTTATAATATTCAGACGAATTTGAATAATATTTTATATTGATAGGATACGAAATTCACTACACGATAATGCCGACGACGTCCTAAGAGGTGTCGTTGAGATTATCGCAAAAATCACATGTTGGTCGTTGTCAAATTCGAATATTCGTGTCCGACATTTAAACCTAAGAGTAGGGTTAAGCTCGATATATCGGATTATGTATCGTTCGTTCAGTCATCGATACGACATTAAAAACGATGGAACTTAGAGTAGGATTCGACACGACAAATGTCACGATATATCGATTATCGTTTTCAAGAGTAGCACCCCTGAATAGGCCGCGTCTGACGTATATCATTACGAAGCCCCCTGCCCGCCCCGTGTAATTAATAGCGTAATGATAAATGGTACCTACTTACCCTTTATAACAATTACCTTGTTAAGTTTTTACAGATATTTTAATATGTAAGTTTAAAATCGAAATAAGCTTGATTAAATAACTCACCACGAGTAACTTATATACCATTACGGCTGTATTTTCCGAAGGGATAGGCAGGAGTGCACTAAAATACACCCACATTTTATAATAGAATTTTTCTGACACGCCTAAGGTAGCTGGTATTTTGCCAGACTATATCTAATCATAGATGGCAGATGGGCAACCTATACAATATGTCGACGAGTATACGTACCTGGGCCAGATAGTTTCGTTTGAAAACCGGCAGGAGAAAGAAGTCGAAAGACGGATTGAAAACGCCTGGAAAAGCTACTGGTCCATGGCGGATCTTATGAAGGGTAACCTTCCAATATCCTTAAAGCGTAAACTCGTCGACATGTGTATTTTGCCCGTCCTAACCTATGGTGCACAAACGTGGTCGTTGACTGAGCAACAGAGGTTCAAGCTCAAGGTTTGTCAAAGAGCAATGGAGCGCAGCATTCTCAATGTCAAACGAACCGATAGAGTTAAAAATACCATCTTGCGCTCCATAACTCAAATAACAGACGTAGGAGAAAAGACTGCTAGGCTGAAGTGGGAGTGGGCCGGCCATGTAGCCCGCATGAGCCCGCAAAGGTGGGCAAACATCGCTACCAATTGGATACCTGTTGACGGTCGCTGACGAAGAGGTCGACCGAGGAAGAGGTGGCGAGATGATTTGAACACCTTTGCGGGGACATCGTGGCAGGAAATAGCCCAAGACCGAGATGTGTGGAGAAGTAAAGGGGAGGCTTTTGCCCAGGAGTGGGACACGTAAAGGCTAGTAAAAAAAAAAAAAATAAATATCTAATCATAATATGATCCCAAACTTTGATTAACTACGACCATTTATTTCTGCTAAAAGACACCAATTGCTCTCAATAAATATGTTTTTCCACCTTCTTTATAATTTAGTTAATTAATATAGATAATGTTAGCAGTGGTAGCCTCGCGGGCAAGAACGCCCGCCTTGAACGTAAGGGTTGCAAGTTCAAATCCTAGGCCCGCACCTCTGAGATAATTTTCATGTGCGAATGTCATTTTCAACAATGATTACCCCTTGCTGAACGGTGAAGGAAAACATCGTGAGGAAACCTGCACGTCTATTGAAAGGCGTGTGAAGTTCACCAACCCGCACTGGGCCAGCGTGGTGGACTATGGCCCAAATCTCCCTCGTATTGAGGGGGAATGTGCCTGGTATAATGGGAATAGGCTCGCCCCCTATTACATTGTGACCAAAATACATCGGCGAAGTGTGGGCGCACTACAGTGCACCTCTGCCTACCCCTTCGGGGAATACAGGCGTGATGATGTATTTATTTGATGTATTTTGTATGTTTTTATATGTCAGTTTTAATTTGTAATGTACTTAAATAATTACTACTACTACTACAGCCCTTTTAACGTCCCACTGCTGGGCACGGGCCTCCCCTCAATGCCAGGGGGATTCAGGCCATAGTCCACCACGCTGGCCCAGTGCGGGTTGGCCGACTTCACACGTCTATCGAGAACTAGACAAGTTCCCTCAGACGTGAAGGTTTCCTCACGATGTTTTCCTTCACCGTTTCATAGCAAGTGATAATCTCGGATGAAAATGAGATTCGCACATAAATCCAGAGGTGCGAGCCGGGGTTTGAACCTGCACACTTTGATTGCAAAGCGTGCGTTCGACTACTCGGCTACCACTGCTATTATAATTATTATTTTGAAATAAAATTACTGCGAATACAACTAAGTAAAGTTTGTACTAGGTATGGGTACCATGCAATGGACTGGGACCGCAGTTACACCTAGACAGGCGTACATTTCGAAAAGTAAATTTCCTAAATTTGCTGCTGACGAGATCAATCCCGCAACCTTTTGGTGCAGTCAAAATGAAAATGAAAAGCATTTTTTTGTTCGTGTGGGCCAAAAACCACTTACAAATAATCGGATTCTACCACCGGTTCGGAATGCTGCTTCCACTGAGAAGAGCCGATAAGAAACTCAATGGTTACTCTTTTCAAAATGATAAATAGTCAGGATTGTGAGTAATACATAATCAGGAGCAAACGCTCAAACCACTACACCGAGTTACAAGTAATTTACGCAGACGCAAACGACAAGCGAACACATAGTACATCTATCGGTCTCACTAAGAAAACATTCTTCAGTCATTTCGATTCGTAGAACAAGCATTATTAACTCGATCGCAATTAGGAAAAACAAACAAAACTAACTATTCCCCTATTGTGCCACCAAATGGTGACTCTCAAACGCACGCGCCGCCCGTTTGACGTTAATTTGACACCTGTCAAAATAGCATTTAAACGGCCATGATGGATCGTAGCGATAGCGGCGTTTTAATGGGTCGAATTTAATGTTTTTATGTGTACAATGCTACTGAGATTTTGTTAGATGACAACAGAAGCTAAGTGGTTTGATGGGTGTTCTTCCTGTGGCAAGGTCGCGGGCTGAAACCTGACCGCTACATATTTACATCACGCCTGTACTTTCCGAAGGGATAGGTAGCAATACAACCACACTTCGCCGAAGTCTTTTGGTTAGGTAAAATACGAGGTGAGCCTATTGCCATTATACCGGGCACATTCCCTGTCTATACGAAGGGGATTTGGGCTACAGTCTACCAGACTGGTGCCAGACCAGTGCGGGTTGGTGAACTTTACACGCCGTTCTATAGACGTGCAGGCCACGATGTCTTCCTTCACCGTTCTGCGTTTAGCAAGTACTATTCATTATTGTAAATGACTTTCGCACATGTGAATCTCAGAGATTTGAACTTGCACCCCTTACTTTCAAGGCGGGTGTACTACCAACTACCTACTTTCCTACTAATATTATAAATGTGAAAGTATGTGAGAATGGATGGATGGATGTTTGTTACTCTTTCACGCAAGAACTACTAAACGTATTAATGGATAACTATGGAATGACCGAAGTCTGCGCGGACGAAGGCGCGGGTAGAAGCTAGTCATTAATAAATCATACCATTTTATTGATATTTAATTTAAATTGTGACTGTGTGATTAGCAGTTGTAGCCGAGTGGTCGAACGCACGCCTTGCAATCAAAGTGTGCAAGTTCAAACCTCGGCTCGCACCTCTGGGTTTATGTGCGAATCTCATTTTCATCCGAGATTATCACTTGCTATGAAACGGCGAAGGAGAACATCGTGAGGAAACACGTCTGAGGGAACTTGACTAGTTCTCGATAGATGTGTGAAGTCTGCCAACCCGCACTGGGCCAGCGTGGTGGACTATGGCCTGAATCCCCCTCGCATAGAGGGGAGGCTCGTGCCCAGCAGTGGGGCGTTAAAAAAGGGCTGTAGTTAGTTAGTGTGTGATTAGACTTGTAACTCAGTTCAATCAATGCAGCTAATGTATTATTATTGTCAAAAAAAGACAGATTTTTCTTCAATATTAATCAACCAACAAGACAGTCACTTAACACGAGCATTTACTAACTATTAACTCAAGCACAAACCCAACTAATTATATCTAATTTGCCACCAATTAATGAACCACGAACCACTTGCTACTCATTCACAGTTTAACAGTACAAAACGACGCAGCCGTTCCCGAGATAGTAACAGACAGACATACGACCTATAAATATGTCTTCGTGCCCATTAGTCCGCGCTAATCACGTATTAAAAGTGAACGCATCCGAATTTAAATGCGTGATTTGGAACGCAGTTTTAGTGTTGCCAGGTATAATATTTTCCCAGTCCACGACCCTATTTTGGAATGACTGGTGTTTTCAAATGACTTTTCTTTGTGTTTTGATGTTATGGTGTAGTTTATGGCATATTGAGGAAGTGTTTTAAATGTTTGATCAAAGGTTGTGTGATGCGGGCGCCGGCAATTTATTTCGCGCTAGACTGGGAGCTTGCCAAGCTTAGCTACCGAAAGAAATCTTGGTAAAGAAATAATCGCCTTTTTTACCTCGAAAGGGTAGGCAAAAATGCATTGAAGTGCACCCAGACTTCGCCTATGTGTTTTGGAACCAATGTAGTAGAGGACGAGCCTCTTGGCATTATATCACAGTCTCCTTCAGATTTGGGTTATAGTACACCACGCTAGCCTAGTGCGGGTTGGTAAACTTCACACGCTTTCTTGTAGTTGTGCAGAAATGGTGAAACTTAATAGAATAAGATGAGAAATGGCTTCATATGCTAGTAATTAATAGAGCGATTAAATTAAATAAATACACACAAAATAAAACCGGCCAAGTGCGAGTCGGACTCGCGCACGAAGGGTTCCGTACCATATCAATAAAAACGAGCAAAAAAATCACGTTTGTTGTATGGGGGCTCCCTTAAATATTCATTTTATTATGTTTTTTAGTATTTGAAATTATAGCGGCAACAGAAATACATAATCTGTGAAATTTTCAACTGTCTAACTATCATGGTTCATGAGATACAGCCTGGTGACAGATGGATGGACGGACGGACGGACAGACGGATGGACGGACGGACGGACAGCGAACTCTCAGTAATAGGGTTCCCGTTTTACACTTTGGGTACGGAACCCTAAAAATGGATAATGAGGGTATATTATGGCGGAGGACTCAAACAAAATGGTTGCCCTCACCGTTCAGCAAGTGGTAAACGTTATTGAAAATGACAGTGACATTATTGTAATAACTTACATTATCAAGAAAAAAAAACTCGGCACTTTTTAATTATTTGACAACTGACTAACAGTTTAACATGGCAACATTGTACCGTTCGCGCTTAAATCCATGAGTTGTTGGCAAAATCATCGACAAATTGACGATGGAAGCCAAACACTTTTAAAAAAAGAAGAAGAAGAAGATTTGACAGGTCGTCGGTTGGCGCCAAATTCGCTGTCATGCCACCATAACACGCGCGCCCGATGATTTAGTGCGGGGAACACAGATTAAAAATAACTTTATATTAAGGTAATTGTCACTGTGCGCGCTATAAGAACAATATAAAAGACAACGAGGATTCGTCCGCCATCTTTATCACTGTCATCACCCATTTTTATTTATAATGTCAAAGGGTGAAAGGCTATTTGACTGAAGCGACACTTTGGGCGATATGGACTTATATACATGTTTGGAATCAGCTAATTTTTCTGCGTCGATTGAGTACGCTCTCCTGTAAAGTGTGTTTTACTCCTCGATGTGTGTTCATTGATTTTGCTCTTGCTATTAATTACTTGACACTGACTGAAATACCCGCTAACTGCAGGTGGAGCCATTCCTCATCTCATTCCATTAAATTCCATAATATCACTCAATTCGTAAGAATCAGAATCAGAATATTATATAAACCAATACAGGCACTTATGAATCGTCCATAAATAGTCAAAATAGTAGCTCTACCACCCATTCGGAATGCATTTCCTATGGAGAAGAATGGGCAAGAAACTCCATGGTTACTTTTTTAAATTAAGGAAAAGAAGAAGAACGAGTTAGGCAAGGAAATATATTTGCCTTCTGCAAAAAGCTTATTCTTCAACGATCCATCATTGACAGCGCGAACGAATTTCGCAGCGTTTTCGCGTAGCTTTCACCACAGAAATTAAATGTTAATGTATGTTGACACAGAGTTTATTATAGTATCGGCAAAACTGGACTGGTCCAACCATTTTCCTCTTAATGACTTACCATCTTCTCTCCCATACTGCGTTGAAGGCATCATACCAAAGCAATTATTTCTATAACCATCTGTGGTTTAGAATAATCCCTTCATTGTAAATGGGAGTAGACGCACCTTACTGTACTAGCTTCCTAAGCGTAGAGACTATATTTGTATTTAATATTAGACTGCCGTGAGTATAATTCTTCTCTAGTATTTTGGCAAAGGTGCTGTCTGCTCTCAAGGCATTGCTGCTCCTAAAAATTTATTACTCGCAATTATAATTTTGAAAAGAGTAACCATTGAGTTTCTTACCGGCTCTTCTCGGTGGTAGAATCTGACTATTTGTAAGTGCTTTTTGGCCTACACAAATATAAAAATTGGTTGATTTTAATTTTGAAAAGTGGCATGAATTATCATGACCATTATCTTTTGATTACTCGCTTCTACTGGCGTTCGTTCTTTAAAACGGTCGAAATATAAATGTATAAATTTTGATATTAATAAAATTTAATACGACCACGGAGGCCACACACCGCGCTGTTGATGTCTTAAAATAATATATCCACCATTTTATACTGACACCATTTATAGATCACACTAGATTGGTCACAATTGGATTTAAGTGATCTATTCTCGGAGTATCCTAGTTGTTATAACGCCTTGCACGTATGTGGTGCACGTTCAAATCCCGGGCCCGCAACTCTGAGATTTACATGTGCGAATATAATTTTCAATAACACTTGCTGAACGGATGATATCGTGAGGAAGCCTGTACGTCTATAGAAAGGCGTGTGAAGTTCACCAACTCGCACTGGACCGGCCACATCGCCCTCATTCCAATTTCAAAACATACCAGTCCGGACTAACAGTCCAAGTTAAAAAAATATTTTTGCACTTTAAAGCCTATTTTGGGAGGAATCTGTAATGAGGAAGGTTAAGACTTAACATCACGCTACGACACAGTAAATATAGGCGCGGGTGAAACCGCGGGCACAGCTAGCAATCTATAATCGATTTATTTCAACAATTTTATCATGACTATTAATAATCTGGAATTCAAAAAGAAACGTTTCCCCTCTATCAACTTTTTTAATTACTTTCGTTAGGTAGGCATAGACAAAAAAACATAGTCAGCCTACTTAGTTCGCCATTGACAAATTGAGCCGCTTTTTCGGAGACCGTTGACAAATTGAGAGGTTTTTTTTTCTCTATTAATTAGACACGGTTTCGTCAAAGATTCGGAAGAAAAAGTTTGACGGATAAGGTCTAATAGCACAATTAATATGAGTCGTGAGATAAATCTATGGATTCAAGGTGTATCAGAAGTCCGAAATAAAATTTAAGTGCATATCCGGTAGCTGATATGAAGATGCAGTGAGGGCAGATTATATCTAACTGTCATAGTTACTGAGTTACAGAACTTTGAGTATTTGTCACAGACATCGCATCGTGGCCTTAGGGCACAGGGATAAAACGATACCTGCGACGTATCGATACTTTTACTCGATATAGTATCAATTGTGAAGTATCGATACTTACTTATATCGATCGATTTGAGTAAAATTTCATTCAAAAAATAAAGTCAGTATTAATATAGTCATGTTTTATTCTTATAACAATACAAGTAATTAAGTTATATATTAAGTGGTCCCGAAATAGCCGTAATTCTCGAGTCATAAATAATTTTATGAAAAAAGTCGGTTTTGAAAACAGATCGAAAAATGCGTTTATAACTAATGTGTTGAAAGAATATTAATTAAACGATACGAGTACTTCTGACCGATACCTACTCGGTACTCAGTTATAAAGAACCGATACCATTAGTACTCAGTATCGAATGAAAAGTATCAAGTATGTAAGTACTTGTATATACTCGTATCGTTTCATCCCTACCTGTAACCTTTCTAACAGTGTAATTACATCTACATAGGATGGCTACTAATCTTCACAGAGATACTAAAAAAATTGCGGGATGAATTGAGATGCTCGTCCAATTTTGAAGTTAAAAATGGTAATAAACTTTTTAAAAATAAGCTTTTATTTAATAGCCCTTAGTTTTCTTGTTCTTCTCAGCAAACCCTTTCATTTGATAACCATACTGTGGTAGTGCTGAAAAAATAACTGTTCCGCCATCTTGGATGAACCGCCATATTGGAATTATAATGACGTCACATGCATTGTCATCCAAAATAAGCGTGTATACCAAATTTCAGCTCAATCGGATAAAGATAACTGATTTAAAATTCAGTTGCAAGATTCCACCCGGACATACATTGCAAGTTAATATAAAGCTTGTAAAAAAAAGTTTAAAATTTCTCATAGGACTTGAAAACAGAGACCTTCAACACCTCATTGTATTGTTGTTTCAATAGTAACTGTTACTTTTTGACAGATTTTGTGCTGAGTTAACTGTCAAATACTGAAAGTAATATTAAAAGCATTGCTGCAAGATAGGTGGTGGTAAGAGGACAGTTTTGAAAATTGGTAATTGGAAAAATACACCATCATCATCACGCCTATATTCCCCGAAGGGTTAGACAGAGGTGCACTGCAGTGCGCCCACACTTCGCCGATATATTTTTGGTCCCAATGTACCTAATAGGGGGCGAGCCTATTGCCATTATACCGGGCACATTCCCCCTCAATACGAGGGAGATTTTTGGGGTATATTCCACCACGCTGGCCCAGTGCGGGTTGGTGGACGTGCAGGTTTCCTTACGATGTTTTCCTTCACCGCATCATAGCAAGTGGTAATCTCGGATGAAAATAAGATTCGCACATAAACCCAGAGGAGTGAGCCGGGGTTTGAACCTGCACACGTTGATTGCAAAGCGTGCGTTCAACCACTCGGCTACCACTGCTAATTGAAGAAATATTTTCGATAAATTCAAATTATCCCATACTCGATACTCCTTTGAGTATTATTTCGGACTTTTGATACGTCCAGTATACGAAGGATATGTTTTAGGATTCCATTAGACCTTCCAAATGGTCTCATTGTTCTTTTATCTGTTAAATACTGATGCTTAATAGCTTATAATGGAAAAGATTAGACTTAACATGGGACTCTACATATAAAGGTGCACCTCTCTACCAAAACCATGGTAAATCACTATCACTACATAATATAAAACAAAGTCGCTTCCCGCTGTCTGTCTGTCCTTAAGTATACTTAGATCTTTTAAACTACGCAACAAGAACAACAAGTGATTCAAAAGGAGGGTCTGAGTATATAATTTGTCATAACTAAACTAACTAACTACAGCCCTTTTAACGTCCCACTGCTGGGCACGGGCCTCCCCTCAATGTGAGGGGGATTCAGGCTATAGTCCACCACACTGGCCCAGTGCGGGTTGGCAGACTTCACACATCTATCGAGATCTAGTCAAGTTCCCTCAGTCGTGCAGGTTTCCTCACGATGTTTTCCTTCACCGTTTCATAGCAAGTGATAATCTCGGATGAAAATGAGAATCGCACATAAACCCAGAGGTGCGAGCCGGGGTTTGAACCTGCACACTTTGATTGCAAGGTGTGCGTTCGACCACTCGGCTACCACTGCTATTTTACTTGGCTAAAATATTATAATATGATATTTGTTGGTGTCGGAAAAAAATAACCCATCCGGGAGCTTTCAACTTGCTGAACGGTGAAGAAAAACATCGTGAGGAAACCAACACGTTTAAAGAAGGGCGTCTGAAGTTCATCAACCCGCACTGGGCCAGCGTGGTGGACCATGGCCTATGGCCTCGTATTGAGGGGGAATGTGCTCAGTATAATGGCAATAGGATCGCATCCTATTACCAAAATACATCGGAGAAGTGTGGGTGCACTGTAGTGCGGCTCTGCCTACCCCTTCGGGGAATACAGGCGTGATGATGTATATATATATTGAATTACGATGGTAAAAGTAACGGGACCACGCGTCAAATTTCGCTCGCGCTGACAATGTCATTGCATTGAAGAATGAACTTTTTCTATATGGCAATACGGTTTGTTTTGTTATTGGCGAACATTTTGACGAGCTACCTTTGACGCCGCTGTGTGCGGGAGGATGTAAAGTGATAACTAATACCTTATATAGTGAAAGTGCGAATGATAAATGATATAATAATATATTGTGTCTCTTTCTCGTTGCAAAATATATTACAGAATGTGTGTGGGCGAACAGTGAGCAATACTTTTTTACGATTTCAATACACAGGGTGTTCCAATATACCCACATAATGTTAATCGGTCATGAAGTGGATTTGTTTAACTCTACAAATTTCGCAAACTGATCTTGTCATCGTTGGTGCGTCAATGATAGCCTTCTAGTCACTCATTACATTTAATTTAATTTAATTTTTATTATCACATTCCTATTTTTCATTTATTACCAATGTTCCTTTTATGTTATTCCTCTTACTTATGCATGTTGTGGCACCTTTGTTAACTGTGCATTTTGTTTTCCCCTATTTGTATTTAATATTAATGTGTTATTAATGCTACAGTTTTTGGATGTCCTGTAAAATAAAAATAATAAATAAAATAAAAATAAAAAATCTATAGTTTTTTCCATTATAATTAAAATTGGCAGTGGCCGGAAATGGCTCAGGATCGGGATCGGTGGCGGGAGAGAGGGGAGGCCTTTGCCCAAGAGTGGGACACAAACTAGGCTTTAAAACAAAACAAAAAACCGGCCAAATGCGAGTCGGACTCGCGCACGAAGGGTTCCGTACCATTATCTATAGAAAGGGCAATCAGGTTTGTTGTATGGGAGCCCCCTTAAATAATTATTTTATTCCATTTTTCAGTATTTGCTGTTATAGCGGCAACAGAAATACATCATCTGTGAAAATTTCAACTGTCTAACTATCACGGTTCATGAGATACAGCCTGGTGACAGACGGACGGACAGCGAAGTCTCAGTAATAGGGTTCCCGTTGTACCCTTTGGGTACGCAACCCTTGTACCCTTTATACGTTAAAAATACAAAGTTCGAAAGATATTAATTTGTTTATGATTATTCAATATCTTTATAAATTATAACCTATATGTTATTCTGATGTATAAACAATAATACTGTAAAGTTTCATCTAAATCCGTTTCGTAGTTTTTGCGTGAAAGACTAACAAACATCCATCCATACTCACAAACTTTCACATTAATAATATTAGTAGGAAGTAATTTTGATATGTTTTTTTTTTGTTATGAATTACGATATAATTTTCAGGCCGTTAAATAAATAATTAACATCGTCAGACAACACATACTCATCGTTTGTTCCTAAACTATGCAAAGCTTAAGAACTGACAACTATTGTAGCGAGTTTAAATAGCTTTGTTGAAAAAAAAACAAAAGGTCACAAGACAAGTCTCGCAAGCCTCTGATTTAACAACAGCCTGTGCATTGACATCTATATCGGCGTCGTGTGAGGTCTATGAAGCCATTCTGCCCACGCCCGCGCCGCGCCGGGGCGTGAAGATACCGGCAATCTCCAAGGGAACACTTTTGATTTCAATCGTGTCGCTTTAGGGCCGGTTTAACTATACAATCAAAGATGGCTTTATAGTCGATTTTAAACAGCAGTGGTGGCCTCGTCGGTTGAACGCCCGCCTTCAACGTAAAGGGTGCAAGTTCAAATCCCCGGTTCGCACCTCCCTCTGACATGTTTTTCATGTGCGAATGTCATTTTCAATAATTATTACCACCTGCTGAACGGTGAAAGAAAACATTGCGAGGAAACCTGCACGTCTATAGAAGTGCGTGTGTAGTTCACCAACCCGCACTGTGCCAGCGTGGTATGCTATGGCCCAAATCTGCCTCGTATTGAGGGGAAATGTGCCCGGTATAATCGCAATAGGCTCACCTCCTATAACATTAGGAGCAAAAAACATCGGCGAACTGTGCACTACAGGCACCTCTGCCTATCCCTTTCAAGAATACGTGCGTAATGATGTTTATGGTACAAAACACTATTCTGCTAACACTCAGATCTTGTGAAAGTCTTGACGACATTAGTATCAATTAGATTTGACCTTGAATCAATTTGAATTATCTAGGACATGTTCCAGATCTGCCTACACTCTCTAACACAATAGCGTGAGCGTAATAATATATAATTATCATGTCTGTCTGTCTCAATTTCAAGTTCAATAACTTGGAAAGCTTTTGAGGCGTTATTTAAAAATCTAATTTATAAAATGTGAACAGTCCAATCTAGCTATCTGCAAGCATTTATAAAACTAATATATAGCTAATATATAGCTATCTGCAAGCATTTATAAAACTAATAAAATAGCAGTGGTAGCCGAGTGGTCGAACGCACGCTTTGCAATCAAAGTGCGCAGGTTCTATCCCCGGCTCGCACCTCTGGGTTCCATGTGCGAATCTCATTTTCATCTGAGATTATCACTTGCTAAGAAACGGTGACGGAAAACATCGTGAGGAAACCTGTGTGCCCGGTATAATGGCAATAGGCTCGCCCCCTATTACATTGGGACCAAAATACATCGGCGAAGTGTGGGCGCACTGCAGTGCACCTCTGCCTACCCCTTCGGGGAATACAGGCGTGATGATGTATTTTTATTTATAAAACCATTTTATTTGTTGTACACTGCTGTTCCAGGATAATATTTTGTATATGGGACCAAATGGCATCTATTCCGCATCAAACAAAAGAAAATTCACGTATATCGGATCATAAATCTCAGAGTAATCGGTGTCCCTACATAAAAATACTACTACTATACATAAAACTACTATAGATATTATTTTTTTTAAATACCAATCGAATTTAGAACCTCCTCCTTTTGAAAGTCAGTTAAAAATGAAGCAGACCGTGCACTATGGGTACTGTACAATGGACTGGGGTTATCCCAATTACACTCAGACCCAATTACACTGAACCGGCAACCATCCGGTGCAGTGAGACAAGCCGTCTACACACCACTAGACCAACTATTACTACTACAGCCCTTTTAATGTCCCACTGCTGAGCACGGGCCTCCCCTCTATGCGAGGGGGATTAGGGCCACAGACCGCCACGCTGGCCCAGTGCGGGTTGACAGACTTCACATATCTATCGAAAACTAGTCAAGTTCCCTCAGACGTGCAGGTTTCCTCACGATGTTTTCCTTCACCGTTCAGCAAGTGGTAATCATTGTAGAAAATGACATTCACACATGAAAATTATATCAGAGGTGCGGGCCTGGGTTTTGAACTTGCACCCCTTACATTCAAGGCGGGCGTTCTTGCCCACAAGGCTACTGCTGCTGTTTGGTAGTTGTTCCTTATATCTTTAAAAATATTTACATTTATAATATTAGTAGGATAGGATAAGCCTACGGGGGCACTTACAAATTGTCAAACATGACACATATTTCAAATGGCTGATTATTAAATCCGTAAAATATATGTAAAAATCTCCACGCTATGCGTTTGCTATGGATATATTTAGTCATATGGAACCCGACGGGCTGCGTACGTTTTGACAAATTCATATCTGCGCCGGGCTTTACCGGTAATTATTTTTACAATAGGGTTGCCACACATTTACAACACGATTTTTATTCAAAATGGTGCCGCTGGAGCCTTCTTCTTTTTTTACAAAATTAGTATAGATATTTTATTGGAATAAGATGAGGAATTACTCCACCTGCGTTCAGCGGGTAGTTCAGCCAGTGTCAAGTAATTAATAGCAAGGGCAAATTCAATAGATACACTACTACAGCCCGTTTAGCGTCCCACTGCTGGGCACGGGCCTCCCCTCAATCTGAGGAGGATTTCAGGCCACAGTCCACCACGCTGGCCTAGTGCGGGTTGGCAGACTTCACACATCTATCGAGAACTAGACAAGTTGCCTCAGACGTGCAGGTTTCCTCACGATGTTTTCCTTCACCGTTTCATAGCAAGTGATAATCTCGGATGAAAATGGGATTCGCACATAAATCCCAGAGGTGCTAGCCGGGGTTTGAACATGCACACTTTGATTTGCAAAGCGTGCGTTCGACCACTCGGCTACCACAGCTAGATACACATTATAAATAAAAATGGATGATGACAGTGATAAAGACGGCGGATGAATCGGGGCGTTATCAGCACCTCTTAAAGTATTGCTCTTTCAATTGTAATTGTAGTTTGACAGAATTTGTAACTGTCAAAAGATGAAGGTGATATTAAGAAATTTGCTACAAGGCAGGTGGTGGTGGTAAGAATCAAAATCAGATTTCTTTTATTCATGTAAACCAATAAAGGCACTTTTGAATCGTCAGTAAAAATAATAATAATAGTATCTCTACCACCCATTCGGAATGCATTTCCTATGGAGAAGAATGGGCAAGAAACTCCATGGTTGCTTTTTTCCAATAAGGATTTATATGTTATTTGCATTACACTGTGTTTTTCTTAATTAGCAATTATACAATATAAAGATAATGAAGCTATAGATTCTCAAAACACAAAATTTATTAGCAATACAAATTACAAGCCGTGTCAGTGTAAGATTTAAAGATAAGAAGGAGGAGGAAAACGGGACAAATAGCAAACATCCCTCAAATGAGGAGGCTGTATTCAAAGAAGATGTACGCAGAGGTGCAATGGAGTGGACCCACACTCTTTTGGCAATGTAATAATGAGTGTATTTTTATTATATTGGGCACATTGCTATCTCACTGCGAGGATTTGGACGACAGTCCATCACGCTAGCCCAGTACGGGTTGGCGAACTTCACACGTAGGTATTTGAATTTCTTCACTTTGTTTACTGTGACATATCTATACTATACCTACCCGAATTGAAATTTAATTTTTAAATTACCGGAGCCCGCGGCTTTAAACCCTAAAATGATTCCAGATTTAAAGTAGCCCACGTTACTCTTTGTAACATCAACTATTTGCCAGTGAAAGTCCCGTCAAAATCGGTTCCGCCGTTTTGGAGTATACTCGGTACAAACAGAAAGACAAACAGACAAACATTTCTATATATTGTTTTCGTCATAGACAGCGTATATATTTCATATACATTTAGTAAAAAGCTTTTATGGCATATATTCCCCATAGGTACAGGCAGAGGTGCACTGCAGTGCACCGACTCTTCGCCGATGTATTTGGTCCCAATGTAATAGGGGGCGAGCCTATTGCCATTATACCGGGCACATTCCCCCTCATTACGAGGGAGATTTGGGCAATAGTGTACTTCACACGCCTTTCTATAGACGTGCAGGTTACCTCACAATGTTTTCCTTCACCGTTCAGCAAGTGGTAATCATTATTAAATATACATGAAAAGTCTCAGAGGTGCAGGCCTGGGATTTGAACTTGCACCTCTAACGTTCAAGGCGGGTGTTCTACCGAGTAGACTACCACTGCTCCGTTTTCCCTTTGGCAAACATTTTTCTGGGGCTTTGTGGGATATGAACAGTTTAAAATTCAATTTATATCTTAGGTCCGCGCCAACCCTATAGAGTGTCTGGGTGGCCTCAGCCGTCTGATAGCATGGCAGCAAAACAAAAGCAAAACAACCACCTCGGGAGCGAGCGAGACAGACGCCGTGACGTCACTTTATTGATGTCCCCCTCACACATCCGTTGTGACGATGTTCAGGGTTTTATTGAACTATTAGCCAGTTTATAGTCCAAAAAAGTGAAATCCCTTTGATATGGTGTTCGCGTCGCGAATATTTTGGGTCTACAATAGGACGCAAAGGCGGGTGTTAATGGTTTTGACAGGTTATCGCGGCTAACATGTGCGTAAAGACATGACTTAAGTCCTGCGTTATGTCACACCGAGTGTTTCGCTCGTCGTTAGCTAAATTCAATGGAATGAACATAAACTTTCAAAAGTAAAGTGAGTCTCTTTGAAAAAGACCAAATAATCGTAATGGTCTATAATGTTGTAACTGACTGATGTGAATAAGACATTTTTTCTTTTTAATATTTCAATAGAGAAATCTATCCTATCCTATCCCTCCTATCTACCATACTATAGATATATTTAAAATAGTAAATATAAAATATGCAAAAGTACTGTAACTTCTTGACTTATTTATTTGTCAAACAGTTATTTTATTAAAAAGGAATAGTTAGAAAAACAAAAAAATATCTTAGACCCAAAACGTTACCAAATTATTTAGATTATTGTCACAAAGTGACATAAATAATTTAGTCCAAATGTCACAAAGGGTCAAAACTATGAATTAGTCTCAGAAAACTGTCATATATAATTTAGTTCTGTGACAAAAATATCAACAATAATTCGCTGCTAAACTCGGCCAACTCCTAAATAGCCCAAAGATTGCCAGCGGGATACATCCTATCAAATTCGCACATCGTAGCAGCCCTACGCGTGACTAATGATATGGAATAAAATTCCTTTTATCAGCTCCCTGCACTGCTGAATACCAAAGTGTGCTAGCGTGAACATATCGCTACGGTAGAGGGGAGAGAATTAAATGAGCTTTTTTTAAACCCTCTCTATGGAGGGTATGGACCCTCCCCATTTTTGGTAGAGTAGCTTCAATACCAAGGTAGAGTTAAACGTCGCGACTGGCAGACAGACAAACGAACAACAAAGTGATACTATAAGGGTTCCGTTTTTTCCTTTTTAGGAACCCTAAAAACAGAACAAAATAAACATTAAGGGGGCTCCCATGCAATTTTTTTTTTGCCCTTTTAGGGTTCCGTACCCAAAGGGTAAAATGGGAACCCTATTACGAGACTCCGCTGTCCGTCCGTCCGTCCGTCCATCCGTCACCAGGCTGTATCTCATGAACCGTGAGAGTTGGACAGTTGAAATTTTCACAGATTATGTATTTCTGTTGCTGCTATAACAACAAATACTAAAAAAACAGAATAAAATAAATATTTAAGGGGGCTCCCATACAACAAACGTGATTTTTTTGCTCGTTTTTATAGATAATGGTACGGGACCCTTCGTGTGTGAGTCTGAGTCGCAATTGGCCGTTTTTTTATAAATAATGGTACGGAACCCTTCGTGCGCGAGTCCGACTCGCATTTGTTATTTCATAACCATGCTTATAAACAACGAAATAAATACACTGGAAACATTGAACGCTATTCACGTAAGGGTAATTAATTTAATTAGCCTCCTAATTAAAAACACTAAAATCTCATGTTTACCAGGCGCTGACAGCTATAACTAGTAATTAACTAGGGGTTTCTTAGCGCTCACTAATTACTAGTTATGTTACTAAACATACGATGTAGTTAAAAAAAAACGAATCACAAAATACACGAAGGAGTTTTTTTCTTTAAAGTACCTACTCGTAATGACATGGTATTATCTGAATTGTAATAAATGAATGGGATAGTTTTGTGTTAGCTACTTAAATAAAAATGTTTTTTTTTTTTATAAAATAGATTTACAATACAGAAATATAATTTTAAATTTAAATTTGATCGAAATTCGACCATGTTTTTCTAACTTTTTTCGACTTCAATTTCTATAACTCGTAATATCTCGAGTCCTATGTAAAATTTGCTTGTTATGTTTACTGAATATTGGTATTCACTCGTCATAATTGCAGTTTACACTGCTGAATAGGGTTATAGATGTACCCAAAGGCCAGAACACGATATCTGTGACAAATATTCAAAGGTTCATAGCTCAGAAACTATGATAGTTAGGTATAAATTGTCTTAACTAAGCATCCACATATGAGCTACTGTCTATGTACCCAAAGTATTATTTCTGACTGCTGAAATTCCTTTTTTTTGTATTCAGCTATACCCGCAGTTAGCAAATATTTCGCCAGTGTCAAGCAATTAAATATCAATGAATATAAAAAAATATATGAAATACACATTCTTATTAAAATTAAAGTATTTGTAATAAAATATGGCGGAAAAGTCCTATAAAAAATACTATACTCAAAACCTAACACACATTAAATTTAAAAGTACCTATTATCTGATATAATTATCGTAATTAAACGTCAATTTCAACATATACTAACTGGCAGCATTTTTGTTTAATTTTAAGATGGCAACACAGAAACTCAGAGCTGTCAATGAAAAAAGGCGTTAATTTAAAATGATTATTATATTTTAAGGTTAATTTTACACAAGCTAAACAATTGTTATAATAACCAGTAGATCGATGTACCTACCGTTCATTATTTACTACACAGACATTTTATTATAAGCATAGCTATTAAATTTTCAAGTTATTATGTCTTTAACTGAACGCGTCCGTATTCTTGGCGCGAAACTTGTAACTGTCAATTGTGACAGGACGCCATCTTGGCGGCGGGGCTCCCAATAACGCGGGATAATTACTCTGGCGATTAGTCAAGCGTCTTAAGACGATCCTCATTTACAACGTTACGTAACACACTTTCTGGAGGATATTAAGACATCGGTGTTGTATTTTTTGGCCCTGGGGAATTAAATTTGACATTAAATAATCAAACGTGTACCTATTCACCAAAGCAAACGAATAAGAGGAGAGAAAAACTGACCAAGTGCGAGTCGGACTCGCGCACGAAGGGTTCCATACCATTATCTATAAAAACACGTTTGTTGTATGGGAGCCCCCTTAAATATTTATTTTATTCTATTTTTTTGTATTTGTTACGCGGCAATAGCGGCAATAGAAATACCTACATCATCTGTGAAAATTTCAACTCTCAATCTATCACGGTTCATGAGATACAGCCTGGTGACAAACGGACGGACGAACGGACGGACGGACAGCGAAGTCTTTGTAATAGTGTTCCCGTTTTACCCTTTGGGTATCCGTACCCAAAGGGTAGGGTTCCGACCCTAAAAACGGAAGAACGTAGTTTTTTACCATAGACAATTCATAGATTATAAACCAAGAACATCAATAGTGTCCACTTTGATATATTTGTGTCACAACTTCGATTATCATGCTCGCTTGCTTGTACGTACCTATAGTAGAGATCGAACATACACTTTGCGGTCGAAGTGTTCAATTTCAAGCCGGTCTCACACCTCTGACATTTTACCAGTGAATATCATGTTCTTCAAAGATTATCAGCAGAAACTTATAATATGTCTAATCCGTAGATTTGCCTTGAAATTGGACGTAGATTACCGGAACCGACATTGAAATCGGAATCGAAATAAGCAACGCTCGATAAGGAACTACGTTCCAACAAAAACCGACTTCAAAAACCTAGGCACTGCAGTGCACCTCTGCCTATCTCTTCGGGGAATAAAGGCGTGATGATGATGTATGTATTACGCTACGTTGTGAGTGTCGCCCTCTGTGAGTTGAAAAGCCAAAGGTAATGGACCTTTGCCGTTAATTATCGCAAGACGTTTCTGAGAATGCGTAACAAACAATACAAACAAAATACTAGCGTGGGATGGAAACAAGCCTTGTGCATAGGCACGACAAAAAGCGCATTTTGCCAATAACAAAACGAACTGTATTGACTATTACAAGCAGTTCATTTTTCAACGAAATGTTATAAGCAGATGACGCGATGGATTTTGACGCGTGGTCGCTCTATACAGTTAAAGTCAAATCATTTATTTTGTATAGGCTTTGTCAAATTGTCAAGTTTAATTTTTTTTTCTTATATACTACTATACTACCACCGGATCGAAACGCGACCTCAACTGAGAAGATCCGGCAAGAAACTCAGTGGGTTGATCATTTATTTAAATCGCCAAAACTAATTACAAATACACAGGTATTCATGTTTTTTCAACTCGCTGACAGGTCACAACTTGTCTATATAAAGGGCGTTTTAGAAGTCCGAAATAATACTTAACCTTTCCATGAGTTGGTATCGGGTATTCAATTGAGTGGTAAAAAATCTTCAATCTAGGACTTTACCAGCTCTTAAAGTATTACATATTTTGTCCAAAAACTTACCTACCTTACCTACCTTCATTTATATTCAACTATGAAGTATCTAGAGTACCCATAACGACTCCACTCTTCGTATAGCTCTGCGGCGATTTTTCCGCCATTGTTGTTATCTCATGTACCTGTAGTATACGGCAACTATATGGAAAAACAACAATGGCGGGATCAGATAAACTAGAAAAAATTACCACAGCGCGGGCTCGACTTGCCATCTCCGTTATAATATCTCCATGGGTAAAAGCCACGCCCCCACTTGTCCAAATTTGCTTGCGCTGTCAATGTCTTATCGTTGGGAAATAAACTATTTCTATTTGTTGTTATAGTGGCAATAGAAATACATCATCTGTAAAAAATTCAACTCTCTAACTATCACGGTTCATGAGATACAGACCGACAGACGGACGGACGGATAGACAGCGAAGTCTTAGGAATAGGGTTACCGTTTCACTCATTGGGTGCGGAACCCTCAAAACTTAAAATTCAAATTACCGCACTGTTTTTCCTGTTACTAAATGAGTTTTACCTGTCACCTGACGCTATTAACTACCGTAGTTACCTAAAATATTACTTCGGACTGCTGATACACCCTGTACAGCTACTTAAGTCTCGTTTCCGTCGAGTTTCTCAGTACTAATTTTCCCGAGAACCTTACTTCTAGGTTCTAACGGTGTTCAACGAGTTAATGGTTGTATGTAACCTAGACAGTCATGTGGTGCTGCAAAAAAGAATTGACCATTTCGCATTCAGCATCCGTACCTCTGGAACGTCAAAAGACTCGCGTCCAAATGTTTGCCAAAAGTTCAGAGTAGATAGAGATAACATAAGAACTTTTAATAATACATCACTACGCCTGTATTCCCCGAAAGGGTAGACAGAGGTGCACTGCAGTGCGTCCACACTTCGCCGATGTATTTGGTCCCAATGTTATAGGGGACGAGCCTATTGCCATTATACCGGGCACATTCTCCCTCAATACGAGGGAGATTTTTGGCATATAGTCCACCACGCTGGCCCAGTGCGGGTTGGTGAACTTCACACGCCTTTTCTATGGACGTGCAGGTTTCCTCACGATGTTTTCCTTCACCGTTTCATAACAAGTGATAGTCTCGGATGAAAACGCACATAAACCCAGAGGTGCGAGCCGGGGTTTGAACCTGCACACTTTGATTGCAAGGCGTGCGTTCGACGTCTCGGCTACCACTGCTACTTTTGCTACTAACTCAAAATTGAGTTTTGTCACCTATCGGCTTTTTAGGAATCGGACAGTAGAATACACATTCTCAATTAACCACCATCTTGTTCTTCTATATACCCACATACATTATTAACACATGATCTATTTCACACCTTGCGAGTACATAACAAACACATAATTAACTATAGTTTCTTAGTAATTAACCGTCGGTTACAGCGTTAGTTAATTAACGCACTCGTTACGGTAATAACAGTGTAATTGCCTTTCGTTACATACACACCTATGTAATTACTAATTAAGAAGTCTGCTTGAGAATGTAACTAACTATTATACTAGCCAACTACTGGGACGAACGAATTTACATGACTTTTCAGGGTTCCGCACCCCGATAACTGCGTTAACCAACGTGTCCATACTCCGGAAGCCCGGCATCACGCAGCGTCTGTCGGCCGTAGTACAATCGCGCATTCTACTATACTTTGGGCACGTCTCTATTAGACGAGATGGCGACTCCATAGAGCGGCTTGTAGTGCAGGGAAAGGTAGAAGGAACCAGATCGCGCGGCAGGTCACCTATGTGCTGGACTGATCAAGTGAAGTCCGCAGTGGGTAACCGTGTGTCTGACTGCGCGAGACCGTCTGCTAACAAACAGCGATGGCGCGAGATCGTTTAGAGAGGTGTGTCCGCCCCTGCCACTGACGTGAATGCATCGACGTGATCACAACCGCTCTGTCAAGAGCGAAACGAATGAGAAGAAGAGACAACACATACTCATCGTATGATCCCAAACTAAGCAAAGCTTGTATTTTGAGTACCGTACAATGGTCTGGGGACTATCCTAGTTAGACTCAGAACTCAGGGTTAGTACAAGTACAGTTAGTGACAAGACTAAACCTCTGTCACAAATTCGCTCTCTCGTGAGAGTGACAAAATCAAAACTACTAAGTAAACCGGGCCCCCATTCCCCAGTTACAAATACCTACTAACTAATATTGTTGAAGCTATAACAATTTCAATTATTTTCATTGCTTTATTAACTCGCGCGGGCGGCGTTTGACTGACTTTTAATTAGGAAACTTGGATAGAATTGTAATTTCACGGCGCCTAGTCGAGGGCGGGTAATCTGGGGGTTGGAAACAGAATGCGTCTCTCTCGCTTTAAGTAGTTATAACGACGATTGTAGGCTTAGCATGACTGTGTAGGCACAAGTTTTATCTCTTTCAACTGTCAAATTATGTGAACGTTTGTGAACATTGATGGATGGATGTTTGTTACTCTTCCACGCAAGAACCACTGAACGGATTTTGATTAAACTTTACAGTATTATTGTTTATATGTCACAATAACATATAGGCTGTACGAAGTCGCGAGTAGAAGCTAGTTAAAAAATAAATCAAAACAGCAAAGATTTTCCTTAAAACGTTGGAAGTGTAAAAAAAACAATTTCCTAAACTATTTTCACGGCCATTTCACGGGAATTGAAGAGAATAAAAATCGCCAGACATCTAACTAATGGCTCGGAATAAAACGATTCAGTAGTGATGCGATTAATCGGTTATCGATGAACGTTGTTAATGGAATATCGATACCGAAGTTTAGTAGACATGACTACTAAACTGTCATTGTTGTGATTTACAGTGTAAGGTTTCGGCACTATCGCGTCGAAAAAAATACATCATTACGCCTGTATTTCCCGAAGGCCTAGGCAGAGGTACACTGCAGTGCACCCACAGTTCACAGATGTAGGTGTTTTGGTCCCAATGTAATAGGGGGCGAGCCTAATGCCATTATACCGGGCAAATTCTCCCTCAATACGAGGGAGATTTTTGGGCTATAGTCCACCACGAAAGCTCAGTGCGTGCTGGTGAACTTCACACGCCTTTACGTGTATATAGGATACATAGGATGGACGTGCAGGTTTCCTCAAAATGACATACGCACATGAAAATTATCTCAGAGATGCGTGCCCGGGATTTGAACTTGCACCCTTACGTGTATTGACACAGAACAAATTAATTCTACATTGATATGAAACTGACAGAGCGAGCAGATTTCCTCACGATGTTTTCCTTCACCGTTCTCATAGCAAGTGATAATCCCGGATGAAAATGAGATTCGCACATAAATCCCAGAGGTGCGAGCCGGGGTTTGAACCTGCACACTTTGATTGCAAGGCGTGCCTTCGACCACTTGGCTACCACTGCTCATACAAAGTGTATGTAAATAAATACAAAACAACTATTTGTTTGGCACTCCCCCTCTGTTAAATAATTCAATTTAATAAAGTGAAGATCATCGGATGCTGGGTGCAACAACTTGGGAGCAATCTTTTGTTGCAAGCGTGAAAACATATGCTTAGGGGAAATGCTAGTGATGGGACGATTATTTTCGAGAATATATCGATACTTGTTCAATATATAGAGGGTATCAGGAACCTGGATTATAACTTACTTTAACAACTGAATTGTATTCTTATTTATCGAAATTCGAACATTATCTATACAAATAAATTAAATTGGGCAAAAAGGTAGGTACCTACATACGCTGCCTATTTAAAAAAAAGAAAATATATTAGCCCACAAAGTTTCTTGCCGATCAACGTTGCGTGGCTCTCAACACATACATTCAATCTTTATGTATATCTATTGCTACACAGTTCTTTTAGGTTAGTTCGTTTTTTACTAAACAAATATCTACATACATACATTAAAAAAAAGAAAATATATTAGCCCACAAAGTTTCTTGTCGATCCGTCTAGACTTCAGTTATTCAATATCTTTATAAATTATAGCCTATAGATAATATTGTAGTTTCATCAGAATCCGTTCAGTTGTTTTTGCGTGAAAGAATAACATACATCCATCCTCGCAAACTTTCACATTTATAATAATACATCATCATCACGCCTGTATTCCCCGAAGGGGTAGGCAGAGGTGCACTACAGTGCGCCGACACTTCGCCGATGTATTTTTGGTCCCATTGTAATAGGGGGCGAGCGTATTGCAATTATACCGGGTACATTCTCATTCAATACGAAGGAGATTTTTGGGCTATAGTCCACCACCCTGGCCCAGTGCGGGTTGGTGAACTTCAAACGCCTTTGCTATGAACGTGCAGGTTTCCTCGCGATGTTTCCCTTCACCGTCTCATAGCAAGTGGTAATCTCGGATGAAAATGAGATTCGCAAATAAACCCAGAGGTGCGAGCCGGGGTTTGAATCTGCACGCTTTGATTGCAAGGCGTGCGTTCGACCACTCGGCTACCACTGCTTTCACATTTATAATAATAAATAGGATAGTGTTCCAGATGCCGGTGGGGAACTGTTTTTTATATTTTTAAATGTATTTTTTATATATATATTTAAAAATGTAATTTATAAGAAAGATAAGAAATAAAGGAATAGGATAGAATACCTATAATATGATGTAAAAGTTTGTGTGGATTGATGAACGTTTGTTACTCAAAAACAACTAAACGTATTTTGATTAAACTTTACAGTATTATTGTTTAAACATCATAACGATATTGAATAATAAGTGAAGCTTGTTCACAATATTAGTAGGATCAGTAGTATTACATAGTCAGTAAACCCTCAATCAAGACATGTTCAAACTCACTTATCAATACAAGAACCGTGTATAAACCACAATTAATAGAATTATTATCTGCGCGATAACGATCTGCTGGCGGGGGCTTTGATGCGAGCCGACGCGGGCTGCGCACACGCATCGGTTAAGCTTAAAAACATATTTCCACTTACTTAGTAACTTTTTATTTTTTAATTTACTATGATTACCGTCTTGACCAAAGATTATAGCCTGGCAACTTTCCCACCACCCAGTGCCGGATTAAGGCAACTTGATGCCCTAAGCAATCTTGCCCTGTGACATCCCCCCACCTATCCTTAAGTGAAGTACTAAGAATTAATTGAATACATATCGTAGGTAGAATATGTATGTGTTGTTCTTTCTGCCCTTATCCCATGCTAGGTGGGGTCAGCTCAATATGATCTCACATGTTGTCGTAAGATTTTGATATTGTTTTAATTTTCGTGTTCCCGTTTATATTTCTCGGTCGTCTCTAGTGCCCCCCTAGACTGGATGCCCTAAGCAATTGCTTAAATAGCCCTTAGGCTAATTCAGGACTGCCGCCACCTCTTAAAGTATTGTTCTTTGAATAGCATAAATATACATATATATATCTTCTTTCCTACTCATTCCTTAAAGGCCGGCAACGCACTTGCGATGCCCCTGGTGTTGCAGGTGTCCATGGGCGGCGTTGATCACTTTCCATCAGGTGAAACGTCTGCTCGTTTGCCTCCCTATCTCATAAAAAAAACTATAATTTTTGACAGATTTTGTACTGAGTTGACAGTCGAAAACTAAGGAAAGTAATCATAAAAACATTGCTGCAACACAGCTGGTGGAGGTAAGGTGCACTATATAGTGCTATATAGTCCTATTTAAAGTCCCGCGCAGACTAGGGCGTCAAAGTAATAATAATAATAAAATAAAAATAAAATAAAAATAAAAATTGTTTATTTCGGATAACAGGATTCATATGGGTTAGTAAATACACAAAAGTACGTGCGTCAGGATTTTTACCAATACTATGCGATTCAAATGAGAATAGGCTCGGCTTTGCGCCATATTGTGACGTCATAGCTGTCAATTCTAACCAGTACGACAGGGTGAGCAAAACATGATATTTTTTAAATAAAATGTACAAAATAAATAAAACGCGATGGAATCCGTAAAATGTATTTATTTCAATAAAATGTATTTGCAAAGGTTGAGTGAAAAATGCACGACGAAGCACTATCAACGACAAAATGGCGACTGGCGTGCTTATTTTCTTTTCTTTAATAATTTTGGCATGGCTTCTGGGCATTTGCGCCAAAAATGAAAACAAAAAAAGGCTATGGTGTGGTTTTAAAAACGAATTATGACTTTAAATAATTAAATATTGTATTAAGACAATTTACTACTAATTTAACCTTTTTATTTAAATTTGATGTAAGACTATTATTATTGATATGTAAATCAGTTTTTTTGCAAACCATACTTTTTAAGTGACATTTGACAGATAGAGGTTATTGACATTCCTATTCTTATTTGCATCGCATAGTACCAAAACTAACTCTGTGTGTCTCAATATAGACCTATTGATAAAGATTGAATTTCTGTGGTAATAGTTACGCGGTAATGAGTTAATCTTCGCTCCTAATGAGTTAATATCATTTCATTGACGATTAAACTTTTCTTAAGATTCAATACAACTATTTAATAATACATCGTCCCGCCGGTATTCCCCGAAGGGGTCCGCAGATGTGCAGTGCAGTGCTCCCACATTGCGCCTATGTATTTTGGTCCGAAATTTAATAGGAGACGATTCTATATTGCCATTATACCGGACACATTCCCCTTTCAATACGAAGGAGATTTGGGCCAAAGTCCACCACGCTGACCCAGTGCGATCTGGTGAACTTCAAACGCCTTCATATAGACGTGCAGATTTTCCCACGATGTTTTTCTTCACCGTTCAGCGTGTCGTAATCAATATTGAAAACTACTTTCACACATGGAAATCTCAGAGGTGCGGGTCCGGGATTTGAACTAGCACTTCTTACGTTCAAAGCGTGCGTTCTACCTTCTAGATCACTGCATGAATAGGTATACTATTTGAATATTGAAGCCCTGACGTCATACTATTCAATAGGCTGACATTAATAGTGTATTAGTACCGTACTCGATTGGTGTGCATAATCGACTAATCCAATCGATTCTCGATTATGTTATATGATCGATTGCCGCAACTAATCATGTAACTTATTTATGGTATTTGTGATTGAGACGTTCAGATTAGATTATGGTTGTGTTTGAACATAGAAAACCATTTTTTTTTTTTTTCATATCATAATTCGATATTTAAAACTAAACCGAGCCCACAACTGGGTATGGAAACCTAATTGTTTTAGGGGTCCGTACCCAAAGGGTAAAACGGGAACCCTATAACTAAGTCTTCGCTATCGTCCGTCCGTCCGTCCGTCTGTCACCAGGCTGCATCTTATGAACCGTCGTAGTAGTTAGTGAGTTGAAATTTTCACAGATGATGTATTTCTGTTGCCGCTATAACAACAAATACTAAAAACAGAATAAAGGGGGCTCCCATACAACAAACGTGTTATTTTTGCTGTTTTAACAGATAATGGTACGGAAACCTTCGTGCGCGAGTCCGACTCGCACTTGGCCGGTTTTTATTCTAAAATAAATGTAGCCTAAGTTAGTCTTTATAACGTCAGCTATCTGCCGGTTAAGGTCCCGTAAAATCGGTTCCACCGTTTGTGAGTTTACCTCAAACAAAGAGACAGATAGGCAAAAGATTTTTAAATTGCATAATATGCATTATGGGCGGTTAAAAAGCAAATTGACTCAAGCGCCATGTTGGGCGATATTGATTTATATTAAATCGTTGGGATCAGCGATTTTTGCTCCGTCTTTCAAGCTGGGTTTCGTGTACAGTTACCAAAATGGCGCTAGAGTTAATTCGCCTTTTAACCGTCGATATGCATTTAGTATTAGACGTGGATCGTTACGTCATTTTCAAGAACCCCAGCTCGCACCTCTGGGTGTCATGTGCGAATCTCATTTTCATCCGGGATTGTCACTTGCTAAAGAAACGGTGCTGGAAAACATCGTGAGAAAACCTTCACGTCTATAGAAAGGCGTGTGAAGTTCACCAACCCGCAATCGGCCAACGTGGTGGACTATGGCCCAAATCTCCCTCGTATTGAAAGGGAATGTGCCCGGTATAATGGCAATAGGCTCGCCCCCTATTACATTGGGATCAAAAATACATCGGCGAAGTGTGGGCGCACAACAGTGCACCTCTGCCTACCCCTCCGGGGATAACAAGCGTGACGGTGTATTATTAATAAACAAGCTATAGTTTTGTTCTATCTATACTGGGTGTGTATGAAGGCAGTACAATAACTATAAAATACAATGTAGGAACATTGTATATGAACAATACCGTGGGTTGATAATCCGACATAGTTTATGTTATTTGACCGATGCCCTGTACACACTGGTGCGAGCGAAATCGCTTAATTTTTTTTGAGAATGTACTCTATATATACTAGTATTATAAAGAGGAAAGATTTGTACTTTTGTATGTAACGAATAGATAAGCTTAAAAACTACTTGACCGATTTCAAAAAATATTTTGCCGTTAGAAAGCTACATTATCACTGAGTAACATAACGTGCAGGTTTCGTCACGATGTTTTCCTTCACCGTTTCATAGCAAGTGGTAATCTCGGATGAAAATGAGATTCGCACATAAACCCAGAGGTGCGAGCCGGGGTTTGAACCTGCACACTATGATTTGCAAGGCGTGCGTTCGACCACTCGGCTACCACTTACTATTAATCCTACCAATATTATAAATATGAAAGTTTTTAAGGATGGATTGACGGATCACTGTTTGTTACTCTATCACGCAAAAACTACAGAACGGATTTAAAACAGAACCATTTTCCATTTTAATATTAAAAACTCATCATCTACTCTCTCATCTAGCGTTGAAGGCATCACACCAAAGCAATTATTTCTACAGCCACTTGTGATTTAGAATAATCCTTATACTGTAAGTGGGGGTAGGCGCACCTTATACTAGCTTCCTAAGCGTCGGCCCTGATGCCCAGGGCCCAAAACAACGGGCTACCCTTGGGGTCGTGGGCGTCTGGGGTGTGGGCCCCGGACGCTCTGAAGTAGACGACGACCCTGAGGAGGACGGCGGCGAGGGGTGGCTCTCGCCGCCGTATGCACTGCGTGGGTGCAGGGGGAGCGAACATCTGCTCCCCCCGAGACGAGCTCCTGGGCACAAAGCTCGGGAGCGAGGCACAGAGGGACACCGATGCGTTCCGGTAGGAGATCCCGGAGTCCCTCTAACGTGTCGAAGACGGCCACCGGGGAGCTTTTAGTGGGTAAGAATCCCACATATCCCAGTTTTCTCCCACACAGACGACTGGGGATCTTTCTGAAGATTTCCTCCCCGTCAACAAAAAAAAAACAAAAAAAAAGCTTCCTAAGCGTAATCCCAAAACCTGTATCTAATATTAGACTGCCGTGAGTATAATTCTTCTCTAGTATTGAGACAAAGGTGCTGCCTGCTCTCATGGCGTTGCTGCTCCTGAGAATGTATTACTCACAATCCTTACTATTTATCATTTTAAAAAGAGTAACCATTGAGTTTCTTACCGGCTCTTCTCAGTGGAAGCAGCATTCTGAACCGGTGGTAGAATCTGACTATTTGTAAGTGCCTACACAAATAAAAAAAAATGATTTTGATGAAATTAACAGAATTATTGTTTATACATACATCAGAATAACATATCCGCTAGAATCTATAAATATATGGAATAACCAAGTCTGTGCGGACAAAGTCGCGGGTAGAAGCTGGTAATATTATAAAAGAATCAAGTTATCTGAACTTAAGTAAAGTTACTATACATCATCGTATTATATAATCACTTTTGTATTCCCCAAAAGAATAGGCAGAGGTGCACTGCAGTGTGCTCACACATTTTGGTCCCAATGTAATAGGGGGCGAGCCTATTGCCATTATACCGGGCACATTCCCTTTCCATACGAGGGATATTTAAGCCATATTCCAACACACTGGCTTAGTCCGGTTGGTGAACTTCACACGCCTTTCTATGTACGTGCAGGTTGGCTCACGATGTCTACATTCACCGTTCAGCAAATGGTAATCATGAAATTGAAACATCGATATTAATATAACATTTTTTATCGACCACGTTCCCATCACTGGTTCTGTATTTTTTCGCCGCCCCTCTTGTACGAGGGTTCCGTATAAATATTTATCGGGTAACACCAAACTAAATGATCCCTAATTTGATTGGTACGGCATCTGTGCGTACGCGTGTTTGTTTTATTTAATCTACAGAACGAAGAAGTGGATTATTTTCATAATTATTTAATTAAATCACAATTATAGGTATACAAAATACTACTAGCTTCTACCGCAGACTTCGATTACTCAATATCGTCTCATACTATATGTTATTCTGATTTATAAACATAATACTGTGAACCTGTGTGTGTGTGTGTGGGAAAATAAAATAGTAAATAAACGCGATAAAATCCGTAAAATAGTTTAATTTCAATAATACTGTGAAGTTAAGGAAACTACTTGGTAAATTGTATCTTCGAATGAAGCAACTCATATACCTAATAATGATCGAACTTCACTTCAAGAAGTTCGTTTGATCTTATATTATAGCCTGTATGTTATTCTGACATATAAACAACTAGCTGTGCCCGCGACTTCGCCCGCGTGGACTTTAGGGAGATTACCCGGAAATATGGGTATTATGTTTTTCCCGCGGAACACTAATGCTTTTTCTAAAATTAAAGTAGCCTAAGTTACGCCTTGGAACGTCAGCTATCTGTCAGTGAAAGTCCTATTGAAATCGGTTCAGCCGTTTAGAAGTTTACCTCAAACAAACAGACAGACAGATAAAAAAAAATTGCGTTTTCGTTATAGGTATCGTATATACTTTCATACGCATTTGGTAAAAAAGTGTTATTTTGATATTACAAACAGACACTCCAATTTTATTTATTTGTATTGTATAGATAATACTGTAAAGTTTGATCAAAATCCGTTCAGTAGTTTCTGCGTGAAAAAGTCACAAACATCCATCCTTACAAACTTCTCTACACATTTAATATATTGGTAGGATAGAATAGGTTTTAAGGATCCATCCCCATTTCCCTTGATCACGCCATAACTTGAGAAATACTACCGATTTCATTCATGTCTTGTGTTCAGTTATCTAATAATGTGTACAAAGTTCTTACTGAAAAAAAACTAAATGGTGTCGTGGGACACCAGGTAGGAACGAAGTTCCTTCGAAGTAGACATATATGATAGGACATTTAAAATACCAGCTTCTACCCGCGACTTCGTCCACGCAGACTTCGTTCCATCCATCCATCAATCTATCCATCTATCCATCCATCAATCTATCCATCCATCCATCCATCCATCCATCCATCCATCCATCCATCCATCCATCCATCTGTCCGTCCGTCCGTCCGTCCGTCCGTCCGTCCGTCCGTCCGTCCGTCCGTCCGTCCGTCCGTCCGTCCGTCCATCCATCCATCCATCCATCCATCCATCCATCCATCCATCAAACGACACAAATAAAGAGACGTCTCATTTAACGGTTTTTTTTCCACGGATTTTTTCTTACGGTTTTACTATCACATTTTTTTCAGTTCGGTCGCCTAGCAAAATCCCTATTCCCTCCCATATTGCGTTGAAGGCATCATACCATACAATTATTTCTATAACCATCTGTGGTTTAGAATAATTCATTGTAAATGGGAGTAGACGCACCTTACTGTACTAGCTTCTTAAGCGTAAAGACTATATTTGTATTTAATATTAGACTGCCGTGAGTATAATTTTTCTCTAGTACAATAGGCAAAGGTGCTGTCTGCTCTCATGGCATTGCTGCTCCTGAGAATGAATTACTCGCAATTATCATATTGAAAAGAGTAACCATGGAGTTTCTTGCCGGCTCTTCTCAATGGAAGCAGCAATCCGAACCGGTGGTAGAATCTGACTATATGTAAGTGCTTTTTGGCCTACACGAATAAAAAAAAAATGATTTTGATTTAAGAACATTTTAAAATAATTAGTGTTCCCAAATTTCGCGCGTACGAAGTCGCAAGGTCAATTAGTCTTTATATTAATTGACACAGAATACATTTTCACATAATGTCAAATTGATTCCTCCGAATCAGACTTTTTTCTATTCACATCGAGGGGTGAAAGACTATTTGTCTTAAACGACACTTTTGGGCGATATTGACTTATATACATATTTGGAATCAGCGATTTTAAGGGTTCCGTACCCAAAGGGTAAAACGGGAATCCTATTACTAAGACATCGCTGTCCGTCCGTCCGTCCGTCTGTCACCAGGCTGTATCTCATGAACCGTGATAGTTAGACAATTGAAATTTTCACAGATTAGGTATTTCTGTTGCCACTATAACAACAAATACTAAAAAACAGAATAATATAAATATTTAATGGGGCTCCCATACAAAAATCGTGATTTTTTTGCTCGTTTTTATAGATAATGGTACGGAACCCTACGTGCGCGAGTCCGATTCGCACTTGGCCGGTTTTTTCTGCGTCGAATGAGTATGCTCTCCGGTAAAGTTACCAATGTCGCTTAAGTCATATAGCCTTTATCCCATCGATTTAAACGAATGGTAAGCAGTGGTAGCCTCGTGGGCAAGAACGCCCGCCTTGAACGTAAGGGGTGCAAGTTCAAATCCCAGGCCCGCACCTCTGAGATAATTTTCATGTGCGAATGTCATTTTCAACAATGATTACCACTTGCTGAACGGTGAAGGAAAATATCGTGAGGAAACCTGCACGCACGTCTGTAGAAAAGCGTGTAAAGTTCACCAACCCGCACTGGGCCAGCGTGGTGGACTATGGCCCAAGTCTCCCTCGTATTGAGGGGGAATGTGTATAATGGCAATAGGTTCGCCCCCTATTACATTGGGACCAAAATACATCGGCGAAGTGTGGGCGCACTACAGTGCACCTCTGCCTACCCCTTCGGGGAATACAGGCGTGATGATGTATTTATATGTAAACGAATAAAGTTTGATTTCGTTTGTTAGCAACTTTCAATCATGACCAATGATATATTTACCACCCCTTTGGGTGAAAGGGCTTTTGTAAAGGGTTTATTAAATCCGAACCACAAATACTCAATGTACTGTAACACAGTCAATAATTTGATAACGGCTCCCCTGGGTGCTACAGTTAGATAAGGGTTAGCCCCTACCCTTATTATACGCCCTGCGCCCACTGGAGCGGCTCAAAAGTAGAGGTGGTAGAGATACTATTATTATTCTTTGTTTATCGACGATTCATAAATTCCAGCCTTATTACCAATGAAAGTAATATTGTTTTCTTATATTTACGCGAATACTATACATTGAAATTAAACTATTTTACGGATTTTATCGCGTTTATTTACTATTTTATTTTCCCGACGTTTCGGCTGCTTTACAGCAACCATGGTCACGGGGGGACTGAGGTGTTAGACGTCCTGATGACATAGTTAATAACTGGGTACCCTCATATTTAGTTGTTGTTTGCGGTCCGATCCACGCAGAAAGTGCTTACGGTGTAAAATAAAATAGTAAATAAACGCGATAAAATCCGTAAAATAGTTTAATTTCAATGAAAGTAATATTTTTAATATTTGAACTTAATTTGAACTGTGGCTATTGGCTAAACAAAAGACGAAGTGACACTGAACTCTAAATAAAAAAAAATACTATAGGCTTCAAAGGGCTAGTACCCAAAGCCGTAAAACACAAATTTTAAAAAAATATATATATTATTTTCAGTTCTTGACAGTTGACTTCAGTGCAACATCTGTCTCAAATTGACAGTTACTTTTGAAATCCGCCATCTTTATCACTGTCATCATTCATTTTTATTTATAATGTGTATTTATTGAATTTGTCCTTGCTATTAATTACTTGACAGTGGCGAAATACCCGCGCTAGTCGCAGGTGAAGCCATTCCTCATCTTATTCCATTAAATCTCATAATTTCGCTAACTTCGTAAAAAAATAATAATAATACTTTAAGTAGTGGTAACATAGAGTATCTAGAGTACCCATAACGACTCCACTCTTGGTATAACTCTGCGGTGATTTTTCCGCCATTGTTGTTATCTCATATACATACATACACTCACGCCTGTATCCCATGGGGATAGGCAGAGACTACCGTTTGCCACATGCTACGATCCTGACATACCTCTTTCGCTTCAGCCACAGTCATAAATCTTTTCATGCACTTCCGTCGGTTGAGGGTGCTACGGACTTGACCTTTCTGGAAGAGACCGTTAATCTGGTCGTGAATAGTCCTCCTCGGGCGCCCTCTTCTGACATTTCCACTCACGTTCGCCTGATTTATTTCTTTCGTCAGTCTACTTTCACTCATCCTCTCTACATGGCCAAACCACCTCAACGTACTTTTCTCAATCTTAGTCATCACATCATCCTTATGTACCACATCATCCTCTATCTACCCGTAGTATACGGCAATTATATGGGAAAACACTGGCGGAGTCAGATAAACCAGAAAAAATTACCGCACCTCGCGCTCGAAATGCCATCTCCGTTATAATATCTCAATGGGTGTGGCCTCAGTGGTAATCATCGTTGTAAAATTCGCACAGATTATATATTTTTTTATTCATACAAACCAATACAGGCACTTATGAATCGTCAATAAAAAACAGTAATAATAGTATCTCTACCACCCATTCGGAATGCATTTCCTATGGAGAAGAATGGGCAAGAAACTCCATGAAAACTAAATGAGATGTGAGCCGGGGTCTGAACTTACGTTCAAACACTTACGTTCAAGACGGGCGTTCTTTTTTTTTTTTTTGATCCGGGCCCCTATCGACCCGGCCCGCGTGCTCACCTCTGATGTGGGGGTCAGAGTACTTAAAATTAGCCTTAAGTTTAGTGTGTGTAAAATATTTTTTCCAGCCTGGATTGTTTTATTAAAAATAAAAGTCTACATGATAAAAAAAGGAAACCCGTCTAAAATAACAATGTAAAAAAAAAGACAATAAAATAGCAAAAGGCTATGGACAAGGATAGACGGGCGTTCTACAGACTAGGCTACTAATGATAAAGTTCGGACTTACCGGAACTGGGTCGGTCGCTGTATCTGGTACAGTAGACCCACGCTGGCCATACCATCGCTCCATCACTGTTTGTAGTACCTGTTATTAATAAACACCATGTTACATCATCATCATCATCATCACGCCTGTATTCCCCGAAAGGGTAGGCGGTACACTGCAGTGCGCCCACACTTCGCCGATGTATTTTGGTTCCAATGTAATTGCGAGCCTATTGCCATTATACCGGTATAATGGCAATAGGCTCGCCCCCTATCTCTATCCTATCTAAATCTCTATCCTATCTAAATCTCTTTCGTATGGAGGCAGAATGGCCCCGGGGCCTTTAATGGCTATAGTCCACCACACTGGCCCAGTGCGGTAAAGCTATGCGCGAACAACAGGAGCGTAATTTTGCCAATACTAAAACGATCTTTATTACCTCAACAAGAAGAATATTTTTCAACAAATTATCAGTGATGATGCGGGCTTTGACACACAGTCGCGTGGTATCTACCACAGAAATTCAATCCTATTTTATATAATTGCACAGAAAACATTTTCGTAAAAAGCCATGATTATTCTCTCGCCCCAGAGGTATAAATTTACGTAAAAAAATTATAAGTTCACTCACCAGAAGTCGAACTCTGGTTACTTCCGCTATCTTCTCCTTTAGATAAATCTATTGCGCCTCCCTTCTCGCCTGGCTTCACCTCAGGAACTCTAGCCTCGTCCGGCTTAACACAAGCCTCTTTCGCAGGAGACAATTTAGCCTCAGCCCTACCTCTCATCTTTCTTTTATTCAACGGGTCAGTAATCCGTCTACCAAAATCAGCTTTCAAAATATTATCTATACTAAACTTGAGGCAATTTTGATTGATATAATCCCTCTCAGATTCATTGTCAGGCGACTTGGGTGTCCCGTATAGCCTCCGATTCTCATCCGTTCGTCTTTCTAGACTCTTTTTCAGACCGAAATTTAGACCGAACGGCTGCGGGCTTACATTCAAAGGCTGAGGTACTGGCATTCGATTTAACCCTGATTTTAAATCTACCTGGTTTACTAAAGGATTCTGGAATAGAAGCGGTTGGTTTAGGAACATTAATGGATTTGGTGTGATTGGACTCGGACGCAGTAGCAACGGCTGATTCATGTTCTGATTCATTTGCGATATTGCATTTAAGTGCGTCTGTATGTGTTTGAATGACGTTAGGTTTTGTGACGTTTCCAGCGTTCTGTGCTCGTATGTTGGCACTGCTTCATTACCAACTGATAGGACTGTATCGTCGCTGCAGCAGGAGTTATCATCAACACTGATTTCGGCCCTTGATTCATTCGTTCTATCATCATCGTCATCGATAATATCAGAGTTTCTGGAATTGTCATTCATCTCCTCATAATTAGGCGTGTTCTGGAGTAGTTTGTCAGTTGAGAAGACATTGTCTGGACTGTGGCTGTCTCGTTCTTTCTTTAGCACGTTGTGTATCGAGAAAGAGGATGACAGTGCTGGTCGCTCTTCAGCTTTGTCTTCGTCGTGGTATTCTGGGCTGGTGGTGTCCCGCGTGTTGGGAGAGTAGGCCTCCTCATCGCTCTGGTCCTGAATCTTGATTCTGGAGTCTTGGATATGCGCTGAGACAGCGGCCATTTTGTCTTGCGGTTGTTACGCCATCTGTTGAAAAATAATTAAAAGTTAACTATTTAGTCTACATTTTTGAGAATTTAAATTAATTAAACGTCGATAGTCTAATGGTCTGAAAGTCCACACTGGTTACCGAGAGGTCTTGGGGTCAATCCTCACCTAGGTCATATTTTTTTTTTCTCTGGTGTGGGTATAACCGGTATCACCCCGATTTCATTGTATGACACCCATATTATAAGCTTTGCTTAGTTTGTAACCAGACGAATGAGTACATCGTCTACTACGTCATCGCTACTTTTTCAGAGTTCCGTACCCAAAGGGTAAAACGGGAACTACTAAGACTTCGCTGACATCCGTCCGCCCCTCTGTCACCAGGCTGTAGGTATCTCATGAACCGTGATAGTTAGACAGTTAAAATTTTCACAGATTATGTATTTCTGTTGCCGCTATAACAACAATTACTAAAAAACAGAATAAAATGAATATTTAAGGGGGCTCCCATACAACAAACATGATTTTTTGCTCGTTTTTGCTCGATATTGATAACGGCAACAGATAGATACCACAAACGTGATTTGTTTGCCGTTTTTATAAATAATGGTACGGAAGCTTCATGCGCGAGTCCGACTCGCACTTGGACGGTTTTTTTCTCATATATATCACGCGTGCAGAAACACTGACAACAGTTAGTTAATCATATACGTTAAACTGATTGAGTATTTGCTAACCTTTTATTATCTGTACATTCATATCCCTAGGCCGCAACACTTTAGACCACTAAAACGTGCTTAAACTGGATAAAATAAAAAAAAAACCATGAGATTCGCCATGCATCACCATCTTTACAACCTAATTTCTTCTTTATCACTATTACATTATAGCTGAATATCCTTTAAATTACTTTCCAATTTCAAATTGGTGGTGAGTAAGATTGTGCAAACATAGCATTGCGGTCAATGGAGACCTTAATGTGTGTGTGTTTAGGTTGATTTTCGATCGATCGATGGTAAATTTAATTCTGCGGTGGAATTGGTCGAATAAAGGTGCGCGTGCGACGACGTGTGTGGTCCTACAATTGAAACGAACTCCAAGATGCTCTACTTAATATATTTTATGAAAGGGTTCCTTTATCTTTATAGAGCACTAGCTTCTATCCGCGACTTCGTCCGCCCAGACTGATGATTCCTTATCGTCATAAAATATAGCCTATATGGCATTCTGATGTATTAACAATACTACTGTAGACCATCCATTTTTATTTATAATGTGTATTTATTAAATTTGTCCTAGCTATTAATTACTCGACATTGACAATCGCAGGTGCAGGCATTCCTCAACCTATTCCATTAAAATATCATCATTACACTCATTGCGTAAAAAAAAGAAGAATAATACTGTTAAGTTTCATCAAGAAAATCCGTTCAATAGTTTTCGTGTAACAAACATCCATCCTCACAAACTTTCCCATTTATAATATTAGTAGGATGTAGAGTCACTTCCATATCGTGTTTTAAGTAGTTAGATCACAGCATCCGCGGTTACTCTCGCCGCACTGTTAACGCCGAGACGATTCGCATATAAATGCTATAAGCGCCTTACCACCACTTGTCCTGCAAAAATGTTTTAATATCAATTTCAGTTTTCGAGAGTTACTACTTTTTTACGAAATGAGTGAAATGATGAAATTTAATGGAATAAGATGAGGAATGGCTTCACCTGCGACTAGCGCGGGTATTTCGCCAATGTCAAGTAATTAATAGCAAGGACAAATTCAATAAATACACATTATAAATAATAATGGATAATGACAGTGATAAAGATGGCGGATGAATCGTATATTCTTTCGAGAGTTAAGTACTGAGTACCAACGAAATCTGTCAAAAATCGTCAGTTAGTATTGAAACAACAAATGGTGTTGGTAAGCATGGAGATATTATAAAGGAGATGGCATATCCAGCCCGCGCTGCGGTAATTTTTAGGGTTCCGTACACAAAATGTAAAACGGGAACCCTATTACTAAGACTTCGCTGTCCGTCCGTCTGTCAACAGGCTGTATCTCATGAACCGTGATAGTTAGACAGTTGAAATTTTCACAGATGATGTATTTCTGTTGCCGCTATAACAACAAATACTAAAAAGCAGAAGAAAATTAACGTGGTTTTTTTTGCTGTTTTTATAGATACGTAACCCTTCGTGCGCGAGTCCAACTCGCAATTGGCCGGTTTTTTCTGGTTTATCTGACTCCGCCATTGTTGTGTTCCTATATAGTTGCTACAGGTACATGAGATAACAACAACGGCGGAAAAACCGCTGCAGAGCCTATACGAAGAGTGGAGTCGTTATGGGTACTCTAGATACTCTATGGTGGTAAGGCCCTAGGTATCTCGCATACTGTTGCGTCAACGCTCGCAAGTTATTTGTTTGCCATACCAAAACAAACTGTATTGACATCATTCTTCAACTAAATGACATTGACAGCGCGAGCGAATTTTAATATGTTGGGGCGTGGCTTTAACCACAGTAATTCAGTCTCTATGTATATACAGGGTGTTTCAGAAGTCCGAAATAATACTTTGACCTTTGCATCAGTATCAGCTATACAATTGAATGGTATAAAAAAATGATTGAAATTCGACCATGTTTTTCCAACTTTTTTTTCTTCGTCAATTTCTATAACTCGTAATATCCCGATTCCTATGTAAAATTTGCATGTTCGGTTTTGTGAATATTGGTAGCTGCCTCTTATTAGTGTAGTATACTCAAAGGCCAGAACACGATACCTGTGACAAATATTCAAGGGTCTGTAACTCAGAAACTATGATAGCTGGGTATAAACTGTCTTCACTAAGCATCCACATATGAGCTGCCGTATATGTACCCAAAGTATTATTTCGGACTTCTGAAACATCCTGTATAGACACAGAGATGAAATTGGTTTTGGATTTGCTGCATAGGCTACTAACGTACGTTTTACGTATACGTTAACAACTAGCGAGCGTAGAACACACTTTAAACTTATTGGAGTTAATAAAATCACTTTAGGAAAAAATAATTTTGTATTAATAGACATAAAGATTTAATTCCTGTAGCAAAAGTCGCTCGACCACGAGACTAATTCGTTCGCACTATCGATGACGTTTTGTTGGAAAATGTACTTTATCTTTGAGACAAATACAGTTCATTTTAGTATTGGGATAATGGGAAAGAGCTAGGTCTTAGGTATGACACATTTTTTCTAATATATAGATTGCCCCTTTTATTGTATTTACATCTTATAATGATTTAGAAGGAACACATTAAAGTTGCTGACCATTACGCAGCCTGGGAATCGAACTTGTGTTATATTATTTTCAAGATGGTCTCTCAACTAACTCAGTTACCCCTTACCACCCCTCCGGTGAAGCTGTAAAGGCCAACTCACGGCCAACAGGCCATTAAAAAAAAAGTTACCCCTTACCATCATTATAAGTAGGTAAGTGTTGACTTAGTAAATAATAGTTTAAGATATAAATAAACATTAGTTAACACCTTGCAAGAGCCTATTTTAAATGCATGTCGAATAAACTATGATAGCGATCGGATACACAGAACATAAATGCGTAAGATCCTTATACGAACCTTTTTACGTACCCAACTAACATTAACACGTAAAACGGAACGCACATTCTGTCCCCAACATAAAAAAAAAACTGTCAATGTGACGTTTGCGGTTTTCGCGCCAATTTATATGTCAATCGCTAAAAAAACTGGTGCGGTAACGACGACTTAAGCATATTACGGGATATCATTTAAAGTTAATGATGGATGCATTGTAGATAATAAAATTTAATTGGCGGATATTTATATTAGTTTGTTTGCATTTTAAAAGTAGGGGCGATTGCAACTTGACTTGTATATTAGTTATATTACATAGGAGTAATAGAGACTTATTTATCGTATAAATGAATAGACGGCGAAGAATACCCGGCGAACTTCGTATCAGCTACGATTTATTTTAGAATTTTTATAATCTCTTATTTGTTTTAAACCACGCCCGTATTATAGCGAACAAAACAAAAAAAAAGGATATTTCAAATTAGACGGCAATTTTTGAGTTTTAGGGAGCTTAACAAACTGCATTTTTTATTTAAATATTAAAGATAAACACTTCTTTTTCGAATCAAATGAAATGAAATGAAATTTATGAAATTAGATGAGGAATGGCTGCTCCTCCAATTAGCGGGTGTTTCAGCCGATATCAAGCGATGAATGAAAAACAAGTAGAAATTAAATAAATACACATGTATAATATAAAAATGAAAATGGTTATTATGGAGAGAAAAAATGAAAAAAACATGCCTATAAAAGTCTAAAAACAACACTTTTCTATACTCCCATACAAAAATACATCATCACCACACCTGTATTCCCCGAAGGGGTAGGCAGAGGTGCACTGTAGGGCGCCCACACTTCGCCGATGTATTTCCTCACGATGTTTTCCTTCACCGTTCAGCAAGTGGTAATCATTGTTGAAAATGACATTCGCACATGAAAATTATCTCAAAGGTGCGGGCCTGGGATTTGAACTTGCACCCCTTAAGTTCAATGCGGGCGTTCTTGCCCGCGAGGCTACCACCGCTTACCACCGCTACAAAAGATTTGTAATAATAGGTACTTAAAAGTCAATGTGAACTTTAATACGAAACGATAAAGTTTAAGTTTTAGTGGAGAGGGAGTTCCGGGCAGGAAAAACAATTGAGTGACGTTAGTATCGTATGTCAATATTTATATAGAAAGATTTGTGTTTTTTGTATGTAACGATATAACTTAAAAACTACTGGACCGATTTCAAACATTATTTTGCCGTTAGAAAGCTATATTATTACTGAATAAGACAGGCTATATTAGAAACCCGTGCGAAGCCGGGACAGGCCGCTAGTTATAAATAAAAATGTGTAATGAAAGTGATAAGAATGGCGGATGAGTCCTTAAATAAACTCAATATAGTAATATTGCCACAGAGTGTAGTCTTCGCAAAGTTCTCAAATTAAACTCTTGATCAAAATCCAATAAAATGGCAATAACAATATATTACATGATTAAAAACGGTGTTTAATGATTCAATAATCGTTTCTCTTGTAGTATGGCAGCTGTCATGCGTGAAAAAAGTATAAACAATTATTATTTTTTATCGCAAAAAGAAAATTCATATTAAGTTTCAGCCTCATAATATTAATACAGTGTACTTAACCGTTAATTAAAATTGTACCTATTAATAATAAGCCAGGTAATTATATCTTGTAGCATGGCCGCGTAGACAGGAGTTTTATTTATTTCAAATGTCAGATATTTGCAGTTATCAGAAAAAAATATTTTAAAAAAATACCTTCGAATTTCGAACTCTTCTAGCATAGCTTATTGTATTTTACTAATTTATTGATAAGTTATTGACCAACAATATTATAAGTATCTACGTCTAACTTAAAACATACCGTTCCGATACTCGTTCGTTCCAATGAACGTTTAATGTATGCAACCAGTGTTTCTCATTCTGCGTGAATCATTGTATTCTGTTTTTGAGAAATAAATGTCTTAAACCATAGATTCTTCGAGAAAATGAGGTCACACCAAGCCATGTCCAGTACAAAAAGTTCGAAGTGACGTCATTTTTCCGACAAATCTGACAGTTGAAGGAGATAGAACTTATGTCTATACGGTCATGCTGAGGGTGCTACTATATCCTCCTGAAAGTGTGAAAGTTTGTGAGGATGGATAGATAGATGGATGTTTGTTCCTCTGCCACGCAAAAAACTACTGAACGGATTCTGATGATACTTTACAGTATTATTGTTTATACTACTACTACAGCCCTTTTAACGTCCCACTGCTGGGCACGGGCCTCCTATCAATGAGAGGGGGATTTGAGCCATAGTCCACCACGCTGGCACAGTGCGGCTTGGCAGACTTCACACATCTATCGAAAACTAGTCAAGTTCCCTCAGACGTGCAGGTTTCCTCACGATGTTTTCCTTCACCGTTATTGTTTATACATCAGATTCAATTTATAACAATATACCTAAGACAATCGAAGACTTCGCAAATGAATTTGCGGGTAGAAGCTAGTTAATAACAAGCCGGGTATAATGGCAATATTCAATTAACTGCAATTTGGAAAAAAACATGGGTTCACCATAGTGTATCTCTGCCAACACTAGGCATTGGCGGCAATAATATTGTAGACCGGGAATCAAACCTAAGACTCTCGTAACCAATCACCCGTTGTCATAATTACTGAGTCTGTGAGACATAACCATTTGGAATATGAAAAAACATTTAAATACCGAGTTATTCTTATAATATCACAGAGGGAGCTTCCCCCCCCCTCCCCCCGCTCATGTCAAAAAAAAAAACAACAACAATACCTATGATGTATACGCTGTGACCACTAGACCAGGGGTTCCTACACTTTAAAAGTTACGGAACACTAACCAAATATTGAAATAAAACTATTTTACGGATTCTATCGCGTTTATTTACTATTTTATTTTCCCGACGTTTCGGCTGCTTTACAGCAACCATGGTCACGGGGGGACTGAGGTGTTAGACGTCCTGATGTCATAGTTAATAACTGGGTACCCTCATATTTAATTATTGTTTGCGGTCCGATCCACGCAGAAAGTGCTCACAGTGTCTCGAGGTCTTGCAATGATGGTACGCTTGGTTTTGGATTTAATTTTATTAATTAGGTACTGGATCTCAAGTTGGTGGTAGCACCCATCTACCAAATACTACTAACCAAACACTTTTTCTTTTATGGGACCCCATATAATTGTAATATAATTGAAAACATTATTCTTAACTTAAAGTTTTAATGTGAAGAATGAAATTGTTTTGTGAATAATTGTTTTATAGTTCGGTATTATGTCCAACAATTGTAGACTTATATAATTTTGGCGGAACCCTGATGACTATTTTACGGAACCCAGTTTGGGAATCTCTGCACTAGACCAAGCCATCATCAACCATTCGGTAATCGTAAATTATTGCGACGCACGCGCAGCAAACGGTAGTTTAAACGTCTTCAATGTTTGTTTACAACATAATTTATACTATTTTTCTGTTTGGACGCGTTTTATAGGCTTCTGGGATTCGAATGATTATGTTGGCAGCACTGAAATAGGTGTTTCCGTTTTTTTCATTCATCTAAAAAGTTTTAATCAACGTAATTAAAAAAACTACAGCTCCCTAAATGTGGCTAAACATACGCCAAAATTATTCACATTGATGTCATAACCTTCTAGTCCATAGAGTAGATAACTAGAGTACCTATAACGACTCTACTCTTCCTATGCCTCTGCGGTAATAATTTTTGCGGTAACTATTCTGTAGTATACGGCAACTATATGGGAAAACAACAATGGCAGAGTCAGACGAACTTGAAAAAATTACCGCAGCACGGGCTCGATATGCAATCTGCGTTTTAATATCTCCATGATCTAGTCTTATACGTCTTGTCATAGGCAATCTGACGTGCATAGACGACAAAGTCACTCACCAAATTGGACGTGTGTAACTTTCAAATGGGATCCGCCATTTTTATCACTGTCATCATCCATTTTTATTTATTTATAAATACATCATCATTATCACGCCTGTATTCGCCGAAGGGGTAGGCAGAGGTGCACTGTAGTGCGCCCATACTTCGCTGATGTATTTTTGGTCCCAATGTAATAGGGGGCGAGCCTATTGCCATTATACCGGGCACATTCTCCCTCAATACGAGGGAGATTTTTGGGCTATAGTCCACCACGCTGGCCCAGTGCGGGTTGCTGAACTTCACACGCCTTTCTATAGACGTGCAGGTTTCCTCACGATGTTTTCCTTCACCGTTTCATAGCAAGTGGTAATCTCGGATGAAAATGAGATTCGCACATAAACCCAGAGTTGCGAGCCGGGGTTTGAACCTGCACACTTTGATTTGCAAGGCGTGCGTTCGACCACTCGGCTACCACTGCTTTATTTATTTATAATGTGTATTTATTGAATTTGTCCTTGCTATAATTACTCGACATTGCCATAAATACCGCTAATCGCAGGTGCAGGCATTCCTCATCTTATTCCATCAAAAGAAATCATCATTTCACTCATTTCGTAAAAAAAGAAGAAAGAAGAAGAACTTTCAAATGTTAAGAAAAGATTATCGAAGACTCTTTTCTTATGATATAGGTAATAAATAGTTCGTAAAAAATATCTTTATTTTAAGTACATTTATATACTTATCTACTCTCAAATATATAAAACCTTACCTAAACCATCTAATAATCTACTAAAATTAAGCTTTCAGTATAAAAGTTTAAACACTGTAATGTTATACTTAATTTTTATTCCAAAAGGTGACGCTAACGCCATCTATGTTCGAACGTTAAAACTAATATTCAATTTCAATTTCAATTTAATTTATTCAATAAATAACTTATGTAATACAATACAATATACGCCGGGTAACTATTATAGGAATAAATAAATAAATATCGCCAGACAACCAAATACTTATCGTATGATCCCAAACTAAGCAAAGCTTGTACTATGGACACCATACAATGATTTGGGGCTGACGTCACAAATATGTTATAATAAATACCTTAGAGACTAGCATACATAATTATAGTTACACGGGATTATTTAACACGTAAAGTCGGTGACGTGTCGCTCGTGGTGCTCGGTAGCCGGCCTCTGTATCGCCGGAACACCACACCCTTCGGCCAAAACTCTTCTTTCATGAAGGCCGACAGTTGTTCGGTCGGCACTCTCACCACAAAGGAATTAAAATTCACCCTGTGGCGGGACTCCAACCGTTCGGCCCTCAGAGTGAGGTTGGTCTTCCCTCGCACGTACTCTACGATCCCCTCGACCTTTGTAGTGTAGTGCAGGCGGGACACATACAGCAACGTCGTCGGCACGGCCGAACGCAGCGGTTGATGCGGTCCCGTCGGTGCTGTGCCGCACTTGTTACGGCTGGCGGGCTTCTTCTTTCTTCCCACCACCTCGATGAAGCCCTCCTTGTCGCACTGGCCCTTCTGAGGGCCCGGTTTCGCAGTCCTACGGATGTTGTCGTGAGGATTCTGCTTCCCCTGTGTTTGCCGTTTCGGTTGCGGCGGGTTGGTGAGGGTGGCGGCGTAACCATCTCGCGGAGTCGACGTGGACGCGCGTGACGTCTCCGGTGGAGCGGAGGGAGCGGCGGCGGGGCGCGGTGCATCGCGCGCTGGGGCAGCAACGGGTGACGCATCGAAATTCGCCGACTCGAAACTGCCGACGGATGCATTTTGCGCTCCGCGTCTCGTGTTCACATTAGAGGCCGCGAGTGACCCACTTTTAGAACTGGCGCCACGTAATAAAATTACCTCACCTCGCAGCTCATGAATAGTGGCTTCTGAAGCCTCCAATCTGTACTGTACTTCGGCCAGACTTGACTTCAGGGATGTTATGTCCTTCAGCAGTCTGGCAACGTCGACGTGCTCGAGTGTGACGGGGGGCAGCTTATGCAGCTGCTTCGCCACAAAAACGGGCACGTCGTCTGCATCGGTCTCCTTTAATATTGACAGGATGTCTTGGAGGCTCCTCTCACCCTTCTCATCCCTCCTACGGGACGGCATCCGGTCGGTCTTGCCGAGCAACTGGTACAGCAGCATCTTGGCGCTACGGATCTCCTCTTCGGTGAAGTTGGATGCAAATGTGCAAATGTGCACAATGCTAACTTCATCCATGCTTGTTATCGCGTTCTGGATAAACGCCAACAGCCTGTTAGCTATGAGTTTGTCAGAACTCATAGTGGTGACGTGCAGCGGCTGACGCCGCGCAATTCGCGAATTATTAATTCTGACTAATGCAGTGCGGCACGTCCGTCTTCCAGCGCACGCAGACTACATATTAGCGTGGCATCGATTTTTTTTTAACTTTTCGATTAACCATAGATATCAAGAATTGTCTAAACGCAATAAAACAAACAGGCTGACAGATGGGCAGACATACATTTTTTTAATTGCTTTTATTGTAGCGTACTTCTATTTGGAGTTGGACTTTGCAAAGAGACACTTCAATTTTATTTATTACTATAGATTGGGACAAATACATCAGCAAAGTGTGGGTCCACAGCGTCGCACCTCTGCCTATCTTGAATACCTATGAAGTACTTTTTTACAGTTACAAGGTACTACAGTATTTTTTTTTTACTTCAGTACCTATGTTAGATAATTAACAAACTCGTATGATTATTAAAATAATTAAATTACTTTTTTTTTTTAATACGTGTAAGTATTTGAACAATTGGGAATTTCATGTGGGGTAAAATGTACAATTATCGTCCAGACAATTGAATATTGTTTTCTTATATTTACGCGAATACTATACATTGAAATTAAACTATTTTACGGATTTTATCGCGTGTATTTACTATTTTATTTTCCAGACGTTTCGGCTGCTTTACAGCAACCATGGTCACGGGGGGACTGAGGTGTTAGACGTCCAGGTAGGTGAGGTGTTAGAAGTGTACCATTGCAAGACCTCAAGACACCGTAAGCACCTTCTGCGTGGATCGGACCGCAAACAACAACTAAATATGAGGGTACTCAGTTATTAACTATGACATCAGGACGTCTAACACCTCAGTCCCCCCGTGACCATGGTTGCTGTAAAGCAACCGAAACGTCGGGAAAATAAAATAATAAATACACGCGATAAAATCCGTAAAATAGTTTTATTTCAACAGACAATTAAATTTCAGGAGTAGGGTTTAATGTTACTGCCAATAGGATATTAATTCCAGTTTATATCAGGGACCTAACCTTTACCTCTTAAAGTAATCTTCCTTCTTTCTTTATGAAATAAATGAAATGATGATATTTAATGGAATAAGATGAGGAATGGCTCCACCTGCGTTTAGCGGGTATTTCAGCCAGTGTCAAGTAATTAATATCAAGGGCAAATTCAATAAATACACCTTATAATTAAAACGCGCGATAATAACAGTGATAAAAATGGCGGATGAATCCTTAAAGAATTTCGGACTTCTAATAGATCGTGTTTATCAAAGTAGTAAAATGTACATACATCATACATGATCATTACGCCTGTATTTCCCGAAGGGTTAGACAGAGGCGCACTATAGTGCACCCACACTTCGCCAATGTATTTTGGTCCCAATGGGTCCCTATTATGTCCCTATTATACCGGGCACATTCCCCCTTAATACGAGGGAGATTTTTGGGCTATAGTCCACCACGCTGGCCCAGTGTGGATTGGTCAACTTCACACGCCTTTCTATATACGTGCAGGTTTCCTCATAATATTTTCCTTCACCGTTTTATAGCAAGTGATAATCTCGGATGAGATTCGCATAGAACCCACAGGTGCGAGCCGGGGTTTAAACCTGTGCATTTAGATTGCAAAACGTGCGTTTGATCACTCGGCTACCACTGCTATTAATAAAATGAATACATATAATTAAATACGTATAGGTACCTCAGGTGTGAAAACACATTATAATATCTAACTTTATATGTTGTTTTATGTAAAATACATAATTTTGGCATATAACTGGTGTTGCTAATTGTTTGCAAAAAAACATACTATTAATGAAAAATGTAAAATTGTTTTATTTAGATAACAGCAGTGTTTTTTTCATTAGCTTTACGCGTTTGGCATACCTACTGGCTAAACGCGTGCGTCCAATTAATTACCAAAACTAATACCTACTGTGTCAGTACCTACTACTAATACAGCCCTATTAACGTCCCACTTCTGGGCACGGGCCTCCCCTCAATGCGAGGGGGATTCCACCACGCTGGCCCAGTGCGGGTTGGCAGACGTCACACATCTTTCGAAAACTAGTCAAGTTCCCTCAGACGTGCAGGTTTCCTCACGATGTTTTCCTTCACCGTTTCATAGCAAGTGATAATCTCGGATGAAAATGAGATTCGCACATAAATCCCAGAGGTGCGAGCCGGGGTTTGAACCTGCACACTTCGATTGCAAGGTGGTGGACTATGGCCTGAAATCCTCCTCACATTGAGGGGAGGCCCGTGCCCAGCAGTGGGACGTTAAAAGGGCTGTAGTAGTAGTAGGTAGTAGTGTGAAGTTCACCAACTCGCATTGGGCCAGCGTGGTGGACTATGGCCCAAATCTCCCTCGTATGTGCCCGGTGTAATAGCAACAGGCTCGCCGCCTATTACATTGGGACCAAAATACATCGGCAAAGTGTGGGTACACTGCCATCTGCCTATCACCTCGGGGAATACAGGCGTAGTGATGTATATCTATTGCCGGTAACTACCTCATATAAAGGAATAGATAATCTTTTGTTATTTACTCAGCTGAGCATATCGAGTTGGCATATCAATGAATTAATTATTATTGCGTTAATATGATTAATTGTTTTATTAAAAGAATACATCGGATTATAAAACAGATGGGTAGATACAATTTATCAATGGTTTTGTTTTTATGACAGGTCAGAAAAAAAACTTTTTCTTTATGGTTCTTAATAAATTTCTTGTTTTACGAAATTATGGAGTTTTAAGGAATGCTGGGCAGCTAAAGTGCGTGAAGAGAAACGTCTCCACTCTGCCGAGATGCGAAAGTTGAGATGGATGTGTGGAGTGACGCGAATGGATAAGGTGAGGAATGTACATATTAGAGGTAGTATAACAGTAGCGCCCATAACAGAAAAAGTGAGAAGTAAGAGACTAGAATGGTTTGGGCATGTGATGAGAAGAGATGAGAAGCATGTGACTAAAAGAGTGATGAGTATGAATGTGGATGGATACAGAGCGAGAGGAAGACCAAAGAAAAGATGGATGGAGTGTGTAAAAAGTGATATGATTGAGATCGGAGTCGATGTCGGTATGACGGGAAAGCGAGACGAATGGAAGAAAAGGACATACTGCGCCGACCCCAAATAATGGGATAAGGTAAATGATGAAGATGATGAGGTATGGACTGCAACAAGGATTTGCGGGTATTTCAGCCAGTGTCGATTTACTAATAGCAAGAGTTAATTTGAAGGGTGCAGGCAAATAACAATGTCACAATTTTTTTTTTGTTTTTTTTTCATATTTTGTGTAAGGTATTTTGAATTGTAATCATTAGAATTTAAACAACGTTAACAGATGGCGCTAAAAATGCATTTTTGTTTATGGCCAAACTATAGAATTGTTAGAATAAATTTCAAATTGGTTTTTCTCAAAATTCATGAATTAGGACATTCCTTGTACCTACCGTTCATTTAATAAACACACATTATAAATGAAAATGGGTGATGAGTGTGATAAAGATGAATCCTTGTTAAGGGTTTTAGTTTAATTTGCGCATGTATTTGATGGAAAATGACACTATTTCCCAAAGACTTATTTTTTTTAAGAACTTTTCTTAAAATTTGACAGTTTTACACGGCCATGCTTGTGTGTGACTTTGACGACTATGTACGTCAGTAGTGGTAGCATGTGCGTCAAGACTAGGCGTATGTCACGGAATATCTCGATGTTGTCTCTTTCTTTTGTATGAAATTAGGTAGAGAGCGAGCGAGCAACTCCGTGACAAAAGTCTTGTCTTGACGTGCGTGCTAACACTGCAGATTGTCTATAACAAGACGGCCGTAGCATCGATGAGATCAATTTCGATTCATCCACCATGTAACTTTTATCACCTATTTCTATATAAAATGTGTATTTATTGAATTTACCCTTGCTATTAATTAATTGACACTGGCCGTAATACCCGCTAAATGCAGTTGGAGCCATTCCCCATCTTATTCCATTCAATATCATCATATCTTAAAGAAAGAAGAGGAAGAGATCAATTTCAGTCCATTTATAGACGTCTTTTTAACACATTTAGATTTAACATTTTTAATATCATTGCATATTTTTTTTTATAAATCACATCTTGATCGTCGGCGGAAACAGAGCCATAGATACCTATTAAGTTTTTTTTTAAAGCGTCACGTCGTCAATTTATAAAAAAAGGAACCATAAATCTTCGCGCGGCATTTTAACTGGCTTTTAAATGGGTGGTCGGCTCAGAGCCATTTTATATTTACCTACCAAAAAAATGCTTGTATTTTAAATAATCTATGTTCCTATACCTTTTATATCTTTAGGCACATAGGTAAACCAGTTATTATTTATATTTCAAAGCAAAATTATAATTAAGACATATCATTTAGACATAAATTTAAAAACTAGTTTTTCTGGAGTCACTTTTAGACCTGTCTGTCAACATTATTGACATCAGCTACATAATTATTGTAGTATAGATACCTACTGTAATGATAAAATACCTAATAATAAAATTTATTTATTTTCCACACTAGGTTTTGCTAAAATCTATTACCTACACTTGTTGGGATTAAGCTAAAGGTAGGTACAATTATTTTAGCAAGGTTTACAGGTACATTTGAAGTTCGTGGTTATAGGGAGTGGACTGGAGCCTAAACTAAGGCAACCCTGTATTTCAGGACTCCAGGAAAATTATTCAGAAAACGTCTAAAAATTGGACTAAAAACGGACTCATTGCTATAGCGGCCGCTTTATCTTTTAGGTAAGAAATTTAATGGACTATGAGGAGAAATGGCTGCATCTGCGATTAGCGGGTATTACCTATGACATAATCAAGTAATCAAAAGACCACACATAGGTACCTACTCATCGTATGATCTCCAAACTAAGCAACGTTTGGACTATCGCTACCATACAAAGGTCTAAGAGCGTTCCCAGTTACACGCAGACCACGGAAAATTTAATAAAAGTAATTTTTGTAATTTTTCGAAGACGGGAATCGAAGCCGCAACTACCCGATGCAGTGAAGCAGAGCGGTCGACGATCTAACCACTACCTACGCCAAGCCGTCTTAAAATGTCTTAGCGTTTATTATGTGTGTACAGCCCACATTTTGCGGATAAAACTCCTTAATAATTGATATAAGCTTGTAAACTTGATTATAAGGCTTTTAGTAAATTGGTAGGTACTTACGTTTTAAACAATCACACTTTTTCAATCCCACTTAAATCCACCATAATCGAAAATTACAGGAATAATAACATTAATTTGATATCTATTATATTACGAAAAAACAAAACAAAATAAAAGATGACAATTCCACACACACACAACGCACAACACTGTTCAATTTCAAAAATGGAACGATTAAACTTTTAAGTGGCAAACCTTTTTTTTAATTTATTTTTTTCTCAATGTCAATTTACTTGCAAGAAGGTTTAGCACATTGTCTATTAGTATTATTGGGCTTAAAGTGATATTTTTTTGTATTAACGAACGGCTCACTGGTTCAACGTGAGTTCAATACGCGAATTGGTACCGACTGGCGAATGGGAACATCCACCTCCCAACGCAAAGGCGTGGTTAGACCATACCCTCAGTGGGCGGAGCGCAGTCATATTTTTTCTCCTACTATTCCGTTTCTGTTTTATTATATTCGGCCGGGGCACTTTATTATATTGTAATGTCGGTATGTTTGTTGATTCTTCTGATTTTTCGTAACTTAATTGAGTGAGTTTCGACGGGCCGCCATGTTGGATTCGTCGTGTCGTTGAAAAAAGGTTTTAAATTAGTGAATTTTTCAGTTTGGTAACAAAAAAAAAATAAAAATGGACATTATTAAATTGAAATATTTTTGATAGGCTATAGAAATATTCATAAATAGGTTTTAGCGATAATAATTTGAAATAACAATATTTCCAACATTTTTATGGTTGTTTTAATCTATCTATAAATAATTTACAAGGACTTTTTACGACAAAATAGTCTTGTAACGGCTTTGTAAGTGTATCCAAAAATTTAAGGACCTGAACAACTCATCTCTACATTTAAATTGCTAAGAGCTTTCATAATTGTGATTTTATAATTCATAAGTAGTTACAAATTTTAAATCTACTTAGATGTAGGTATATCATAGATAATAATAAGATAAACTTTCGTTCAATCTCATGATTATTATTTATTGTTACAATACCTATAGCGACTTAACTGTCCAAATAAAATATTATGTCAATAGGTTGATTTAAAAAAAATAATTAAATCAACCATAAACTGAATATTTAATTACCAACAAAAAAAACAATATTCTGTATTTAAAATGTCATAGATAATTACAATTATGATATTTTTTTAAAGAGCGTCATGATTTTTGATTATATTTGAGTATATTGGCATATACCTACCTAGTTCGTTTTCACTTTTGTAGCTTCGAGGAACACGGATGAACCAAATCCAATGCGATTCTTTTCCATCGACAGCTGATACTCCTGGAACGATTTACGACCTAAACCATTCTTTTTTTGACAAAAATAAGTGACCGGTAGGATAAGTTAGACATTTTTAAGTATAGCCAAAATGTCACAACCAAAATGTGACAACTCATCAAAATAATATTGCCAAGATTGCTCTGGATCCGCCATCTTTATCACTGTCATTATCCATTTTTATTTATAATGTGTATTTATTGAATTTGTCCTTGCTATTAATTACTTGACATTGGCGAAATACCCGCGCTAGTCGCAGGTGAAGCCATTCCTCATCTTATTCCATTAAATTTCATCATTTCACTCATTTCGTAAAAAAGAAGATTGCTCTGTCAGCCCTATCCTTGGTGAAAGGAAACTCACATGAATTTTGGAACGCAAAAATAGTGCAGACAGACAATTTTTGATTAGTAATTGAAATCCACAGATTATACCTACTATAGGTACGTTTCTGCTGTTAGAAATATAAATGACAGATATAAATTCAGTTGTTTTTAACACGTTCGATGCCTAAGGAATTTTAGTGCAGCATGAGGTTATATTGACTCATAGAGAACCTAATGTAAGTGTGAGTAACTGATTGAAAGTTCGCCATGAACCAAAATGACCTCACAACGCAGCAAACGTGTTAAAAGACGTCCAATTAAGAATTACAACAGATTTTTGTAAAGTTCAGTACAATATTATTTAATTTCAAATTCCTTTATTTGTGTTAGCAATGTTTTAAGGTAGCAATTCTTAATGCTTCCCTCCCTACCGCTCTCCAAGGGGAGGAAGGGGGAAGAAAAAGAAAACACCCTCTAGCAGAGGGACTTTTTTAATTAGTCACCTCTCAAGTATAGTTTAAGATGTGTGCTGCGTTTGAACTGGGGTTCACAAGCAAGTTGCTTGAATGATTACTTGGTATAACGGCCAGGTGTAGTCATTGTCATAGACTAACCGCACACTGGGGCGTAGTGCACACTGGGCCATCTTACCGGTAAAAGCAATTTATGTATGGAGTGGTGAAAGGCTTTTGACTTTAGCGACACTTTTGGGCGATATTGACTTATATACCAACATATTTGGAATCAGCGGGTTTTTCTGCGTCGAATCTTTTTTTTTTATGGACTACGCTGTTGGCCGTGAGGTGGCCTTTACAGCTTTACCGGAGGAGTAAGTCCTCCTGTAAAGTTGAAAAAATACCGCTTAAGGCAAATAACCTTACACCCCTCGATACCTATTGTTAAGAATTGCATTCTTATTCTATGTAATACTATTGTCGTCTCACTCTTACATTCTTTCTCTCTCTTCCCTAGCTACGCGTCACGTTAAAACAGTACTCCGCTTAACATTAATATAATAAATACATAATAAGTGCAAATCTCCTGTTAGTCCTGGTGTTAAATAGTGTTTCAGTTCGAATCAGTGCCTTTCATTTCAGCTCCACTCATCAAACAACAAACGTCTTTGATCATAGTCTAACTTTTCACGAACACATCTCTTGCTAAAGCATCGTTTCGAAGTCAAAGTCAAAGTCAAATCATTTATTCTGTATAGGCCTATGGGGGCACTTACAAATTGTCAAGCTTACATTTTTTTTCTTATATTCTACTATGCTACCACCGGATCGAAACGCGACCTCAACTGAGAAGATCCGGCAAGAAACTCAGTGGGCTGATCATTTTTTAAATCGCCAAAACTTATTACAAATACATAGGTACATATAGCTCCAGTGTGTTGCCTTAGAGCTGTTTTTAATAATAAAGATAAGATAATAATACGTTAGTAAGGCAACACACGCAACACTTTGACATGACGGGCAATATTTTTATTTTTGATTTGAACCTGAGCTGTACAATCCCAAGCTGATTTATCTTCCAAATAATCCGAGATTTTGTAATAGCCTTTTTGATACAATTTCCATTTTATTGCAGTTTTAAATTTATTAATGGGCAAATCTCTGATTTCTTTTGGAAGTTTATTGAAAAACGACGAATCGACGTTTGGGGTTTGTACTCCGCAACTGTCGGGACTTTAATAATGAGAATGTCATTAAGTTATTATATTGCACATTAGTTCGCAGCAAATTAGAAGCTAGTGCCTGCATATGGAATCCCCATGAGAAGTCGTACGCATTGATTCTGGAGAGTGCAAAAGGCTTTTCTACGGTACTTTTATAGACGAAGGTTTGGATACTATCCATATCTGTATCCTACCAAATACTTATTGGGATGCCTAAACCTTAATTCCCTGGAATTAAGGCGGGCGGTGGCCCAAGTTTTAATGGCCTGCAAGACTCTTCTAGGTACTGTTGACGTTACTGATTTACATGAGAGGCTATTCCAATTGTTCGTGCCTAATAACTATTGTCGGGCAAGACGGCACAAGTTGTTCGCTGTGCCGCAGTGCCGCACGGTCGCTCGTGCGATGTCTCCCATACCGCGCATGCTAACTGCGCTCAACGCCCTTGTGTGACAATATTCCGAGCTGGACTTATTTGCTGATGAATGGAAGGTGATAGTGTCAGTGTGAAGATGTGTGAGATGAAAGAGTGAAAGGTCTATCTGTCTTACCTATTGTGTTACTGTGTCATTAGTGTAAGTGGCAATTCTATTGCCGTTCTAATTGATTGATAAATAAATAAACAGGTAGAAGGAATAAAGGCTTCTCTATTCTATAACTTAGGCAAGTTACTCGCCCGATGCAAACGCACCTTCAGTTCAACATTTCAACTTAAAAAAACGAACTCTTAGAAAATAAGTGGCACTCACTCGTAAAACAAAGCTAATGTTCCCGAGCGACGCTGCGTATCTTCACGCTCCGCAATGAAGTGGGTCGGCAGCGTTTTTTAATTAAAAACTTTTATACAAGTCACTCTTGGAATTGAGAAGACATTTGAGACGGTCGGAGAGAACTGTTTCTTTTTTTTAATTTCTCTTGTGGTCTCAGTGTAGTAGATATATATATAAAGAAAGAAAACCCGGTTTCACCGCACCTATTAAATGGCATTCTTGTACATAGGTACATACGTACATATAGATGCAGTGGCAGTGGTAGCCTCGCGGGCAAGAACGCCCGCCTTGAACGTAAGGGGTGCAAGTTCAAATCCCAGACCCGCACCTCTGAGATAATTTTCATATGCGAATGTCATTTTCAACAATGATTACCACTTGCTGTACGGTGAAGGAAAAACATCGTGAAGAAACCTGCACGTCTAGGCGTGTGGTGGACTATTGCCCAAATCTCCCTCGTATTGAGGGGGAATGTGGCCGGTATATTGGCAATAGGCTCGCCCCCTATTACCTACATTGGGGCCAAAATACATCGGCGAAGTGTGGGCGCACTACATTGCACCTCTGCCTACCCCTTCGAGGAATACAGGCGTGATGATATATTATTATATTACATATAAATATCGCCAGACAACACTTACTCATCGTATGATCCTTAACTAAGCAAAGTTTGTACTATGGGTACCGTACAATGGACTGGGGGCGATCCCAGTTAGACCCAGACTAGCTGGGCCGCAAGTCCCCTGGCTCTATCTTTGTAGAGTGGCTATTAGGTACTTATTTTATAAGGCAGGAAATCAACATATTTTATCGTCGATCGTGGTGGAGGACTGAGACCGCCCCCAGTCTTGGTCAAATTCCAAAAAGGCCATGACTGAAATGTATCCCTACTGGGAATCAAACCCTCAATCACCTGGTAAAGAGTGCCGGGGTACCAGTGCCGTAAATAGGGCAGTGACACCGGTGCCCAGGCACAGGGCGTAGACTCTGGGGGCGCAAGAATGGCCAGACCAGGCAGGACTATTATTTTTTTCGGTTTATGATAAGTTCCCGTTGCGCCTCTATTTTTTATTTATTTATTTAATATCTAACAAAAAACAGGGGAGCAATTTTAGAAGCTCGCACAGAGCGCAAAAAGGGTTATTTACGGCACTGCCGGGTACGCTCACTCTACTAAACCAAGCTGTTTTCTGCAGATAGATAATTAATTTAATTAAATATAAATCGCACTTACCTACGCACAATTCCTAGATTCCCTCCTCGAAGTAGTTACGCAAAATCACTAATTAAACTCACCGAATGCAAAATAATAAAAAATAATTAGCTTTATGAGTACCTACAAGTTTTCTAGAAATTGTAAAAAGTAATTTTGTAAAAAAAATATAGCTATGATTTGTGTAGGTAATAAACGCCAATTATTTTGTAGCCTACCCACGTCTAGCAATAATCGTTACTCGTGATGGCTGTTTATTGGCGTACCTACAATACGAAAATAATACGCAATAAACGTAATAATACGACTCATAATAAATGCTGTTCAATGGTCATTTTGATGAAGTATGATAAAAATCTCTCCGCAATTACGAATAAATAATATCGCGGCTTCAAATATCGTTGTCTCACTTACACATTGCGACTAACACAGGTCTAAAGTTTATTTTTATTTTTTTAATTAAAGCAGAAATTCGACCAAGTTTTTGAATAAATAAACTTGTACAAATGATACTTGTAGCGCCATCTGTGATCAAGTAGAATTACCAATTTGAGACTACCATCTGTTGGTGAATAGTTATACTCAGAGTTTGTACTGGCCTAATGTTTTGTAAAAATGAAATATAAATGTTAATAACCTACTTTTAAAATTTTAATGAAATGTAGAAATAGAGCACTCTTTATGGCTCTCCAATTAGAGAGACAGAAAAATATATAAAAAAATCACAAACATACAAACATATAACATTCTTAGGAATTAGGTTTAAACAGCTATGTACAGTTATTTATTTATTTATGTAGTTCACATTTATTTACACACGTTATGATTACATGCTATCTGAGATTATATATGTTTCCAATTAATATTAACAACTTCATCAAACTTTTGAAATCATTTCAAAATTATTTCAGAAGCGCCATCTATTGTAAAAAAAAATTAAGTTCATATAATATTGTTAAGCGCCATCTGTTGGCATTTAGTTGTACAAGGAAGTACTTCCTTAAACTGTGAAATTACGCGGAAGTGTCATCTATTGGCAGATAGTTGTACTTCTAGATTTTAAGACTGTCTCTGTCTCTATGAATTAAAAATATAGATGGCGCTATAACAAAATAACTAACTTTAGAAGTATAAGTCACGGACTAACGCTTTTTATACCTTATAATATATAAAAAGTATTAAATAAAACCCTAAAATAATTTAAAAAGGTTAATAATTTAATTTCGAAGCGGTTTCATTAGTTCACAGTATCAGATATTGAACTAAACTTTACCAAGCATATTGCCGTAACTACGTTAGGGGTGGACCATTAATCACGTGAGGCTCGAAAGGTGGTGGAGGGGGTTTGGCAAAAATCACGAAATATCACAAGGGGGAGGGGGTATAGTGAGATATCACGTGTATTAATTTTTTCGACAAACGCACGATTTCTAAACCAAAAAGCGGCGTGTAGTTGTGGCCTTGACTCGCCGTTGCCAGGTGACGTCCTTAATTACAGAATAAAATTAGATTATACTATATACCTGTATTTAAAGATAACATTCTAAAAAAATTAAGATTCTTTGCAGGTACTAAAAATACACGCGATTTTGGGTGGGGGGAGGGTTAGTTTAAAACCTCACGACATATAACCAAGGAGGAAAGGGGGGGGGGTTAAAAATAATATTACATCATAATAATACATCATCACTCCTGTATTCCCCGAAGGTGCACTGTAGTGCGCCCACACTCCCAATGTAATAGGGGGTCCCAATGTAATCGTTAAGAAATGCTAAAAAAAACATCACGTGATTAATGGACGGCCCCTTACCAAATACATTTTTAATAATTGTTACGTAAATAAATAAATAAATATGGCCTCTTCGATACATATACTCATCGTATCAACATTAAACACGCGAAGTTCCATAGATTAAGTACGCCACAGATAAGATAAACATATTAATATTGTAATAGTAGATAATTTCCGTTGAAACATTATTTATTTTTTACGAAATTAGCGAAATGATGATATTTAATGGAATAAGATGAGGAATGGCTTCACCTGCGACTAGCGCGGGTATTTCGCCAATGTCAATTAATTAATAGCAAGGACAAATTCAATAAATACACGTAATAAATAAAAATGAATGATGACAGTGATAAAGATGGCGGATATTGTTGGAATTTGCTCATTTTTCTGCGTCGAATGAGTTTGTTTTCCTGAAACATTAAAAAAATGTCGCTTATGTCAAATAGCTTTTAGTCCCAATGCAATGTAATAGGGGGCGAGCCTATTGCCATTACACCGGGCACATTCCCCCTCAATAAGAGGGAGATTTGGCCCATAGTCCACCACGCTGGCCCAGTGCGGCTTGGTGAACTTCACACGCCTTTCTATAGACATGCAGGTTTCCTCGCGATGTTTGCCCTTCACCGTTCAGCAAGTGGTAATCATTGTTGAAAATGACATTCGCACATGAAAATTATTTCAGAGATGTGGGCTCGGGATTTGAACTTACACCCCTTACGTTCAAGGCGGGCGTTCTTGCCCACGAGGCTACCACTGCTTTTACACAGAAATTCAGTCTTTATGTATATTGTCACAGAATTCGTTTTAGTATTGGCGAACATTTTCCTTGTTGACACCCCCTCGAATGATCGACATCATATCTTTTTTGACATATCGCACCTCCGGTGCAACAAAGTCACAAATAGCAAATAAAAAAAAATATGTTAAAAAAAACCTTTTTAAGAACAAGCTTTTATTTATATTTGATACCCATACTGTAGAAGTGCAGAAAAACTAACTATTCCACCATCATGAATAATCCGCCATATTGGAATTAGAATGAAGTCACACAGCAAAGAATGCATTGTCATCCAAAATAAGCGTGTATACCAAATTTCAGCTCAATCGGTTAAAGATAACTGATTTAAACTCAGTTGCAAGATTCCACCCGGACATACATTGCAAGTTCATATAAAGCTTGTAAAAAATAGCTGTGTCCAAACAAAACGTCAACTTGGTCGTGTATTTTTGTTTTGTTTTGACGTATGTCGCATTAGAGATAATTTGGATCTCGCGAGAATTGCCCCCCAGCACCTACTGGTGCGAGCGAATCAACGTATATTGTGGTCAGTAGCCATCAGTGTAGGCATTGCAGTCAGTAGTGAACAGCGTAGCCATTGCAGTCAGTAGTGAACAGCGTAGCCATTGCAGTCAGTAGTGAACAGCGTAGCCATTGCAGTCAGTAGTGAACAGCGTAGCCATTGCAGTCAGTAGTGAACAGCGTAGCCATTGCAGTCAGTAGTGAACAGCGTAGCCATTGTAGTCAGTAGTGAACAGCGTAGCCATTGCAGTCAGTAGTGAACAGCGTAGCCATTGCAGTCAGTAGTGAACAGCGTAGCCATTGCAGTCAGTAGTGAACAGCGTAGCCATTGCAGTCATTAGTGAACAGCGTAGCCATTGCAGCCAATAGTGATCAGCGTGGACATTGCAGTCAGTAGTGAACAGCGTAGCCATTGCAGTCATTAGTGATCAGCGTAGCCATTGCAGCCAATAGTGATCAGCGTGGACATTGCAGTCAGTAGTGAACAGCGTAGCCATTGCAGTCAGTAGTGAACAGCGTAGCCATTGCAGTCATTAGTGATCAGCGTAGCCATTGCAGCCAATAGTGATCAGCGTGGACATTGCAGTCAGTAGTGAACAGCGTAGCCATTGCAGTCAGTAGTGAACAGCGTAGCCATTGCAGTCAGTAGTGAACAGCGTAGCCATTGCAGTCAGTAGTGAACAGCGTAGCCATTGCAGTCATTAGTGATCAGCGTTGCCATTGCAGCCAATAGTGATCAGCGTGGACATTGCAGTCAGTAGTGAACAGCGTAGCCATTGCAGTCAGTAGTGAACAGCGTAGCCATTGCAGTCATTAGTGATCAGCGTAGCCATTGCAGCCAATAGTGATCAGCGTGGACATTGCAGTCAGTAGTGAACAGCGTAGCCATTGCAGTCATTAGTGATCAGCGTGGACATTGCAGTCATTAGTGATCAGCGTAGCCATTGCAGCCAATAGTGATCAGCGTGGACATTGCAGTCAGTAGTGAACAGCGTAGCCATTGCAGTCATTAGTGATCAGCGTGGACATTGCAGTCAGTAGTGAACAGCGTAGCCATTGCAGTCAGTAGTGAACAGCGTAGCCATTGCAGTAATTCTTAAACAGTATATCTTCTGTAATTTCATTCTGTAGGCATTGGCACTAACCTACATTTGGGGCAATGTCCAACAGTATTGAAATGTCCCCAATCTTTTCAAGTTTATCTTACAAGATTACCTAATCATTTTGATTGTTTGATATAATATATTTTGCACAATCACTTGAATGAATATATTTTAACGTCACATAACGTACTACCACATAAGATTAGTATATAATGCATGGTGATTCAACAAATTCCCCACTTTTTTGCGTTAAACCGTGACAAAGATTATAAAAAAACTGAACCGTCGCGGGACGCCTGGCAGATGTGAAACATAAAACATGGTCGCATTTAAAACTATAATTAATGCGGTAAGTTATAAGGTTGATTTCATTTTGTTTGATATCATCGCATAGCGTGGCTAAGCGTCGCCACATTTAGAACTGTACTTTATGAATTAAGTAATAAGGTTGATTTCATTTTGTTGTGGCGAAGCGCTCGTCACGCCAAACATAAGATGTTTTACATCAAAATATACATGTAAAATACTACTTAGTAGAGAGTAGGGACGTTATGGATATGAAATTTCGGATCTGTGGGCATGATCATGTAGACATAAGTTTCATCTCTTTCAACTGTCAGATTTGTCGAGAAAATGACGTCACACCGAGCCTTGTCCAGTGCAAGAAGCTCGAAGTGACGATATCGAATTGATCAGGAAAATAAAGCCGCGTCGAATGGTCCATGTCTTGTCTGTCTACTATTACAGCCCCTTTTAATAGTAGACCCGACAAAAAAAAAGATGCAGCATTGATTTTTTTTAGTTCCGTACCCAAAGAGTAAAACGGGAACCCTATTGCTAAGACTTCGCTGTCCGTCCGTCCGTCCGTCCATCTGTCACCAGGCTATATCTCATGAACCGTGAGAGAGTTGAAATTTTCACAGATAATGTATTTCTATTGCCGCTATAAAAACTTAATACTAAAAATTAGAATAAAATTAATATTTAAGGGGCCCCCATACAACAAACGTGATTTTTTGCCGTTTTTATAAATAATGGTACGGAACCCTTCGTGCGCGAGTCCGACTCGCACTTGGCCGGTTTTTTCTAGTTTTATTAAAAGAGCTATGAGTTTTTACAATAGTTTTTCGGCTCTGGTGTCAAATTGGATATGGTATACAACCGTCCAAGGGGTGCAAGTTCAAATCCCGAGCTCGCACTTTTGAGATTTTCATGTGCGAATCTCATTTTCAACAATGATCACCACTTGCTGAACGGAGAAGAATATCGTGAGGAAACTTGCTCGTCTATAAAAAGGCATGCGAAGTTAATCAACTGACACCGGGCCAGCGTGGTGGACTATTGCCTGAATCCCCTGCGCATTGAGGGGAAGCCCGTCCCACCCTTAAGGCCTTGGTTGGAGTGCACTCTGCGCTCGCCACTCCTCCGGTAAAGCTGTAAAGGCCACCTCACGGCCAACAGTGTAAGTCCTTAAAAAAAAAAAAAGGAAGCCCGTGCTCAGTGTAGGGCCGTTCTAAGGGCTATAATTATTTCTTTATAACAAAGTATTATATAGATTAAATGTATGACAGGTAAAATACACATTAAAGTACCTAGTGGGCATAATATTCGTTATCTGTGCCTTCTTTAATCTATGATTGTACATTTATAAGCAGGATCGAGGCTGACAGCGAACAGTTAGTGATACAAATTCATTGAACAACGTGTTATTGATAAAATGGCGCAGGTGAGTGTATTTGTTTATTAACGAGAGGGGAAAGGCTCCACTTAAGCGACACTTTTGGTCGATATTAACTTCTATATATTTGGTATCAGCTATTTTTTCTGCGCCGAATGAGTATGCTCTCCTGTAAAGTTTAAAAATTGTCGCATAGGTCAATTCCTTTACCCCTCGATATTTATTTATTAACGGCTTCACCGGATCAGAAACACTATCCTGCGTGACATCACTCGCGTCACGGACGTGGGAAAAAAGACGGCGAAATTGAAGTGGGCTGGTCACGTCTCGCGCATGTACCCGCAGAGGTGGGCTTATATCACCACCAGCTGGATTCCCAGTACTGGCCGCCGCCGTCGGGGTCGACCGAGAGGACGGTGGCGAGACGACCTTGACACCTTTGTGGGAAAAACGTGGCCGCAGGTTGCCAAGGACAGAGAAGTGTGGAAGTGCCCAGGAGTGGGACACTATTATAGACTAGTTAAAAAAAAAAACGACTTCCCTTACCAATTCTGGCAGTAATGTTTTTTTTTGTGTGTGATAATGGCCTCTTTCCATTGAGTCAGGCCCAATGTGATTCTGCCAATGTCGACGTAATAGAGGAGACACGATGGAGATTGATTGAACAATCGGAGTTTATTCCAAAGTGGACTTTTTGTTGGGATTGGCCGGTTAATTCTGTAACTACCTTACTACTACAGCCCTTTTTTTTAAAGTCCCACTGCTGGGCACGGGCCTCCCCTCAATGCGATGGGGATTCAGGCCATAGTTCAACTACCTTGAACAACACAAAATAACACATACAAAAGGGAATAGACGTCCCAATAAGCAAATACTATTATATACTACTAATATGTAACAATGGAATGTTATGGGATGTTATATATTTTATTAAAATATTAATTAAAGTAATGTTTTAATATTACTTTCAGTTTTGACAGTGGCCGTAGTACAAAATCTGTCAGAAAAATGACAGTTAATATTGATAAAATAGTACAATTTTTAACTACCCAAAAAGGTATAGAAATCTAAGAAAACTAGCTGACCCGACAGACGTTGTCCTGTCTTATTTGACAGTTATTTCAAACAACTGACAGTTGTGTTAAATTAATATTGTCATTATGGTTTCTTAAATTTTCTAACTTTGCTCTCAACTTCCTTACTTTTTTCTTTCTTAAGAACTTTCTCCTGACTATAATAAACACAACAAAAAGGATTAGCGAAATTGTTCCAACCGTTCGTGCGTGATGCGATGACCAAAGGACAAAGAGATTCATTTCTTTATATATAGATATTATACATGGATAAAAATTGCATTTGTGTGAGTTTAATAATACATCATCACGCCTGTATTCCCCGAAGGGGTAGGCAGAGGTGCACTGCAGTGCGCCCACACTTCGCCGATGTATTTTGGTCCCAATATAACAGGGGGCGAGCCTATTGCAATTAAACCGGGCACATTCCCCCTCAATACGAGGGAGACTTGGGCTATAGTCCACCACGCTGGTCCAGTGCGGGTTGGTGAAGTTCACACGCCTTTCTATAGACGTGCAGGTTTCCTCACGATGTTTTCCTTCACCGTTCAGCAAGTGGTAATCATTGTTGAAAATGACATTCGCACATGAAAATTATCTCAGAGGTGCGGGCCTGGGATTTTAACTTGAATCCGTTACGTTAAAGGCGGGCGTTCTTGCCCACGAGGCTACCACTGCATGTGTGAGTTTAACTCTGAATTTAACTATCTATACATTTGAAGATTGATTTGACAACGGCGTTGCCTAGGCAACTAGGTTGGAGCCTGCCTGGTTAGAGCACTGTACCGGATGGGTGCGGGTTCGATCCCCATAAGCGGCAAATAAATTTACTTTGGTCTGGGTGTCACTGGATCGCCCCCAGTGTAATCTACAGTACCGAGTAACCGGCTTTGTTTCGGATACATACTATTAAAGGTCAGAAAATGAGTACACTTTTATAGGTAGTTCGGTCAATTATCACATTTATTTTCACAAACACATTTAATAATTTGCACTTTTTAATATACTATAATAACGTTGAAAATCTTAGTCTATACCGGGACGTCCTTCTTAGACGCTGTTCGTATGAGAAGTGTTCTAGTCCGCTGTGCCGCCTTTCTCTTCGTCTTACACCCGGAAGGACAACTCAATGTCAACGGGTGGGGATTCCGGAAATAGCACATGCGCGCGATATATTTAATTTACGACATCATGATAAATACTTATATAAAATATTATTAAATTATTAACGTATTACATATTTGAATTGCATTTATTATATTATGAGTCATAACAATGATTCTGATCTATGTGATTGAAACAAAGATTCTTACAATACATACCGGATCTGTGCATTACGCCTGTAGGTATTTATCGAAGGGGTAGACAGAGGTGCACCGCAGTGCACATACCCGTCGTAAGCGCAAACACAATTTAAATGAAACCTATATAGCGCAATTCCAAGCGTGGCTTGGCTTCTATACTATGCGTTTGGTTTCATACCCGTCTCCAAAACATTATTCAATATTTATTGAGTGTTGATATGTATCCTACTAATCCTAATCTATACTATTATATAATATTATAAAGCTAAAGAGTTTGTTTCTTTGGTTGGTTGAACGCGCTAATCTCAGAAACTACTGGTCCGAATTGAATAATTCTTTTTGTGTTAAACAGTTCATTTATCGAGGAAGGTTATAAACTATATATCATCACGCTACGACCAATAGGAGCGGAGCAGCAACGAATAATGTGGCAAAAACGGGAAAAAAATATTCCTTTTGAAAGCTTCCGTTGCGTACGCTGCCTACACGGTTAAAGTTCGCACTTATTGAGGAAGGTCATAGACTTTATAACATCACTCTACGCCAAGGTAACTATTAGCGCCGGTGAAACCGCGGGCACAGCTAGTAATATTATAATTGTGATGATGGATGGTTTGTTACTCTTCCACTCAAAACTACTGAACGGATTGAAATAAAACTATTTTACGGATTCTATCGCGTTTATTTACTTTTTTATCTTCCCGACGTTTCGGCTCCTTTACAGCAACCATGGTCACGGGGGGACTGAGGTGTTAGACGTCCTGATGTCATAGTTAATAACTGGGTACCCTCATATTTAGTTGTTGTTCGCGGTCCGATCCACGCAGAAAGTGCTCACAGTGTCTCGAGGTCTTGCAATGGTACGCTTGGTTTTGGATTTAATTATATTAATTACTAGATCCCAAGTTGGTGGTAGCACCCAGCTATCTTCCCTATTAAAATTAGGATGTTTTTTAATTTCAATGGCCTCACGTATCATCCTTGGTCGGAGTCGGTGTTCGTTTGTGAGGATCTGCGGTTTATCAAATCTGATATAATGGAGGGTGTGGTCCTGTGTCCGTAAAATAGTTTTATTTCAATGTATAGTATTCGCGTAAATAAAAGAAAAGTATACTGAACGTATGTTGATCAAACTGTACAGTATTACTGTTTACATACATACATATACTCACGCCTGTATCCCATGGGGGTAGGCAGAGACTACCGTTTGCCACACGCTACGATCCCGACGAACCTCTTTCGCTTCATCCACAGTCATACATCTTTTCATGCACTTCCGTCGGTTTAGAGTGCTACGGACTTGACCTTTCTGGAAGAGACCGTTAATCTGGTCGTGAAAGGTCCTCCTGGGGCGCCCTCTTCCGACATTTCCACTCACGTTTGCCTGGTATATTTCTTTCGTCAGTCTACTTTCATTCATCCTCTCTACATGGCCAAACCACCTCAACATACTTTTCTCAATCTTGGTTACCACATCATCCTTCAGCTTACATTCATCTCGTATCTTGCTATTCCTCAACCGGTCAGCAATGGTGACACCACACATACTCCGTAAGGAACGCATTTCCACCGCATTCACCCTACTCTCATGCCTCTTTTGCCAAACCCAACATTCACTGCCATACATAAGAGTAGGTACCAAAACACCATTGTGAATCGCCAGACGAGCCTTTTTTGAGACAGCCTGGCTACTCACAATGGCATGCAAAGCACCATTTACTCTATTCCCAGCAATCACTCTCCTCTCAATATCACTATCACATTTATCATCCCTTGTAATCATGCTTCCCAAATATACAAACTCTTGCAATTGTTCCACTTTCACACCATCTAAAACGATGTTACAGTCTGTAACATCCTCCTCTCTTTCTATAACCATTACTTTCGTCTTACTAACATTCACTTTCATTCCTTTCGCCTTAAACGCGTCATTACTGTTTATACACCAGAATAACATATAGGCTTTAGTTAATAACAATATTGAATAATCTAAGTCTGCGGGGACGAAGTTGCGGGTGGCAGTATTATATAATCACCTCTGCCTACCTCTTGGGGATTACAGCGTTATTTTGCCAAGTCAGTATGAAACAATTTATCTATACTGTCAGAACTAATCTTACTAAACTTCACAATATTATCCATAATAAATAAACTCGATAACATTTGTGATAAATAACTGATATTAGATTTATATATCGTACAAGCTGTACACGCGACTTTATCCGCCCTATTACAGCCCTTTTAACGTCTCACTGCTGGGCACGGGCCTCCTCTTAATGAGAGGGGGATTCGGGCCATAGTCCACCATGCTGGCCCAGTGCGGGTTGGCAGACTTCACACATCTATCGAGAACTAGACAAGTTCCCTCAGACGTGCAGGTTTCCTCACGATATTTTCCTTCACCGTTTCATAGCAAGTGATAATCTCGGATGAAAATGAGATTCGCACATGAATCCCAGAGGTGCGAGCCGGGGTTTGAACCTGCACACTTTGATTGCAAGGCGTGCGTTCGACCACTCGGCTACCACTGCTTAGACGCTCATCTTAATCCGCGCAGACTTAGATTATTCAATATCGTTATAAAATATAGCCTATATGATATTCAGCAGGTTCAAACCCCGGCTCGCACCTCTGGGTTTATGTGCGAATCTCATTTTCATCCGAGATTATCACTTGCTATGAAACGTTGAAGGAAAACATCGTGAGGAAACCTGCACGTCTAAAGGGAACTTGTCTAGTTCTCGATAGATGTGTGAAGTCTGCCAACCCGCACCAGGCCAGCGTGGTGGACTATGGCCTGAATCCCCCTCGCATTGAGGGGAGGCCCGCGCCCAGCAGTGGGACGTTAAAAGGGCCGTAGTAGTAGTAGTAGTATATGTTATTCTGATGGATAAACAATAATAGTGTAAAGTTTCATCAAATGCCGTTCAGTAGTTTTTGCGTGAAAGTGTAACAAACATCCATCCATCCTCACAAACTTTCACATTTATAATATTAGTAGGATAGGATAAATCAAATTGGGTGATAAAAGTAGTAAATATGGCAGCTGAATATGTATACTTTCTTCAATTGGTAAAAAGGTGTTATTTTAACATAACAAACAGACACTTTATTTTTATATATTTGTAAAGATAACTAGCTTTTGCCCGCGACTTCGTCCGCGTAGAAGTCGACAATGGTTTATGCAAAATTTGAAGTAGATTGGACCAAGTAATCACGTTGTCCCATAGAAACTTTGCCCTCCTTTTTCACCCCCTTAGGGGTAGAATTTCGGAAAATCCTTTCTTCTACAAATAACACATACTCCAAGTTTTAGGTCTCTACGATCAGCGGTTTAGGCTGTGCATTGATCCGTCAGTAATTCATTATTCTCTTCTTGAGTCCCCTTCTTCTCCTACCTATCTATCTTCTCAATTTAAACATCTAAGTTCCACCCACAGTAGAAATCTTCGCTCTTCCCAGAATCGTCTTCTTGAGTGTCCGTTACACCGTTCTAACTTTATTCACTCTTCTTTCCTTGTGCAATCCATTATTCTTTGGAATAATCTTCCTCCTGAAATTAGGATGGCAAAGAATCGTTTCGCCTTCAAAAAGGGAACTCGCGAACACATAACTAAAAACATGTTATCAGAATCATCTCATTGGTAAAGTATCTATTTATCTAACATATATATTAGTCTATTATATATAAGTATTTGTGTATCGTATTGTATGTAAATTATATGTCAATGTCTGAAATTATATCTAACATATTTTATAGTGCACCTACCTTGTTTTCTTTGCATCACCCTAAGGTTGACTGGTAGAGAATGCCTTTGGCATTAAGTCCGCCTTTGTACATCTTTGTGCTAAAGTCATAATAAATAAATTCATTCAGTACAAAGGATTTTATATTTGTACTAGCTGTGCCCGCGATTTCGCCCGCGTGGACTTTAGGGAGATTACCCGGAAATATGGGTATTATGTTTTTCCCGCGGAACCCTAATGCTTTTTCTAAAATTAAAGTAGCCTAAGTTACGCCTTGGAACGTCAGCTATCTGTCAGTGAAAGTCCCATTGAAATCGGTTCAGCCGTTTAGAAGTTTACCTCAAACAAACAGACAGACAGACAGACAAAAAATTTTAAAATTGCGTTTTCGTTATAGGTATCGTATATACTTTCATACGCATTTGGTAAAAAAGTGTTATTTTGATATTACAAACAGACACTCCAATTTTATTTATTTGTATGTATGTATATATGTATAGATATAGATTTATAGTTTATAGATAGGTTACCTACAAGTATCATATTAACCCATGAACTCCGCGATGACATCATGTAATTAGTTCAGTTAGTTACCAAAATGTCTGTTCTTAACAACGCTTAACATATTTATGTCTAAAAATTATATTTACTTTGTAAACTTATCAAGGACTTAAGCCGCACACTAGTCGCGTCGACCCTCGCGCGTTGAACTCATTGCCAATATCGAAAGGAACTTTATTGACTCTTCCTCTTTTTAGGTTTCCGTACCTAAACATGAAAAAACGGAACCCTTATTGGATCACTTTGTTGTCCGTCTGTCTGTCAATACCCTTTTTCTCAGAAACACGTGGAGGTATCAAGTTGAAATTTATAATGAAGACTATAGTCTGCGGTCCCTTCGTGCCCTCAAAAAATCAAACTTCTAAGTTAACGCAATCAAAAGATACGGCGGATTATGGCATCATATGGCGATATTAACTAGTTTCTCTTTCTAATTCCAGGTTAATATCCCTAAGTTCAAGATGAACGATGGAAAAGAGATACCAGTGCTGGGTTACGGTACTTGGATGGGACTCAGCGAAAATGTAAGTTACACCATATTACCGTAGTAACAAAGACGATTATTGACTACAAACTAAATTAATGCCATCTTTGTCACTGACGTAATGAGTGAGGATATTAGCAATATGTATGTGCCGTTAAATAAAATGCTTTGCTAAGGTGGCGATTAGGCCATTAGCCGCTTCAGCTAAGTTAATTGTCATTAGCCGTTTTGGCTAAGCTCATTGCTTGCCCTAGTGGACTCTTGTCAATATTCCTGGTCATTCTCATAGTACATTTATAACTAAGAATTTAGAAACGATAATTTATTTCTTCAAATAAAACTAAAGTTGACATCAATCAATCAATCATCACGCCTGTATTCCCCGAAGGGGTAGGCAGACGTGCACTGTAGTGCGCCCACACTTCGCCGATGTATTTTGGTCCCAATGTAATAGGGGGCGAGCCGGGCACATTCCCCCTCAATACGACATAATAGAAATAAATATATTTAAAGTAGACATAGGCACTGCTTATAATATAAGCTATCTGCCAGTAACGTCCACTCGAATTCAGTGCAGCCGTTTCGGAGTTTACCTGCAATAAAAAGACAGACAAAAAAAAAAAATTTTTTCTGCGTTTTTTTCTGCGTCGAATGAGTATGCTCTCCTGTAAAGTTAAATAATGTCGCTTAAGTCGAATGGCCTTTCACTCCTCTATATGCATTTAAGAATCTGTAATTTTTTCATAACAAACAGTCACTTTATTTTCTTATTTTCATGTCTATAACATTTATATTTTTCAGGCTGCAGCCAGTTCAAATGGCGAATTTTCAGTAAGTATTTCATGAAATTGTATACAACAAATTGTGTAGCTCGATCAACGATAACGTCTGCGTAAATATTAACATGCAAACTAAAACAGTAGTATCCATTCATAAGCTATATATTTTCAAAAGAGCAAAGAGCCATATATTTTCGTGGGATGTCAAAACTGAAATATAAAACTGCCTTAAGTGGATAAATCGTTATTTCTTCGAATTAAAAGCTTTATTTTAACTTAAATAGTTGTAATTAACCAGTCAATACCTTTAGTCGTAAAAATGTCGTAATATTTTCTGTTCTACTTATTTAAATATTTAACAAAAGCTTTTCTATCGGAGTTTTTGAAACTTAACTCGTGCAATTAGGATTTTGCGACTAGTATATATGAATATATTATTAATTACTTTGAATATAAAACGCATTGAATTGGGCCTGAATCCCCCTCGCATTGAGGGGAGGCCCGTGCCCAGCAGTGGGGCGTTAAAAAGGGCTGTTATAGTATAGTTGTAATAATATGATATTATTTAAGTCCAAAATAATACTTTGACGTTTGCATCAGTATCGGGTATACCTACACTTGAATGGTATAAAAATTTGATCTAAATTCGACCATGTTTTTCCAACTTTTATTTCGTCGTCAACTTCTATAACTCGTAATATCTCAAGTACTACATAAAATTTACATATTCTGTTTTGTGAATATTAGTAACCGTTCACCATAAGTGTAGTTTACACTGCTGAATAGGGTTATGGATGTACCCAAAGGCCAGAACACGATACCTGTGATAAATATTCGAAAGTCTATAACTCAGAAATTATGATAGTTAGGTATAAACTGTCCTCACTAAGCATCCACTGAGCTACCGTATATGTACCCAAAGTATTATTTCGGACTTCTGATACACCCTGTATACTTACAAAGCAATTTAAGTTACAAGTCACTCACAATGAATGATCATGGGATTAATCTTATCAATCATATTACAAGCTAATTTTATTGCTATCAGTAAATAATTGTTTTGTATATATAGGTAGGTACATAGCATTGGCAGCCGAGTGGTAGAACGCACGCTTTGCAATAAAAGTGCGCAGGTTCGAACCCCGGCTCGCACCTCTGGGTTTCATATGCGAATCTCATTTTCATCCAAGATATCACTTGCTAAGAAACGGTGAAGGAAAACATCGTGAGGAAACCTGCACGTCTGAGGGAACTTGACTAGTTTTCGATAGATGTGTGAAGTCTGCCAACCCGCACTGGGCCAGCGTGGTGGACTATGGCCTAAATCTCCCTCGCATTGGGGGATGACCCCCGGACAAAAAAAAAAAACTTTTTTCTTTACAGTTCGAGCTGGACATGACAGACTTGCCGAAGCTGGTGGAGACTATGGAGTACGCTATAGACTCTGGCTATAGACACATTGATACAGCTCACGTCTACAGAGTGGAACCGGAAGTCGGACAGGCAATCAATAAGAAGATTAACGAAGGTGTCATTACAAGAGAAGACATGTTTTTGACCACAAAGGTACTATATTCTCAAAGAGTTCTTCTGAACGGTGAAGGAAAACATCGTGAGGAAACCTGCACGTCTATAGAAATGCGTGTGAAGTTCACTAACCCGCACTGGGCCGCCTGGTGGACTATGGCCTAAATCTGCCTCGTATTGAGGGATCATGTGCCCGTTATAATGGCCTATTGCCATTATAACGGGCTCGCCCCCTATTACATTGGGACCAAAATACATCGGCGAAGTGTGGGCGCACTGCAGTGTACCTCCTACCTTCGGGGAATACAGACGTGATGATGTAGTATTATTAGTTCTCCTACTTTTTACACAATTATTGAAATTTAATGGAAAATTAGCGGGTATTTCAGCCAGTGTCAAGTAATTAATAGCAAGCGCAAACTCGAAAAATACACATTATTAAATAACAAGAAAAAAGTCTAAAAACTGTAACCCGACTAGGGAATTACAAGGCAAAATCGACTCCTATTGTTGAAGTCGGTTAAAATGTAGCGTACTCGGGACATAGTAACGAATCTATTGACAACTTATTCATCCAAATCGGGGAAATAGTTTAGGCGCTACGTTGGAACATACGTAATTACTATGCGATTCAAATAAGAATAGGAATGTCAATAACCTCTATCTGACAAATGTCACTTGAAAAGTATGGTTTGCAAAAAACTTATTTGTATATCAATAATAATAGTCTTACATCAAATTTGTATAAAAAGGTTAAATGAGTAGTAAATTGTCTTGATATAATATTTAATTATTTAAAAACATAATTTGTTTTTTAAAACCACACCATAACCATGAACCAGAAGCCATGCCAAAATTATTAAAAAAAGAAAATAAGGACGCCAGTCGCCATTTTGTCGTTGTTAGTGTGCTTCGGCATGCGACTGAGTGCATTTTTCACTCAACCTTTGCAAATAAATTTTATTTAAAAAATATCTTGTTTTGCCCACCCTACCTAACTGGTTAGAATTGACAGCTATGACGTCACAATATGGCGTAAAGTTGATCCTATTCTCATTTGAATCGCATAGTACAAACATACAGAGACTGCTCAAATCATAATCCTTCCGTTTGACTTTGCCGTAGTCGGGTAAAAATCTGTGATTAATGTGATGAAGATGCCGGATGAATCTGTCAAAGTTCTTGTTTAGAAAGATAACAAAATACTGCGCAGTTTGCATATTCGTTTAGTATAAGCTAGCTAGAAAATCTACATTGTGAGGGTTAGTATAAACATTTTGGATAAAAAATATATAGACAGCTCCCATTGTTACAAAGATATATAGGAAATTATTGGAATTAAATCCTCTACACATTTCCACCACTGTACCACCACCCTGGAGCAACAGTGGTGGAAATTTGTGTAGATCCTGATTTACAGCGGTATCCAATGAAGCAATGAATACACCGAGACCTTAGACAACTCCCGGAGATAAGCTCAATTCTTTAAAAACCCACACGAAAAGAATCAGGAGAAAGTAGAGGAAAATTATCGACTACCTTCCATTTCCTGGTGATGACACCTATGTCTCTTGGTCTTCGAAGGTCTGGCACCATTTCCACCGGGAGGCTGATGTAGAGGTCTCCGTCCGAGGGTCCTTACGTCGTCTGAACTTGGAGTATGTTGACATGGCGCTGATGCACTGGCCTTTCTCCATCTCTGTAAGTATTATAGTCACAACCTTAGAAGACAGGCACTTTTAGACCGTGCCGTAAATAGGGCGGTGCCACCGGTGCCCAGGCACAGGGCGTAGACTCTGGGGGGCGCAAGAATGGCCAAACCAGGCAGGACTATTATTTTTTCGGTTTGCTCTTGATAAGTTCCCGCTGCGCCCCTAATACTTTTATTTATATATTATATCTAAAAATACAAGGGCGCAGTTATAGAAGCTCGCACAGGGCGCAGAAAAGGCTATTTACGGCACTGCTTTTAGACTTGAAAGTCATAGCTTATGGCGGCTTGGTATAGTAGCTTGAGGGAAGTGTGCTCTGCTCACTGAAGCAGGTGGAAAGATTTTCTAGGAATTTGCTCTGGTCCGGGTCTAACTGGAATTGCCCCCAGTTCATTGTGTAATACTTAGGTTGAGTCAAAGTCAAATCATTTATTCTGTATAGGCCTATGGGGGCACTTACAAATTGTCAAGTTTAAATATTTTTTTCTTATATTCTACTATACTACCACCTAATCGAAACGCGACCTCAACTGAGAAGATCCGGCAAGAAACTCAGTGGGCTGGTACATATAGGTACATATAGCTCCAGTGTGTTGCCTTTAGAGCTGCTTTTATTAATAGTGATAAGATACGTTAGTAAAGCAACACACGCTACACTTTGACATGACGGGCAATATTTTATTTTTGATTTAAACCTGAGCTGTACTATCCCAAGCTGATTTATCATCCAAATAATCCGGGATTTTGTTATAGCCCTTTGGATACAATTGAAAGTGTCATTACTTATTCCAGCAAGAAGGGGTGGATGAGAAGATTGACTATCTGGAGACGTGGCGAGGCTTCGAGAACGTTCTGCAGAAGGGTCTGGTTAAGTCCATTGGAGTGTCCAACTTCAACATTCCACAGCTGAAGCGGCTGCTGGCTAATTGCAAAGTGCCACCGTCCTGCAACCAGATTGAGGTATGAGATATCGACGGCTTCTTCTTCATCTTATTTTAAACAACAAATACTCGTCATATGATCCCAAACTAAGCAAAGCTACTTCACTTAGTTTGGGACCATACGATTAGTAATATATATAGTAATATTTGTCTGGCGGTAATATTACCAACTTATTTTGATTTGATCTATTGATGAGCAAAGATCTGTGCCATAATTTCACACCTATTCAGCCCTATTTAAGGTTTAAATTGCAGTGACAGCATATGTACTTTACAGTTTCTAGTCCCACTTGTATTTGGTAGGCACCTTGCCAAGGTTCCATCTCAGGAACATGAAAGTACTAATTCGAGAATAAGCCAAGTTGGGAATAGAACCCTCACCCGATTTATTGTCTTCCAAGCTCACAAGTGAAAACAAGTACCAGGACATCATAAAATATAAGAATCTCAACGTAAAGCTATGTTTAGCGAATTATACTCTAATGCAACTTATTTAAGGTTCCCTTTTCATTCTTCAGGTAAACCTAAATCTCGGTCAAGAGGAGCTTGTCAAGTTCTGTCAAGCGAATGACATACTGGTCGTGGGGTACTCCCCATTCGGGACTATGATCCCGTCCCGCGCACCCCCCGACAGCCCCGAGCCGAAACTCAACAACCCCACACTGGTGGCCATTGCCAAGAAACACGGCAAAACTGTCACTCAGATCACACTTAGATATCTGGTAAGAAACTACTTTTAAACCACAAATAATGTTTAAAATAACAATCGCCTTAAAATTACTAATAAGGTCCAACATAACCATCCCTACAAAATGACAATTGATTTCTAATCGCATGAGAATAGCATCGTTTGATTTATAAATGGTACCTACAAATTTCAAATGATCAATGTGCAACAACATTGTATTAATTGCCCAATTATATTCAAAAGTACCATAAATTACCCAAAATCTGAATGCGAAAATCCCAGAGATACGGGCCCCAGGTTTGAAACTGCACTGGTTGTTAAATGCGGGCTTGCCCAGTACTTGCCCAGCTTTGTCACAAAATAGTTAAAATGTCATCAACGCTTACCAAAAATATAGAGTTTGGGTTTATATTTAAAATATAAATAGTTTTATCAATTGCTCAGTTTTATATTCAAAAGTCACCATGATTTGCCCAAATACTATTAGCAATATGTTTACTTGAACATTGTCCACGTGCTCAGTTGCCCAATTGCCTCATTTAATTGCCCAAATGTCTTTCACAGTTCGAACGCGGCATCGTGAGCGTACCCAAGACCGTGACGAAAAGCAGAGCCGTAGAGAACGCTTCCATCTTTGACTTCTCTCTGGACAAATCCGACCACGTCGCGTTGAAACAGTTCGATTATGGCTACAGAACAGTCCGACCAATTTTCTGGCAGCCATTCCAGAACTATCCCTTCGAGAAAGTTGACCAGAAAATGGAGATTCCCGCGTCATTGCGCAAATGGAAAAATGGCGCCAATTTAGACATAGATTAAATAATTATATTTTTATTATAGTTATCAGACAATTTGCTTTATTAATTCATCCACCAACTTTATCACATTCATCACTCATTTTTATTTTAAATGTGTATTTATTGAATTTGTTCTAGCTATTAATTACTTGATATTGGCTGAAATACCCGCTAAACGCAGGTACCATTACTCTTATTTCATTAAATTTCATCTGTTTTGTTATCACAACTTTTGAACGCGACGAAACATTCACGACTTTGATATTTTGTCTGTGGTAAGATGGCAGTTACACTTGAACTGTCGAGAGGAAAAAAAAGGCGGGAACTGAAAGTGGAAAGGCGCGATTTTCGAAAAATAATTTTGAAAAATAGTTTTTCTTGTAAATTTTGTATATATTTTTATTCAAATTAGTGTATCTTTAAAACAATTATTGGTTAGGCATAAGGAAATTCCCCACGATGGGGAAGAAAAGACGGCGGAAGGATGATTCGCCACCCCCGGATCTGCAGCAGCCGTCGACCACTGGTTCTGACTCCTCGGATACGGAGTCATTGAAGTCGGCGTTGCCCGAAATCTCTGCGAAAAATAAAACAGAGAAGTACACTATTTATAAGGTGCCAGGGTATTCAAGAAACTATCCTGAGGACTCAACTAACACTGAGTTTATTGTATTCTTATCACATACTTTTGATGACAGTCCTTTCAGTGATAGAGACCGTATGGCTTTATCTAAAGGGTTGAGGGAGCATGGAGTTTCTGGTGTCATGCATTTAAAGTCGATAAACAAATATAAGGTGGGCATAACTTTTGACCTGCCAAATAACGCCAATATGTTCCTCAAAAATAAAAAGCTCTTAGAACAATTGTCGCTCAAAGCAGCCATACCAGCTGGTGACACGGAAGTTACCGGGGTGCTTACCTCGGTTCCCGTCGATATGTCAAATAAACAGATCTTTTCACTGATTGGAAGCTCCAAAAATGTAATTCAGGTGAGGCGCTTCATGCGTAGAGCTCGTGGTGATGGTGGTGCCGCCTTCGTACCCACACAAGCAGTCGCGGTAACCTTTGCCTCCACCATCCTGCCAGAGCACATCTATCTTGATTCTTGGCGACACGAGGTCATTAAATACATACCTCCCGTGAAGCAGTGCCTAAAGTGTATGCGATATGGACATATCGCTAAGTTTTGCCGCAACGCTGAGGTATGTTCAATATGTACAGAAAACCATAATTTTAGATCTTGTACAGTAAATATTAAGGATGCCAAATGTGCAAATTGTCAGGGCAATCATATTGCCATAGCTTCAGTGTGCCCTCTCAAAAAACAAAAGGTGGAAGAAAATAAAATTAAATCTCAAACTGCCACATTTTCAGACTTATTTGATGCCAAAGCATTTCCAGCATTAACAGCGCGTAGATTGGATACGCAAGTTAACAATTTGATGAAATCTGAGGCTTTTATTAACATCTTAATACAAACAATAACCAAAATTATTAGCATTAAGGATGTGCCGGTAAACTCGGTATCCATTCGAGAGGCTTTAAAAAAAACGATTGATAATAAGTTACCTAATACATCATATTACTCCAACTTCGTCTGTAAGTCCGCTGTCAAAAATAATACATCATCATCAAATACATCATAACGCCTGTATTCCCCTGTACTGCAGTGCGCCCACACTTCGCCGATGCATTTTTGGTCCCAATGTAATGATATCATTGGTAATGATTGAACATCGGATTATATACACTATCAAAATGCCAAAATATGCATACAAATATGCACTAAAAAGGGCTGAAATATGCACAAAATATGCACTATCAAATAACAGAATCAGAATCAGAATATTTTTTATTCATATAAACCAATACAGGCACTTATGAATCGTCAATAAATAATAATAGTAGTATCTCTACCAGAGTAGCTGCAAAGCGACACAAAAGGAGTACTTAGTATTAATATTATCTCGTCGTGATGAACACAGAGGCATGTAAAGCTAGCTCTTGTTTAAATTCAGGCTCCTCTACTCTACATATTGAGTACATTCAAGTTACTGTAAATAATTTTATTGTTTTTACCAAAACAGAAAAAATCTAATGTCCTTTTTGATGTCACCCGATACTGAATTACTATCCGTTATCCGGCCGGATACTGAATTACTATCCGTTATCCGGCCGGATACTGAATTACTATCCGGTATCCGGCCGGATAGTGAAAACAAGGCCGAAAAGGTCAGATACCGGATAGTTACCGGATATCCTTTTCATCTCTAATATTGACACCAAATTTGCTTTAGTATTAGCAAATATTTTGAAGTGCGCGTCTATACACTCCAGTGTGCCCAGGGGCCTAATTCTCGCACAATCGACATCATCTCTTATTCGACATTTGTCGAAATAAAACGTGAAATGGGTCGTGTATTTTCGTTGTGTTTCGCCATATGTCGCATTTGACATAATGTCGATCTGGCGAGAATTGCATCCCAGCACCTGCAGTAGGCTTAGCACCGATTTTTCTCTCACACATTCGCTTGCTCCCTCTCTGTCTTATTTCATACGAGAGAAAGAGATATAATCACCAACGTCCATGACATAAGTCTAGTCTGGACGCACATGCTACAACTACTCCAGTCATTGGCTAGTAACTATGGAGTATAGAATTGAAGGAGGACAATTTCCTATGAGAAAAAAAAAGTGTCCATCGAAATGTATGAAATAATAGTTTAAAAACCGTCTACAATGGCGGTGGTGTCACACGGGTAGATATCGACGGCCCCCTGGAATAAGTGGGTATGCACTATTATGGACTTTTTGTTATGATGCCAGATTCGGAATCAGCGATTTTTTCCGATAGGTACCGGTTTATTCCAGGGAGCGTCGATTTTTACTCATGCAGACACCACGCCGTTGTAGAAGATTTTTGAAATATTATTTCATGCATTTAGACGGACACTTTTTCAATACACAGATTGCCCTCCTTTACTTCTACCCTCCATACTATTAACCTACATTTGGGGCGACGTCCAAAAGTACTGAAATATACCCAAGGTTACAAGGTTAATCATTTTGATTGTATGATAAGTATATTTTTTACCAATCACTACCTGAGTTGATTGTCATGTTTAACGTCACTTCGTTTACTAAATGATAAGATTAGTATATAATGACCATGCAAATACCCATATTTTAACGTTAAACCGTGACAGTTAAATAGATACAGAGATATATAGATAGATAGATTTAAAAAAATACATGTAAATACTACTTCCTACAGCGTAAGGCTGTATTCACACTGTAAAGCCGGCTGTCAGATAATTACAACACACATTGGGGCGTGAAACGCGTCGGTACTTACAGATAAAAGGCGAATTGACTCAAGCGCCATTTTGTTAACTTTGCACTAAACCCAGCTCGAAAGACGGAGAATAATTCGCTGATTCCAACGATCTATGATATAGAAAAACGATATCTTCCCTAACTGTGCGTCGCGACGCCCTGGAGCATCGTGGTATTATCCCAGGGGCGTCGTTATTTATTTTCTAATAAAAAAAATTGATGCCATTTGGTGTTTTTCTAACCGTTGGATTGTTCATGTAGGAAGGGAGCAACACGGACGTTACTAGAGCATTGTTCATGTAGTACGTCTTCCTACCTGGGCAAGTGTCAGTCTTCTGCACATGTAGGAAGCCATCCTACCTGATCAATCTAGACGAAATAAACATAAATATATCTTTCTTGGTTACTCTCAGCGCAAAATCAATTAGTTGTCTCGCTTCCCCGTAATATAATCCACCAGGACTGCCAACATTGCAAGAACTGTAGTTGTAACTAGTAGGTAAGAAGGCAGGGCGTCGCAAAAATTTGGCAACTTCACAAGGGCGTCACAGTTAAAATAAGTTTAGGAAGCCCGAAATATAGATTCTATATAACTCAATGTCGCCCAACATGGGAGTCACTTCGCCTTTTACTGGTCGATATATAAAAAACCGGCCAAGTGCGAGCTGGACTCGCGCACCGAGGCTTCCGTACCGAAACTGTGAAAGCACCGAGCATTACTCTAACGTCACCAATTCATCATCATGGAAACTGCGACTGACTCTCTTTACTGATTTTACTTATTCAATCTCGTGTACCACTCTAAGGAGCCCAAGTTAATGGGTACAGTTTCCAACCCTCTGGTCTTTCACTGTTTTGGTCCTCCACTCATATGTTAAGGAGCCGTATAAATACGGTACAGTTTCCAACCCTCTGGTCTTCCACCGTTTTGGCCCTCCTTAACATGACCTGAACACCACTGCGGCCCATCCGGACCCGCAGCTGAGCCTCCACACACTCCCCTACAGCTCTACCCTGCCACCAGGTACTACTTGGTGTTCATGTCCATAGTACTGTGCCCCTTTCGTATACTAGCTACGAAGGCGGCTGCCCCTTGCGCATACTCGCTACGCAAGGCCAGTGGCGGCGTAAGGCGTGGGCGACGTGGGCCACCGCCTACGGCCTCGCGGTGCAAGGGGTCTCGCGCCTCAAAAAAAATTATGCATTGCTTTAAAGTAAAAAAAGATATAAATGAATGTGGAGTAAAATAACTAAACGTTAAATTGATATGCTGTAATGATTCATATTTTTGTTATTACTAAACGTGTTATTGATTTGCTTAAATTATTAATATTGTTTTGAACTAAACGTAATTGATTTAATATGATGTTAAATAAATGGTAAACAAAACGAAATAAGAAACGAATGGGTCATCCGCCATCTTTATCACTGTCATTATCCATTTTTATTTATAATGTGTATTTATTGAATTTGTACTTGTTATTAATTACTTGACATTGGCGAAATACTCGCGCTAGTCGCAGGTGATGCCATTCCTCATCTTATTCCATTAAATATCATCATTTCGCTCATTTCGTTAAAAAAAAAAAAAAAAGAAACGAATGAAAGATGAACGAGAGATTGAAAAGGAGAGAGAGAGTGTGTAAAAAAATGGCGAAAGACGGAAGACGATAAAAAGTGTACAGTAAAAAGATAAATTTGTAAAACATGTAAAAGTGCTAAATAACACAAGAATAACATAAATTAAATTTTGTTTATAACGCCAGCCCACATTAATTTTGTTGTGAAATATGTTTTTTTAGTCTGGCAACATTACGTACCTATTTTGATAAGAATAGTGTGTTCAATAATATTTAGTGAATAAATAGATAGTATGTCTTTTCATTATTTTATAAAATCAGGTCACCACAGAACAGGGCCTCGCGAAATCTGTCTTGCCCACATCAAATTTAGGTCTTGCTCCGCCACTGCGCAAGGCGGCCTACTCAAATCTCTAACCCCCTCTAGAAAGGACTATAGCTCGAGTACAAACTCAATCGCACATTTACCGTAATGAAGAGTCAGTGCTCGTATTACAATTTAATAATCTCGAATAATCTTTGTCGTAATGATAGTAATGGGACTCACCCCGATACTCTAGGTAGCATTGCCTCGTGCATCGTGACTCCACGCCTTGCACACAATTACTTACTTTGTACTTACACGCTTTCTGTACCTACTGCAATCCTACCTCCATCGTAGCAATGCCTTACAACCATTTGTCGGTCTTTACTCCATGAAAACTACACTCACTTTTCTTGTTAACCACTGTAGGTAGATGTGGGACCTTCTTTTCCACCTTTTTTCTTAATACAACCACCCACATGTCGTAGCGTCCCCACGCCTACGCACTTCCTGTCTCAAGGCGCACTCCGCGCACTGTCAAAACTAATGACATTTACACTCACCTTGACACATGATAATAACAGATAATAAATCGCGATGAAATCCGCGACACTGGATATAGAGACAAACTTAACTTTGCGATTGGCATACTGGTGTCCCCATACAAAGTGACTACAAAATAAGTTTGTAATCGAAAAACATAAATAAAAAACTTGCCAAGTGCGAGCTGGACTCACGCACTGAGGCATCCGTACCTAAGCTATGAAAGCACCGAACATTGTTCTAACGTAAAGATAAACTGGACAGAGAGACAAAGTTAACTTTGCAGTTGGTATACTAGTGTACAAACTAACTACAAAATAAGTTTGTAATCGCAAAAAACATTTTCTAACAATTAATTTACAGTTTTCAGATGTTTTCCTTTACTTGTGCTGTAAGACCTTGCTTCCTTCCAAATTTCATGATTCTAGGTCAACGGGAAGTACCCTAATAGGTTTTTGATTCCCGTGCAAATGTACTGAAAATGCAACATAAACCGCCGTATCTTTTGATTGCGTTAACCTAGAAGTTTGATTTTTTTTAAGGCACCAAGGGACCGCAGACATAAGTCTCTGTTATAAATTTCAACTTGATCCTTGATCGGTTCTGTAGTTTTTAAGTTAATTCGTTACATACAAAAATACAAATCTTTCCTCTTTAAAATATCATATTATTAATAATATAGATATAGATAGTATAGATAAGCAGTGGTAGCCGAGTGGTCGAACGCACGCCTTGCAAATCAAAGTGTGCAGGTTCGAACCCCGGCTCGCACCTCTGGGTTTCATGTGCGAATCTCATTTACATCCGAGATTACCACTTGCTATGAAACGGTGAAGGAAAACATCGTGAGGAACATGCACGTTTGAGGGAACTTCACTAGTTCTCGATGTGTGAAGTCTGCCAACCCGCACTGGGCCAGCGTGGTGGACAAAGGCCTGAATCCCCCTCGCATTGAGGGAAGGCCCGTGCCCAGCAGTGGGACGTTAAAAAGGGCTGTAGTTAGTTAGTTAGATATAGATTAGTGTAGATAGAGATATAGATAGATAGTATAGAAGTATAGATAATATAGATATCACCAGAAAACACACACTCATCGTACGATCCCAAACTAAGCAAAGCTTGTACTATGGGTACATTACAATGGACTGGGGGCGATCCCAGTTACAGACCAGACTAGGGCAATTTCCAAAAAGGCTTTTTTGGAAATTTGCCACTGACCGGAATCGAGCCCGCAACCACCTAGTGCAACAGCGCGGCCTACGCTCACACAACTACACCAAGTAGTTAGACCTTGTGATTATCCAACAGTAACTGGCCAAGCCGAGGTCGTGCCCTCTGTGGCGCCCTTGAGCTAGTTGCCACCCCTTTTCCGCCCTTATGGCCTTGGCTGGAGTCGCACTCTGCACTCGCCGCTCCTCCGGTGAAGCTGTAAAGGCCACCTAACGGCCAACAGCGTAGTCCTCACAAAAAAAGATTATCCAACAAATAAGTATATTACATTTTATTGTGTAATTACGAGTATGTATCACTAAAAGATAGCAACTAAATCACGCTTACAGTGTGCTATTGTATGGAATTGATATGAAAAAAAACGTCTACGGCAAAATATATGATGACTGATGAATGATGACTCTAAAAATGAGGAGGTTCTCAATTCGACCCGTATGTATTTTTCCAAGCTTTATGTTAATTTGCAATGTACATGTATGTCCGGGTGGAATCTTGCAACTGAATTTTAAATCAGTTAACTTTATTCCAAGCTTTATATTAACTTGCAATGTATGTCCGGGTGGAATCTTGCAACTGAATTTTAAATCAGTTATCTTTAACCGATTGAGCTGAAATTTGGTATACACGCTTTGAAATTTGGTATTTTGGATGACAATGCATGCTTAGCTATGTGACGTCATTCTAATTCCAATATGGCGGATCATCCAAGATGGTGGAATAGTTATTTTTTCTGCACTACCACAGTAGGGGTGTCAAATGAAAGGGCTTGCTGAGGAGAACACGAAAACTACGGGCAATTAAATAAAAGCTTGTTTTTAAAAAGTTATTCTATGTATGTTAACGCATATATCTCCGACATTTGTGGACTGATTTCGAAAAGTAAATAGTTTTAGGGAGTTATTAACTTTTGCAATAGCTTTTCGGGTCTGGTGTAAAATTTAATTTTCCGATGTATTTTCGCTTTCCGTATATTTATAATACCTACAACCTACCTAGCTTGAAGTATTGTAATACCGGGTGCAAGTTCAAATCCCGGGCTCGCACCTCTAAGTTTTTCATATCGAGGGGGGAAAAATCTCTTAAGTCAAATACTTCAGAGATTTTTTTAATTTTACAAGAGAGCATACACATTTGACGTAGAAAAAAATGCTGATTCCAAATATGTATTTAAGTCAATATCGCCCAAAAGTGTCGCTTCAGACAAATAGCCTTTCACCCCTCGATATGCGAATCTCATTCTCAATAATGATGACCACATGTTGAACGGAGTAGAAAAACATCGTGAGGAAACCTGCTCCTCTACAGGGTATATCAGAAGTCCGAAATAATACTTGGACGTTAGCATCAGTATCGTGTATACAACTAAATGGTATAAAAATTTGATTGAAATTCGACCATGTTTTTCCAACCTTTTTTTTTTCGTCAATTTCTATAACTCGTAATATCTCGAGTCCTATGTAAAATTTGCATGTTCTGTTTTGTGAATATCGGTAGCCGCCCCTCATAAGTGTAGCTTACACTGCTTAATAGGGTAATGGATGTACCCAAAGGCCAGAACACGATATCTGTGACAAATATTTAAAGGTCTGTAACTCAGAAACTATGATAGTTAGGTATAAACTGTCTTCACTAATCATCCACATATAATCTGTCGTATATGTACACAAAGTATTATTCCGGACTTCTGAAACACTCTGTATATAAAGGCATGTGAAGTTAACCAACTTGCACTGGACCAGCGTGGTGGACTATGGCCTGAATCCCCCTCGCATTGAGGGGAGGCCCGTGTCCCACACACCGAGACGTCAACCCTCGCACTACAAAAGTTTGCCATACCAAAACCAACTCTGTGTCAATATGAATAAAGATTAAACTTCTGTGATAAAAGCCACACCCCCATCTCTCGCAATCAGTGTCATTTCGTTCTCTCTAAATATATAATTCTACTGTACGTGTGTATGTCACTGAACTCCTCCCAAACGGCTGGAGCGATTTGGATGAAATATTTGTGTGTATACTTCAATGGGTTCCTGGATGGTTTAGATTCACAATTGGACCCGGTAGGTGACGCTGCTTTCGTATGTCACTAATTGTAAGGCGGTACGAAGTTCGCCCGGTCAGCTAGTAGATTATACTTTTTCTATGTGGCAATACAGTTCATTTTGCTATGGCGAAACACCTGGCGTGCGAGCGTTGACGCACTGTGTACGAAAGGACTATATTTGTTTTGTAAATGTATATAACAAAGTATCGTGTAAATTAAATAAAAAATTAATGGTAAAAAAACTTTTTATATCAAGCTTTTATATAATTGCCCTTAGTTTTCGTGTTCTCCCCAGCAAGGCCTTTCATTTGATACCCATACTGTGGTAGTGCAAAAAAAAATAACTGTTCCGCCAATTAGGATGATCCGCCATATTGGAATTAGAATGACGTCACATAGCGAAGCATGCATTGTCATCCAAAATAAGCGTGTATACCAAATTTCAGCTCAATCGGTTAAAGACAACTGATTTAAAATTCAGTTGGAAGATTCCACCCGGGCATACATTGCAAGTTAATATAAAGCTTGTAACTTGTAATAATAATAATCAAAAAGCCATTTATTTCTTGCGAAGTACAGGATAAACTTATATCTAGTAAGGTAAGCTTTGATGGGTTAGTTGACTTGATTGAAATAAAACTATTTTACGGATTCTATCGCGTTTATTTACTTTTTTATGTTCCGCAAACAACAACTCAATATCAGGGTACCCGGGTTATTAACTATGACATCAGGACGTCTAACACCTCAGTCCCCCTGTGACCATGGTTGCTGTAAAGCAGCCGAAACGTCGGGAACATAAAAAAAGTAGATAAACGTGATAGAATCCGTGAAATAGTTTTATTTCAATGTGTAGTATTCGCGTAAATAATATAAAAAAATATTAGTTGACTTGAATTAATTGATGTTAGTTATGTTAGCTTTATACTATTTCTTCTTCTGCTAGAAACCCAGATTGGGTGAAAGCCTCCTCCAAAGATGCCCATTTGCCCATTGGATGCAGTTATTTTTTTTTATATCGTCTTCCCAACGTGTCAGTGGTCTTCCTCTATTTCTTTTTCCTTGTGGGCTTCCAGGTTGATCTAACGGTCCATCTCTAGTACGGTCCAAATTAAACGTAGGTATGACAGGTAAAATATACATTAAAGACGAGTAGTAGGCATGATATTCGTTATCTGTGCCTTCTATCTATGGTTGAACATATATAAACGCGATCGAGGCTGGCAGAGGACAGTTGCTGATACGACCTTAGTGAACAACGTATTATTCTTAAAATGGCGCAGGTTAGTTTATTTATTTATTAACGTAAAATTTGCATGTTCTGTTTTGTGAATATTGGTAGTCGCTTCTCATAAGTGTAGTTTACACTGCTGAATGGATGTACCCAAAGGCCAGAATACTATACCTGTGACAAATTGTCAAAGGTCTATAAATCAGATACTATGATAATAAGGTATAAACTGTCTTCACAAAGCATCCATACATTAGCTACCGTATACGTACCCAAAGTATTATTTCGGATTTCTGATACACCCTGTATTGTATTATGTTAACCATAAACTTCTCGGTAATGCCTACCCCCGGGAAATACAGGCGTAATGATGATGATTCTTGATAAAATCATGTAATTGGTTTGGTTATTTACCACACTGCGTGTTCTTGACAACGCTCAACATATGCTTAAAAATAATATTTACTTTGTAAACTTATCGAGGACTAGCGGCCCGTCCCGGCTTCGCACGGTTTTCTAATATAGACTATGTTACTCAGTGATAATGTAGCTTTTTAACGGTAAAAGAATTTTTCAAATCGGACCAGTAGTTTTTGAGTTTATTCGTTACATACTAAAGTACAAATCTTTCTTCTTTATAATAATCTATCAATATATATATATAAAAATCAATGCCACTTTTCGTTGTAAGCTAACTCCTCCTAAACGGCTGGACCGATTTGAATGATTTTTTTTGTATGCGTTTGGGTGGCACCCTGGATGGTATAGATTCACAATTGGACCCGGTAGGTGGCGCTGCTTTCGTATGTCACTCATTCTAAGGCGGTACGAAGTTCGCCCGGTCAGCTAGTATATTATAGAAGTATAGATTTTGTCTGTCGCACACTGGGCGTCGTCCCTCGGCCGGCAACTCTTTATCAATATCGAAACAACCTGTTTTGACTCATAGAAAATAGTTAAAAAAATACTTCATCTATATTCCCTGAAGCGGTAGGCTTAGGTGCACTACAATGCACTCAGACTTCGCCTATGTATTTTAGTCCAATGTAATAAGGGGCGAGCCTGTTGCCATTATACCGGGCACATTCCCCCTCAATACGACGGAGATTTGGATCATAGTCCACCATGCTGGGCCAGTGCAGTTTGGTGAACTTCACACGCCTTTCCATAAACGTGCGGGTTTACGATGTTTTCCATCACCGTTCAGCAAGTGGTAATCATTATTGAAAATGACATTCACATATAAAAATCTAAAAAAGTGCGAAGCCGAGTTTGAACTTGCACCCATAACGATTAAGGCAGGCGTCTTGCCTACTAGGCTACCGCCCCTATTATTATATAGTTCATTCTTCAACTATATGACAGTTACTAGACGTGAGTCGTTACGTCATTTACCAGTTACTTGATCGGCGTCACCTGTTTCAAAACTAGTGATTTTTGTAACTATTTATTTTTATTTAGCTACTGTGATTGTTTGCATAAATAACTTCACCAACTATACAGTTACACACGAAACGAAAACAAAGCTCACAGTTACTGTTAACAGAAATAACGAAGTTACAAAAACACAGACAGAGAGTACGTTTTAGTTTTGGCAAATACTTGGACGCGCAAAGGTCGACGCCCCAGATGCTTGCGGGTTCGATTCCGGCTAGCGGAAAATTTCGGACTTATTCATTCGGAATTCGCTCTGGTCTGGGTGTAACTGGGATCGTCCCTAGTCCATTATACGGTACCCATAGTACAAGCGTAGCTTAGTTTGGGATGAATATATCGCACCTTTAAAAGTATAGAGACCCATTTTGAAATTTTAGGATTTCGACTATATACCTTAAAGGGTCGTTCTAACGACCACTTTTCAACAACATTATTTTTGAGTTAGGTCTCTATACTTTTAAAGGTGCGGTTGTCTGGCGATATTAACTAGTTTCTCTTTCTAATTCCAGGTCAATATCCCTACGTTCAAGTTGAACGATGGAAATGAGATCCCAGTGGTGGGCTACGGTACCTGGATGGGACTCAGCGATACTGTAAGTTAAACCATAATAGGATAGTAATAAAGTCGATTATTAACTACAAACTAAATTATTGCCATCTTTGTCACTGACGATATGTATGAGGAAGATAGCAATATTTTTGTGCCGTTAAGTAAAACTTTACTGAAACAATGCTGTAGGTACTAAGGTAGCGATTAGGCCATTAGCCGCTTCAGCTAAACTGATTGTCATTAGCCGTTTTGGGTAAGCTCATTGCTCGCAATAGGAATCAACCCGGGAATTACTGGTCATTCTCATAGTACATTTGTAACTAAGAATATTGAAAAGCTAATTTATTTCTTCTAATAAAACTAAAGTAGACTTAGTTACTGCTTATAATATAACCTATCTGCTAGTAGGTCTTTCGTAGGTGGTAGAGCCTTGCTGCTATCAGCAGCACACATGGGCCGGCTCGACCGGGGTAGTACCACACTCTCGCAGAAGACCGGTCGTCTGAGTGGCGGCTTTTGTCGTCGCGCTTCGCCTGGTTAGCGAGAGAGCCGGAGCCCATTCCCCACCCCCACCCCAAGTATGACAGCGGCAATTAGAAAAGACGTACCCCAGGAGGGTACCAGCACGCTGCGTGCTGGAGAATCCCTCCCTGAGCTTTTACGCTCGGGCTGCCCTGCGTACTCTGGGGTGGGCAAAATTCCGCTCGATCACTTACGATCTTCCCGAGGCAAGAGCAGAACCAAGGCGCCCCCTACCGCGCTTAGCGTGGATTTCTGCAACATCAGGGGTTTGCACTCCAACTTGAACGCCGTCCACTATCACCTTGAGGCGGCCAAGCCAGCCTTGCTCTTCCTTACGGAAACGCAAATATCCTCCCCGGCGGATACGTCATACCTTTATTATCCAGGATACAAGTTCGAGCACAATTTTGTGCCTCGTGCTGGAGTATGCGTATACGTTAGGGAGGATATTTGTGTCAGACGTCTGGGAAACCTTGAAGGTAGGGACCTATCTACCATCCTGTTAAGCGTAGATTGCGACGACCATCCCCGCGTCTATGCTTGCATTTACAGGTCCCATAGCGGGAACTCGGAGACTGATCGACTCATCGAGCATGTGCAGATGGCCGCTGATTCCATACTCGAACGTATTCCATCCGTAGAGATCGTGATACTTGGCGATTTTAATGCCCACCACGCTGAATGGCTTGGTTCGCGTTCCACCGATCATGCGGGTAGGTCTGTTCACGACTTTGCTCTAGCCTATGGTCTGTCGCAGTTGGTATCCTCGCCAACGCGTATCCCAGATGCGGCAGACCATTTACCTTCCCTGTTGGATCTTCTGCTGACCTCTCACCCGGATGGCTATCAGGTAACCGTCGATGCTCCTCTCGGATCGTCGGACCATTGCCTTATCCGGAGCAAAGTGCCATTGTCGCGCCAACTACGGCCCCGTTCAGCGGGCTGCCGCCGAATCTGGCACTTTAGGTCAGCAGACTGGGACGGGATGCGGTCCTTTTTTGCATCCTACCCATGGGGCAAGGTTTGCTTCTCTTCGGAAGATCCTGACACCAGTGCCGAGTCTATCGCTGATGTGGTGCTGCAGGGCATGGAACTTTTTGTTCCATCCTCTGCAATTTCCATTGGTGGTAAGTCAAAGCCTTGGTTTGAGCGCTTCTGCAAAGCGGTTTCACGCCGCAAGCGGGAGTCGTTTCAGGCTTGGGCTGCGGCGATGGCGTCTCAGGATCCTAATTCTTACCGCCTAAAAAATAAGTACAATCATGCCTCTAGATCCTACAAAAGAGCCCTGGCAGGAGCAAAGAGTGAGTTCATCGGCAGAATTGGCAAGAGACTAATGCGTTACCCCTCGGGTTCCCGCGCGTTCTGGTCTCTTGCCAAAGCTGTCGAAGGGAATTTCTGTCGGCCATCTTTTCCACCACTGCGCAGGGGGGATGACTCGTTGGCCCAGACTGCGAAGGAGAAAGCCGATCTTCTGGGCTCTCTCTTCGCTTCCAACTCCAGAATTGATGACCATGAGATGTCTCCGCCGACTATAGCTCCTTGTGATTACTCCATGCCGGAGATCCGTTTTACACAGAAGTCTGTGCGTAGAGCGCTACTCTCATTGGACATCAATAAATCGAGTGGGCCGGATGGTATCCCCCCAATTGTGCTTAAGACATGTGCTCCTGAGTTGACCCCGTCCTTGACGCGTCTTTTCCGACTCTCTTACTCTAACGGCGTAGTCCCAGTCTCTTGGAGGACTGCTTTGGTACACCCGATCCCTAAAAAAGGAGATCGCTCCGATCCAGGCAACTACAGACCGATCGCCATCACTCCTTTGCTCTCTAAAATAATGGAGTCCATTATAAACCGCCAGCTCCTTCGGTACTTAGAGGACCACCAGCTGATCAATGACCGACAATACGGTTTCCGTCAGGGTCGATCGGCGGGTGATCTTCTTGCCTACCTAAGTCACCGTTGGGCTGAGGCGGTCGAGAGCAAAGGTGAGGCCTTAGCGGTCAGCCTGGATATAGCGAAGGCCTTTGATCGGGTGTGGCATAAAGCGCTTCTTTCGAAGCTTCCCTCCTACGGGCTGCCTGAGAAATTTTGCAAATAGGTCGCCAGCTTTCTTACGGATCGGAGCATCGTTGTCGTAGTCGACGGATCATGCTCGGATCGCAAGTCCGTAAATGCTGGCGTCCCGCAAGGCTGTGTCCTATCCCCAACCCTGTTCCTGCTGCATATCAACGATATGTTGCATCATATCAGCAACTTCCGTTGTTATGCAGATGACAGTACAGGAGATGCTGTTTACACCGGTCGTGCTAATATTTCTCGGGCAAACGTCGATGAGTGTCGGAACAAACTTGTGTCTGAAGTCGAGACTTCTTTACATCTAGTCTCGAACTGGGGCAAACTGAACTTGGTGCAATTCAACCCCAATAAGACACAAATTTGTGCGTTCACCGCCAAAAAGAACCCCTTTGTCGCATCTCCTCGTTTCGAAGACACTCTCCTTAATGCCAAGCCAAGTATCGGGGTCCTTGGAGTCGACATATCGAACGACGTGCAATTTCGCGGTCATCTGGAAAGTAAGGCCAAGTTGGCCTCCAAAAAGCTGGGTGTGCTCGGTAGGGCGAGGCGGTATTTCACTGCGGCTCATCGCCTGCAACTTTACAAGGCGCAAGTCCGTCCGCACATGGAATACTGCTCTCACCTTTGGGCCGGTGCACCACAGTACCAACTTCTTCCTTTTGACCGCCTGCAACGAAGGGCAGTTCGAATTGTCGATGACAAAAAGCTTACCGATCGGCTAGACCCTCTGGCGTTGCGTAGAGATGTAGGCTCCCTCTGCATTTTCTACCGCTTCTATCATGGAGAGTGTTCCGAGGAATTGTTCGGTATTATACCTGCCGCTGAATTCCACCATCGCACGGCTCGCCACAGACTGCATTACCATCCTCACCATCTGGATGAATGGCGTTCCAGTACAGTGCGATTTACCAGGAATTTTCTCCCTCGCACCACCAAATTGTGGAATGAACTTCCTGCAGCGGTGTTCCCGGACCGATGCGACAAAGGTATCTTCAAGAAACGAGCATACTCATTCCTTAAAGGCCGGCAACGCACTTGCGATGCCCCTGGTGTTGCAGGTGTCCATGGGCGGCGTTGATCACTTACCATCAGGTGAAACGTCTGCTCGTTTGTCTCCCTATCTCATAAAAAAAAAAAAAAATAGTAAAGTCCACTGAAATTCGGTGCAGCCGCTTCGGCGATTACCCGGAACACAGACAGACAAAATTTAAAAAAAAAACATTTTTTTTATAGATATCGTCTATATACACTTTTTTTTTTAACCTCGGAAAATCCTTTATGGATACCCTGCCACCTCGGGGGAAGTAACAGGGTTATGTGGGAGTCCCGGCAGAAGGCCGTATACCCACTAAAAACCGACGGTGTACCATCTTCCGCTTATATCGGGGCGCCACGGGTTCGCTTTCGCATGCACCGCGAATCGTATATATATACCAAAATTTTATATGCATTAAGTAAAAATATGTTATTTTGCCAGACTCTTCTATTTTATTTTATTGTTTTTTTTTTAATGTTATACAGTGCTCATATACATGTCATTTATATTTTTCAGGCTACAGCCACTTCAACTGGGGAATTTTCAGTAAGTATTTCATAAAATTGTATACACCTATCATGCAATGTATAACTACCACTATGGGTTGCTCGATGAACGATAACGTCTGCGTAAATGTTTACAAGTAAACAAATAAAAAGAATTACGTAAAAAGTGCCCGCATTTATCTAAATCATAATTATGACTCTAGGTATTGTGATAATACGGTTACGGGGCTCCTTACCTTAGTCAAAGCCAACGCTGAAGTTTAATTCAAAGGCACTACTGAACTTCAATCTTTATGCATATTCAAATAATACGACAAAGGTACCTTCAAGAAACGAGCATACTCATTCCTTAAAGGCCGGCAACGCACTTGCGATGCCCCTGGTGTTGCACGTGTCCATGGGCGGCGTTGATCACTTACCATCAGGTGAAACGTCTGCTCGTTTGCCTCCCTATCACATAAAAAAAAATAAAAAAAAAATAGAGTGCGTTTTAGCATTGGTAAAAAAAAAAATCCTACTACTACTACAGCCTTTTTAACGTCCCACTGCTGGGCACGGGCCTCCCCTCAATGCGAGGGGGATTCGGGCCATAGTCCGCCACGCTGGCCCAGTGCGGTTTGGCAGAATTCACACATCTATCGAAAATTTGTCAAGTACCCTCAGACGTGCATGTTTCCTCACGATGTTTTCCTTCATCGTTTCATAGCAAGTGATAATCTCCGATGAATATGAGATTCGCACATGAAACCCAGAGGTGCGAGCCGGGGTTTGAGCCTGCACACTTCGATTGCGAGGCATGCGTTAGACCACTCGGCTACCACTGCTACAAATTACACGCCTTTTTATATGCTTAGGTACGATGCAATGTAAAGTTTCAAGTACTTCAAAATGAATGATTATGGGATTAATCTTATCAATCTTATTACAGACAATTTTATTGCTATCAGTAGATAATTAATTATTTTGTCTCTTATAAGTAGGTAGGTACATAGCATAGCAAGTTAGGTAATAACTGACCTTACAAAAAAAATATCATCTGATGTACAGAAAGCAGTGGTAGCCAAGTGGTCGAACGCACGCCTTGCAATCAAAGTGTGCAGCTTCAAACCCCGGCTCGCACCTCTGGGTTTCATGTGCGAATCTCATTTTCATCCGAGATTATCACTTGCTATGAAACGGTGAAGGAAAACATCGATTATAGAGTTCGTTTTGGTAAACATTTAGCGGCGCGCGGCTTGAAGCTGCTGAGTGGCCAGGATTGTTGTTATCTCATGTACCTGTAGTATACAGCAACTATATGGGCTATATTTCACTGGGACACCATGGCAGCGCAACCAGTCGCCGCTACCAACAAAATGTATACAGCTCTATAGAGAGTAACTCAAATTACTATAGCGCTGTATGGTGTTTCACTCACTCAGCCGCCAGTCCGGCCGCCAGTGACGCTCTCTATCTCTTTTCCTACGTACATACAGCAGTAGTGCCATCTCTTCCGAGGTCCATTTTGATACTGTCCCAGTGTGGGGTGGCGACTCTGGTGTCTGTATTGTGTCTAGTTTGGTAGCTTACGGACACCACGATGCCGCGACTGGTTGCTCGCCATGGTGTCCCGGTGAAATTTAGCCCTATGGGAAAACAACAATGGCGGAGTCAGATAAACCAGAAAAATTTACCGCAACGCGGACTCGAAATGCCATCTCCATTTATCTTTACAGTTTGACCTGGACATGACAGACTTGCCGAAGCTGGTGGAGACTATGGAGTACGCTATAGACTCTGGCTATAGACACATTGATACAGCTCACGTCTACAGAGTGGAACCAGAAGTCGGAAAGGTCATCAATAAGAAGATTAACGAAGGTGTCATTACGAGAGAAGACATCTTTGTAAACACCAAGGTAATTCTCAAAAAGTTCTTCTATTTTTACGAAATAAATGAAATGTAATAGAATAAAATGAGGAATGGCTCCAGTCAAGCAGTTCATAGCAAGAGCAAACTCGATAAACACACATTATAAAATAACAATAAAAAAGTTTTAAAACTTTAACCCGACTACGGAAATACAGGGTTAAATCAACTCCTCCTATTGATGAAATCGGTTAAAATACAGCCTATATTACCTGGGCGATAATATCGAATCGATTGACACCTTGTTCATCAAAATCGGATGAATAGTTTAGACGCTACGTTGGAACATACGTAATTACAAACATACATAGACTACTAAAATCATAATCCTCCCTTTTAGCTTCGCCGTAGTCGGGTAAAAATCTGTGATTAAGATGCCAGATGAATCTGTCAAAGTTCTTGTTTAGAAAGATAAAAAAGCACTTCGCAGGTCACATATTCGTTAAGCATAAGCTAGACAGCTATCCCAGTGTTACAAAGATAGGTAGGAACTGATTGGAATTAAATCCACCACACATTCCCACCACTGTTACTCCTGTAAGCCAGGATCTATAGCGGTAACCAAGGAAGACGCCGAGACCATCGGAAAGTCCCGTGGATAGGTCGTGGCTCAAGGTCATAAAACCCACATAAAGTGATTCTAAAGAAAGTAAAAATTATCGACTACCATCCATTTCCTGGTAATGATACCTATGTCTCTTGGTCTTCGAAGGTCTGGCACCATTTCCACCGGGAGGCTGATGTAGAGGTCTCTGTCCGAGGGTCCTTACGTCGTCTGAACTTGGAGTATGTCAACATGGTGCTGATGCACTGGCCTTTCTCCATCTCTGTAAGTATACTGTCTGTACCTTTGGATTTGAAAGGCATAGCTTATGATGGCTTGGTCTAATGGTTTGAGCGAAAGCCACTCGCCTCATTGGACTAGGTGGTAGCGGGTTCGATTCCCGTCAAAATACGGAAACGGTCTTTTCAGAATTAGCTCTGATCTGGGGGTAACTGGGTCCACTGTGTGATAATTAGGTGTCATTACTTATTCCAGCAAGAAGGGGTGGATGAGAAGATTGACTATCTGGAGACGTGGCGAGGCTTCGAGAACGTTCTGCAGAAGGGTCTGGCTAAGTCCATTGGAGTGTCCAACTTCAACATTCCACAGCTGAAGCGGCTGCTGGCAAATTGCAAAGTGCCACCGGCCTGCAACCAGATCGAGGTATGAGATATTGATGGGTTCTTCATCATCTTATTTTAAACAACATACATCGTATGATCTCAAACTAAGAAAAACTACAACTGCATCGCCGACTAGAATTTCGGCTCACGGCACCGGATGGTTATGGATTCAATTCCCGTCTGCGGAAAATTTCGGCCTATAGCCTTATTGGAATAAGCACTGGTCTGAGTGTAACTGGAATCGCCCCCAGTCCAGACTGGGGGCGTTTCCAGATTGTACAATAGGTACCAGTACCTATAGCACAAGCTTCACTTAGTTTGGGACCATACGATCAGTATGTGTTGTCTGGCGATAATATTACTAACTTATTTTTTTATTTCGTCGATGAGCAAAGATCTTTGCTATAATTCTACACCTAATCAGATTTACTTAAGGTTTAAATTGCAGTTGCCCAATTATATAGCGTTTACTAGTCCTAGTCCCACTATTAATTAGTAGGTACAATGCCTAGGTTCTATCTCAGGAACACGAAAGACTTTCACCAAGACGGGAATCGAACCCGCAACCACCCGATTCATTGACTTCAAAACACACAAGTACCAGGACATAATATAATATAAGAATCTCAACGAAAAGCTATGTACAGCGAATTATGATCTAATGCAACTTATTTAAGGTTCCCTTTTCAATTTTCAGGTGAATCTAAATCTCGGTCAAGACGAGCTTGTCAAGTTCTGCCAAGAGAATAACATACTGGTCGTGGGGTACTCCCCATTCGGTACTATGATCCCGGCCCGAGCACCCGCCGACAGCCCCGAGCCGAAAATCAACAACCCCACACTGGTCGCCATTGCCAAGAAACACGGCAAAACTGTCACTCAGATCACACTTAGATATCTGGTAAGTAACTACTTTTAAACCACAAATAATGTTTAAAATAACAATTGCCTTAAAATTACTAATAATGTCCAACATAACCATCCCTACAAAATGATAATTGATTTCTAATCGCATGAGAATAGCATCGTTTGATTTATTAATGGTACCTAATTTCCAATAATCAATGTGCAACAACATTGTATTCATTGCCCAATTATATTCAAACGTTCCATAAACTGTCCAAAATGAGAAAATCCCAGAGATGCGGGCCCCAGGTTTAGAACTGCACCCCCTACTTTCAAGGCGGGCGTTCTACTAACTGAGCTACAACTATACTTGCCCAGTCACAAAATAATTAAAATGTCGCCAACGCTTACTAAACATGTCGAGTTTGAGTAAACATATAAAAAATAAATAGTATTAACAATTGCTCAGTTTTATATATTCAAAGATCACCATGAATTGCCCGAATACTATTAGCAATATGTGCACTTGAACATTGTCCACGTGCTCAGTTGCCCAATTGCCTCATTTAATTGCCCAATTGTATTTCACAGTTCGAACGCGGCCTCGTGTGCGTACCCAAGACCGTAACGAAAAGCAGAGTCATAGAGAACGCTTCCATCTTTGACTTCTCTCTGGACAAATCCGACCATGTCGCGTTGAAACAATTCGATTATGGCTACAGAACAGTCCGACCAGTTTTCTATCAGCCATTCCAGAACTATCCCTTCGAGAAAGTTGACGAGAAGATGGAGATCCCCGCGTCGATGCTCAAATGGAAAAATGGGGCCAATTTGGACATAGATTAAATAATTATATTAGTTACCAGAGAATTTGCTAATTGATTCATCCGCCATCTTTATCACATTCATCACTCAATTTTATTTACAACTAGCTGTGCCCGCGACTTCGCCCGCGTGGACTTTAGGGAGATTACCCGGAAATATGGGTATTATGTTTTTCCCGCGGAACCCTAATGCTTTTTCTAAAATTAAAGTAGCCTAAGTTACGCCTTGGAACGTCAGCTATCTGTCAGTGAAAGTCCCATTGAAATCGGTTCAGCCGTTTAGAAGTTTACCTCAAACAAACAGACAGACAGACAGACAGACAAAATAATTTAAAATTGCGTTTTCGTTATAGGTATCGTATATACTTTCATACGCATTTGGTAAAAAAGTGTTATTTTGATATTACAAACAGACACTCCAATTTTATTTATTTGTATAGATATAGATGTATAGATGTATATTTAATATTTATTGAATTTGCTCTTGCTATTTGTTAGGGCCAACACTACTGTCCATTGAAAAACTAACTAAACGCAAATTGGATATCGGAAAAAAAACAGTACATCACTATAACAACAAAAAGATGGCGTCCAACTTGAAATGAATAACGTTGCTCAATTTATCCACATTTTTTTTTATATTCCCTTTTCGCATTCAATTATTGTAATCAAATTCTAAAAAGCAAAGGAACTCACCTCTAACGAGCGGAAGATTTTATTTCCCCAACACTGTTAATTACTTGATACTGGCTGAAATACCCGCTAACCGCAGGTGCAGCTACCTATACCTCATCTTATTCCATTTAATTTCATGTAATAAAAAAATATGAATTATTTTAATAAACTTATTAGTAGCAATTTTGTATTTTATATCTTTCACCCTACTAAAAAACTTATCCACTAACTCCCATTCACACGGGCTTGCTATAATAAATACATCATCACGCCTGTATTCACCTGAAGGGGTAGGCAGAGGTGCAGTCCGGTGCACTTTGCCGATGTATTTTGGTCCCAATGTACATAGGTTTCTATGCATTTTCACAGCTGATTTGACAGAAAATTATTGAAATAGATCTTTAGAATAGAAAGACGTGATCACTTTGCTTAAGCAAATTTCCAAAATGACCTTCGGAATTTGTCCTGGTCTAGGTGTAACTGGGATCGCCCCCAGACTACTGTATGGTACCCATAGCACAAGCTTTGCTTGGTTTGGGATCATACGATGAGTAAGTGTTGCCTGGTATTTATTTATATTTATTAGACGTATTTTATTATAAAATTTCACGCAGTACCCCATGAAAGATGTGTGAATTTTTGCCAGACGACAGTGTGGTTGGTCAAATTTGTATTTTGATGTGAATGTGATAGTTTGTAAGGATGGATGGATGGATGGATATTTTTTACTCTTTCACTCCAAAACTACTGAACGGATTTTGATGAAACTTTACAGTATTATTGTTTATACATCAGAATAACGTATAGGATATAATTTATAACGATATTGAACAATCTAAGTCTGTGCGGACGAAGTCGCGGGTAGAAGCTAGTAAACGAATGAACAACTCATTGTTTTTATGGTAAAATATATATATGTAAGTATGCAATAGAAGCAGTGGTAGCTGAGTGGTCGAACGCACGCCTTGCAAATCAAAGTGTGCAGGTTCGAACCCCGGCTCGCACCTCTGGGTTTCATGCGCGAATCTCATTTACATCCGAGATTACCACTTGCTATGAAACGGTGAAGGAAAACATCGTGAAGAAACCTGCACGTTTGAGGGAACTTGACTAGTTCTCGATGTGTGAAGTCTGCCAACCCGCACTGGGCCAGCGTGGTGGACAAAGGCCCGAATCCCCCTCGCATTGAGGGGAGGCCCGTGCCCAGCAGTGGGACGTTAAAAAGGGCTGTAGTTAGTTTTAGTTTATGCAATAAACATACATTCGCAACCAAATAAAAAGCGGGTTTCAGACTACGCTGTACTATTGTGCTATATAGTATAGCAAAGAAGGATGCTATATAGTATAGCATAGCATGGCCTTCACATTACGCGATATTATCGCAAGCATTTATAGTATATAGCAAGCTCAGTTGACGGGACGGCCGGGGGTGAGGGAGGAGGAAAACGGCGGTGCGCGTTATAGCATAGCATGAACTCGGCGCATCGCACCAATTTATAGCGTATAGTAAGCCAATAATATCTAGTACAGTACAGTGTGAACGTGTCCATAACAATGTATGGTGCGCGATATTGTTGTACTATATGCTATTATATTAAAGCGTAGTCTGAAACCCGCTTAACACATGTGTCTCACTCTGAGACCGGTCGGTATAATAATAGTTATGCTGTGACATCAGTCAGTCGTCTCTAGATCTTGTGTGAGTGCGCTCGCGTTTAGCAAACAAAATGTCACAGGTATGTCTACTTTTTTTATATTACAAAACATGTTTAATTACTAATTTAAGGGTAGTAGTGATGTTATTTAAGTTAGTTAAGGGTTGATTTAGTCATAATTTGGGAATAGCAGAATAAGACTGATAGATCATATATAGACGATATCTAAATCTATACTAATATTATACAGAGAATAGATTTGTATTTTTGTATGTAACGAATAAACTTAAAAACTACTGAACCGATTTCAACAATTTTTGATTAATAAATATACCTAGTCTATGTTACTTGGTGATGATGTAGCTTTCTAACGGCCCCAAGGTCGTGAGCGTCTGGGGTGTGGGCCCCGGACGCTCTTAAGTAGACGACGACCCTGAGGAGGACGGCGGTGAGAGGTGGTCTCTCACCGCCGTATGCATTGCGAGGGTACAGGGGGAGCGAACATCTGCTCCCCCCGAGACGAGCTCCTGGGCATTAAAGCTCGGGAGCGAGGCACAGAGGGACACCGTTGCGTTCCGATAGGAGATCCCGGAGTCCCTCTAACGTGTCGAAGACGGCCGCCGAGGAGGTTTTAGTGGGTAAGAATCCCACATATCCCTGTCTTCTCCCACACAGAAGACTGGGAATCTTTGTGAAGATTTCCACCCCGTCAACAAAAAAAAAAAAAGCTTTCTAGCGGCAAAAAAAATTATAATCGGTCCAGTTGTTTTTAAGTTTATTCGTTACATACAAAAACACAAATCTTTCCTCTTTATAATATTAGTAGGTATAGATAATATTAGTAAGTATAGATAAATAGCAGTGGTAGCCGAGTGGTCGAACGCACGTCTTGCAAATCAAAGTGTGCAGGTTGAAACCCCGGCTCGCACCTCTGGGATTTATGTGCGAATCTCATTTTAATCCGAGATTATCACTTGCTATGAAACGGTGAAGGAAAACATCGTGAGGAAACCTGCACGTCTGGGGGAACTTGTCTAGTTCTCGATAGATGTGTGAAGTCTGCCAACCCGCACTGGGCCAGCGTGGTGGACTGTGGCCTGAATCCCCCTCGCATTGAGGGGAGGCCCGTGCCCAGCAGTGGGACGTTAAAAGGGCTGTAGTATAGTAGTAGTATAGATAAAGATTAATAAATTTGTTTGACCGAAGGAACATTATTTTATTTTCATTACTAATCAGTTAATTTAGATGTTATTAAGTTATGTTGATTATGTGATTATACTTATGTTATATTATGTTATGTTGTTTAATTTTAGCTGTATAAATCTATATAGATGGGATTTCCGTATAAATTTAAAACAGTGCTCAAACAAAACTTTATTTTGTTGGGCAATACTAAAACGAACTGTATTAACTTGTAAAAGAAGCACATTTTTCAATGAAATATCAACGAATACGCGAGTGAATATACTCGAGTGACTTTTGCCAGAGATATTCAAACTTTATGCGTATTTTAATAGAGAATAGTATTGAAAAGAAGTCTAGACCTAATAGGGAGTAACTCAGTTTCTTTCCCTAGTTCCAAAAATACTTTTTACCAATTCAAATTACGTTTACGTAATTCGTTCGTAATAAACAAACACGTTATCTCAACAAGTTCAAGGTCTTAGATGAATGATTGGTCCAATGTTTAAATAATAAGTCGGTTTTTAGGGTTCCGTACCCAAAGGGTAAAACGGGAACCCTATTACTGAGACTTCGCTGTCCGTCCGTCCGTCAGTCCGTCTGTCTATCACCAGGCTTTATCTCATGAACCGTGATAGTTAGACAGTTGAAATTTTCACAGATGATGTATTTCTGTTGCCGCTTTAACAACAAATACTAAAAAACAGAATAAAATAAATATTTAAGGGGGTTCCCATACAACAAACGTGATTTTTTTTGTGATAATGGTACGGAACCCTTTGTGCGCGAGTCGGACTCGCACTTGGCTGGTTTTTTTTATGTTATAAATATGTATTTTGCTCACTAAAAACAGACACTTTTTTGTATTTGATGTATTTCTTTATTGCAGGTCAAAATACCGACGATAAAACTGAATGATGGTCATGAGATACCGGCGCTTGGTTACGGGACTTGGTTAGGTCTCAATGATAAGGTAAGACCTAAGATGTGCACAGTGCCGGATTATGGTAACGTGATGCCCTAAGCAATCTTCCCCTGTGGGCCTCCCTATCCTTAAGTGAACTTCAAAGAATTAAGTGAAAAAATAAATTAAATAAAACAAATACAGGCGAATTATGTATTTTTTACAAGCTTTATATTAACTTGCAACGTATGTCCGGGTTGAATCTTGCAACTGAATTTTAAATCAGTTATCTTTAACCGATTGAGCTGAAATTTGGTAAACACGCTTACTTTGGATGACAATGCATGCTTAGCTATGTGACGTCATTCTAATTCCAATATGGTGGATCATCCAAGATGGCAGAATAGTTATTTTTTCTGCAATACCACAGTATGGGTATCAAATGAAAGGGCTTGCTGAGGAGAACACGAAAACTATGGACAATTAAATATTAAGCTTGTTTTTAAAAAGTTTTTTTACCATTAATTTATTATTTTAATTTTCCAGTATGAATTGGAAATAAAAGATCTGCCCAAAATGGTGGAAGCCATGTCGCATGCCATCGATATTGGTTACCGGCATATCGACACTGCTCACCTGTACCGGGTGGAGGCTGAAGTGGGGGGAGTCCTCAAACAGAAAATTAGGGAGGGGATCGTCAAAAGAGAGGAAGTATTCGTCACCACTAAAGTTAGTAAATCATAAGTATTAGGTACATTACATTGCAATTAACTTACAACGTCCTAGCGATTCGGTGAAGGAAAACATCGTGAGGAAACCTGCACGTCTATAGAGAGGCGTGTGAAGTTCACCAACCCGCACTGGACCTGCGTGGTGGACTATAGCCCAAAAATCTCCGTCGTATTGAGGGAGAATGTGCCCGGTATAATGGCAACAGGCTCGCCCCCTATTACATTGGGACCAAAATACATCGGCGAAGTTTGTGCGCACTGCAGTGCACCTGTGCCTACCCCCTCGGGGAATACAGGCGTTATGATTATTATTATTTCAATTACATTTTAAGTATATTTGCTTGGTTTCAGATCATACGATGAGTATATGTCATCTGACAATATATTATTTATTTTCGTATATTTTCCATGTCTCTTATTGAATACATCTTTAAATATAAATATAAAAAAATACATCTGAAAATATAAAAAAATAGTTCCCCACCGGCTGTAACAGGGTCCTAGTTACCAGTGGTTAGGGCTCCATAGAGAGGAACTACCTCACAATGCGCGCCGTCTTCTGAATCTGTCCTTTGATCCAGCTGCCTAACGCGACCCTCTTTAGGTGATAATTCATTATTATGATAATATTGACAGGTCTGGCAGCATTTTCATCGCGAAGCTGATGTGGAAGTCTCCGTGCAAGGGTCCCTCCGACGTCTCAACCTGGACTATGTGGACCTGACCCTGATGCACTGGCCTATGTCCATAGATGTGAGTACATTTTTTTTAAATGGGAATAACTAAGCCCGCCACAAATTCCCACCACTGTTACTCCTGTAAGCTAGACTCGACAGCGGTGTCCATTAAAAACACCAAGGTTTGACCCTCGGCGAGTATATAAGCTAAATTCTCTTGGAACCCGCACGAATTTAATCGAAAAGTGGTGTAGGAGGAGTTACTAAACACATAATAAAGGTTTCTACGATACTGATAATGCTAGTACAATTTTAAAAAATGTGTCCTTCCGTCTGTCTGTTTGTTCTGAGTGAACCCTCAAACGGCTGGACCTATTTTGACGTGATTTACACTGGCAGATCGCTGATGTTATAAGGAGTAACATAAGCTACTTTTGGTTCTAAATTCCACGCTGATCAAGTCTTAGGTAACCGCTTATAATTGCTCTCCTTCCAAAGGTTGGCTGGTAGAGATCACTTTTAGTGATAAGGCCGCCTAATGTAACACTTTCCATTTATATCGTATACGTAGTGTGTATTACTTTAAGTGGTGGAACCAGTGGCGACGCTATTCTTTGAGGCGTCAAACAGGAGCCTTGCATCCATGATTCTAGTATTATTCGATTCGAATCTTGCATTCAGAGCGGCGCCGTTGTGAGATCTCGTAACACCCAAAAAATCTCTAGGGCAGCCCCTGGGTAGTACAATAAAGGGTTATCTAGTTACAAATATGTTTTTACAGCAAGAAGGTGTCGACCAGAAGATAGATTATCTGGAGACGTGGCGAGGCTTTGAGAATATCTTGAAAAAGGGCCTGACCAAGTCAATCGGGGTTTCTAACTTTAATTTGGAACAACTGACGAGGCTCTTGGCTAACTGCAAAGTCCCTCCAGTCTGCAATCAGGTCGAGGTAAGCCATCATCACTCCTGTATTCCTAGAAGGGGTCGCCAGAGATACAACGCAGTGCACGCGCACTTTGCTGATGTATTTAGGACCGAATGGGGGCGAGCCTATTGCTATTATATAGGCGTCGTTCCTCCTAAATACAAACGAGATTTGGGCCATAGTGCACCACGCTGGGAAAGTGTAGTTTAGTGAATGTAAGACGCCTTTCTCAAGACCTGCAGGTTTCCTCACGATGTTTGCATTCACCGTTCAGCAAGTGGATATCATGATGTCGTTGCTGCTCCTAAGAATGTATTACTCACAATCCTTCATATTTATCACTTTGAAAAGAGTAACCATTGAGTTTCTTACCGGCTCTTCTCAGTGGAAGCAGCATTCCGAACCGGTGGTGGAATCTTACTATTTGTAAGCGCTTTTTGGCCTAAACGAATAAAAAAGAGTGATTTTGACTTTGAATCCGAATATCCCAGAGATGCGGATTTTATAATTTTAATGACTTTTTTTTTACGTCGGAAAATCCTTTATGGATACCCTGCCACCTCGAGGGAAGTAGCAGGGTTCTGTGGGAGTCCCGGCAGAAGGCCGTATACCCACTAAAAACCGACGGTGTACCATCTTCCGCTTATATCGGGGCGCCACGGGATCGCTTTGGCATGCACCGCGAAGGCGTTCCTATGACTAGGTTGATCATTGCTTCATATTTTATTGCAGATCAACTTAAACCTGGGGCAAGAGGACTTGGTTTCTTTCTGCCAGTCCAAGAACATAGTAGTCGTGGCCTACTCTCCATTTGGTACTATGATCCCATCCCGAGCGGTGCCTAACAGTCCTGAGCCGAAGTTAAACAATTCAATTCTCGTTAAAATCGCGAAGAAGCACGGACGGACAGTCTCTCAGATCGCCCTTAGATATTTGGTAAGCACACTATATTCTTAAATGGTGTAGGCAGAGGTATACTAATAACTATTGTCGGGCAAGACGGCACAAGTTGTTCGCTGTGCCGCATTGCCGCACGGTCGCTCGTGCGACGTCCCCCATACCGCGCATGCTGACTGCGCTCAACGCCCTTGTGTGCCAAAATCCTGAGCTGGACTTATTTGCTGATGAATGGAAGGTGATAGTGTCAGAAAGTATGAAGATGTGTGAGATGAAAGAGTGAAAGGTCTATCAGTCTTACCTATTGTTTTATCTATTGTGTTACTGTGTCATTAGTGTAAGTGGCAATTGTAGTACCGTTCTAATTGATAAATAAATAAATACCTTCTATTATATCCTACTAATCCTACTTCCTACTAATCCTTCTAATATTATAATTGTGAATGTTTGTGAGGATGGATGGATGGATGTTTGTTACTCTTTCACGCAAAAACTATTGAACGTATTTTGATGAAACTTTGTAGTACCTATTCTTATAACATATAGGCTATACTTTATAACAATTTTAATGCAGCAATGTTTTTTTTCTTCTTTTTTTACAAAATGAACGAAATGCTGTAATCTACCTGCGGTTAGCGGGTATTTCAGCCAGTGTCAAGTAATTAATAGCAAGGGCAAATTCAATAAATACACATTATAAATAAAAATGGATGATGACAGTGATAAAGATGGCGGAGGCTGCAATGTTTTTAATATTACTGTCAGTTTTTGACAGTTAATTCAGTACATAATCTGTAAAAAATTTACAGTTATTATTGAAACCACAATAGGTATTCATAAGGCCCTGATAATTTTCAATAGTTACATAGTCTTAGTTTTTTTTCCTTGTGAATGAAGTAACTATATTGTCCACAGTTCGAACGAGGTATAATTAGTCTACCAAAAACAGTGACGAAGCCTCGAGTAGAAGAAAATGGGTCCATCTTCGAATTTGAACTCGACAAAGATGACATTGCGACAATTCGACAGTTCGACAACGGATACAGAACTGTTAGACCTGTCTTCTGGCAGCCGTATATGAATTATCCATTTGACAAAGTGGATGGGACAGCGGAAATACCGATGGCTTTGCGAAAATGGAAGGACGAGGAGAATTTGAAAATCGATTAATCTTATAATCGATTTAACTTATAATAATCAGTAGACTTACATGACCGTGAAGACATATGTTATACTGAGATCGTAATCGAGAAAATGACGTCTCACCGAGCCATGCCCAGTACAAATACTTCGAAGTGACGTAATTTTCTCGACAAATCTGATAGTTGAAAGAGAAAAAACTCATGTCTACACGGTCATGCTAAGCCTACATGGATGTTATGGAGACACTATGGAAACTATCGTATATATCGGAATAACTTTTGATAGTGGCGGAGTCTAAAAGATACATGTTAAGAGATTTATGTATTGTTTTTGTATTCGTGAGTACGTGGATAACACTTGAAGTTGCTATATATTTTTTTTTTTGTGCTTCATCGTGCGATCAGTCAGCTAGACTATGAGCAGATGTGTTGTGTGGTGTTATGATGGTCAGAGTATGATCCCCAATGGGACATCTCTATACGGTATCAGATGCAGTAATCCAGTTCCAGGATACGCCGCCTCTTTAGTCTTTGGACAAAGTTGCTATAATATATTACTTATATGACTTGTGATACTAAAGTATAAACAAGAAATATACCTTTTCACTGTTATAATTCTTAAAATACCTAATCTGTTAACGAATCTAGCGGATAATCCGAAATAAATTAATATCCGTAACCGTATCCAAAACCAGTATAGTTAATATTATTCCTGTATCCGTATCAGTATCCAGATCCGAAATTCCATATGCATACCATTAATAATATCTAGTAGCTACATAGCTACTGTATTTAGATGTAAGAATGTTAATTTTTGTTTGTTTGTTATTTTGTTTACAAAATATTTACAATGCAAAACAAAATAAGTTAAAACTAATAAGAAAATATATATTTATAAAATATGTAAAAAAATTGGCCCATGCGGAAGCGTACCCAAGACGCTGGCTGCATTCCCTCGCTGAATGGCTAGAGCCACTCGTTGAGCGAGAAAATGGCATGCTCTTGGGTCGCCGGTTGTGTCGACCAACTTTTTGCCTAATATGTTCATTAAATTTTGGGTGCTTGGACCCCATGGACCTAGGGTTTCGACTCCAAAAGGAATGAAAATATATACGGAGCCGATAACCCCGTACTTCCGCCGTTTCAGAGTCTCAGAGTCTTATTTTGTTTGATTTTTTTTCTGTCATAGTTTTATGTACAATAAAGAGTATACTCTATGTAGCCTAATATCGATAAGAGCAGCAGTTCTCAGCATGACCAAAAGTTACATCGATAATCTTTGACTTTTAGTACAGTCTTTTAGTTCAAAGTCAATTATCCGATTGCATTTAATCTAATTTTACAAAATAAATTCACTTATTTTGATCCCAAATTGTGGCTTTTATTCTTCCTATAAATAGGGGCTTACCACCTCTTCAAGTATTATTGTTTTAAGAGTGACTGTCAATTTTTGACAGATTTTGTACTGAGTAGCAGTGGTAGCCGAGTGGTCGAACGCACGCCTTGCATCGAAGTGTGCAGGTTCAAACCCCGGCTCGCACCTCTGGGATTCATGTGCTAATCCCATTTTCATCGAGATTATCACTTGCTATGAAACGATGAAGGAAAACATCGTGAGGAAACCTGCACGTCTGAGGGAACTTGACGAATTTTCGATAGATGTGTGACGTCTGCCAACCCGCACTCGGCCAGCGTGGTGGACTATGGCCCGAATCACCCTCGCATTGAAGGGAGGCCCGTGCCCAGCAGTGGGACGTTAAAAGGGCTGTAGTAGTACTGAAAGTAATATTGAAAACAATGCTGCAGGTAAGGGCTGTTTCCCTTTCACGTTAAGACCGTGTTACACTGGGGCGTCAAGACGCGCGCGTCAATATGTTTGCCAATACCGAAACGAACTCTATATCTGATAACATAAAGATTGAATTTCAGTGGTAAAAGTCAATGTCATTTAAAAATAAACTTTTTCTTTAAGTCAATAGAATCCATTTTGGTATCTGTGGGCACGCAAGTCGAGCACAAAAAAGCGGCCAGAAAAGTCGATCTATTTTATTTAATATAATAATAATAATACATCATCACGCCTGTATTCCCCGAAGGGGTAGGCAGAGGTGCACTGTAGTGCGCCCACACTTCGCCGATGTATTTTTGGTCCCAATGTAATAGGGGGCGAGCCTATTGCCATTATACCGGGCACATTCTCCCTCAATACGAGGGAGATTTTTGGGCTATAGTCCACCACGCTGGCCCAGTGCGGGTTGGTGAACTTCACACGCCTTACTATAGACGTGCAGGTTTCCTCACGATGTTTTCCTTCACCGTCTCATAGCAAGTGGTAATCTCGGATGAAAATGAGATACGCACATAAACCCAGAGGTGCGAGCCGGGGTTTGAACCTGCACACTTTGATTTGCAATTATTTTATTTAAAACATAAAATTTTTTAATATTGACATGGTCACTATAAGAAAGTATATAATGTGAATATTGTACACGCCTGTCATTGGTGTACCTATCAGACCAGTTTTTAGGGTTCCGTACCCAAAGGGTAAAACGGGAACCGTATTACGGAGACTTCGCTGTCCGTCCGTCCGTCGTAAAAACAGAATAAAATAAATATTTAAGGGGGCTCCCATACAACAAACGTGATTTTTTTGCCGTGGTGGCAGGGTAGAGCTGTAGGGGAGTGTGTGGAGGCTCAGCTGCGGGTCCGGATGGGCCGCAGCGGTGTTCAGGTCATGTTAAGGAGGGCCAAAACAGTAGAAGACCAGAGGGTTGGAAACTGTACCCATTAACTTGGGCTCCTTAACATATGAGTGGAGTAGCAAAACAGTGAACGACCGTAGGGTTGGGATCTGTACCCATTATCTTGGGCTCCTTTTAGTGGTACACGAGATTGAACAAGTAAAATCAGTAAAGAGAGTCAGTCGCACAGTTTCCATGGTGATGAATTGGTGACGTTATATTATTATGCTGATTATAGAACCACAGGCGCCGCGACAGTACGAAACCCTTCATGCGCGAGTCTGACTCGCACTTGGCCGGTTTTTTATTTAATATTTTACTTACCCAAGTGTTAATAGGTATACTGTTGGTGTGTCGTTTTTAAAAAAAAAAATAAGATGTTGTTAGGTTAGCTAATTACTTAATAACTTAAGACAGAAGGTCCCTTAAGTAGCGACTTAATAAAGTACCTAACGGACTTGGTATTACGTGGATTTCACAACTTTTTACGGTGGAAGAACTGAGTTGCGCGACTTGTGTTTTTTACAAGTCTTGTTTTTTTATGGCATAGAGCAGGGGTCACCAAATGGCGGACCGCGGTCTGCATCCGGACCGCCGCGGACCTGTTTTGTGCGGACCGCGAGGACACAGCAACTTGCACTACAGACTTACGAAATTTAATAAAAACGTATCCCCCGCATTATCTTTGTTGATGTCAATTCAAAAAGGGTCGGGCGAAGTAACGAGCTAACAAGTGGGAAATATTGAAATAAAACTATTTTACGGATTTTATCGCGTTTATTTACTATTTTATTTTCCCGACGTTTCGGCCGCTTTACAGCAACCATGGTCACGGGGGGACTGAGGTGTTAGACGTCCTGATGTCATAGTTAATAACTGGGTACCCTCATATTTAGTTGTTGTTAGTTGATTGCGAAATACCTTTGTAATCCGTTATTACATTTGTTGATTTTTTTTTCTATAAAATGTTGTGCGGACCGCGATGTTCATTTCATTTCTTAAAACGGACCATGAGCAAAACTAATTGGTGACCCCTGGCATAGAGTATAGACGTTAGATTATTATTGAGCTAATGACCGCAACACGACGGATATCAATTAAATCCTGTATAACAACTCGTCAAATGATAATCTTTAAATAGATTCATTTACACAAAAACATTCTTTGTAAGCTAGGAGTGAGTTAATAAAAAAAATTACTAGTCATTAATAGTCGAAGAGGCGTGAGACGTGAAAATTAATACAAAATAAACTATTCCAATTTGCATCATCTGAGGCGGGCATACCTTGACTGTTTTTGAAGATGTAGGTACTACATACACTCACGCCTGTATCCCATGGGGGTAGGCAGAGACTACCGTTTGCCATATGCTACGATCCTGACACACCTCTTTCGCTTCATCCACAGTCATACATCTTTTCATGCACTTCTGAAGTTCTGACCTCTTGATTTTTCTAGAAGAGACCGTTAATCTGTTCGTGAAAAGTCCTTCTCGGGCGCCCTCTTTCTATAAAATGTTCTATCACCTTATAACTATCGCCAGACAACACATACTCATCATAATAATCCCAAATGCAACGCCTGTTCTATGGCTACCATACAATGGACTGGGGACGATCCCAGTTACACCCAGAATACAAATAAAATCTGAAAAATCATAATTCGATGACCTCCTAGACTATTTGCTACACTTAAGTCATGTTTACCTTGGTATTCAAGTTAAATGGTCATGGTATAACTCGATCACATATTTTACAATCCATAATATAAATAGCAGTAGTGGTAGCTGAGTAGTCAAACGCACGCCTTGCAATCAAAGTGATGAAAATTCAAACCCCGGCTCGCACCTTTAAGTTTCATATGCGAATCTCATTTTCATCCGAGATTATCACTTGCTATCAAACGGTGAAGAAAACATCGTGAGGACACCTGCACGGAGGGAACTTGAATAGTTATCGATAGATTTGTGAAGTCTGCCAACCCGCACTGGGCCAGCGTGGTGGACTATGGCCTGAATCCCCTTCGCAATGAAGGGATCCCCGTGCACAGCAGTGTCGAAACATACGGGTTGAATTGAGAACCTCGTCCTCTTTGAAGTCGGTTTAAAAGAAGAAGCAATAAGTATACTTTTAAATAGCACGTTATTTCATTCGACATTTACATCATAACTTAGCGCTCAAACTTATGTACCCGATTAATACCAACCAACTATTCGTAAAAAGAGAATGTATGGTCCACTTCTCTTATTACAATGACGTTAAAGAACAAAGTCGATTGACAAGTTATACAAAGACTGTTGCGTTCGCCTATTGAATCTAAACTCGTTATATCGAGTTTATCTATAGAGGTAGAATGACGCCTATTTGGTGTTTGTTTATGTTCCTTGCTGTATCTGTGGTAAGTTAATTAGAATACATTTTAAAATAGAATTCGTTTTTTTTTTTTTTAATATATATTGTATAGATTCATCCGCCATCTTTATCACTGTCATTATCCATTTTTATTTATAATGTGTATTTATTGAATTTGTCCTTGCTATTAATTACTTGACATTGGCGAAATACCCGCGCTAGTCGCAGGTGAAGCCATTCCTCATCTTATTCCATTAAATTTCAACATTTCACTCATTTTGTAAAAAAGTAAAATCGAATTCATCCGTCATCTTTATCACTCTCATCACCCATTTTTTTAGGATTCCGTACCTAATAAGCAGGACATAAATACCGTATAGATTTTTGATTCGCATGAAAATGTACTAAATACGCAACATAAAGCAGCTCCCGACACGATCACCGCCCTCCTCGACCCGGGCGTTGAGAGGGCCACCAACACACCTACACCAGCCTCAAACAGACACCGATCTCGCCGGCGAGGTCGAGGAACCCCCTCTTCCGCTCGTAGGTGCATCTTTGCACCTAGGAGCGCAGGCACTACCTCTCCCCTCACGGTAACTGCCCAAGCCGAGGTCGTGCCCTCTGGGGCGCCCTTGAGCTAGTTGCCACCCCTTTCCGCCCTAAAGGCCTTGGTTGGAGTGCACTCTGCGCTCGCCACTCCTCCGGTAAAGCTGTAAAGGCCACCTCACGGCCAACAGTGTAAGTCCTTCAAAAAAAAAGGAAAACCAACATAAAGCAATGTATCTCTTGATTGCGTCAACTTAGAAGTTTGAATTTTTTACAGCTCCAAGAGACTGCAGACTTAAGTCTCTGTTATAAATTTCAACTTGATACCTCCACCCGTTCCTGAGAAAAAGGGTACAGACAGACGGACAACAAAGGGATCCTATAAAGATTTCTTTTTTAGGGTTCCGTACCCAAAGGTTAAAACGGGACCCTATTACTAATACTCCGCTGTCGGTCCGTCTGTTCGTCTGTCACCAGGCTGTATCTCATGAACCGTGATAGTTAGACAGTTGTTTCACAGATTATGTGTTTCTGTTGCCGCTATAACAACAAATACTAAAAAACAGAATAAAATAAATATTTAAGGGGGCTCCCATACAACAATCGTTTTTTTAGGTCGATAATGATAACGGCAACAGGTAGACACTTGACATATTCACAGAATATTGAGTTATGTTATTCACTCTAGAAAAAAATAATTAAAATAAAATTCATATTTAAGGGGGCTCCCATACAACAGATATGATGTTTTTTGCCATCTATACATATACATACATACATACATACATACATACATACATACATACATACATACATACATACATACATACATACATACATACATACCATACATACCAAATAAATAAAATTGGAGTGTCTGTTTGTAATATCAAAATAACACTTTTTTACCAAATGCGTATGAAAGTATATACGATACCTATAACGAAAACGCAATTTTAAATTTTTTTGTCTGTCTGTCTGTTTGTTTGAGGTAAACTTCTAAACGGCTGAACCGATTTCCATGGGACTTTCACTGACAGATATCTGACGTTCCAAGGCGTAACTTAGGCTACTTTAATTTTAGAAAAAGCATTAGGGTTCCGCGGGAAAAACATAATACCCATATTTCCGGGTAATCTCCACGCGGGCGAAGTCGCGGGCACAGCTAGTTTTTATATATAATGGTACGAAACCCTTCGTGCGCGAGTCCGATTCGCACTTGGCCGGTTTTTTATATATTTTTCATGCGCTTACGTCTTCATGTGGTATGTCGTATTTATGTAATGGCGGCCGGAACTCGCTAGTGTTGTCACACGGTCCCGACTAGTGATGTCCTAAGTTATTGGATGTTTTTCAGTATTGTGATGAGAAAGATGGCAGCAAGGCGTATCGCCTGCCATTGAATGATGGCAACTACATTCCTGCCATAGGACTTGGCACATTCCTCGGATTTGACGAGGTAGGTACCCCACGTAAGATTATTTAATACTAGCGGCCCGTCCCGGCTTCGGACGGGTGGACATTTTATCAATATTTTGGGATAAATAAATAAAGCCAATGTTACTCGGCAATAATGTAGCTTTCTACCGGCAAAATGATTATTGAAATCGTTCCAGTAGTTTTAAGTTTATTCGTTACATAGGTACCGACAAAATACAAATCTATCCTCTTTATAATATTAGTATAGATATGTTATTCTGAATCTGAATATTATAAAGCTGAAGAGTTTGTTTCGTTGAACGCGAATTTAAGATTTCATACTTTTCCTTTCATTTAATTTACCAAGTTTGTTAGAGAGATTTCATCCTTATAATTGACCCTAACGATCGATCCAATAAAAGTACAGGGTCTAATTTTTATACATTTTAGAAGGTTCGATTCCCGGGTGTGGCAAGCGAATTTTCGAAAATATTTGAATGCAGTTTTCTTTCTTTACAAAAATAAAGGAATGTTTTCTTTGAGTACTATTTTCTATCTACAGTATAAAGAGTACTTTCCCTTTAGGTGGCATTACAAAATTCCACCCTGTATATCATCACGCTCTACGACCCAGAGAGGGGAGCGGAGTGGGAATAAAAAATATGGCAAAAAAAAACCCTTTCAGAGCTTCCGTTGCGTGCGGTGCGTAAACAGTAAAGTAACGTCAAAATTATGTATGATGAAATTGATACCCTTTAAAAGATCTAAAAAAGAAGTCCGCGACAACATTTTTATCTGCGGACGTGTTTTTATAAACATGATATTCAAATCCTTATCCAAATAAATACATTATTCATCATTAGTATTTCATTTTGAAACAAATTGCCCTTGACATCATTTGATTTTAACGAATATCTTAGGAGATATCATAATTTTTAAGAAGTACCACGCTTGGCCAATCTTCCTAAATAAACGGACTATTCACACAAAAATATTTTTTCCGCGAGATTACGAAGATTACCGCTTTCAACCAAACAAATAAACAAACAAACTCTTCAGCTTTATATATATAATATTAGTATAGATTGACATTTTTATATTGACGTTTTGGTATTTGCAATAATTTTAACGCCCCGTCTTAAACCCGTTTTCATCGGACAGTCGGCTTTACCGTGTGAATGAAGCATACCTTAATAAGGGGCCGTTCAAGTATTACGTAAGCACTATGGGTGGGGGGGGTCTTTGTTTTGCTTATTTTGGATGACATGGGGGGTAAGGGAGTCTAGATGATGATTACGTCATCGGTAGTTATTTACTTTTTTACACGAATGGCAACCCTCACATTGTCTATGCTTGAAAACGAAACGCATTTTCTGGGATAAAATTATAATTTTTACAATAAAATTATAATATTAAAAAAATACATTTTTAATTGAAAAATGTTTACGTAAGCATGGGGGGAGGGGGTAAGAGCTTTGCTTACTTTTGCTGACAAAGGGGGTGGGAGGGTAAATAATTGTAATAAATCTGCTTACGTAATACTTGAACGGCCCCTAATATTTATTTCAGAATGGTGTGAAGGTAGTTAAGCCTCACGATGTGGAGTATCCTGTGACCTGGGCCTTAGAGGCTGGATACAGGTAAGTACACATAGTGATTCAAATCATTGTATATGTAGCGACATCTATCTAGCCACATACGAACTAAAACTGACGTATCCTACATCGCGATATTAAAGTTATCCGAACGATTGAACATATATAGAAGAACCCGACAACAACCGTGGGGCAGTAGCCCACCAGACACAATACCCGTCTGGTCGGAGGATCCTCCCTTTTCAATGGTGGATGAGAAACTTTACACAGTTCCTGTTCCTTGTCCTCACACTACCCAAATATATTTCGGTCCCAATGTAATAGGGGGCGAGCCTATTGCCATTATACCGGGCACAATCTCCCCCAATACGAGGGAGATTTGGATAATCCACCACGCTGGCTCACTGAGGGTTAATAAACTTCACAAGCCTTTCTATAGACGTGCAGGTTTTCTCTCGATGTTTTCCTTCACCGTTTCAAAGCAAGTGGTAATCTCGTTTCAAAGTGAGATTCGCACATAAACCCAGAGGTGCGAGACACGGTTTGAAACTGCACACTTTGATTGCAAGGCATACGTTCGACCACTCTTCTACCATTGCTCCTAGATTATAGATTTTGTAGAGTTATAATGATTATTTCAGGTTGTTAGACACAGCAGCCATTTATAAGAATGAAGACCAGGTCGGTCTGGGTGTGCGAGCATCGACGGTGTCTAGAGACAACGTCTTTGTAGTAACTAAGGTAAGAGCATTCTAAGATCAACCATGCAAAAGAGTAACCATGGAGTATATAGAAATACATCGAAGGCGATGTATTTCAACAACCTATTCGGAATGCGTTTCTTAGGGAGAAGAATGGGTAAGAACCTGTCATCTTTATGATAGGCTATTTTACTTAAGCGACATTTTTAGGGTTCCGTACCCAAAGGGTATAACGGGAACCCTATTACTAAGACTTCGCTGTCCGTCCGTCCGTCCGTCCATTCGTCTGTCACCAGGCTGTATCTCATGAACCGCGATAGTTAGAGAGTCGAAATTTTCACAGATGATGTATTTCTGTTGCCGCTATAACAACAAATACTAAAAAACAGAATCAAATAAATATTTAAGAGGACTCCCATACAACAAACGTGTTTTTTTTGCCGTTTTTATAGATAATGGTACGGAACCCGTCGTGCGCGAGTCCGACTCGCACTTGGCCGGTTTTATAACTTTACAGGAGAGCATACTCATCCGACGCAGAAAAATTTGCTGACTCCAAATATGTAATATCGCCCAAAAGTGTCGCTTAGGTTAAATAGCCTTTCATCCCTCGCTATTATTATTTTTAGTTATTGAAGATTCAGAAGTGCCTGGTATTGGTTTATATGAATAAAATTAATACAATAGTAGAGAAAGGGACCCACCACTCACCCTCGGAATTGTTTAGAATCCCAAATTATAAATCAAATAAATTTGATCGATAATAGAGGAAACCAACAAGACCGGACTCCCTGTCAGTCAAGAGTCAGTATGACATAAGTCATGGGCCTATGAGCAATCCTCCGCAGAACAATCGAATCTAAAAAAATAATTCGACACGTGTTTCGTCTCTCAACGAGGCATCCTCAGGACGGTTGGGCTGCGACTGAGCCTGAATCTGACTGTGAATAAAACCCCGGGCTGATGGTAGCTACAATATATTTGCCAATACCAAAACAAACTCTAAACACATATTAATAAAGATTAAATTCCTGTGATAAAGACATGCGACCACGATGAAAAATTCCCTCGCGCTGTCAGTGCCATTCTATTGGAGAATGAGCGTTTTCTATAAGTTAATAGAGTTCGTTTTGGTCTCGGCAAATATTTGCTCACACGCCTATAATTGCCTATGACTGTATAGATGACTGTATATTAGAGATGAAACGGATATCCGGTAAATATCCGGTATCCGGACTTGTTTTCACTATCCGGCCGGATACCGGATTTACTATCCAGTATCCGGCCGGATACTGGTAACTCCTCCGTCCTCACGCCCTCACGCGCCTGTAATTGCCCATGACTTTATAGATGACTATATTACAGATGAAACGGATAGTAAGCGATCATAATGATTGTAGTAGGTTACAACAGGATATAGATGCAATAGTGGAGTGGAGTAAAATAAACCGCCTACATTTTAATACAACCAAATGTAAGGTCATTTCCTTTTCACGCGTACGTACACCGATTCATTATGATTATAACCTATCTGGTTCTCAGTTGATTCGCGTTGATCATATACGTGATCTAGGACTTTTATTAGATACGCAATTAAATTTCAGACAGCATATTTTAAGTGCATGTGAAAGTGCAAATAAAATGCTAGGCTTCGTAATGAGAGTTGCATCTACGTTTAGAGGGATCAACGCGGCACTTACATTGTATAAAGCATATGTTCGTAGCCGACTTGAGTATAATGCCATAGTTTGGGACCCACATGAATCCAAGTACGCCGTACTCATTGAACGTATACAAAAGAAATTTGCTAGATTCGTTTATAAAAAGAAGTACCATTACTACCCATATCTGTATCCTTCTATATTTGTCACGGGAATGATTGGTTTGGATACCCTAGAGCTTAGGCGCAAATTGCTTCTCCTATTTCACTACTACTGCCTCATGAATAATAAAGTGGATAATCCCACCACACTGAGGCGTGTTGGTTTGGCGGGAGTTCCGCGGCGGTTTCTGGTCGGGGGCGAGGGCGAGGGTGTCGATGGCCCGCGCCGACGGAGGAAACTGTTCGCGGAACTCCCGGGAGTGCGCACGCGACGAGCTGCCGCGGCACCCACGGCCAGAGCGATCACGCTGCTCAACTCGATGCTCACTCAGCACATTAATATTGATATTTTTAATGATAAGCCACATAGTGTGCACAAATGTATTTATATTTTTTTGAGTAATTTTTAATTTAGTTTTATTGGTTTGTATATACATATAAGGAATATTATTTTTGTTACCTCTTTTGTTTTTATATTAAAAGCAATACTAAAATGTTAGTGTGTAAGGTTTCGAACTGTAAGCTACATTGAAATTTAATAAATAAATAAATAAATAAATAAATCCGGTAACTATCCGGTATCCGGCCTATCCGGCCCGGTTTTCACTATCCGGCCGGATAAAGGATAGTAATCCAGTATCCATACCAAATTTTCGGCATGTTCGTATACCAGACCAGCTTCTGAAATTATCCTTACGCTGTAAACGCTACTGCCAGGTGCTGAAAAATAAATTCTAGCAAACCTTGACAACTGCGGGTACTGATGCAAATTAATTGACCACCATATGGGTCGTGATTGTGATCGATTCGAGATGGCTTTAAGAAGTGCCATGTAAGGCGATAAAGGGCCGAATATCCGGCGCTCCGGCCCTGGTCAAACCACTATCCGGTTCATCTCTACTGTATATTATAGCTAAAACACTTGTTCAGACACGTAATGACCATTTTTGCATGACAAAACAAAAAATAAGCTGTACATAATAATAATATCATCACTCCTGTATTCCCCGAAGAGATACGCAGAGGTGCACTGCAGTGCGCCGACACTTCAACGTTGTATTTCGGTCCTCATGTACTTAATAGGGGGCAAGCCTTTTTTTAAACGTCGGAAAATCCTTTATGGATACCCTGCCACCTCGGGGGAAGTAACTGGGTTATGTAGGAGTCCCGGCAGAAGGTTGTATACCCACTAAAAACCGACGGTGTACCATCTTCCGCTTATATCGGGGAGCCACGGGATCGCTTTCGCATGCATCGCGACAAATAGGGGGCGAGCCTATTGCCATTATACCGGGCACAATCTCCCTCAATACGAGGGAGATTTTTGGGCCATAGACCACCACACTGGCTCAGTGCGGGTTGGTGAACTTCACACGCCTTTCTATAAACGTGCAGGTTTCCTCACGATGTTTTCCTTCGCCGTTTCATAGCAAATGATAATCTCGGATGAAAATGAGATTCGCACATGAAACCCAGGGTGCGAGCCGGGGTGAACCTGCGCACTTTGATTGGAAAGCGTGCGTTCGACCACTCGGCTACCACTGCTTATATTTTTAATAGGAATCAAAAGGAATTTAATACGCAGGGAATAATATCCTGTATAGTTAAATAAACTTGTTTTATTTCCAGCTGCCTTCAAATGAGCAAAGAGACGTGGTTGGATCATTAAAGAGGTCTTTAGCAAGATTGAACATGTCATATGTTGATTTATATTTGATTCACACACCTATATCCGATAAGGTAAGGTCTATTTTGGTGTAGCAAAAGGTGGAATATTGCGAGAATTCTCTATTTAACCAACTCTACAAAGAAATTTATTTCAAGAACGTTCGAGAATGTTCCTTACGAGTCGTTTCGGCATACGCGCGTATAAGAGCCATATTCCGTGGTGTACGCTCTTACCGGTGGTGGGTAGTGTGAGCAGCAATAAGGAAACTGACGTAATTCACGATAATTTTCAGATTGTTATCAATTTAATTAATTAATCGTCCTAATTAGTTTGATTATAGATACATTTATACGATAGCGGGTTCTATTGTGTTAAAACGATAACGAACTATCCACTAGCGTTCTTTCTGTTTTTACGCAATTATGATGTTTAATGGATGAGGAATGGCTCCACCTGCGTTTAGCGGGTATTTCAGCCAGTGTCAAGTAATTAATAGGAAGGGCAAATTCAATAAATATGAATAAAATTAAAATGGGTGGTGACAGTGATAAAGACGGCGGATGAATCCACTAGCGTTCATTCTCTCAAATACACTTACGTTTATATTGAACAACAAAGGTTAGGCGATTGTTGGTTTTGTTTTTCCCCCGCGCACACATCATCAACTCGTCGCCGCCGTCACGTGTTGATTGATCCTCCCGACACGATCACCGCCCTCCTCGACCCGGGCGTCGAGAGGGATAGCGTTATTTTTATTTATTTTTCAGCCAGATTTCAGTGGGTATGACATCATAGATTACCTGGACACTTGGCGAGGTATGGAGGAGGCCAAGAAACTTGGCTTGGCCAAGTCTATAGGAGTCTCCAACTTTAATACCAGCCAAATTGAGAGAATCTTGGCCAATTGTGAGATCAAACCAGCAGTATTGCAAGTTGAGGTATATATGCTTAAAAGGCGATTTGACTCAAGCGCCATTTTGGTAACTTTGCATGAAACCCAGCTCAAAAGACGCAAAAAAATTCGCTGATTCCAAAGAACAGGGTGTTTCAGAAGACCGAAATAATAGTTTGACGTTTGCATCAGTATCGGGTATACAAACTGATTGGTATAAAAAAATTATCGAAATTCGATCAAGATTTTAACTTTTTTTCGTCAATTTTCAGGTCAATTTGAACTAAATTAAATAGTTTTTACAAAGATTACTGTTTTTCAGGTGAATTTGAATCTAGCACAGGAGAAAGTGGTCGATTTTTGCAAGAAGCATGATATAGTTGTCATGGCATATACGCCCTTCGGATCAATGTTCGAGCCGAGAGTCGAACCTGCTCCGGTCCCACGCCCAGACGACCCTACCTTAGTGGAAATAGCCAAAAAATACAAGAAGGCTACCCCTCAAATTGCCTTGAGATATTTGGTAATGTAGCATCACGCCTATATTCGCCGAAAGGGTAGGCAGAGGTGCACTGAAAATGTAATTGGGGACGAGCCTATTGCCATTATACCGGACGCATTCCACCTCAATACGAGGGACATTCGGGCCGTGTATTTTTTTGTTTGAAAAATTTTCTTTTTAAGGTCTTGAATGACGTGCTAATACTTGCATTTTTTCCACGAATGTCGCGACGCCGTGTAGTGAGCGTCGCGACGCCTTATATTGAGCGTCGCGACGCTGTACAGTGAGCGTCGCGACGCCGTGTAGTGAGCGTCGCGACGGCTTATGGTGAACGTCGTGCCGCCTTATAGTGAGCGTTGCGACGCCTTAAGGTGAACGTCGTGCCGCCTTATAGTGAGCGTCGCGACGCCGTACAGTGAGCGTCGCGACGGCTTATGGTGAACGTCGTGACGCCTTAAAGTGAGCGTGCACTAAAAGCTAGAAAGAACCTGATAATTTATTACATGGAGTCGGTGCTAATTTAAGTTGCGTTATGATAGATAGGCACCTAAGTTAAGATAGATAGGTTTTTGAAGTATGTTTTTTTATGTGAAACATCTAATAGCGCGCTTGGCGAGTGAGATGCCGCGATAGCGTGATGCGAAAACTTCGAGTAGCTCCGTGGATCCTCGGTTCTTTCCGCCGCTTAGACTCCGCCCACCGGCTGACTACGCTCGCTCGTCGCTACGACGCTTCTCTCTGTCTACTCTAAATAACATAATGTTCCACATCTGCCAGGCGTCCAGGGACTGCTACTGTTTTTTTTGTAATTATAGATAGGTTCAGAAAGTGGTACTCATTTTTGAAAATGACATTCGCACATGAAGTCTGAAAATCTTAGAGGTGAAAATGGCCAATAAGTATTGTTTAACGTTTCAGGTTCAAAGGGGTGTTGTACCAATTCCAAAATCTCTCAACAAGAACAGAATCGAAGAGAACATCAATATATTTGACTTCGAATTGACTCCTGATGAAATGGACACATTGAGTAAGATTATCATTGTAAATTTTCCCTTACCTCGCATCTTTAAAAGTATACAGGGTGTTTCAGAAGTCCGAAATAATACTTTGACGTTTGCATCGGTATCTGGTATACAACTGAATGGTATAAAAATTTGATCGAAATTCGATCATGTTTTTCCAACTTTTTTTTCGTCGGCAATTTCTATAACTCGTAATATCTCGAATCCTATGTAAAATTTTCATGTTCTGTTTTATGAATATTGGTAGTCGCCCCTCATACGTGTAGGTTAAAAGGTTTAAAATTCAAAGTCAGCATGTGCGCCAAGACTAGACGTAAGGCACGGAATATCTTGATATTGTCTCTCTCTCTCGTATGAAATAAGACAGAGAGCGAGCGAGCAAATCCGTGACAAAGGTATTGTCTGGAAATGCGTGCTAACACCACAGACTGGCCTGTCTGTCGCTGTCTCCCCCGCCGCCCCATCGCATATTCACGATTGCAATGTCACGCAATAGTGCAAGAATACTGACTATCTGCTAGAAAAAGTCTAGTCAAAATCTATCCAGCTGTTTGGGAGTTTTATAAACAGACAGACAAAAAAAATGCGTTTTCGTTATAGTTACCGTATATACTTTCTGCTTTTAGTAAAAAGTTGTTATTTTGTGATAACAAACAGACACGTAATTTATTTATTTGTATAGATTAAAGATTTATAATATTTTTTATAATAATATTTTTTTAGTAGCAGTGGTAGCCGAGTGGTCGAACGCACGCCTTCGAATCGAAGTATGCAGGTTCAAACCCCGGCTCGCACCTCTGGGATTTATGTGCGAATCTCATTTACATCCGAGATTATCACTTGCTATGAAACGGTGTAGGAAAACATCGTGAGGAAACTTGCACGTCTGAGGGAACTTGACTAGTTTTCGATAGATGTGTGAAGTCTGCCAACCCGCACTGGGCCAGCGTGGTGAACTATGGTCTGAATCCCCCTCGCATTGAGGAGAAGCCCGTGCCCAGCAGTGGGACGTTAAAAGGGCTGTAGTAGTAGTAATATTTTTTTTTAACAGGTAAATTCAATACAGACTTCCGAACGGTTGATATGAGCTTCTGGCAGGACCATCCGTATTATCCCTACGAGAAGAAAGATGTCCCTGTCGCAAGCCCTTTCAAGCCTCAACAGAAGGAGAATAAGAAAGATTGAGAAGAAGATAATGGCTGAGAAGGGAATAACAATTGAGGAGTGACCGTTCGAAGAGCGATATTGCCACATTCCATAGTTTTTTTTGTGTATTTCTTTCATAATCTGTAGTCTGGGTTCGTTTACATTATCTATGCTTTTCAGACTGCGTCAGAAATCTTTGTTTCCAATAAAAAAATAAAATTATATATGATTGTTTTGTTCATAGAGAGTTATTTAAAATACATTCAGATTATATGAATCATAATAGCAGTGGTAGCCGAGTGGTCGAACGCACGCCTTGCAATCGAAGTGTGCAAGTTCAAACCACGGCTCGCACCTCTGGGATTTATGTGCGAATCTCATTTTCATCCGATATTATCACTTGCTATGAAACGGTGAAGGAAAACATCGTGAGGAAACCTGCACGTCTGAGGGAACATAACTAGTTTTCGATAGATGTGTGAAGTCAGCCAACCCGCACTAGGCCAGCGTGGTGGACTATGGCCTGAATCCCCCTCGCATTGAGGAGAGGCCCGTGCCCAGCAGTGGGACGTTAAAAGGGCCGTAGTAGTAGTAACCTTTCGTCAATATTTAGCTGAAAAAAAGAATTGAGATAATTTAATGACAGCTCTACCATCTTAATACCATAGAGTACCTAGAGTACCCATAGAGAGTACACAACTCCACTCTTCTTATATTGTTGTTATCTCATGCTTGCGCCGCCGCCAGGTGGCGCCAATAACTTCCGGGCTGCGGCCATTACCAATTACGAGCGCTGACGAACGAACGCCTAACCAAACTTTTTGTACTTTTATTTTATTATTTTTATATTACAAACGAATACGAAGAAAAGCAGTTGATTTATTATTTAAAATATAATTGCCGTAAACAGTAGTATACTAACCAGTAGTAACTATATGGGAAAACAACATTGGTGGAGTCAGATAAACCAGATTTACCGCAACGCGCGCTCGAAATGCCATCTCCCTTATATCTCCATGCTTAATACTCTTAAAATACTTCAATTAATTATTACAGATTATAAAATTTCAACAGAAAAACGAAAAATAAAAGCTGGTTAAATATTTTATTTCCAGTTATGACAACCGTATTATAAAAATATAACTTTATTATTAACATGTAGGTTTAACAAACAATCAACAAGATCTTAATATCCAATACACGTCTAAAAACACTTGCAGAGTTGCGTAATTGAACAGTTGCGGGGTTACATAGTTGCGGAATTGCAGAGTTGCCGAATTGCAGAGTTGCGGGATTACATAGTTGCGGAATTGCAGTGTTGTGGAATTGCATATTTACATAGATGCAGCAATTCTGCAACTCACATAACAAACATCAACAATATCTTAATAACCAATACACAGTTACGGAATTGCCGAGTTGCACAGTTGAAGAGTTGTAGAGTTGCGGAATTGCAGAGTTGCGGGATTGCCAATTTGTCAGTAAATTCGGTTATTCGTTCGACAACATGAATTCGCCTTGGAGTTCGTCTTCTGGGATGACCGCGCACCTAACGTTGGCTTCGAAGTCGCACTGCTGGCTCAAGTCATTGAAGAACAGACCGTCCGAGCAGTAAGCTACTTGCGGGACGCCCGCCACGCACTTCCAGTACCTTTGGCAGTCACCCCTGGGACAAAAAAAAGCATACATCAGTACTATTTTAATAATAGCAGTGGTAGCCGATTGGTTCGAACGTCTGGGTTTTAAACATTTTCATATGTTTATCGATTGCAAAGTAACGGTGAAGGAAAACATCGTGAGGAACCATGCACGTCTATAGAAAGGCGAGTGAAGTTCACCAACCCGCATTGGGCTAGCGTGGTGGACTATGTCCCAAATCTTCCTCGTATCAAGGGGCATGTGCCTGATATAATGGCAATAAGCTCGCCTCGCTAACCAACATTGGGACTGAGAATGCAACGGCGATGATGTGTGGCACAGCCGCGAGGCTTTTCTGCCGGCTCCTTTGGGAAAATTAGTCGTGTTGATGTTATACTTACTTGTAAGGCACTTGTCTGGCGGCGGCGTCAGCCCTATTGCAGTTTATAATACTATTGAACTTAGCCAGGAGGGGGGAGATGGGTCTCACGCTCGCAATAGTGTCTGCAAAATAATAATATTATTTTGTAGAAATATCGCAAGACAACATACTCATCGTATGATCCCAAACTAAGCAGAGCACTGAGTATGTTGGTTTTGTCTCTTTCCCACGTATAAAATTGGACAGAGAGCGAGCTAGCTAATTGGTAAAGTCCGTCTTGATACGCTAACTCCACTGGAGCCTTTCAAAGCGAGGGGCCGTGAGTTCGCCTTTTTAAAGGTCTATGGTATTTAGTTTTTATTGTATTGAAGATATTGAGGTCGTTGTATTCAAAAGGATTATTACAAAATCTCGGATTATTTGGATGATAAATCAGTTTGGGATTGTACAGCTCAAGTTGAGAACAAAAATCAAAATATTGCCCGTCATGCCAAAGCGTAGCGTGAGTTGCCTTACTAACGTAATATTATTTTATCATTATTATAAAAAGCAGCTCTAAAGCAACACACTGGAGCTATTATGTACCTGTGTATTTAAAGTAAGTTTTGGGGATTTATTAAAATGATCAGCCCACTGAGTTTCTTGCCGGATCTTCTCAGTTGAGGTCGCGTTTCGATCCGGTAGTAGTGTAGAAGAAAAAATATGTAAACTTGACAATTTGTTATTGCCTCCATAGCGCTATACAAAATGAATGATTTGACTTTGTTAAGGTCGTGGACTCACCAACGGGATGGTTCTCAAGTTCATCCGTGAACAAGCCAATCATTCCATCGGCGGTGTCGTCTCCGGAACCCTCTTCTTCATCTTTAGGGTTCCTCAGAACACATTTCGCGGCAGCATCCCAATTGCATGTCTGTTAAAAATAACATTAATAAGTATTTCTAGATATTTAGCCCCAAATTAAGTTAAAACTTTAAACACAAAAGACTTATTATGACAACTTCCAATGGATAATCGATATATTTAAAAAAAAGCGGCCAAGTGCGCGTCGGACTCGCGAACGAAGGCTTCCGTACCATTATCTATAAAAACGGCAAAACAATCACGTTTTTTGTAAGGGAGCCCCCTTAAATATTCATTTTATTCTGTTTTTTAGTATTCGTTGATATAGCGGCAACAGAAATACATCATCATCTGTGAAAATTTCAACTCTCTAAATATCACGGTTCATATGATACAGCCTGGTGACAGACAGACGGACGGACGGACGGACAGCAAAGTCTTAGTAATACGGTTCCCGTTTTACCCTTTGGGTACGGAACCCTAAATAAACATGTCACAGCAGTATTAAAACACTTGTGCTAAGTTGATCTCACCTGCAGTTCAAAATCGAAGATTAGACCTCCAGGGCAGCTGAACTCCACCTCGTCGCCGTGAGCGCACATAAAGAACTTGGTGCAGTCTGTGAAGTGGGGTAGAAGCAGGAAGATCTGAAATACAGAAGAAAAATATTAAGAAGATATAAGGACAATAAGAGGACATCGTAGTATCAGCTTGTGGCGACCCCTACAATTACGCCACTAAACAGAACTACTACAATACGCCAATAGATGGCGTTGACCACAACGCTGTATGATTCCGCATACAATCCTGAATCGCGGTAGAACAATTCTCCACTTACTATAATTATGTTTCAGAAATACTGAATGATATAAAAAATGTATTGACATTAATTTTGTTTTCGTCGCCAATTTTAATAAATCCTGGAGTCTTACGCGAAAATGTCGAAGTTATGGGTCTGTTATGTAACTCGGAAACTATGACAGTTAGATATATTCTGCCATAAGGCCTCTCCCGGGTTCATCCGCCATCTTTACTGTCACTATCCATTTTTATTTATTATGTGTATTTATTGGATTTGCCCTTGCTATTAATTACTTGACACAGGCTGAAATACCCGCTAAACGCAGTTGGAGCCATTCCTCATCTTATTCCATTAAAATATCATCATTTCACTCATTTCGTAAAAAAAATAAGATAGGCCCACTTATTTTACAGCAATTTAAAAGGGGTTTAATTTTTTAATTTAAGTAAGGGGGCAGTAAGCTTCCTTCCTTTCCATAGTTATAATAGCATGAGCGCTAAGACTAAACTTATGTCACAGAATATGTTTATTATAACTCTTTCTCTCGTATGAAATAAGACAGAGAGCGACCGAGCCAATCCGTGGCAGAGGTCTTGTCAGTCAGTATTACTGACTCAGTAAGTAGGTAAGTACCTCTCCGGCAGGGTCGCACGACAGCGTATTAGGGTCAACTCCCTCGAAAGGCCTGAAGACATCAGTGCTGTTGTCCTCCGCCGCGCAAGCTGCAGCAATAGCCGCGAAGATTATGAGCTTTCCTGCAACAATAATAAGAATTAAACTCATTTGAACGTATGCCAGGACTTAGGGTAGTTTCGATCTTAAAGACTGTATTCATGTTTAATAAAACTCGCAGTTAGTATGGGACCTATAATATAATATAATACAATATAATAGTCATATAATATAATAGACCTATAATATAATAGTCAGTCCGGTAATATTTATTTATAAATAAATGAATTATAAACGATCTACTGAATAACATAAAATCTAGAGGTACCTATATTGAACCGGTTTAGCTAAAGTAGCTATTTTACACCGGGAGTATTATTTAACTCTATGGAGTTGTTGTTTTTTTTTTTACGACAATGTGTCAGGTCACACACGGGAGTGAAGTAGGCCAAGTTCTTAATAAATTTCAACAAATGCATTTGTACCACGTTTTTGTATATGTTTGTCTGCTATGTTTTTCATTTCGAAAACTAAAGTATTATTCATAGCTAAGCAAAAACTGCGGCAGGAAATAATAACATAGCCAATATAGATTATGATGATATATTGTCTTTTCATACGTAATTGCGTGTGTCTATTAATAGGTTCGGCGTTTGTGTAGTCTATGTATTCTTATCGCGATGCAGATTTTTCTAGTTGATTAAAAAAGCCGCTTTTATTTTATAAAAAAATATATAAAATTATTGTAAAAAGTATTTTGAGCCGTCATAAGTAGTTTGGCTATTACTGTTGCGTAAGTATGTACCTAAGTCATCAAATAAAAGAGAAGAAAGCTCAACTTACTAAAATTCCTACATACTTAGTTGTGAGAGAATTAAATTACTGCCATTAGATATTCTACTAATATTATAAATGTGGAAGTTTGCCACATGGATGTTTGTTTCTGATTTTAATGAAACATTACAGTATTATGGCTATAACGCTATAATTTAAAACGATATTGAATAATTGAAGTCTGCGCGTACGAAGTCGCGGGTAGAAGCTAACTAGTAAGATATGAAAAATAAAATCCAATGTTATTATAAATAGTAGACCAAATATAAATTTCATTGCCACAGAGTTATTTACCGTGCAATTACCTACTTAAATTGTCAAATCGATCGCAAATTTGAGCTACCGCCGTGCGTAACGTTTTACGAACGATTTTTTTTAAATCACGATAACGAAGATTATTATATTAATTCAATTTAATTTACACGAAAATACACTTATTTTTACTATATCGCGATTGAAATCCGAGCGCCGCCAGATGTTATCAGTCGTTATAACAGTTTCTGTGTTTGCTTTTATGCGAATTAAGATGTTAGATAGTGGGTAATAACTGTTATTATCGAGTAATTGTTTTTTTTTATATTATCTCGATCAGACGTTGCATCGGTAAATAAAAATTCCTTTCATGTACTCATATAGGTAAGTGCCTATATACCTACGTAAGTGCAATCAAATAAGACGTTTTTTGATAAACAAGAGAAACATAATGACTGAATAAATAAATTTATGTGATAACAAATAAGATTTTAGTATTTTATCTATTTTGTTATTTTTTTGTGAGTATTTGTATTAAAACAATATCAACATTTAAACAATAATATTAAAAGGAAATCCCCTCGCATTGAGGGGAGGCCCGTGCCCAGCAGTGGGACGTTAAAAGGGCTGTTGTTAGTAGTTTATTAAAAGAATACTGCTCATAGATTTGGTGGAAAGTCACTTTATTGAACTTCGACTCAAAGCGTCGTCGTGAACGCTGTCTAGCCTATAGACATCCAATCACTGAACTTGTTTTCTTTATGTCATTTCTTTATGTCATCCTTTTCCTAAGTGGGTGATAACGCTCCCTTGTGGGCGCTGCAGGCCTAAAGGGGGACGGTAAGAGACCCAAAAAAATGGGGGCGTTGTGTAGAGGCTGTAGGTGAAAAAATGGGGGAGCTAAAAAATAATTTATTCTCAAAGTGGGCAGTGCCTATACAAAATAAGTTTGGGAACCACTGCTTTATGTCAATCAAACAGTGTGTTTTTTTTTTAATTTTCCAATAAAAAATGACAATAACAAAGAATAAAGAGTATCTTCATTATAAGATTTGACTTTTTATGTAGGAAGTGACGATAACAATCTCTTTTAATTACTTATCAAGTTTTTTGCAATATCTAACAATCTTACATGTGTATGCGGGTAAGAGCCTTCAAACGCCTGTTCCTACCTACCTACATAACATGTTTTAGATAGTCGGTAGGTATACATTACGATTGTATCACTCAATAACTTATTACACGTGTACATCTGTAACGTGTTAGATATAGGAATATAAGAAATGCATATAACTTTAGTACAAAATAGGTACTAACCTAAAATAGACGAATAACCGAATGCCTAACTTATAAAGTTATTCGAATTCCGTCTCTTTATTCAATATAATTATGGCAGTTGAAATATTCATCAAATAAAACCTATCTGGCGATTTCAAAATCGGCAATAAAATTAATTATACCCATTCAATTATTACACATGAATTGTCTTCAAATAAAAAGTTTGATTTCGTTTATGGTATTAAATTCTCTTTATTTGATTATTGATGCAAATAAAATCTTCATAAAACTGTTTCCGATTAGATTATCTTCTTATGAAGGTAGGTAAGTTATTTATTATAATTGTCGGAATTGCGGGTGTTGTAAATAAAGGGTACCTATTAAATATATGCGTAATCATTTCTATCGGTGTTTTGTAATTAATTAACATATTTAAAACTAAACAATGGAATCATATTATTCTCTCTTGCCGCGATTAAACAATGAATATTATATCTATACAACAACTAAACACGTAATGGAAACGTTCCTAACTACATACACAGGGTTTTATGATAAATTCCAGATTAATCGGTAAGTACGTATTATGATAAAGGAGTGATGGTTTTTCTATTTTCAGACAGTCCTATAATAAAGATAAATTACTACTTAGATATCTATAATATGTAGGTAGATAATGAGATAACTATACAAAGATATTCTAAATAACCGAAAGAATCAGAATCAGAATATTTTTTATTCATGTAAACCAATACAGGCACTTATGAATCGTCAATAAAAAAATAGTAATAGTATCTTTACCACCCATTCGGAATGCATTTTATAAGGAGAAGAATGGGCAAATAACTCCATGGACATACCTATAAATATGTCCTAGGAATCTATTACTACCTAAAAGGCGTAACCTTCCTTCTGGAGTCGGATGACTCGGATGAAAAATAACTAACTTGACTTGGCTACCAACAGCCAGGCCCCATATAGAGTCTGAAGCGTTTAATTATTGCATATGAATTATTCCATTTTAACATTCAAAATAATATATTGTGCCAGATTTCTGAGTAGATATTAATCAGGATAATAAAAGGATTAATATACATGAAAGCAATATATCTTAAGTACTTGTCGAAGAGGGAACTCTAAAGTTAAGCAAATGTTTCGCGGGCGTACTGCGTACCCATACCTCGTCATTAGTAACTAAACGTATACAATGTCAATTAATTTAGAGCTGTACCATTTGTGATATAAGCATTATCGATTACAGAAATACCATACCTGGATTTTTATAATGCAATAACGAAAGAAACTATAGAAAATAGTTTTATGACTACAGCAACGAATCGTTAATTACCTATTGTAGGCTATCTGATAACGATTACCTACTTATACAAAACATTTGAGTCACTTAACACTTTACCACCGAGTCCGGAACGAGATCATCAATGTTGATGACATCGTAAAACGTTAAAAAACGATTTCCTTATCACGATGATAGTGAACTTCATCGTATTCATATCCTTTTATAATCTTTGTGCGATTATTATAAAAGCGAGAAAGATATCGTTCACGACACGTGAGTTACGTCACTAATATTTGTTTGACATTCATTTCTTTGAAGTAAATTTCTAATAACCGAAGCTCATGTTATTTTGTTTTGTGAAGTATTTATTTTATATAATAATGTCATCATCTGATTCAGAAGACGATTGCTACGGGAATGTCGTGCAGAAACTTCAATCTATAAAGAATACATATCAAAGTAATGAACCAGAAATCACTAAAACATCTTGCATCCAAAACAACTTGATAAATGTTGAAGAAACATCGAAAAATGAAACAAAATCGCGGGAAAACTGTCCAGTGGACGCTAATACCTCTATGGCGAGTACAGACAATGATGATTTGATTCTAGATACAATTATAGCGAATAATACTAAAGTTAAAACGCGTAGTCGGGGCAAACGAAAAAGTTGCGAAGAAAATGTTATTGGTCCAAGCTCTCAACGCGTCACGAGGTCCAGTAGACGGAAAACTGGTTCAAATACACAGGAATTGCAGGATACACGTTCTCAACTTAACACAGAACCACATAATGAAGTAAATAGTGATGTTCCGTCTCGAAGAGGTCGTGGAGGTAGTACTAGGGGTAGTAATACTCGAGTAAGAAGTATAGGTCGTGCTCGCAACATTAGAAACATAACTCAAATACCACCTCATGAAATGTACCCAACATTCAGTGTTGGAAATACAGATGAATACCCCGACACATGTGATAATCAACAGCTATTCTCAACGAAAAGTAGCGATGACATCATAATACTCGATGAAGGTGATCCGTTGGAAGACAACGAGGAGCTCTCCGTTAAAGTCTACTGGCAGAGCATTGAAGTGTTCAAGTTTAAGATACGTAAATATCAAAAATTAACGTCTATATTTGAATATTTCTCAAAGAAAGAGAATGTTGGCAACAACAAATTATTGTTCACCTATAACGATAGGATATTGAAAGAAGACGATACACCGGACATGATAGATTATAATATCGCCAAATTTATTGATGGTGGCATCGTTAAACAGAATGTAACAGAGTTAGTGAAGACAACGGCAAAGTCGAATGTTAGCGTTGGCATTCAAGTCAAGTTTCAATGTCAAAATGTGAAGAAACCGTATGAAACGAGAATTAGGCCTGAAGATAAGTTACTTTTGGCCATGATGAAGTATGCAGAACACATTGAGAAGCCATTGGAACACTTGAAGTTTTATTTTGATGGCGATTTAATAAATGGTATGTATCAATACAAAATAATAATTGTTCTGTCTGTTTGTAACCAAATGCAAAATATGAAAGTTACATACGACACTTATAATTAATGAAACATGTGTAAAAATTTCGTTTGTCTGCCTTGTTTGTTTGGGATAATCTTTAAAACCGCTGCACCGATTTTGACGGAACTGTCACTGGCAGATAGCTTATGTTATTACGAGTAACTTAGGCTACTTGTATTTTGTTTTAGAAAAATAACTAGGGTTCCTAAGGTTCATGCAAACAGAGTCACAGGCACAGCTAGTCTAATATATTTCATGTATTATTGTAGCTAAATCTACTATATTTTATTTATTGTTGTAGCTAAATCTACTATATTTTATTTATTGTTGTAGCTAAATCTACTATATTTTATTTATTGTTGTAGCTAAATCTTATATATATTTTATTAACTTTTAAAAGTAAATCTAATATATTTTATTTATTGTTACAGGTAAATCTACGGCCGTGGACTTGGAACTTGAAGGCGGAGAGTGTATTGATGTTAAGCTATCTAGATGATAAAAATATTAAACCTTAATTTATATCACAACACATTCTTTTCTTGTAGCCGACAGACTGATATTATTAATATTATATTATCTATGTGATTATGTAAAATCACACTCAAGTCTCATTTCCGATGGGCTGAGTGCTTTTGGATTAGTATTTTTGACCAATTAGCAGCTGGTTTAAGACTGAACCATTGTCAGACAACACATACTCACTGTGTGATCCCAAAGTAAGCAAAGCTTGTACAGTTTCACCCTGACCAGGGTCAATTCCGAAATTTGCCATTGGCGGGAATCGAAACCGCAATGGGAGCAGTAAGCCGAGTGGCCTACGCTTTAACCACTGCACCACGCCGTCGTAGCAAGTTTTAATGTAAACTCATTAACTGTGCCTCAAGTCACCCTAACCCTCGTTGTGGTGTTGCTATGAATTAATTTTTAAGGAATGAAAACTATTTTTTTTATAAACAGTTGCGGAAATATGACCAGTGTAGACATTAGACCTGTAGCATGAAGCGGGTTTCAGACTACGCTATAATATAATAGCATATAGTAGGTATATAGCTCATAGCACAACAATATCGCGCACCATACATTGTTACGGACATGTTCACACTGTACTGTACAATATATTATTGGCTTACTATACGCTATAAATTGGTGCGATGCGCTGAGTTCATGCTATGCTATATCGCGCGCCGCCACTTTCCTTCTCTCTCACCCCCGGCCGTCCCGTCAATTGCGTTTGCTATATACTATAAATGCTTGCAATAATATCGCGTTATTAGAACGCCATGCTATGGTATACTATATAGCATCCTTCTTTGCTATACTATAAAGCACAATAGTATAGCGTAGTCTGAAACCCGCTTGACCGTGTAGACATACCTAAGTATTATCTCTTTCAACTGTCAGATTCGTCGAGAAAATGACGTCACACCGAGCCATGTCTAGTAAAAAAGCTCGAAGTGACGTAATTTTCTCGACAAATCTGACAATTGAAAGAGATAAAACGTACGTCTACACGGTCATGCTAAGCGTGATGGTCACCATGAAATCCATGAAGAAATTAGACTAGTCATATTCTAGCTACCATTGATAGATGTTGTTTTTATGCCTAAATACAAGTCATAGGTAGCGTGGTAGCCTCGCGGGCAAGAACGCCCGCCTTGAACGTAAGGGGTGCAAGTTCAAATCCTAGGTTCGCACCTCTGAGATCATTTTCATGTGCGAATGTCATTTTCAATAATGATTACCACTTGCTGAACGGTGAAGGAAAACATCGTGGGGAAACCTGCACGTCTATAGGTGTGAAGTTCACCAACCCGCACTGGGCCAGCGTGGTGGACTATGGTCCAAAATCTCCCTCGTATTGAGGGAGAATGTGCCCGGTATAATGGCAATAGGCTCGCCCCTTATTACATTGGGACCAAAATATATCGGCGAAGTGTGGGCGCACTGTGCATTTCTGTCTACTCCTCCGGGGAATACAGGCTTGATGACGATTATGATTTGTGGTTTGGACGATTATGATTATGATTTGTGCAACTCCACAAGTTGTGGACCACTATACAATCCCTGGGATCGCCCCAGTCAATTGTGTGTTCCCCATAGTACAAGCGTTGCTTAATTTGGGATCATACGATGAGTTTATGTGTTGTCTGGCGATATTTATTTACCTAAAATTTATCAATAACATTCCATTTTACGTATATAATATACCTAGTGTTTTTAATCCACATTTAACGTCACTAATCCTGATTTATAATTCTTTAAGTAAGTAGTAGTTAATCATGATTAAAATTAAAATGACGCAGACTGATTTTGACGTTAGGTTCTATTACATCTTTTACGTAATGAAGTGGAATCATTAAATATAATTAAACTAGCTGACCGGGCGAACTTCGTACCGCCTTAAGCGGGTTTCAGACTACGCTATAATATAATAGCATATAGTATATAGCTCATAGCACAACAATATCGCGCACCATACATTGTTATGGACACGTTCACACTGTACTGTACTATATATTATTGTCTTTGTATGGTGCGCGATATTGTTGCGCTATATATTATAGCGTAGTCTGAAACCCGGTTTTGAATGAGTGACACACGAAAGCAGCGCCACCGACCGGGTCCAATTGTGAATCTAAACCATCCAGGGTGCCACCCAAACGCATACAAAAAAATAATTCCAATTAGTCCAGCCGTTTAGGAGGAGTTAGCTTACAACGAAAAGTGGCATTGATTTTTTAGGGTTCCGTACCCAAAGGGTAAAACGGGAACCCTATTACTGAGACTTCGCTGTCCGTCCGTCCGTCTGTCACCAGGCTGTATCTAATGAACCGTGATAGCTAGAGACTTGAAATTTTCACAGATGATGTATTTCTGTTGCCGCTATAACAACAAATAGTAAAAAACAGAATAAAACAAATATACAAGGAGGCTCCCATACAATAAACGTGATTTTTTTGCCGTTTTTATAGATAATGGTACAGAACCCTTCGTGCGCGAGTCCGACTCGCACTTGGCCGGTTTTATATATTTAAAGATAAGATGAATGGGATTCATTCGCCATCTTTATCACTGTCATCATACGAAAAACAAAAATTCTTCTGACCTATATGTCGTTTCTCGAAGTGACTACCTTCTTTCTACTTTCATAATATTCCTTTTTATAGCTACATAAAAGTGATCAATTATCTAATGTTTTTTTCGTATCTTATAATAATCCAATTTCCGGATTAAATACATCCGTTAGTGTCATAAATATTTGATAAGTAATCCTAGTGTATTTATGTATTTATTTAAATTATAAAATGCTTATTATAACATATCATCACGCCTGTATTCATCAAAAGGGTAGGCAGAAATGCATTGCAATGCCGTCGCCTATGTATTTTGGTCCTAATGTAATAGGGGGCGAGCCTATTGCAATTATACCGGGCACATTCCCCCTCAATACGAGAAATGATTTGGGCCTAAGTCAACCACCCTGGAACAGTGCGGGTTGGTGAAGTTCACACGCCTTTTGATAGACGTACAGGTTTCCTCACGATTTTTATCTTCACTCTTCACTATACAGCAAGCAGTACAGTACCTAGCAGTAGTAGCCGAGTGGTCGAACGCACGCCTTGCAATCGAAGTGTGCAGGTACAAACCCCGGCTCGCACCTCTGGGATCTATGTGTGAATCTCATTTTCATCCGAGATAATCACTTGCTATGAAACAGTGAAGGCAAACATCGTGAGGAAACCTGCACGTCTGAGGGAACTTGACTAGTTTTCGATAGATGTGTGAAGTCTGCCAACCCGCACTGGGCCAGCGTGATGGACTATGGCCTGAATCCTCCTCGCATTGAGGGGAGGCCCGTGCCCAGCAGTGGGACGTTAAAAGGGCTGTAGTTATAGATACAGCAAGCGGTATTTTTTTTTAAATCACTTTCGCACATGAAATCCGAGTATCCCAGAGATGCTAGGCCGGTGTTTGAAATTGAACCCTTTGTTTAGAAACAGGGATATTATGGAGCTCCCTAACCGTAACCGAAACTAGCGGATATCCGAAATAAAAATGTATCCGTAACCGATATGAAAGTTTCGAATAATTTCGGATAGGGGCGGAGTTTGAATTTACTAATCTTGTGAAGATACAAATATCATTTACCTTTCTCTACTATTGTATTAACAATGGATTTCCGCAATATTACGCCTGATTCCATCAATTAATATCATTTTTAAGTTCCTAGATAACACTTATACTAGCTATAATAATTACCTACGTATTTGACTGATTATAAAACCAAAGCACTCAAAGTAGCTATAAGTACCTAATAATTACCAACTTACGTATTTGACTGATTATAAAACCAAAGCACTCAAAGTAGCTATAACTACCTAATAATTACCAACTTACGTATTTGACTGATTATAAAACCAAAGCACTCAAAGTAGCTATAACTACCTAATAATTACCAACTTACGTATTTGACTGATTATAAAACCAATGCACTCAAAGTAGCTATAACTACCTAATAATTACCAACTTACGTGTTTGACTGATTGACCAAATGCTGCTTGTATTTGACTTTTCATATCCGTAAGCGAAACTACCCGTAACTAGCGGATAATCCGAAATAATAATAATAAGTATTTATTCAAGTAACTATGACTCAAAAGGGTTAGTAACATTTTGCTTAACTATGTTAGTATTAATATTTTACATGTAATGTTGATTTTGTAATCTTATACGGACTACAAAATCAACACAGATGTTGAAAGCCTACAACAGCGATTTACATAAACGCAGTCAAGCCTGCTCGCTATACAACTCAGGATGATGTTGGGGCTGTCCCGCACCCGCTGCACCAAGGACGCACATTTCTTACGCATCATCGCAAAGAAACAATCAACGCGAGCCTCAGCGAACATCCCTGAAGCGCTGCCATATCATATATGCGCTGAATAATGTCATATCCGAAACCGATATAATAAAATTCATATATATATACGGATACGGTCCAGATCCAAAATGTCATATCCATAATTCACTTATTTTTCGTGTATTACCTATTAATTAAGTTTTTTTTTTTTTATTGCCTATTGTATGTCCCACTGCTGGGCAAAGGCCTCCCCCTCTCGTCTCCACAAGTCCCTATCCTGGGCTTGTTGTGGCCACGTTTAATATTAAGTAGGTATTTAGCAAAAAAAAATCTTAGTTACTTACCAATCATATTTATGTGAAATATCTCAAGTGGGCACAAATTTAATTTTCAAATTAATATATATTTACAACACTTAAAGATGGACGTTTGTTGTTGGACAGGCTTTAAAACAGTTTGTAGCTGTGTTTTACCGTCTAATTACTTTTGCACAATCAACAACTCTTATAGAATTTTGCATTTATAACGCGATAACATATATTTGCTATCGCGCCATTGGGATATCAAATGAAAATCGACTTTATTGATATGTAAATAAAATTTAGGATTGATGTCGTCGTGATATTAATTTGATTGTTATCATTATAGGAAGAATAATTAATCGGAGGAAAGATTAATATGTTTTATCGGTCGATAATGATCGATGTAGAGTCAACGGCATTTTGCCCTATGTTTCTTTTTCATTGCAAGTAAATATATTTAATTTAACCTTTACGCCCTGCACTCACACGGGCGTCAAAGCGCGCGAATAATTTTAATACCAAAACCAACGGGTCATGATATCAAAGAGGGGCCTTTTCTAACATTTCCATTATATTTCATATTCCATTATATTTCAAAATGTAATGGAATAATATTAGGAATGGCTGCACCAGCGATTAGTGGTATTATATATAAAAATGGGTGATGACAGTGATAAAGATGGCGTATGATTTCCTAACATTTAAGTTAAATGTCTAATTCTATATATTACTACGTCTACGTACGTCGGGTTTTCTATGTCAAGACGTACCTATGAAACTAGACCGCCCCCTGGCCTCAATAAGACCAATTTCGGTCCATTTTTATCAGATGTCTTTTTGTTACATTTACCAATCGAGGAGTGAGGGCTATTTGGGTTATGCGACATTTTTAACTTTACAGGAGAGCATACTCATTCGACGCAGAATAATTAGCTACATACATATACTCACGCCTGTATCCCATGAGGGTAGGCAGAGACTACCGTTTGCCACACGCTACGATCCCGACAAACCTCTTTTGCTTCAGCCACAGTCATACATCTTTTCATGCACTTCCGTCGGTTTAGGGTGCTACGGACTTGACCTTTCTGGAAGAGACCGTTAATCTGGTCGTGAAAGGTCCTCCTCGGGCGATTAATTAGCTGATTCCAAATATACCAACTTGTAAGTCAATATCGCCCAAAAGTGTCGCTTTAGACAAATAGCCTTTCACCCCTCGATATTATAAGTACTTTATGATATAATTGATAGGAAAAACACGAACTGTTTATACAGTTATTTTTGTTCAAAGTTGTGACGCGAGCATCGACCCTCCTGCGTGCCAAAGGCCTTATCCAATCACAGTTTAGTCACCTATTTTTGTATTTTTATTGTTGTTTATTATCTGTGTCTGTTTACACAGAAATTGATGTTATCTGTCAATTGTTTACATGATTGTTTACCTGCATTCCCTTGTCTAATTGTTAAGATCGTCTCGGATTCATCCGCCATCTTTATCACTGTCATCATTCATTTTTATTTATTACGTGTATTTATTGAATTTGTCCTTGCTATTAATTACTTGACATTGGCGAAATACCCGCGCTAGTCGCAGGTGAAGCCATTCCTCATCTTATTCCATTAAATATCATCATTTCGCTCATTTCGTAAAAATAATAATAAGATCGTCTCGACAAGTCTGCTCAAAGCATCAAAATGCCGAACAATTGTGCCAAACACAACCGGGGAGTGCGTTCCTCAAATAATAAAATTAGTTTTAAAAATTAATGGTAAAAAAACTTATGAAAAACAAGCTTTTATTTAATTGCCCTTAGTTTTCGTGTTCTCCTCAGCAAGCCCTTTCATTTGATACTGTGATAGTGCAGAAAAAATAACTATTCCGCCATCTTGGATGATCCGCCATATTGGAATAAGAATGACGTCACATAGCTAAGCATGCATTGTCATCCAAAATAAGCGTGTATACCAAATTTCAGCTCGATCGGTTAAAGATAACTGATTTAAAATTCAGTTTCAAAATTCCACCCGGATATACACTGCAAGTTAATATAAATCTTGCAAAAAGGCCATTAAAGTTAAATTAAGTTCCACAAATTTCTTGCTACTGTTTGTTGACACTGGCTGAAATACCCGCTAACCGCAAGTGGAGCCATTCCTCATCTTATTCCATTAAAAATCCATAATTTCATTAATTTCGCAAAATAAAGATTAACTTTATCTGTGAGTCAATACAGTTTGTTTAGGGTATTGACAAAAAATATACGCGCTCGTTTTTGACCCCAGTAGCTTAATAGGTAGGTACTACTGAAATAGACAGAGATCTCTATTAAGGCGTTTCCTAGTTAGAGACAAGAATAAAGTACAAAAAAGGAATGAAATCGGTTAAAATCCGGGTTTACAAGGTAAAATAAACTCCTCCTATTTTTGAATTCGGTTAAAATGTAGCCTGTGTTACACGGACCATAATAACGAATCGATTGACGTCTTATTTATGAAAATCGGATGAATAGTTTAGGCGCTACAGAGGAACATACGTAAATACAATAACATAACTTTGTATCGTGTATTTTTTTGACGTTTATCTTTAATAATAAAAAATGTTGACTTTTATTATAATAAAAAAGAGACTGGAAAAACTAATTTTACACACTAATTATAAGGCATAATATACGGGCTCTGACCCCCACATCAGATGTTAGCAGGCGGGCCGGGCCGAATTAGGGCCCGGATAATAAATACCTATTTATATATACAAAAACATAGACTGCTGTATGTAACATAGACTGCTAAAATCATAACCCTTCGTTTTAGCTTCGCGTAGTCGGGTAAAAATAGGTTCCACGATGGAAAGATGAAATTAAAAAAATCGTCGCGGTGCATGCGAAAGCGATCCCGTGGCGCCCCGATATAAGCGGAAGATGGTACACCGTCGGTTTTTAGTGGGTATACGGCCTTCTGCCGGGACTCCCACATAACCCTGTTACTTCCCCCGAGGTGGCAGGGTATCCATAAAGGATTTTCCGACGTTAAAAAAAAAAAAAAAAAAAACGGCCCGAATTGTAGGGATGTGACTTGGAGGGGTAAAAATCGATTAATAAATAATCGATTTTTCTTTATAAAATAATACGATTTGTAAAAACACGATTTTTAATAATGGATTCTCTAAATATTAAAAATCGATTTATTAAAAGAGAGAAAAACCATTATTTAGTGATTGATTTTTTCCCCTCCAAGTCATATCCCTAGTCGAATTTTGCAAACAGCGCCACCTGTCAGGGATGTAAAAAATCGATTTTATATTAATTGATATCATTTTTTCCTCATAACGATGTTTAGTTATCGATTCTCTGAATATAAGAATCTCTAGATCGATTAAAAGATAAATAATGGTTTTATGTTCATAAAAGTAGCCTTGGAACATCAGCTATCTGTCAGTGAAAGTCCCGTTGAAATCGGTTCAGCCGTTTGGAAGTTTACCCGGAACAAACAACGGAAAGACAGACAAAAAAATTTAAAATTGCATTTGCGTAGTTAGTATCGTGTATACTTTCATATGCATTTGTTAAAATAATGTTATTTAACCGATCGACAATGCAGATTGTTACAAACAGTAATTCCGTTGTAACTTTAAAACGTGACCTTACCCTCGTGTCAACTTGTTTACAAATGACTTTCCCTGAACACATATATAATGAAATGAAATTTGTAGGTATAAATCAGGTATAAATTTGTAGGACCAATAAATTGAAATCAGTCTGTAAAATGACTTAAAGCAAATATATTATACCGATTTCGTATGAATCCCTGTAAAAACAGGAGCGTTAATTCGCGTGCGACCATATGGCAATACCAAAACGAGTCTAAATTAAACTATCGCGGGCGTCTTGACGCGTTCGTGTGGTAAAGCCTAACTAGATACAGCTATTTGTGTCCAAATTGTAGATGTATGGCCGGTTTAAAACCAATTAAACCTATCCGTTTAAAACAAAAAAAACTGTTTAAAACCTAAATAAACCATTTTTTTCGGTTTAAAACTGTTCATGATTGTTTTTCGTAATTATAACTACATTTTCTTAATTTTACCGAGATAGGGATGTAACGGAGAACCTATAAACGGTGTAAAGATTTTTAAAATGTTGTCGTTTCAACTATCGTGTGCACGCATCGAGATAAAAATAACATGGAGTCTCCGCATTAAAATGAACAGCGGCTATATACTCGATAGTGTCTTTCTAATTTACTTCGCAACACGAAATAAAGAGATAGAGGTATATAATCATCCTCGTCTTAAAATGCTGATGAGGCCGGCTTTGCTATACGTTAGTTTAGTTTTAAAACAGTTTTAAGTTCAACCTAGTTACAACCATGGTACCTAGTAATAAAGTCACAAATCTTCAAATATTATCTAATACTTACGATCATTCGTCATATAAAACGAGCAAAGCAATAAATTACTCCTGTACCTTTCAAATGAAAAGACATAAGTTAAAAAAACATTTATTGTGAATTCAACCTTAACTAGAAAAAAATAAAGTATTTTTCCTGTTATTGCCATTAGAGCTACACCGTTTTTTTTCGTTTATTTTGCTCCTTCGAATTTTACTACAGTACAGGAGGTATGGAGCCGCGTTGAACACTAAAATAATTAATAATATGAACGTAAAATTTACGTTGTTTACTTTAATTAATTTTTAATTTAGGAACTGCTGTTTTAACCAATCGACTTGGTTTAGTATTTCCAGATATATCCGATTCCGATTTTACCAACCAATTTTGAAGGCAATAGTAATGGTAACATTATTTAAAAATTATTACAATACAAATCTACTCCATGGCATTTTCGTTGCGTTTTCAATGGTTTAAAACCATTTATTTGGGCGTGTTTGGGGTTTAAAATAGGTAATTGATGGAATCAGGCGTAATATTGCGGAAATCCATTGTTAATACAATATTAGAGAAAGGGACCCACCACTCACACTCGGAATTGTTTAGAATCCCAAATTATAAATCAAATAAATTTGATCGAGTGAGTGAGTGGTGGGTCCCTTTCTCTAATATTGTGTTTAAAATAGGGTTCATGATTTCTCAAGCTTTTCAATTTCTCGGGTCTCGAGAACTCTCGAGGCTAATTTCTCGAGGCTTCTCGGGTTGTCGAGAAATTTACGTTTACGTACCTTTTCTCATATTATTTGGTTCCAATAACGTCAACAAATCAGTGGTTTTCCTCTCAAATAAAAGTATCAAATTAATTATAAAACTTTTATTGATTATATTCAGAAACCATAATCTCATGAATAAGCTAATTAATAGTTATAATAACAGCACAATTTTTGGCTAGTTATTTAAAACTTATAATAAAACTTATCAATATATCTTAACTTGTAATTAAATTACAATACAATAATAGTATATGTACCTAAAGTATTATTTCGGACTCCTGGAACAACCTATATAACCTGAAACTCCTTATAGTTGAAATTCCGATTTAATTTAAAATTACGATGACTTGGTGTAGTTTGAGTGTAGGCGGTGCGGTAGGCCGCTCGGCTCACAGAACCATGTGGCAACCACGTGGTTCGATTCCCGACAGGCGACAGTGTCAAATTTAGGAGATGGCCTTATCGGAATTTGGTCTGGTCTGGGTGTAACTGGGATCGCCCCAGTCCATTGTACGGTACCCATAGTACAAGCTTTGCTTTGTTTGGGATCATACGATGAGTATGTGTTGTGTGGCGATATTTGGATATTTACTTACCTAGTACTCCTGAAGAACAATTTATAAAATAAAAGCCATTACTTCTATGCGACTTATGTCACGAAATATGTTGACTTTGTCTCTTTACCTCGTATGTAATAAAACAGAGCGAGCAAGCGAGCGGTTCCGAGACAAAGGGTTATTCTTGACATGCTTGTTAGCCCGGCTGAGCCCTTTCACGATGCTAATCATGAACATACCACGACTCGGAAGAATGTAGTAATTAAATTAACAAGTCAATAACATCAAATATTATCTGTGTATATCTAAAACCTCTTATTTGTTCAACAATTTCCTGCAACATTTTATTTCGATAGCAATCTTATTGTTGATAATGATTTTTCGTGCGAATTGCAACAAATTTCATCAATTAAGGAATACTTTAATCTTGGTTTATGATTTACAACTGATTAGGTTGGTTTTATAAAGTACTAGCTGTGCCCGCGACTGCGCCCGCGTGGACTTCAGGGAGATTACACGGAAATATGGATATTATGTTTTTCCCGCGGAACCCTAATGCCTTTTTCTGAAATTAAAGTAGCCTAAGTTACGCCTTGGAATATTAGCTATCTTCCAGTGAAAGTCACGTCGAAATCTGTTCAGCCGTTTGGAAGTTTACCTCAAACAAACAGACAGACAGACAGACAGACAAAAATTTTTAAAATTGCATTTTCGTTATAGGTATCGTGTATACTTTTATATGCAATTCGTAAAAAGGTGCTATTTTGATATTACAAACAGACACTTCAATTTTATTTATTTGTATGTATAGATAGATTATATGACCCAAGAATTTCGTATTGCCTACAGTTTTTGTTTAAAACACCGCTGTGTTCAAAACATATTAAATGGGTCAAGCCGTTTTTGAGATAAAGACAAAATAGCGCTCGATTTATAGTCGTATATAGCGTACGTGCGAAATGTAGGCACCCCAATTTTTTCCCAAGTTTATAGTAGCCTAAGTGAAAGTCCCATAAAAATTGGTCCCACCCCGGTTTCGGAGTTTACTGGAAACAAATAGATAGACAAAGTTGCGTTTTCATCATAATTAGCGTATATTTTTTTTTTTTTTTTATGAGATAGGGAGACAAACGAGCAGACGTTTCACCTGATGGTAAGTGATCCACGCCGCCCATGGACACCTGCAACACCAGGGGCATCGCAAGTGCGTTGCCGGCCTTTAAGGAATGAGTATGTATTAGTATTATTTATATACTTTCATATGGATTTAGCAAAACAAAAAACGTACGCGTCGAATTGAGAACCTCCTTCTTTTTGAAGTCGGTTGAAAAGGTGTTATTTTGACATTACAGACACTTCAATTTTACTTATTTATTATTTGTATCGATTCAATTGGTCTAAAGTGGTTTTGTTGCCATAGATATGAAAATGATTTTGGGTCTATTTATGCAAACAATTCATGAAACTATCAATGATTTTGTAAGATTTGCTCTGTTTTTTTTTAATCTTTATTTTCTTTTTCCATTACGAAAATAAAAAAAAACGAGAAACAAAATAATAGATATACCTATATTGTCAAATAACTGAGATCTCAGCTGTCCTGTGGAGCAAGGGGTCTGAGAGTGGGGATCACGTGATGTTTGTATGCGTTTGTATGCTTAAAAAGTTCCGCAGAAGCCTAATCATGACTGGAAAATCAAATTATATTTTTAACTAGCTGTGCCCGCGACTTCGCCCGCGTGGACTTTAGGTAGGTAGATTACCCGGAAAAAATGGTTTTATGTTCATCCCGCGGAAACCTAAAGCTTTTTCTAAAATTAAAGTAGCTAAGTTATGCCTTGGAACATTAGCTATCTACCAGTAAAAGTCCCGGCGAAATCGGTTCAGCCGTTTAGAAGTTTACCCCAAACAAACAGACAGACAAAAATTTTAAAAATTGCATTTTCTTTGTAGGTATCGTATATACTCTCATATGCATTTGGTAGAAAGATGTTATTTTGATATAACAAACAGACACTCCAATTTTATTTATTTGTATAGACAAGCCGATAATTGTTCAACATATAAGATATGCAAAAATCATAAAAAAATATGAGCACAGTGAGAACTTTCATGAATATATTCGTAATCTGGGCACTTGAAAACGTAAAAATTTGCAATGGTATCCAGGGCAACAAAAAAAAAATATTTTTGTAAAGCTGTGTTATCGATAGAGTTATACAACTGTCAAATTGAAAAATTAAATCCGCCATGTTTTTTCTGTCGCAAAATTACAACAATACAAGTTATATTTTCGACATTGGCAGAATCACATTGGGCCTGACTCAATGGAAAGAGGCCATTAACATAAAAAAAAAAAAAAAAGTTATATTTTATATTCAGCTAGGTTGGGCAGCATTCGGAAAACTTCGCCGAGTCTTCTTGTCGCCTATACTGCAGTCTCTAAAGACAAAAGTCTTTAACCAGTGCGTCCTACCCGTGATGACATACGGAGCCGAGACGTGGACACTCACAGTTCGAGTGGTCCACCAATTTAAAGTCGCCCAGCGAGCTATGGAGAGAGATATGCTCGGTGTTTCTCTGCGGGATCGAATCCGGAGCGAAGTAATTCGCCAGAGAACTAAAGTTATCGACATAGCTCAACGGATTAGCAAACTGAAGTGGCAGTGGGCCGGTCATATCCGCCGCAGGACTGATAACCGTTGGGGTAGGCTTGTCCTAGAGTGGAGACCGCGAATCGGCAAACGTAGCGTAGGACGTCCTGTGACCAGGTGAAGCGACGACATATGCAAAGCGGTGGGCAGTGGATGGAGAAGAAGAGCCGAAGATCGGGCTCAGTGGCGCATCTTGGGAGAGGCCTACGTCCAGCAGTGGACTGACACCGGCTGATGATGTAAGTTATATTAGTCGCCCAGCACATCTGCCAGCCCTTTAACTTTATAAATCGTGATTATATGACATCATGGTATAATTATATCAACTTGTGCAAGTTCATTTATTTATCTAACGCTTATCTTATAAATTAAATTTATGAATGTTACTTATCGCTAATTATATGGGCGGTTTCTAATACTTTTTCTATGACGCTTTACTGATAATATGACGTCGTAATATTTAAGCTTATCTAGCAAGTACTTTTAGATACCTATTTCATAAAATATACTGTCTATTAGAAATGTTAAATCTCATTAATTGAATAATTTCACGTCAAAATTACTTGTGCAGGACATATCACAAATTCGTTATTAATTTTATACTACTACTACTACCTACAGCCCTTTTAACGTCCCACTGCAGGGCGCGGGCTTCCCCTCAATGCGAGGGGAATTCGGGCCATAGTCCACCACGCTGGCCCAGTGCGGGTTGGCAGACTTCATACATCTATCGAAACCTAGTCAAGTTCCCTCAGACGTGCAGGTTTCCTCATGGATGTTTCCTCGGATGAAAATAATAATAATCATCACGCCTGTATTCCCCGAAGGGATAGGCAGAGGTGCACTGTAGTGCGCCCACACTTCGCCGATGTATTTTGGTGCAGGTTTCCTCACGATGTTTTCCCTCACCGTTCAACAAGTGGTAATCATTGTTGAAAATGACATTCGCACATGAAAATTATCTCATAGGTGCGGGCCTGGGGTTTGAACTTGCACCCCTTACGTTCAAGGCGGGCGTTCTTGCTCACGAGGCTACCACTGCTACTGCTAAATTTATAACTATGTAGTAAGTAGTATACTATTATATTCTTGTGGGAATAACATTAACCTAACTACATAATGTTTACCTCTTGCTGTACGGTAAAGGCGAACAACGTGGGGAAACCCGCAGCCCTATCATCACCGCCCTTGGAGTACTGCTTTTGGATATTACTTTCGATTTTTGACAGTTAAGATCTTCTTCTTTTTTTGACTAAATGAATGAATAAACGCGATAAAATCCGTAAAATAGTTTAATTTTAATAAATGAATGAAATTATGAAATTTAATGGAATAAGATGAAGAATGGCTCCGCCTGCGTTTAGCGGGTATTTCAGCCAGTGTCAAGTAATTAATAGCAAGGGCAAATTCAATAAATACACATTATAAATAAAAATGGGTGATGACAGTGATAGAGATGGCGGATGAATCAGATAACTTCATAATCTTTTACGAATGAAATTTAATAGATGTTTAATTGAATAGATATGCCTTTAATTGCAATTATGGGTTATATTGCCAGTATCAAGTAATAAATAGTAGGTATCTACATACAAATTATAGGTAAATCTGCTCCCTTTTTTTTACGACATCATTAAGATGGTGAATTTTTTATCGAATAAGATGAGGAATGGCTGTATCTGTGATTATTTTTGGAAGTCAGCTATCTTTATCATCTTCATACCCATTTTTATTGAAATTTATAATGTGTATTTATTTAATTTGTCCCTAATAATAATTACCTACTTGTCACTGGCTGGAATACCCGCTAACCGCAGGTGCAGCCATTCCTCATCTTATTCCATGAATTTCGTGAAAAAAGATGCGTAGCAAACCACGTCTAGAGAAAGACGCACCCACATTTATGGTTACTGTAGGTACAATTTGATATTCGATCATTTTAGGCGAAAGTTATCGAGTAGCGGGTGAAAATCGCGTGACACTTCGCACCTTCGGTGCAACAAAGTCACAACAGCTATTTTCTAATTTACTATTTGTGACTTTGTTGCACCGAAGGTGCGACTTAGTAGGGCTAATGATCGTATCATTGTAGATTTCATTCATGATTCTCTAAACGGCTGCTTTCAAAGATCCGAAAATAGTTTTAATATTATATCGATTCGAACTACATGAATTCTTAATTAGCAATATTGATATGTGATTGGTATCAATCGGAAATAAAAATACGTAGATATTTGATGCAGTTATTTCAACACGCAATTAATATAGCGGCAATTTAATCAATGCGGGCATTTCTCGTGAATGACATCATCCCTAATTTGAGATATGTCGAAACCAAACGTAAAATTGGTTGTATTTTCTCGTTTTGTTTCGACTAATGTCGAATTACAGATGCTGTCGAAGTCATCTGCCTTCTTTATCACTGTCATCATCCATTTTTATTTATAATGTGTATTATTGAATTTGCCCTTGCTATTAATTACTAACAGGAAAAAAACCAAGGTGATGATAGAAGACAGAAACAGTAAACAATTCTCCGGATGTAACCGAGATTGCAAACTGCGAAGTCGTTCCATCCTACACATATTTTGGCTCACTGGTGACCAACACAACAACGGAGGCTCAGAAGATGAAATAAAACGACGCATTACCGTAACAAGATCGGCCATGGACAAACTGTCAAAAATATGTTGGGACCGTAATATTACTAAGGCCACTAAAGTGCGATTAGTGAGAGCCTTAGTGTTCCTCATATTTCTGTATGGAGTTGAGACCTGGACTGTGAAAGAGAGAGAACGTAATCAGATCGATGCATTGGAAATGTGGTGCTGGAGGAGAATGCTCCGCATTTCTTGGACGCAGCGGCGCACCAATGTATCAATCCTAAACGAATTACGAATAAAAGAGAAACTATCATCCACAGTACAGCTCAGGATCCTTCGATACTTTGGCCATGTGTCACGGCGACCAGCAGATGTCATGCCTTGTTGTCCAGGGCAGGGTCAATGGTAACAGACCTCGCGGACGTAGCCCCATGCGATGGACTGACCAAATTAAAGCGCTGACTAAGACCCCTCTTAATGAATGCGTCCGCCAGACATCGGTTCGGGATCGGTGGAGGGGGACCATCAAATCTATCGTCGATTGCACATAACCACGACTGCTCTGGCAAGAGTACATCGACTAAGAAGAATTAATTACTTGACACTGGCTTATTCCATAAAATTTCACCGTTTCATTTCGTTACAGAAGGAAATAAAACAACACAATTAATTATATACTTTAATAGATTAAACATTGAATATGACTTACAATAATAATTATTATTTATTGAAAACACTTTGATCGCTACGTTACTCAAACGAGGCCCTTTTTATAGCTATAAAATTTATTAATCTTTAAAGTTTCCCATAAAAAATTAAACAATATAATGACGCCGATTCTGTTGTGTACGACTAAACCATCAACGGACTAAACTGAATGAATTTAGTTTAGTTCGTGTACCTATATAATTAGTTCCAATAGGTGTAAGGGATTTACATTTAGCGCGAACTCCAAAACTTAAAAGTAGGTAAACTTTCTTGATTTTCATTTATTATTTAAGCCCTTCACACATTAGAGTGTCAAGAAACGTGTACGTAAAATTTTTGCCAATACTAAAACTTACTGTATTGACTCCTCATTTTCATCCGAGATTATCACTTGCTGTGAAACGGTGCAGAAAACCTGCACGTTTAGCATGACCGCGTAGACATAAGTTTTATCTCGTTGAACTGTCAGATTTGTCGAGAAAATTACGTCACACCGAGCCATGTCCAGCACAAAAAAGCTCAGAGTGACGTCACTTTCTCCTCAAATCTGACAGTTGAAAGCGATAAAACCTATGTCTACGCTAAACATACTGCACGTCTGAGGGAACTTGACTAGTTCTAGATAGATGTGTGAAGTCAGCCAACCCGCACCGGGCCATCGTGGTGGACTATGGCCCGAATCCCCCTCGCATTGAAGGGAGGCCCGTGCCCAGCAGTGGGACGCTAAAAGGGCTGTAGTAGTAGTATTGACTTTCATTGTGAACGCCATGCTATGCTGTACTATATAACATTCTTCTTTGCTATACTATATAGCACAATAGTACAGCGTAGTCTGAAACCCGCTTTAGTAGTAATCTCATTTTTGTAAAAAAAAAAACTTTATTATAACGCTTCCTCCTCTCCAAAATTTTGCAGACAATAAATGTAATTATTATTTACAAATTATTTAATTTTATTATCTTCTCTTCTTACTCATATTATCAATGTGAAAGTTTGTGTGGATGGATGAATGTTTGTTACTCTTTCACGCAAAAACTACTCAACGGATTTTGATGAAACTTTACACTATTATTGTTTATACATCAGAATAAGATTTAGGCTATAATTTATAATGATATTGAATAATCGAAGTATGCGCGGACGAAGTCGCGGGTATAAGCTAGTATATGAATAAACAAAGTAAATATTTCACCAGGCAACACATAATCTTAGTATGACCATAAACTAATCTTGTACTATAGGTATCATACAATGGACTGTGGGAATCGAACCGGCACCCACCTCGTTCAGTAAGCCTGGCTACGTACGCTCAAACCGCTACACCAAGCCTAAACTAAAACTAAAAAAATTAAGGAATAAACTTGACACATTATATTATTATTATTTCTCAACGACATTTAGTTCAATTTAGTTTATGCACAACAGAATTAGCACCATTGTATCATGATACCTTACTAACGGTATATTTAATTACATTACGCTTATGAACTAAAAACAACTTAAATAAAATGTTAGACACACATAGGCGGGCATCCAATTGTACGAGACCATAGATTAATAATAAAGTAATATTTTTTAAGGACACAAAAAACAACGAATTAAAATAAAGTTTTTTTTTTATGAAAAAGTTTATATTGAGTGTATCAGAGGTGCGAAATAATACTTTCCCGTTTATCGTAATGGTATAAAAATTTCATACAAATCAGAACATGATTTTTCATATTTTTTTTTGCGTCACCACTTTTAAAATCTTGTTATATCTGTAGTCTTACGCGAAATCTTCAAGTTCCGTTTCGTGAATATTATTAGTAGCCCCTCGTTGATGTAGTTTACACTGTTTAAATAGGGTTACGGGTGTACCCAAAGACCACAAAATGATACCTTTGACAAATATTCAAAGGTCTGTAACTCAGAAACTAAGATAGTAGGTATATGGTTCATCATCACTACACGAGGAAGGCGGCCATCACAGAAGAGTGGCGGCGTGTTGTGAAGCTTGCCACCAACACCTGAAGTAGGCCAGAAAGCACTTATAAATAGTCAGATTCTACCACCGGTTCGGAATGTTGCTTCCACTGTGAAGAGCCGGTAAGAAACTCAATGGTTACTCTTTTCAAAATGATATTTGCGAGTAATACATTATCAGGAGCAGCAACGCCATGAGAGCAGACAGCACCTTTGCCAGAAGAAGAAGAATATGGTACCCAAAATATTATTTCGGACTTTTGATACACCGTGTATACATAAAGATTGAATACCTGTGGTAAAACCCACGCTTATAAGACTCCAACTACTTAGAGGTTTCGTGAAATTAAAGGGGTGATATCTATGGTATTTTTTTGCTTGAACCAAAGAGTTATGACCACGATTCTTTAATCACAGTACTATAGACAAATTACTTTATTTTTATTCTCCTTTCTTATACGATATCGATTTAAAAACAATGAGATTTAACGTAGCCTACAAATACACTGTAAGTATAACTAATACACACAAAACTAAATAAATTGGACGTAAAAAAAAATATAATGTAAGGTTATTAATAATAAAATAAATCTTAATATAGTATTAAAACAATTAATACGAAATGTGGACGTAAAAAAATATGTTTATCAAATCCAATAATAGAGCAGTAATTAAGTTCGGAAATTTGCAAAATTTAAATTTAAATTTCCGGCAACGCACTTGCGATGCCCCTGGTGTTGCGGGTGTCCATGGGCGGCGTTGATCACTTACCATCAGGTGAAACGTCTGCTCGTTTGTCTCCCTAACTCATAAAAAAAAAAAATAGATACAACGTGTTGTAATATTACGTTGAAATCGGTATATACAGGGTGTGTCAGAAGTCTGAAATAATACTTTGACGTGTGCATCAGTAAAAATTTGATTGAAATTCGACGATGTTTTTCCAACTTTTTTTTTCGTCGACAATTTCTATAACTCGTAATATATCGAGTCCTATGACAAATTTTCATGTTCTGTTTTGTGAATATCGGTAGTCGCCCCTCATAAGTGTAGTTTACACTGCTGAATAGGGTTATGGATGTACCCAAAGGCCAGAACACGATACCTGTGACGAATATTCAAAGGTATAAAACTCAGAAACTATTGTTTTCACTAAGCTTCCACGTATGAGCTACGGCAAGGCTTCCCAGACTTATTTTAACGGTGACGCCCTTGTGAAGTGGCCTTCTAACCTACTAGTTGTAGTTCCAGCCAATTAACAATTTGTTATTAAAACTCCAAATAGCATCTAAACGCATCGACACAGACAGCCAACCTATTTAGATCGCCTCACGATGACCCTGGGATAATACCTCGGCGCCCCAGGGCGTCGCGACGCACAGTTAGGGAAGCCCTGAGCTACGGTATACGAACCCAAAGTATTATTTCGGATTTCTGGTACACCCTGTATTTTTTTAATTTTTTTATTTTGCCAATACTAAAACGAACCGTATTGACACATAGAAAGAGTCCATTCTTCAACCAAATGACACTGAAAACGCGAGCGAATTTGCGGGCGTGGCTTCTACCACAGAAATTAAACCTTTATGTATACTACTACAGCTCTTTTAACGTCCCACTGCTGGGCACGGGCCTCCCCCCAATGCGAGGGGGATTCAGGCCATAGTCCACCACGCTGGCCAAGTGCAGGTTGGCAGACTTCATACATCTATCGAAAACTAGTCAAGTTCCCTCAGACGTGCAGATTTCCTCACGATGTTTTGCTTCACCGTTTCATAGCAAGTGATAATCCCGGATGAAAATGAGATTCGCACATAAATCCCAGAGGTGCGAGCCGGGGTTTGAACCTGCACACTTCGATTGCAAGGCGTGCGTTTGACCACTCGGCTACCATTGCTTTCACTCAGCCTTTATGAATATTGACACAGAGTTCAGAGTTTTGGTATTGGGAAACATATTGACGCGCCAGTAGATTTAAGGGGGTAATCCATTTGCGAGCCAACAACGGTCTAAATCGTTGGCTCGTCGACTCGCGTTGGTCATCCATTTGCGTACCAAACAGTCTACTCTCATCGTTGGCGAAGCAATGGCGTGCTCCCAGACGGAGTTTTCGAATTTCAAGCATGCACAAAGAGCCAGCGAGCAAGTCCGCCGGTTTTTAAGTCCGCAGACTTTTAAGTGCTCCATTGGCGGTTTAGACCTTTGGCTCGCGAGTTCGTTGGCGAGCCGACGACGGTTTTACTCGCAATTGGATCACCCCCTTAAGGCGTCAATCAAATCCGAATTTCATATCACGCCTCTATTGACTTCAATGGTCATGATTTTTTTTTTTTTAAATCCACATATCGTAGGTACATACATAAAAAAAAACACCACAAAACATTTTATGTACCTAATGTACATACATAAATAAAAAAAATAGCACCGTCTCCCAACCGCTACCTATAAATTTAAAATATATACAAATACATCAAATTTGAAGTGTCAGTTTGTATTGTCAAAATAACAGCTTTTTTTACTAAAGCATATGAAAGTACATAGCAGAAACGCAATTTAAAAATATTGCCTGTCTATTAATCTGTTTGATTGAGGTTATCTCTCAAACGGCTGAACCTATTCTGACGGGACTTTCACTGGCAGAGGAGTAACTTAGGCTACTTTAAGTTTTAGAAAAACAATAAGGGCTCCTAAATTACAGTAACAAATAATTATTATGTAAACATGATTATTTAATACCATCCATAGTGCCGTAACAAATGGCCTCACCTCAAAAAAAATATTTAAAAAAAATGTGTGCGTCATAAACAAATTGAGATACAAATTAAAAAAAAAAACAAACATCGAATCACAGATTTTTAAATAATAATCCTACTTCGTTATTATTAATACATTAGGGTTTTTTTTATGACATTCGTCGAGACGTAAGAGGTCCATTTTCACTCCATTCATTATAATCAACTTTGGATAGCAACATAGACAGGGAACTGTAAATTGTACACAAAACAAAACAATTAAAAAACACATTCATTGGTCTAAATCAGAGAAGCCTTCTCGACGCCGCCCTTCGCATAGCTCTGTGGCAATTTGTGACGTTTATCTACTACTACTAACAGCCTTTTTAACGTCCCACTGCTGGGCACGGGCCTCCCCTCAATGCGAGGGGGATTCGGGCCATAGTCCACCACGCTGGCCCGGGTTTGAACCTGCATACTTCGATTGCGAGGCGTGCGTTTGACCACTCGGCTACCACTGCTGCACGTTTTTCTGACATCCCCCATTTTAGTTAGCTGTAGTATACATCAACTACATAGGGCAACTGCAATGGCGGACAACTTCAATGGCGGATGTCAGATAAACGTGAAAAAAAAACTGAGCCTATGCGGGACGCCTGGCAGATATTTCACATAAAACATAAACGTCGTAGCGGCTAGTGAGCGGAGTCAGCCGGTGGGCGGAGTCAAAGCGGCGGAAAGAACCGAGGAGTACGAAGCGTGGCCGCATTTAAAACTATACTTTATGCATTAAGTAATAAGGTTGATTTCATTTTGTTGTGGCAAAGCGTCGCCAAATGTCGCCACGCCAAAAAACAGGTTTACATCGCGCCTATAGATGTTTCACATGAAAAATTGCCGCAGATACGAAGAGCGGAGTCGTTATGAGTTTTCTAGTTACTCTATGGCCAATTTACATAACGATTGAATTTCTGTGGAACAAAGACCTCGCGACCACGCTTCAAAAACTCGCGCTGTCAAAGGCATTTTATTTAAGAATGAACTTTGTCTGTGCGTGAATACGGTTCGTTTTGGTATCGGCAAAATGATTGACGCTTATCTTGACGCCCAGTGTGCTTAAATAGACAAACAACAAATACATTGACAGAATGTTTGATTATAAACTACCATAATAAATGATTATCATCAAACAAAAAATCTTGATTATAACAAGAGGAACACACTGAAAGATACTGGCAACCCAGCAGTACATGATTTTGGTAGAAATTTATTATTTTCTAACGTGCAACATTTCAATCAAACTCCGTCTCGGATAAAGGAAATATTAACAAAATATCTGTCGATTTCTTTCGTTACAAATCGACGCTTGAAAGGTAATACTTACCAAGCGACAAAATATCGTAAAATGAATGTACCATTCGAACGGCCAGATTTTTCTTCGTTTGGTATCTATACAAATAAAAAAAATTGGAGTGTCTGTTCGTAATATCAAAATAACACTTTTTTACCAAATGCGTATGAAAGTATATACGACAATTTTAATTTTTTTTGTCTGTCTGTCTGTTTGTTTGAGGTAAACTGCTAAACGGCTGAACCGATTTCAATGGAACTTTCACTGACAGATAGCTGACGTTCCAAGGCGTAACTTAGGCTACTTTAATTTTAGAAAAAGCATTAGGGTTCCGCGGGAAAAACATAATACCCATATTTCCGGTTAATCTCCCTAAAGTCCACGCGGGCGAAGTCGCGGGCACAGCTAGTAGATATTAATTTTTTGTCACTTAGGGGCGTCACGTTCAAGTATTAAGTAAGCACTATGGTGGGTGGGGGGTTCTTTGTTTTGCTTATTTTGGATGACATGGTGGGTAGGGGAGTCTAGATGATGATTACGTCATCGGTAGTTATTTACTTTTTACATTTACACGAATGGCAACCCTCACATTGTCTATGCTTGAAAACGAAACGCATTTTCGGGGATAAAATTATAATTTTAACATTATAATTATGTTAATATTATATATAAAAAAAAAAAAAAATTAAAAATGTTTACGTAAGCATGGGGAGGAGGGGGTATGAGCTTTACTTTTGCTGACAGGGGGGATGGGGGGGGGTAAATAATTGTAATAAATCTGCTTACGTAATATTTGAACGGCCCCTTAGTAGGGATTGCCTTGAAAGTGTCGAAATATATTTCTACTCTCATTCGATCTATACCTTTCTCTGTCCGTGAAAAAAATAAGATGAACATAACCTAATTTATCATTTCTCTTCCCTAGACTACTTATCGACGAGTCAAATGCGAAGTGACTCAAGCGCCATGTTTGGCGATATTGAGTTATATATCGAGGGGTGGAAGGCAATTTCACTTAAGCGACAATTTTTAACTGTACAGGAGAGCATACTCATTCGACGCAGAAAAAATCGGTGATGCCAAATATGTATAGGTAATATGCGATTCAAATGAGAATAGGATCGACTTGGCGCCATATTGTGACGTGAAAAACTAATTATGACTTTAAAGAATTAAATATTCTATTAAGACAATTTACTACTAATTTAACCTTTTTATTTATATTTGATGTATGTACTATTATTATTGATATGCAAATAAGTTTTTTGCAAACCATACTTATCATGTGAGATTTGACAGATAAAGCTTATTACATCATCATCGCGCCTGTATTCCACAAAGGTGTAGGCAGAGGTGCACTGAACTGCGCCCACACTTCGCCGATGTATTTTGGTCTCAATGCAATAGGGGGCGAGCCTATTGCCATTATACCGGGCACGTTCCCCCTCAATACGAGGGAGATTTGGGCCATAGTCCACCACGCTGGCCCAGTGCGGTTTGGTGAACTTCACACGCCTTTCTATAGACGTGCAGGTTTCCTTACGATGTTTTCCTTCACCGTTCAGCAAGTGGTAATCATTGATGAAAATGACATTCGCACATGAAAATCATCTCAGAGGTGCGGGCGTGGGGTTTGAACATGCACCCCTTACGTTCAAGGCGGGCGTTCTTGCCCACGAGGCTACCACTGCCTTATTGACATTCCTATTCTTATTTGGATCGCATAGTATTAGTCAATATCGCCCAAAAGTGTCGCTTAGGCAAATAACCCTCGATATATCGTTGGAATCAGAGATATTTTTTTCTCCGTCTTTTGAGCTGAGTTTTGGTGCTTATCAAAATGGCGCTTGAGTCGATTCGCCATTTAACCGTCCATAGTATCATTCGAGTAATTTACACCAAACTAATTACTAAATATCCTAATAGTATGCCGATTTCAATAAATTGTACTACCAATAATTTTGTTCAGAATATTTTCCACTTAATAGTTACATTTAAATTACAAAGAAAATATAACATTTAACTGTAACGAAATAACACGATTTAAATGTATTCAAACAACTTTACAAGTAACGCCATGCCCTGAAATCGGGGGTCCCATTTTCGTGCGATCGACATTCATCTCGATACGAGATATGAAAAAAAAAAACCGGCCAAGTGCGAGTCGGACTCGCGCACGAAGGGTCCCGTACCATTATCTATAAAAACGGCAAAAATATCACGTTTGTTGTACAGGACCCTCCTTAAATAATTATTTTATTCTGTTTTTTTTGGATTTGTTGTTATAGCGGCAACAGAAATACATCATCTGTGAAAATTTCAACTGTCTAACTATCACGGTTCATGAGATACAGCCTGGTGACAGACTGACGGACGGACGGACAGCGAAGTCTCAGTAATAGGGTTCCCGTTTTACCCTTTGGGTACGGAACCCTAAAAATACGTACGATTTGACGTTTCGTTACGAGATATCTCGAATCGAGATGAATGTCGATCGCACGAAAATCGGGCCCCAGGCGAACGAATTAAATCCACTTGTTATGGAAAATAAACTCTGCGTTAATGTGCAGTGTTTCAGGAGTCCGAAATAATACTTTGACGTTTGCATCAGTATCGGGTATACAACTGTGGTGTAAGCAAGACAAGACCTCTGTCACGGATTGGCTCGGTCGCTCTCTGTCTTATTGCATACGAGAGAAAGAGATACAATCAACATATTCTGTGACAAGTCTAGTCTTGGCCCTCATGCTACAACTACTGAATAGTATAAAAAAAATATCGAAATTCGATTTATTTTTCGCCGCGGAGTTTAAAAACTTAAAACAACTCTAGGGCCAAGTATAATTTTCAAATTCTGTTTTCTGAATACTAGTAGTCGCATCTCGTTGATGCATGGTAGCCGAGTGGTCGAACGCACGCCTTGCAAATCAAAGTGTGCAGGTTCAAACCCCGGCTCGCACCTCTGGGTTTATGTGCGAATCTCATTTTCATCCGAGATTACCACTTGCTATGAAACGGTGAAGGAGAACATCGTGAGGAAACCTGCACGTCTGTAGAAAGGCGTGTGAAGTTCACCAACCCGCACTGGGCCAGCGTGGTGGACTATGGCCCAAATCTCCCTCGTATTGAGGGGGAATGTGCCCGGTATAATGGCACTACATTGGGACCAAAATACATCGGCGAAGTGTGGGTGCACTACAGTGCACCTCTGCCTACCCCTTCGGGGAATACAGGCGTGATGATGTATTTTTTTTTTAGTTCGCACTGTTAAATAGGGTTACGGATATGCCCTAAGACCACAAAACGATACCTGTGACAAACACATTCACAGATAGCATATAAGCGAAAATAGGTATATAGTAACTATCATTTAACTATGATAGAAAACCTTATTTAAAAAAAATATATGTAAACTGAACCATTTGTAAGTGCCCCCGTATGCCTATACAAAGTAAATGATATGACTTTGATCATTTTCAAAGTAAAAAAAAAATCACATTATACGAAGACCTATACTTATTACGTATACTTATTATAGTAAATAACTTAAAAGTTATTAAAATATTAATATTAAAAAAACAAGTATTTATGATACTTTTAGTAATTATTCCAAAAAAAAAACGAATATAAAATCACAAAAAAAAAACAAAAAAAAGTTTCTCTTCAACATAAAATATTGTCCCACTGCTGAGCAAGGGTTTTCCACATTCTAGGATTTGAAATAATAAAAACAAACTTTTGTTAAAGATAAACTAAACTTTATCATAACGAGACAAAATTCATTTCAGAATGACAGCCGCCGTGTACTGCGCGCATTCTGAAATACACCTTGTGTCGTTATGATAGGGTTAAATTTACTTAGTTGTTCAGATCTCTGACTGTACACAATTAATTCCTTGTAAAATTGTTTGAATACCAATAATGTTGGTGATGTGATGTGATCAGCTGGTATAGTTTAGTCCTTTAGTCCATTAGTCCGGCGGCAGGTAGCTAAATAGCTTGTATTTATCTCGTATGTATGGCCTCACGTCATCTTTCTGTGAACATAGTAAAAAAAAAAATTCAGTGGTAGCCGAGTGGTCGAACGCACGCCTTGCAATCAAAGTGTGCAGGTTCAAACCCCGGCTCGCACCTTTGGGATTTATGTGCGAATCTCATTTTCATCCGAGATTATCACTTGCTATGAAACGGTGAAGGAAAACATCGTGAAGAAACCTATTTACGGATTTCATGTGATAATGACAATTACTTGCTGAACGGTGAAGTTGCGTGTGAAGCGTGTGAAGTTGCGTGTGAAGTTCACTAACCAGCACTGGGCCAGCTATGGTGGAGGACTATAGCCCAAAAATCTCCCTCGTATTGAGAGGGAATGTGGCCGGTATAATGGCAATAGGCTCGCCCCCTATTACATTGGGACCGAAATACATCGGTGAAGTGTGGCTGCGCGTCTGCCTACCCCTTCGGTGATTAAAGGCGTGATGATGTATGTAATGTACTCACAGTGGCTAGATGCTCGAGGAAGGGCAGCAGCTTGAGCAGCTCGTTGTCGCTGCGGTCCACGAACCAGCTGTCTATTGGTATGCCATTCTCAAGCTGGTAGCCGAAAGCCTAAACACATAAAGCACACTTTTTTATATCTATACTAATATTATAAAGAGGAAAGATTTGTATTTTTGTATGTAACAAATAAACATAAAAACTACTAGACCGATTTCAAAAAATTCTTTTGCCATTAGAAAGTTGTAAGTTTTTTTTGGAAACCATACTGGTAGCTTCGTGGGCAAGAACGCCCGCCTTGAACGCAAGGGGTGCAAGTTCAAATCCCAGGCCCGCACCTCTGAGATAATTTTCATGTGCGAATGTCATTTCGAACAATGCCACTTGCTGAACTGTGAAGGAAAACATCGTGAGGAAATCTGAACGTCTATAGAAAAGCGTGTGAAGTTCACCAACCCGCACTGGGCCAGCGTGGTGGACTATGGCCCAGGTCTCTCTCCTATTGAGGGAGAATGTGCCCGGTATAATGGCAATAGGCTCGCCCCCTATTACATTAGGACCAAAATACATCGGCGAAGTGTGGGCGCACTGAAATGTACCTCTGCCTTCGGGGAATACAGGCGTGATGATGTATTTTGTGATGTATATTTGACCGGGCAAACTTCGTACTGCCTTACAACAGCCTTAGTGACATACGAAAGCAGCGCCACTTATCGGGTCCAATTGTGAATCTAAATCATCCAGGGTGCCACCCAAACGCATACAAAAAAAATCATTCAAATCGGTCCAGGCGTTTAGGAGTTAGCTTACAACGAAAAGTGGCATTGATTTATATATAGGTGTATTACTTATTTAATTTGACATTATATAATTTTAATTTGACATAATTTAATTGGTTATGTCATGGTGTTTTGACAATAATTGACTTTTAATATTCTTCTAATAATCTAGTTTGACATCATTAATTTTCTTGTACTCTCTATGTAACCAGAAACTGAATTTTAACTGTATTTCTATTTAATATAATAGCCATGTAAATTAATATTTACCAAATAAATGAATATAAATATAGTAGCTGGTGTATAATAAGTGTCGTATCCCACCTGTGGGCTGTTGTCCACGATGACGGTCCGGCGAAGGTCGCGACCGAGGATCGAGAGGTCCTTCACATAGTTCCCGTTCACCAGCAGACAGTGCTCGCGGAATAGCCTGCAAACACGTTACAATACACTTACAAACACATTGGAGTAGACATGTTAGAGGATTGCCAATGTCACTGACGGATAATGTACTGGGGCCGATCCCAGTTACACACAGACTGGGGCAAATTAAGAAAAGGCCGCTTTCGAAAGTTGGGATAGGCATCTTGGATGATCCGCCATATTGGAATTAGAATGACGTCACATAGCTAAGCATGCACTGTCATCCAGAATAAGCGTGTATACCAAATTTCAGCTCAATCAGTTAAAGATAACCGATTTAAAATTCAGTTGCAAGATTCCACCCGGACATACATTGCAAGTTAATATAAAGCTTGTAAAATAGTCATCGCGGGTGGAAGCGAGTTTATAATATTATTACAATTAGTTAATACATCATCACGCCTGTATTCCCCGAAGGGGTAGGCAGAGGTGCACTGCAGTGCGCCCACACTTCGCCGATGTATTTTGGTCCCAATGTAATAGGGGGCGAGCCTATTGCCATTATACCGGGCACACAGGTTTCCTCACGATGTTTTCCGTCACCGTTTCTTAGCAAGTGATAATCTCAGATGAAAATGAGATTCGCACATGGAACCCAGAGGTGCGAGCCGGGGATAGAACCTGCGCACTTTGATTGCAAAGCGTGCGTTCGACCACTCGGCTACCACTGCTTTACAATTAGTTAATTAATAGCAAAAACATATCTGGACTAAACGAAAGCAATTAGATACGAAACTACGTAATATGTATTGGCACATAGGACGCCACTCACAAATGAGCAATAACAGTAAACTGACTATCTACAAGGCCATACTGAAACCTATTTGGACCTACGGCATACAACTGTGGGGCACAGCTAGCAACAACAATGTCGAGATCCTTGAAAGATTTCAGACAAAGACGTTGAGAGCAATCTTCAACATTCCTAAACACATTAGCAACAAATACATATATCATATCATACAGCACACAGCAGTGGTAGCCGAGTGGTCGAACGCGCGCTTTGCAATCAAAGTGCGCAGGTTCAAACCCCGGCTCGCACCTCTGGGTTTCATGTGCGAATCTCATTTTCATCCGAGATTATCACTTGCTAAGAAACGGTCAAGGAAAACATCGTGAGGAAACCTGCACGTCTATAGAAAGGCGTGTGAAGTTCACCAACCCGCACTGGACCAGCGTGGTGGACTATGGCCTGAATCCCCCTCGCATTGAGGGGAGGCCCGTGCCCAGCAGTGGGACGTTAAAAAGGGCTGTAGTAGTACATATATCATGACCTAAAGTTAAATACTGTCAAACAGGAGATCACTAACTACAGTGTAAAATACCAGAAGAGACTAAGTCAACACAAAAACGTACTGGCTCTTAAACTGAGCGGCGAGGGCAGCTTCAAGCACAGAAGTCTCAAGCGACACAGCGTGCCCACACTAATCGACAGATTTTCCAACAGGGAGTGAGAGCTAACCAAAGGAAGCTCCACATAACAAAAAGAATTTACAGACGAGCTACCTTCAGACAAAATAACGGATTATTGTTGCAAAACAGATTGCCGTGATGCAGATACAACAAAAAAAAAAATGAAATAAAACTATTTTACAGATTTTATCGCGTGTATTTACTATTTTATTTTCCCGACGTTTCGGCTGCTTTACAGCAACCATGGTCACGGGGGGACTGAGGTGTTAGACGTCCTGATGTCATAGTTAATAACTGGGTACCCTCATATTTAGTTGTAAATAAAATAGTAAATACACGCGATAAAATCCGTAAATTAGTTTTATTTCAATGTATAGTATTCGCGTAAATATAAGTAAACAATATAAAAAAAAAAATTGTTAATTAAGTGTCTTGCCTGTATTTGATCCATCTCCGGGCTGGGTCGAGAAGGTTGAGGAGTCTGTCGGCGTAGACCCTCTTGCTGGCGGTGAACAGTATGACCTCGTACATACGAGACACCCGCGACAGGAACTCGGCAAAATGCGGCCGAGTTCGTACAAACACCTGTTATATAAACAAGAGGCAATCTATACAGGGTGTATCAGAAGTCCGAAATAATACTTTGGGTATACGGTAGCTCATATGTGGATGCTTAGTGAAGACAGTTTATACCTAACTATCATAGTTTCAGAGTTATAGACCATTGAAAATTTTTCACAGGTATCGTGTTCTGGCCTTTGGGTACATCCTTAACCCTCAAACAAAACATAGTGTTTTTTTTCTAAATTGCATTTTCATTGTAGTTACCATATATCTTACTCTCATTAGCATTTAATTAAACATTATTTTAACAATACAAACAGACATTTCTATTTTATTTATGTATACATTCCATAACCGTTAACTCGTGTGCAAGCAACGACGCAAATTTTCATACAAAAATTACGTTAATGCCATTCTGACTTTTCCTATTTTCTATGTGTTATAAATCGTTCGAGATGTGTGTTTAGGATACTCACGGTGTATCGGCAGTCTTGGAATAGTACGGGGAAGTGGAAGCTCGCGTCCGGCAACTCCTGGAGGGAGCAGTGGACCAGGGTCTCGTCCAGATCCAACACCTGGTGAAGACAATCATAAGGAAATGCTCTTAGGACACAGCTCATCACGTCTACGCGGTCATGCAAAGCCCATTGGGGTCCAGGGGACTTACCAGACTGAAATCTGGACTGGTCCTGGTTTTGAGAGGCAACGCCGGGTATCTGGCCCGCAAAGCCCCCGTAGCCACTGTTTCTAGTGGAGGAAGCTGCAAAACAAACATGATATAAGCCCTGAACTCACTTATGCGTTAAACAAAACGCGCGTAATATTTAATTTTCAATGGCAAAACAAACTCTATGCCAATATACATAACGACGGTTAAAACGGGAATTGACTCCAGCGCCATTTTGGTAACTTTGCACTATGGAGGGTAGAGTAAAGGAGTGACATCTAGGTATTGAAAAAGTGTCCGTCTAAATGCATGGGGGCGTCGATATATACCAATTATCGACACCAGCGCCATTGTGGAAAGTTTTTGAACTACTAATTATGCATTTCGACGGACACATTTTTAATTTATTCCCATAGGAGATGCCCTTCTTTAATTCTACCCTCCATACTTTGCACGAAACCCAGTTCAAAAGACGGAGAAGTGTATCATAAGTCCGAAATAATACTTTGTGTACATATAAGGTAGCTCATTTATGTGTATACCTAACTATCATAGTTTCTGAGTTATAGACCCTTGAATATTTGTCACAGGTATGCTGTTCTGGCCTTTGGCTACATCCATAACCCTATACAACAGTGTAAACTACACTTATTAAGGGCGACTACCAATATTCACAAAACAGATCATGTAAATTTTACATAGGAATCGAGATATTACGAGTTGACGACGAAAAAAAAAATTGGTATTCTGATCAAATTTTTAAACCATTCATTTGTATACCCGATACTGATGCAAACGTCAAGGTATTATTTGGACTTCTGAAACACCCGATAGAGGTCACTACATATTGTATCGTTTATCTTAGACACTTTACAGCGACTTTTTGTAGTGATGCTTCTAACGCACTACAGTACCGCGACTGTATCGATACAAACGCGCGACCGAGTCGGACGACATCGGGGAGAGAAGGGAGGGGGGTGGCGACTGGCGCGTGAGTGGGAACCAAACATTTGCATTGCGACTGAATCTGGGCCCGTGGGCGAGGGCACACAGCTAGCGACCGCTTCGCGTCTGTACCGATGACGACGCGCGACAGTGTCGCGACTGCATCGCTACAAAAAGTCGCCGTGGGCGAGGTCCCTTAGCCATCAAAATAGTATTTACCTGTTTGATAAAGAGATAAGGGTCGAATGCGTCCACCCAGGAGGAGATCTGCTCGCAGTCCACACGGCTGCTGCACGAGGTGATCACGTCTACGGCCTCCTCCTAATAAAAATAACAATAATAATTTCTTTGGTTGCCAATATACTTTATAATATATTATATATATATAATATATTATATTATATATTATATAATAATATATTATAAATATATATTACAGTTTTATTTAATATTTTATTTACCCAATTGTTTAATAGGTATACTGTTGGTGTGTCGTTCTTAAATAAATAAATAAATAAAGTATCCTACTTTATTTTTGGTAATTATACTTTATACTTTTGCATACCAATAAAGTATATGAAAATACATGAATCTAAAGTGACGAGAAGAGGTTTATCTATTAAACACGTATTGTTCATTTATTTAAATTTTGATTGTCAAACAAACTTTGAAACATTAAAAGATTGTCAGCATGTGCTAAAAGCACACAAAAATACGTTTTTATGGCAATAAAAACATACAATTTGAAAATAATAAAACTTTTTTATCTTTCAAATACTTTTATTTTTTTCTTATCCAAACCATTTTATACTTTTTTTTTTTTTTACTAGCCTTTATGTGTCCCAATCCTGGGCAAAAGCGTCCCCTTTACTTCTCCACACATCTCGGTCTTGGGCTATTTCCTGCCACGATGTCCCCGCAAAGGTGTTCAAATCATCTCGCCACCTCTTCCTCGGTCGACCTCTTCGTCGGCGACCGTCAACAGGTATCCAATTGGTAGCGATGTTTGCCCACCTTTGCGGGCTCATGCGGGCTACATGGCCGGCCCATTATACGTTTTATTTGACAAAAAAAAGTTGGCAACCCTATCTACACAGGAAACAGCGGTAGCCAGCCTAGTTGGTAGAACAACTGCTTTGCACATTGATTTGATTTTATTTAAGGGATACAGCATCACAACCTGGGCCCCAAGTCTGCTTACACTATCGTCGTGGAGTTGCTAAGACTTCATTTAATAAGGCATGAAAACAGCATCTTTCTTTCAATGGTACCTAGACTATGAGCAGTGTAGACATTAGATATTGTCACCTTGATGCAATTTAACTTGTCATATTCTAGTTACCATTGATACAAGATGTAATTTATATGCCTTAAAAAATGGAGTCACAGCTCCACAATAGTGTTAGCAGACTTGGGGCCCTGGCTTCGAACGTCTCAGATGTTCGAATTTCATGTGCAAATGACATTATCAACAAGTGCGAGTCGGACTCGCGCACGAATGGTTCCGTACCATTATCTATAAAAACTGCAAAAATATCACGTTTGTTGTATAGGAGCCTCCTTAAATAATTATTTTATTATGTTTTTAGTATTAGCGGCAACAGAAATACATCATTTGTGAAAATTTCAACTCTCTAACTATCACAGTTCATGAAATACAGCCTGGTGACAGACGGACAGACGGACGGACGGATGGACGGACGGACGGATGGACGGACGGACGGACGGACAGCGAAGTCTTAGTAATAGGGTTCCCGTTTTACCCTTTGGGTACGGAACCCTAAAAATGGTGACTAATTGCTGAATGGTGAAGTCAACATCGTGAGGAAACCTATATGTCAAGTTCACAGACTCGCACTGGTTTAGTATGGTGGACTATGACCCAAATCTCTCTTGTAAACAATGGAGAATGTGCCCGGTATACTGGCAATAGGGTCGCCTCCTATTATTCTCGGCCCAAAAACTTCGCGAAGTGTGGGTGCACTGCAGTGTACCTCTGGCTACCCCATCGGGGAGTACACGCGTGATGATGTACCTACCTCAATATCAGTGGGTGTCTGCTCATCGTGGCAAGTCAGGGAAGACTCATCCACTGTCACGTCAGCCCCATTCTGTTAACCAAACATACTTGCACTGAAGAGACATCATATAAAATAATTTCAACTTTATAATCGCCGGGTGAAAGGCAATTTGGGCTACTTTTGGGCTACATTGACTTATATCATAGAGTAACTAGAGTAGCCATAACCACTTAGTCTTCGTATGGCTCTGCGGTAATTATTCCGCTGTTGTTGTTATTTCATGTAACTGTAGTACACGGCAACTATATAAAAAAAAAACAACAATGGCGTGGAGACAGATAAACCAGAAAAATTTACCGCAGCGCGGGCTCGATATGCCATCTCCGTTAAAATATCTCCATGACGTAGTGGTAGCCTCGCGGGCAAGAACGCCCGCCTTGAACGTAAGGGGTGCAAGTTGAAATACCAGGCCCGCACCTCTGAGATAATTTTCATGTGCGAATGTCATTTTCAACAATGATTACCACTTGCTGAACGGTGAAGGAAAACATCGTGAGGAAACCTGCACGTATGTAGAAAGGCGTGTGAAGTTCACCAACCCGCACTGGGCCAGGGTGGTGGACTATGGCCCAAATCTCCCTCGTATTGAGGGGGAATGTGCCCGGTATAATGGCAATAGGCTCGCCCCCTATTACATTGGGACCAAAATACATCGGCGAAGTGTGGGTGCACTACAGTGCACCTCTGCCTACCCCTTCGGGGAATACAGGCGTGATGATGTATTATTATTATATACGTTTTTTTTTTGTCGAATGAGTATGCTCTCCTGTTCAGTTAAAAACGTCACTTCGAGCTTTTTGTACTGGACATGGCTTGTTGTGACGTCATTTTCACGGACAATCTGACAGTTGAAAGAGATAAAACTTATGTCTACACCGTCATGCTAAGTCTACTATTCTTGATTTTAACTTTCTTAAATTATAGATTATTCTCTATTGCCCTTGATCATGCCATAACTTGAGAACGACTTTACTGATTTCATTCACCATTTCTTTTTAAGTTTTCAACTTTGCAGAAGGATCTTATGGATTTTTTTGAAGAAAATTATACTAATAAATACATCATCACGCCTGTATTCCCCGAAGGGGTAGGCAGAGGTGCACTGGAGTGCGCCCACACTTCGCCGATGTATTTTGGTCCCAATGTAATAGGGGGCGAGCTTATTGCCATTATACCGGGCACACCGGTTTCCTCACGATGTTTTCCGTCACCGTTTCTTAGCAAGTGATAATCTCAGATGAAAATGAGATTCGCACATGGAACCCAGAGGTGCGAGCCGGGGATAGAACCTGCGCACTTTGATTGCAAAGCGTGCGTTCGACCACTCGGCTACCACTGCTTTTTACTATATAGTATATATATATACTATATAATTAGAGTTCCTCCATTTCGCGCGTACGAGGTCGCAAGCTAAGCTATATAATAATACAAGCATTGAACTAAACTAAAACCTCTTTTAAGCAACTCACCCAACCAGCCGCTTCAGCGACGAGGCTCTGACTGATCTCTGCTAGGAAACCAGAACTGGGGCTCCTGGCTGACAACGCTTCAAGACTCTCTATGGCCGTCCCTTGCGTGTCGCAGGTCGAGGAAATCTCACACTCGGAGTCGCGCACATAACCGTCCTGCTCTAGCAACGTCACAAAGTCCGGCTGTTGGAGAGAGACGTAACATTTAATATCCAAATCACGAATATTTTTGTTGAGCGATAGTTAGCTCCGGCCACTCTGGACATCGGAATAGTCGCCAATACCAAAACGTGTGTTCGTAGACGTGGGCGTTATTTCACGTCACTAGTTACAATAAATAGCTACGCGGTATGCAACCGTATCATTCGTTTCAAGTCAAATTACAAGTAATGATTTTTGTAACTGCGTTATTTCTGTTAACCAGTAACTGTGAGCGAGAGACATCACTTAATTTATTGATTTAACTGTATAGCTAATAACACTTAGATAGTGATTTATTTTCGTTTCGTGTGTAACTGTATAGTTGGTGGAGTTATTTATACAAAAATCACTAGTTTTGAAAAAGGTGACGCCTTGTTCAGCGTTACGTTACGTTACGTTACGTTAAACTGTTATCGATACGTTTCTTGAAAATGACGTAACGACCCACGTCTAGAACTCAGTGTCAATACGCATAAAGTTTTAATTTCTGTGGTATAAGCTTTGAAGCGTGGCGGCGCTTCAAAATTCGCTCGCGCTGTCAGTGTCATTTAGTTGAAAAATAAACCATTTCTATGAGTAATACAGTTTGTTTTGTTATGGCATAAAATTTACGCGCGAGTGCCGTCGCCCAAATGTGCCGAGGGCTTTAAGTAGATTCTCTCACGCATAGCCGAGTGATCGAAGGCACACCTTGCAATCATAGTGTGCAGGTCCAAACCCCGGCTCGCACCTCTGGGATTTATGTGCGAATCTCATTTTCGTCCGAGATTATCACTTGCTATGAAACGGTGAAGGAAAACATCGTGAGGAAACCTGCACGCTTGAAGGAACTTGATTAGTTTTCAATAGATGTCGAAGTCTGCCAACCCGCACTGGGCCAGCGTGGTGGACTATGGCCCGAATCCCCCTCGCATTGAGGGGAAGCCCGTGCCCAGTAGTGGGACGTTAAAAGGGCTGTAGTAGTAGTAGTATGTGTGGCAGAGCCTTAAAGAAACTTACCTGAACATATTTGTCACCATTCGCCAGGAAATCAGCACAATTGTCCAGATCATCTGTTGTGGATGTTGGGTGGTACATCTCCAAGTCATTACTGGACTTCCGTCTTTTACTTCTCATATCAACAGAGTTAGTTCTAGAAGTTCTCTCTTCAACTCTCTCTGTTGTCATAACTCTAGCGGCTTTGTCAGCTAAGAAGTTGATATCTTCATCGGCACTCGGTATACCTTCGATAATCCTTGCACACTCCTCAATGGCTATGAAATCGTTCAAACAATCGTTAGGCAAACACAATTCGGAGGACTCTATGTGTACATCGGAGTCGGATTCCTCAGATTTTGGTGTTGGAAAGTCAACATAAGTCGTTGTGTGGGCCTCGTACATAGTCACATCGTTGTCTTCGCTATAACCGTTGCTTTCTGGCACTGTTGGAGATTTCTTCGTCCGTTTCTTTGGACTTTCATTTGTGGAAGACACTGATGACTTTGTTAGTTTAGGAATTATCAAGCCGATTTGACGGACTTTTCTTATTGGTGAGCTATTTAACGATGCAGACTTGTCAGCTTTGTCTAGACGTCTCGTTTTACGCGGAGAGTTCATAGCTGAAGATATCTCCGTCTTCCTCAGCTCGCGATTCAACGAACTGTGTCTTAGTTGAACGCTCTTTGTTGTGCGGACTTCTCTTGTTTTGGATGTCGTCGTTATCTTGTCATTCTGAGTCTTGGACTTCATGTTACCCAACGAGGAGACCGTGTCTTTCGTTGAACTCCGCACAACAGTTTGAAATATTGGTTTCTTGGTGCGACTATCATCGTTATGCTTAGTCTTCTTGTCGATCGGCTTCTCCATGCTTTTACCGAGCTTAGTTCTCACTGGCCTTGTCTTTAAATTGTTCTGAGACCTTGTGATACATATGTGAGATGATTCGGACAAGACATTTTTGGATATATTACGTCTTAGGATGGATTTCCACTTGCTCGGTGATGTAGGCAGTGGTTTAATGGGTTTTTTCTTGAGCTTGGTGACTTTCGATGACTTCTTGACTGAGAGCGGCCGCTCCCTCTTCCTGCTTCTTAGCCGCATTGCAATATCAGAGGGTTAACCTGAGTGGCATAAGTGATTTTTATTTTATTTAGAGAAATTTAATTATCTATTGACAACTAAAGAAATTGACAGAAGAATAGGTAATGCATGGAAAATTTATTGGTCAGTCAAAGAAGTCATGAAAGACAAGAACACAAACATAGCATTAAAAAGCAAATTGTTTAACATATGCATCTTACCAATATTGTGTTATGGTTGTCAAACATGGGCACTCACAAAGACACACAGAATGAAACTCGAGATTTGCCAAAAGGCCATAGAAAGAAGTATGATTGGGAAGAGGAGAATAGACAAAATAAGAAACGAAGACTTGAGAAACAAAACAAGGGTAACCGATGTTACCTCCAAAATCAAACATCTGAAATGGAAGTGGGCCGGGCAAATCATAAGGGGTCCAGACAAATGGAGCAAAATTATCACCACATGGTACCCAAGAGATGGGAATAGAAAAAGAGGAAGACAATTTCGACGCTGGGAAGATGAAATTGTGGGAATGGCTGGCAGAACCTGGACAAGGGTGGCTGCAAGCGAGAGAGAATGGAGAAGACTGGGGGAGGCCTTTGCCAAAAGGCACACAGATGCAGAAACTTAAAATTACTGATGTTTTTTATCTACCACTAACATTATATAGCATCTGACTAATCTAAGGCTAATAATAATAATAAAAATAACAGTTATTGCGGGATCGCTTCTTGGGGCGCCTGAAAAAAGTACTGAAAAGTCTTTTATCAGGCGGAAACAAGGTGCGAGCCTACAACGGCTGGGTCATGCCAGTCTTGATGTACTCCTTTGGCATACTCAAGTGGACTCAGACCGAATTGGACACCCTGGATAGAACAGTCCGTACTACGCTCACTGCATACCGCATGCATCACCCACGCTCATCGGTAATGAGACTATATATCCCTCGGAAATGTGGAGGTCGTGGCTTTTTAAATGTCAAGACTTTGCATAACCGGGAGATATGTAGCCTCAGGGAATATTTTCTCCGTGCCGATGGGGAAATGCATGCGGATGTAGTGGCAGTAGATAATGGACTCACCCCTCTATCTTTGGCAAAAGAGAACTGGCGCAAACCTGTAGTGCTGACAACGGATGATCGTAGGTTGGTATGGCAGGGCAAGGAGCTACACGGAAGGTACTATCGGGCCCTTCATGGGCCCGATGTAGATCTTGCGGCCTCCGTGGCCTGGCTACGATTCGGCGACCTCTTTGGGGAAACCGAAGGTTTTGTCTGTGCAATTATGGACGAAGTTGTGATGACGAACAACTACCGGAAATATATTCTTCGGGATGGCACCATCGACATTTGTCGGGCATGTCATCGCCCTGGAGAATCCCTGAGGCATATCATCTCCGGTTGTTCGCGTCTCGCAAATGGTCAATATTTACACAGACACAACCAAGTAGCCAGGATTATCCACCAGCAACTTGCCCTGAAATATCGCCTTGTGACATCCGAGGTACCGTACTACAGGTATGAACCACAACCAGTTCTCGAAGAAGGTCATATCTCATTGTATTGGGACCGATCTATCATCACAGACAGGACTATTGTAGCCAATAAGCCTGATATTGTGCTGATAGATCGCCAAGAGCGCCGTGCAATGATTGTCGATATCACTGTCCCCCATGACGAGAATCTCGTGAAGGCCGAAAAAGATAAAGAAAGCAAGTATCTTGATCTGGCTCACGAGGTTGTCGACATGTGGGACATTGATGCGGCAATCATTGTACCGATAGTCGTTTCCGCCCATGGCTTATTAGCCAAGAGCCTCGACAAACACCTAAAGAGGCTCGCGTTAGGCGGCTGGATCAAGGGACAGATTCAGAAGGCGGTACTTCTGGAGACGGCGCGCATTGTGAGGAAGTTCCTCTCTCTGGAGCCCTAACCACTGGTAACTAGGACCCTGTTCCAGATGCCGGTGGGGAACTGTTTTTTATATTTTTAAATGTATTTTTTATATATATATTTAAAAATGTAATTTATAAGAAAGATAAGAAATAAAGGAGATAAAAATAATAAAAATTATCTATTAGTGATGTGTGGGATATCCGTATCCATATCTGCGGATATTTTAGAGTAAAGAAAGATCCGTATCCGTTACTTTTTCGGCGGATCTTTTACCTTATTCATTTTCAAGATAAAGATGATATTCTTATACTTCAAAATCATTGTTTTTTATTCGTGTAGGCCAAAAAGCACTTACAAATAGTCAGATTCTACCACTGGTTCGCAGTGCTACTTCCACTGAGAAGACCCGGTAAGAAAGTAGATGGTTACTCTTTTTAAAAAGATTTTCATTTTAGTTTTGGTGCTTTTACTGAACTAGACATTCACATATTTTTATGTATTTGTTTACATTTTTCTGTCGAAAAATGCTGTCTTGCATCACGTCTCTATTCCGTCGACATAAGGATCATATTTGCTCTATTTTTAACAACCAACATATAAAAATATAGGTAATCATGAGTCTAGGGTTGATCGTGTTTAAGTATTAAATATAAATTAAAACACTTACATGAACTCAATCTTTTCGGAACTATTCTTCACTCCATTTGCTGACCGTAATGCATTTAAGGAAGTTTATTTAATATAACAGTGCGATGTAGCAAACATAACACGGATATGTCTTTGTTTTATGAATTCATTATTTTTAATCCGATCTCTAAAATCGGCGCGGGCGCGTTCGCGCCTTTTTTAAATACCACTTTTTACCACTTATCGCAGCTGATTCCAGTCAAAAACACATTTAAAACACACTGTATGCTATTTATTACGGATTGATAACGATATTTTAAAGTTTAATACTAAAATAATCCGAAGATTTGCAATGCGAAAGCGAAAAAGCGGCACTGCTGCATTATTGATTTTTTCGCTGTATAACGCGCACGATTTTCACTGATATGTTAGTTTTTACTCATCCTGGACATCGGCGAAATAGTTCGATAGGTGATAAACAAAGTAAAATACCTCGTTACGAGTAATTACATGTTATTTCATATTGGAGAACACAAAAGCCAAACAAATGTCAAAATGGCGGCCTTTCTTATTATAATTACACAATTTTTTCTCTAGGGGGCGCTGAGACGCCGCGCATGCGTTTGGATATTGCTAAAAAAGTCAATAAAAATTATTTAGAGAAACAAAGATGAAATCTTTGTAAAATATATACACGCATGATATGTCAACGATTTTATCCACAAAACTTTTTTTTTCAATAAAATGTTTGTATCATTTAATTTTTACGAACGAAAAACAACACTGCTCTCAACAAAGAACATTTTCATGAAATGAAACGTACTTTTGGTTACTGTGTTGCTAGTATATGTAAATTGCCCTTTCTATATGGTAATGTTGACGATGCTTATTTTAGTACAAGCAGCGGTATTCCTATTAAGAACATAATTTTAGTAGTAATTATAAAGAAAGAAGAAGAAGGTGGTGGAGGGGGCAAAAAGTGTTGCCAGTGTAAAATAACGTAAACGCCGACATATCACAGATAAATGATGCTACTCTCAAATAATAGGCTTCGAATTAGGTAATCGCTTAATATGCGTTTCATTTTAGTGTCAAACGCTGCTATTTAATATTATTTTATTTACATTAATTCCATAGTATTCAGTAAAATTGACCCATTTTTTATTATGTTCATAGTTCTACATATATTATATTACTATACTCTTTGGTTTTACATTACTTACAATTTAAAATAGAGTTTGGCCAACGAAAGCTGTGCACGATATTTTTTTTAACCCTTGAGCATGGCAACTATTCCTGAGTGTCAAAACTGTCCTATACGCTGATGAAATACGTTGATCATGTTCTTAATGTGGAAAATCAAGTAAGTAAGTAAGTAAAGGACCGTATTTTTGAAACTGAGCTTGAGAAGTTTTTTTTTCGGTTTAAAGACATCTATTTCTCATAAAGAACCGTACAGTCCACTTATAATAATATTTTTTTAAATTGAGACCTACTTTTCTTACAGGAATATAGTTAAGCACAGTTTTTTATTTCACTTGAATTTTATTTAGTAATATTAACGTGTTTTTTTTTTAATTATAACTTATGTACTAGTATCAAATCGATATATGCGGAGTTTAAACAGTGTTACAGCTTCAGATTTTTTAAAATTGCCGCCTTTTTTAATGGTCAGCTTTTGTTGGCCAAACTCTATAGAATTTGTATATTGGGCAAATTTAAGTACAAATCTGGGTAACACTTAAAGTAACTGCCAAAATCAAATGTTTACAAACTAAAGTTGGTTGATTGTATTTTCAATTGTTTAAAACAATTTATATATTATATAACCCTTTGAATGCATCCATTTTTTTCTAATTTGCTGATCTTAAGTATTCAATTATAATGTCTACTGTATCAGCCTCATCTTCTAAAAGAAAGGTAAAGACTAGGAAATACAAAAAATACTTTGCTGGGTACGTAGCAAAGTATTTCACGTAAATGATGTTAATAACTTCAAGTTTATTACAGATACAGAAGGCGGAATTAGCAAAAGAAATCGAGTCCATAACGGCCATGAATAGCAGTTTACGAACCTATTTGGATTTCCTGCGTAATTTCAAAAGGAATTTAGTCGAAATGAATGAAAATTGTAAACAGCTTGAGTATGTAAACAAACAATGGATTGATATTATAAAACTTAGAAAATAATTATTGTATCTTCTCATTTACAACACCATCACGCTTGTTTTACTAACAGTGATAAGCAGAGGTGCATAGTTAGACTAATTTTCTCCTATGAAATTTGTTAGCTATGTAATAGTGATGGGCCTTTTTTTACTGTGCCTACATGCTGCTAATAAGTATAGTCCGTCTGGCTCACTCCAACTGATGTTTGCAAGGTATAGTATGTCTGGCTTACTCCACCTGATGTTTGCAAGTCCGAATCCCATCAGTAGTGAATTTCGAAATTTTGAAATCATGCCTAGTCTTATGTAAGATACTCAATTACAAGTGTTGCTTAGTTTGGGATCATAAAATGAGTATGTGTTGTCTGGTAATATAATATTATAATTAATATTTAAAAAATAATAATATGAAATATACAGGGCACCCCACGGATATGCCACATGGAGGGAAAGTACCTTGAATATTGTTGATGGAACATTTTACTGAATAAAGACATTATTTGGAATTTAAAAACAATTTAATCTGCATTCATAGATATTTAAATAATTACATGGTTGAACCGGGAATCGAACCCGTTACACGAGAAAAATAATCAATCTGTAGCTTTATCATACAGATTGAAAGGCTTCATCATAAGAATAATTTTTTGCTGAATAACATAGTCAGAAATAAAAGGAAGACAATGAATTTTAACATTTTTAATACAAAATTAATCAATTTATCAAATGCTCAAATCAATGTCTTCTTTCAGTTAAATGTTCCATCTACAATATTCATGGTACTTTCCCTCCATGTGGCATATCCGTGGGACACCCTGTATATAATTTAACAGATGGGAAGGGGTCCATAATTTACCACAAATAACAACCTTTGTTATACATATACAAAATAAAACATTGTTTCGTATGTTAAATGTAATTTATTTTAAAATATTAATAGCTATTTTAATTTATTGAATGTGATCTACAAATATTTATACTTATCCAATGTTTATGTTGTTTCATATCCAGTATCGGATACATTCTCTCCAGGTAATGTTTTAGTAGATTTTTCTAAAAAAAAAATTAATGAAAAATTTTATTACCTAGGTACTTAACTGTTTTGCAGTTTAAAAGTGTTGTGTAACGACAATATTAGTAGTTTTTTTTATTTGAGAATCGAAAGTAAAAAAAATCATAGACTACATAAGATAACTTTTTTAAAATATTTTTCGTTGTTAAGAATTATAGACCTAATAAATACTTTCTTGATAAATCTTTTCACTAATAATAGGAGAAAATAAACTTCATGTCTAAATATTAGTGCTATAGTAACTGCTTAAGGCAGGCTTTTTTTTTTATGGACTACGCTGTTGACCTTTACAGCTTCACCGGAGGAGTGGCGAGTGCAGAGTGCGACTCCAACCAAAGCCTTAAGGGCGGAAGAGGAGGGCAACTTGCTCAAGGGCGCCACATGGGGGACGACCTCGGCTTGGGCAGTTGCCGTGAGGGGAGAGGTAATGACTGCGCTCCTAGGTGCAAAGATACACCTACGAGCAGAAGAGGGGGTTCCTCGACCTGGCCGGCGAGGTCGGTGTCTGTTTGAGGCTGGTGTAGGTGTGTTGGGGGCCCTCTCGACGCCCGGGTCGAGGAGGGCGGTGATCGTGTCAGGAGGATCTATCAAAACATGCCCCGGACGGCGGCGTTGTGCTGTTGTATGCGCGGGGTTTGGCTCATAATTGCCGGCGGCGACAAGTAGAGAGTTTGAATGCGACGCGGCTTTTTTAAAATAGCGTTCGGACGCTATTTTGAAATGTTTTCGAATGGAGACGAGGCCAAGATCGGAATGTGCTTAAGGCAGGCATCACATTGAGCCACCTCAAAGTTTATTGGGGAAGAAAATGCTGCGGTAAGCTTACCTACTTACCAATCATACAGACAGAGTATTGTGGAGTGTCACACGGCAGACCATATACCAAACCGACCAAGTGGTCCTGTCTGTCCATGTTCAAACAAGAACTATCCATGGTGAACTCCTCTTCCAACCAGGGCGGCATCTGTCGGGGAACATTTAAACTAGGTAGTTATTCTTAGTTTACGAAATGAAATATATGATGAAATTTAATGGAATGATGAGAAATGGCTTGCGAACTGCGGGTATTCTGTCAGTGTCAAGTAATTTGTAGTATTTAAGAACAAAACTAATGAATAAATATTCTTAAAATATGAAGATGATAAAGATGGCGGATCTTGTCTAAACTACCCAACTAGTTTGTTATTATAAAATGAAAAACAAGAGTGTGAGAAAACAATATTCCTACTAGCTTTTTTCTTAAATCCTTTGTTTTGCATACGACGAGTTCTAGTTTAAATTTCTTTGAAGTGATAACTAATCAAGATTATAATAGCGAAATTTTGCAGCGCCCCTGTCGGCCATTCGAAAAAAAAAGAATTATTTTACGTAGACGATAACGCCATCTATCGAATGTGTGTCAAAACAACTATACAGAATTGTAAAAAATAAATAACTTACGTAAATTCCAACTGTGGAGTCACCAAATGATTTAGGATCGGGTATTCTCTTTTGATTCAACGGATTGTACCACGAATAAGCGACTGAGTCAGTCGCAACGTCTTTAGACATATTCAAACGACCGGAGATCCAAATATGTTCGACAGCTGAAAGGAAAAAAATTACAACCCATAATTATTAAATAATGGATAAAATAATGCTGAACAATGTTCACTGAGGTTGGTTCAATGGTTACTGAGGGTGACATAAGTTTAATTCACGGTTATAGTATAATTCGCAAACCATTTAGTGATATTTAGAAATTATAGCTTTTACAGCACCTCTATCGGGTCGAGAACGAACAATATGCCAAACAAAATATGTTACTTAGAAACTAGCGCCACCTAGTAAACACAATAAAGTCGTAGTCAAGCTAGTGCACACTAGATGTCGTTAGGTGTCCATGAAAATAAAACTCACGTTCTTCCTTATTTTCTCCCATAACCAACAACAGTTGTATCAAAACGTCATTGCTATCGAGACTCGCGAGAGTTCCGTTGATTTTTAAGCAATTTTCATACGCGTGTTGCCAATACAACATCTGTTTCACAAGCACGTAGTAGTACAGATCGTCACTAGGTGTCGCTATCAGCGTCTTCAATCCAGGCACTCCTGTTATAAAATTATGATATTATTTTAAATGAAGAGTACAGGCAAATAACAGGGAAATGTCACATTTTTTTAAATATAGAATCATATTTTGTCTATGGTATTTTGAATTCTAATCATTAGAATTTAAAAAAAGTTATCAGAAGGCGCCAAAAAATGCAGTTTTGTTTATGGCCTAACTATAGAATTGTTCGATTAATTGAACTTGCAAATTGTTTTTCTCAAAATTAATTCATTAGGACATTCCCTGTTATTTACCTGTACCCTTCATATACACTAGAGGGCGCCCGGTTTAATATACATATATTATTATGCAAATTGATATTTTTAGTTAATATTTTTGATAGCAGAGTGCTCGAGTGTAGTCAGCAGCAGAAAATAACTTTATTAAAGATTGTACTGTGGCGCACCCTATATCTCGCCACGAAACACAACTACCGCCAGTCGCTACTAGATGGCGCGACTGTAGACACATCGCAATTCTACGCGTTCAAGAAATTATCCGCCATACAAAAGTACTATGAAAATCCTAGCTCGCAGTACTAGTGTGTTCATCGATCTGAACTATATATACAAATTCCCCGACAATATCACCGGGGCGTAGCGGACCCGGCCAGGCATACCACCCGCCTGGCAGGAAGGTTTTCCCTTTTTTACTGCCATAGTACCTATATTTTTTATAAATTTATTATTTAATAAAAATATATTATGACTTGTTATTGTAAGGTTGTAATTATTGATTGCCTCTCAGTTCATTTTCTAAAAAAAATAACAGACAGCCATAAATTGGTACATAAAGCTTTGGTTTAAATTACCTTGGTAGCATATAAATTGCATTTTCCTTTCGCACCTAGCCTCCAAAAACACTGGGGGGTGAGCAGAATGTCTATCTAACTGCAGACAACCGCTTTGCTTCATCGTCGACCTATCTCTGTGTAAAAAAACAATTAAATCGATCATAGTGATAACTGCATCACACATAAACATTAAAAATAAATCCCAAACGAAAACTAGGTACTCATCGTCTAAAGCGGGTTTCAGACTACGCTATAATATAATAGCATATAGTATATAGCTCATAGCACAACAATATCACGCACCATACATTGTTATGGACACGTTCACACTGTACTGTACTATATATTATTGGCTTTGTATGGTGCGCGATATTGTTGTGCTATATATTATAGCGTAGTATGAAAGCCGCTTAATGTTTTATGCTGTGACTACTCAGGTGAGTAGATTGCCCTCCTTTAATACTTCCCTCCATATGTATGGAGGGTAGAATTAAAGGAGGGCAATCTCCTATGGGAAAAAATAGAAAAAGCGTCCGTCAAAATACATTAAATAATAATATAAAAACCTTCCGCAATGGCGCTGGTGTCGACACGTGTATCTATCGACGCCCCGGTAAACCGGTAATCGGAAAAACCCTGCAGTTGTAGCATGTGCGTCAAGACTATACTCATGTCACGGAATATGTTGATGTTGTCTCTTTCTCTCGTATGATATAATAATACATCATCATCATCATCACGCCTGTATTCCCCGAAGGGGTAGGCAGAGGTGCACTGCAGTGCGCCCACACTTCGCCGATGTATTTTGGTCCCAATGTAATAGGGGGCGAGCCTATTGCCATTATACCGGGCACACAGGTTTCCTCACGATGTTTTCCGTCACCGTTTCTTAGCAAGTGATAATCTCAGATGAAAATGAGATTCGCACATGGAACCCAGAGGTGCGAGCCGGGGATAGAACCTGCGCACTTTGATTGCAAAGCGTGCGTACGACCACTCGGCTACCACTGCTTCGTATGATATAATGTTACTAATAGAAGGCTCGGCTACTGAAGACTCTACACATCAAAGGAAGCAATAACCTAACACGTAGATTATTTAAATATGTATGTTTAGGGATTAGTCACTTTATTTAGAATTATTAATTTGTATAATCGAGTATAATATAAACTAGTCGATTAATTTATTATACATCAATATTTCATGTTGGCAACACTAATCGATGAGAGGACATAAAAGTACATGTAAAGCCCTTCTCGGCTCTCTTTTGCTGTTCGGAGCCGACAAGTAAAGTCAATATACAACGCATGTCGTTATTATTGCTCAACCTACGCCCTGCTTCAACGGAACCCTCACCACGGTCGCATTCTTTCTGTCCCTTCGTAACATCAAGGCAGAGAGCAAACGAGAGAATCCGTGACAGAGGTCTTGTCTTAACATGTGTGCTAGCCCCACTGGTGAAGGCGTACCTCATAGGGGGCCAGAGTGCTGGTTGAACGTCAATATATGCCGGCGGCTGAAACACGCTGAGTCCAGTGTCCACCCATGTCCACTTGCCAAGAGAGCCTTTAGCACCGATCCACGCGTTTTCAATACCTATAAATTAATCTATGATTAAATTAATCATAAAAAACAATGCGAAGCTAGCTGAAAATAACATTATAATATCGACGGCTAAAAGTTGCCATGTTGAGCGATATTGAATTGCCTACATATACAGGGTGTTTCAGAAGTCCGAAATTATACTTTGACGTTTGCATCAGTATCGGGTATACAACTGAATGGTATAAAAATTTGATCGAAATTCGACCATGTTTTTTCAACTTTTTTTTCGCCATCAATTTCTTTATCTCGTAATATCTCGAGACCTATGTAAAATTAGCATGTTCTGTTTCGTGAATATTAGTAGTCGCCCCTCATAAGTGTAGTTTACACTTCTGAATAGGGTTATGGATGTACCCAAAGGCCAGAACCTGTGACAAATATTCAAACGTCTATAACTCGGAAACAATGATAGTTAGGTATGAACTGCCTTCACTAAGCATCCACATGTGAGCTACCGTATATGTACCCAAAGTATTACTTCTGACTTCTGATACATCCTGTATATATCGTGAGGATCGGAGAATTTTTTCTCCGTCTCTTCAGTCAAAGTCAAAGTCAAAGTCAAAGTCAAAGTCAAAGTCAAATCATTGATTTTGTATAGGCCTATGGGGGCACTTACAAATTGTCAAGTTTACATTTTTTTCTTATAAACTACTATACTACCACCGGATCGAAACGCGACCTCAACTGAGAAGATCCGGCAAGAAACTCAGTGGGCTGATAATTTTTTTAAATCGCCAAAACTTATTACAAATACACAGGTACATATAGCTCCAGTGTGTTGCCTTTAGAGCTGCGTTTAATAATAAAGATAGAATAATAATACGTTAGTAAGGCAACACACGCTACACTTTGACATGACGGGCAATATTTCGATTTTTGTTTTGAACCTGAGCTGTACAATCCCAAGCTGATTTATCATCTAAATAATCCGAGATTTTGTAATATCCCTTTTGATACAATTTGGATTTGATTGCAATTTTAAATGTGTTAATGGGCAAATCTCTGATTTCTTTTGGAAGTTTATTGAAAAAGCGTATACTTTGCCCCATGAAAGAGTTATTTATTCTGTGGAGACGAGTAACGTGTACGGATAGCATATGCTTATTCCGTGTATTTAAGGAGTGAACATCGCTTCTTTTTTCAAAATTGCTTATATTTTTCTTAACATATATTAAATTTTCAAATATGAATTGGGATATGACAGTTAGAATATTTATCTCCTTAAACTTTTCTCTCTTCTCTTCTCTCTCAGCTGGTGCAAAGTTATCAAAATAGCGCTTGTGTTAATTCTCCTTATAACCGTAGTTATATGAATGTGTACAAAATGGTAAATACACAGTCATAGAATATTATAACACATGGACACGTTGGAACAGAATAATACATTTTCTTGATTAACAGATGACGTGTTTAAATTAAAATACTTGACAATTTCATAGAATTCATTGTTTCAAAAAAATTATGTGATATTGTGTCCCTCACTCATCCAATCATTTGAGGTATAACGAGCCACCTCACTTGTTCACTGTGCACACTTTTCTCAGCAATTTTTGCATGGAACGTGACTCCTTACGCCCAATGCTGCTGAGAAAAGTTTTAATCATGTTTCCAGTGAGTGTGTTAGTTAAGTAACCGAACGAAGTGAATAAGCGCTCGAGCGATACCTCACCTCAAATGAGATGTACCTGGTGAGCACCACATGAGGTACTATCTCGTCTTGAAATCGAGGGGGGAAAGGCTATTTGACTTAAACGACATTTTTTTAACTTTACAGTAGTTGTAGCATGAGCGCCAAGACTAGACTTATGTCACAGAATATGTTGATTATATCTCTTTTTCTCGTATGAAATAAGACAGAGCGAGAGAGCCAATCCGTGACAGAGGTCTTGTCTTGAAATCCGTGCTGACACCGCAAGAGAGCATACCCATTCGACGCAGAAAAAATCTGCTGAAATATGTACATAAGTCAATATTGCCCAAAAGTGTCGCTTAAGTGATAATTTCACTCCTCGTTATAAAATAAACGAGTGACCCATGACTATTTCAAGATACATTTCCATGCTTACTGGGGCGGGTTTTCAACATTGTCATCCCCAATCTTCTTAGACACTTCATTGATCCGATATTCGCTAATCTGCAATCAGACACAAGAGCAATATAACAATACGATGACCGTAATAGTACCAATGAGGCGACATCTATGAAGCAATTAGGTACAACATTTTTTTAATAATTATAGATTGCGAATAATCATAATTAATTCTTCTGTTTTTAATGAAATAAGTAAAATTATGAATTAAGATGAGGAAGAGCTGCACCTGCGATTAGCGGTATTTATGGCAATGTCGAGTAATTAATAGCAAGGACCAATTCAATAAATACACAATAAAAATAAAAATGGGTGATGGATGACAATGATAAATATGGCGGATGATTCTTTATTACGTCATAACTAGCGAGAAGGGACTCAATGGAAAGAGGCCATCGCGCACGAAGGGTTCCGTACCATTATCTATAAAAACGGCACATAAAAAACGTTTGTTGCATGGGAGCCCCCTTAAATATTTATTTTATTCTGTGTTTTAGTATTTGTTGTTATAGCGGCAACAGAAATACATCATCTGTGGAAATTTTAACTCTCTAACTATCACGTTTCATGAGATACAGCCTGGTGTCAGACGGACGGACGAACGGACGGACAGCGAAGTCTCAGTAATAGGGTTCCCATTTTATCCTTTGGGTACGGAACCTTAAAAAACTAGCGGGAATATAAAAGCGAGACCTCGTAGTTCCCAACGACTGCTCGACTGTAATAAAGGATCATTATTTACATTCATCACCCGTTTTTGTTTAGAATGTGTGTATTTATTGTATTTATCCTTGCTTTAAATTACTTGACACTGGCTGAAATACCCACTAACCGCAGATGCAGCCATCATACTACTACTACTACTACTACAGCCCTTTTAACGTCCTACTGCTGGGCACAGGCCTCCCCTCAATGCAAGAGGGATTCAGGCCATAGTCCACCTTGCTGGCCCAGTGCGGGTTGGCAGACTTCACACATCTATCGAAAACTAGTCAAGTTCCCTCAGACGTGCAGGTTCCCTCACGATGTTTTCCTTCACCGTTTCATAGCAAGTGATAATCTCGGATGAAAATGAGATTCGCACATAAATCCCAGACGTGCGAGCCGGGGTATGAACCTCCACACTTTGATTTACAAGGCGTGCGTTCGACCACTCGGCAGCCATCGTCATTTCGTAAAAAAGAAGAATAATGCGATTATTTGACTGTACTCTTACGTCATGCCTCGAAGTACGCAATACGCCGCCGCCTGGTGCCAGTCCATTCTTCCATCGAACATATGATACAATCCGTTTCGGCACCGAACTGTCTTCATCTCTCGCACTTTGACCACGATTTGTGCCTCTATAACCAACAATATAACGTGTACAATGCTCTGTTTCGCACTTTCAGAAGGACACTAAGTTCCTAAAGTGGGTACAATTATGTAAATACTAGCATTTGCCCGCGACTTCGTCCGCGTAGAAGTCGAAAATGGTTCTAATAGGATTTTTAATTGAAATAAAACTATTTTACGGATTTTATCGCGTGTTTTTACTATTTTATTTGTAACGTCGGGAAAATAAAATAGTAAATACACGCGATAAAATCCGTAAAATTGTTTTATTTCAATGTATAGTATTCGCGTAAATATAAGAAAACAATATAGGATTTTTAATTGTATTTTTTCGTTATTAATTTTGTTATCTACAGGGTTTTGCATGAGTATCTATCTATATCTATACAAATAAATAAAATTGGAGTGTCTGTTTGTAATATCAAAATAACACTTTTTTACCAAATGCGTATGAAAGTATATACGATACCTATAACGAAAACGCAATTTTAAAATTTTTTGTCTGTCTGTCTGTCTGTTTGTTTGAGGTAAATTTCTAAACGGCTGAACCGATTTCAATGGGACTTTCACTGACAGATAGCTGACGTTCCAAGGCGTAACTTAGGCTACTTTAATTTTAGAAAAAGCATTAGGGTTCCGCGGGAAAAACATAATACCCATATTTCCGGGTAATCTCCCTAAAGTCCACGCGGGCGAAGTCGCGGGCACAGCTAGTCGAGTATAAAATTGAATGGTATAAAAAATTAATCGAAATTCGACCATGTTTTTTCAACTTTTTTTTCGTCGCCGATTTCTATACCTCGTAATATCTCGAGTTTTATGTTAAATTACATGTTCTGTTTTGTGATATTCACATTCATTTACGAAGGGCGGATACACTTCAATCTGACCAGTCGCGTCTAAACACAATACACAAACAATAGGAATATTTACTTAAACAAAAACATAGAACATAATGATGGGTTCGAATGGCAGTAACGATAATTTTGTATGAAAGTTAGCAGTTGCAAACAAGTGATGATTACGGCATTAGAAAAAGGAAGGCAACCATTCTTCGCGTTTATTACTAGCTCAATGTACTTTCAAACGTTTCTGCCATACCTATTACTGGAATCAAGTATAATGCAGCTCACATTGTTAGGTCCAACTAATGTCAAATAGCATCCGTGGTGCCTTCTTTATTTCTGTGGTAATTCAGCCAATACAGTTATTTTTGTCTCCCACAATGGAGGGAATTGGATACATTTTTCTTTCAACTCTTCCTACAACTTTTTCGATTAAATTTGTGCGGATTCGAAGACAATTTAGCTTTTAAACTCGCCGAGGGTCACACCTTGGTGTCTTGGTTAGATACTGCTTTCGATCCTGGCGTACAGGAGTAGCAGTGGTAGGAATGTGTGGCTGGCTTAGTCCTAAAAATACATTAGAATGTTGTACATACCTCTCTCACAAGCGAAGGGTCTTTCTAGGTGACAGGGCAGGTCCAGGAAGACGGGGCTGTCATGATAGACTCGTTCTAGCGCCACGCAGTCTGCTCCCGTCTCGGGCACGGGAACATGAGTTCTGTTCAACCACTGCACACGACAAGTTTATCACTTGCATCAACTCAAAGCTGTCAATTTAGTCTCATTTTTATTCATAGTTATTTACGTAATGTATACATCATTACGCCTGTATTCCCCGAAGGTGTAGGCAGAGGTGCACTGCAGTGCGCCCACACTTCGCCGATGTATTTTTGGTCCCAATGAGCCTATTGCCATTATACCGGGCACTTTCTCCCGAGGGAGATTTTTGGGCCATAGTCCACCACGCTGGGCCAGTGCAAGTTGGTGAACTTCACACGCCTTTCTATAGACGTGCAGGTTTCTTCACGATGTTTTCCTTCACCGTTCAGCAAGTGTTACATTCGCACATGAAAATTATCTCAGAGTTGTGGGCCCGGGATTTGAACTTGTAAATGCAATTAATAAAGTGACTGTTTGTAATGACAAACTAATAGCTTTATATTACTAAATGCATATGAAAATATGACGAAAGTACACAATCTCTGACGAAAAAACAATAGAAAAAAATTATGTCTGTCTGTTTGTTTGAATTATAGCTGATGTAACAAGGAGTAAATAAGGCAACTCTTTGGGGGCTAGGGCCTGAAGTCTACTAACATTATCATTGTAGTACAGTAAAAAAGACTACACTTTCTAATGCGTTAAAAAAAATATAAACCAATATACAGTCGTCTCATTCATACTCACCACAGGGTAATGTCTAGCGATATTGCCCTCTCGCTCGCTCGGGAGGACGTCTAGAGCTGTTCTTCGTAGCTCTAAGCCCTGGCCCCAGCGATAACCAGCCGGGTCTTCAGCGGAGTCGCGACGAGCGCCGACCCATAGCGATGGTAGAGCTGAAGGCGGAATTACAACTTGATTTATGTCACCGAAATACACACACACAGGTACCCACAAACACTCACACAGTCACACAGCACACACACACACACTCTCATACAATAACTCGCACAATATAAACACTCAACGGTCTTCTGGGATTCTAATCCGAATGTTGATGTGTTTGATAGCTGGAAGAAGCTTTTGGCAGCATGTTTGTGGTTGTGTGAGAAATGACGTATGTGTTTTCTTTTCTTACATTTTTCGTATGTGATTTTTGTATATAATATGGTGTATAAAATTCTTAAAGTTTAGTGTAATTTGTGTTGCTGTTCTAAATATATATGAATATATGATATATACATACGTAACACCGGCGCACACACACACACACTCACACACTACCACGCAACACTTTCACACAAATACATACTCGGTCATCATACAATTAACACACGTACTCGCCCACTCGCTGACATCACACACATACGCCCACTTCTTCTTCTTCATTGTCGTTATCACTCTTGACAGAGTGGTAGTGGTCGGTGGTTATCATATCAGTAGGGCTAGCACGCATGTCAAGACAAGACCTTTGTCACGGATTCGCTCGCTCGCTCTCTGTCTAATTTCATACGAGGGAAAGAGACAACACCAAGATATTCCGTGACATTCGTCTAGTCTTGGCGCACATACTACAACCACAGGTGTTGGTGGCAAGCTTCACAACACACCGCCACTCTTCTCTGACGGCCGCCTTCCTCGTGTAGTGATGATTAACCATTTATTGCCGCTTTTATCTGGTCAGCCCACCGCATAGGCGCACATACGCACACACTTACATTCAATACACGAAGAGCATACACGTAAAACCCGCCGCCACGCACACTTTCTCACACATAAACATACACAGACTTAATACAAATAACAGACGCGTCCGCACGCACAGACTATCACACACAAATAAACACAGACAACATACACATATAACACACGCTCCCGCACACAGAAATAAAACACAGAATATATTTAAAATAGGTCTTACCATTACTATTTCAAATTTTACTAGTCATTTATCAACCTTATTTATCAACTTACAGAACTGTGATTCGGATAACGCCTCCGCGAGGAACTCCGCCTTGTCCCTCGTGTCCAGCACAGCCAGCGAGCCGTTGTGATAACCACTGATGATACAAACATAACACAGTAACTTTAAAATAATTTTAAATGGCTAAAACATATTTTAGCCAAATGCTTCCAAATGAATTGCCTTTGGACGGATTTTCGTTTAACTTGAGTGTTCTTAAAGGTAAACATTAAAAAAAAAACTACCCATTTTCTTTATAAAGTGTATTTATTTGATCTTGCTATTAATTACTCGACATATGCCAATAAATACCGCTAATCGCAGGTGCAGCCTTTCTCATTATATTTCATCATTTATTTCTTAAAAAAGGTGTATAAAAACATGAACTAATCATTATATAGACTGCCAATAGTGCCAATCCCGTACAAAATGGCGTACTCGTCTTTTTAGTTCTTAACATCAATAATAGGTGTCGCTAGTAGTTTCAAATTCACAATTGTATGCTTACTTAATTTAAGATGTGAGGAGTTAAATAATTACCGGCACAGTATTCTTGCATTCTCCCAATTCACAGCTAGATTCTGTACTAAATACTCCTTGTCGTTGAATATATAAGACTCCCATTTATCCGTAAACGATTGGGGTACTGAAACATGGAAATAAACGGTCGAAACTTATGGTAATTGGTAGCTCTACTGAGTAGCGGTAGCTGAGTGGTCAAACCCACGCCTTGCAATCAAAGTGTGCAGGTTCAAACCCCGGCTCACACCTCTGGGTTTCATGTGCGAATCTCATTTTCATCCGACATTACCACTTGCTATGATACAGTGAAGGAAACATCGTGAGGAAACCTGCATGTCTAAAGAAAGGCGTGTGAAGTTCACCAACCCGCACTGGGCCAGCGTGGTGGACTATAGCCCAAAAATCTCCCTCGTATTGAGGGAGAATGTGGCTCGCCCCCTATTACATAATTGGGACCGAAATACATCGGCGAAGTGTGGGCGCACTGCAGTGGATCTCTGCCTACCCCTTCAGGGAATAGAGGCGTGATGATGTATTAAGATGGCGTGGTGCTCGATAGTCGATTGCGCTAATGTAAAAAATAGTAGTATGACCAATAGTATATGTGGTGTTTTTAGAAGTTTTTATTCCAAGAAGGTCCTATCTTAGTTTGGGTTCTTTGCCAGTACAGTCCCACTCCCACCGTAGTAAGCAGATAGAATAAAAACAACTTATTTTTTTAATGTGATATACATATAAAAGTGGCTATGAATAAATAATCATGTTTTTTTTTAAATTATATAATGGTACATTATAAAAAAAAGAATACGAACCTCTATATTGTTCATGATAACTGGCCGAACACAAAACGAAAGAAAAAAGTATATTCAAACATTTGAAAATGGAACACATCACGACCACACACTTATTAGACAAATGAGCTATTGAACAGGAATTGCAAAGAAGAAAACAAAATGGCGACATTGTTTTCTAAACTAAGTTGAGATTATAATAGCTATTTTAGTTAACTGTAATTGCTTATTATGAAAATAATAATCTTATTATTGTATTTCGCGTAACAGTTATGTGAATATCTATGACCTATTTAAATACACTTGTGTAGTAGGTATTCCTATCCTTCCTACTATAAATAATATTATAAATGTGAAAGTTTGTGAGGATGGATGGATGTTTGTTACGCTTTCACGCAAAAACTACTGAACGGATTTTGATAAAACTTTACAGTATTCTTGTTTATATGTGAGAATAACATATAGGCTATAATTTATAATGATATTGAATCAAATCAAAAACAAATCTGCGCGGATAAAGTCGCCGGTAGAAGCTAGTCAATGATATCCTAAAGTACAGATACCTCAATGTGCCCAAAAAGACGTCCAAATTAATGCTGAAATTGATCACATTGATGACATGGCATGGAGGTAGTAATAAGGAGCCCACGCTGCGGTAAATTATCCGCCATATTAGTTTTGATTGTTTATATTGTTTGACACTTACGTACTTAATTGATCTTAAGACTAAGATGGCGGATCTCATATAAACCATTATTGCTAACCTTAAAAAAATCGCTGCAGAGCATTACGAAGAGTGGGGTCTATCTCGATTTGCCATGGCCATGCAGTGGTACACGTCTTGCCATAGACAATCTGACGTACGTCAGTAACACACAAAATTGGACGTGTGAAACTGTCAAATGTTCGGATCAGCTCCCTCTGTTATGTAATATCTCATTGGAATTCATAGTGTAGGCAGAGGTACACCCATATTTCACCAATGTTAATGATGGCAAACGGGCATAATTCCCCCCTTAATGCGAAGATTCGGGACATACTTCACAACGTTAGCCAAGGCAGAGTTGGTGAACTTCACCACGCATCTTTTGGTCATGCAGGTTTCTTCATATATTATTACGACGGCTTGGTGTATTGCTTCGAGGGTAGGCTCACTGCGAGTTCAATTCCCGTCAGGGAAGAATATCAGAAATGGGTTTTTCGGAATTTGGCCTAGTCTGGGTGTAACTGGGATCGCCCCCAGTCTATTGTACGGTACACACAGTACAGATGATGCTTAGTTTGGGATCATACGATGAGTATGTGTTTATCTTTCGGTAGCTTCCCTGGATGGTTATAAAAACAATACAAGAGTTTGAGTTTGATTGAAATAAATAGCTTTTGAAATTATTTTCCTACAAATCTGTGGATGGTTTTATGTAATGCGGAGACAGTAAAGAGTATTATTAAATTAACTTTTCACTGTTTCTTATTGTTGATACAGTAATTAATGGATTATTGTTTAATTCCGATGTCCCTTTACCAACGCCTGTCTTGCAACAATGTTTTTGATATTACCTACTTCAGTTTCTAACAGTTAACTCAGTCAAAGTCAAATACTCATTTATTCTGTATAGGCCCATGGGGACACTTACAAAGTGTCGAATTTACTTTTTTTTTCTTATATACTAATACCGGATTGAAACGCGACCTCAACTGAGATGATTGGGCAAGAAACTCAGTACAAATCTGTCAAAAATGGATACTTATAACTGGAATAAATAATACTTTAAGTGGTGGTAGTTCGCGGTGCATGCGAAAGCGATCCCGTGGCGCCCCGATATAAGCGGAAGATGGTACACCGTCGGTTTTTACTGGGTATACGGCCTTCTGCCGGGACTCCCACATAACCCTGTTACTTCCCCCGAGGTGGCAGGGTATCCATAAAGGATTTTCCGACGTTAAAAAAAAAAGTGGTGGTAGTAAAGCTTTAAAGAACAATAGTTTTATAGAATTTGTTAAGATTTGTTTTATTTATAATTGTACATCTATACTTATATTATTATATTATAAAGCTGAAGAGTTTGTTTGTTTGGTTGAACGCATGAAGCTCTGAAACAACCCGTCAGATTTCTAAAATTATTTTTGCACTGTATATCCTACTTATTGGGGAAGGTTATTGACTTTATAACATCACGCTACGGCACAGTAACCATAAGCGCGGGTGAAACCGCGGGCACAGCTAGTTGTACATAAATGTATGTTTGTAAATTGTAAATAAAGGGATTAATAACAGTTGTCATCGAAATTTTCTGAATTCCGTCAATTACTACCATAATACTTTCCGTGGGTTTCCTTCAACTTTGAATACCACCGCTGGTATTGGTTTTAGAAGCCATCAAAGAAGTGAATAGCACTCATGCACTTTGATGTAGTTTGACAAACGATTAGCGCATTTCAGTTGGCAGCCTTGAGTCGAGTTTCCTTGTTATTTAATGTTGGTAGTTTGATTGCACAAGGCATAACAACTTTATGTTTCTGAAAAGTTAGTTCGCTAGAGTTTTGACTCATGACTCACTCAGTAGACACATAAGGTATGTCAAGACAAGACCTTTGTCACGAGTTCGCTCGCATGCTCTCTCTCTAATTTCATACGAGAGAAAGAGACAAAATCAAGATATATTCTCACTAGCGGGAATCGAACCCGCAACTAGTAGTAGTAGGTGTAGACCTAGCCGTCTCGTCACGTTTGACGTCTTACATTCAAATGTTAATCTAAAGAAAAAAACTTAAATAAATTTGCTTGGCTCCATACTGCATGATCACATCCATCCTAACCTGACAGAACTAAATAATTTTGAAAAATGGCGTTTCCCTTTATTATTATTACATCAAAATTGATTTTGTAACATCAGTAATCTTATAGACGACTTGGTCCAGTGGTTTGAGCATAGGCCGGTCTACTCACTGGAGGTTAGAGGTTCGATTCCCGCAAGCGGCAAATTTCGTGGCCTTTTCGGAATTTGCCCGAGTCTGGGTGCAACTGGGATCGCCCCCAGTCCATTGTACGGTACCCATAGTACAAGCCTTACTTAGTTTGGGGTACGACGAGTATAATGTTATCGCTAGTGTTCAATCATAAGTCCATGTCAAAACGAACTCTATGTACATACAAATAAATATTGAATTTCAGTTGTATCCTAGTTGGCAAAGTGCTCGCCTTAAACATAAGGGGTGCAAGTTCCAACCCCGGACTCGCACCTCTGAGATTTTCATGTGCGAATGTCACTTAGAAAGAAAGAAAGAAAGAAAAAATATTTATTCGGCACAGACAAAAAAAGCAAACAAAGCACACAGAGAATATGAAACTTATACAATACACAGAAAAGGAAAGAAAAAGAGCTCAGTGCGAACTGTGCCGAAAAGGTATTGGCTCAGCTTACGTGCTGGGGGGGAACTTATCTCCCCAGCGCTGATTTTCAGCCAACCCTCTTCACTAGCTTGACATACCTACTTACCACATACAATAATGATTACCACTTGCTGAATGGTGAAGGAAAACATCATGAGAAAACCTGTACGTCTATAGAAGGGCGTGTGAAGTTCACCTACCCGGAGTGTGCCAGCGTTGTATGTCCCAAATCTCCCTCGTATTGAGGGAGTATGTGCCCGGTATAATGGCAATAGGCTCGCCCCCTATTACATTGGGACCAAAATACATCGAAGTGTGGCTGTGCACCTCTGCCTACCCCTTCAGGGCATACAGGCGTGATGATGTATTTATATATATATAACTCTACATATAAGCTTACTCTTTAAGTTCAAAACTGTGTAACTGACATCGCAATTATCTACTTTTAAGTTTGAAATTCTATTATAAGAGAACTTACCTTGACGCCTTTAACACACTCGGACGAGCGAATTCAGATGACATCTTATGAAATTGCACTCTATGCTAATATACATAGGGATCGATTATCTCTGGCAACATCCATGCAACTACATTTCTGCTGATACCAAAACAAACTGTATTGACTGATGGATAAAACTAATTTTTCAGCGAGATGACATTGACAGCGTGGTTCTGTGGGTTTTACCCATAGAGTATCTAGAGTACCCATAACGACTCCACTCTTCGTATAGCTCTGCGGCGATTTTTCTGCCATTGTTGTTATCTCATGTACCTGTAGTATACGGCAACTAAATGGGAAAACAACAATGGCGTAGCAGTCGTCGCCGAGTGGTCGAACGCACGCCTTGCAAATCATAGTGTGCAGGTTCAAACCCCGGCTCGCACCTCTGGGATTTATGTGCGAATCTCATTTTCATCCGAGATTATCACTTGCTATGAAACGGTGAAGGAAAACATCGTGAGGAAACCTGCACGCCTGAGGGAACTTGTCTAGTTCTCGATAGATGTGTGAAGTCTGCCAACCCGCACCGGGCCAGCGTGGTGGACTATGGTCCGAATCCCCCTCGCATTGAGGGGAGGCCCGTGCCCATCAGTGGGACGTTAAAAGGGCTGTAGTAGTAGTAGTAGTCAGATAAACCAGGAAAATTGATTGTTATATCACTGCAATTCATTCTTTATGTACACAGAGCTAGTATTGGTATACTAATACAAGTCAAGCAAGTCTGCAGCAATGACTTTAATATAACTTTCAGTTCTTTGACAATCTGTCAATAATTGACAGACTATTGAAACAACAGTACTTTAAGAGGTGGTGGTGAGGGCCAAGGTTTTATTCAAATAACACATTTCGCACGAAACCATCGGAATTGAATCTCTGTAGTGCACAAAAGGCGCGGCCGTGCGTGTGCAGGCAGTATCAGGAGTCCGAAATACTATTTTCAATATCAGAATTCGAGACGCGAGACCAAGCATTTGTTGGCCATCTCTATTCTGATAATATTTTCATAAGTAAATATAGAGTAATTATTTTTTTAAAGAATATAGTTAATTTTGCACATATTTGTACTTCTTATTTGTCTGAACTTTTTATAATACTACATTAAAATATTAATTAAAAAGTGCTACGGACATAACGTAGCGCGTAGTCCATGCTACATATCAGTACTACGAAGGTCCAAGCCCGTCTCACGTAGTGCGTAGCTGACGTAGGCCCAAAAATATTATATTCTCATAATATTTTTGGACCTACTACTACCTCATAATATTTTTGGGTTAAAAACGAACTACGAACGAGGCGTAGCAAATGCTATGAAATAATTTACCTACCTCGTAGCACGACACTACGTCGTAGCATATCCAATCGTAGCATTCTAAAAGTACCTATCTCATCGAACATACCTACCGAATTCGTTTTGAAACACTTTTGTATTGCTGTTGTAAACGGTTTGTGAAGGGATTAGAATGACTATGAATATGTGTATACGATAAGCGGCTACTCGCTTCGGATCAACGGTTACTTCGTCGAACAGTGATCAGTTGGAAGCTCAGTATGTTCTGCGAATGTGTAATTACAAACATAGATTTCTGAAGCGGACAGAGCAATGAATGGAGTCGGCATAATAATAATAATTTTTGTTGACTAATATTGAAATGGAGATTTTTGGAACGTAGTTCCTTATGGCGCGTTGCGAAAGGGGGCTAGACGGAAAAAAATAAGACTAAAAGTGTCGACCGACACTTTTGTATATGTGTGTGTGAGAGTAAAGGTTGTAACGACACTTTTGTAAATGTGTATGTGATTTTGATTTCGGTTCCGGTTCCAATTCCGGTTCCGATTTCGATTTCGATGTGTGTGTGTGTGTGTGTATGTATATGTAATTTTTTTTTGCTTTTTTATTTTTTTCAAAAGGAACTTCGTTCCATCCGGGTGTCCCTTGACACCTCTCAAGTTTTTTTGCCCATTTGGGAGATGGATGCCTTTTCCTAACAGTGGGCCATTCAATAGGCTATTTAAAAAATATATATTTTGGTGTAATTTTGAGTGAATTTGAGTGTTCCGGGAGCTGCCCCCCTACCATCCACTTGCCTTTCAGAAATGTTTTCAATATCACTCTGTTTTCGTCAGTTAACTCGGTACAAAATCTGACAAAAATGTACAGTTGCTATTGATACTTTAAGAGGTGGCTGTGGTATACTAATACATCATCATCACGCCTGTATTCCCCGAAAGGGTAGGCAGAGGAGCACTGCAGTGCGCCAACACTTCGCCGATATATTTTGGCCCCAATGTAATAAGGGGCGAGCCTATACCGGGCACATTCACCCTCAATACGAGGGAGATTCCTGGGCTATTGTCCACCACGCTGGCCTACTGCGGGTTGGTGAACTTCACACGCCTTTCTATAGACGTGCAGGTTTCCTCACGATGTCTTCCTTTTAAATTACTTAACTATATAACATAAATTAACATCCGACAAACATATACTCATCAAATGATCCCAAACTACACAACCCTTGTATTATTCGTACCGTACATTAGACTTAAGACGAACCCAGCTGCACCCAGACAAATTTTGGACCCACAATCACTAGCTGTAGTGACCCGAATCAATACGAGAAGTCATTAACAAAATGTTGCAATGGCGACTCAACGGTTTCTCTGTGCGCCCAAACAGTCCCGCCCACCTGTTCGCCTATAGCCCACCACCGCGTGGATAAAACCAGCAGACGGCGCCTCCAGCGGTCACTTGCATGCCTGCCAGCACGCCGGAAGCAGCTTGCCACATTGATAGTACATAAACGAAGACTATAAAGGCGGTAAGTTTTTTTTTTCAAATTATTTACTAAGGCCCGTATCCATAGGCTCGTCCTAATCCGGGCCACCAACGAAATGTAATAAAAACTTTTTGGTTCGCTACCGGTCTATACATATAAAGTTTAATAATAAATTATATATATTTGAACTTGAAAGTTACTACATGTGTGTCAAATGTCACTTGAAAAGTATTGTTTGCAAAAAACTTATTTGCATATCAATAATAATAGTCTTACATCAAATTTAAATAAAACTTTTAAATTACTAGTAAATTGTCTTAGTATAATATTTAATTATTTAAAGTCATAATTCGTTTTCGTTCGTCACACTATGGCGCAGAGTCGATCCTATTCTCATTTGAATCGCACTCAAAGGTCTGTACCTTTGAGTGTTTATCACAGGTATCGCGTTTTGGCCTTAGGGTACACCGTAACCCTATTTAACAGTGTAAACATGATCTACGAGGAGTGGCTATTAATATTACAAAACAGATTTTGAAACCATTCGCATAGTAGTCGAGATAAAACAAGATTTTAAAATAGGCGGCAAATAAACTAATTTGGGTACCATTCAGCTGTATAATATATCTAATCTACCCAATACTCGTGTCAAAATTAAAATATTATTTCGGGCTTATGATGGTGTCTAATGTATTTTTATTTTATACACATATTTTATTTTATACAAATTATTACCTTCAATGCGGCTTGAGGCCGAAACTGCCTCAAGGTTGACTCTACGCTGGTGCGTACGTACTGTAAAAGAGTTCTGGTTTCGGCTGATTTAAACCTCAGCCGCACCAGCTGAAAGTTCTCTATATTTGAGCCCGCAGTAAAGGCGTTATAAACTAAATTTATTATTTTTACGAAATGAGCGAAATGATAATATTTAATGGAATAAGATGAGGAATGGCTTCACCTGCGACTAGCGCGGGTAATTCGCCAATGTCAAGTAATTAATAGCAAGGACAAATTCAATAAATACACGTAATAAATAAAAATGAATGATGACAGTGATAAAGATGGCGGATGAATTACCATAAACTAAATTTAAAAATAATTACGAATATTATTATTCTTAATTTAAAAAAAAGTTTTTTGCAAGAAAACTGGCTGCATTTCCTTGTTGATTGACTAGACTGATTTGTTAAACGTGGAAAGAGCCCTCATGTCATCTGCAATTAATTTTGGAATATATATTTTTAGATAGGTTTTTGGGTTTTTAGCTCCATCGGCCTAGCGTATCTATGGCCATTAATAAACTTATATGTCTGATAAGCCTAGGCATGGTCAGTTAGGTCGCTTGTACCTTCTGCTGTGTTAATCTCTAGATCAAAGAGAGATCAAAAGTAATGGCTGCTTTTAGAGCTGTGTTACTCCGAATTGTAAGGAAGACTTAATACGTAAAAAGGCTTATTTAAAAATATATCAACACGCCTGTATTCCTCAAAGGGATGGGCAGAAGTACACTGCAGTACGCTTCGCCGATGTATTTTGGTCCCAATGTAATATACACAATACGAGTGAGATTTTGGGCCATAGTCCACCACGCTGGCCCAGTGCGGGTTGGTGAATTTTACACGCCTTTGTATAGACGTGCAGGATTCCTCACCATGTTTACCTTCACCGTTCAGCAAGTGATGATTATTATTGAAAATTTAAGTTTATGAAAATGATTGAAAAAATTCAAAACTATAATTTTTTTTTTCTGATTTTACAATTTCGTTTAGAATTAGCTAGGGAAATTGTATTTCAAAGGTCAGTATTCCCATTTTGTATTACATTGTCTAAATTAGAAGCTGTGAGTGCATTTTATTTTTGCCTGAAACAATAGCCATTTTTTCCCAACAGCCATGTAGATAGGTAATTACGAAGATATAACCCAAAAAAATTGTACACCTTTACAAAACAGGTCATAATCCTTTATGATATGTTTTAGATGCGCACTTATCTGAACACTGCAACGAGACATTTTTGGTACAGTTTAAAAATACGAAACAATTTTTTTACAGGGGGCTAAGCTTACCACGTAGACATATATTTTATTTATTTATTTATTTTTTGCACAATTATACAGAAGTTAAAAAATGTACAAGGTAAGCTTAATGCCTCAGGCATTTCCTACCAGCCAACCTTAGAGTGATGTAGAGGGAGAGAAAAAAATCAAACAAAGTGGGTGCAAGAAATAAAAAAAAGTCGCGAATGCAAACAGAGAAAAGGAGTCGAGAAAAAAAGAATAAGAAAAATACTATGGTAAAATACTTACATAAACGAACAAAATTATGATTAAAGCCAATAATATTATAAAATGTTGTATACTTAAATACTATATAATTAATATAGATAATCATAATAATATTCCTATGTCATACATACATACATTTCCAACTGTCAGATTTGTCGAGAAAATGACGTCACACCGAGCCATGTCCAGGGGCCCGATTTTCGTTTGATAGACATCAATCTCTATTCGAGATAATATGTCGAAGCAAAACGTCAAATTGGTCGTATTCTTTCGACATATCTCGAATAGAGATGATGTCTATACAACGACAATGGGGCCCCTACCAATTTGACGTTTTTTTTTTCGACATACCTCGAATAGAGATTGATATCAAGCGAAAATCGGGCCCCTGTACAAAAATCTCGAAGTGAAGTCTACGTCGTCATGCTAAGCGTACTGGCATGTAATACCCAAAATTTACTTTAAAAAGCAGTGGTAGCCTCGTTGGTAAAACGCCCGCCTTAAACGTAAGGAGTGCAAGTTCAAACCCCAGCCTTGCGTCTGAAAATTTCATGTGCGAATTTAATTTACAGTAATGATCACCGCTCGCTGAAAGGTCAATGAAAATATCGTGAGGAAACCTGCACATTTATAAAAAGGCGTGTGAAGTTCACCAATCCGCACTGGGCCAGCGTGGTGGACTATGGCCCAAATCTCCCTCGTATTGATGGAGACTGTGCCCGGTATAATGGCAATAGGCTCGCCCCCTATCATATTGGAACATCAGCGAAGTGTGGGTGCTCTGTAGTGCATCTCGGCCTACCCCTTCGGGAAATACAGGCGTGATGATGTATTCATATTTAATAAAAGGCATTGAAATGTCTAACGCTATAATTCTCTAGAGTCTCTTGCCGTTTCTTCTCGATAAGAAATTTTCAATTAACAAAATTTATTTTTTTTAATTAATGGGTGGTAGGTACACTTTTGGGCGATATTGACCTATATACATATTTAGAATCAGCATTTTTTTCCGCGTCGAATGAGTATGCTCTTCTTCATACATATACATCATCACGCCTGTATTTCCCGAAGGGGTAGGCCGAGATGCTCTACAGAGCACCCACACTTCGCCGATGTCCCAATATGATAGGGGGCGAGCCTATTGCCATTATACCGGGCACATTCCATCTCAATACGAGGGAGATTTGGGCTATAGTCCACCACGCTGGCCCAGTGCGAGTTGGTGAACTTCACACGCCTTTCTATAGACGTGCAGGTTTCCTCACGATGTTTTCCTTCACCGTTCAGCAAGTGGTAATCATTGTTGAAAATGACATTCGCACATGAAAATTATCTCAGAGGTGCGAGGCTGGGATTCGAACTTGCACCGCTTACGTTAAAGGCGGGTGTTTTTCATACATACATACATACATATACTCACGCCTGTATCCCATACGGGTAGGCAGAGACTACAGTTTGCCACACGCTACGATCCTGACATACCTCTTTCGCTTCATCCACAGTCATACATGCTTTCATACACTTCTGTTGAGTGTGCTACGGATTTGACCCTTTCTGGATGAGGCCAGATGAGACCAGATTGACTGGTCGTGAAAGGTCCTCTTCGGGCGCCTGCTTACGATACTTCCATGTAATGTTCCATGTATGCTCTTCTGTTAAGTTAAAAAAAATGTCACTTAGATCAAATACCCCTCAATATTATTATTTTACTAGCTGTGCCCGCGACTTCGCCCGCGTGGACTTTAGGGAGATTACCCGGAAATATGGGTATTATGTTTTTCCCGCGGAACCCTAATGCTTTTTCTAAAATTAAAGTAGCCTAAGTTACGCCATGGAACGTCAGCTATCTGTCAGTGAAAGTCCCATTGAAATCGGTTCAGCCGTTTAGAAGTTTACTTCAAACAAACAGACAGACAGACAGACAGACAAAAAAATTCAAAATTGCGTTTTCGTTATAGGTATCGTATATACTTTCATACGCATTTGGTAAAAAAGTGTTATTTTGATATTACAAACAGACACTCCAATTTTATTTATTTGTTGTATGTATATGTATGTATGTATGTATAGATTTATTGACAACTAATAACGACTTGTCTGGTGTAATGGTCTGAACATAGGTCTCTCGGCTAACTTTACCGGATATTTGTGGGTTGGTATCCTACCAGCGACAAATTTTGGAAATGACCTTTACGGAACTTTCACTAATCTTGGTGTAACTGTGATGGCCCTCAGTCCATTGTACGGTACCCATCATAGTGAGATCAATCAAAATCAAAATATTTTTTTTTTTATTCGTGTAGGCCAAACAGCACTTACAAATAGTCAGATTCTACCACCGGTTCGAAATGCTGCTTCCACTGAGAAGAGCCGGTAAGAAACTCAATGGTTACTCTTTTCAAAATGATAATTCAATACATTCTCAGGAGCAGCAATGACTTGAGAGCAGACAGCACCTTTGCCACAATACTAGAGAAGAATTATACTCGCGGCAGTCTAATATTACATACAAATATAGTCTTTACGCTTAGGAAGCTAGTACAGTCAGGTGCGTCTACTCCCATTTACAGTGAAGGGATTATTCTAAACCACAGGTGGTTCATCATACAATGAGTATGTGTTGTCACCAGATATTCCCTTCCGTTCCCGTTAAGCCTGTAATTGTCGACCAGCCCTTTTATCGTCCCACTGCTGGGCACGGGCCTCCCCTCAATGCGAGGGGGATTCAGGCCATAGTCCACCACGCTGGCCCAGTGCTGGTTGGCAGACTTCACACATCTAACGAGAACTAGTCAAGTTCCCTCGAACGTGCAGGTTTCCTCACGATGTTTTCCTTCACCGTTTCATAGCAAGTGATAATCTCGGATGAAAATGAGATTCGCACATAAATCCCAGAGGTGCGAGCCGGGGTTTGAACTTGCACACTTTGATTGCAAGGCATGCGTTCGACCACTCGGCTACCACTGCTATTAGCCCGCTTTACTGAGTGAATATAACCTTACATAGTACCGCGTTATTTAAACCTCCTTTATACAGAGTTACACGACAAAAGATTCTATTTTTAAACTAAACCGTCTTATTTTTAGTCCATCCGTTGCACTTAACTAAAACGTTTTCAGTGAAATAACTACAAAACATTTTTTACTTTGATAAAAAGGGGTTTTCATTAGAAAAAGGATGTAGGGTAAGGGTCATTGTTGTCGGTTGTGAAAAAAACGTCAGAGGTTTACCTTACTATGCTTGGATTTGATTGTTAGTCATCTTATAAGTATACTAGCTGACCCGGCGAACTTCGTACCGCCTTAGAATTAATAAATGTTAATTGCGCCACCTACCGGATCCCATTGTGTTTTCAAACCATCCAGGAAATCATTGAAATACACTACCCAAAATTTTATCCAAATCGGTTCAGCTGATTAGGGGGAGTTAGGTGACAAACACACGTACAGATGAATAATATATATTAAGATAGAGTTGAGATTGAGTACCTAGTGGTTTTACCGTAGGTCGCTCGGTTCACTGCATGGGGTGGTTGGGGGTTCGATTCCCGATAGCTTAAAATGTCATAATTTGCCCTGGTCCGGTAGTAACTGGGATGGCCTCAAATATATTTTATGGTACCCAATGTACGAGCTTTGTAGGTAGTATGTAATGTATGTGTACCCAATGTAGGTACGAATAAATACGCATCACGGCAAAACTACTTGTTATAATTAGTTAATGAAAGCTCTATTTTAAATCCTACAATATTTTGAAAGCTTACCCTCGAAACAATACAAAGATTTAAACCAATTTAAATAAAGGATTAAATTATCAAGTATGTAACTATATTTCAAATTATATAACTAAGCACTTCCATTCTAACAACTATTTTTAAACACTATTCCAAAGATTCAATTTAATAGAAAAAAAAACACAAATATGAAAGCAAACAGGTTTTTTACTATAATTTTATTCCTCCGCGATTATTTCCATTTCTTAGTCATAAAATATATTTAACAAAGATTGTCCAATCAGTCACAAGTACAACAAAATAAATGCTATACCTATCGTTCTTAATCAAATTAATTGTAAAAAATTTAAATGAACGACAAGGATAGGACACTTCACCCTAATAACCTCTTTCTACCAAACATCACTTGAATTTTGCGAGCGCTTGGAAATATAACTTCAAGATAACGTAGACAATTGAATTTATTAAAAAAAAATGTCATCACCCTCTCTGCGTTTTTTAGAGAAAGGGTCTTTTTCTGGTTATAAAGCTGCCTTAGGATAGTGGCGAGAATATCCGCCTTGAATTCAAAAGGTGTTATTAAAAAACCAAGGCCCGCACCTCTTGGGATTTTTGGATTTCTGCAAATGACATTTTTAGTAATTATAACCACATATTGAACAATGATGGCAAACGTCGTAAATAAACATGCACATCTATAAAAAGGCGTGTGAAGTTCACTAACCAGCACTGGGTCAGCGTGGTGAACTATGGCCCAAATCGGGCAATAGGCTCGACCCTGTTACATTTGGACAGAAATACATCGGCGAAGCGTGGGTCCCCTGCATTGCACCTCAGCTTTCTCCTTTGGGGAATACAAGCATGATAATGTATTTCTTTATATATTTAAAACATAACCCTAGCTGTTCAAAATAAAAATCATTTCTTTTTATTCGTATAGGATAAATAGCACTTACAAATAGTCAGATTTTACCACCGGTTCGGAATGCTGCTTCCACTGAGAAGAGCCGGTAAGAAACTCAATGGTTACCTACTCTTTTTAAAATGACAAATAGTAAGGATTGCGAGTAATACATTATCAGGAGCAGCAATACCATGAGAGCAGACAGCACCTTTGCCACAATACTATGTCGAATTGAGACCCAACTTTGAAGTCGGGTAAAAAGAAGGTAAAAATACCAGTGGGATCTACGATTGATTGATTGTAGTTACTCTTAGGGTCAGAAGCCCTAAAACAAAAATGCCAATAACATTCAGTGGGGATTTGACCTCATTACCAAAAAAGCCCAACATTCTCTTTAAACCGCAGACTCCGTTGTCATATCCAAATTAAACCCACCATGTGATTCTATTTTTACGTACCCTATTAAAGAGATCATATTATTTGATCTGGCAATATTAATTTTGATTTGGAAACGATAAAAATGTGTGTTCCTTTGATGATATCTTTTGAAACGACATTTAATTAAAGTTTTCTTGTTGAATTACGTACGTGTGTTTGTAGCTACGTATACTCAAAACGGATAGACCGATTTTGATGCGTTTTTTTTTGTTCGATAGCTGATATTCTTGTGATAATTAAATTAGTAGATATGATTTATTGTAATCGGTAGAGTCATTCTTAGAATATTTTTTTTAACATTCAATCATTTACCTACTATTAGAATATATACAATGAGGCCTGTATTTCTGAAACGTGTAGGCAGAGATACCACCAGCAGTAGTAATAGGGTAAAAGTAATTTTAAAAAATCTAGTACTAACACTCCTAATATCGCCATATAACTCCCTTTACGATCTCTTTACTTGATTTCGAGTGTCTTAATCCCGAGTTAATTGTTTGATTATGTTTAATTGAGCGCTTAATGCTGTTTCACGGATCCAGATTGTATTGGTTACATCTCAAGGGGCTCTCGATGTGTGTCGGGATATTTTTAGATCGAGTTTAAGTTATTTTTGGAGGTATTTTTAGATTTTATAGCTTATTATTTGACTTCACGACGGCTAGGTCTTGTGGTTTGAACGTAGGGCACTCAAATCGTTGCGAGTCCGAATATTTCGGAATTAGCTCTGTCTAGGTGTAACTGGGATCCCCTCCAGTCTAATGAAACTCATAGGACAAGCTTTGCTTATTTTGGGATCATAACACGAATATAGCAGTGGTAGCCGGGTGCAGGCTCAAACCCCAACTCGCACCTTTGCGAATCCGAGATTATCACTTGCTATGAAACGGTGAAGGAAAACATCGTGAGGAAAGTCTTGCCCAGTTGCTAGATGTGTGAAGTCTGCCAACCCGCACCGGGCCAGCGTGGTGGACGATGGCCTGAATCCCCCTCGCATTGAGGGGAGGATCCCCATTTCATAAACTTAAAATATTTCGAGTCATATGCGGAATTTTCAAGTTCTGTTTTTATTATTACAAGCTTGCAACAAGCAACTTGCAATGTATGTCCGGGTGGAATTTTAAATCAGTTATCTTTAACCGATTGAGCTGAAATTTGGTATTTAAGCGTATTTTGGATGACAATGCATGCTTAGCTATGTGACGTCATTCTCATTCCAATATGGCGGATCATCCAAGATGGTAGAATAGTATTTTTTCTGCACTACCACAGTATGGGCATCAAATGAAAGGGCTTGCTGAGGAGAACACGAAAACAAAGGGAATTAAATAAAAGCTTGTTTTTAAAAAGTTTTTTATTACCATAAATGTGTAGTTTACACTGTTAAATAGGGTTATGGATGCGCCCTAAGCCCACAACACGGTACTTGTGACAACTACTCAAAGATCTGTGACTCAAAAACTACGGTAGCTAGGCATAGTATAGCCTTCACATATCAGCTACCGTATATGCACCTAAAATATTATTTCAGATGTTTGATACACCCTGTAGATACCTCAAAGCTATTTCAATTCAAAACAAGTAACACACCTTAGTCATGAAATATTCAAATCAAAAACCGTTTATATCTACGTAATGTAATTAACACTTTGACTTGGAACGCAACAAAACTTTCAAGTCGTAAAGTTGGCATTACACACCGCCATCTTGGCACGTCCCGCTTCTAGTTACGGTGCTGCCAACCGTGAAAATAATATCCGCCGCATTCTGAATACACGCCTTTGAATCTGACAACACTCGGTGGTTATTATTCATAATGTGTACAAGTTTTGTTCGTGCGTTTAGTTATTTAGAAAATTATGCGCGTTTAAGTTAGTTTTGAATTTAGAATATGTACATGAGGTGCAAAAAATATTTTTACTCATTAATGTGGGATTGGGCCGGTCACGTAGCACGAATGGACCCGCAAAGGTGGACAAATCGTGTCAACACCTGGACGCCCGAAGGCGGTTGCCGGCGTCGTGGCAGACCAAGGAGAAGATGGTGCGACGATTTGGTCACTTATGCGGGTGAAACGTGGTAACAAAAAGCCCAGGATAAGGACATGTGGAGACGGGAGGGGGAGGCCTTGGCCCAGCAGTGAGACTGTGAGCTGATATTAAATTTGTATAAAAGTCAATATCGCCCATAAGTGTCGCTTAAGTCAAATAGCCGTTCACCTGTGGCGAAATCTATCTCGCCGCATGCGAACTAATCCTGCATCGCGATATTAAAAGTGATCCGAGCGATTGCACATATATACAAGAACCCGACAACAACCACCGGGCAGTATCCCACCAGACACAACACCCGTCTGGTCGGAGGATCCTTCCTTTTCAATGGTGGATGAGGAACTTTACACCCTGTTCCTCACACTCCCCAAACTGGTGAGCATGAACGTCAGCGCAGCCTTCGCAAAAACTACGTCATCGTGACGTCATCATCACTTCCTCAAGCTTTCGAGCAGCGAATCATACAGCCAGTCAGCATCCACGGCTACTACCTGAAACACCCTTCGGTATCGATTTAAAATAACTAAATATCATCCCGCCATTATATCAGATTTGATAAACCGCATATCCTCGCAAAAGAACACCGACTCCGACCAAGGATGATACGTGAGGCCATTGAAATTAAAAAACATCCTAATTTCAATAGGGAAGATGGCTGGGTGCTACCACCAACTTGGGATCCAGTAATTAATATGATTAAATCTAAAACCAAGTGTACCATTGCAAGACCTCAAGACACTGTGAGCACTTTCTGCGTGGATCGGACCGCAAACAACAACTAAATATGAGGATACCCAGTTATTAACTATGACATCAGGACGTCTAACACCTCAGTCCCCCCGTGACCATGGTTGCTGTAAAGCAGCCGAAACGTCGGGAAAATAAAATAGTAAATAAACGCGATAAAATCCGTAAAATAGTTTAATTTCAAACTAAATATCTTCCAAATATACACGAGGTCTTACCACCACCAGCTCTTAACGTATTGTTGTTCCAGTAGTGACTATCCATTCTTGTATGGCTATAGACAGTAACATCTCATAACTGTAGTTTGTTACCAATTTCTATCAGCGAAATAGACGATGAAAATCACTAGTACTACATCCACACAAAATGAAAATTGTACGCCGCCATTGTTCTAAATGCTAGTGATGTGACATTACATTTATCTATCGACTAACGGCCCGTCCCGGCTCCACACGGGTGGACGTTTTTTTTCAACATTTTGGGATAGATAAGTATAGCCTATGTTACTCAGTGATAATGTAGCTATCTAACGGCAATTTTTTGAAATCGGTTCATTAGTTTATTCGTTACATACAAAAATACAAATCTTTCCTCTTAATTATATACCGTTTTCCTCTTAATGACTTAGTATCTTCTCTCCCATACTGCGTTGAAGGCATTGTGGCGAACCCAATAACTCGCCACTTCCACCAGTCGCTACTAGATGGCGCGACTGTAGACACATCGCAATTCTACGCGTTCAAGAAATTATCCGCCATACAAAGTACTATGAAAATCCTGGCTCGCGGTACTGGTGTGTTCGACGATCTGAACTATATATACAAATTCCCCGACAACATCACCCGACAACATCATCCGCTACACCCCCGGTGATGTTGTCGGGGAATTTGTATATATAGTTCAGATCGTCGAACACACCAGTACCGCGAGCCAGGATTTTCATAGTACTTTGTATGGCGGATAATTTCTTGAACGCGTAGAATTGCGATGTGTCTACAGTCGCGCCATCTAGTAGCGACTGGTGGAAGTGGCGAGTTATTGGGTTCGCCACAGCATCATACCAAAGCAATTATTTCTATAACCATCTGTGGTTTAGAATAATCCCTTCATTGTAAATGGGAGTAGACGCACCTTACTGTACTAGCTTCCTAAGCGTAAAGACAATATTTGTATTTAATATTAGACTGCCGTGAGTATAATTCTTCTCTAGTATTGTGGCAAAGGTGCTGTCTGCTCTCATGGCATTGATGCTCCTGAGAATGTATGACTCGCAATTATCATTTTGAAAAGAGTAACCATTGAGTTTCTTACCGGCTCTTCTCAGAGGAAGCAGCATTCCGAACCGGTGGTAGAATCTGAATATTTGTAAGTGCTTTTTGGCCTACACGAATAAAAAAGAAATTATTTTGATAAATAAGTATATACAGATAACTGATTCCATACCACTAAAACTTTTAGTAGTATTGTTTTAATATAAACTGTCTTATTACGACAGATCCTGTACTGAGTTGATTTAATTGATTTCGCAATAAAAGAAGAAGTAATCACTAAAAGATTACAAATGGGAGATAATAATACAGCGCCTTCTTTTCCGCTTTTAACAAAATAACTTTAAAGCTTATTACGAAATTGCTACGAGTTCAATCAGTGTGGTGGACTATGCCCCAAAATCTCCCTCGTATTAGGAGCAATGTGTCCGCGATGATGGCAATAGGGACCTACATACATCAGCAAAGTATGGGTACACAGCAGTGCACCACAGCCAACCTCTTCCGGAAATACAGGCGTATAGATGATGAATTATGATCACAAATGTGCCACTAATTTTATCGATACTAAAAACATATTTTTTATCGATATATTATTTTATAATGTCTCGTCTCTAAGCAACCTGTTGTCCCGGCTCACTCAACCCGCAATTTGCCGAAGCTTCCTACAAAATGGCGGGAAAATAACACTCGAGTTTGACGGATAAACACATAATTTACCTTTTACAAACCATTTTATGTTACAATTCAAGTTCACCTTCTCTTCTCCCTCTTTTTCTTTTTTTACGAAATGATAAAACTTTAATAAAATAACCTGCGACTAGCAATATTTATGGCAATGTCAAATAAATAATAGCAAGGACAAAACCAATAAATACACATCTATATAGATATAAAAATGAGTCTCTATTTTTTTATTTGGTCATCGCATCACGCGTGAACGGATGGATCAATTTTGCTAATTATTTTTTTGTTGTGTTTATTATTGTCAGAAGGAGGAGTTTCTTATTGAAGTAAGCAAGTTAATATAAAGCTTGTAAACTTATGGAAGTTGAGCGGAACATTAGGAAAATTATTAAAACTTAATGGCAATATTAATTTTACTGTCAGTTGTTTGACATAACTGTCAGCAATGTTGTCACTTGCGCTTCTATGTGATGTAACATTCATTTGTCAACCAATCCGCATGTTGGTATCAAATATACGTCCTAATTAGGATGTATTCGAGTCTTCACTAGTGTGCGCTCATAACATATCTTTTTACTATAATATCATTGACTGTCAGCGAATGTTATGTATTGTTGTGTATCATAGACTCATAGTAGATAGAGGACCCCTAAGGACCCCACTCTTCGTAATGCTCTGCGGCGATTTTTTGAGGGTTGGCAATAATGGTTTATATGAGATCCGCCATCTTAGTCTTAAGATCAAGTTAGTACGTTCGGACTTCTGATACACCCTGTATAATATATCCTAATACTTTTTTCGGACTTCTAATACATCCAGTAGATCTTAAACACAGACAGCAAGGCGAATGGTTTAGCAATGGAGTTGATAATTACTTTTCTAATGGCCAGTAAAACATAGCCGCTTCGGAACTTTGATCGAAAACAACTTTAAATAAATTTAATTCAGAGCCTTAAGATGTCTGCAGTCTATCTTTATAAATAAATATACACTAATACGCTTGCATTATCGCAGGGGGTCGACAGAGGTGTACTACGGTGCACCCACATTTCGTACATAGCATGCCTACTAATTATAAACGACTCGGTTATATAATAAAATAGGACCAACTAGTTATAGTTTTGCATATATATACTGAGTTTTGAATCAATGAAAAGAATATTTTTCAAATTTCTCAACCTTCAACCCCCCAATCTACTCCTTAGGGGTTCATTACAGAAAATATTTTTGAAATCGGACTCACCTTGAACTATTCCCTAGCAAACAAAAAAAAATCGAAATCGGTTGAAAAACGTCGGAGATGTGCGGTTTTTTAAAATATAAAGTTTTAAATTAGGAACATCCTCCTTTTTTGAAGTCGATTCAAAATATCACACAGTTTTTAAAACTCTCTATAAGTAAGCTTTAAATTATAACCAGTCCAATAAATATTAGAATCCTTTTTAATTTCCTTCCTGCGGTTTTCGGGAAGGTATTCGTCCCATGATAATATCATTAAGTATCGAATTTATATCATTTATTGTCAATGGAAAGAGGTCTTTGTAAAGTACGGCCTGAAACGACATCTATCTCGCCACATACGAACTAAAAACTGACGTATCCAACATCGCGATATTAAAGTTATCCGAGCGATTGAACATATATACAAGAACCCGACAACAACCGTGGGGCAGTAGCCCACCAGACACAACACCCGTCTGGTCGGAGGATCCTCCCTTTTCAATGGTGGATGAGGAACTTTACACCCTGTTCCTCACACTCCCCAAAGGCCTATATGTTATTCTGATGTATTTAAACAATAATACTGTAAAGTTTCATCAAAAACCGTTCAGTAGTTTTTGCGTGAAAGAGTAGCAAACATCCATCCATCCTCACAAACTTTCACGTTTATAATATTAGTAGGATAGGATATGATTTTCTGTGAAAACATTTCATATAGAATTATCTATTATTGCATTTTTACGACTTTCAATCCCCAATTTCATTTATTTTCTGTAAATATTTTTAAAATTTGACCAAACTTATTACAATGCGATCCAAATAAGAATAGGAATGTCAATAACCTCTATCTGTCAAATGTCACTTGAAAAGTATGGTTTGCAAAAAACTTATTTGCATACCAATAATCCGCTACATTGCCCGTGTAGTAAATTTTACTACACGGATTTTGAAAAAACAACATGGCCGCATTGCCCATGTAGTAAATTTTACTACACGGGCAATCTGGCGGTCGCAGTGACGTAATAAACGTAAACATATCTTTCTTGGTTACTCTGAGCGCAAAATCAATTGTCCGGCACCGGCGCCCCCCCCGGGGCAATCGAACGGCCAGTGTCGCCAAAATTTCCCAAAATGGCGCATATGCGTAATCCCATAATGGGACTTTACACAGATAGGGTTTTTTTAACGCAGAGGTTTAGAAAAACCTGATTTTCTCTAATTCTAGTAAGAATTATGCAAAATTCCAATTAGATTTATATTCCTGATAGATTTCTTTATTTACTTTTCGTACATTATACTTGACTTTGAGTTGCATTGCAACTGTTATATGAGAAATAAAATGGGGAACCTAAAATTTGTCTTTTATTTTCCAATTAACTTCCTTTAACTAAAAAATAAAGACCTTGCTGGATGTAAAATTATATTTTACTTGTACAATATTACATATTTGATCAAATAAAAACGAGATATCCAAAGTTCCAAAACATTTTTTTTAGAGAGTACGTGTTTAGAAACATCGCACAAAAAACGGCTATGGTTTGCAAAAAACTTATTTGCATACCAATAATAATAGTCTTACATCTAATTTAAATCTTACATCTAGGTTAAATTAGTAGTAAATTGTCTCAATGTAATATTTAATTATTTAAAGTCATAATTCGTTTTCGTTCGTCACAATATGGCGCAAAGTCGATCCTATTCTCATTTGAATCGTTTATTACTTATTATATTCCAAATCCAATAAAAAGGTACACGAAGCGAAAGAGCTATGAATTCAAATACTTAAAAAAACATGTTTTTAATTATTTGACACTGGCTGAATACAGTGGCCTAAAGTCGCCCTGACACTATCGTTGTAGGGTTGCTATGACTTAATCTTCCTTGCCCATTCTTCTCCATAGGAAATGCATTCCGAATGGGTGGTAGAGCTACTATTTTTACTCTTTATTGACGATTCATAAGTGCCTGTATTGGTTTATATGAATAAAAGAAAAACTGATTCTGATTCTAATTCATTAAGGGCATGAAAACAACATCTTTCAATGGTCAATTATTAAAATAAATAAACAAATAGTAGCTCGAATATGACTAGTCTAATAGCTTCATGGTGACAATGGCTAATGTCTACACTGGTCATATTTGCGCTACCGTTGATAAAAAAAGGTTGTTTTCAAGCCTTTAAAAAAATCATAGAACTTCAACTTCGACAGTGTACGTCGGCCCTGCTCATCACAGGTCGAGCATTTCGTAAAATAAGAAGATGTACCTTGCATTAAAAAAACTGCTCTTCTTGTTGTTGATGTACCCAAAGGGTAAAACGGGAACCATATTACTAAGAGTTCGCTGTCCGTCCGTGCGTCCATCCGTCCGTCTGTCACCAGGCTGTATCTCATGAACCGTGATAGTTAGACAGTTTAAATTTTCACAGATTATGTATTATACTGACTGACACAGATTATACTGAAATCCTAAGTAGACGCACAGCCTAACAATAATGGTACGGAACCCTTCGTGTGCGAGTCGGACTCGCACTTGGCCGGTTTTTACGAAATGAATGTAATGATGATATTTAATAGAATAAGATCAGGAATGGCTCCACCTGCGTTTAGTGGGTATTTCAGCCAGTGTCAAATAATTAATAGCAAGGGCAAATTCAATAAATAACTGCTGTAAAATGTTTGCAAGTAAATTGACAGGAAGATGTTGACATTATTGACAATTTGTAATTAACTAATTAGGATTGGTCCTACAAGATAATAGTGCTTAACATAATTAATTAAATTTCGTTCAGTACAAAACTGATACGGCGTTGCGGTGTGTTTACAAAACTCTTCAATTTGTTGATAATGTGACGTTAAAATTAACTTTACACTTTATAATGTGGTTTAATTATTCACTTAATTCTATGATGTGGCTTTTTAGTTGAGTACGGGCACTGCAGCCGCTGGGACGCGCGAATTCAAATGAGTTGATTTAAAAATGTATTGTTACAGATTGATTTTCTGTGGTAAAAACCACGCGACCCCGTACCTAAATTGACTAAAGTTTTCCTCTTGTTCTATTTTTAAGAAATCAAGGAAATGATAAAATTTAATGGAATGGCGATGCAAACGGGTTAGAACATTTTATAAATTTAAGAGTAAGTTTACGGTAGTTATCTAGTATAGGAGAGCCAAAATATCTATAAATTTAAACGTTTCACTTTCCCGCCAATAACCAAATACCATAGATTATGAGCGCCGCACCGTCGCTCCACAGATAAAACAAATGTCACAAAGATCAAAGCACAACACTTATCGCATTATCCGCGCTAATACTATCGTTATTAAGTTGCTTATCGATTGTCGACACCCGAGATTATTTTGGATAACTCAATTGCTTTTTAATATTTAATTAGTTATTAGTTGTACGGTATCGTACGTTTGAATTGATAAGACGAAAATAGACGTAGTATGTAGTAATAGTTTGACAACGACTTGGTTTAGTGATGAGTTTAGGGCGCACCGGTTTCACGCGGTTTCACCGCATTGGAGATTGTGGGTTCGATTCCCGTCCGCGATCAATTTCAGACGCTTTCAGACATGTGTTTTTTTAACGGCATACACGCTTAAAGAAGCCGAACGTGCGTATAAGGACCATATTTCGTGGTGTACGCTCTTACCGGTGGTGGGTAGTGTCGTGGCTCGCGCGAAACACGAGCTTACAAGCGCGTCAACGCTTGTACGAGTCGCGCGCGCGCCTAAAGGCGCAGTGTATACTTCTTCTTCTTCTAATTTAAGGGCTCGGCCCTTGTCAGTGCATCTGATGAAGTCCCCGCCATCTGGGTCGATCCAGTGCAGCCTTCTTCACCTCCACATACGACATGACACCAACCTTATCTTTTATTTGTCTCATGTAACATATTCGCGGTCTACCTCTCCCACGCTTTCCGTCGATCTTGCCTTCTATGATGTTTTTAATAAAAGTGTCATGTCGCATGAGATGGCCTATCATCTTTCCTCTTCTGTTCCTTATTGTCTCTAATAATGTTCTTCGTTCTTGCACTCTCTTGAATACATCCTCGTTTGTTATCAATCTTTTCCATTCTCCTCCAAGTCTATACGCACTTCCAGAAATAAGTTTATACGCTTGTATAAACGCTAGTTTGAAAATATTTAAAGAACAATTCTCTGAATGTGTTGAAGACCTAGTAAACACCAGTAGACTTTGGGAGGGTAGTAATACTAGTGACTGAAGTGACCGTCGTTGTGTAAATGTATTTACATCGAGGCTACTTGACTGATGCACTATTTTTATAACTTTACAGGTCTTATATTTGTTATTATATTGTTTACTGGGTGTGATGCTAATGGATGATAGGGATTATATTTAATTAAAATACTTGGCACTGGTCTGTATGTCTTCTCTTTATTACACTCCATAGACAATACTTATATTCTAATCCTAGAGTATTCATTAAGTTGTATTGGCATAATACCATAGACAACTACTATTATATTATAACAACAGGAGAGCATACTGTATATAAGTAAATATCGCCCAAAAGTGTCGCTTAAGGCAAATATTGAATGAAATCCCTCGATATCTTTATCAATATAATTATGAATTGTATGAGCTAACGAGGTAATGCACAATCTAACGCATATTAATCCCGCTAATATCGGCTTAACGAGGATTTAAAACATGATTACAATTCACTCTTTCTGTTCGCCGACAGCCATAATGATTAGGGCTAGAGAGGTTATAAATCGGTGTGAGTAACTATTGTAACTTAATCTAGATTTTCCAAAGTCCAGTTCTTATTCATGTAAACTAATACAGTCACTTATGAATCGTCAATAAACACCCATTTGGAATGCATTTCCTATGGAGAAGAATGGGCAAGAAACTCCATGGTTGCGTTAAAAGGGCAAGCTAAAATACATACCTATACACAAATAAATAAAATTGATGTGTCTGTTCGTCATATCAAAATAACAGCTTTATACTAAATGCATATCAAAGTGCATACGCTACCTATAATGAAAACGCCATGTACAAATGCAACGCCAAATACAAATGTATGTCTGTCTGGTTTCTATTTTCACGAACATGGCCCAGCCAGTGTGAGTTGGGAAACTACACACGCCTTTCCATAGACGTGAAGGTTTCCTCACGATGTTTTCCTTCGCCGTTCAGCAAGTGGTAAACATTATTGAGAATTACATTCGCACATGAAAATCCCAGAGGTGCGGGCCCGGGATTTGAACTCGCATCCGTACCAACTAGGCTGCCACTAGTTCAGTCCATTATTAAGGTCTTAATAAAATACATTTGTCTACAGTAACAATGAGGTTTTTGCTGCCGGCCATTTTGTTCCTGTCCGCCATCTTGTCGTGCGCGACGCAGGCGCAGTACCCACGCCCGCGCCGCCCCGAGCGCTTCGACACAGCCGAACAGATATCCAACTATTTGAAAGAGCTGCAGGAATATTATTCTGTTCATGGCAGAGGAAGGTATATATCCTAAATATATTAATAGAAACAGTCACTATGACTCCATTTTTATTTGGCATGAAAAATTTTTTTTTATCAGTGACCAGTGCAGACATTAGACATTGTCACCTTGAAGCCATTAAACTAGTTATATTCTATCTACCATTGATACAAGATGTTGTCCTCATGCCTTAAAAAATTAAGTCATATCAACTCTACCAAGATAGTGTTAAGGGACTTGGATCCCTTAAAAATGCCATCCAGATCTATTCGGTCAGCTATATTATACGGCCATCCAGATATATTATACGCTAAAAACGTATAAATTAAATTGAATCATCAATATGGTTTTCAAATTGAGAGTCCCTTGTAGGGCGCCAATAGAAAATGGCGCCCAACGAGGGACTTTCAAACTCAGTTAACAAGTTATTTGTAAAACATGTAGATGACCGAGAGCGTAATTTACCCGGTAGATGTCCCACTAAGCTTTAAAAAGCTCATTTAAAAGGACTATGTGAGGTCAACTGTTTACTGAAGAGTTGGTGACATTCGAAGTGTATAATACAAATCACAGATGGCGTCACTTTCATTATTTCCAGATATGGCAAGAGGCAAATGCACATAGCCGATGCATCTGTCATCTTCAGGGAGAGCCCGTTTTTCGAGCACAGCATGAACGAGGAACCCATGTTCAAGAACCTTGGATACAAATAAACTAAAAATTTAATAAATACTTACCATAAACCGTGTAAAATGGATGCAACCGATTATCTATCGTTTTTTGTATTCAATTATGTTTTTTTTTAATAAAAAATCTATAGTTTATGATTAAGTATCTGTCCATTACTCCAATTTACAATTAACACATGTAGCATATTAAAAAAAACTTTTATCAATGATAACTCCAAATTTGATTTACGAACGTTTTAAAAATAAACTCTAGTCAATTAATATTGCTTGTTTCATTTCGTGAAACTTAAAAATAGTCCTCAAGCTGGGTGACTGACTATTTTTAATGTTTTTTTTTGTAACATAAAATAGAATAAATTTGATGTATTAAATAAATTAGTAGGTATTGGTCGTTAATTAATATATCTATGTAGTGTTTACTCGAAATACAAGATTGTTTCATGGCTCAATTGTTTTATTTAAAAATAATAAATAATAATAATAATACATCATCACGCCTATATTCCCCGAAGGGGTAGGCAGAGGTGCACTGCAGTGCGCCCACACTTCGCCGATGTATTTTGGTCCCAATGTAATAGGGGGCGAGCCTATTGCCATTATACCGGGCACACAGGTTTCCTCACGATGTTTTCCGTCACCGTTACTTAGCAAGTGATAATCTCAGATGAAAATGAGATTCGCACATGGAACCCAGAGGTGCGAGCCGGGGATAGAACCTGCGCACTTTGATTGCAAAGCATGCGTTCGACCACTCGGCTACCACTGCTAATATAAAAATCCTTATTTGGATAAATCTACATGTCTATAGAAAGACGTGTGAAGTTCACCAACTCGCACTGGGCCAGCATGATGAAGTATGCCCCTCATCGCCCTCGCATTCAAGGGAAATATCTCAGCTATTATTTATTATACCGGACATATTTCCCCTATTTTATTTTTTTCCTATTATCAGCCTATTGCTGTGGCAATAGATAGGCTAATCCTCTATGACATTGGGACCAAAATACAACAGCCAAGTGTTAAATCCACTGCAGTATACCTCTGCCTATGCTTTCGAGAAATAGGTACACGCGTGATGATGTATTATTTATTATTATCTTTAACATACAAAGGTTTTAAAGGTATTTTAAGTACAAAATGTTCAACAAATCCATATCATACTTGGAGGATAGATTTATAAACCAAATACATCGGCGAAGAGTAGGCGCACTACAGTGCACCTCTGCCTATCCGTTCAGGAAATACAGGCGTGATGATGATGTATATACCAACAAAATCTCAGAAACTACTGAAATAGGTCATACATGAAAACAAAGGCAATATTTATTACATACAGATTTGTATTCTATTGGCGACAACATAAAGTTGTTTATTCAATGAGTTTCTTATTGGAAAGAGACGTAACATGATCGAAGCTAAGTGGATTAAAGACGAGGTGCGCGCGCAATTACGATGTGGCAACATTACGGCTGAAGGTACTTTATAGTCGGCACTATTTAACCTGTTACAGTATTAGGTGACAGTGATTTTATAAGATACTAGTTTGGAACTACATGACAATAAAATCTAAAATAAATACCAAGACTCGATTCTAGGAACATCTGACTTAATCGCGGGTTACCGTACAACTGGCTGACTTTAGTAAAACTATTGGTAAATAGAAAATATCATCGCCAATTACTTTTAATGTTACTGAGATTTTTTACAGTTAAATACACCTAGTATAAAACCTGTCAGACAATTAAAAGTTATATTAAAACAATAGAGATATGGGAGCTAATGGTGAAGAGTGAGATTTTGTATGCTTATGTTTATCAACCAATAGACTCTTTTTAGATAAAAAATTGAAATTGACACCCAACGTGAGACTAGGATTTTCCTACTATTATATTTATTTACCTTCAATTTAGATTTGAATTGTGATTTTAAAACTAAACCATTACTTACAGGAATTCAAAACAGTTTAAACCATTTCATAAAACCTGCTTCTATCTTCGATAACTCAATAACTGTAACTATCTTTAAATTGAATACATCTCATATTTTACTAGTCTACTGTTTTAATATACCTGTTACTTTTTATCAGTTCCAAAAGAACAGATACAGACTGTTGACATCAAACAAACTTTTTCACCAATACAAATACATGAGTAGGAAGCGGAAATTGCATAGTGAAATGTTCATCTGAAAAATCTATATTTTATCTCGATATTTTCAGTAAAACTGATATTTTCTACCAATATATTGCATCCTCTTGACTGTTCATGAATTTTGAGTATTTGGTGCGTAAAAATATTTCAATCGTTTCATATCTGTGGGCTGTGACTGTGTTGACTGAAATGTGTTTGAAATAAATTGAAGTATCTCGTTGTACGTGTTCAGTGAATTAATAATATATAGAGGAAGAAACTTTATTATTGGTAAGAATAGGTAGGTATATTTAGCATCTACTTTATGTCAGCTTATAAAATAAGCTTAGTAATACATACACAATACTATACGCAACAAAAAACTAAATAGGCATTTCTACTTAGTGAGTTTTACGGTTCTTTATTTTGTTTTAATCTATAACAATTCCGAATTTAAAATAAATGATGTTTATTGTTCTTGGTATAGGTTCTTTTGTTTTTTTTTTCATTCGCTACTAACCCCATCTAGGAAGTTTTTTTTCTAGTTTTACTAAGGTAAGGAGCCTTGTAGCCGCCGTATTTTCACATTAACCAGATTCTAATTTTGATTTGAATATATACGAAACATTATTGAATATTCTTTCCAAATACGCTAATTATTTTACAATTAAAATTAACAAAAAACAAAAACCGACTTCGAACACCTAGGTGCACTAAAAAGCTACAAATAACCTTACAATTCATTACATTTGGAGTCGGTGCCAATTCATGTGTGTATTTGCCTTGTCCGACGTTGATTTTTGTTTTTTGTTAAAAATATTTTTTTTTTACGATTTTTAGTGTCAATAATCGTTGAAAATTTGCAAATATTATCACCTTATAACAGCCCTAAAAAAGAAAAATTTACAGCCAAAAAAAAATCACCCCCCCCCCTCACCCCCCCTTTCCACCCCTTTGGGGGTGGGTTTCAATCTTTGTTAACAATCCGTATTAAACAAAAACACATTTTTCGAAATCGGTTCACTAACGCCGGAGATATGCTGTATTCCGGATTGGACCCCCATTTCACCCCCTACATATTTTTTCTTTCAAAATTCCTGACATTGCAACACAGTTTTTAACTTTCGCAATTGTCAACGTTTTTTATTATTATTATTGAATTCGCTGTTATTTTGTTCCAAATAAATTTTATTATTATTATTATTCCTTTATTTCTTATCTTTCTTATAAATTACATTTTTAAATATATATATAAAAATACATTTAAAAATATAAAAAACAGTTCCCCACCGGCATCTGGAACAGGGTCCTAGTTACCAGTGGTTAGGGCTCCAGATAGAGGAACTTCCTCACAATGCGCGCCGTCTCCAGAAGTACCGCCTTCTGAATCTGTCCCTTGATCCAGCCGCCTAACGCGAGCCTCTTTAGGTGTTTGTCGAGGCTCTTGGCTAATAAGCCATGGGCGGAAACGACTATCGATACAATGATTGCCGCATCAATGTCCCACATGTCGACAACCTCGTGAGCCAGATCAAGATACTTGCTTTCTTTATCTTTCTCGGCCTTCACGAGATTCTCGTCATGGGGGACAGTGATATCGACAATAATTGCACGGCGCTCTTGGCGATCTATCAGCACAATATCAGGCTTATTGGCTACAATAGTCCTGTCTGTGATGATAGATCGGTCCCAATACAATGAGATATGACCGTCTTCGAGAACTGGTTGTGGTTCATACCTGTAGTACGGTACCTCGGATGTCACAAGGCGATATTTCAGGGCAAGTTGCTGGTGGATAATCCTGGCTACTTGGTTGTGTCTGTGTAAATATTGACCATTTGCGAGACGCGAACAACCGGAGATGATATGCCTCAGGGATTCTCCAGGGCGATGACATGCCCGACAAATGTCGATGGTGCCATCCCGAAGAATATATTTCCGGTAGTTGTTCGTCATCACAACTTCGTCCATAATTGCACAGACAAAGCCTTCGGTTTCCCCAAAGAGGTCGCCGAATCGTAGCCAGGCCACGGAGGCCGCAAGATCTACATCGGGCCCATGAAGGGCTCGATAGTACCTTCCGTGTAGCTCCTTGCCCTGCCATACCAACCTACGATCATCCGTTGTCAGCACTACAGGTTTGCGCCAGTTCTCTTTTGCCAAAGATAGAGGGGTGAGTCCATTATCTACTGCCACTACATCCACATGCATTTCCCCATCGGCACGGAGAAAATATTCCCTGAGGCTACATATCTCCCGGTTATGCAAAGTCTTGACGTTTAAAAAGCCACGACCTCCACATTTCCGAGGGATATATAGTCTCATTACCGATGAGCGTGGGTGATGCATGCGGTATGAAGTGAGCGTAGTACGGACTGTTCTATCCAGGGTGTCCAATTCGGTCTGAGTCCACTTGAGTATGCCAAAAGAGTACATCAAGACTGGCATGACCCAGCCGTTGTAGGCTCGCACCTTGTTTCCGCCTGATAAAAGACTTTTCAGTACTTTTTTCAGGCGCCCCAAGAAGCGATCCCGCAATAACTGTTTCATGTCAGTCTCACTAATGCCTAACCCTTGTGACATACCCAAGTATTTGTAGGTCTCGGTTGCGGCGAGTGTTCTCAGTTGGATGGAATCTGAAAGTTGGATGCCTTCAGACTCCACCAATCTCCCCTGCTTTGCATGCATGACCGCACATTTATCCACACCAAACTCCATCCTGATAGAATTACTAAAGGTCTCTGTAACCTTCAGTAATCCCGTCAGTTGGAGCGCATTACCTGACCTCCTCGTCGCAACCGAAAGCCAAACCCTGACTCCTCTAAAAGTGTGCTCAGAGGGTTCAGGGCCAGGCAAAACCATAGTGGACTCAGACTATCACCCTGGAAGATACCTCGCTCTATCCTTATAGGCTCGCCATTCCCAAGGATCTGTCGAGAGCCTGGACAGAGAAGGACCGTTTTCCATTGCCTCATACATGACTCCAAGAAAGTGCGTAGAGTTGTATCTATTTTATACAACTCAAGCACTCTCACAAGCCACGTATGCGGCACAGAATCATAGGCCTTCTTATAATCTATCCAGCATGTCGACAGATCCTTTCGGTTACGGCGAGCCTGTTGACAAATGGTCATATCGATGAGGAGTAGCTCCTTAGTACCACGGGACCCACTCCTACATCCATTCTGAGAGGCAGACATTATTGAATTATCTTCAACATGTCTGGCGATTTTCGCTCTCAGGATGGATGTAAGAGTTTTGTAAATTGTAGGTAGACAGGTGATCGGTCTATAATTTTTAGGGTCCGTGGTACTTCCGGTTTTATGGAGCAGATGGGTTACGCCGGTAGTTATAAATTCCGGTAACGACCCAGATTGTAAGGCTGATTGGAATTGCGATGCCAAGCGAACGTGCGAGCTACGTAGCCATTTGAGCCAAAAATTATGCAGTCCGTCCGGGCCTGGGGCCTTCCAATTAGGTAAAGAACGGACTGCATTGACAAATAATAACTAACATTATTATTATTATTAAGACGTGTTTTGTTATTTTGTATGTTAAATATATATACAAAGTTTCAAGTCGTTCAAAAAATATTTTTGAAATTATGTGACCTTCAACCCCCCATTTCACCCCCAAGGGGTTAGATTTCTGATAATATTTTGGAAATGGGACCAACCTTGAAGAAATCCCTAGCAAACCTAAAAAAAAATTTCGAAATCGGTCGACAGATGCCGGAGATATGCTGTAACATACATAAAAAAAAAAAAAAAACATACGGTTCGAATTGAGAACCTCCTCCTTTTTGAAGTCGGTTAATGAGTTTTCTAATTAAATGAATTTAACATATAAATAGTCGCAAAACCCTAATACCCGCGGGGTAAAGTTTCAAAAACCACGATAGAAAAATTTTTTTTAACGGGAGGGTTAGGCCTTTGCCCATCAGTGGGACATCCAATAGGCTATACAAAAAAAACTGGCAAGTGCGAGCTGGACTCGCGCACCGAGGTTTCCGTACCTAAACTGTGAAAGCACCGAGCATTACTCTAACGAAAATATATACTAGATAGAGAGACAAACTTATCTTTGCCGTTGGTATACTGGTGTCCCCATACAAAGTAACTACAAAATAAGTTTGTAATCGCAAAAAAACATTTTTTAACAATAAATATACAGTTTACGGATTTTTACCTTTATTTGTCCTATAAGACCTTGCTTCTTGCCAAATTTCATGACTCTAGGTCAACGGGAAGTACCCTATAGGTTTTTGATTCACATGTAAATGTACTGAAAATGAAACATAAACCGCCGTATATTTTGATTGCGTTAACCTAGGAGTTTGATGTTTTTAGGGCAGCAAGGGACCGCAGACATAAGTCTCTGTTATAAATTTCAACGTGATACCTTCACGCGTTTCTGAGAAAAAGGGACTTGACAGTCAGAAAGACGGACAACAAAGTGATCCTATAAGGTTTCCGTTTTTTTCCTTTATAGGTAGGTACGGAACCTTAAAAAAGATGAAATAGAACAGAAAATAGTAGACCCTTAGTACTTCTAATTACATGTAATCATTATAATTTTATTTTAGAGAATGGCGCCGAAGAAATTTGGGTTGTTTAAGTCACGGAGCCGAGATCAGGAACAGCCTTCAACTGAGAACTTGTTGCATACCAGTACTAGTAGCGACCAAGGTATGAATGTCCATTATAATACATCATCACGCCTCTTTTTCCCGAAAGGGTAGACAGAGACGCACTACAGTGCACCCACACTTCTCCGATCTATTTTGGTCACAATGTAATAGAGGGCGAGTCTATTGTCTACAGGGCACATTCCCCCTCAATACGAGGGAGATTTAGGCCATAGTCCACCACGCTGGCCCAGTGCGGGTTGGTGAACTTCACACGCCCTTATATAGACGTGCAGGTTTCTTACGATGTTTTCCTTCACCGTTCAGCAAGTGGTAATCATTATTTATTTACAAATTTTGTACTGAGTTAATTGTATAAAGGTATTAATATTACTTTTTAACAGACTTCTCAATTAGTCCATATTTTTTTTTTTTTTATGTGTGTTCGCGGATAACTTCGTTGTTTATGAACCGATTATGTTGGTTATATTTTTGTTGGAAAGGAGATATCACGGGTGCGGTCCCATTTTCAAAATATTATCAGATATTAACCCCTTTGGGGGTGAAATGGGGGGGTTGAAGGTCACACAATTTCAATAATATTTTTGATAGACTTGAAATTTTGTACATGTATTTTAGTGCACCTAGGTTTTTGAAGTCGGTTTTTGTTTATTGTTAAAATAATTTTTCAAATTTTTAACTCAGTACAAAATCTTTAAAATTTTAGATATGTTTAATAACTACCCTCTCCCCGCGACTTCGTCCGCGCTGACTTTGACTGTTCAATATCATTATAAATGATAGCCTATATGTTATTCGTCGATTTTTAATGAGTCCCATAAAGCGAGAAACGTAGAAATCCACAAAAAAGACCATAGAGTACACCACCTATACGGCGGATACCAAAATGGGATTCACACAGAAGCTCCAAAACGTCAAAGTCCCATAATGGGACCCGACACTGACGAGACTGGACGAGACTAATTATGACTAAATAATTAAATATTATATAAACACAATTTACTACTAGTCATCACCCTAAGGTTGACTGGTAGAGAATGCCTTTGGCATTAAATCCGCCTTTGTGCAACTTTGTGCTAAAGTCTATATAAATAAATAAAAAAAATACTAATTCAACCTTTTTATTTAAATTTTATGTAAGACTATTATTATTGATACGCAAATAAGTTTTTTTGCAAACTATACTTTTCAAGTGACATTTGACAGATAGAGGTTATTGACATTCCTATTCTTATTTGGATCGCATAGTACTTACATTACGATATTGTCTTAACAGTGGTATCACCGTCATCGCCGATACCTTCCACCAGCAAAGGTGTACTTCAAGATGACCAGGCCACAGACCTGGCAATGCTAAGCTTGGACAGCGATGATGAAGTAAGTTTTTTAATTTACCGGTATATTTTTTATACTGATTTACCGGGAAATCTTTCAAACTGATTTACCGGGAAATGTTTAAAACTGATTTACCGGTAAAAATTCAAACTAATTTACCGGTAAAATTATCATAGTAACGGCTGTGTTTAGCCCCACGACCATAGGTACGTCAAAACTAGAGATGAAACGGATATCCGGTAACTATCTGGTATCCGGCTGGATAGTGAAAACAATGCCGGATAGGCCGGATACGGGATAGTTAGTAAAGATAGATTTAACTGTCCGGTATCCGGCCTATCAAGCATTGTTTTCACTATCCGGCCGGATACCGGATAGTAATTCAGTATCCGGCTGGATGCCGGATAGTAAAATTCAAAATATTACCATTATTTTACACAAGGCAAATCATACCACAGTAGGTTATGGACACCGTTAATTTTTATATTTATTAATCGAACGTTAAAAATATTTGTTTTATTAATTAGGTAAGTACTCAAAATTTACAATTGGCAAATTATGGTAAATGTATACCAATTTTTCCGCATTTGTTGGTAAGAGGCGACTCCGCTTGGCACGAAGCCATGACCAGACAAACTTAAGCAAAAAGCCTTTTGCTGTAAACGCTACTGCCAGATGCTGAAAAATAAATTCTAGCAAACCAACTGCGGGTACTGATGCAAATTAACTGACCACGATAATGGTCCATGACCGTGATTGCAATTGATTCGAGATGTCTTTAAGAAGCGGCATGTAACGCGATAAAGGGCCGGAAATCCGGCGCTCCGGACTGCTAGCTTGCCGGATATCCGGTATGCGGTATCCAGCCAAACCACTATCTGTCACAGACAGATGTCTTTGAGAAGCGTCATGTAACGCAATAAAGGGCCGGATATCCGGCGCTCCGGCCTGCTAGCTTGCCGGATATCCGGCGCTCCAGCCTGCTAGCTTGGGGGATATCCGGTATGCGGTATCCAGCCAAACCACTATCTGTCACAGACAGATGTCTTTGAGAAGCGTCATGTAACGCGATAAAGGGCCGGATATCCGGCGCTCCGGCCTGCTAGCTAGCCGGATATCCAGCGCTCCGGCCTGCTAGCTTGCCGGATATCCGGTATCCGGCCAAACCACTATCCGTTTCATCTCTAGTCAAAACGCGAGCTCTCATTTTGCCAATACCAAAACAAACTAGATTTACTAACTCATAAAAGAAATGTCATTGATGACGCTAGCGGATTTCGATCTGATGATGATGATCTCGTGGCTTTTGCTACAGAAATTCAATCGTTATATACATATGATCAAAGTACATTTTGGAAAAGTCAATTCAATAAAATTAGTTTATTCTAAGGGATGTTTCAGAGGTCCAAAATAATACTTTGACATTCTTATCGTTTATACAAGTGAATGGTATAAAAATTTGATAGAAATTCGACCGGGATTTTACAACTTTTTTTCGTCTTCAATTTCTATACTCTTAATATCTCGAGTCTATAAAATTTGCATGTTCTGTTTGGTGAATATTGGTAGTCGCCCCTCTTAAGTGTAGTTTACACTGCTGATGGGGTTATGGATGTACCCAAAGGCCAGAACATGACACCTGTGACAAATATTCAAAGGTTTTTAACTCAGAAACTATAGGTAGTAAGGTAAAAACTGTCTTCACTAAGCATCCACACATGAGCTACCGTATATGTACCCAAAGCATTATATCTGACTTCTGATACACCCTGTTTATGTCATGATGCGTATAGCATACAAAATTATTTTCTAGGACTTATTATCTGAGATGCCGTTGTCGCTTCGTCGCTCCAGCGCCTATAGCGGCATTGAGGACCCGCAGGTAAATACACATTAAACCCTGGGCAGAGTGTAAACCATACTACTACTACAGCCCTTTTAACGTCCCACTGCTGGGCACGGGCCTCTCCTCAATGCGAGGGGGATTCAGGCCATAGTCCACCACGCTGGCCCAGTGCGGGTTGGCGGACTTCACACATCTATCGAAAACTAGTCAAGTTCCCTCAGACGTGCAGGTTTCCTCACGATGTTTTCCTTCACCGTTTCATAGCAAGTGATAATCTCGGATGTAAATGAGATTCGCACATAAATCCCAGAGGTGCGAGCCGGGGTTTGAACCTGAACACTTCGATTCGAAGGCGTGCGTTCGACCACTCGGCTACCACTGCTACCTGCTACTTCAGTGTAAACCATACATGAATTAAAAAAATCTGATTTAGATTCTATGAATGGCTTCTTCGGCACTCATAGTATGAGCGTTGCTTAGTTTGGATCATACATTGAGTATGTACTTATTGCCTGGTAATATTTTTTTCAAGTAGCATTGTTCTACCATCAGATAAACTACCAAGCATTTAAGAACCAAGCATCTGCGGACGCCACATCGTTGTCAACCCTCGCAGACACAGACCAAACAGACCGCCAGACTATCGCAGACCAGTCTTTAGACCTGGACGATGCGTCTACGTCATACGATGTGGTCTCCTTGCAATTTGACGCGGCCTCCGTAGCTGCCAGCGAAGACATGTCGGTCTACTGCGGTACTTCGAAGAAGAGTAAAAAGGCCAGGTATAAGGAGCAGAAGATACTAAGGGATATGAGCATGTGGCGGGCGAGTGACATCGAAGTTACCGAGGTAAATATAAGTTACAGTTTTTTTAACTTTTATAAATAATAATACTAATACATCATCACGCCAGTATTCCCCGAAGGGGTAGGCAGAGGTGCACTGCAGTGCGCCCACACTTCGCCGATGTATTTTGGTACCAATGTTATAGGGGGCAAGCCTATTGCCATTATACCGGGCACATTCCCTCTCAATACGAAGGAGATTTTGGACCATAGTCCACCACGCTGGCCCAGTGCGGGTTGGTGAACTTCACACGCTTTTCTATAGACGTGCAGGTTTCCTCACAATGTTTTCCTTCACCGTTCAGCAAGTGGTAATCATTATTGAAAATTACATTCGCACATGAAAATTATCTCACTGGTGCGGGCCCGGGATTTGAACTTGCACCACTTACGTTCAAGACGTTTGATATAATAACGTGAGTGAAAAAACCGGCCAAGTGCGAGCTGGACTCGCACACCGAGGCTTCCATACCTAAACCTTGAAAGCACCGAGCATTACTCTAAAGAAAAGATAAAATGGATAGAGAGACAAACGTAACTTTGCCGTTGGTATACTGGTGTCCCCATACAAAGTAACTACAAAATAAGTTTGTAATCACACAAAAAAAAATCTAACAATAATTTTACAGTTTTCGGATTTTTTTCTTTACTTGTGCTATAAGACCTTGCTTCTTGCCAAATTTCATGATTCTAGGTCAACGTGAAGTACCCTATAGGTTTTTGATTCCCGTGCAAATGTACTGAAAATGCAACATAAACCGCCGTATCTTTTGATTGCGTTTACCTAGGAGTTTGATGTTTTTAGGGCACCAAGGGACCACAGACATAAGTCTCTGTTATAAATTTCAACTTGACACCTTCACGCGTTTCTGAGAAAAAGGGTCTTGACAGATAGACAACATAAGGTTCCGATTTTTCCTTTTTAGACACTAAAAATAAAGCAGTGGTAGCCTCGTGGGCAAGAACGCCCGCCTTGAACGTAAGGGGAGCTAGTTCAAATCTCGGGCCCCGCACCTCTGAGATAATTTTCATGTGCGAATGTCATTTTGAACAATGATTACCACTTGCTGAACGGTGAAGGAAAACATCGTGAGGAAACCTGCACGTCTATAGAAAGGCGTGTGAAGTTCACCAACCTGCACTGGGCCAGCGTGGTGGACTATAGCCCAAATCTCCCTCGTATTGAGGGGGAATGTGCCCGGTATAATGGCAATAGGCTCGCCCCCTATTTCATTGGGACCAAAATACATCGGCGAAGTGTGGGCGCACTACAGTGCGCCTCTGCCTACCCCTTCGGGGAATACAGGCGTGATGATGATGTATTGATGATAAAAATAAAGGAATTTACAAAGGGGTTTACAAAGTAAAATCGACACCTACAATTGTTAAAGTACATTTTACTGTACCTAAAGTAGAAGCTTTGCTATGTTTGGGATCATACGATGAGTATGGGTTACCTGGCGTTATTTATATTATTTATTTATTATTCGATCGATGCACTTGATTTAAAACTTTATTTACATTGATTTCTATAACATATTCACGCCTAATTCCACAGCAAATGCTATAGTACGAAATGGTAGGTTAATAAACGTTTTTTTATTTAATTATCCCACAGAATCTCCTAAGAAAACAAGCGACATTGAACGACAAGATTAAATGGGAGGCGATTGCTACGTCCCGAGGGCTTTGCACCATTTCAGTTAACTGCACCTGTAAGGACTGTACCAAGGCGAAGTGCTCGGCTGAAATGGCAGATGGGGATGCAGGCATGGGAGCCGCGCCGCTCTTCAACGCTATAAGCATTGGCTGCCAAATACAGTAGATACATATTTAATTGGTATTTGTGCCAATGTCAAGTAATTAATAGCAAGGGCTAATTCAATAAATACTCATTTTAAATCAACATGGGTGATGACAGAGGTAAAGATGGCGGACGAAGTCCAAGGGCTCAATACTGTTAGACATCATCTCTAATTAGAGATATGTAAAATGACAAATTGGTCGTATTTTTAACCGACTTCAAAAAGGAGAAGATTCTCGATTCGACCCGTATGTCTTTTGACATATGTCGAATTATAGATAGTGTCGATTTTGCGAGAATTGCCCCCCTGAAACGATTTCACTGAGAGTAGGAATGTCATGAAATACCCATTTTCGGTCTTGACGTATAGAGACAGACTGAATTTAGTTTCAATTTTTTTTCGAGTTGATAAATTTTAATGGAATAAGATGAGAAATGGCTCCAACTGCGGTTAGCGGGTATTTCAGCCAGTGTCAAGTAATTAATAGCAAGGGCAAATTCAATAAATACAAATTATAAACAAAAATGGTTGATAAATGTGACTTTGATTTAATTTCTTTTGATAATATTATAAGGAATAGCTCGGCGATTAGCGGGTATGCCAATTTCAAATAATTAATAGCCAAAACAAATTCATTGAATAACTACATATTATATTCTAAATATCAACTTGTTAACTTGCCTACCTAGGTTATACATAAATTGAGTTTGCAACAAACAATTATCTCTGCAAAAAATGTCAAATACGGAAGCGTAGGTACCCTAGACGCTGGCTGCAGACCCTCGCTGAATGGCTAGAGCCACTCGTTGAACGAGGAAATGGCCTGCTAATATGATATTACGATCTCTACAATTAGAATGTTTGTCTTTATAAACATGTTTGTTTATATCTAACAAAGAGTATCAATTATTTACAAACGCTATAAGAGAAAAAAAAACTATCGAATTTAACAAAAAAAATATACCCCACCCAGTCCACACTACTGTCGGTCGGTAGACCCTGAACGTGGAACGTGTTGTGCGAAATAGTTTCCAGCGTTAATGTAGAATTAACTAACAATTGTATAGTTAATTCAGCAAATTATAAGACATTGTAATGTATGATTAACCTAGCCTCAGATATATTAATGTGGTAGCCCACCCTTTAATTCCCCATGTAAAACAGCCAATCCGTAAACGTTGCGACATCGACGAAATACAATTACGTCACTTTCGCCGCCGCTACAACGTTGACGTCTAAGATGGCTTCTTAGAAAGCCACACCACAGTAGTGTATGTAGCATTATAAAATCTCAATGTCTATTTATTAAACATAGTCGTAATCTAAGTAAAGAATACAGTGTGTGATAGCAAAATTGATGTAATCAAAACTGTTCTTCGATTATCTATTCGCATAGCCGATCCGTTAACGTTGCATCATCGACGAAATTTGCGTTTCGTCGTCGTAGCAACGTTAACGGTTGGCCTGTTTGCATAGACAGTTACATCCCTGTAATTGTATTTATATTTTTTTATGATATAATAGCGCGCCATTTACTAACATTATTTCTTTTTCTAATTAATAGTCGTACAATCCGTAAGGAAAATAAAATTATATTTTATAAAATGTGATTCGTATTGCCTTTAACAAGCCTACGAACCTTAGTTAATTACAGTATCCGAAATTATTTAGTGAAGTAAAAATTACAATTAAAAAAAAAACAAGAAAAAAAAATAAAAAATTGGCCCAGTGCGGTAAGTGAACTTCACACGCAAATTTTAAGGTTTATTTTATATCTTTGTATCGGAAACTTTTTATTAAACTACGTCCAATTCTCGCCGGTGCGTGCAAGCCGACAAGTTCGAAATTCCTGCGGGAAATAATGTTAGTGGATGGACCGCTATTGGCTTCTTTTGTGCATCTGTTTGAGACTGACGTAAAAACCTTTACTAGTGTAAATTTAGTACCTTTATATTTGTATCATAAGCGTAATTTAAAACATAATTCAAACCCCCTATAACTTTATAAAAATAACAACCTCCAAATTTAAAGATTGTTTAATGACATACAATGAAATTTTAAATAACCATCATGCCACTTTGCACGGATCATAGCATTCTATAAATTATTTATAGATTTTATTAAATATATCTTTAAACCATCTACAGTAGAATATTATATTGTTTTGATACCTGGATTATTTCATGCAAAAAATACTTGAAATAATGTTCTCACATATTATTTAGGCATTAAGTTTTTATTGATCTTATGCTCAGTTACATTCTATCGTCTTATATAGCTATCAAAACGGATCCCTTAGATCTCTACAACTATAAATAGGTATGTCATGGCTTTCTATAAATTTGGTGGTATTCCAAAACGTTCAGCTATTACATTTTTATATGAATTTCTTTTTACTATACATTTATACCCCTGGTTATACCTACCATGTATACAGATAGTTTATACGTATTAGTATATAGTGTATATAATCTGTACCTTATTAGGTATTATACTTTCGTAATGAATGTTTAAAATAGCTTCTAATGAGAAGGATATAGGAGAGGTTTTGTAATGCAAAGTTTTATGACAGCCAAGGGTTAAGTGAATTGATAGAATTATTAAGAATCAATCATTAAACTATTATATAATAATAATATGATAATTAATTCTTATTAATTTATAGAAAGACATGCAAGGGATTATAATACTATATATAACATTAATTTTGTAGATAATTGATATTATTATTACGAAGCAATGATTAAGTGTAATATCAAATATTTAGTTTAATATATTTTTAAAATATTTGTGGTTCCAGTGTAGGTCGGCTCACTCCACCGGGTAGCTGCGAGTTCGATTCCCGTAAGCGAGACAAACAGCACAACAGATAAAAAATAATCATGCAAAAAAGTACTTGTGAAACTTTTAAATTATATACTAAGGAATCACGTAAAAATGAGAGAGATTAAATGATGCTAATAACTTAATATTCAAGTAACTACTTAACTCCTTATACGTAAAATTAATATTGACTATAACTATACTAAACAGCCTTTTAGTGTGGTTCCTATACAATTTCTTACTGTAATTAATATTATGTGGAATTTTATATAAATATTTAGCTAAAAATATACATATAGATGAAAGTAATATGTGTCATAAACAAAAAAAAGTTATAATCAGTGTATTACGTAATTTAAACTAAGTCTATCTACACTCCATAATTAAAACTTTACAGCCTTGAAGTACTCAATAATATCAGTGTTCAGTCTATATTAGTTACAACATAGATAAAACAGAATGTACCTAAATGAGTAGGTACGCACAGATTCCTACTTAATCGGGTTTATGGTTACCTACACTTTTAATAAAATTTACATCTGTATAAAATCTATGGTATAAAACTGGGAAATAGGTACTGCTTAAATACTTTTTGTATTATCTGTATTATAGCTATAAAACCAAAGTTTTATTTAAATGAAATCATTTACGTGTTTGTTTATGTACTTTATTATTATTTATACGCTGCTGCATTAGGCAGGCGACAGAAACTTTCCTACAATTTTGTAACGCATAAGTAATAAAACATTTTATGATCAAGATTCAAGACATAATGAGTAGCAATAGAGTTACATATTTGTATTGCATATCTAAGCAACAATAGTATAATAATATTCGTCAATCGGTGTTAGCATGAAGTAAACATCTTTATTCGCATAAATAATTGTTTTGTGTTGAAATAAATAAATGTGCTGTCAATTACTGTGTTTTGTATTTTAGTAATATTTCCCACAAGGTTTTAATGGTTCATTACCATACCTACTATTATTTTTGTATGTACATCTCATGTTGGCGCGTGCGCAGCGACGATTGCAAATGCAATTATAAAATAAAAAAAATTAGTGATGATTAATGATAGCGGGTGTATCGCGGTGAGTTTTAAATATTGGCGGGTAATTTTAGTCGCTTTATGATTTTTTTAATCTGACATTCCTAACCACGTATAATTCAAAGAGTAAAGTAAATAATTAGTAACACGATCTTCAAGGAATATTCTTATGCATAATTTGAAAATTTTTTTTATCTTGCATTATATTAAGATTGATTTATTTTTCTTCCTTATAACGCATAAATCAATAAAATAATAAAAATTAAACAATATTATATTCGTTTCATTGCACGCACTATTTACACACGTTCCAGCTCGCAGTTCGTCTAATTTTGCACATTTTGTGCCTTACTACCCACACCTATATGATTCTGTTTCTAGCTATCTCATTCTCTCAGAAATTGTTCAATTCATTATGCTCGAGAACTTTAAAAACCGGCGCGTCTAAGGTGTCAAGTAAAACAAAGTCAACAAAAAAAAAATCAAGGCATTTTCATGATTTGTATAATACAAAAATAACTAAAAATATACGTGATAATTAGTGGACCGGTGTAATTATGAGTGCCCCCAACGGCATGTTGTATGGTGGTGACGAGATAGGTGCATTAGTGTTTGATCCCGGCCACCATTCGTTACGCGTTGGTTATGCTCAAGAAGACACTCCGAAGGCTGATATTCCCGCTGTGGTGGGCGTTGGGCCTGCGACTCACATCCCGGAGCCCGAGGAGAAGGTACCAGACGGAAATGTCACACAGACAGGTGAGATTTCACATTAAATTCATATGTTTTGGTATCTCGTTTTCTCGTGAAAAAGCTCAAGTAATTCTTACGATTCAATAGTCTAGTCCCTTAATTATCTCAATACAGTAGATCTCAACGTTTCAAAAGAGTCTTAAAGCCTCTAGATTGTGAGCTTACCTTTGAAAATGTAAATAAAATACTGACAACTTATGTGGGAGTTTTATTATCGTTAAGTTTTTACCTACAGGCACAAAAGCTGGTTCAGATCTCAGGCATTACATAGATGTGACTGAGCTACACGTGCCACGAGCTGGCATGGAGGCCCAGACCTACATGAAGGACGGCCAGGTCGACAACTGGGATCTCTTCGAGAAGATGCTTGATTATTGTTATACAAAGGTAATTACTGATAGGACGCTTGGCTTAACTGCAGGTTTGATTCGGCAGTGGAAAATAACTGAAATTACCATTTTGGTATTTGCGTTGGTCTGGGTGTATGCCCCCAGTCCATTGTACAGTACCCATAGTACAAGCTTTGTTTAGTTAGCGGTCACACAAAAAGTATGTGTTGTCTGTTGTTATATTTTTATTTAACAATATTGTGATAATATTCATTCTTAATATTCAGAACTGAAAGGCTATTTGACTTCAGCAACATTTTTGAACTTTACAGGAGAGCATCCCCATTTGACGTGGAAAAATTTGCTGATTTCAAATATGTATATAATATGACAGCCAAGCCGATATATAATATAATATGTCCTTGGTCCGTGGGGTCCTAGCGCTATAAGGCTTTTTAAGGAAATAGCAAAAAGATTAGTCGACATCACAGGAGACTTGCCTAAAGGGACTCCTTTTAATAATATATTTTAGTTTTTGATATTATATTATTTAAGGTATTTAGTTTTAGGTTTATTTTTCTTTTAGTAGGTAAATAGTAAATAGTAGTTATGTAATATGTATATAAGTCAATATATCCCAAAAGTGTTGCTTAAGACAAATAGCATTTAAAGTGGGTTTCAGACTAATCATAGCTTATTGTATATAGCTCATAGCACAACAATATCGCGCACCATACATTGTTATGGACAAGTTCACACTGTACTGTACTATATATTATTGGCTTTGTATGGTGCGCGATATTGTTGTGCTATATATTATAGCGTAGTCTGAAACCCGCTTCACCCCTCAATATGCAATATTTGACTACCTTCACAGCTTACAATTGATAGTGTTGTGTCTATTGGATTTATACTAAAGTACAATATTATCCACATTCTTACATGTACAAAACATGTCACGACAATATTGCACGCCCTGCAATCGAAAGTGTCTAGGTTCAAACCCCAGCTCGCTTCACTGGGTTTCATATGCAAATCTCATTTTGATCCGAGGTTACCACTTGTTATGAAACGGTGAAGGAAAACATTGTGAGTAAACCTGCACGTCTATAGAAAGCCGTGTGAAGTTCACCAACCTGCACTGTGGCAGCATGGTGGACTATAGCCCAAAAATCTCCCTCATAGAGGGAGAATATGCCGGTATAATGTGGGTATAATGTGCCTACACAGAGGTGTACACTTTCGGGGAATACAGGCGTGATGATGTATTTTATATTTATTATGAAATTTTTATTGTTAGGTCATCCGCTCACCATCAGAGCATCACCCGGCACTATTTACGGAGGCTGTCTGGACCACGAGGCCAGCTCGCGAGAAATTAGCCGAGCTGCTCTTCGAGAAGTACCAAGCGCCAGCCTTCTTCCTGGTCAAGAGTGCGGTATTAGCAGCATTTGCCAGCGGGAAGTCCACAGCTCTGGTCGTGGATGCAGGAGCCAGTCAGACATCTGCAGTTCCCGTTATTGATGGGTACTTAACGCCTTTTATGAAGATTTTTGAACGCCCCTCCTCCCCATGTAACGCGCCGTAACGTTATCTTAGTGATAATATAGCTTTCTAAGGGCAAAATAATTTTTGGAATCAGTATTAGAACAATTTTTGAATACAGTAGTTTTTAGGGTTCCGTACCCAAAGGGTAAACCGGGAACCCTATAGTAATAGGGTCTGTCTTCGTCTTAGGGTTGTCTGTTAATAGACTTCGCTGTCCGTCCGTCCGTCCATCTGTCACCAGGCTTTATCTCATGAACCGTGAATATTGAAATAAATATTCAAGGGGGCTCCCATACAACAAATGTGATTTTTTTCCAGTTTTTATAGATAATGGTAGGGAACCCTTCGTGGGCGAGTCCGTCTCGCACTTGGCCGGTTTTAAGTTGATTCATCACATACAAAATCACAAATCTTTCCTCTTTATAATATTATTATAGAAAACCAATAAAGGCACTTATGAATAGTCATTATTACAAAAAATATTATTTATATCTCTAAAATGATATCAATGACTAGAAACTATGGCATCAGTGAGACTAATTTCGGTCTAAATTGATGTGATGTCGTTTTTACAAGCTTTATATTAACTTGCAATGTATGTCCGGGTGGAATCTTGCAACTGAATTTTAAATCAGTTATCTTTAACCGATTGAGCTGAAATTTGGTATACACGCTCATTTTGGATGACAATGCATGCTTAGCTATGTGACGTCATTCTAATTCCAATATGGCGGATCATACAAGATGGCGGAATAGTTATTTTTTCTACACTACCACAGTATGGGTATCAAATAAAACAGCTTTCTGAGGAGAACACGAAAACTAAGGGCAATTAAATAATAGCTTGTTTTTAAAAAGTTTTTTTTTATAATTTGTCATTTAGGTATCTGTATCTGTAAAAGCAGTAGTAGCCGAGTGGTCGAACGCACGCCTTGCAATCGAAGTGTGCAGGTTCAAACCCCGGCTCGCACCTCTGGGATTTATGTCCGAATCTCATTTTCATCCGAGATTAGCACTTGCTATGAAACGGTGTAGGAAAACATCGTGAGGAAACCTGCACGTCTGAAGGAAGTTGACTAGTTTTCGCTATCGAAAACTAGTTCAACAACAACAACTTCACACATCTATATGTGTGAAGTCTGCCAACCCGCACTGGGCCCGCCGGCCCAGTCCGGGTTCGGGCCATAGTCTAGCACACTTGCTGGACTATGGCCCGAATCCCCTTCGCATTGAGGGGAGGCCCGTGCCCAGCAGTGGGATGTTAAAAGGGCTGTAGTCGTCGTCGTCGTAGGTATATGTACTTTAAAATATCATTGGTTCCAGATATGCTCTGGTGAATGCGGCCGTGAGGTCTCCAGTGGGCGGGGACCACATGGCGGCGCAAGCCAAGATAATGCTCTCAAACATGCACATTCAGATGCTACCTATATACAGTATTCAGGTAATATACAAAATTGAAGGGCACAGGAAAATAAACAGGGAATGTCACAAATTAGAATTTTTTTTTCATAGAATATCTTTGTCTATGGTATTTTGAATTCTAATCATTAGAATTTGCATTAACTAAGGTGTTATTTTGATATTAAAAACAGACAGAATTTTATTTATCTTTAACTTCATGAAGGTTCTCAGTTCGACCCGTATGTTTTTTATTTAATTTTTTTATAAGGGTAATTTTGCTTGCACAGAGTAAGGAGGTGATAAGGGAACGCGAGCGCGGCCGGTACACGCTGAAGACTCTGCCCGCCGGCCTCACGCCCTCCTGGCAGCAGTACATGCTGAAGCGGCAGTACGAGGACTTCTGCCATTGCGTCACACAGGTCCCACATACATTGATACCTACTGCAGCCCTTTTAGCGTCCCACTCCTGGGCACGGGCCTCCCCTAAATGCGAGGGGGATTCAGGCCATAGTCCACCAAGCTGGTCCAGTGCGGGTTGGCAGCCTTCACACATCTATCGAGAACTAGACAAGTTTCCTCAGACGTGCAGGTTGCCTTCACCGTTTCTTACGTGATAATCTCGGATGAAAATGAGATTCGCACATAAAACTCAGAGGTGCGAGCCGGGGTTTGAACCTGCTCACTTTGATTGCAAAGCGTGCGTTCAACAATTCGGCTACCACTGCTATCATTGATACCTATTTGACTATAAATAAAAACCGATCAAGTGCGAGTCGGACTCGCGCACGAAGGGTTCCGTACCATTTTATATAAAAACGGCAAAAATATCACGTCTGCACTTGTAGCATGACCCCAAGATTAGACGTATGTCACGAAATATCTTGATGTTGTCTCTTTCACTCGTATGCAATTAGACAGAGAGTGACCGAGCTAATCTGTGACAGAGGTCTTGTCTTGAAATACGTGCTGACACCACTGTTATATATATAATAATCTGTCTGAATATATTCTTATTCTACTTATTCTTATATATTAAATATTCTGTGAATATTCTTATCGTCTACTTGTTGCCGTTATCAATATAGAGCAAAACCCATCAAAAACATCACGTTTGTTGTACGGGAGCCCCCTTAAATATTTATGTTATTCTGTTTTTTAGTATTTGTTGATATAGTGGCAACAGAAATACATCATCTGTGAAAATTTCAACTGTCCAACTATCACCGTTCATGAGATACAGCCTGGTGTAAGACGGACAGACAGACGGAGTCTTAGTAATAGGGTGCGGAACCTTAAAAAATATATTTTTGTCAGTTTGAGAAAAGTTTAACGAATTTGACGCGACTTTAAAAGTGTAGTGTGTTAGGTATCGGAGTCTCCGTACGAAGAGCGGGTGGCGGCTTCGGTCCCGGGCGTGCACTACGAGTTCCCCGGCGGGTACCACCAGGACTTCGGCCCCGAGCGCTTCAAGATCACAGAGTGTCTCTTCGAACAGACCTTGGGTGCTCAACATCTAGGTCAGTATCATAACATATCTGTCGGCGTAAATACAACAATTGGCCTGTTATAAACACAAGAATAATTAAGTTTAAGATGTGAAATTAACGTTAAACAGCATGCCATTATTTTACTTATGGTAATTCTAACACAACCTAAAAACTTAAGAACACGTGCACGTGCGCCGAGCCTTATAAATACGGCCGCACTGTCGGCGCTAAGGCATTCGTGCCCGACCTGTCGTGCAGTACGGACCTCCTTGAGACGTCGTTACGCTGCCTGTCGACTATAAGCTTACCAGATATGTGTGATATTGTCTTTCAAAGACCCAAAACATGAGTCATCATCAGGAATCCAACAATGGTGACGTCAGCGGTGCTAACGTCACACTCTTTAAAAACACTAAAGACGTTCCTACTCCGTCATTATATCAATTGAAAAATTGTTAATAAAATATATAATATTAAGTAATTTTTGGCGTTTGTTACTGTATTTCTACTTCCCAAATGTTGGAGGAGAGTTAAAAATACTCCCTAATACCGTAACAGTAAGTTCTAATCAAAAAATTTTTTTTAACAAAAACAGACTTAAAAACCTAGGTTATTGTTGAAAATATATTTTTATTCACGATTTTTAGTGTCAGTAATCTTTGAAAATATGCAAGTATTAGCACCTCATAACAGTTCTTGAAAAGTGAAAAATCACAGCCAAAAAAATGGCTTTCATACAAATGGATATGGACCTTGGGTGCTCAACATCTAGGTCATTTACGTACAAACCTATTAAGGAGCTGACCGATCAGTGTTTAACGTTTCCATTGCGATTAAGTATCAGTATCGAATTTTAGGATTTTAAAATAATAATTATTTAATTTTAACTAACTAAGAACAAAATTACACAAGTTTTTACTTTTACTTATGACACAACTGAAATTTAAGCTTCGAGTTTCATTATAAAAAAACTTTGTTTATTTAATAACTAAACTTAAAATCTGATGAATTATATTAAATAAATAGCAATATTGCAGCCTTCTCAGCATCTAACAAAACCTCTAGGATCTTGTTACCAATGTGCGCCTTTCTATTCTTCAGTTACCGAATGAAGTTAGCAATTACCAAAGCAAACGCGAAGCACGTACCACTGGCTCCGCCCTCTTTCTTTACATGTAGTTACTTGGTGATGTGAATCTGCATCCGTAAAAACTACGCATTGATTGATGCGGATGTGAATGCGGATGCAGATGTCTGAATTAATGCGAATATTCCGCATTTGCGGATGCGGATGCTCCACCCCTGATTTAAAGTCATAATTCGTTTTTCAAAACCATACCGTAACCTTTTATTTTATTTTCATTTTTGGCGCAAAGGCCCAGAAGCCATGCCAAAATTATTAAAGAAAATAAAATATGGCCGCCAGTCGCCATTTTGTCGTTGTTAGTGTGCTTCGTCGTGCGACTGAGTGCATTTTTTTTCACTCAACCTTTGCAAATAAATTTTATTTAAAAAATATCTCGTTTTGCTCACCTTTACCTTACTGGTTAGAATCGACAGCTATGACGTCACAGTATGGCGCAAAGTCGATCCTATTCTCATTTGAATCGCATAGTACGTCAAAGTATTATGTCGGAGTTGACTGAAACGGCTTGTATAGTATTATTGATATCGTGCGGCAGCGATGGCGGCGGCGGCGGCGTGCGACGCGGACGCGCGGCCGGCGCTGTGGGGCGCGGTGGTGGCGTGCGGCGGCGGCGCGTGCGCGCAGGGCTGGCTGGACCGGCTCTGCAAGGAGCTGGCCGCGCGCGCGCCCTCCAGCCACCGCCTCAAGACCAGCGCCGCGCCCTCGCCCGCCGAGAGACGCTTCGCCGCATGGATAGGTATCTATCGCTATGCTATACACGCTTACTCGTATAGGGGGCCGTTGAGACCTTGTGGGGCGGATGACACATTGTGGGGACGATGAGACACGGCTCTAGTGGAACTGAATCATATAGATAGTACACAGTCATACAGGACGGGGACTATTGAGACATTGCAGGGCGGATGAACCATGCCTGTAGTGGAACTGAATTATATACAGATTAGGGTATAGTTACTTATAAAGGCGTAGGGGGTCCATTGAGACATCATGGGGCTGATGAGATTACTGTCCTGGATATGCACTGTACAGTCACTATATGGGAGCCACTGAGACATGAGGGGTAAAGGGCTATTGAGACAGGATTGGGTTTAGAAGACATGACTATACTAGACGCACTGACCTACATTAGGACTATGGAGGTGAGAGTATATTGAGCGCATTAACTTATAGTGCTATGTGGAAATTGACTTATTGAGGGGCTGTTGAGACAGGACTAGAATAAAGACTTTGAGTTATGGGGCAGTCGAAGCACTGACCTACAATGCTATTAAGTCGCAACTTGATGCATACACTGATTTATGGCGGTATTGAGACATGACTACAATATCGTAGGTGGGATATAACGTAGCTATAGCATAGGGACCAAGCTATTTAGCTACATGGGGGCCGTCCATTAATCACGCCCGCCTTGAACGTAAGGGGTGCAAGTTCAAATCCCAGGCCCGCACCTCTGAGATAATTTTCATGTGCGAATGTCATTTTCAACAATGAATTTTGCTGAACGGTGAAGAAAAACATGTGAGGAAACCTGCACGTCTATAGAAAGGCGTGTGAAGTTCACCAAACCGCACTGGGCCAGCGTGGTGGACTATGGCCCAAATCTCCCTCGTATTGTGGGGGAATGTGCCCAGTATAATGGCAATAGGCTCGCCCCCTATTACATTGGGACGAAAATACATCGGCGAAGTGTGGGCGCACTACAGTGCACGTCTGCCTACCACTTCGAGGAATACAGGCGTGATGATGTATGATGATGATGTATTTATTAACCCCCCTCCCACTAACCCCTCAAAAAATCACGGGTATTTTGAGTACCGACGGCCATGGATATTCATAATGTCTTTTAAATTAACAGTGGCCTTATCAACACCTCTTAAAGTATTACTGATTCAATAGTAACAACATTTTTGACAGATTATGTACTGTGTTCAAAAACATAGTACAGAATCAGATCAAATCAAATCAGAATAACCTGAACTCGAACAGTGTAAACTTTGAAACTCACGTATAATGTTTAAATTATACGTTATTTCATTTAATAATCACACCTCTATAACTGAAATAATCTGTATTCTGACCTCTATTATTAGAACCCTCTGGAAATGAGACAGCTATTTATTTATATCTGGATATCTAAGACACTGGGTAAGTGGAATACCTCTGTGGCGCACCCTATATCTCGCCACGAAAACGCAACTACCACTACTACTAGATGGCGCGACTGCAGACACATGGGAATTCTACGCGTTCAAGAAAATATTCGCCATACAAAGTACTATGAACGCGTAGAATTGCGATGTGTCTACAGTCGCGCCATCTAGTAGCGACTGGCGGTAGTTGTGTTTTCGTGGCGAGATATAGGGTGCGCCACACCTCTATAAGTGAGACATTTGCAATTTGTAGGTCCCTTGATGTCTCACTTAACCAGGTTTCACTGTAATATTTGCCGCAATACAGGTGGTGGTAAGGGGGCAGATGTTATAACAGAAGTCGTTGTTTGATCGACAGGTGGTTCAATCCTCGCGTCCATCGGCTCGTTCCAGCAGATGTGGATATCGTCTCAGGAGTACGATGAGGGCGGCAAGGGCCAGCTGGAGAGGAAGTGTCCTTAAGACCTGGTGACTAGACACCTGGGGCCCGATTTTCGTTTGATAGACATCAATCTCTATTAGAGATATGTCGAAACGAAACGCCAAAATGGTCGTATTTTTTCGACATATCTCTAGTAGAGATTGATGTCTATCAAACGATAATCGAGCCCCAGTAGGCTGAACATGACCATGTAGACATGGTCATGTTCAGCCATGAACATGACCATGTCTACATCTCTATCAACTGTCAGATTTGTCGAGTAATTGATGTCACTTTGCTGCTTTTTGTACTGGACACGGCTCGGTGTGGCGTCATTTTCTCGACTAATCTGACGGTTAATAGAGATAAAGGTAAAGTCATGCTAAGCCTACAGGGGGGCAATTCGTGAATGATCGACATTATCTCTAATTCAACGTATGTCGACACAAAACTACCATTTTGTCGTTGCGAGAATTGCCCCCAGGGCCCTAAGTCCCCTAACTATACAGGGTGTTTCAGAAGTCCGAAATAATACTTTGGCTTTTGCATCAGCATCGGGTGTACAACTGAATGGTATAAAAATTTGATCGAAATTCGACCATGTTTTTTCAACTTTCTTTTCGCCATCAATTTCTATAACTCGTAATATCTCGAGTCCTATGTAAAATTTGCAATTTCTGTTTTGTGAATATTGGTAGTCGCCCCTCATACGTGTAGTTTGCACTACTGAATAGGGTTATGGATGTACCCAAAGGCCAGAACACGATACCTGTGACCAATTTTCAAAGGTCTATAACTCAGAAACTTTGATAGTTGGGTATAAACTGTCTTCACTAAGCATCCACATATGAGCTACCGTATATGTACCCACATTATTTCGGATTTCTGATACACCCTGTAGTTGTGGAGTTGCTATGAATTAATTCTTTGAGGCATGAAAACAACATCTTTCATCAATAGTATCTGGAATATGACCAGTCTAGACGTTAGATATTGCCTCCTTGAAGCCATTAGACTAGTGATATTCTGGCTACCGTTGATAGAGGTGATTACAACGATTGTGTTTGTATATTGAAGGCGAGGGAGTTTCACAAGTCCGAATAAATACTTTCATGTATGCAAGAGTATTAGGTATAGTATTGTACGCTCGTGTCCCGTGGTGCAGCCGCCTTGCCGATGGTAGTCGTATTGGGATATGAAAAACTATTTATTCGCAATATGTGTATTAGTTGTACAAAAATGTGTGCCGTCGTTGATGGCAAGCAAATCGCAAGAGACAGTATCATTGTCTAGATGACATTTGCTGTTGTCTATATCAGCGTAGCTTATCTCTATGGTAGTGTAGCCTGTGTCTATGGTAGGCTGCCATCCATAGACGGTGTGCTGTAGTGGCGCCATCCAGTGACGAGTGGCTAACATAGGCCCTTCATCTTGATCACTAGATGGCGCCGTAACAAGTATAGATTATGCAAAAATTAACTTTCAACCAATTTTGAAAACTAATAGGCACAAATATCGCCTACAAATATCCTAAGTCCAATACATAAGTTACGTAAAACATTGAAAGGTTTGTCTTATGAGACATCAACATCACGCTTGTATCCCCGGACGGGTAGGCAGTAGGCATTGCAGTACACCAACACTTCGTCGATGTATTTTGGGTGCCGATAATGTAATAGGCGGAGAGCCTTTTACCATTATACCTATGCTAAGTCATCTGTTCAAATCATTTATACAGTATTTCGGACTTGTGATACACCCTGTCATAGCAATACTATGGATTTGTACGAGTATGGAATAAACTATTGGTGTAATTAAAATAATGAATGATTTTTTAACGATTGAGAATAAAATAGTTTTATAAGTGGTCAATTATTTTATTTCAAATAATCGCGCTTGTATCTTTATGTTGTTAGACAGAGGTGCAATACAGTGCACCCATACCGGATGTATTTCGGGTCGTAGGTTGGCGAACTTAAAACCGGAAAGTGCAGGTTTCCTCACGATATTACCCTTCACCGTACAGGATTACTACAATCACAAATCGCCTTAGATTCATATGATATTATTATCCTTACGGATACTTGGTTGACAGATGGCATCTCAAATTCTGAACTATTCGATAACCGTTATAGTTTGGCGTCATGACCGGGATTACAAGTTGACCGACCAATCCAGGGGTGGTGCGGTGTTTATTGCGATACGGAAAAAAATATCGGTTACCTCAACCATTGCTCCATTCGACAGCCGAAGACCTTTGGCTGAGCTTGCATCTGAGAAGGACTAATTCATGAGAGTTTTCAATTTATATATATGTAATCAACACAGAGGTCTTTCTTTCTCCTCTCAACTATCTAACTTCCTATATCAATTAAATGGATCCGTATTAGCCAACACCTCTGATATGTTTCTTGTTCTTGGTGACTTCAACATGAGTGGTATTACACGGCTACCCTTTTTTTTTTGTTGACGGGGAGGAAATCTTCACAAAGATTCCCAGTCTTCTGTGTGGGAGAAGACTGGGATATGTGGGATTCTTACCCACTAAAACCTCCCCGGTGGCCGTTTTCGACTTAAGAGGGACTCCGGGATCTCCTATCGGAATCGCTCCCGAGCTTTAATGCCCAGGAGCTCGTCTCGGGGGGAGCAGATATTTGCTCCCCCCTGCACCCTCGCAGTGCATATCTGAAAACGGTTTTCTATATCGATATGGAAACGGTATATCGGTTAGATAACCGTTTGCGGAAAAAACCTAAAACGCCCATGTCTACAAAGCTACGTCGCGACGAATACCGCCAATACTAAAAAGAAAACCGTTGATAATCAACGCATTCGTAATTATTGTCCTTCATGTAGCGTTGATCACGCTCTAAACGTGTATTACTTTTTAAACTCATCCGTCAAAGATAGGTTAAAGTTGGTGCATGATAAACAATTATGTCGCAATTGTTTACGTGCAGGACACCTGCCTGCCGACTGCGTCCGTAGTCCGTGCAAGCAGTGTCAGCGAAAACATAATCGTTAACTTCATCTATCCAATTCTGATAGCAACATAGATGTAAGTGCGCACAGGTGATCGCAGTGCGGCCGCTTCGTCCACGCGCTGTATTCGCTATTAGACGGTACATATCATACAGGTGTAGATACGAATAGATGCGCCGGCGATGAGCGGGAGCCGCGTAGTGCATTACAACCGGTTTTGTTATGCACCGCGTTGGCCGGAGTAGCGGACAGCAATAAACTGTATTATTCCGAATAATTTAAGAAACGTTTAAACGCGACATCTATACAGTACACTATTCAGATTTCTGGCGTTTCACAATCCGTAACCCAGTCAAATTATTTATGCGAAATAACTATGCGATCTAAATTAAACGATTATAGCACGAAGATGAAATGGCTTGTCTTGAAGCGTATAGCATCCAGCTTGCCCTCGACAAGTTATAATCTCGAGCTAATACGTGTACCGACCGATATTCAACTCGCTGATCTCTCGTTTCACGTTGCATCAGCAGTTGATATATTGATTGGAGCGGATCTGTTTTGGGATCTCCTAGGTGATAATAAAATGCGATTACCAAACGGACCGTATCTACCGAGTTCAGAGTTAGGCTGGTTAAGCTCCGGACCTATTACACTAAGGAGGCGATGGCTCCTTGTATTTGGTATCGAAATAATAAGCGCGTTCAGTTTATAAAACCATACATTTATTTTCTAAAATCAATATATATATTTACAATAATAAACTTAAAACTAGTGGTAAAGGAAATCTGCACGCAAGACAGAGATGGCGCTGTTTCTATTAGACGTGTTAATGTCGGTAATAAGGTACTGGTAATGTGGTATTGCTCTTGGTAATGTGGTATGGTTTTTCGGTATGGTACTTATAGTGAGTAGCAGGTAGATACGCTACAACACGAATTGCTTGCGCATTATATATTTTCCTTTTTTTTTTATGAGATAGGGAGGCAATCGAGCAGACGTTTCACCTGATGGAAAGTGATCAACGCCGCCCATGGACACCTGCAACACCAGGGGCATCGCAGGTGCGTTGCCGGCCTTTAAGGAATGCGGCCTTTTTGCTTACGGCATTCTTTTAAAAAAATACTCATTACCTACACTCAAGCACAGAAGACTGCTGCTAGATCAAATATTCCTGTTTAAAATATGTCATAACTGTTTCGATTGTAACAAACTACTGAACCAAATATACTTACGTATACCATATAGATCACAACTAATTAGAGATTCTCGCAAGCGGTATTTATTTGCACCTTCTTTTTGTAAAACGAACGAAACAATACAACAACAATTTTATTAATATTGAATTCTTTGCGACTACACCCGCCTCGTTTAGACAAAATATTATAAAAGCACTTAATAGTACCGCATGCGATATTGAATAACTTGTACTAATATAGAATAACTTGGCATCAATCCACCAACTGCTTGATATTTAATTTAATTTTGTATAACTTGCCTTGTATTACACTTTATTACTCTTTATAACCTTTTAGTTAAACTTCGATCCGCCCTAATATTTCTTCAAATTAAAATGTGTACAACGGGGTTGGCTGCATTCTTTTATAACTATGTAAATGTAGCTGTTTGTTGTACCTTGTAATAAATAAAAAAAATATTCAAGTGTCGTGTAATTTTACTCAAACTCTAGACTTTGATTGTAGATCTGCCTCAGTTGGATAGCGTTCTCACTGACGACGAGTGATCATCTATTCATTAATACGTCCAAACGCGAAACATTCACAAACACGGCCGATTCTCGGTACGGATTCCGTTGAGAGAATCAGCTGACAGGTTAGGTGATTCTTATACGCATGCCACGAATATGTTTCTATCGTTAGAACGTAAACTTGAAAGATCACTTGATTATAAACGTGTGTATTGTGAGTTTATGCGTGATTACGAACGCTTAGGTCACATGACTCGTATCAATAATTACGGAACCAACCGTGTCACTGCAATAAGCGACCTTAACCGGGATTCGCACTGGTTGCATGTCAGTGGGAAAGAGAATCCCGCCGACTTGCTAACCAGAGGGTAAGTCTCGATTCGTTAATGAATTGCAACTTATGGTGGAACGGACCGTCTTATTTACAAACTAGCTGTGCCCGCGACTTCGCCCGCGTGGACTTTAGGGAGATTACCCGGAAGTATGGGTATTATGTTTTTCCCGCGGAACCCTAATGCTTTTTCTAAAATTAAAGTAGCCGTTTAGAAGTTTACCTCAAACAAACAGACAGACAGACAAAAAATTTTAGAATTGCGTTTTCGTTATAGGTATCGTATATACTTTCATACGCATTTGGTAAAAAAGTGTTATTTTGATATTACAAACAGACACTCCAATTTTATTTATTTGTATAGATAATAATTATAATTAATATTTCGTGTAATAATTCTATAAATACGTATAATTTTCCCGAGTTAAAATCTCAGACTATAAATTTTACTTGCATTTTAATTAGAGACATTTCAATTCGATAGATATTCATCATTTAGCAAACTTATACGCATAGGCGCGTATGTATTGCTATTCATCGCTCGTGCTCGCCGTCATCGTTCAACAGGCGAAACCGGTTCCTTATCAATGGCCGAGTTGAACGCGTCGCAGTTAGTGCTCGTCAGATTAGTGCAAATTCAATCGTTTCCTTACGTGTACATACATACATACATATATATATATGTATTTATATAGACTTCATTCGGACATGGCAATATTTCTTTAGTTATTCGTAAATTGTTCTTTTGTTCCACTTTTGCGTGTCCGTTTGCCAGGTGGCAAACGCCTCCTCCAATCTTCTCAATTCTGGCCTTTCTATGGTCACTCTACCCCAAGGTATTCCCGCTACTTGTCTTATGTCATCGTCCCATCTTCTTTGTGGTCTACCTCTCTTCCTCTTTCCATCTCTTGGATACCATTGTGTGGTTATTTTACTCCGTTTATCCTTTCCTCTGATCATGTGGCCTGCCCATTTCCACTTTTGTCTCTTTATTTTCAGAGTTATGTCCTAGACCTTAGTCTTGCTTCTAATGGTGCTGCTCTTAACTTTGGCTATTCTTTTAATCCCAGTCATACTCCTTTCTATGGCATGTTGGCATACGGAGAGTTTATTTGTTACAACTTGTCCTTTCTAGTATACGTGAATCTTGGTGGCTATTGAGTGCAAGATGCCTGGTTAGGAAAGTGGTTCGGAACTGTGTGAATTGTTCAAGATTTAAAGTAATATCGTTAACGCCGTTAATGGAAAACTTACCATCTGAACGTTTGGATCCTGGATTTCCATTCATACGTACTGGAGTGGATTATGCCGGGCCAATTAATATTTTAAATCGTAAAGGCAGAGGAGCTCGACTTACAAAAGCGTATGTATGTTTATTTGTTTGTTTTGTTACGCGAGCTGTTCACTTGGAACTTGAAAAAAGCAACCATGGAGTTTCTTGCCCATTCTTCTCCATAGGAAATGCATTCCGAATGGGTGGTAGAGCTACTATTTTTACTATTCATAAGTGCCTGTATTGGTTTATATGAATAAAAAATATTCTGATTCTGATTCTGTCACTAGTCTCTCCACTAACGATTACAATCTAGCACTTAAACGTTTCATAAGTAGAAGAGGCAAACCTGATGCTATCTTCTCTGATAATGGGAGAAACTTTGTAGGCGCTGAGAAATAATTTTCCACATTTTTAAACGATAATTCTCAGGTAATATTCGATTATGCCGTAAATAAAGGTATTAAATTTCATTTTATTCCCCCCTACTCTGCGCATTTTGGAGGCCTATGGCGGAGCGGGATAAGGTCATGTAAACATCACCTACGTCGAGTCGTAGGTAACGCAGAATTAAAGTATGAGGAATTGAGCACAGTTTTGACACAAATCGAAGCAGTCCTCAATTCCCGTCCCATATCCCCTATGTCCACAGATCCTAGCGATTTCACTCCACTAATCCCTGGTCACTTCCTCGTTGGCCGGCCGTGAAGACATGTCTGCCGGTGAAGACATGTCTGCCGAGAGGACAACACTATTGGACCGCTATCACCGTGTGGAGCAATTACGCCAGCACTTCTGGCAGCGCTGGTCCAAGGAGTATGTGTCTGAACTTCAGCAGCGGACCAAGTGGAAGACGCATAAAGACGACATCGCGCTGGACAGTCTGGTCTTAATCAAGGACGACAACGCGCCGCCTCTTAAATGGCGTCTGGGACGCATTATAAAACTGTTCCCAGCAGGGACATCAAAACGACGAAGCCAGATCAACGATCAACGATGAAGGTTGGAAGATGGAGCTTCCAAGGCCACGCCATCTCGCGACCTGAGGCGGAGGAGCCTGCGCCACCTACCGGATCGTGGCAGCGACAAAATAACCGTTATGGCCAAGAAAAAACCCTATATAAACGCGGGAGAGGCCTCGCGCATTACATTATTATTCATATTCTTACATTATTACTCACATTATTACTCACATTCTTACATTATTACTCACATTATTACATTATTACTCGCATTATTATACCCTTTTTTATACGTTCTACATTATATGTAATTCAATTTCAAATAAACGTTGTACAACTACAACCAATAAAGAATAATCATTGAAGGAGACCATCGAAGACCCCCGTTGAAGCAACATGCTGTCAACCAAGCCTACGCTCAAACCATGCGACCAGTCTGTGACAATAATTAGTTATTATCCTTTACCTGAAACAAAATTATAACGAATTAAATTGTTTGATCTAATTATTTAATCGCCTAAATGTCTATAGGCTTCTTGGCCGTTGTCACCTGGCCGCTGTCACGTGAAGTTGTCGCATGTGCGTCAAGTAATATGTCGATGATGTCTATTTCTCTTGTATGATACAAGAGAGAGAGCGAATCCTAGGCAGATACTTAGTCTTGACATGCGTGCTAACCTCACTGGCCAAGACACCTGGCCACTACAAGTTGGCCGCTTTCACCTAGCCACTACAAATTGGCCGCTGTCATCTGGCCACTACAACTTGGCCGCTGTCACTTGGCCGCTGTCACCTGGCCACTACAACTTGGCCGCTGTCACCTAGCCACTACAACTTGCCGCTGTCACCTAGCCACTACAAATTGGCCGCTGTCACCTAGCCACTACAACTTGGCCGCTGTCACCTGGCCACTACAAGTTGGCCGCTGTCACCTGGCCACTACAACTTGGCCTAAACTCACAATCAGCAAGTGGTTGCGCCGTGTTCGTCCTCGATGTGTTTCCTGAAGAGCGGGCGGGAGGCAGATTCGAACCCGCACGCGCCGCACACGAGCACGTCCGCCGCTTCCACCTCCTCCGTGTCCAAATGGACGCGGTCTGAAAACGATATTGTATCTATGGATACAAACGCGCATCGTTAGTTCTAACTACCGTTGTGGCCTTGTTTTTTTAGGGTTCCGTAATCCGTAACTCAAAGGGAAAGAAGGATCCCCTATAAAGCAGGGATTGACAAACAATTTTGGGCAAGAGACCCCTTTTCAAAATGAACTGGTACCTCACTTTCGTAGCCAAATTACTTAAAAAATCCTATCTCTTTTCCTATTGATACAAAATATATATACTTCCTATACTTCCTACTGAAATATTAGTCATTCCTATAACAAGTTGGTACACGTAACACAACTGATACAGTATCTTGAAAGTTTCAAATAAGTCCTTGTGTTAATTAATAGGGGTCGAGTTTTAGACCTCGTCGACCCTCAAAATCAGGTTTAGATTATGTTGACCCCTGGGAAACCGGTATCGACCCCAAGCGGTCAAAATCAAGCACCTTGGGAATCCTTGACTTGAATAACAGAGCGTCAATTTTCTAGAAAGTCAAGGAAGCAAAAGATTGGTAGGGAAAAGTCGCTATTTTTTAAAGTAGGTTAAAGCCTCCTTGAAGCCAATACAAAAACGAACTGTGTCAATATGCATAAATATTAAATATATATATATTTTTTTAATATGGATTACGCTTTTGGCCGTGAGGTGGCCTTTACAGCTTTACCGGAGGACCGGCGAGCGCAGAGTGCACTCCAACCAAGGCCTTAAGGGCGGAAAGGGGTGGTAACTAGCTCAAGGGCGCCACAGAGGGCACGACCTCGGCTTGGGCAGTTACCGTGAGGGGAGAGGTAGTGACTGCGCTCCTAGGTGCAAAGATGCACCTACGAGCGAAAGAGGGGGTTCCTCGACCTCGCCGGCGAGATCGGTGTCTGTTTAAGGCTGGTGTAGGTGTGTTGGTGGCCCTCTCGACGCCCGGGGCGAGGAGGGCGGTGATCGTGTCGGGAGGATCAATCAACACGTGCCGCGGACGGCGGCGACGAGTTGATGATGTGTGCGCGGGGTCTGGCTCGCAATTGCCGGCGGTGACAATTAGAGGATTTAAATGCGACGCGGCTTTTTTAAAATAGCGTTAGGACGTTATTTTTAAGTGTTTTCGAATTGAGTAGAAACCAAGGTCGGAATGACTATGGTAAAAGCATCGAGCTGGTATATACTAAGGAGCGGCCCTAAGGAGCCCGAACTGCGGTAAATTTCCGCCATATTAGAATTTGATTGTTTATATTGTTTGACACTTACGTACTTACTTGATCTTAATTCTAAGATGGCGGATCTCATATAAACCATTATTGCCAACCTTCAAAAAAATCGCCGCAGAGCATTACGAAGAGTAAGTTCTTATGTAAACTCTATCTACTCTCAGGGTAAAAGCTACGGCCCCACGCTTCAAAATTAGCTCGCACTGTCAGCGTCTTTAGTTGAATAATGAACTTTAATTATGTGTTAATACAGTTTCTTTCGATTCAGAAAAATGGCATTAATTTTTAAGTGTTGGCCCATATTATCAAAATTTGCGTTCGCAAATTAATAAATTTTATTCTTGTACTGGTTCCTGATAGATGTGTAAGTCTGCCAACCCGCGCCGGGTCAGCGTGGTGGACTATGGCCCGAATCCCCCTCGCATTGAGGGGAGGCCCGTACCCAGCAGTGGGACGTTAAAAAGGTCTGTAGTAGTAGTATTCTCTTATTTTATTTCCATAATTTAGTTTAAAGAAAGAAATTAACAAATATATTTTTTTACAAACTTTTTTTTTTAGTGAAGATAATACGGTCGAAAAAATAAGTGTTTATGCAAATCTAAAGGGTTTTTTGCCATTTAGAGTGGACACCGTGAATATCAATACACTTACTGGCAGACGGTTCCAGGTGCTTGTCCTGTACGTGTTTCATGAGCTGAAAAGAAAAAAACAAAAAAATTAATCTAACTTCATAAAACTGCTTCATAAAAGTAATCCTAGTAATATTATAAATGTGAAATATTGTAACGATCGATAGATGGATGTTTGTTACAGGATTTTTCGACGGTAAAATACATCATCACGCCTGTACTCCCCGAAGGGGTAGGCAGAGTTGCACTGCATTGCGCCCATACTTCGCCGATGTATTTTGGTCCCAATGTAACAGGGGACGAGCCTATCGTCATTATACCGGGCACATTCTCCCTCGGTACGAGGGAGATTTTTGGGCTACACGCTGGCCCAGAGCGGGTCGGTGAACTTCACACGCCTTTCTATAGACGTGCAGGTTTCCTCACGATGTTTTCCTTCACCGTTTCATAGCAAGTGATAATCTCGTATGAAAATGAGATTCGCACATGAAACCCAGAGGTGCGAGCCGGGTTTTGAACCTGCACACTTTGATTGCAAGGCGTGCGTTCGACCACTCGGCTACCACTGCTTTTTTCGACAGTAAAGCGGCTTTCAGACTACGCTATAATATATAGCACAAACATATCGCGTACCATACAAAGCCAATAATATATAGTACAGTACAGTGTGAACGTGGCCATAACAATGTATGGTGCGTGATATTGTTGTGCTATGAGCTATATACTATATGCTATTATATGAAGGGCACAGGGAATGTTACAAATGATTTTTTTATATATTTTTGTCTATGGTATTTTGAATTCTAATCATTAGAATTTAAAAAAAAGTTAACCCATGGCTTCAATAATGAAGTTATGTTTATGGCCAAAACTAAACAAACTAGGAATGTTCATAACATTAGTTCTAAGCATAAGTTATTGTGTGCATTAATCTCATTAAAAATAATATACTTTTAAACTTTCAAATTGTTTTTTTTTCTCAAAATGTATTAATTCGGACATTCCCTGCTATTTGTCTGTGCCCTTCATGTTATAGCCGTAGTCTGAAAGCCGCTTGAAACCTTAAAAAAGGGTAGGTAGGTACCTGTGAGTGCGTGGCGCCGCGGAACGGACACCGCGCGCACTGCAGCGACACCGCCGCGCCCCGCCCCGCGCCCGCCCGCCGCGCGCCGCCCGCGTGCTCCGCCGTCTGACACCACATACATCGTCACGACTCTATCACACACAGGGGCAGGCACAGATACACTGCAGCGACACCGCCGCGCCCCGCCCCGCGCCCGCCCGCCGCGCGCCGCCCGCGTGCTCCGCCGTCTGACACCACATACATCGTCACGACTCTATCACACACAGGGGCAGGCACAGATACACTGCAGCGACACCGCCGCGCCCCGCCCCGCGCCCGCCCGCCGCGCGCCGCCCGCGTGCTCCGCCGTCTGACACCACATACATCGTCACGACTCTATCACACACAGGGGCAGGCACAGATACACTGCAGCGACACCGCCGCGCCCCGCCCCGCGCCCGCCCGCCGCGCGCCGCCCGCGTGCTCCGCCGTCTGACACCACATACATCGTCACGACTCTATCACACACAGGGGCAGGCACAGATACACTGCAGCGACACCGCCGCGCCCCGCCCCGCGCCCGCCCGCCGCGCGCCGCCCGCGTGCTCCGCCGTCTGACACCACATACATCGTCACGACTCTATCACACACAGGGGCAGGCACAGATACACTGCAGCGACACCGCCGCGCCCCGCCCCGCGCCCGCCCGCCGCGCGCCGCCCGCGTGCTCCGCCGTCTGACACCACATACATCGTCACGACTCTATCACACACAGGGGCAGGCACAGATACACTGCAGCGACACCGCCGCGCCCCGCCCCGCGCCCGCCCGCCGCGCGCCGCCCGCGTGCTCCGCCGTCTGACACCACATACATCGTCACGACTCTATCACACACAGGGGCAGGCACAGATACACTGCAGCGACACCGCCGCGCCCCGCCCCGCGCCCGCCCGCCGCGCGCCGCCCGCGTGCTCCGCCGTCTGACACCACATACATCGTCACGACTCTATCACACACAGGGGCAGGCACAGATACACTGCAGCGACACCGCCGCGCCCCGCCCCGCGCCCGCCCGCCGCGCGCCGCCCGCGTGCTCCGCCGTCTGACACCACATACATCGTCACGACTCTATCACACACAGGGGCAGGCACAGATACACTGCAGCGACACCGCCGCGCCCCGCCCCGCGCCCGCCCGCCGCGCGCCGCCCGCGTGCTCCGCCGTCTGACACCACATACATCGTCACGACTCTATCACACACAGGGGCAGGCACAGATACACTGCAGCGACACCGCCGCGCCCCGCCCCGCGCCCGCCCGCCGCGCGCCGCCCGCGTGCTCCGCCGTCTGACACCACATACATCGTCACGACTCTATCACACACAGGGGCAGGCACAGATACACTGCAGCGACACCGCCGCGCCCCGCCCCGCGCCCGCCCGCCGCGCGCCGCCCGCGTGCTCCGCCGTCTGACACCACATACATCGTCACGACTCTATCACACACAGGGGCAGGCACAGATACACTGCAGCGACACCGCCGCGCCCCGCCCCGCGCCCGCCCGCCGCGCGCCGCCCGCGTGCTCCGCCGTCTGACACCACATACATCGTCACGACTCTATCACACACAGGGGCAGGCACAGATACACTGCAGCGACACCGCCGCGCCCCGCCCCGCGCCCGCCCGCCGCGCGCCGCCCGCGTGCTCCGCCGTCTGACACCACATACATCGTCACGACTCTATCACACACAGGGGCAGGCACAGATACACTGCAGCGACACCGCCGCGCCCCGCCCCGCGCCCGCCCGCCGCGCGCCGCCCGCGTGCTCCGCCGTCTGACACCACATACATCGTCACGACTCTATCACACACAGGGGCAGGCACAGATACACTGCAGCGACACCGCCGCGCCCCGCCCCGCGCCCGCCCGCCGCGCGCCGCCCGCGTGCTCCGCCGTCTGACACCACATACATCGTCACGACTCTATCACACACAGGGGCAGGCACAGATACACTGCAGCGACACCGCCGCGCCCCGCCCCGCGCCCGCCCGCCGCGCGCCGCCCGCGTGCTCCGCCGTCTGACACCACATACATCGTCACGACTCTATCACACACAGGGGCAGGCACAGATACACTGCAGCGACACCGCCGCGCCCCGCCCCGCGCCCGCCCGCCGCGCGCCGCCCGCGTGCTCCGCCGTCTGACACCACATACATCGTCACGACTCTATCACACACAGGGGCAGGCACAGATACACTGCAGCGACACCGCCGCGCCCCGCCCCGCGCCCGCCCGCCGCGCGCCGCCCGCGTGCTCCGCCGTCTGACACCACATACATCGTCACGACTCTATCACACACAGGGGCAGGCACAGATACACTGCAGCGACACCGCCGCGCCCCGCCCCGCGCCCGCCCGCCGCGCGCCGCCCGCGTGCTCCGCCGTCTGACACCACATACATCGTCACGACTCTATCACACACAGGGGCAGGCACAGATACACTGCAGCGACACCGCCGCGCCCCGCCCCGCGCCCGCCCGCCGCGCGCCGCCCGCGTGCTCCGCCGTCTGACACCACATACATCGTCACGACTCTATCACACACAGGGGCAGGCACAGATACACTGCAGCGACACCGCCGCGCCCCGCCCCGCGCCCGCCCGCCGCGCGCCGCCCGCGTGCTCCGCCGTCTGACACCACATACATCGTCACGACTCTATCACACACAGGGGCAGGCACAGATACACTGCAGCGACACCGCCGCGCCCCGCCCCGCGCCCGCCCGCCGCGCGCCGCCCGCGTGCTCCGCCGTCTGACACCACATACATCGTCACGACTCTATCACACACAGGGGCAGGCACAGATACACTGCAGCGACACCGCCGCGCCCCGCCCCGCGCCCGCCCGCCGCGCGCCGCCCGCGTGCTCCGCCGTCTGACACCACATACATCGTCACGACTCTATCACACACAGGGGCAGGCACAGATACACTGCAGCGACACCGCCGCGCCCCGCCCCGCGCCCGCCCGCCGCGCGCCGCCCGCGTGCTCCGCCGTCTGACACCACATACATCGTCACGACTCTATCACACACAGGGGCAGGCACAGATACACTGCAGCGACACCCACCCTACCACAGCCCTTCTAACGTCCCACTGCTGGGCACGGGACTCCTCTCAATGCGAGGGAGATTCAGGCCATAGTCCACCACGCTGGCCCAGTGCGGGTTGACAGATTTCACACATCTATCACCCACCTTATCTATCTAGCACCCACCCTACGCTTATTTTTTAATTTTTTTTATTTATCGATTAGAACGTCAATACAATTGCCACTTAAAGGGGTGATCCATTTGCGAGTAAAACCGTCGTCGGCCCGCCAACGAACTCGCGAGCCAAAGGTCTAAACCGCCAATGGAGCACTTAAAAGTCTGCGGACTTAAAAACCGGCGGACTTGCTCGCTGGCTCTTTGTGCATGCATGAAATTCTAAGTCCGCGGTGCAAAAAACCGCCATGACTTCGCCAATGATGAGAGATGACTGCTTGGTACGCTAATTGATCACTCAACGTGAGTCGACGAGCCAACGAGCCGAGTGATTTTTTGCCGTTTTTATAGATAATGGTACGGAACCCATCTTGCGCGAGTCCGACTCGCACTTGGCCGGTTTTTTTATTATATTATAGATGTATTCCCAATAAGTGTCGATACATACCTTGTGAGCCCACATTTCCTTGATAGCGTTGCACTTGTACGGGCAGAGCTTGCAAGAGTACAGATACAGCTTGAAGTTGGGCGAGGCGAGCAGCTCGTGCGGCGGCGGCAGGTCGCTGCGCCGCTTGCGGCCGCGTGGCCGCCCGATGTTGGCCGCTGGCCGCCCGGTGCTGGCCGCCGGCCGGCCAGTGCTGTCCCCCAACCGAGCCAATTGCGCCCTGAAAATTTATTGTAATATTACATTTCCAGCGTTATTTTACTACTACTACTACATTATCACGCCTATATTCCCCGAAGGGGTAAGCAGAGGTGCACTGCAGTTCGCCGATGTATTTTTGGTCCCAATGTAAAAGGGGGCGAGCCTACAGCCATTATACCGGGCACATTCTCCCTCAATACGAGGGAGATTCTTGAGCCATAGTCCACCACGCTGGCCCAGTGCGGGTTGGTGAAATTCACACGGCCTTCTATAGACGTGCAGGTTTCCTCACGATATGTTTCCCTTCACCGTTCAGCAAGTGCTAATTATTATTGAAAAAGACATTTGCACATGAAAATCATCTCAGAGGTGCGAGTCCGGGATTGTGTCGGTGTCCACATACAAAGTAACTACAAAATAAGTTTGTTATTGCAAAAAGTACATTTTCTAACAATAAATTTACACTTTTCGGATTTTTCCCTTTACTTGTGCTATGAGACATTGCTTCTTGCCAAATTTCATGATTCTAGGTCAACGGGAAGTACCCTATAGGTTTTTGATTCCCGTGCAAATGTACTGAAAATGCAACATAAACCGCCGTATCTTTTGATTGCGTTATCCTAGAAGTTTGTTTTTTTTGGGCACCAAGGGACCGCAGATGCAAGTCTCTGTTATAAATTTCAAATTGATAGCTTCACGCGTTTCTAAGAAAAAGGGTCTTGACACCCCGACAGACAGACAGACAGAAAACAGTGATCCTATAAGGGTTCCGTTTTTTCCTTTTTAGGTTCTTCTCAGTCGGACACTCTTGTCAGAGTGGTCGTGGTTATGTGTTGCTCTTCTCGGAAATGGCCTTTTTAGGTACGGAACCCTAAAAAGTTGTTTTTATGCCTTACATATCATCATCATCATCAGCCGGTGTCAGTCCACAGCTGGACGTAGGCCTCTCCCAAGATGCGCCACTGAGCCCGATCTTCGGCTCTTCTTTTCCAGTCACTGCCCACCGCTTTGCGTATGTCGTCGCTCCATTTATACGTATATTTCGTGCTAAACATGTTTTATATTTACTTGGCTTTCTGCAACGATTTGGCCTTCTCCAATATTTCGGTGGGTGTGAGCGAAGGTTTGACTTCCACCGGCTCCTGGACACTGACACCTTCGACCTCGGACTTCAGGTAGACCAGGGTATCCTCCCCGGCAGCATTCTCCACCATGACATACGAGCCATGTTGATTTCCAGACTCTTATAACAAAAATTAATAAATTACAGTTAGCAGTGGTAGCCAAGTGGTCGAACGCACCCCTTGCAATTAAAGTGTGCAGGTTCAAACCCCGGCTCGCACCTCTGGGTTTATGTGCGAATCTCATTTTCAACCGAGATTACTAATTGCTATAAAACGGTGAAAGAAAATACCATGAGGAAACCTGCACGTCTATAGAAAAGGCGTGTGAAGTTCACCAACCCGCACTAGGCCAGCGTGGTGGACTATGGCCCAAGAATCTCCCTCGTATTGAGGTAGAATGTGCCCAGTATAATGGCAATAGGCTCGCCCCCTATTTCATTGGGACCAAAATACATCGGCGAAGTGTGGGCGCACTGCAGAGCACCTGTGCCTACCCCTTCGGTGAATACAGGCGTGATGATGTATTTGTATTTATTTACCCTCAGTGTCGCTGGCTTGCAGCACGCATGTAACAGTGTCGGAGCGCATGTTCGCCGTGTCCGACTGATCCGTGTTGGTCACCAGCTCGTAAGAGTCATCGTCACCGCTGCATCTGTTAATCAATAGCAATAATTTTAAATAACCAGCGGCTACCCTCGCCTTCGTCCGTACAGACGTCGATTATTCAATATCCGTACCCAAAGGGTAAAACGGGAACCCTATTACTGAGACTTCGCTGTCCGTCCGTCCGTCTATCACCAGGCTGTATCTCATGAACCGTGATAGCTAGAGACTTGAAATTTTCACAGATGATGTATTTCTGTTGCCGCTATAACAACAAATACTAAAAAACAGAATAAAGTAATTATTTAAGGGGGCTCCAATACAATAAACGTGATTTTTATGCCGTTTTTATCGATAATGGTACGGAACCCTTCCTGCGCGAGTCCGTAGGTGCACAGATGCACCTACGAGCGGAAGAGGGGGTTCCTCGACCTCACCGGCGAGATCGGTGTCTATTTGTCTGTGTTAGTGGCCCTCTCGACGGCCGGGTCGGGAGGATCAATCAACACATGCCGCGGACGGCAGCGGTGTGTTGATGATCTATATCAGGGTTTCCCTAACTGTTCGTCGCGACACCCTGGGGCGCCGAGAAGCGATCCAAATAGGTTGGCTGTCTGTGTCGATGCGACCGAGTCGAGAAACTATGCTCAGAAAAGCAAGCACATCCTTCTCATTAATACCAATCGAAAAGAGATATAAGAGTGTGCTTGCTTTTTATCTTATTGTTTGCTTTCATTTTTGTTTTGTTCTTTATTTTCTAGTAAAAAAATTAGATGCCATCTGGAGTTTTTCTAACAAATTGTTATTAGGCTAGAACTACGACTAGTAGGTGAGAAGGCAGGGCGTCGCAAAAATTTGGCAACTTCACAAGGGCGTCACAGTTAAAATAAGTTTGGGAAGCCCTGATCCATATGTTATTCTGATGTATAAACAATAATACTGTAAGTTTCATCTAAATCCATTCAGCAGTTTTTGGTGTGAAAGTGTAACAAAAATCCATCCATACATCCATACACCTGCCGTCCAATGGCTAAAGTCATTCAGTAACATCTTGGCTAATTTGAGTTATGTATACTACATAAAAGCGAAACATTTTCTCTTTAGGCCAGTTTTGCACCCTTAACATGACTGCACAGACATAAGTCTCTTTCAAACATGAACATGACATGGCTCAGTGTGACGTAATTTTCTTGATAAATCTGACAGTTGAAAGAGATAAAACTTAAGTCTACGCGGACATGCTAAGACTACTGTAGGCTTAGCATAACCGCGTAGACATAAGTCTCATCTCTTTCAACTGTCAGATTTATCAAGAAAATGACGCAAAGCCATGTCAAGTACAAAAAGCTCGAGGTGACACAATTTTTTCGACAAATCTGACAGTTGAAAGAGATGCGACTTATGTCTACGCGGTCAGGCTTAGCCTACTCGTAAATTTACAGTTATCAAGATAGTTTTCAACTACGATGGCCGGCGTGCCACAGTTTGATAGCTGTTCTAACCTGACAAGGGTTAGATTGACGAGATCCAGCTGCCCAAGGTTCTTCCGGCTTTCCAACAGTCCCATGTACATATGCTGGCTACCATCGTCTGTGAGGTCCGGAAGGATGGAATCCTGGCAACGGAGACCATAATAATTCGAGGGGTGAATGCCTATTTGACTTCAGCACCATTTTTTAACTAAGAGAGCATACTCATTCAACATAGAAAAAATCGCTGATTCCAAATATTTAAGTCAATATCACTTACTGACTACAGCCCTTTTAACGTCCCACTGCTGGGCACGGGCCTCCCCTCAATGCAAAGGGGATTCAGGCCATAGTCCACCACGCTGACCCAGTGCGGGTTGGCAGACTTCACACATCTATCGAGAACTTGTCAAGTTCCCTCAGACATGCAGGTTTCCTCACGATGTGTTTCATAGCAAGTTATAAGGGATTATATCCGGGAGGATAGGAGGCCTAACATGATTTTAAAAAACCTCCTCCATTTGGAAGTTGGTTAATAAAACTGATTTCTAATTGTACTAGTTATTATTTTTGACTTACCCTTTCATTCCTATCGAAAGGAGTGACTTCAACTATCTGCAGTTGACCTGCACATAAAGAACATGACAGTACCTTCGCATTACCTACATGGAGTTTACTGCAATCTGCCCTAGAAGACCACTTGTCTTGTAGTAATGATTGTAAGATTACTTTCAGTTTTACTTTTTTTTATTGGGCCCACCTAGCCCACCACACATTCCCACCACTATCCGTCTATTGAAGACACGGTTTGACCCTCAGCGAGTCGATAATTTTGGTGGAACCCTGATGACTATTACCAGTTTGTGCACTGATGTGCTGTGCAAAATAAAGGCATGGTATTATCTAATTTATTATTAAGAGGACTATCTCACCATCTTTGTACTCAGCGGTGAGGATCTGAGCGTCCGTGGTCTCCACGGTCACCTCCTCATCAGACATTGTCACCAACTCCTGAGAAAATCTGATAATGAAGGCCTAGTGTTGTGGTCTGAGAAAGACCACTGAACTCACTGCAAATTCCCCTCAATGGCAAATTTCGGAATTTGCCCCAGTCTGGATGTAAATGGGATTACCCCCAGTTCATTGTACGGTGCCCATAGTACAAGCTTTGCTTGGTTTGGGATCATACAATGAGTATGTGACCAGTATAATAGCAACTCTTCATGAGCCAGTGTGATCAAAAAGTAAAGGACAGAGCTGTAAGAACAAGAAAAAAGGTTGGAATATCATCATACAGTATTTACTTAGAGCTTCCTGTGTCTATGAAAGAGCGGGTATGAAAACATTTCTAATTTAACAGAATTTACGGAAATCATCAATTCATCACCCATTTTTATTGTTATTATGAATTACTGGACACTGGCTGTGATACCCGCCAATCGCAGGTGGAGCGTATAAACATCGTATCAAACATTGCACGAATGAAGTCGGATAACAATAAAAAATGAAATTACGTTGCGTTGCGTCCTGCAGCACTTTGATATTCCATAGTAAGTATATTTACTCAATCGGATAATGATTCGTCTGATTAACTATAAACAAGTGATTATAAATCGTAGAATAACACAAATTTACCTAGATACTGTAAAAATCCTGAATAAAATCGCGGCCCGTAGCGAACAAGTTCAACATCATCCGCCATTGGTACTCACATATATTTTTTGCAAATATTTGCAAATAATTACACGTATTTGAATTAACATTGAAAACGTACATCGCAAGCTCGACAATGAACGCCCACATATCGGCGAATTTGTAAATAAATAACTTTGATTTCTGATTTGACAAACAAAAATATTTCTTGCAACACTAAAATTCACTGGTGTTTCTAGTCAAAAGACCACCCGCCATGATTTTTAATTTTAACATTGCAACAATAAATACTTACGATTAAATGGCAACAATTGAATCGAAGAATATGATGAATAAAACAACCACAAGATAACTTGAGAATTGTAAAATATCTACAATTACGATAAGAATCAAAAATGTGGCGTCGCCATTAAAGATGCATCTTTTTTTTCTACGAAACATGCGGCAAAGCCATTCAAGATACTATGCCGAGGTTGCCAATGTAAAATTATGTTTACCCATAACAAAAAAATTGAGAAAACATTTTTAAATTTTAGGGCAAGGACCCAAATAATCGTTTTTTTAATTAACACGACGGATTTATGAAATGACATTACTATTGGTTATATAACTATTAAGTATAAATCGTTGTATAAGTGTATGGCGTTTTTCTTAGATGGCAATCAAACAATAATAGTTTAATAAAAAGATGTAGATATATATAATTTATTGAGGTTTTTATAAATATGTTATTATGAGACTTTTATTTATTTTTGATGAATATGATTTACATAATATTTTTTTATGAATCCAAAAATAAAGGCAGGTAACTCTGCCTCTTGATCAATAATGATGACATCACATTGTAAAGATAAGTGTTGGTAGACTTAGCAATATACTAAAAACACCCTTACATCAGGGCTTACAAAATACAGCTGTCCTTTTTTAACATACTAAGAAATAGTGTAGTTCTATCCTGTTTTGAAAATCAATTATTGTATTCGTTTGACAAATTATGTAGAGCCAAACTATCGACAAAAACATCTCGTACGCATGCGTAATGAGTGAGAAAGACTGTCGTACTAGTCACTCACGTTGTAAACGCATAAGACACGATGCAAAAACAAAATTGTTAAATATCTCATAAAGTAATGAGTACAATCAAAAACAAAAATAACTACGATAAACTTTTTGAAATGTTACTTTAGGAAACACTTTAGTTCTTTTACTACATCAACTGAGGTCTGAGTAATAAAATGTCTAAGTTGAGATTCTGAATCGCGCTATCAAAGTTTTCGGGCCAGTTTTCACTAGATAAAATTTTATCTTCATGTATTCGGGAGGTCCGTAGCTACTACGTAAGCCGGTGCTGACGAGGATCCGGTCTAATTCCTTGTCATCAGATATGTTGAGCGTATAAGCAATCAAGCATAGGAAACTAAATAATGTCAAATATGTCAAGAAAAATGATAAAGAGAGACCTATGGTCTCAGCCACACGGTAGTAGCTAATTTGACCTTCTTTTGTTATATTCTTCTCAGATATAACAATTGAACTCAACAATCAGTGCGTCAGAACTTTTAAAATTAATTTCATTCAATGCGATCTATTTTATTCATCATCTTTTTTTTGCTAAGAATATTAGTTAGATACTTTATATATTGTGATTTAATTTAACAATTCGTGAGCAGTATTGTGATGAAGTTTGTGTAAATCAACTTACTCGTTCATATTTATAGATTAAATTATAAAACAGAGTACGACAGCAAAAAGTATATCATAAATGAGCCTTCTCAGTTGAACTCTACTTAACTTTTTTCCTATTTTATTTCAATACCAATAGGTATTATTTTTATTACTTTATTTTTTAAACACAAATTGAGGGATCTGGGTTAGAAAATAACTGAGATCTTGTTAACTCTACTTTTAGGTAGAGTCGTTGTGATCTTAAATACAAAATAGTTCTTAATACATTGCGGAAGAGGGCACTACTAATGTATCTATTCTTAGGAAACTTCAGGTTTCTTACCGTTATCTTATTAATTTACCTCAGGGGTTAAACTTCCTTGCTTTTATGTTACAATTACTATAATTGTACCTGGGTAAAAATAATTCGAAGTGTATGTCTGATATCAAATTATCAACATTACAACTACACGCAAATGATGATATTAATAAACTTTCACGCTTGTATTTCCAGAGGAGGCAGGCAGTGACAAATAATAATAAGCTTCAATTATTAGATGCTTATAAACCTTCCTTCAGGGAAACGGGCTGAGCAATTCTTCACTCAACAACTGGTTTTAACCATTAAGCGTGGAAATGCAGCCATTACTTTGAGCAGGCTACCGTATGGGTCCTTTCTTTAAGACATAATATTTTATAAATAGATTATTTAATTTTATTTAAAATTAATCTTATTATTATTTGGAGTATAAGTTATTATTATAAAAATCACTCAGTCAGCATCAATAGAAAATTTATGACTTGAAACAATGCAATATCTAAAAAGGGAGTCAAAGTTGCTACATCGGTGATGGTGAGATGAAATCTCGTTTTTGTTGAATTATTTCATTGTTTATATTACCATTTTATAATTAACCCATACATGACGACACTTAAGACGACATATCGCCACTTAAGACGACATATTCAGATAGCTGGGGCTTAGACCGGCCCCCAGCCACGACCGGCTTCCCGTGTAGAATGGACTCCCCGTTCGTACATTTCAATCTTTCTGATATTATTCAACGAGGCTTGAAAACTTTAACACTGCGATTCAGGCCTGGTGTCCCTATTGGACGATGCTCGTAACGTGTAAGCGTTGAGGAGTGTGGGGCAATCGATCAGCCGCTGCTGAGAACTGTGCAAGTCTGATTCGGAACTAAAATTATATTTTTCAGGCTGGTTCATCATGTTTGTAGAGTTGCATTTTGAATGTTGTCATTGCAATTGAAACATTACTCGGCCAATGATTCTACTGATACTTGTATATCTGACATGTCCAATTAAAAATTTATATCATTGGTAGAGCTTCAATAATCATCCTTCATTTGTAATAGAATGATAAACTCCCTTAAAAAATCACATATAAACAGCAGGTTTCTTGTCTTCTTTAATGGGTTGAATGATTTCCATTTTTGTATTATCATCATCACCTAAACCTGAATATGAAGACAAACCGAAAAAAAGCAGCGTCTTTTTTACTTATACCACTCTTTGCGTGGATGCCCGTTATACGGCGGGTGTTGGCAGGTGACTCATGAATGCAGTCGACTGGAAATTGATCGCCAAATACGTCAGAACTACGTAGCATCTACGTGTTTTGTAAACGTAACAAGCTCTCCCAACACGATCAGATGACGTAGATTAGTTTTATTTAGAATGTTTATTGCTCTATGTTGATTGGTGTTGTGGCTTTACGTAAATATTTTTTTCAAGTACGTAATAAATGTGACAGCATTATTTCCACTTAAGATGCTAGAATAATGTATGTTATGAATAGTAATCCTATAAAATAATCGCTCGCTCCTGAATTTAGTTTGGAAAAAAATCTGCAATTCAATTACATATTTCTTCGTTTATCCTAATCGTTTTTGAATACCATCTTTATGTATTTTATGTTATTTCCTAAATCCACCACCTCTTTTTATTGCAGTATTATTTTACTGTAATTGTAATTTTTGGTATTTATTTTGTACTACAATAACTGTTAGATGGTCTAAGTAATATTAAAACAAGACTGCTTACGAGTTGGTGGTAAGGCGGAAAATGTACCTATGCATAAGTGAAAACAAATAACGTAACTGTCTACAACGCTGCGTGAGTTCATACAGGCATACCTGCACGAACGTTGCTCTATTGCACAGTTAAAGGCAAGGACTGCCATTAATTAAAATATCTAGAGTTATATTCTGCTTACAAATCTGTTTATCCATGCCTGTTGACTATACTTAGAAGACCACTGAGCATCTCAAAAATTCAAAGTAATATCTAAATGATACTTCATTTAAATATTACTTTTATAATAATATCGAGAAATCTGTAATGATATAACTGTTTAAGATTTTTAACCCTATTCTCAAAACCAATATTTGAAACAAGTTACTGTATTTAGTTTTTGGACACCAGTAATTATGTGTTTCCTTGCTTATTAGATTGATTTGTTTATTAGATAATAATAATGCACTAAAACGCTAAATTGTAGATAAGTAGAGCTTGTTTTGGAAATCGTACTGCAGCAGAATAAGACGACATTGAATATAGAGTTTATTCGTCATTGTCACATTTAAATAATAAATATCAAGGGAGGAACGAAGGAATTAACGACATAGATCGTTAATTACGATAGCCGTAATTAGTACACGCCATGTCCAGCTGATTATGTACTAAGAATGTAGCCCAGTCAACGCTTAAACCGGTTAGTAAGTAACAAACTCTACAATAATAATGGAGCTGCACCTTAACTGTCTGTGTTCGAGAAACCTGATTCCAACCTCTCGGCGCCAAGTTACTGGGTTGTGGTGCAGAGCAATTCAATGTAGAGACTGCATATTATTTTACGTTCATACCATTTGTAAGAATCAGACTTAATATAGGTATTTCTAGCAATAAGTAGCAAGTTACAGGGAACAGTCATCGTACCACCACTTCTGGCAGTGATGCTTTTAAGATTACTTTCAGTTTTTGACAGTTAATTTATTAAAACAACAATACTTGAAGTGACAGTCAATTCGTATTGTAGAAAAGCTTGACAAGCCTTACAGTTGTACGAGATAACATTTACGGATACGCGGTCATGGTGAACCTACAGATACAAATATTCTTCTTCATTGCAAAAAATGTAGAGCTTTATAATAGTATGGGAACTCTTATAACATTTGATAGACGCTTCTCTCAGAACTGACAACTTTAACAGAATAACTTATTATCTCTACATTAATATCTTAACCTGTATTCCTGGATCACGGTATCAAAGTTTTCTCGTAATTACGCATGAGGCTGTAAAATTCACAATATACAGTGGGAGTCCGGACGCCACACGGTAGAGTGGTCCATGCAGCCGCTTCACTTAAATGCAACCGCACACAAATTTAGAACTTATCTCTCAAACAACAAACTTCAACATTTGCCATTCTGTCGACTAGAAGAAATTGCTAGACTGTATTCGGAATACCGGTGACGCTGTAGAATGACGAATGCTTGAACTTAAATCATGAATGCTTACAGCACCGATGTGGTCATATTGACTCCTTTTTTGTCTTTATCGAAGTACTTAAATTTATTATTTTAATATATTTTTACTCCTCAATAATAGCAAATGTTGGGTCGACCACAAGTTCTACTTCGTTTCAGTACATTATACCAAAATTCTACATAGAATAGAAAAAGACCCTAAACATAAGAGTAATATTATCACACTTTTTTTTAATAAGATTCAAATGTAAGTTTTTAACTTTTGAATTGCAGTATAAGATTATAAACAAATACAATAGGTTTTTATCCAACGACATCTGCTGGCGAAAACCTTATCTATTCTATTTCCGACCTAGTTAAGTGTAGGTATGTTATGTACGATGGTTAACTGGTACCTAAACTAAATTTTATTTTTAACATGTTACTTCACCTTATTTCAAGCAGTGGTTCATTTAGTGCATGAATAAATACAATCATTTGATTCACTAATCAACAGTTTCCAATTGTAATCGGGAGACCTACCCGAATACTTATTTTTCGCCTAAATCTAAAGAAATTTTCTCCCAATTAGGTATGACAACCCCAAATCCTGATGCAGATATAATACTGCCCACTGCGCAGGTCAATTTCATGTCAAATCCGTTTTGTCAAATCGGGCACGTCGGGCACGAGGCAACAACAAATTTTACGAAAACAATTATATAAACACGTAAATGAAAAGATTTAAACTGACTCAGATTACAGTGTTTGTTTGAAAAAAAAAGGATTTATTTTGAGGTAGGTTGTGGTACTGACTTCATTCAATGTTTGAGGAAATCTTTGATGTCGTAAGAAATCAATTTCTGTCTTAATAAATAATGAATGGTATTTATTGATTATATTTCTTTTTTACTTATGCGCCAAGGTTATTAAGTATAAATTTATATAGTGCGCTACATTTTTAGACACTTGCACTATGCGTGCGAGTATTCACAAACAAATAAACGCATTTGAACGAATAATTCTTAGGTATTGGAAACCTTTAGTTAGCGGAATCTAGCGAACAAATGTGAACTATTTGGTCGCGTATGAACTATGAATCTACATACAACCTTTTCCAATTATAGACAATAATGTTACATTAATACTTTTTAACGAATCTAACGTAATAAAATGAAGTCTTACTTAATTAAAGGATCGAAATAATAGTCAAATCCTCGGTAGATAGGTACATTATTATAAAGTACTGTGTAAAATTCTAATAATGTAATTTTTTATTAATTATTTTTGCAGATCTACCGATGGCAGCTAGTGGGTCGGGTGCTGTATTTTTTCTAGGCAGCAGAGCACATTATCAGGTTAGATGGATGGAATAAATTATCCGAATGTACATTGAACAGGATGTTTCAGAAGTCCGAAATAAACCTTTGACGTTTGCATCAGCATCGGGTATAAGCGATCCAAATAAGAATAGGAATGTCAATAACCTCTATCTGTCAAATGTCACATGAAAAGTATGGTTTGCAAAAAACTTATTTGTTTAACAATAATGATAGTACCTACATCAAATATAAATAAAAAGGTTAAATTAGTAGTTAATTGTCTTAATAGAATATTTAATTATTTAAAGTCATAATTAGTTTTTTCACGTCACAATATGGCGCAAAGTTGATCCTATTCTCATTTGAATCGCATTTGAATCTGAATGTTATAAAAAATTGATCATAATCGGTGTACATACATAAAAAAAAAAAAAAAAATACCAATCGAATTGAGAACCTCCTCCTTTTGGAAGTCAGTTAAATATTCGAACATGTTTTTCCAACTTTCTTTTAGTCAATTTCTATAACTCTTAATATCTCGAGTCTCCGCCGTCCGCGGCACGTGCTGATTGATTCTCCCGACACGATCACCGCCCTCCTCGACCCGGGCGTTGAGAGGGCCACCAACACACCTACACCAGCCTCAAACAGACACCGATCTCGCCGGCGAGGTCGAGGAACCCCCTCTTTCGCTCGTAGGTGCATCTTTGCACCTAGGAGCGCAGTCACTACCTCTCCGCTCACGGTAACTGCCCAAGCCGAGGTCGTGCCCTCTGTGGCGCCCTTGAGCTAGTTGCCACCCCTTTCCGCCCTTAAGGCCTTGGTTGGAGTGCACTCTGCGCTCGCCACTCCTCCGGTGAAGCTGTAAAGGCCACCTCACGGCCAACAGTGTAAGTCCTTCAAAAAATAAATAAAAAATAAGAACAACACAATGTTTTTGGTGTTTAGTCGTAGAATAGTATTGATCCCGTGTGCATCTATGTGTGTGTCTATGCACGCGTGTGCTCCTTGTCAAGACAATCCACAGACTGATAAATATCGGGTAATATTGACCCTACACGATGCAATGAATAAATCATTGCGCAATATGATTGATCGTCTAAAGGCGGCCTAACGGGAATACGTCGAATTACCAATAACCCTGTACTATGCGATTCAAATGACAATAGGATCGACTTTGCGCCATATTGTGACGTAAAAAAACGAATTATGACTTTAAATAATTAAATATTCTGTTAAGACAATTAACTACTAATTTAACCTTTTTATTTATATTTGATGTATGTACTATTATTATTTATATGCCAATAAGTTTTTTGCAAACCATACTTTTCATGTGAGATTTGACAGATAGAGCTTATTGACATTCCTATTCTTATTTGGATCGCATAGTACTATATATTTTATTTATTTATTAATTGTAGGTATTACAACAACCAGAGAATCGGTTTGACGTGGAAAACGGTAACGCGTCTACTGAGACTATCTACCAGAACCCATCAGTCCAGGAGTTGTGGTCTGGAGACAAAAGCAAGATGGGGGTGGAGAACCAGGGTTGTGTCAACGAGAGATGGACGTACTGCGACCAGGGCGAGGGTAATGGTCAGTCTTGGATAAGCCTATTAGCTATTTAATTAATTGCTTAGGGCATCCCGTCTAGGGGGGCACCAGAGACGACCGAGAAAAAAAATCGGCCAAGTGCGAGCTGGACTCGCGCACCGAGGCTTCCGTACCTAAACTGTGAAAGCACCGAGCATTACTCTAACAAAAGATAAGCTGGATACAGATACAAACTTAACTTTGCAGTTGGCGTACATGTCCCGATATAAAGTAACTACAATATAAGTTTGTAATCACAAATTTTCGGATTTTTTCCTTTACTTGTGCGATAAGTTCTTGCTTCTTGCCAAATTTCATCGTTCTAGGTCAACTGGAAGTACCCTATAGGTTTTTGATTCCCGTGCAAATGTACTGAAAATGCAACATAAACCGCCGCGCGCCGTATCTTTTGATTGCGTTAATCAAGAAGTTTGATTTTTTTAGGGCACCAAGGGAGCGCAGACGCAAGTCTCTGTTATAAATTTCAATCAAGTTCCTTGATTGAAACCTCCTCCATCGTTCACGCGTTTTTGAGAAAAAGGGTCTTGACAAACCGACAGACAGACAGAGCGATTAAAGCGATTTCAAAATCTTAGAACAATGAATTTAGTTTTGTTTACTATTTCACTTCCTTACAGTTGAGGACAAAGATAAATCAGATACTAATACGGTCAAGAGACGGTCTCGCCGGCGGCAGAGCGAGACGACACTGTGCGAGCGAGAAGCCGATATGAAGCCGGCTATCCTGAACAAGTTGGAAGACAGGTATGTGGACACGCATTCAAACAAAGCCAATACTCAGTTATGTACCTATTAACATATTTTCTACGTACATTTCTCTACATTTCATACTTTTTTTTTTAAACTGGCTAAGTGCGAGTCCGACTAGCGCACGTAGGGTTGTAGATAGATACTACCTATTATCTACTTACTACATACGTAGTATCTATCTACTAGGTACCTATTATCTCCTCGGGTGAAGCTGTAAAGGCCAACTTACGGCCAACAGCGTAGACCATTAAAAAAAAAAGGTAGGTACCTATTATATTTGGCTGTCACCGACTTCAAATAGATGAGTGGGTAGCGCTTATAATAATTATATTAATTTATTTTTCACTCTTGAGTGCCTATTTGTGGTTATGAAGACGGATTTTGTTTTTTGTAAAAAATATTTTCTTTTCTTTGTCAATCTATACATACATACATACATACATACAAATAAATAAAATTGGAGTGTCTGTTTGTAATATCAAAATAACACTTTTTTACCAAATGCGTATGAAAGTATATACGATACCTATAACGAAAACGCAATTTTGAATTTTTTTGTCTGTCTGTCTGTCTGTCTGTTTGTTTGAGGTAAACTTCTAAACAGCTGAACCGATTTCAATGGGACTTTCACTGACAGATAGCTGACGTTCCAGGGCGTAACTTAGGCTACTTTAATTTTAGAAAAAGCATTTGGGTTTCCGCGGGAAAAACATAATACCCATATTTCCGGGTAATCTCCCTAAAGTCCACGCGGGCGAAGTCGCGGGCACAGCTAGTTTCATATAATATCTTGAGTCCTATGTAAAATTTGCATGTTCTTATTTTGTGAATATTGGTAATCGCCCCTCATAAGTGTAGTTCACACTGCCTAATAGGGTTATGGATGTACCCAAAGGCCAGAACCCGATACCTGTGACATATATTCAAAGGTCTATAACTCAGAAACTAATATAGGAATGAACTGTCTTCACGAAGCATCTACATATGAGCTACCGTATATGTACCTTAAGTATTATCTCGGACTTCTGATATACCCTGAATAAGGCATCTCCATTATATATCTCCAGTGCCGGATTAAGGCAACTTTATGCCCTAAGCAATCTTTCCCTGTGACACCCCCTCCCATCCCATCCCACAAAGAATTAATTGAAAAAAAAGGGAATACATATTGTAGGTAGAATGTGTATGTGTTGCTCCTTCTGCCCTTATCCCATGCTAGGTGGGGTCGGCACGACATGATTTCACATGTTGTCCTAAGATGCTGATGACATTGCTTTAACTTTCGTGTTCCCATTTTTTTTTCTCGGTCGTCTCTTGTGCCCCCTACACGGTATGCCCTAAGCAATTGCTTAAATAGCTCTTAGGCTAATCCAGGACTGTGTATCTCAATGGTTTGGATAGATTCGCTGTAAGTTGTTTATTTTCAGTTCTATAGTCAAATCCAAGTCGTCGCGAAGCCGCATGTCTCTGCTGTCATTTTTGACGTCGCTGGCGCGGCGCAAGCGCAGGATGGACGCGAACGTGCAGTACCTACACCACATCGAGAGCGTACTGAACAATTGTACCTACCGAGAGTCCTGTCGGTGTCTCGACTGCCAGGTAATCTTTTTTTAAATATTAATAAACTAGCTTCTACCCGCGACTTCGATTACTTACTAGCCGGCCCGTCCCCCGGCTTCGAACTGGTTTATAATATAGCCTATGTTACTCAGTGATAACGTAGCTTTCTAACGGTAAAAGAATTTTTGAAATCGGTCCAGTAGTTTTTAAGTTCATTCGTTACATACAAAAATTCACATCTTTCCTCAATCTTCTTTATAATATTATATAAATGTGAAAGTTTGTGAGGATGGATGGATGGATGTTTGTTACTCTTTCACGCAAAAACTACTGAACGGATTTTGATGAAACTTTACAGTATTATTATATAAACTACAGAATAATATATAGACTATCATTTATAGCGATATTGAATAATCTAAGTCTGCGGAATCGAATGAATTCGTGGGTAGCGAGAATTGGGCCCCTGGAGTTATATGAAGGGAATAACTTTGATTAGTCGATCAAAAATACACAGACATTATTTATTTAAAGCTTTTTTATTTGTTTAATGAATAATGATTTATTGCTAAAAATATACACAGCACCATATTTGATTTGTAAGGTCTCTAAGCCCATTAGACCGGAAGTTTACTTTCATTCAGAGGTAGGTTAGTAGGTACCTTTTCGTGATGAGTTGCGATGCCTTACTAATAAGAAACAGTTGCCAATTGCAGAAATATTAATATTTAGGCATTATTTTCAATAATTATTATTACCACTTGCTGAACGGTAAAGGAAAACATTGTGAGGAAACCGGCACGTCTATAGAAAGGCGGGTGCAGTTCACCAACCCGCACTGGGCCAGCGTGGTGGACTATAGCCCAGAAATCTCCCTCGTATTGAGGGGGAATGTGCCCGGTGTAATGGCAATAGGCTCGCCACCATATTACATTGGGACCAATTGGGGTTACAGTTTTTTTAAACTTTTTAAAAAAGGTGATGAAAACATCCAAATTATTTGTTTAGAAATGTTTATCTGGTCTATTTGGCCTAGAGTTCACATTAAGCATGTCTTTATATTAAAAAAAAATTGCTTATTCTATACTTTAAAATGTCAAGGCTACCACAACTGGTTTAGAATATTTTTTACAACGGTGTCGATTATGTTGGCACTACACAAACTAAAATAAAAGGGGCGTCGTCCCTCACGCGTGAAATGTTTTGCCATACAAAAACAAACTGTATTATCTCATTGAAAAAGTTCACTCTTCCAATTATCTTCTAGTAAACAGATATGTTATGAGCGAGCACTAGTGAAGACTCGAATACGTCCTAATTAGGACGTATATTTGATACCAACATGCGGACTCCCGGCTCGCACCTCTGGGATTTATGTGCGAATCTCATTTTCATCCGAGATTATCACTTGCTATGAAACGGTGAAGGAAAACATCGTGAGGAAACCTGCACGTCTGTGGGAACTTGACTAGTTCTCGATAGATGTGTGAAGTCTGCCAACCCGCACTGGGCCAGCGTGGTGGACTATGGCCCGAATCCCCCTCGCATTAAGGGGAGGCCCGTGCCCAGCAGTGGGACGTTAAAAGGGCTGTAGTAGTAGTATATGCGGATTGGTTGACAGATGAATGTTACATCACATAGAAGCGCAAGTGACAACACTAGCTATCTCTTTTTTTATCGTTGGTTTTATCAAGCCATCTCTTTTGCACATTTCTACGTGTTGTGAAATGTAAAATAAATGAAAAGTGTGTATGTGTGCTGCCGCTGTTACGCGGAACATCTTTTTTGGTTGTTTTGTGCGCGTATTACATATCTGTTTACTAGAATATCATTGTCACTCTTCAACGAAATGACATTGACAACGCGAGCGAATATTGACGCGTGGAGGCGTAACTTTAACACATGGAGATATTATAACGGAGATGGCAGATTAAAAAAAAATAGTTTAGTCCTTGTTTCGTGCAAACATAATCGGCCCCTTTGTGTTATAATCAAGCCCCAAGTCAACTGAGACAATCGTAGTATGTTTATGGCTTAATATTTAAAGGCATGAAAACAGCAATTTTAACAATAGTAGCTAGATATGACTTGACTACTGGCTTCAACGTGAAAATGTCTACACTGGGCCCCAAGTCTTCTAACAGTATCGTCTTGGAGTTGCTATGGCTACATTCTTCAAGGCATGTAAACAACATCTTATTTTCAATGGTACCTAGAATATGGTACGGTGAAGGAAAACATCGTGAGGAAACCTGCACGTCTATAGAAAGGCGTGTGAAGTTCACCAACCCGCACTGGGCCAGCGTGGTGGACTATGGCCCAAATCTCCCTCGTATTGATGGGGAATGTGCCCGGTATAATGGCAATAGGCTCGCCCCCTATTACATTGGGACCAAAATACATCGGCGAAGTGTGGGTGCACTACAGTGCACCTCTGCCTACCCCTTCGGGGAATACAGGCGTGATGATGTATTATTATTATTATTACCTAGAATATGAGCAGTGTAGACATTAGATATTGTCACCTTGATGGAATTTAACTAGTCATTTTCTAGTTACCATTGATACAAGATGTAATTTTTATGTCTTAATAAATTAATGCTAAAAGCAACTTTTTAAAAACAAGCTTTTATCTAATTGCCCTTAGTTTTTGTGTTCTCCTCAGCAAGCCCTTTCAATTGATACCCATACTGTGGTAGTGCAGAAAAAATAACTATTCCGCCATCTTGGATGATCCGCCATATTGGAATTAGAATGACGACACATAGCTAAGCATGCATTGTCATCCAAAGTAAGCGTGTATACCAAATTTCAGCTCAATCGGTTAAAGATAACTGATTTAAAATTCAGTTGCAAGATTCCATCCCGACATACATATGTTGCTAGCTAATATAAAGCTTGTAAAAAATAGCATAGCAATTCAACGACGATAGTGTTAGCAGACTTGGGGCCCTAGTCACAGGCCCGTCAAAATTCTCGCGTCCAATCCTTTGCCAATACCGAAATGAACTGTATTAACTTTTAAATAAAGTACATTTTTCAAATTTTTCAAATGAGATATCATCCATGATGCATGCATTTTTTTAGTTTTTTTTTGTTGTGACAAAGGATTGACCCATGCCTCTTGACGCCCGTGTGTGTCCAGGGCTTAACAATATTTAAAACAGTATAAAAGGTGATATACATTAGTATAATTATTATACAAACAAACAAGAATCAATTAACAAATTTGTCGATATCATATTCAGAGTTCTCTCCTTCTGTTTCGATTGGCTTCACCCTCTCACTCATACGCACGCATTTCACGCATACCTGTCCCTTTCTCAACCAGCAACCTCTATGGTACATTGAATTGCATTTGTCACAGAGCAGCGCCCCGCTGTCAAATGGATATAAAACCTCATTATTTCCACACACTTCGCACAAATAACCTTTACCGGAACATAGGGCACAATTCATTATGTGCGCTCGACAAACTTCCGTTAGTTCCGTTAATTCATTCTCCAACGATCCATCGTTGATTGCCTGCAGATGGCCCATGCTGTATTTTTTGTTGACATCACCGAGTTGAACAAATAATGGTGACAGCAAGTTTGTGCCATCGTTACACGCGCACAGGTATCGTCTCATCCATTCCAAGTCTCTCCTCATCTTGTGCACCCATTCCAATTCAGCAATGAAGCTGAATAATCTTGGATTGATGCTTACAATATCGATGTACGGTCTCGTCCATGATAAGTTCAGCATTTGGTACGCAATTCGTGAGACATACCGCTTCTCCCAGTCCCAGTTGTGTACGACTCTAGCAGGGATAGCTGATGTATCGTTCCAATGGCACGTAGCACAGAAGTACAGGCCGGTGTAATCGCACAAACGAGGTTCGTTCCACGTGTCTTTAAATGTCAAGGCCGTTTGACATTCAGCACACTTGTAATCTTGTGTTGCTAGACCTCGTTCGGGGCATATACTCATTTCGAAACACCCTTTCTCTGTCATAACAACATGTGCACACACCCTGCATACATGATCTACGCATTTATAATGGCATAAGTAGCCACAATCACTGCATATGTACGAACCTTGGACTATGCTCCATATAACGCCGCTGCAATGGTCACAGTACTGCTTACGGTTGCTAGGATTCGTCTGCTGCTCGAAATGATGACCCTTTATTGATACTTTCACTCTGGCTTGCCCGTCATTATCTTTTAGGTCCTCCAAACGCAACCTCAATTCAACTAAGTATCTAACCAACCATTTTCTCTCGTCCGAACATTGTACGGTGTTCAAAACGAGTTCTTTGCACTGAATTATTGCTTTTTCGATCTCGTCTTTGGTCGCTGAGCTGTGAATTTTCAACTTTTTGTTCGCAATCGACTTTGGTATGCAGTTTGAATCGTAGCTCTCGTCGGCGGAGACACAGCCCGATGTGGACGACGAGGAGACTGTTCTGGAGCCCACGTCGACGCTCGGACTACAGCATATCAAACTGTTTCTATATTTAGGCGAATCGTTCGGTATAGCTCTCGCCATGGTCAATGTTTTGTGATGAAAACAAAGGATGTTTTGGCTTATCTATTTCATTACGTAAGTATTGTAAACAAGTTCACGGTTGCTATTTGTTCGGTTGCAACGGTTATCTGCACTCGCGTCTCATCGCTACGGCGATCCGACGATGATTTTGATAATTATACGTAAGAATTCGTACAACAAAAATAATTACATTACTGCGTCACTTTTGACAGAGGCGTATTTGTGTTGTTAGGTTGCCGTATTGGTGTTACGTTTCGTTATACGCTATGGGGCGTGTTCTTAAATGTATACGAATAATTATACTAATGCTATGAAAAAAAAGACTATTTTGTACCTTTGATGGTTTGGAAATTATTAAGTGCTGAATTTTATTGGTTTTGAAACGGTTAAGGAAAACATCGTGAGGAAAACTGCACGTCTATAGAAAAGGCGTGTGAAGTTCACCAACCCGCACTGGGCCAGCGTGGTGGACTACAGCCAAAAAAAATCTTGAAAGAAAATGTTGAATAGTGCCATTTTACCAGGTACATTATATTGGGACCAAGATACATGTGTGAAGTGTGCACCTCTGCCTACCCCTTCGAGGAATATAGGCGTGATGATGTATATTTTTTCGGTGTTAGTGGCTAACAAAAATATTAACGCAAACGAAACGTTACTTCAATGCGCAAGCGTGCCAACATTTCGTCAATATTCTCACTTCAGCTGTCAAATCAGAACGATTTTGAACGCCAATATTTAGTTTGCATACATCGCTTGCTACTTATTGAAATAATATTATATTTCAAAAGGGAAACCTTCAATGAATAAAGTTTAAGTTTTAAATACGCTAATATTGTTTTGATGTAATGAACCAAGGCAGAATGAGATCAGCCTTTATTTTCGTTCCGTTTACCTACATTTTAGGTATAACACTGACCTATGGCCTTACACGTGTTGAGATTAGAAGTCTGGGTCATATTATTTTACTTAGTATGTCGAGCACTTAGTGTCTACCCACCTAATTAAATCTATAATGTTTACCTACTTTGGTTACCTACTTATTTCCGAAGGGGCAGACAGACAGCAGAGGTCCGCTAAAGTGTGCTATGCCCGAAGTAAATGCTCAGTATTTCTTTTAATCTACGAGAAAGCAATCATACCTAAGCTAAAAGGTAATAAGGTCATTAATACAGATCACTGCAAATTAGTCGGGACTGAACGGGTCATGTCAACCCAACGTGATATGTCGCTCGACTTGTTGACCAACATGTCTCTCGACTGGTTGACCAACATGTCGACCCAACGTAATAACAGAGTAGCGTAGCGTCAAATTTTCTTTGCCTCAGAGTCGATACTTCGAGTATGATGGCAGCGAGGTATACAGCTCGGACGAGAGTATTAGCCGCGCGCGCGCTACGTCGCTCACTTCGATGAGCGAGACTGCTCATACTTTTTAGATAAAATGTTACTTCGACGAAAGGGCACTAGTATAAAATGTTACTTCGACGAAAACTCACTAGGATAAAATGTTACTTTGTCAAAAGGGCTCTAGGATAAAATGTTACTTCGACGAAAGTGCACTAGGATAAAATGTTACTTCGACGAAAGGGCACTAGGATAAAATGTTACTTCGACGAAAGGGCACTAAGATAAAATGTTACTTCGGCGAAAGGGCACTAGTATAAAATGTTACTTCGACGAAAACGCACTAGGATAAAATGTTACTTTGTCAAAAGGGCGCTAGGGAAAAATGTAACTTCGGCGAAAGTGCACTAGGATAAAATGTTACTTCGAAGAAAGGATGCTAGTATAAAATGTTACTTCGACGAAAGTGCACTAGGATAAAATGTTACTTCGACGAAAGGGCACTACGATAAAATGTTACTTCGACGAAAGGGCACTACGATAAAATGTTACTTCGACGAAAGGATACTAGGATAAAATGTTACTTTCACAAAAGGGCACTAGGATAAAATGCCACAGAGTAGTATAGCGGCTTATTCTTTTTGCGAGGATTTAGTGTAGGGTCATGAAGCGTCATATACTCTGTGCCACAGAGTAGCGTAGCGGCGTGTTCTCTGTACCACAGACTAGCGTCACATTCTCTTTTTCACAGAGTCGATACTTCGAGTGTGATGACAGCGAGGAGTACAGCTCGGACGAGAGCGAGTACTCGCCACAGTACGTCGTGCACTACGAGGAGCAAAGCCACGAGCCGCCGCCGCGAGTCGAGGAAGATGACGACGAGGTAATACTAGATGGCCATCTAATAAATAATAATACATCATCACGCCTGTATTTCCCGAAGGGGTAGGCAGTGGTCCACTTTAGTGCAACCATGCTGCGATGATAAAATATTATGGGGCAAACCTATTGCCATTATATCATCAACACATCGCCGCCGTCCGCGGCACGTGTTGATTGAACCTCCCGACACAATCACCGCCCTCGACCCGGGCGTCGACAGGGCCACTAACACACCTAAACCAGTCTCAAACAGAAACCGATCTCGCCGGCGAGGTCGAGGAACCCCCTCTTCCACTCGTAGGTGCATCTTTGCACCTAGGAGCATAATCACTCGCTCTCCCCTGACGGTAACTGCCCAAGCCAAGGTCGTGCCCTCCGTGGCGCCCTTGAGCTAGTTGCCACCCTTTTTCCGCCCTTATGGCCTTGATTGGAGTGCACTTTGCGCTCGCCACTCCTTCAATAAAGCTGTAAAGGCAACCCCACGGGCGACAACGTAGTCCTCTCAAAAAAAATCTATTGCCATTATGTTTCCCCACATTCCCTTTTGGGCCACAGTCCACCACGCTGGCCCAGTGCGGGTTGGCGAACTTCACACACGTCTTTCTATACACGTGCGGGTTTCCTCACGATGTTTCCCTTCACCCTTCAGCAAGTGATAATCATTATTGAAAATATACATTCGCACATGAAAATATCTGAGGGATTTGAACTTGTATCCGTTACGTTTAAGGCGAGCGTTCAACCAACCAGGCTATTACTTCATAATTAAATTGTTGGAATTTCCTAGGTATTCGTAGATACTGTACCGGAGGATAATACATCGACAGATATGCTGCTTGATACTAAAGAAAAAATGTCTGTTTCGTCTGACGAAGCAGTGGAAGAACCGATGTCAGAGGAAGACAAACTGAATTTGGAGGTCGCAGCAGGAACACCCGTGTTGCTCAACTATCTTCTTACACACCCTATCACATGTTCTATACAGTAGATTCTCGCATTCTCTTGCATGTACAAGGTGTATCAGAAGTCTGAAATAATATTTTAGCCACATGTAGCTGATATGTAGACGCTCAGTGAAGGTAGACTATACTTATCTGTCTAGTTTCCGAGTTACAGAATTTTGATTGTTTGGCACGGGTACCGTGATATGACCGAGCAAACGCTAAAGTATTATTTCTGACTTCAGATACACCCTATAGAATGGGATGCAAGATACATATTAAAAATCGAATACATTGACGCAAGCAGATATAGCTGATTACGGATTGTGCTGCGACTTTGAGAACTTGCATGTTCTTGCATACATAATAATATGGCGTATCACTACTACTACAGCCCTTTTAACGTCCCACTGCTGGGCACGGGCCTCCCCCTCAATGCGAAGGGGATTCAGGCCATAGTCCACCACGCTGGCCCACTGCGGGTTGGCAGCCTTCACACATCTATCGAGAACTAGACAAGTTCCCTCAGACATGCAGGTTTCCTCACGATGTTGTCCTTTACCGTTTCATAGCAATTGATAATCTCGGATGAAAATGACATTCGCACAACCCAGAGGTGCGAGGCGGGGTTTGAACCTGCACACTTTGATTTGCAAGGCGTGCGTTCGACCACTCGGCTACCACTGCTATTACCACTGTCTTGCAGCAATGTTTTAATGTTACTTTCAGTTGTTCACAGTTGACTCAGTATAAAATCTGTCAAAAATGTACAGTTAATATTGAAAAAACATTATTTTAAGAGGTGGTGGTAAAGTCAATGTACTATTATAATACACTAACTGTGCCCGCGGTTTCACCCGCGCTTATTGTTATTGTGTAGTAGCGTGATGTTATAGCCTATACCTTTCTATATGTTGTAGTCATATATTGTATCTTTCTATATGTTGTAGTCGTGATGTTATAGTCTATTTACCTTTCCCGGTAAATAGGCTATTCAACAAAAAAAAAATTTTTCAATTCGAACCAGTAGTTCCTAAGATTAGCGCGTTCAACCAAACAAACAAACAAACAAACTCTTCAGTTTTATAATATTAGTATAGATTTGTGTCTCGTGAAAGAAAATAAAAAAAAAAACAAGCAAAACTCGTAAATATATTGTGTAGTCATTCGTGAAGGTATTACTTAGTAGTAATTATATGCAAGAACTTTAGTGATTCTACTAAGTATCAAAGGTATATCGGTTCTTGCATATTTTTTATTTTATTCAACATGCAAGATGTAATATTGTGACGTGATCTTGCATTCAGACTCTTTTTTTACTTATTTAAATTAATTATTTGTTAGTTCAATAGAATTTGTAAATGTTGATAAGTACAAAATAATATTACTCTACCTAATCAGTATTTGTGTTTTACAATGATCGTTGTAGTTATTCATTAAAAAATCGAGGTGTGAAACGCTAAGCGACACTTTCCGAATTTTTCTGTGTCTACTCAGGCCCCGTAGCATGACCGCGTAGACATAAGTTATATCTATTTCAACTATCGAGAAAATGACGTCACCGAGCCATGTTCAGTACAAACTGCTCGAAGTGACATCATTTTCTCGACAGTTGAAATAGATAAAACTTATGTCTACGCGGTCATGCTACGGGGCCTGGAGAGCATTTTTGTCGCTTTACAGGAGTAAAGCGACAAAAATGGCGCTTAAGTCAAATAGCCGTTCACCCCTCGATGCGTAAGTAAGTAGGTAATTTGTATAATTAGCGCGGATTCTGTGGACAACAGACTAAACTAATTTTGACAACACTTAAAGTACCCTTAGTTATATATATAGATAGTTCGTAGACAAAATAATCTGCACAAATTATACATGCTTGAATTCGTTTAGTCCCTTACCACCTAGGCATTAAGAGCTAGTTTATCTAATCAATTATTTCGGCTATAACTAAAAGCTTGCTTATACTTATAAAAAAAATCAATATCTATTTTGGCGGTAAAGGGAAGATCTTCCTGCCAGCCTGGTGCCTGGTGCCTGGCGGATTTTTGTGTATATAGTTCAAATCGTATATCGTAATAATAATCGTAATAATTCATGCGCGAGTTAGGATTTTCATAGTAATTTGTATGGCGGCTCGGTTTATTGTACGCGTAGTATTGCGATGTGTCGGTAGTCGCGCCATCTATTGGCGACTGGTGGAAGTTCTGCTTTGTGCCGAGATATAGATGTCGCTACACTATAATACACACATACCCCAAGGAGACATCGACACGGAGAATGGCTTCGCCAGAACAGTGGTGTGCTGTAATCAATAGGTACTACAATTTGTCCACATGTTATACGCTTATATAGAAATCCATTGTACCTAATTATATTTTTCAGGCGTAAATTTCGAATATTTTTTGTGATTAGGTTTTAGTATGAAATAAACAACGGCGATTATATTTTTGTTTAATTTTCCCCGTTAGCTAGCGATGAGTTGGTATGACCACATAATTACCTGTAGGTATGACCACTTTCACTAAAACTTGAAGCCTTAAATTGATGCCTAAATTTGAGCAAACTGCCTAATATATAGGTTAAGACAACAAGTGAAAAATGAGAACTAGTAACCTTTAATGACGCACAGTGCACTGTAGTGCGCCCACACTTCGCCGATGTATTTTTGGTCCCAATGTAATAGTGGGCGAGCCTATAGCCATTATACCGGGCACAACCATATCAAAACCTAGTCAAGTTCCCTCAGACGTGCAGGTTTCCTCACGATATTTTCCTTCACCGTTTCATAGCAAGTCATAATATCGGATGAAAATGTGATTGGCACATAAAACAAATAGGTGCAAGCCGGGGTTTGAGTCATAAGTAGTTTTAGTATTAGTACCCAGAAGAGAGGGCACTAGGATAAAATGGGCATTGATCAAATACTTTTGAGATAAAATGTTATTTGGACGAAAGGGCACTATAAAAATCGGACCATGATGAAATACTTATTGGATAGGTTACATGGACGAATGGGCACTGGGATAAATGTGATTTGGACGAAATGCATAAACTTCTCAACCAATTTACAATTTTACGTAGACGTTAACGGCTGACGACTCGAGAACTTACAAACCCATAGTAGACCTTACATCTGTACTAATATTATAAAGAGGAAAGATTTGTATTTAACGAATAAACTTAAAAACTAGTGAACCGATTTCAAATATTATTTTGCCGTTAGAAAGCTACATTATCACTGAGTAACATAGGCTATATTTGTTTATCCCAAAATGTTAAAAAAAATGTCCACCCATACGAAGCCGAGACGGGCTAGTTTATTATCAAAATTAAACAACAAACGGAAATCCAATTTCAATTTATTAGAGAACATAATTTAATTAAATCCTAACAAACCAATCGTTCATATTTGAACTTGTGCGCATGTTTACAGAACACTGCCTTCTAAATCAATTGTAACTTAACTGTAAACCTATTGTAACAAATGGCTAGCGCTTTTGACAATAATAAAAAAAAAGCTATAATTGTTACAATTAATAATGGCTAATTCAGTTCAGCTGATAAAGGTACGTATCCACTATATCGGTGATCTTAAGAGATTTCATAGTCCATTGAATATTTAATCTGGACTTGCCTCTTACAACCCTTCCTCTGTTCCATGTCTGGTTTCTAACAAACTACTACTTACCGCCATCTGTCACAGCAAGTATATAAATATCCCCATACAACACATACTCATCGTATGACCCCAAACTAAGCAAAGGTTGTACTATTGGTACAATGGACTGGGGGCGATCCCAGTTACACCCAGACCATAGCAAATTCCGAAATTTGCCACAGACAGGAATCAAACCCCATATAGTGCAGTGAGAATAGCATACGCTCAAAGACCAGGATACCAAGCCGTTGTCCCCTTCATCACCCATTTTTATCTTTTTTTTTTTATGAGATAGGGAGACAAACGAGCGGACGTTTCACCTGATGGTAAGTGATCAACGCCGCCCATGGACACCTGCAACACCAGGGGCATCAATGTGTATTTATTGAATTTGCTGTAGCTATTACCTAATAATTAATGGCAAGTGCAAATTCAATTATACATTTTTTTGCGAAATTCGAATTTTATTTGTCGATTTTTAGGGTTCCGTACCCAAAGGGTAAAACGGGAACCCTATTACTGAGACTTCGCTGTCCGTCCGTCCGTCCGTCTGTCACCAGGCTGTATCTCATGAACCGTGATAGTTAGAGAGTTGAAATTTTCGCAGATGATTTATTTCTGTTGCCGCTATAACAACAAATACTAAAAAACAGAATAAAATAATTATTTAAGGGGGCTCCCATACAACAAACGTGATTTTTTTGCCATTTTTATAGATAATGGTACGGAACCCTTCGTGCGCGAGTCCGACTCGCAGTTGGCCGGTTTTTTTATTGCCGCCAATTTTGAAATCAAGCTATGTCTCGAGTCTCATGCGAAATTTTCAAGTTCTCATCGACATTTGCCTTACCTTGTCCCATTATTTGGGGTCGGCGCAGTATGTCTTTTTCTTCCATTCATCTCGCTTTTCCGTCATACTGACATCCACTCCGATCTCATTCATATCGCCCTTTATACAGTCCATTCATCTTTTCTTGGGTCTTCCTCTCGCTCTATATCCGTCCACATTTATACTCATCACTCTTTTAGTCACATGATTCTCATCTCTTCTCATCACATGTCCAAACCATTCTAATCTCCTACTTCTTACTTTTTCTGTTATGGGCGCCACTTTTATACTACTTCTGATATACACAAGGTGAGAACCTTATCCATTCGTGTCAGTCCACACATCCAATTTCAAATCCAAATTTTCAAGTTCTGTTCTCTGAATATTAACAGTCGTCACTTGTAACTATAGTTTACATGGTTACAGATGCGCCCAAAGGCCAGAACCCGATACCTGTGACAAATATTCAAAGGTCTGTAACTCAGAAACTGTGATAGTTAGGTATAGTGTGTATTCACCAGGCAAAATAAAACTACCTAAAATATTATTTCGGAATTCTGATACACCTTGTATATTCCTTTGCCAATACTAATACGAACTGTATTAACATACACACGAAGAACATTTTTCAACGATCATGTCGATAATGCTTTGGATAATAGGGTTCTGCGCCGTCTTCGGCGATAGGGCGTAGTGGATGCGTGCCTTTAGAATAACACAACGGTAGATTTTAAAGGTTGTTTCCATTAGGGGGCTTTATGTCTCCCGCACTCTGGGCATCGAGCCTCGCACGTACTATGCGATCCAAACGAGAATAGGATTGACTTTGCGCCATATTATGACGAACGAAAACGAATTATGACTTTAAATAACATATTAAGATAATACGTACTAATTTAAATTTTTTATTTAAATTTGATCTAAGACTATTATTAATGGTATGCAAATAAGCTTTTCGCAAACCATACTTTCAAGTGACATTTGACAGAAAGAGGTTATTGACATTCCTATTCTTATTTGGATCGCATTTTAATCTTTTTTGTCAATACCATAGAGAGCTGTATTTTGACACATAGAAAAAGTTCATTCTACAACAAAATGACATTGACATCGCGAGAGATTTCGACGCGCCGTGGCTTTTAACTCACAAATCCAATCTTTATGAGCATTGACACAGACTTCATTTTGATATTGGGAAATATTATGATGGGGGGGGGGGAGGGGGCGTAAGGTCACTGAACTGAAGACAAACATCCTCGATCATACTTAACGATAAATTTTATTTATTTTTTGCATTCTCAAGATTGCTAATAAAATTATGACTACAAAGTACTATTTCCACAAAATTTAAAGTCAGAGCGCTTTACAGACTAGCGTTTTTATAGCGAGTACACGGACCGTATACCTTGGTGTACGCTCTTACCGGTGGTGGGTAGTGTCAGCAGCAATATGGATACCGACCAACAAACAATTGAGACATCGCGGCTCGCGCGACACACGAGCTTAAAAGCGCGTCAACGCTTGTACGAGTCGCGCGCGCGGCTAAAGGCGCACTCTACACGCACTCCCATAAACTACCGTATAACGTGTATACAAGTATACTAACGCTTGTATACAACGCTAGTTTGAAAAGGCTCTTCGGATCCATTAAGTTATCGCACGTCAATAGCCTATTGGTTAGACGGGCCACGGTAACTGGTGCGATCCCCACTCAAGCCCATAGACAATTGACGTGCACCCAACCTTAGCCCAAGCATTTAGCTTAGCTGGAGAGGCTAACGGAACTACTGGAAATGTAATAGTCTCACAATGCCAGTAATTCCAAAAATTACAAAGGATTATACAATAAGATTTTTTGAACACTTTTGTACACATAAAATACATTTACAAATGGTCTGGAGCCCAACTATCGCATGCTCGACATCAGGTAACCCTTATTCGAAATATGTCGAAATAGAACGACAAAATACGACCACGGGCCCAATTCTCATATGAACGCTATCGTCACTACTTCGACATATTTCGAAACGAATTGACGTTTTGTTTCGAAATATATGTCGAATTACAGATAATGCCGATCTTGCGAGAATCTCCCCCGTAGATAGATTGAAACTTCTATAAATTTCGTTTCAAAATAAAGTCGAAACATTTTTATTTAAGAATCATTAGAAAAATCTACACAGTTACCGTATAACTTAACTACATGGCCCTAATTTATTGCTTATGACAGAAATAAGACTACCCACCATATTAAGACAACGTTATATCTCATTTACAACGACGATACAAAAGACTTTTTGAAATTATAACCTTTTGGGAGCAATGGTGGCAGAGTGGTCGAACGCACGCCTTGCAATCAGTGTGCAGGTTCAAACCCCAGCTCGCACCTCTGGGAATCATGTGCGAATCTCATTTATCATTTGAGATTACCACTTACTATGAAACGGTGAAGGAAAACATCGTGTGGAAACCTGCAAGTCTATAGCAGGGCGTGTGAAGTTCACCAACCTGCACTGGGCCAGCGTGGTGGACTATGACCCAAAAATCTCCCTCGTATTGAGGGCGAATGTGCCCGGTATAATGGCATAAGCTCGTCCCCTATTACACTGGGATCAAAATACATCAGCGAAGTGCCTCTGCCTATCCCTTCGGGGAAAACAGGCGTGATAATGTATATATATACAACCTTTTGTAGTGCCACTGCAAATGAATCATGCGTTTGTCTGTAATTGGGACATGGTGGTAAAAATATATTTTTTATAGTTGTCCATAGCTGAGAATGTGAGGCCACGACTTATAAGAGATAGTTTAAATCGGCTTTCAGAGTACGCTATAATATAATAGCATATAGTATACAGCTCATAGCACAACAATATCGCGCACCATACAAACCCAATAATATATAGTACAGTACAGTGTGAACGTGGCATTAACAATGTATGGCGCGCGATATTGTTGTGCTATGAGCTGTATACTACATGCTATTATATTATAGCGTAGTCTGAAAGCCGCTTAAATACTTTCAGATTGAATTCGATGATTCTTTATATAGTAACTAGATAATCCATATTGACTCCTTCGTGCGGGATTTTTTTCGCGATTGTAGTTGCCTGATCTAATAAGTCAAAGAATATAAACAAGCTGCACAAGTATTTACAGTAAAAATGGTATGAAAACGCTATAAAACGTTTGCAGTTTAATAAATCATACATCATCATCATCATTACGCCTGTATTCCCCGAAGGGGTAGGCAGAGGTGCACTGCAGTGCGCCCACACTGTAGTTTTCGCCGATGTAGTTTAATAAATACGCAGCTTATTTATATTGTTGACACCTTAAGTAATTGATCTACAATGGCGGATGTTAGATAAACGTAAAATAAATTGCCGCTGTGCCATACTTAGTCGATACGGCATCTCCGCTTTACTCTATGCTGTTATCTATGACAAAATACTTTTCCCCATCAAATTTATAGAAAGTCAGAGCGCTTTCATACTTGCGTATGTTTTCTTAGCGTCGATATGCGCTTTAAAACGCAGAAAGCGCGTACACGGACCATATTCCTGTGTGTACGCTCTTACCGGTGGTGGGTAGAGTAGCAGCAATATGGATACTGACCATGGAAATATTATAACGGAGATGGCATTTCGAGCCCGCGGTGCGGTAATTTTTTCTGGTTTATCTGACTCCGCCACCTTGGTTTTCCCATATAGTTCCCGTATACAACGTGCACATGAGATAACAGAAATGGCGAAAAAATCACCGCAGAGCTATACGAAGAGTGGAGTCGTTATGGGTACTCTAGATACTCAATGATACCGACGAAGAGACAATTGAAACATCGCGGCTCGCCCGACACACGAGTTTATAAGCGCGTCAACGCTTGTACGAGTCGCGCCTATACGCGCTATGAAAAACGATCTCGTTTATAACCCTAGTTTGGAAGAGCACTTAACATCAAAGGCAATATCAGTTGTATTTAAATCACGTTGCATTGTTTAACCGTTTACAAGACAGTTAAAGCTGTAAAGGCCACTCAGGGCCTATAGCGTAGTCCTTAAAAAAAAACGTTGCGTTTTTAACCGTTTACAAGACAGTTAAAATTTAAAAAAAATAACGGTTATATTTAAACCGCGATATCGCTTACAAATCGTGGCGACGAGTTTTTTTTTTTTTGTTTTAAATATCTACCATAACCTAATTAATTATTATTTAATCTAATGTTTGTGCATATTTAGATGCATGAGAAATTATGACTATACAGGTACTTGTATGCCCCGAACGTTCATGGGTAACAGTCAGTATACAGGGTGTTTCAGAAGTACGAAGAATAGGAATACACCAACCTAACAATGTAAAGGATACGGTAGCTCAGGGAGGTCAATTCTCGCCGTCGATATCATCTCTAATTCGGCATATGTCGAAACAAGACGAAATAATACGACCAATTTCACGTTTTCTTTCGACATTTATCGAATAAGGGATAATGTCATTCATGCGAGAATTGCACCGCTGATACTCAGACAAACGGAATAGTATTATTACGGACTAGTGATACACCCTGCAGTCTTGGTTCGTGTACAACAAAATCGACACCATTGTTACCCGCCGCCATGTTGTAACGCCTTAAAAACTAGAAATAGCTTTTTAAATATATTCTAATCATAGTTTTCTTACGCGCGGAATTTAGCAACCCTCATAATTTTTTTACAAGATTAAAGTAGTACTTAGTTACTCCTTGTAACAACAGCTATCTGCCAATCAAAGTCCCGTCGAAATTGGTCGACTCGTTTGGGAGTATAACTCAAACGAAAACACACATTTTTTTTAAATCCATTAGTTATGTATATAACTAATGCATTTAAAAAAAAGTGTGTCTATTTGTTTGATTTAAACTCCCAAACGAGTCGACCAATTTCGACGGGACTTTGATTGGCAGATAGCTGTTGTTACAAGGATACATATGAAAGTATTTTCATATGCATTTAGTAAAAAACCATTACAGACACTTAAATTTTATCTATATGTATGAGTAAAATATAAATAAGTAGAACCCAAATTAAGTATTATGCATTTTTTTGTGTGTGCGCATATATAGAACCACCATGAGTTTTGAGTTTACGAAAAATTTGCGATGCAAACCATTTTTTACGTAGTCGCAATCGACTGTCGAACGAGTAAACTCACATAGTAGTACTACAATGTTATAATATTGCTGTGTCATGGTAAATATATTATTATTATGTTTTTGAGCAACTGAATAAACTATAGTATACAGTATGTTACCAAAAATGCGATAAAATACATCATCATCATCACGCCTGTATTCCCCGAAGGGGTAGGCAGAGGTGCACTGCAGTGCGCCCACACTTAGCATATGTATTTTGGTCCCAATAGGTGGCGAGCCTATTGCCATTACACCGGGCACATTCCCCCTCAATACGAGGGATATTAGGGCCATAGTCCACCACGCTGGCCCAGTGCGGGTTGGTGAACTTCACACTTCTAGACGTGCAGGTTTCCTCACGATGTTTTCCTTAACCGTTCAGCAATTGGTAATCATTGTTGAAAATGACATTCGCACATGAAAATCATCTCAGAGGTGCGGGCGTGGGGTTTGAACTTCCACCCCTTACGTTCAAGGCGGGCGTTCTTGCCCACGAGGCTACCACTTTTATAGTAAACAAAAAAAATCGACCGGCATTTTGTGATAGGCCCAAACATTATTGGCGTAATGTGGGTGCTATGCAGTGCACCCCTACATACCTATGATAGTCTCTAAGGTATTTCTATCTATCTATCAGCCAGGGACGTCCACTGCTGGTTGGTCTCCCCCATATATCGCCACAAATGACGGTCCTGGGTTTTATGCGCCCATCGACTCCCGGCGACCCTGACGAGGTCATCCGTCCACCTGGTCGGGGGTCGTCCCACATTCCGCTTCCCTGTTGGTGCGGTGGAGCTCGTCTAGTTCTCGATAGATGTGTGAAGTCAGGCAACCCGCACTGGGCCAGCGTGGTGGGATATGGCCTAAATCCCCCTCGCATTGAGGGGAGGCCCGTGCCCAGCAGTGGGACGTTAAAAGGGCTGTAGTAGTAGAATACAAGCGTGATAATGTTAGATACATCTATGGACGCGTGTAAAAAAACAAATTTTGCAACTCTCTTAAACTTTGATAGGTATAGTTTGTCTTCACTAAGCATCTACATATCAAGGGGAGAAATGCTATTTGGCTGAAACGACACTTTTGGACGATATTGACTTACATACCAACTATGCGATCCAAATAAGAATAGGAATGTCAATAACCCTCATCTGTCAAAAAAAATATGGTTTTCAAAAAACTTATTTGCATACCAATAATAATAGTACCTACATCAAATATAAATAAAAAGGTTAAATTAGTAGTAAATTGTCATAATAGAATATTTAATTATTTAAAGTTATAAGCCGTAGTGGTAGCCGAGTGGTCGAACGCACGCTTTGCAATCAAAGTGCGCAGGTTCTATCCCCGGCTCGCACCTCTGGGTTCCATGTGCGAATCTCATTTTCATCTGAGATTATCATTTGCTAAGAAACGGTGACGGAAAACATCGTGAGGAAACCTGTGTGCCCGGTATAATGGCAATAGGCTCGCCCCCTATTACATTGGGACCAAAATACATCGGCGAAGTGTGGGCGCACTGCAGTGCACCTCTGCCTACCCCTTCGGGGAATACAGGCGTGATGATGATGTATTATTATTAAAGTTATAATTAGTTTTTTCACGTCACAATATGGCGCAAAGTCGATCCTATTCTCATTTGAATAGCATAGTACATATTTGGAATCAGCAAATTATTCTGCGTCGAATGAGTATGCTCTCCTGTAAATTTAAAAAAATGTCCCTTAATAGCATTTCCCCCCTCGATATTAGCTACCGTATATGTACTAAACATATTATTTCCGACCTCCGAATCTGAATGTATGTACCAAGAATTTGGAACTTCCGTAACATCCTGTATAATGATTTAAATCCAACTTAACGTCCATAATTGTTTTCAGATAAAAAAAAATCTCATTTTTTTTTGTTTCTCACTTATTATTAACTATTATAGTTAAAATTAATTAATCCATTTAATTAAATGGAGATCATGTAGGACTTTTAGCACGCATTGAGGTTATATCGAGGGTTAAAAGGCTATTCGACTCAAGCGACACTTTTGAGCGATATTCACATATATACATATTTGGAATCACCGTCGAAAGAGTGTGCTCTTGTGTAAAATTAAAAAAATGTCGCTTACGTCAAATTAACCTTTTACCCTCAATTTTAAGTTTACGGGCGCATCGGTCATCGTATTCGGCGTCGGCTAAAACTTTCGTCCTCGGCCTAAACTTTCGGCATTGACCACAAACTTCGTTGTACGTGTTTAGGGTCCCGTTTTACCCTTTGGGTACGGAAACCTAAATTATATCTAAAGCACTAATGTGTCGAGAAATACATTGCAAACCTCTTGTAAATTTAAGATAATTTTACAATAAATTGGTCAGTTTATCTCGGCGCAAACAAAACATTTCGCGATCAACGCCGAAAGACAACATTTTTGACCGAATGCCGAGGCCGAAAGTTTGACAACTATACGACGTAATGCCTTATTGAGCCACCGGCACGCTGGGCTGTCAACGCTCGCCCGCCAAAAAATATTTTCCAACACCAAAAACGAACTCTGTGTCAATATGCATAAAGCAGTGGTAGCCTCGTGGGCAAGAACGCCCGCCTTGAACGTAAGGGGTGCAAGTTCAAACCCTGGCCCCGCACCTCTGAGATAATTTTCATGTGCGAATGTAATTTCCAACAATGATTACCACTTGCTGAACGGTGAAGGAAAACATCGTGAGAAAACCTGCACGTCTATAGAAAGGCGTGTGAAGTTCACCAACCCGCACTGGGCCAGCGTGGTGGACTATGGTCCAAATCTCCCTCGTATTGAGGGGGAATCCCTATTACATTGGGACCAAAATACATCGGCGAAGTGTGGCCGCACTACAGTGCACCTCTGCCTACCCCTTCGGGGAATACAGGCGTGATGATGTATTTTATATTTTTTGTATGCATAAAGTTTGAATTTCAGTGGTAGAAGCCACGCCACCAATCTGCGAAATTCGCTCGCGCTAGCAGTGTCAATCAACGTCCAAACGTCCCACTGCTGGGCACGGGCCTCCCCTCAATGCGAGGGGGATTCGGGCCATAGTCCACCACGCTGACCCGATGCTGGTTGACAGACTTCACACATCTTTCGAGAACTATTCAAGTTCCCTCAGACGTGCAGGTTTCCTTCACCGTTTTATAGCACGTGATAATCTCAGATGAAAATGAGATTCGCACAACCCAGAGGTGCGAGCCGGGGTTTGAACGTGCACACTTTGATTGCAAGGCGTGCGTTCGACCACTCGGCTACCACTGCTACCACTGGCAAATAAAATTGACGTGCAAGCTTCGACGCCTTATAATACACCATATTATTAATATATTATATCATTATTATTATGTATAAATGACATTATTATTTATTCACCATAATTTCTTCACTTCACTAATTAAGTATAGTATAATTTGTGTCTCAAATCACTTGTCAATTTCACTATTCCTTCAATTAACATGCGATCGCAGTCTCAACATACTGGCGAAAGATGGCGTTGTATTGAAAAAAAAATGGGTAAAATGCATTCTCTATGAAAACTATTATCAATGTCGAGATGGAGGCTTTTTATGGGGGGGTACCTTAAATCATTTCCTTATTTAGACTATATAAAATGCTTTGTTCTGAATGACTGATTGACGGATCAACGCACAGCCTAAGCCGCTGATCGTAGAGACCTGAAACTTGGAGGGCGTGTTCTTTGTATGACGTAGGCATCCGATATGGATTTTTCGAAATTCTATCCCTAAGGGGGGTGAAAAGGGGAGGCAAAGATTGTATGGGACAACATGATTCCTGTTAATTTCAAGAATAACAAATAGAGTTATCAATATTCGACTTAACAGTTGTCCAAGACTTAAAAGTGAAGTTCTTTTTCTAAGGGGTCACTTGATGGATTTTTTAGCATTTTTAACCCCCTATACCCCTTGCAGATACGTGGTGAGGTTATACACTACCCCCCCCCCCCCCCCCCCCCCCAAAATCACGTTTATTTTTAGTACCTACAAAGAACCTTATTTTTTTTAAATATTATCTTTAAATACAGGTACAAAGTGTAATCTAAATTTTCTGCCAAACCAACCCTCCCCCTTAAGAGCCTTACGAGATTAAGGCCCCTAAATTTCAAATGTCTACACAACATGTGTTACTAGTTTTTAACCGACTTCCAAAAGGAGGAGGTTCTCAATTTGATTGGTATGGATTTTTTAATTAAAAAAATATTTTATATCGGCTTATATTGAAAATGACTCTTCTCAATCAGGGTGTCCACTACAAATGGTAAAAGAAAATCCTAGACCCCTTACTACCACCTGTCCGCAGCAATGTTTTAATATTACTGTCAGTATTAGACAGTTAACTCAATCTGTCAAAAATGTACAGTTACTAAAGAAAAAAATAATGTTCTTTTTTTCAAAACTAGATTTTGGATGTCACATAAGTAAATATCTTCAAGAATAATATTCAATTTTATTTAAGATTATAAGGAGAGCATATGCTCTCATTATTTCAAAAAAAAATACACGACGATTTTTTAGTTTTTTTTTTCTCATAGAAAGTGTTGGGATTTTTCATGACCACATTCTGCTCTGACTTTCCGGAAAGTGGACACCCCTGCCTACCCACCCCCTATACCACCAACCTCAGCTTTATAATCATTTTACCCATCACTTTTAAATTTTCAAACATTCTCAAGGCAGAGCCAACGCTAAATGTATTAACTATTATAATCTCTGTCGCACCTATCATCGTGATCCCAGTATTTATGGTTCCTGGGTACTTCCGTCACGTGTCTCCGTGGTGGTGTGGTCCCCGACACATCCTGGTCTTCGCTGTTCCGCCTGGCCAGCCGGCTGCCGGGAGGCCTGGACTCCCTGGAACTCCTCGAAGCAGACCGCTCCACAAACTTCTCCTTATCCTCCTCATCGTTCTCAGACTGCTGCCTGGCCCAATTGCGTGGCTTCCTACCGTCGTCTTTAACATCCTTGTCCTTCCTCCAGTTCTCTACAGGCCTGCGACTAGCTTTCTGTACTTCATTGTTCACCCGTTCCGGCATTTGTGGTGTTAATTCTGCAATTATATCGTTCTGTGCACGTTCAGGGTTTAAATTGGTTTGTTCATATTGATATGTGTCTCCTTGTTGATTGAAAGATACATTCTGGTACTGATTCTGTATGTACGCACCATCGCCTTGTTGCAAATAGTTTACGAAGTTATCTTGGTAATTGTAACGCGGCGGTGGGAAGTCCGGAACGGGGAAATTGGCCAACGCGGTCTGGTTGAATTCCTCGTCCTTCTTCTCCTCCTCCTGCCGCCAGGAGTTCAAATCGTAGCGCTTGTTCAGGTTATTCTTAGCCGTCCAGGTCTCAAAGTTGTCTTGACTCACAGATAACGCTTGTTCCTGTCTCAGTAACCCTGCACCCGCGCCTAATATCGGCCTCAACTTGGGTTTATCATCGTTATTATTCAGACTGACCTGTGATAGATTATGCGAGACTTTATCGCATAGATCCGAGTTCAAATCCGGTCGGCATTCATCTTTCTCTGGTGATTTCTTCCACGAACCGTATGTGACCTCGCTGTAATTCTCTTCCGTTGTCAATTCTAAATGTGATGCGTAGAACTGTTGCAGAGTGTTTGGCAGTGGTAGGAATTTGTTCAGACACAGATCAGCTGATAATAATAGCCAGATCGTGCTTATAGGCGGCGGTGATAGTAACCTAAGACGTATAGATATTGATATCTCATCCAATTCTTGTGATAACACCGAGAGTAGTTCGCGACCGTTCTGCATAAGCTGTGGACAAAACAAAGTTTTAATAATATTACATCATCACACCTGTATTCGTCGAAGGGGTAGGCAGAGGGGCACTGCAGTGCGCCCATACTTCGCCGATGTATTTTGGTCACATTGTAAGGGGGCGAGCGTATTGCCATTATACCGGACACATTATGCAGGATGTATCAGAAGTCCGAAATAATACTTTGGGATACGGTAGTTCATATGTAGATGCTTAGTGAAGAGTTTTTGAGCTATAGACCTTTATTTCTAATATTTGCCACAGGTATCGCGTTCTGGCCTTTGGGTACATCCATAACCCCTTTTCAGCAGTGTAAACTACACTTATTAAGGGCGACTACCAATATCCACAAAACAAAACATGACAATTTGACATAGGACTCAAGATGTTACCAGTCAAAGAAACTGACGTCGAAAAAAAAAATTGAAAAAACTATGGGCAAATATTTGATCAAATTTTTATACAATTCAGTTGTATACCCGATACTGATGCAAACGTCAAAGTATTATTTCATTCTTCTGAAACATCCAGTATAAGGGTTTCCTTTTTAGAACGTAGTTCCTTATCGCGCGTTAAGGAAAGGGCGCTAGACGGAAAAAAATAAGACTGTAACGACACTTTTACATATGTGTGTGTTTTTTTGTGTACATTTATGTAACGATTTCGATATGTGTGTGTGTATGTATATGTAATTTTTTTTTGCTTTTTTATTTCGAAAGGAACTTCGTTTCTTCCGGGTGTCCCTTGACACCTCTCAAGTTTTTCTTTTTATATACGGAACCCTAAAAATGGCGGAAAATCGCCGCAGAGCGATAAAAAGTGTGGAATCGTTGTGGGTACTCTATGATCCGTCCTTAAAAACTTTCGCATTAATAATATTTGTACCTGTGTGGCTAGACTTCGATGGGCTCTTATGTCATCGCTGGCTAATAAAGCTCTCAGATACTGCAGCAGAGGACTGGCCAGGATGTGAACCTTGTTACCGTTGCATAGACGAGCCTCTGAAATACACAACGATATAATAATCAACACATGGAGCAGTGGTAGCCGAGTGGTCGAACGCACGCCTTGCAATCAAAGTGTGCAGGTACAAACCCCGGCTCGCACCTCTGGGTTTATGTGCGAATCTCATTTACATCCGAGATTACCACTTGCTATGAAACGGTGAAGGAAAACATCGTGAGGAAACCTGCACGTCAATAGAAAAGTGTGTGAAGTTCACCAACCCGCACTGGGCCAGCGTGGTGGACTATGGCCCAAAACATCTCCCTCGTATTGAGGGGGAATGTGCCCAGTATAATGGCAATAGGCTCGCCCCCTATTACATTGGGACGAAAATACATCGGCGAAGTCCGGGCGCACTGCAGTGCACCTCTGCCTACCCCCTCGAGGAATACAGGCGTGATGATGATGATGTATTTATATACATCAACACATCGATTCTGTTTAATGATAAACGGTATATCGGTGGTTAAAAGGCGAATTGTTTCAAGCGCCATTTTGGTATTTCAGCACGTAACCCAGCTCAGAGGGCGGAGAAAAATTCGCTGATTTCAACGATATATATATCGAGGGGTAAAAAGCTACTCGACATAAGCGACATTTTTTTAACTCTACAGGAGAGCATTTTTTTATGGGACTAAGCCCGCCACACATTCCCACCACTGTTACTCCTGTAAGCCAGGATCGACAGTGGTGTATACTCAATACAGGAGAGCATACTTAATCAACGCAGAAAAATTAGCTGATTCTAAATATGTATACAGGGTGTATCAGAAGTCCCAAATTATATTTTGGGTACATATATATACGGTAGCTCATGTGTGCATGCTTAGTGAAGACAGATTATACCTGACTATTATAGTTTCTGAGTTACAGACCTTAGAATATTTGTCACAGGTATCGTGTTCTGGCCTTTGGGTCATCCATAACCCTGTTCAGCAGTGTAAACTACACTTATGAGGGTCGACTACCAATATTCACAAAACAGAACGCACAGGTTTTACATAGGACTAGAGATATTACTAGTTACAGAAATTGACGACGCACAAAATGTTCGAAAAACATGATCGAATTTCGATCAAATTTTTATACCATTCAGTTGTATACCCGATACTGATGCACACGTCACGGTATTATTTCGGACTTCTGAAACACCCTGTATAAGTCAATATCGCCCATACGTGTCGCTTAATTCAAATGGCCTTCCACCCCTAGTATTTTTTAAAATAAATACGAATTAAAAACTTACCAGCAAAATAATCTCCCATGAGATTGGCTGCATTAATTAAAAATAGTGGATTTGAACGTTCCAGAATGTCCAATTCTGAAAAAAAAAACAACTAAATGTATCTATGGCAGTGGTAGCCGAGTGGTCGAACGCACGCCTTGCAATCAAAGTGTGCAGGTTCAAACCCCGGCTCGCACCTCTGGGTTATATAAGCGAATCTAATTTTCATCCGAGATTATCACGTGCTATGAAACGGTGAAGGAAAACATCGTGAGGAAACCTGCACGTCTATAGAAAGGCGTGTGAAGTTCACCAACCCGCACTGGGCCAGCGTGGTGGACTATGGTCCAAATCTCCCTCGTATTGAGGGGGAACGTCCCCGGTATAATGGCAATAGGCTCGACTGTGTACTGACTGGAGAAGGTGCCCTGCATGACAATGTTGAGCAGCTGGGCTCGCAGCAGCTGCTGTCGCTGTTGCCGTGTGAAGGATGCCCCCACTGCCGCCAGCTGCCGAGCAGTAGCTGCACTGCGGAGAGCCGCCGCGCGAAACGTCGAAAACGCCTGCCTGAATACACAAAAGGAAACAAAATCAGATTTTTTTTTATTAATGTATACAAATACAGCCGTGGTAGCCGAGTGGTCGAACGCACGCCTTGCAATCAAAGTGTGCAGGTTCAAACACCGGCTCGCACCTCTGGGTTTCATGTGCGAATCTCATTTTCATCAGAGATTATCACTTGCTATGAAACGGTGATGGAAAACATCGTGAGGAAACCTGCACGTCTGAGGGAACTTGACTAGTTCTCGATAGATGTGTGAAGTCTGCTAACCCGCGCCGGGTCAGCGTGGTGGACTATAGCCCGAATCCCCCTCGCATTGAGGAGAGGCCCGTGCCCAGCAGTGGGACGTTAAAAGGGCTGTAGTTAGTTAGTTACGATCACGTTTTCCGAGTCCATATTTTGGCGGCTACGGCTACTGGATATTAGTGAGATAAGTTCGTGTTCGTTGTTAGTTTTCGAATCTAAATAACATGTTTACGTTTGCAAACCGTTCTACTAATATCGATATCTGAAAACCGTTTTCTATATTGTTATGCAAACGGTATATGGGTTTAACGTTTGCGGAAAAAACCGATAGCGCCCATGTCTAGTCCATACTTTAGTCCAATCAATATCAGTGAGTTTTAAATAGCGCGATTCGTTATAATTATTTAAGGATTCTTGAAGAGGTATTACTCTATGTTACTTTCTACCTCGAAGTTAAGGTAAATATGGACTACCTATTCTGTTCTCTGATAATCACTTAATGTATAATAATCAGTGATTATTATACATTAATTAATTATAAGTCACATTGTCACATAATTACATAATCACTGATTATCAGTGATTATTATACATTAATTTATTATTAATCACATACTAGACCATAATTCCATCCGTGATTAATAATTTATTAATGTATAATAATCACTGATTATTATACATTAATTAGTTATTAACTAGTTTGAAAAGAGTTTTTATAAATGGTTTGTAAACTCACTGTAGTCTCGTGTCGTCTGGACACATGTTTGTCACTGTTGTCTCAAAGTGTCTCAATTTACGGTTGAACTGAATGCCATCTTCCCCTGGTGAGAACTGCTCCAACTGTAAAAATATAACAATACTTACCAATTACAATGATATAAGAAAGTATAGATACCTAAACGTGTCAAAGAGACATCCAAAAAGAAAATACATCATCATCATCACGCCTGTATTCCCCGAAGGGGTAGGCAGAGGTGCACTGCAGTGCGCCCACACTTCGCCGATGTATTTTGGGCCCAATGTAATAGGGGGCGAGCCTATTGTCATTATACCGGGCACATTCTCCCTCAATGCGAGGGAGATTTTTGGGAGTCCACCACGCTGGCCCAGTGCGGGTTGGTGAACTTCACACGTCTTTCTATAGACGTGCAGGTTTCCTCACGATGTTTTCCTTCACCGTTCCATAGCAAGTGATAATATCGGATGAAAATGAGATTCGCATATGAAACCCAGTGGTGCGAAGCCGGGGTTTGAACCTGCGCACTTTGATTGCAAAGCGTGCGTTCGCCCACTCGGCTATTGACGCCGCGACGGTCATGCTCATGACATAGACAATCCGACGTTCTTAGACGTCATTCGCACAAACAATTGATTGAAACTGTCAAATGCTGGGGAAATGCTGCCTCTTTGACACAATAACTCATTAGTGCCTAAAGGTGGTGATCCATTTGCGTACCAAACAGTCTACTCTCATCGTTGGCGAAGTAATGGCGTGCTCCCAGACGGAGTTTTCGTATTTCGAACGAATTTCATGCAGCCAGCGAGCAAGTCCGCCGGTTTTTAAGTCCGCAGACTTTTAAGTGCTCCATTGGCGGATGAGACCTTTGGCTCGCGAGTTCGTTTTGGCGAGCCGACGGTTTTACTCGCAAATGGATCACCCCCTTAACTTAACTAAAATAGTAAATCACCACGCCTGCATTCACCGAAACGGTAGGTAGAGGTGCACTGCAGTGCACCGGGGTCAAAATCAGAATCAGAATCAAAATATTTTTTCATATTAACCAATACAGGCATTTATAAATCATATATAGTAAAAATACTATCTCTACCACCCATTCGGAATGCATTTCCTATGGAGAAGAATGGGCAAGAAACTCCATGGTTGCTTTTTTCAAATAAGGATTTACATTTTTGATTTTTTCTTACGGATAGTTTACGAAGAGTGAAACGGAAGTCGCCGCTTGAGTTTACATTAAAAGTCAACTCACCAGCGTCAACAGCGGCACGTACTGTTCGTCAACGCGCAGCAATTCCCTCAGTGTGGCGTCATCTTCTCCCGTCTTCTCGACCTTCTCGGCGGGCTCCTTCTCACCGTCCATGTCCCTCTTCTCGTTCACCTCCACCCGCGGATCTGAAGCGAAATGAACTGTCCGATTGGTTACGACCTAAATAAAACTAAATTGTGCTGCCATCCGTCCGTCCGTCTACCGTCCGTCCGTCCGTCTACCGTCCGTCCGTCCGTCTACCGTCCGTCCATCCGTCCGTCCTTCCGTCTACCGTCCGTCCGTCTACCGTCCGTCCGTCTACAGTCCGTCCGTCCGTCTACCGTCCGTCCGTCTACAGTCCGTCCGTCCGTCTACCGTCCGTCCGTCCACACTAGAGCGTCAACGCTTACGCGTCAAAATGTTTGCCAATAACAAAACGAACCCTATGTCAATTCACATAAAGATAAAATTTCTGTCGTATAAGCAGCGCCGCCACGCGGAAAAATTCTCACACGCTGGCAGTGTCATTGCGTTGTAGAATGAACCTTTTGTGTGTGCCATTACAGTCCGTTTTTGTATTGGAGAAAAATCAACACGCACGTCTAGATAGACGTTTCAGTTTGCCAGCCGCCTTAGCATGACCGTGTAGACATAAGTTTTATCTCTTTCAACTGTCAGATTTATGAAGAAAATGACGTCACACCGAGCCAAATCCAGTACAAAAAGCTTAATGTGACGTCATTTTCTCGACAAATCTGACAGTTGCAAGAGACAAAACATATGTCTACACTGTCATGGTAAGCCTACAGGGGCCCGATTTTCGTGCGATCGACATTCATCTCGATTCGAGATATGTCGAAACAAATGAAAAAATTACGTATGATTTGACGTTTCGTTTCGAGATATCTCGAATCGAGAATAATGTCGATCGCACGAAAATCGGGCCCCCGGAGCTTGAAGCAACGAGTACATCAAACCGCACGCGATCAACTCTTTGCCATTATTAAAACCAACTGTATTGACAAACAGAAAAAGCACATTTTTCAACGCGAGCAAACTTTGTCTTTGTCTCATGATTTTAACCACACAAATTCAATCTTTACGTATATTGACACAGAGATTACATTTTAAAAAACTGAGCCGTCGCTGGACGCCTGGCAGATGTGAAACATAAACGACGTAGCGGCGAGTGAGCGAAGTCAGCCGGTATGCGGAGTCTCAGCCGCGGACGAAGCGTGGCCGCATTTAAAACTATACTTTATACATTAAGTAATATAATATCATAAGGTTGATTTCATTTTGTTGTGGAGAAGCGTCGGCAAATCTCGCCACGCCAAATATCAGGTTTACCCCTCGCCTATACAGGGTGTTTCAGAAGTCCGAAATAATACTTTGACGTTTGCATCAGTATCGGGTATACAACTGAATGGTATAAAAATATGGTCGAAATTCGACCATGTCTTTTCAACATTTTTTTTCGTCGTCAATTTCTATATCTCGTAATATCTCGAGTCCTATGTAAAATTTGCATCTTCTGTTTTGTGAATATTGGTAGTCGCCCTCATAAGTGCAGTGTACACTGCTGAATAGGGTTATGGATGTACCCAAAGGCCAGAACACGATACCTGTGATAAATATTCAAAGGTCTGTAACTCAGAAAGTAAGATAGTTAGGTATAAACTGTCTTCGCTAAGCTTCTACATATGAGCAACCGCATATATACCTAAAATATTATTTCGGACTTCTGATACACGCTGTAGATGTTTCACATAAAAAAAGGCTAGTTGATTAGTTTATTAGTAGCAGTGGTCGCCGAGTGGTCGAACGCACGCCTTGCAATCAAAGTGTGCAGGTTCAAACCCCGGCTCGCACCTCTGGGTTTATGTGCGAATCTCATTTTCATCCGAGATTATCACTTGCTATGAAACGGTGAAGGAAAACATCGTGAGGAAACCTGCCCGTCTGAGGGAACTTGTCTAGTTCTCGATAGATGTGTGAAGTCTGCCAACCCGCACTGGGCCAGCGTGGAGGGCTGTGGCCTGAATCCCCCTCGCATTGAGGGGAGGCCCGTGCCCAGCAGTGGGACGTTAAAAGTGCTGTAGGTGTAGTTGATTAGTTACCATTCTCCTCGTCTATGATATCAATCCACGATGGCATATTTACAACGCCTTGTAAACTAAACACTGTTGTAGATTTAAAACTGTGTTATCACAACCACGTTCACTCGACGACTGGCTACCTGCGCTTCGATCATCGCCTTCCAACGTATCAGCTTCGCCTACGTGAAATATCGCCGTCCCTGTCACTCTTATTTACAAAACCTATGGTGTGAGCGAGACGGAACACGTTCGGATTTCAATAGTTTTTGCATTCAAATGTAATGTTATGGGAGAACAGGTAGTTTATGTACTTAAAAGTATTATAAATCTTTTAATAATAGAATTCTACCTGTACTCAAATGATTATTCTATAGACAAGTGCGTCGTCTTTGTCGTTTAGAAGATACTAGTATTGTTGTAAAATAAAAAAACCCGGCCAAGTGCGAGTCGGACTCGCGCACAAAGGGTTACGTACCATTATCTATAATAATCGCCAAAAGTCGTAATATGTATCTTAAAATTAAATAAAATGATGGGTATATTAAATGAAAGGGCTTGCTGATGAGAACGCGAAAAGTAAGGGCAATTAAATAAAGCTTGTTTTTTTTTAAAAAAAAATTACCATTCATTTATTTAAAGATTCTGTTGACTGTAGTCTTGTTGAAGTTGTCAGAAATAATTACATGATTTACTACCGGCGATATGGCATCCGGCGAGCACAACGTATTAAACGTTTAAAGTTATTTTACTTAAGATATTTACTTTTACCTCTGCCTTTGCTTTCAATGACCAAAGGTTAAAAAAAACTTATAAACAAAACTGTATTAGGGTTCCGTACCCAAAGGGTAATACGGGAACCCTATTACTGAGACTTCGCTGTCCGTTCGTCCGTCCGTCTGTCACCAGGCTGGATCTCATGAACCGTGATAGTTAGAGAGTTGAAATTTTCACAGATGATGTATTTCTGTTGCCGCTATAACAACAAATACTAAAAAACAGAATAAAATAATTATTTAAGGGGGCTCCTATACAACAAACGTGTTTTTTTTGTCGTTTTTATAGATAATGGTACGGAACCCTTCGTGCGCGAGTCCGACTCGCACTTGGCCGGTTTTTGTATTCCAAAGAAAATAAAAGTCCTAGTTATTCCTACTTGCGTAACCGCGCGGTATACAGAATGTATCAGAAGACCGAAATAATACTTTGGGTACATATATGGTAGCTCATATGTGGATGCTTAGTGAAGACAGTTTAAACCTATCTATCATAGTTTCCGAGTTATAGACCTTTGAATATTTGTCACAAGCATCGTGTTCTGGCCTTTAGGTACATCCATTACCCTATTCAGCAGTGTAAACTACACTTATGAGGGGTCACTACCAATATTCACAAAAATTGACGACGAAAAAAAGTTGGAAAAACATGGTCGAATTTCGATTAAAAATTTATACCATTCAGTTGTATACCCGATATTGATGCAAACGTCAAAGTATTATTTCGGAGTTCTGAATCACCCTGTATAATAATAACAGGGGTAAAATTACCGTAAGCATAGCATAGTATGTATGTATGACCCCCGCCACTCGCGCACCGCCTCTTCCATTGCGCTTTCACCCATTCATAACAGTTTGTTAAATTTCTACGCGTGCTAGAAACCTTCGGCTACAGCTACGGCTTATTTTTGGCCAAAGCCTAAAGTTAGACCGAAACCGAAAGTTTAGCCGAGGCCGAAAGTTTTGCCGACTCTGAAAGTTTAGCCGAGGCCGAAAGTTTAGCCGATGCCAATGTTTATGTTGGACACTACATAAAATGTGTTATATTGTGTTGTGCTCACCAGTGGAGCGCGGGCTGAGTTCGGCCAATGTCCGCGAGGCCTCGTCGTCGTCGTCGCCGGGTCTCGGCTCCCGCAGGTGGTGCCGCCCAGTGTAACCACGACCGCGGCCCACACTCGACATTATATGTTAATCTATGGACAATATAAAAATAAATAAATACCTCCCATGTAGGGATACCAAGTACCAGGAATTTTAAGACTTTGTGATTCCCGGTACCGAGTTTAACCAGTACCGGGAAATACCGGGAGCAAACCCTATTCCTATGTAGAGTCTGGCCAACGAAAGTTGTCCATGAAAATAGGCGGCAATTTTACAAAAAATCTGAAGCTGTCAACACTGGCTATACTCTGCATATTTATTAGCCAGGATTAGATACTGTGGCGAACCCAATACCTCGCCACTTCCACCAGTCGCTACTAGATGGCGCGACTGTAGACACATCGCAATTCTACGCGTTCAAGAAATTATCCGCCATACAAAGTACTATGAAAATCCTAGCTCGCGGTACTGGTGTGTTCGACGATCTGAACTATATACAAATTCGCCGACAACATCAACGGGGGGCGTAGCGGACCCCGCCAGGCATACCACCCGCCTGGCAGGAAGATCTTCCCTTTACCGCTAAAGTGGTGACCCCTACATCGAACACCGAAGCAACAACACCTTCTGCAGCTACAACGTCGAGGACCACCAGCATCAAACATCATCACCCTTCCACTAGTACACTATCAACCGAGAGCCACACATTCTCCAGCCGAGCATCACCGACGTGTATCTGAACGGATCACCACAAGCCGACTCACCGCGCTTCCTGATCCTGCCATACACGTCGCACATCTGCGCATACAGTCTCGACTCACTGCAGACTCACGCAGACTTCACGGCACCATGCTCAGTCTCGACTCACCGTAGACACAAGCATCATTCCTGGCATCCAGCTTCAGCAAAAATTCGACCTCTGGTCTCGGAAGGGAGTCCTGTGGCGAACCCAATACCTCACCACTTCCACCAGTCGCTACTAGATGGCGCGACTGTAGACACATCGCAATTCTACGCATTCAAGAAATTATCCGCCATACAAAGTACTATGAAAATCCTAGCTCGCGGTACTGGTGTGTTCGACGATACATCACCGGGGGCGTAGCGGACCCCGCCAGGCATACCACCCGCCTGGCAGGAAGATCTTCCCTTTACCGCCAAAATACTATTAAGTTTTAATAAAATAAAAAAATGTAATTTCACACTGAAAGCTCAATTTTCAAGATTCAAAGTATTCTCCACCTGATAATATGGTTTCAGCATCACTGTTGTTGTTGCTGCTGTACCCAACATTGATAATAAATTTCTCACCCTCATTTTCTCAAAAATAAGGTCTCTTCCACATACACATGATCAATATATTTGTTCAGCGTATATGACAGTTTTGCATCGAGCAGTTTTGACAATCAGGAATAGTTGCCATAGGTACTGAAGTTAAGCTTTCGTTGGCCAAGCTCCATCTTGTTGTATCATCATATGCACCACAACTTTACAACAGAGCGTTTTTAACGGAAATTTTATATTTTTAATACAGCTTACCAAATATAGAGGGCTATTTGTGTTAAGCGACACTTTGACCAATATTGACTTATATACATATTTGGAATCAGCAAATTTTTCTTTTTGGAATGAGTATCTCTCTCCCGGCCTCATAGCATGACCGCATAGACATAAGTTTTATCGCTTTCAACTGTCAGATTAATCGAGAAAATTACATTACACCGAGCCATGTCCAGTACAAAAAGCTTGAAGTAACATCATTTTCTTGACAAATCTGATAGTTGAAAGAGTTAAGACTTATATCTACACGGTCATGGGTATATAGTGTATAAATACTTTTATAATACATACTTTATGCTTCACATTCTAAAAATGTCCATGGGACATCACAATATAACAAAGTGTCTAGGTATTGTCTTAGAAAACATCTTGAAGTCAGCAAAATGTTGCTTAGGTCAAATAACATTTCATCCCAGGCTATAAACTTGATACATTAACTTCAAGATCTTTTTTTCTATTATTGAAGAAATGAATGAAATGATGATATTTAATGGAATGAGATGAGGAATGGCTCCACCTGCATTTAGCGGGTATTTCAGCCAGTGTCAAGTAATTAATAGCAAGAGCAAACTCAATAAATACACATTATAAATAAATATGGTGATAAATATGGCACATGAACCTCTAACTCCAAGATGGTCACTTCAAAATAATTGTGTAAAGTCTCACCGAACCGACCAAGTGTTTCCAAACTCCATTGATGGCAAAATCATCGGCTTAACTCGATGGCCATAGACATTTAAAAAGTTAACTGAGTGAACTTCAAGATGTTTTCTAAGACAATAGCTAGACACTTTGTTATATTGTCATGTGCCACAGACATTTTTAGCATGTGCAGCAAAAAGTATGTATTATAAAAGTATGTATACACTATATTTACTTACCTACCTATTACAGGCCTCAAATGATTTGCACAACACAAAATATTTACACAAACAATTATTATCACTCAAATCACACATCGTGACGTGTGTTTAGATAAAAATAGGAGTTTGTACACCTATCAACAATACAAAAATATAATATTTCTGTCATAAATATGACACCCCATGACGATTTGACATATGAACGAAATTAACAAAAAGCATCAATGAAAATATACAAAATAAGTTAGTACAGTTATCTTAAGACACGTTACAAATAAAATGTATTGTTTAAGAGCTATGTATATCCTTATAGTTTCCTTAATAGCCGGTAAATGCAAGTATTGATGACGACTGTCGTGTTCTTTAATTATTTTGTCAGAACTCCATCAAAGTAACAGGGATTCTTGTTAAATAGTCGTATTATTGAAAATATATTTGGTATTTACTCACCAAATTAAAAGTAATAAAGTATTTTTTGATTATTTATTCGCTAGATGTTTGGTTGCGCAGCAGTTGACTTGACATACGTTTCACTTCCATATTGGATACTGTAGTGACGTACGCAAAGATTTCTAATAAGATAATTGAAGTCGGTTTTACGGTTTTTTTATTCTATTTAGCTTTCTATATTTTCCGTAATCATTGCAAACATTACAATATTATTATTATTATTTAAATATTTACAAAAAATATTCGTGTTAAATGTGAGTCAGTATATAATTTTAAATAATTCAAGCAAGGAACTATGTAATACATGCGACACATAAAAAGTTGTTGTTATAATGAACAGTATTGAACAGCAAATTTTTCAACTATTCAAAGTTCATATATTCTAACAATTCTTTAGTTTGGCCATAAACAAAACTTTATTTTGGCGCCATCTGTTAACTTTTTCTAATGATTAGAATTCAAAATACCTTATCAAAATTATGATTGATTCCCTGTTATTTGCCTGTACCCTTCAAGTTAATTTGCCTTTAGTTATTTATTTCTAAATTGTCAGCTTTTCACCTTCTCGCTATATATATGCGCCACACATTTTTTATATTGTTTTCTACTTTTTTTTTATTTTCGTATTATTACTGAACTGACTTGAACATTCTTGGCCCCTGTAAAAGATAACCGTAAAGCCAGGCTGTAAAGGACAACTTTTTTGTAAAGTCCATACAAATTAAATGATAAAAAAAAATATAACATTGATTTATTCAGAGAAATCGGAAATCGTTTCGAATTTACGGTTAATTCAATCGTGAAATCTCTAGAGAAAAGCCGATCGACAAATATAATGACGTTTCAGTATCGGGGGTGAAGCATGAGGGAGGGGTTTACGTTGCTGCTCGGGTGGATAATCGAACAGATTGTATTTTCTACTCGTTTAATTTAATATTCCTATTTCCAATGCCTTTAACAACGTAACCATTACATTAAATCACCACAATATATTTATTCCATACAAGGAAGTGCGTCGCCTATCCAGTAATCAATTATAATTCGCACTGCGGTGGATCACATAATGTTGTTTATATTATCGACATTTTAATTTCATTATTATCGCATCAATTAATTTTCTGCGATCACACAATCGTAAAACAATCGCCCAAGAAAGGTTTGATAGAGGAAAACTGCGATTGAATACTAAAGGAATCGTTGAAAAATATTGCGCACGGAAATATGTCTGAGGGCCATGGGGAGCCGAATTCGGTGAATCATAATAGGAAGGATAGTGTCGCTGGTGCCAATGTGCCGAGCGATAGTCCAGTGACGGACCCTGGACAGGTCCGAGGTGGTGCCAGCGAAGTTGCGGCGGGCAAATTCGACGGGCAGCGCGGAAAATCTGGTGCTTTGAAAAAATCTGCCAGATACAGAAGTCGGTCCTTGTCAGCATCATCCGCTGACTCATACAGCTCTACCTCATACACTGGTGAGTAATTTTATAGTATTTACGGTCAGTGGTGGCCTAGTTGGTAGAATGCAAGAGGTGCAAGTTCAAACCCTGGGTTCTCACTGCTGGAATTTACAGATATCATTTGTGAATGTTTTAAAAGTGGTAATAATTTTGCTGAACTGTGAAGGCAAATATGGTGAGGAAACCTGCATGTCTAAAGGCCTGTGAAGTCTGCCAACCTGCTCTGGGCCGGTGTGATGGACTATGGCCCAAATCTCCATCGTGTTAAGGGGGAATGAGCCCGGTGTGATGGCAATAGGTTCATCATCACACACACATCTAATGCAGCTCTATCTACCCCTTCATTGAATATAGGTGTGATGATTTTATGTATTGTAATGAATTCATATTTCATTCAAGGTTATAACTACTTATTTAGATTACCTGTAGACGTGGCTGTATACATTATGGTAATACTAGATTTGTCTACTGAAATGATAATTTACTATAAATAATGTTTTTGGGTCATCCCCTAGCATTCCTTCCTGCATTAATGTAATAATAAATTAGTAAATTATGTTATTTGCTACAATAAGCAGTGGTAGCTGAGTGGTCGAACACACTCCTTGCAAATCAAAGTGTGCAGGTTCAAACCCCGGCTCGCACCTCTAGGATTTATGTGCGAATCTCATTTTCATCCGAGATTATAACTTGCTATGAAACGGTGAAGGAAAACATCGTGAGGAAACCTGCAACGTCTGAGGGAACTTGTCTAGTTCTCGATAGATGTGTGAAGTCTGCCAACCTCCACTGGGCCAGCGAGGTGGACTATGGCCTAAATCCCCCTCGCAATGAGGAGAGGCCCGTGCCCAGCAGTTGGACGTTAAAAGGGCTGTAGTAGTATGTTATTCATCTCGATGGTTCGTTATTTAAAGTAATGACAGATCACAGAATGTATATTCTGTCTAATCTATGGATTTGCCTTTTTTTTAATAGCCTACAGTAGTTGTACCATGAGCACCAAGTTCCAAGACTAGCCTTATGTTACAGTATATGTTGATTATCCTCCTTTTGGAAGTCGGTTAAAACCGGCCAAGTGGGAGTCGGACTCGCGCACGAAGGGTTTCGTACCATTATCCATACAAACGGCAAAAAAATCACGTTTGCTTTATGGGAGCCCCATTAAATATTAATTTTATTCTGTAAAATCACGTTTGCTTTTAAATATTTATCTTATTCTGTTTTTTAGTATTTGTTGTTATAGCGGCAACAGAAATACATAATCTGTGAAAATTTCAACTGTTTAACTATCACAGTTCATGAGATATAGCCTGGTGACAGACGGACGGACGGACGGACGGACAGCGGAGTCTTAGTAATAGGGTTCCCGTATTACCCTTTGGGTACGGGACCCTCAAAATAGTCGTATTTTTTCGGTGGTGTGAACATCTATACATAATATTCTGTCACTACATTATCTGTATAATTATAGAACAGCCGGCTTTACTGTGTAAATATAGCCTCAGTTTATAACTACATATTGACAGTAATTTGTTTAGGTCAAGGCGTAATTCAAGCATTAATCCTGTTTTTATTTTTTTAATCGAGCGCCGAGCGCGGTGCAAGTATAACCAATCAATTCGAAGCAAACACATTCCCTTGGTTCGCATAATATGGAGATGGCTTCACTTAGTTTTTATTCTCTTAGTTTTTATAGGTTCCGTACCCAAAGGGTAAAATGAGATTATATTACTAAGAATCCGCTGTCCGTCCCTCTGTCCGTCTGTCACCAGGCTGTACCTCATGAACCGCGATATTTAGACAGTTGAAATTTTCACAGATGATGTAATTCTGTTGCCGCTGTAACAACAAATACTAAAATACAGAATAAAATAAATATTTAAGGGGGCTCCCATACAACAAACGTGATTTTTAGGGTTCCGTACCCAAAGGGTAAAACGGGAACCCTATTACTAAGACTTCGCTGTCCGTCCGTCCGTCCGTCTGTCACCAGGCTGTATCTCATGAACTGTGATAGTTAGAGAGTTGAAATTTTCATAGATTATGTATTTCTGTTGCCGTTATAACAACAAATACTAAAAAACAGAATAAAATAAATATTTAAGGGGGCTCCCATACAACAAACGTGATTTTTTTGCTCGTTTTTATAATGGTACGGAACCCTTCATGCGCGAGTCCGACTCGACCTTGACTGGTTTTTTACCGTAAATAATAATAATTATTTACGTTATTTCTATTGTCAGTTTGAGGCGTTTTTTAATGTTTCGTTATTGTTAATATTTTCGCGTTGGTTTAAAACGCGACAGCATTTGATATGTATCAATTTTTGAGTTGCCTAAGCGTTGCCAAATCGGTGTCGTTACCTTAGGCGGCTCCTAGGGTCCTTAGTCGACGTTTGGTGAAACATTTATTTATGCAAATAGACTTGCAATCATCTTATCTTAGTAAAGCGCCGCCCAAATAGTCGCTTCGCCAATACCAAAACAAAGTGTATTTATTCGTAGATAAAGTACATTTTAAAACGAATTGAAGATGTGAATATGGCCGCGTACTTATGTGGCTTTTGCCACAAACCACAAACATTCAATCTTCATGTACCTAATTAGGTTGATGCAGAGTACAGTCTACTACTTATAAATATTTCATGTGCAATATTTTATTTAGATCTGTGCTAGTTCTTCAGCTGACCTTTCTTGTCTTAGATATGTACAGAATGAATAACTTGGTAGGAAATTAGCATAAGATTCCGTTGCTGTCAGTATGACTGTGCCGTGAAGTCACCAAGCGGCTCCGACGGAAGACCAGCGCTGCCAGCACATGCTGGGTTGGGGCCAATTTGCGACTTGCATTTGAATATCACCTAAGCTTGTAGTCCCGTACGGGACCTTTGTTCTAATCTTCATGTTAAATCTTAAGTTCAAATGTATTTGTCTCAAATAAATTTATTTCTTTCTTTCTTTCTTTCGTTGAGGACTGGCTTCATAAAATACGCTTGGCTGAGTTGACATTAGTGTCGTACTGTAGAGATTGTTTAAGTTAGCCTCATCTTTTTTTCATTGAATACCCGCGGCAAAGGCCATGCGAATAAATGCGGTCGCGTCTTCAATGGCATTTCGTTCAACAATCTGTTTTGTTTATGAGTTAATACAGTTAATTTTGGTATTGTCAAAAATGTACGTGCCACGGTGGCAAAGGTACCGTGGTATTTCTTATACTTGCCAACCAAAGGCCCATGTTTATGAAATACCCAACATTACCTGTAGTTCCACGAATCATAGATTATCATCATATTTTTCTGTAACGTCAAGTTTAATTATACTTATACCGACTAATTGAAATAATCTATTGCTATCTGTGAAAGACCTCAGACGTAGGGATGGCATAGCATAAAGCAAATGTCTAGACACACAAACTTTGAGACGTTACTAGTGGTATTCATCTCGGTATATCTATCTATTACTAGTAAATAGATTTACCTCCATTGTTCACAATTCATGTCTTCGAATGGGATTGTTATGTTGTTGTTAGAGTGACATGCACTCGCGTTCAAGGTCCGTGAATCGAAGGGCGTTACTTGGTAAAGAATAGATGACGGCCGGTAGTTAGAACGGAAGTCGGAAGTAAGGTTGTTTTGTTTTTCTGTCAATACTTGGGACCTTGCCTGCCATGTACTCTAAATGCCAATCACTTTAGGAACTAAATTTAAACAGTCCCTTGCAATGTTTTTCTTCTTGTTTTTTTACGAAATGTATGAAATGATGATATTTAATGGAATAAGATGCGGAATGGCTCCACCTGCGTTTAGCGGGTATTTTAGCCAGTGTCAAGTAATTAATAGCAAGGGCAAATTCAATAAATACACATTATAAAAATAAAAATGGAATATGACAGTGATAAAGATGGCGGATGAACCCCTGCAATGTTTTTAATATTACTTTCAGTTTTTGACAGTTATTTTATTACAATGTCTGTCAAACATTGACAGTTACTATGTAAAAAAAAAAACAAAAAAAAATATACGCGTCGAATTGAGAACCTTCTTTTTTTCTCGTCGGTTAAAAACAACAATACTTTAAGAGCTGCTGGTAAGGCACCTGGGGTGTTAGCACGCATGTCAAGACAAGACCTTTTTTCACGGATTGGCTCGGTCGCTCTCTGTCTTATTTCATACGAAAGAAAGAGATATAATCAACTTATTCTGTGACAGATCAACGAGTATTTTGGTTATGTTAAAGTTGACGAATTGAATAAATATGTTTACATAATAAGTAAACATGTGTGTAGATAATAAAGATGGTGGATTTTTCTTGAGGTTTACGACCGCTAAACGTCTGGGTTTTGTAAAAAGAAAATTCCTATCATCAACTTTTTTTTGTTTTTATGTTACCAGCATAGACTCTGAGACGGGCCCGTACGACTACTTCTTTTGGTGGTATAATTTTAGATTTAAGTTTTTATCTGTTTTTGTACTACTTATATCAATATCAAAAGATCGCAGTATTATTAAAACAATACTGATTACGTGGTAGTAAATGGCCTCAACGAGCTACCAACATCGGGTTGACAATCTTCACACGATTTACTTTAAATAAAAGTGTTGGAAGATATCTATTTCATCAAGCGTTTTAAACATCGTCTAAATACATGAAGTGACAGGTGTCACGCTGAAATGTTTGTGTTCCGTCACTTGCCTGAATAATAGCTGTGATAGTAAAAATGGAATGGATTCATCCGCCATCTTTATCACTGTCATCATCCATTTTTATTTATAATGTGTATTTATTGAATTTGTCCTTGCTATTAATTACTTGACATTGGCGAAATACCCGCTCTAGTTGCAGGTGGAGCCATTCCTCATCTTATTCCATTAAATTTCATCATTTCACTCATTTCGTAAAAACAATAAAAATGGGAATGTTGGTAAGTAGGCATTTACTACACAGTATTATTTGACTACACTTGGTAAAATGCTAATGATCTATACTAATATTATAAAGAGGTAAGATTGGTATTTTTGTATGTAACGAGTTAACTTAAAAACTACAGGACAGATTTCAAAAATTATTTTGCCGTTAGAAAGCTATATCATCACTGAGTATAGAAAGAAAGAAAGAAAGAAAACTTTATTTACGACAAAACATTTGAACAAAGTTACAATATTACAAAATTATAGTAGGTACATGTTTTATGGCAAATGTTCAAACGATTGTCGTAAATCGGCTTCCACTCAGCATATGCTAGTTGTGCGAACAACCAGCGCTGGTCTTCCGTATAGGCTATATTAGAAACCCGTACGAAGCCGGGACGGGCCGCCAGTGACTTATACACTCAAGATACAGAACATACCCACATTTGACGACGCGGCGACGTCTTGGTGTAGTAGTTACAGCGTAGCCAACTCAGCTCAATGCAATAGGTGGTTGCAGGATCGATTCCCGTCAGCGCTAAATTTAGGCGTTTTCCGAATTTGCCCTGTCGATAAAAAAATATATTTTTTATTGAAATTGTGGACTGCATTCAACGTTGTAAATGCAAACTTTATTTGTTGTGATGGGTACCTACTGTTTAAATTGAAACAAAACACCGATGTTATTGGTTATAGTCATTATGTTCTTGAATTAACTATATATATATTTACAGACACTTTCTATAGTAATTTAAATGTCAATACATATGTATGTTACTTGTTTATTTACTTTTATTATTTTATGAAATGAGGGAAAATTGTAATAATATGAATTATGATGCCATCGACAAGAAGTACGTAATAAGGTATTCGTCTAATGCAAAGCATTTAAATAATAGGTAAGTAGCTAGTGACAAAACATCGTGAGGAAACCTGCACGTCTATATAAAGGCGTGTGAAGTTCACCAACCCGCACTGGGCCAGCGTCGTGGACTATGGCCCAAATATCCCTCGTATTGAGGGGGAATGTGCCCGGTATAATGGCAATAGGCACGCCCCCTATTACATTGGGACTAACATACTTCGGCGAAGTCTTGGCGCACTTCAGTACACCTCTGCCTACCCCTTCGGGGAATACAGGCGTGATGATGTATATTTATTTATATATACATTTTGTGTGGTTGCTACCTAAGTGCTATATCCTTCACTAACCAAACAAACGAAACTCTTAACTCATCAAGATAAAATAATTTTATTTATTTACTTTCAACGAAGCCGACTCCATATTTTTATTACGATCACGTGATTCAAGTATAATAATTCCGCTGCATTCACACTTTTGGCGGACGTTACGCGCGTCGAACGTACTTAAATAACATTCCATTTTTAAAATAATACTTTTAATTTCACTTTTTTTTTTAATTTTCTTTTTGTATTATCTGTGATTAGTGATAGTGATGTGGGTGTGTTAAATTTCATCGCTTACGGAACTTTATCGGTTTAGCTTCTTAGGTTTTGATAATAATTTGTCACATCGATTTTTTGTGCTAGTGTCATTGTCCTCTTTTGTGTGCGAATGCAACCGGTATTGTAATGAATTATGTTTGTGGTTTTTTCGCCATTTTACTGTCAATAATAGACGCCTACTGCATTACAGGGGCCTAAACCACCGCCTCATAAAGTACTGTTGCTTCAATCGCAACTGTAAATTTTTGACAGATTTTGTCAAAAATTGACAAAATTCAAAAACTGTCAAAAACTGAAACTGTGACCTGCATTATACTGGAATCAAGTATAATGCACCTCGCATTGTTAGGTCCAACTAATGTCAAATAGCATCCATAGTGCCTTCTTTATTTCTGTGGCAATTCAGCCAATACAGTTATTTTTGTCTCCAACTTTGCAATGGAGGGAAGTGGATACATTTTTCTTCCAACTCCTCCTACACCTTTTTCGATTAAATTCGTGCGGGTTCCAAGACAATTTAGCTTTTCCCCGGGACTCGCCGAGGGTCAAACCTCGGTGTTATCAATGGACACCGCTGTCGATCCTGGCTTACATACAGTAATATTAAAATCATTGTTTCAAGACGTGTGGTGGTCAGGCGTCAAAAATCGCGCGTCAATTTTTTTGACAATATCTAAACGCATTTGGGAGTCGCCTGGGATTAGTAGTTAGAGCGTAGCGTAGTGATAGAGACTTGAAATTTTTCTGTTCTGTTGCCGCTATAACAACAAATACTAAAAAACAGAATGAAATAAATATTTAATGGGGCTCCCATACAACACGTGATTTTTTTGCCGTTTTTATAAATAATGGTACGGAACCCTTCGTGCGCGAGTCCGACTCGCACTTAGTGCTTAGAAATATATCATCTGTGAAAATTTCAACTACATACATAAGCAAATTCTGAAAATACAATGTAGAAATCTGCTAATAAAGGGAAATTGAACCCGTGACGACTGCAGTGAGCCGAGCAGCCAACGTTTGAACAACTGGACCAAGCCGTATCAATTATTATTAACTCTCCATTTTCTGAATAGCAAATTTCGCATGGTCTTATATACAGGGTGTATCAGAAGTCCGAAATAATACTTTGGGTACATATACGGTAGCTCATATTATGTGGGTGCTTAGTGAAGACAGATTATACCCGACCATCATAGCTTCTGAGTTAAAGACGTTTGAATATTTGTCACAGGTATAGTGTTCTGGCCTTTGGGTACATCCATAACCCTATTCAGCAGTGTAAACTACACTTATGAGGGGCACCATAAATACATACATACATATACTCACGCCTGTATCCCATGGGGGTAGGCAGAGACTACCGTTTGCCACACGCTACGATCCTGACATACCTCTTTCGCTTCATCCACAGTCATACATCTTTTCATGCACTTCCGTCGGTTAAGGGTGCTACGGACTTGACCTTTCTGGAAGAGACCGTTAATCTGGTCGTGAAAGGTCCTTCTCGGGCGTCCTCTTCCGACATTTCCACTCACGTTTGCCTGGTATATTTCTTTAGTCAGTCTACCTTCATTCATCCTCTCTACATGGCCAAACCACCTCAACATACTTTTCTCAATCTTAGTCACCACATCATCTTTCAGCTTACATTCATCTCGTATCTTGCTAAGGCACCAATATTCACAAAACAGAACATGCATATTTTACATAGGACTCGAGATATTACCGGTTAATAGAAATTGACAACGCAAAAATAGGAAAAAAATTGGTCGAATTTCGATCAAATTTTTACACCATTCAGTTGTATACCCGATACTGATGCAAATGTTATATTATTTCGGAGTTCTGAAACATTCTGTATATTGATCGATTTTAACGCAATCCATTGCTGTTATTTCTGGACGCGGCGACCTTGGTTTTCGTATAAATCATTACTTGGACGGCATGCGACGTTATTCGCTCGATATTTCAAATATTCACGACTTTCATGTTTTATAATCGATTCGTTCCATGACCATTAATTTGATGCAAGTAATTTGCGTTTTTTTAAATGTTAATTAAAAGTAAACGCGTACTTGCTAATAATTAGCATATGGATTTTAGACCAATACTGGAACTTACATTAATATACCAAATGAATCCCTCGTGGGATTCCTTTTTCTTTTTTAACCAACTTAAAAAAAGAGGTGTTGCTCAACAGTCAACTCGATCCGTATGTTTCTTTATTACCTCATATAACCGACGTTTGTGTAGGTACCGATTTGTAAAGGTACTGAAATTATTTGTTACTTAATTATTTTTGTTGTTTAAATAAGATCTAATATCGAATCTTAATGGCATCTCGTTCTGGAGAGTCAACAATTTACCGTGCTAGTGTATGCCTAAGTTATCTATAAATCAAAATCATTTTTTTTATTCGTGTAAGCCAAAAAGCACTTAGGTACAAATAGTCAGATTCTACCACCGGTTCGGAATGCTGCTTCCACTGAGAAGAGCCGGTATAATACGTCAAGTTTAAGCTACCAAATGAAACCCTAATGGGATCCGTGTGCAGAAATATCCCCAAGGGATCCCAGATAGGAGAATCTAGTAGAAAGTTTTGAAAAAACCTGCTTCTCATAGGTTTCATTTATTATTTAGACCTACTTAGCTTCGTCTATACCAGTCAAAACTAATTTGGTAGAAATACCAAATGAAACCCGTTTTGGATCCATGTATGCAGTAATAGCTAAAGTATTCCCAAGGAATCCCAGAAGATTTTAAAAGAAAGCTTCGCTTACGTGTCATCTATTATTTTAGTTTATATGATATCAATACATTATCTGAATTGATTAGTTTAATTTGTGAACTGCTTTATAAATAATGTCTCAAGAGAAACACGATAAGCAGAGAAGATTGAAGAAGAAGTTCTCCATTATATCTGAGAGGAGTATCGACAGTACTAGTAAGTTGGCTGGCTTATCTGGATAAGAGATAGTTACCGAATCGGTAGTATAATTTTGCAGTTTCTATGGATAACCAAAATGTCTGTTGTTATCATTCAAATAATAAAGGGAAGATTGCTCTGTCAGACCCTATCGGTAAAAGGTAAACTAGCATGAATATTGGAACAAAAAAATAGGAAAGATAGATAATTCTATCCTTAGTAAGGCAAATCCGCAGATAACACAAAATATAGGTTCTAAATTCGATATCGACCATCAAAGCCTATCTTTGGTACAAGCATTTCATTGCAAATAAGTCTCAAGAAATGTCCTTGACTTATTGTAGGTTTCATATCATCACGAATAGAACTTCAATCCCTGTTTCTCTAGGGTCGTCTTCAGATGAGGATGAAGGAGTCCAGCCTCACGAGAAAGCAATAGCCAGCGGGCAGCCGAACCCTGGCTACTGCGTCAGAAACATCGAACAGCATGCCTTTGGCAGGAGGGAGATTGAGATCGCAGAACAAGAAATGCCAGGAATTATAGCCCTAAGGGCCAGGGCTAAGGAAGATAAGCCTCTGAAAGATGCCAAGGTGAGTCAATTGTTATTTTACAAGCTTTATATTAACTTGCAATGTATGTATGTTCGGGGAATCTTGCAACTGCATTTTAAATCAGTTATCTTTAACCGATTGAGCTGAAATTTGGTATACACGCTTATTTTGGATGACAATGCATGCTAAGTTACGTGACGTCATTCTAATTCTAATCACCAAAGATGGCGGAATAGTTATTTTTTCTGCACTACCACAGTATGGGTATCAAATAAAAGGGCTTGCTGAGGAAAATACGAAAAATAAGGGCAATAAAATAAAAGCTTGTTTTTAAAATGGATTTTTACCATTAATTTTAAACTCTTCGTTTACAGATTGTAGGGTGTACTCATATAAATGCTCAAACGGCCGTGTTGATTGAGACGCTGGCCGCCCTCGGCGCGACTGTCCGCTGGGCCGCTTGCAACATATACAGCACACAGAACGAAGTGGCCGCGGCGCTAGCGCATGCCGGTAAGTTCACGGCCCCAAATATACTATCATCTATACAAATACATAACATTTAAGTGCCTGTTTGTAATAATAATATGTCAACACGCCTGTATTCCCCGAAGGGGTAGGCAGAGATGCACAACAGTGCGCCCACACTTCGCCGATGTATTTTGGTCACAATGTATTAGGGGCGAGTCTATTACCATGCTACTGGGCATATTCTCCCTCAATACAGTGGCCCAGTGCGGATTGGTAAACTTCACACGCATTTCAATAGGCGTGCAGGTTTCCCCAATGTTCTCCTTCACCGTTCAGTAAGTGGAAATCATTATTGAAAATGACATTCGCACATGAAAATCATCTCAGAGGTGCGGGCCTGTGATTTGAACTTGCACTCCTTACGTTCGTGGCGGGCGTTCTACCGACTTTTGCATTGTACCTCTGCCTTCCCTACAGGGAATGGTGTAAAGATGTATTTTAGCCTATCTCTAGTTTTTTTTTGTTTTTTTTTTATGTTCGCAGGTTACTCGATATTCGCATGGCGCGGCGAAAGTGAAGAGGCCTTTTGGTGGTGCATTGACCAGTGCTGCACCCCCACCGCCGCCTGGCAGCCGAACATGATACTGGATGATGGCGGAGACGCCACCCATCTGATGCTCAAGAAACATGCCACAGCCTTTAAAAATATCAAGGGTGAGTTTTGGATCCATATGGTATAACAATGGGATTCAGAACGACGGAAGTGCATTGCAAATGTTTTGTCTCTATCTGTTTATTTCAGCTTATTCTCACAAACGGCTTGGCTAATTTTGACGGGGTTGTCACTGGCAGATAGTTGATGTTTTAAGGAATAACTTAGGCAAAGTTTATTTCATAGCAAAAAAATATGGTTGTCCATGCAGTAGGGGGACAGTTAGTATAGTATATTCGACGACGGGTCGGTCTAGTACTTTGAGCGTAGGTCGCTCGGCTCTCTGAATCAGGTAGCGAGTTCGATTCCCGCTAGTAGCATATTTCGGAAATGGCTTTTTCGCCTCCAGTCCATTGTATGGTATCCAAGTTTAGTTTGGAATCATACGTATGTGTTGTCTGGCGATATTTATTTAATATCTCTGTCTCTATCTACACAGGTATAGTGGAGGAGAGTGTGACAGGCGTCCACAGACTATACCAGCTGAGTAAAGGCGGGAAGTTAACAGTGCCAGCTATGAATGTCAACGATTCGGTCACTAAAACTAAATTCGATAATCTATACTCCTGCAGGTGAGTTCACTGTGTATAGAGTTATAATTAGCAACTGGTAGTAGGCCATAGTGAATGGGGTCGTTGGGATCTTTGTGATTGGGATCCTTCGGGTTTTTTTTGTACTGGGCATGACGTCGTTTTCTAGATAAATCTGACAGTTGAAAGAGATAAAACTTATGTCTACGCGGTCATGCTACATGGCCCGGTTTCTAAACCCTTTTTATTGTGATAACAGGGAGAGTATTATCGATGCGTTGAAACGTAGCACGGATCTGATGTTCGGCGGTAAACAGTCTGTGGTGTGCGGGTACGGGGAGGTGGGGAAGGGATGCTGCCAGGCTCTGAAGGCTCTCGGCTGCGTGGTAAGGAACCAAATACTAACGAATATTTTAACAGTAACTACATAGTGTATCAGAAGTCTGAAATAATGTTTAAGGTGGCTCACATGTAATGCTCAGTGAAGACAGATACCTTTCATAGTTTTTGAGTTACAGGATCAGAAGCAGATTATTTTATTCATGTAAACCAATACAAGCACTTATGAATCGTCAATATATTATACAAGAAGTAATAATAGTATCTCTACCATCCATTCGGAATGCATTTCATGTGGAGAAGAATGGGCAAGGAACTCCATGAATCAGAATCAGATTTTTTTTAAATTCATGTAAACCAATACAGGCACTTATGAATCGTTAATAAATAATAATAATAGTATCTCTACCATCCATTCGGAATGCATTTCATGTGGAGGAGAATGGGCAAGGAACTCCATGGTTGCTTTTTTCCAATAAGGATTTACATTTGTATGTTTTTCTTAATTAACAATTATTCAATATAAAGTATAAAATTAATGAGGCTATATAAATTCTTTAAACACGAAATTAATCAACTTTTGTTTTTGTTATAATGAACTCTTTCCATTGAGTCAGGCCCAATGTGATTCTGCCAATGTCGACGTAGTAGAGGAGACACAATGGAGATCGATTGAACAATGGCGTTTATTCCAAAGTGGACTTAACTAAAATTACAAGCTGTGTAAGATTTAAATGTAGGTAGGGGGAGGAAAAGCGGGACAAATAGCAAACACCCTCAAATAAGTTCTTGTGGAGAGAGACCTTTGAATATTTGTCCACAGGTATCGTGTTGTTGCCTTAGAAGACATCCATAACCCTATTTAACAGTGCTAACTACACTAACGAAAGGCGACAACTAATTAATATTTTATACCTTTCGGTTGTATACTTATGGAAACGACCAAGTATTATTTCAGACTTCTGAAACATCCTGTATAAAAAAACTAATCCCTATTTCCCTTGGTCACGCCGTATCTAGAGAACGACTTTGACGACGTTTTTTAGGGTTCCTACCCAAAAAGGAACCCTTTTAGGATCACTGTGTTGCCCACCTGTCTGTATGTCTGTCTGCCAAGCCCTTTTTCTCAGGAACGCGTTGAGATATCAAGTTGAAATTAATAAAAGAGACTCAGGTCTGCAGTACCTTGGAGCTGTAAAAAAAAACTGAATGGTGTCGTAGGACACCAGGTAGGAACGAAGTTCCTTCGGCTAATGTAGAATGAATGAAAAGAAAGAGAAAGGTATTATATTTTGTTAATGAGAGGTTTATATTCGTGTATAGACTTGTGAAAGCAAAATAACATGAAATTTAAAAAAACAAAAAAGGTCCATAATGACCCGGAGTTCTATGTATTTTAATAGTTCAACGACTGTCCCACAGATGGCAGTATACTCAATGTATTTAAAAAAAGGTCCATAACGACCCGGAGTTTTATGTATTTTAATAGTTCAACGACTGTCCCACAGATGGCAGTATACTCAATGTATTTTATATGTGTGTATTATTATTAGTATATAAAATAAAAACTATAGCAAAACCTAAAAAAAAAACAACAAAATATAAAAGTAATAAAATAAAATAAGTAATAAAATAAAAAAACATCGTAATTCAAATTATCAACTAAAGTCGTCTCATTTAACGATTTGATTCCACGCACTTTTTTCCATGGATTTTTTCTTACGGTTTTGCTATCACATTTTTTTCAGTTCGGTCGCCTAGCAAAATCCCTATCCCCTCCAAGCCTGCCGTAAGGAACTTCGTTCCAAAAATATCAAACTTCCAAGTTAACGCAATCAAAAGATACGGCGGTTTATGTTGCATTTTCAGTACATTTGCACGGGAATCAAAAACCTATTAGGGTACTTCCCGTTGACCTAGAATCATGAAATTTGACAAGAAGCTAGAGTGGTAGAGATACTATTAATATTATTTATTATTTACTGACGATTCATAAGTGCCTGTATTGCATGGTTTACATGAATAAAAAAATATCTGATTCTGATTCAAGTAAAGGGAAATGTTCCCGGTGTAATGGCATTAGGCAGGACTAAAAATATATCGGCGAAGAGTAGGTGCAACTCTGCCTACCTCTTCGGGGAAAGCAGGCATGATGATAATGATGTGTATTTGTTATTTTCAGGTTTACGTCACTGAAATAGATCCGATTTGTGCGTTACAAGCGGCCATGGACGGATTCAGAGTAGTCAAATTAAATGAGGTAATTATTATTATTATTTCCTATTTTACATTTTAATTCACTTTCCATATAATTAATTTACTATTTTACATTTTAATTCACCTTCCATATAATTATTTTTCCTATTTTACATTTTAATTCACTTTCCATATAATTTTAAAACAGAAACCTAAAATACCGGCAACGCCTAGTTTGGGTTTCACAGAACCTAACTAGTTTTTGTAAATATTTTGGTGAATAGTAGGTATTTTTTTTTATTTGTGATAATAGCAGGCAGAGTGGTAGCCGAGTGGTCGAACGCACGCCTAGCGATCAAACCCCGGCTCGCACCTCTGGGTTACATGTGCGAATCTTATTTTCATGCGAGATTATCACTTTCTAAAAAACGGTGAAGGAAAACATCATGAGAAAACCTGTTTGGTGCAAATGTATGTGTGCATTTGCCTAGTCTGACGTAGATGGGCACCTACTCCAAATGTAATGAATTATAAGGTTATTTGTAGCTTTTTAGTGCACCTAGGTGTTTGAAGTCAGTTTTTGTGTTTTGTTAAAAAAAAAATCAACTTATTTTTCTCGTCAATTTCCATAACTCTTAATATATCGAGTCCTTTAAGAAATTTGCACATTCTGTTTTGTGAATATTGGTAGACGCCCCTCAAATGTGTAGTTTACACTGCTGAATAGGGTTATGGATGTACCCAAAGGCCAGAACACGATACCTGTGACAAATATTCAATGGTCTATAACTCAGAAACTATGATAGTTAGGTTTAAACGTAAATCCTTGTTGGAAAAAATCAACCATGGAGTTTCTTGCCCATTCTTCTTTACAGGAAATGCATTCCGAATGGGTGGTACAGATACTCTTCATATTATTTATTTTTTACTGACGATTCATTCAGTCTGTATTGGTTTACGTGAATAAAAAAAAATCTGATTCTAAACTGTCTTCACAAAGCGTCCACATATGAGCTACATGATTTGTACCCAATGTATTATTTCGGTCTTCAGTAGTTGTAGCATGTGGGCCAAGACTAGACCTATATCATAGAATACCTTGATGTTGTCTCTTTCTCTCGTATGAAATTACACAGAGAGCGAACGAGTAAATCCGTGACAAAGGTCTTGTCTTGACATGCGTGCTAACACCACTGATACACCCTTTATATCACATATTCGTTTAGAAAAAGCTTGAGAAACCTATGTTATAAGGGTTAGTATACACATTTCTAATGACATTGTTATATCTTGCGTACAGGTAATAAGACAGGTGGATATAGTGATCACCGCTACAGGTAATAAAGGTGTGGTCACACGCGAGCACATGGAACGCATGAAGAACGGATGTGTTGTCAGCAATATGGGCCATAGCAACACTGAAGTGGACGTCCACGCTTTACGCACCCCGGACCTGTTGTGGGAGCGGGTTCGCAGTCAGGTATGTGGGCGTAACAGGTAGAGTACGTTACATGTAACAGGGGTAATAGGTGGTGTAAGTTGCATGTAACAGGCGGAACAGGTAGAATTGATTACATGTAACAGGCGTAACAGGTAGAGTAGGTTACTTGTAACAGGCGCAACAGGTGGAGTAGGTTACATGTAAAATGCTTAACAGATAGAGTAGGTTACACGTAATAGGCGTACAAGATTGAGTACGTCACTGGTGTAATGTGCAACTGGTAGAGTAGATTAAGTAATTGTCGTAACGGGTAACAGGTATAGTAGGTTACAGGCACATATATACTATTAACAATACTATTAATGGGCAACAAGTAGAGTAAGCTACAAGTTACAAGCGTAATGGGCAATTGGAACGGTGGAAAAACGGGTTCAATGGGCAGCAGGTAGAGTAGTTTACAGTAGCGATGGGTCGTTGACGGTTTTTTCGTTAACGCAACGTTAACGTTAATTTGCGTTCGTCAACTAGTCGATCAACTAGTTAAATTCGTCAACGAGTTAACGTGCTACTAATGTCAACTTGCAACGTAAACCGTTCATTCATTGAACGTTATATTCAACGGTACAACGTTCAACGAGTCTCACATCTACTGACCTGATATTTTATAAACGATTTGATTTAATTTATCAATAGGAAACGTTTGATTAATGCTTATACTTAGATGAACTTCCCTTCATACTTTTTCTTCAGGCTTAGGACTGACTGAATACAATTTGTTATAAAGCATAATTCTACTCAGGCGTATTTAACGTATTTAATTGTCACAAACTGTCAATCAAAAATTCAAAAAATTAGTATAAACCGGTTTCTCGCGGGTGGCGCGACCGAGCGGCGCGTGCCAGCCATTCCACCAATATCGCCATCCTTTTCTTAAAAAAATATGAATTTCAAAAATCAACTCTTGCTAACGTTACTTAAAGTTCAAATTCAACCGTCGCTTGATGTTATTTTCAACGTAAGTTTCGCGTTAAATTCAATGTCGTTGACAAATTAAACTAGTTGATCCATAAACAGTTAACGTTGATACGTTGACAGGAGATCAACGGTTGATTCAACTAGTCCGTTGATTCAACGCCCATCGCTAGTTTACAGGTAACAGAATCAGTGACATCGGCAACGGGTACAGTACGCAACAGGCGTTAAAGACGACAGGTAGAGTAGGCTACAGGTAACACTCGTAATAGGCAAGAGGTAGATTAGGCTACAGGTAATACTCGTAATAGGCAAGAGGTAGATTAGGCTACAGGTAATACTCGTAATAGGCAAGAGGTAGATTAGGCTACAGGTAATACTCGTAATAGGCAAGAGGTAGATTAGGCTACAGGTAATACTCGTAATAGGCAAGAGGTAGATTAGGCTACAGGTAATACTCGTAATAGGCAAGAGGTAGATTAGGCTACAGGTAATACTCGTAATAGGCAAGAGGTAGATTAGGCTACAGGTAATACTCGTAATAGGCAAGAGGTAGATTAGGCTACAGGTAATACTCGTAAGAGGCAAGAGGTAGAGTAGGCTACAGGTAATACTCGTAATAGGCAAGAGGTAGAGTAGGCTACAGGTAATACTCGTAATGCACAACAGGCATATTGAACAAAATTATAATGTTTTTCTGCTACCTCGCTAATATGTTAATCTCTCTCGCACACAGGTGGACCACATAATATGGCCGAATGGGAAGCGCATAGTCTTATTGGCGGAAGGTCGTCTCGCAAACTTATGTTGTTCATCTCTGCCTTCGTTTGTAGTATCTGTGACGGCCGCAACCCAAGCCCTTGCTCTTATAGAACTCTACAACGCACCTAACCATAGATACAAGGTAATTATAAATCGTCAGACGACACATACTCTCCGTATGACTCCCAAACTAAGCAACGCTTGTACTATGCGATTCAAATAAGAATAGGAATGTCAATGACCTCTATCTGTCAAATGTCACTTGTAAAGTGTGGTTTGCAAAAAAACTTATTTGCATATCAATAATAATAGTCTTACATCAAATTTAAATAAGGTTAAATTAGTCGTAAATTGTCTTAATATAATATTTTATTATTTAATGTCATAATTCGTTTTTTTTAAACTTTACCAACATCTTTTTTTATTTTCATTTTTGGCGCAAAGGCCCAGAAGCCATGCCAAAATTATTATATATATATATATATAAGAAAATAAGAACGCCAGTCACCATTTTGTCGTTGTTAGTGTGCTTCGTCGTGCGACTGAGTGCATTTTTCACTCAACCTTTGCAAATAAAATAAATATTTATTTAAAAAATATCTTGTTTTGCTCACCCTACCTAACTGGTTAGAATTGACAGCTATGACGTCACAATATGGCGCAAAGTCGATCCTATTCTCATTTGAATCACATAGTACTGTGGGTGTCGTATAATTGACTGGGGGCGATCCCGGTTATACCCAAACCAGGGCAAAATCCGGATATGGCCTTGGTCTGGGTGCAACTGGGATCATCCCCCGTTTATTGCACGGTACATATAGTACAAGCTATGTACAATGAGTATGTGTTTTCCGGCAATATTTATATTGATTTATTTTATAGGAGATTTGTTTAATCTGTTTACATTTTTATTCTATTGCAAATGTGTGTTGTATGGTGGCAACACTGTCCATTTATGGTAGATACCAATTTTTTTTGACAGAGATAAGCGAAATGTCAGTTGTCATCAAAATAATATTGGGACGATTCATAGAGTATCTAGAATACCCATAACGACTCCACTCCACTCCACAGTATAGCTCTGCGGTGATTTTTCCACCACAGTTGTTATCTCATGTACATGTAGTATACGGCAAGTATATAGGAAAACAACAATGGCGGAGACAGATAAACAATATCACATAATATCTCCATGGGACGATTGCTCTGTCAGCCCTGTCCTTGGTGAAAGGCAAAGTGACATGAAAGTTGAAACGCAATACGAGGGAGATTCGGCCCATAGTGGCCCGGGGTGGGTAGGTGAACTTCACACACCTTTCTATAGACGTACAGGTTACCTCACGATGTTTTCTATCACCGTTCAGCAAGCGGTAATCTGCTTGAATAATGCCATTCGGACATGAGAATCTCAGAGGTGCGAGCTCGAGATTTGAACCTGCACACTTTGATTTCAAGGTGTGCGTTGTACCAACAAGGCTATCTTGCAATATTTTGTATGTAATCACTTCTGCAACTCGCTTCAGCTTTTGATTTGATTGAGAGCAACTGTTGATGCCGCGATGCCGTGATGCGAAAACTTCGAGCAGCTCCGTGGCTCCTCGGTTATTTCCGCCGTAAAGACTCCGCCCACCGGCTGACTCCGCTCACTCGCCGCTACCACGGTTCTCTCTCTCTACTCTAAATAACATAATGTTTCACATCTGCCAGGAGTCCCGCGACGGCTACTTTTTTTTCAAACTAAAGGTATCATCACAGTCATTCTAATCTTATCCTTTCTATGTTGTCAAACAGGCGGACGTGTATCTACTACCGAAGAAAATGGACGAGTATGTAGCCAGTCTTCATCTGCCGACCTTTGACGCCCACCTCACAGAGTTGACGGACGAGCAAGCCAAATATCTTGGCCTCAACAAAGTAGGCCCGTTCAAACCTAACTACTATAGATACTAGCATTCCTCACGTGTAACTATTATAGGCGTAGGAGAGTGGTGAGGCGAGTTAGGATGCGTTAACGTGGATTTTGGTGCGTTAAAGTGCTTTATAGCGCTCTAACATAGTTTAGGACGCGTTAGATCGGATTATGGCGCTATAGCTAAGGACATTTCCATATCGACGGATGAAAGGCTTTTTGACTTAAGCGACACTTTTGGGCGATATTGACTTATATACATATTTGGAATCAGCGATTGTATTCGCGTCGAATGAGTATGCTCTTCTGTAAATTAAAAAAAATGTCGTTTGAGTCAAATAGGATTTCACCCCTCGACATGGATCAAGGCGGATTCGGTCGCGTTAATGTGGATTGAGACGCGTTAAAACAGAGATGCGATCAGGCGGTTTAGGGCGCATTAACGTGCTTTATGGCGTTCTGAGATAGCTTAAGATGCGTCGACGTGGATTTCCTAGGACTCGGGCGCGTTAATACGGATTAAGGAGCGTTAATGCGGATTTAGGTCGCTTTGACGTGGATCCAAGCGCGTTAACGCATATTTAGGTGGTTTATGACGTGTTGATGTGTGTTGAACCTCGTCAACATCTTTGCACAAACATCTTTGGATTAGAGTGCGTTAACGCTAGTTGAAGCGCGTTAAGGCGATTTAGGGCGCGATAACGTAAACTAAGGACCGTTAACGTGAGTTGGGTCAAAGTGGTTTAGGGCGCGTTAACGTCAATTGGGACATGTTACGGTGGTTTTAAAGCGCATTAACGCGAATTGGGACACGTTAAAGCGAATTGAGGCACGTTAACTCGAATTGGGGCACGTTAAGGTGGTTTTACGGCGCGTAGATCAGGATTCAGATGCTTTAGGGCGCCCTAAAGCGTGTTGGGGCTCGTTACGCGGCTATTTATGTAGCTTTGTAAATTTAAGTAGATGTAGTATACAGTGTAGTTACCACGCGATTCAAATGCAGTCATAATTTAATATTATTATAACGTTATGTTAGGCAATTCTCATCAATGTACGTTTTGTATTTGTATTGTTTGTCCGCTGTGGTGCCAACGCTCGCTATTCAATATTTTTGCCAATATAAAAAGGAACTCTGTATCAATGTGCATAAAGATTGAATTTCTGTGGTACAAGACACGTAGGCACGCGTCTAAATTCACTCGCGCTGTCACTGTCATTTCGTTATAAAATGAACTCTTTGAATATGTTGATACAGTTCGTTTTGCAATGGCAAAAATAAATGTCGCGTTGGCGCCCCAATGCGAGCCTTAAGCGGGTTTCAGACTACGCTATAATATAATAGCATATAGTATATAGCTCATAGCACAACGCGCACCATACAATGTTATGGACACGTTCACAATGTACTGTACTATATATTATTGGCTTACTATACGCTATAAATTGGTGCGATGCGCTGAGTTCATGCTATGCTATATCGCGCGCCGCCATTTTCCTCCTCCCTCACCCCCGGCCGTCCCGTCAACTGAGATTGCTATATACTATGCTTGCGATAATATCGCGTAATGTGAACGCCATGCTATGCTATACTATATAGCACAATAGTATAGCGTAGTCTGAAACCCGCTCTATAGTAGTACCAGTTATTAGGTTTTTTTGTTGCTACAAACAAACGCACTGAAAACGCAGCTATCGCGCAGTATAAACGCAGCGTTTATTAAAGTGATTGCTTAAGAATTGTTTAGCTTAAAAATCTCTGTACAATTTGTGTTAAACAAAAAGAATATATTACTTAGTTTAGATGCAAATGTTTAGTTATTAATTTGTTGTTGTAACTATTTATTTAATTATTAAATTATCAGGGTGTACTTCCTTCAAAGTCAGGGGAAGTAAATAAATATAGCTAGACAACATATACTCATCGGATGCTCCCAAACTAAGCAAAGCTTGTACTATGGGTACCGTATTAGACTGGGGGCGATCCCAGTTACATCTAGACTGGGACAAATTTGGAAATTTAACGCCGCTAGACCAAATCGTCGTCTTCAGTTTCCAAGGCAGAGAAAAGTCAGGGAAACCCGATATTTTTTTAAAAAGTCGAACGCACGCCTTGCAATCAAAGTGTGCAGGTTCAAACCCCGGCTCGCAACTCGTGGCTTATTTGCGAATCACATTTTCATCCGAGATTACTACTTGCTATGTAACGGTGAAGGAAAATATCGTGAGGTAACCTGCACGTTTATAGAAAGCGTGAGAAGTTCACCAACCCGCACTGGGCCAGCGTGGTGAACTATGGCCCAAAAATCTCCCTCGTATTGAGGGGGAATGTGCCCGGTATAATGGCAATAGGATCCCCCGCTATTGCATTGGGACCAGAATACATTGGCGAAGTGTGGGCGCACTGCAGTGCACCTCTGCCTACACATTCGGGGAATACATGATGATGTATTATTATTATTAAAGTTTTTAATTTGACTACGGTGTGTGGTTTGATCGTAGACCGCTAGGTTCACTCTACCGGTTGGTCTTGGGTACGATTCACCCTACAATTTACGGTAATTGCATTTTTGGAATTTGCCCCAGTCTGGGTGTAACTGGGATCGCCCCCAGTCCATTGCACGGTACCCATAGTACAAGCTTTGCTTTGTTTCTGATCATACGATGAGTATGTGTTGTCTGGCGATATTTGTTTATACAAATCAAAGTACCAGGAGAGCATACCTGTCGAAGAGGTTGATAGCGTTGATGTGTAACTGGGATCGCCCCCAGTCCATTGTACGGTACCCATAGTACAAGCGTTGCTTAGTTTGGGGTCATACGATGAGTATGTGTTGTCTCGCGATATTTATTTAATGATTCTATTAAAATATCTTAAAATGTGTTGTAAGGGGTTTGTAAATCAAATAGTAATTTCAAATTGAAAATATTTTAGCCGGCAAAATTGATTTGATGTTGTAAAGAGATATTAGAAAATTATTAAAATTAACTTTGTATAGGTACATTGATATCAATACACGCGTTATACGCCGCATACACTGTGGCGTTAAAGTGAAGCAGTGGTAGCCGAGTGGTCGAACGCACGCCTTGCAATCGAAGTCTGCAGGTTCAAACTCCGGCTCGCACCTCTGGGATTTATGTGCGAATCTCATTTTCATCTGAGATTATCACTTACTATGAAACGTTGAAGGAAAACATCGTGAGGACCCTACCTGGACCTGGACCCTGGACCCTACCTGGACAGACTGCGGCGTGAATACCAAAATGAACTGTATTGACTAATATAAAAAGATCATTCATTCCACAAAGAAATGTTGAAAAATTAACTCTTTGTATCAGTCAATACAGGTCATTTTGGTATTGCAAAATGATTTGACGCGTTTTTTAACGACTACTACAGCCCTTATAACGTCCCACTGCTGGGCACGGGCCTCCCCTCAATGTGAGGAAGATTTCAGGCCGTAGTCCACCACGCTGGCCTAGTGTGGGTCGGCAGACTTCACACATCTATCGAGAACTAGACAAGTTCCCTCAGACGTGCAGGTTTCCTCACGATGTTTTCCTTCACCGTTTCATAGCAAGTGATAATCTCGGATGAAAATGAGATTCGCACATAAATCCCAGAGGTGCGAGCCGGGGTTTGAACCTGCACACTTTGATTTGCAAAGCGTGCGTTCGACCACTCGGCTACCACTGCTATTACGCTAATGTTAAGTTATTTCACATTACAACAATGATTTTCTAATAATCTCATAATAATATATTTGGAAAACAAAATTGGCCTAAAATTGTGAATATGTGTAGAAATGTGTAGAAAATAGAAAATTAAATGTTATGTGTTTTTTTCTATTCAATGTGTTATTATTGCCTTGTACAGTTAGAAACGTCTCCACTCTGACGAGATGCGAATGTTGAGATGGATGTGTGGAGTGACGCGAATGGATAAGGTGAGGAATGTACATATTAGAGGTAGTTTAAAAGTAGCGCCCATAACGGAAATAGTGAGAAGTAAGAGACTAGAATGGTTCGGGCCGGCTACTTACTTATCTATACAAATGGGTTGTTGTACATTCGTCACAAAGTAAATTCGTCACATTTTTTAAATTCCATACATTTAAAGTTTTCGCGGTAAAGGGAAGATCTTCCTGCCAGGCGGGTGGTATGCCTGGCGGGGTCCGCTACGCCCCCGGTGATGTATCGTCGAACACACCAGTATCGCGAGCTAGGATTTTCATAGTACTTTGTATTGCGTATAATTTCTTGAACGCGTAGAATTGCGATGTGTCTACAGTCGCGCCATCTAGTAGTGACTGGTGGAAGTGGCGACGTATTGGGTTCGCCACAAAGTAAATTCGCCACATCCATTAAAAATATATGTTAATTCGTCACAAGTAGATAAGAGTTATTGTAAATTCGTCACAGGTCTTCTTTTTACATTATTTTTTCATAAAGTACCAGTAGCAGACAAAGCTAATAGTTTCTAGCGCTCAAAAATTTATTGCAAGCCGTATCGGATAACAACACAGTACAGTGACTGATTTTTCTGCTGTCTGTACGAACAAAAATAATGTGACGAATTTACAATAATCAAAATTGGTATATTAGTAATTTTCTTAAAAATAAAGAATTGTGGCGAATTTACACATACTTTTTTCTGTAGAAAATTTACTTTGTGACGAATTTACAACAACCCATACAAATAAATATAGTGTCTATTTGTTATATCAAAATAATAACTTTTTACTAAATGCATATAAAATTATATACGCTAGCAATAATGAAAACAAAATAAAAAAAAAATGTTTGAGGTATTTTCACAAACGGAGCTAGATCGATTTTGACGAGACTTTCAATGTCAAATAGCTGATGTTATAAGGAGTTACTTAGGCTACTATTATTAGCCGGGGATAGAACCTGCGCACTTTGATTGCAAAGCGTGCGTTCGACCACTCGGCTACCACTGCTTTTATTTTAGAATAAGAATTAGAATTCCGAGGGTAAAATATGCACCCGTTTAGTTCACGTAAGTAATTAGGATTTCCAAATTCCGCATAGGAAATAGCGGGCTTAGATAATTATTAATATACAATAAAAGGATTATGTGTTTGATATCGTGGTAGGTATTCAAACATAAATAGTCGTGCACAACTGCATTTGATAAAGCAGACAAAGTCATTTTTTAAAGGATTAGTCATATCAGACGGTATATAAATCGTATAATCTTAACACACGTATGTATAGTACGGCAAGACTGTATTGTGTTTTTTTCTATTCAATGTGTTATTATTGCCCTGTGCAGTTAGAAACGTCTCCATTCTGACGAGATGCGAATGTTGAGATGGATGTGTGGAGTGACGCGAATGGATAAGGTGAGGAATGTGTATATCAGATGTAGTATAAAAGTAGCGCCCATAACGGAAATAGTGAGAAGTAAGAGACTAGAATGGTTTGGGCATGTGATGAGAAGCATGTGACTAAAAGAGTGATGAGTATGAATGTGGATGGATACAGAGCGAGGAAGACCAAAGTAAAGATGGATGGCCTAGGCCTCAAGTTTACTAATAAACTTGAGGCCTAGGACGATAACTAACTAACTAGACGATAACGATCCGTAGAACGATAACTCAAAGGAAAGCTTCCATACAAACAGGCAGTGCCGTAAATAGGGAGGTGCCACCGGTGCTCAGGCACAGGGCGTAGTCTCGGGGGGGCGCAAGAATGGCCAGACCAGGCAGGACTATGATTTTTTAGGGTTCCGTACCCAAAGGGTAAAACGGGAACCCTATTACTAAGACTTCGCTGTCCGTCCGTCCGTCGGTCTGTCACCAGGCTGTATCTCATGAACCGTGATAGTTAGAGAGTTGAAATTTTCACAGATGATTTATTTCTATTGCCGCTATAATAACAAAAAACGGAATAAAATAAATATTTAAGGGGGCTCCCATACGACAAACGTGATTTTTTTGCCGTTTTTATAGATAATGGTACGGAACCCTTCGTGCGCGAGTCCGACTCGCACTTGGCCGGTTTTGTTTTTCGGTTTGCTCCTGATAAGTTCCCGCTGCGCTCCAAGTGCTCGATTAATGAAATAAAGTAGGCTTATACATAGCATTGTTCTAACAAGGCTAACTATAATATTTAAATAAAAAAACTTTTAAAAAACAAGCTTTTATTTAATTGCCTTCAGTTTTCGTGTTCTCCTCAGCAAGCCCTTTCATTTGATACCCATACTGTGGTAGTGCAGAAAAAATAACTATTCCGCCATCTTGGATGATCCGCCATATTGGAATTAGAATGACGTCATACAGCTAAACATGCATTGTCATCCAAAATAAGCGTGTATACCAAATTTAAGCTCAATCGGTTAAAGATGGCTGATATAAATTTAGTTGCAAAATTCCACCCGGACATACATTGCAAGTTAATATAAAGCTTGTAATAATAATAAAAAATACAAAGGCGCAGTTATAGAAGCTCGAACAGGGCGCAGAAAATGCTATTTACGGCACTGCAAACAGGGCCTCAACTCACAAGTTAGGGGTAACACTACCACCGCGCCGTGGAGTTGCTATGACTTAATTTTAGGGCGAAAAAACAACATCTTTTATAAATGGTATCTAGAATATGACTAGTCTAATGACATCAAAGTGACAATGTCTAATGTCATGGTCTGGTCATACTTAGTTACCATGGATAAAATATGTTGTTTTCATGCTTTAAAACCCGGCCAAGTGCGAGTTGGACTCGCACACGAAGGGTTTCGTACCATTTATAAAAACGGCAAAAAAATCACGTTTCGCGAAACATCGCGGCTCGCGCGACACACGAGCTTATAAGCGCGTCAACGCTTGTACGAATCGCGCGCGCGACTTAAGGCGCGGTCTAGACGCAAATCGAAAAACGAGCTTAAAATACGCTTGTATATGACACTTAGCACATCACTAGTTAGAACCGTGTGAATTCACTTGAGAATTCTGGCTGTCATTACATATGAGATAGATAGAGATCATCTATACTATACTATATATATATATATATATATAATATATATATATAACATTATAAAGCTAAAGAGTTTGTTTGTTTGTTTGGTTGAACGCGCTAATCTCAGGAACTACTGGTCCGAATTGAATAATTCTTTTTGTGTTAAATAGTTCATTTATCGAGGAAGGTTATAAGCTATATATCAGGTATATATCATCACGCTACGACCAATAGGAGCGGAGCAGCAACGAATAATGTGGCAAAAACGGGAAAAAAATATTCCTTTTGAAAGCTTCCGTTGCGTACGCTGCCTAAACGGTTAAAGTTTGCACTTATTGAGGAAGGTCATAGACTTTATAACATCACTCTACGCCAAAGTAACTATTAGCGCGGGTGAAACCGCGGGCACAGCTAGTTATAGATAATATTACAAAGAACATATTACACAACAAGAAAAGGGAATATACAAAAACTGGCCATGTGCGTGCTAGACTCGCGCACCGAGGCTTCCGTACGTAAACTGTGAAAGAACCGATACTGGATAGAGAGATTAACTTAACTTTGGGTTGCTATACTGGTATTCCCATACAAACTAACTACAAAATAAATTTGTAATCGCAAAAAAACATTTTCTAACAATAAATATACAGTTTTCGGATTTTTTCCTTTACTTGTGCTATAAGAGCTTGCTTCTTGCCAGATTTCATGATTCTAGGTCAACGGGAAGTACCCTATAGGTTTTTGATTCCCGTGCAAATGTACTGAAAATGCAACATAAACCGCCGTATCTTTTGATTGCGTTAATCAAGAAGTTTGTTTTTTTAGGGCACCAAGGTACCGCAGACATAAGTCTCAGTTATAAATTTCAACTTGATACCTTCACGTGTTTCTGAGAAAAAGGGTCTTGACAGACAGACGGACAACAAAGTGATCCTGTAAGGGTCTTTTCATTTTTAGGTACAGAACCCTAAAAACGTAGGTATAAATGATATCTGCGACAACACTCTTAAATCTGTAGTTATCATGTTTGAACGTGTGATTAGAGCCTAATATCTAAATTCGTTTTCGTATTGGCAAATACTTTGACCAGCAGCTTTTAATGTTTCAATGCGTGAGGTGCATGGAGATAATATAACGGGGATGGCATACGGTGCCCGCGCTGCGGTAAATTTTTCTGGTTTATCTGACTCCGCCATTGACGTTTTCCCATAAACAGCCTGTATCAGAAGTCCAAAATAATTCTTTGGGTACATATACAGTAGCTCATGTGTGGATGATTTAGTGAAGACAGTTTATACCTAACTATCATAGTTTCTGAGTTATCGACCTTTGAATTTTTGTCACAGGTATCGTGTTCTGGCCTTTGGGTACATCCATAACCCTATTCAGCAGTGAAACTACACTTTTGAGGGGCGACTACCAATATTCACTTAACAGAACATGCGAATTTTGCATAGGACTCGAGATATTACGAGTTAACGACGAAAAAGAAGTTGTAAAACTTGGTCGAATTTCGATCAATTTTTTATACCATTCAGTTGTATACCCGATACTGATGCAAACGTCTAAGTATTATTTCAGACTTCTGAAACACCCGGTAGTTCCCGTATACCACAGGTACATGAGATAACAGCAATGGCGGTGCCAATGAGATAACAGCAATGGCGTGCCTACGCCACTGCTAGATACTCTATGGTAGGGTGATTTGGTTTGTGTTCACAAAGGTCGTGGTAAATGCTGCTAGTCATAGATTGAAAACCCTAGCTCTACCCTTGAATTATCGTTTGATAGATTAGCTAATTGCCAGCGTATCTGTGTGAAACTATAATTATTACGGAAATTAATAATGTCGCTTAAAAGAAACTATTGTATACAAGCGTCAGGTGAGCGTAAAACACGCGTAAATATTATAAGAGCTTAACTTAATACGAATTTGTTTTTAATGTCGACCGTTTATAGGCAATCCTTTCTAAGCGACATAAATCGTAAAATGATTTATATATTCCATTCGAACGGCTAAATTCTTCTGCGTCGTTTGGTAAATATAACCAATTGTGCGATGTTTTAAGGATTATCTTTGAAGCGTTGATATAATTTTGTCCGCCATCTTTATCACAGTTTCCGCCATTTTTTTTTCTTCTTTTTCCTAGAAATGAATGAAATAATGAAATTTAATGGAAAAAGATGAGGAATGGCTCCACCTGCGGTATATTTCAGCCATTGTCAAGTAATTAATAGCAAAAGCAAATTCAATAAATACACAATAAAAATAAAAACAGGTGATGAACATGATAAAGAAATACAGATTTTTTAAAATTAATAATGTGTATTCATTGAAATTGAACTTGCTATTAATTACTTGACACTGACTGAAATACCCGCTAATCGCAGGTAGAGCTATTCCTTATAATAATTTATCAAATTTCATAATTTCGTAATAAATATTTTAGTGTCAAAATTCGTCACGAGATGTCGCTAATCGCAATTTAATGACCGTCGACTCGTAACACCCTGTATCCGATAATTATATACCCTATCTTCGCCAGCATATTGTCAACTAATTAACAACATGTGTTACATATCAGTTTATCGTTCTTAAATGATTATGTCAAGTAATTCGTTAACATAATCGATAATAATATAATTTTTTTTATAAATGTTCAAAAACAATTTTCGTGTGTTCTGGTGAATGAAAACAGTACAACGCGATCCGGCAATAACGGTAAGTTTAGTTTTGTATTTTAATTGTATTCATCCGTCATCTCCATCACGTTCGTCACCCATTTTTATTTATAGCTAGTTTTTACCCGTGACTTCGACTGCGCAGACTTAGATTGTCCAATATCGTTATAAATTATAGCCTATACGTTATTCTGATGTATAAACAATAATACTGTAAAGTTTCATCAAAATCCGTTCAGTAGTTTTTGCGTGAAAGAGTAACAAACATACATCTATGCTCACAAACTTTCACGTTTAAAATATTATGTAGGATTAGTAGGAAGGTTATTAGGATGTGTGTTCATTGAATTAGTCCTTGCTTTCTTGACACTGGCTGAAATACCCGCTAACCGCAGGTGGAGCCATTCCTCATATTATTCCATGAAATGTCCTCATTGATTTCGTTATAAGAACAAAAAAAAATATTTTTGTGACCGGAAAATGTTTACTTAGATTAGATTACTTAACTACTTATAAAATACAACAACACGCCTGTATTCCCCGAAGGGGTAGGCCGAAATGCACTGCAGTACACCCACACTTGGAGGTTGTATTTTGGTCCCAATGTAATGGGGCGAGCCTATTGCCCTATACCTGGGCACGTTCCCCCTTAATACGACGGAGATTTGGGTCATAGTCCACCACGCTGGCCCAGTGCGGGTTGGTGAACTTCACACGCCTTTCCATAGACGTGCATGTCCTCACAATGTCTTCCTTCAACGTTCAGCAAGTGGTAATAATTATTGATTGAAAAAGCAACCATGGAGTTTCTTGCCCATTCTTCTCCTTATGCATTCCGAATGGGTGGTAGAGATACTACTATTATTATTTATTGACGATTCATAAGTGCCTGTATTGGTTTATATGAATAAAAAATATTCTGATTCTGATTCTGATAATGACATTCGCACATGAAAATCTCAAGGTGCGGGATTTGAACTTGCTTTCCTTACGTTTAAATCGTTCTACCAGTAAGGCCACCACTAAGCCCGGCACACATTCCCACCACTGTTACTACTGTAAGCCAGGATCGACAGCGGTGACCATTGAAAACATCGAGGCGAGTCCCGGGGAATAGCTAAATTTTTTTGGAACCCGCACGAATTTAATCGAAAAAGGTGTAGGAGGAGTTGGAAGGAAAAGGCTACCGCTGCTGAAATATTGAATATCAGTGGCAAAATTCACGATACCAGGCGAATAAATTCGCTTGCGTCATCAATAGTTATACTATCTTTACGTCACATACGAGTATTTATCGTACCGTCACACATTTCCGTCAGCGTCTTGCAATCCTTATACCTTGGATTAATCCGGCACTTAACCCACCATTCTAAAACCTTCAACTATCCAATAGCAGCAGGCTACAATCCCACGGTAACGCCGACTGTCGAATAATTACGGGAACGAATGTGCAGTGACAGAATATAAAGAAAGTAAAGAAAGAAAAAACATTTATTCGGCACAGACAATACAAAGCAAACAAAGCACACAGAGAATATGAAACTTATACAATACACAGAAAAGGAAAGAAAAAGAGCTCAGTGTGAACTGTGCCGAAAAGGTATTGGCTCAGCACGTGCTGGGGGGGAACTAATCTCCCCCAGCGCTGATTTTCAGCCAACCCTTATGCATGGAAACATTTACAAAGTCAAGACATTAATTTTGAATAGGCCTAGGAGGGCATTGCCGTGTGAATAATGCCTTTAGTTTGTGATATATGAAGCAACAAACAAAAACTTGCTGAGTTCAACGACCGAATAAGGTATTTAACAATTAATCTAGCGTAGAAAAATTATTATTATCTACCATTTTTGTTTCTCTACTGATATCCTCAAATCTTGAAACATCACGGCTGTATTCCCTGAAGAGGTAGGCAGAGGTACGATGCAGTGCACACACATCATCAATTTATTTGCCCCCAAGCCGTCATTATTACAATGCTTTTTAAATATCTAACAATCGGTTGTTTATTGTACACGTTATATATATCACCAAATACTAATTGCATTACTACGATAAAAATGACAATTAAAAAATTTATCATGTTAATATTGTTAATAATCTTTTGGAAATTGCATGTTTGTGAGCATTCCATTTGTGATATAATAAAATTCCAGACTTATACAATTCAGCAGTTGTAGCATGAGCGCCAAGACTAGACTTATGTCACGGAAAATGTTGATGTTGCCTCTTTCTCTCGTACGAACTAAGCGACTCTCGTGCGACCGAGCGACTCCGTGACAGAGGTCTTGTCTGCGTGCTTACACCACAGAATGGGTTCAAGATGCCTGCACTCTTCGTCATGTACCTACAGTATCAATTCCTCCTACTTCCTCCTATTATTAACCACGCTCGATAAGGCACAGTAATTGTTTCATCTAACTCTGTGTGGCTGTTTTTTTTTTTTTTTTTTAATGTCCGGGCGCTATACTGGCCCGGCCCGCGAGCTATATCCTCTGACATTATCAGAGACTTTACTTAACTAATAGGGAGAATGTAACAATTAAATTTTTGCTTATATATATTAACTGGCAGATCCGGCCACGCGTTGCTGTGATCTAAGCTATCCTATCTCTCAAGTTGGACCAGACTGCTCACGGTGTGCCAATTTAATTTAAAATCGGTTAAGTAGTTTAGGAATCCATCGCGGACAAACATCGTGACAGGAGATTTATATATATAAAGATTACTCTATCTCTTGTATTCTTAGCTTATTATATTTTAATTATTTATTTATTTGGCTGTTATTAACTATCTTATCTTTGTGTAGCTTTTAGTATGAAACTACCCTCTTACTTTTTAACTATTATTTTTTTTACATCTCACACCTTGCGTTGTTTCTTACATTGTACCATTAATAATTATTTTACCTTCGCTTAAAACCTTTATACATTGTAAAAATTAGATTTCTCATGTCAGCGAATGAATGATAATGTTATTATTTTGAGAAATAAAAAGTATTTGAACCGTAATATTATAAATGTGAATATTTGTGAGGATGAATGGATGTTTGTTACTCTTTCACGCAAAAAATGCTGAACGGATTCTGATGAATTTTTACAGTCTTATTGTTTATATAACACAATAACATATTGGCTATCACTGGTCTGAGCTGGCTGCACTGATCAGTGGTAGTAGTCTGCAATCAAAGTGTGCAGGTTCAAACCACGGCTCGCACCTCTGGGTTTCATGTGCGAATCTCATTTTCATCCGAGATTACAACTTGCTATGAAACGGTGAAGGAAAACATCGTGAGTAAACCAGCACGTCTATATAACCCGCACTGGGCCAGCGTGGTGGACTATGGCCCGAATCCCCCTCGTGTTGAGGGGCGGCCCGTGCCTAGCAGTGGGACAATAAAAGGGCTGTAATAGTAGTATTTAAATTTGATGTAAGAGTATTATTTATTGATATGCAAATAAGATTTTTGCAAACGATACTTTTCAAGTGACATTTGACAGATAGAGGTTTATGACATTCCTATTCTTATTTGGATCGTATTGTACACGGTCCTGCTAAAGGTGTTGGGACGAATTTTTAGGGAAACTAAATAAAAATACAATACATCATCACGCATGTATTCCCCGAAGGGGTAGGCAGAGGTGCACTGCAGTGCGCCCACACTTCGCCGATGTATTTTGGTCCCAATGTAATAGGGGGTTAGCCTATTGCCATTATACCGGGCACAACTCCCCTCAGTACGAGGGAAATTTTTGGGCTATTGTCCACCACGCTGGCCCAGTGCGGGTTGTATAGACGTGCTGGTTTCCTCACGATGTTTTCCTTCACCGTTTCATAGCAAGTGGTAATCTCGGATGAAAATTAGATTCGCACATAAATCCCAGAGAGTGCGAGCCGGAGTTTGAACCTGCACACTTCGATTGCAAGGCGTGCGTTCGACCACTCGGCTACCACTGTTGCCAACTAAACTACTGGTTTCTAATGTTTGTTATTTAAGGTATATAATCGCCTGGCAGGTAACTGAATTGCCTCTCAATAGATCTGTATCTAAGCTTTGATTTATCAGATAAAAGTGTATTTTTATGTAAACTCGTATATCTTATCAGCTTATAATGCGAATTCTATGATTGATAATGACATCACAGTAGGATACCCTATTTGTTACACGTTTTCCTATGTTCATTATCATCACGCCCGAATCTCCGAAGGGATAAGCAGAAGTGCACTGTCAAATGTCAATACTGAATCGAATGAAATGATGACATTTTATTGAATGAAGATGAAGAACTATATTTAATACTATATTTGTATTTAATATTAGACTGCCGTGAGTATAATTCTTCTCTAGTATTGTGGCAAAGGTGCGGTCTGCTCTCATGGCATTGCTGCTCCTGAGAATGTATTACTCGCAATTATCATTTTGAAAAGAGTAACCATTGAGTTTCTTACCGGCTCTTCTCAGTGGAAGCAGCATTCCGAACCGGTGGTAGAATCTAACTATTTGTAAGTGCTTTTTGGCCTTCATGAATAAAGTTTTTTTGATTTTGATTTTTAACATGTGATTAGCGGTATTTATCGCAATGTCGCGTAATTAATAGCAAGGACAAATTTAGTAAATCATCATCATTTGCCTTACCTTATCCCATTATTTGGGGTCGGCGCAGTATGTCCTTTTCTTCCATTCATCTCGCTTTTCCGTCATACCGACATCCACTCCGATCTCATTCATATCACTTTTTACACACTCCATCGTTTCTTTGGTCTTCCTCTCGCTCTGTATCCCTCCACATTCATACTCATCACTCTTTTACTTCCACATACCTACACATTGTACATAAAAATGGATGGGTTGAAGAATGAACCTTTTCTATAAGACAATACAGTTCATTTTGATATCGGCAATAATGATGACGAGAGGCTGTACACGCTCCAGTGTACTGAGACATTAAACCCACACTTTGCCGATGTATTTCAGTCTCAATGGGACCGAGCCTATTGCCATTATACCGAGCACATTCACCCTCAATACAAGAGAGATTTGGTCCATAGTCCACCACGCTGGCCCAGTGCGAGTTGGTGAACTTCGCACGCATTAAAGTATCAAAAGTCCAAAATAATATTTTATATACGGTAGCTAATATGTAGATGCATAATGAAGGTAGAATATATCTAACTAAAATAGTTTCTGAGTTACAGTCCTTTAAGTCTTCTGCTCGTAGGTATAATAATATAATAATAACACCTAAAGAGGCTCACGTTAGGCAGCTGGATCAAGGGACAGATTCAGAAAGCGGTACTTCTGGAGACGGCGCGTTTTGTGAGGAAGTTCCTCTCTCTGGAGCCCTAACCACTGGTAACTAGGACCCTGTTCCAGATGAAGGTGGGGAACTGTTTTTTATATTTTTAAATGTTTTTTTTTATTTTTTTGTAGTCATCCGCCATCTTTATCACTGTCATTATCCATTTTTATTTATAATGTGTATTTATTGAATTTGTCCTTGCTATTAATTACTTGACATTGGCGAAATACTCGCGCTAGTCGCAGGTGATGCCATTCCTCATCTTATTCCATTAAATATCATCATTTCGCTCATTTCGTTATAAAAAAAAAAAAGTATTTTTTATATTTATATTTAAAAATATACTAAATAAGAAAAATGAAAAATAAAGGAATAATAATAATAAAATATGTTTGTTTCAAGAAGAACATACAATGGTTTTGTACTAATTCTTAACCCTTAATCTTTATTATACAATAGATTTTTAAAGTTAAGAAGTTGCACTATCCGGTGGTTAACAGCTAGCAAGAATATACTTTTTAAATAATATCTTGTTCGCTATCTTGGTGCATCGTTACACCTAGGAGCACAGTCATTATACCACTCCCCTCACGGCAACTGCCCAAGCCGAGATCGTGCCCCATATGGCGCCCTTGAGCTAGTTGCCCTCCTCTTCCGCCCTTAAGGCTTTGGTCGGAGTCGCACTCTGCACTCGCCACTCCTCCGGTGAAGCTGTAAAGGCCAACTCACGGCCAACAGCGTAGTACATTCAAAAAAAAAATTCACAGGTACCGTGTAGCCTTAGGGCATATGCATAACCCTAATTAACAGTGCAAACAACATCAACGGGCTACTAATATTCACAAAACCGGACTTGAAAAATCCGAATAGGACTAAAGTAAAAATTAAAAGGCATTATTTCGGATTTCTGACACATCTTGTAGACGAGCACGGAGCAGGTTTCCTAACAATGTTTGCATTCACCGTTCATGATAGGTAATGTCGAGGGGGGAAAGGCTATTTGACTTAAACGTCATTGTTTTTAACTTTACAGGAGAGCATACTCATTCGACACAGAAACATTAGCTGATTCCAAATATGTATACAGGGTGTTGCAGAAGTCCGAAATAATACTTTGACGTTTACATCAGTATCGGGTATTCAACACAATGGTATAAAAATTTGATCGAAATTCGACCATGTTTTTCCAACTCTTTTTTCGCCGTCAATTTCTTTATCTTGTAATTTCTTGAGCCCTATGTAAAATTTTCATGTTCTGTTTTGTGAATATTGGTAATCGCCCCTTATTCGTGCAGTTTACAATGCTGAATAGGGTTATGGATGTACCCAAAGGCCAGATCACGATACCTGTGTCAAATATTCAATGGTCTATAGCTCAGAAACTATGATAGTTAGGTATACACTGTCTTCACTAAGCATACACATATGAGCTACCGTAAATGTACCTAAAGTATTATTTCGGACTTCTGATACACCTTGTATAGGTCAATATCACCCAAGTGTCGCTGCACTTGCACTGCTGGGCACGGGCCTCCCTCAATGCGAGGGGGATTCAGGCCATAGTCCACCACGCTAGCCCAGTGCGGGTTGGCAGACTTCACACATCTATCGAGAACTAGACAAGTTCCCTCAGACGTGCCGGTTTCCTCACGATGTTTTCCTTCACCGCTTCATAGCAAGTGATAATCTTGGATGAAAATGAGATTCGCACATAAATCCCAGAGGTGCGAGCCGGGGTTTGAACCTGCACACTTTGATTTGCAAGGCGTGCGTTCGACCACTCGGCCACCACTGCTTATTATTATTTAATAAATTATTTAAACGACTCTGAAATGAAGTTGAATCATTATTATGGGTATAATGTGAGTAATCTTTATTTTTCTTATCAAACAATACAATAGTTTTGTTCCGCATTTTTTTATGTATTCAGAATGTTATCTTAATTGGTCATAGTATAGCAATTCTTATGCAGGCAACGTCAAGCGGGTTGCAGACTACGCTATACTATTGTGCTATATAGTATATCAAAGAAGGATGCTATATAGTATAGATATTATCGCAAGCATTTATAGTATATAGCAAGCTCAGTTGACGGGACGGCCGAGGGTGATAGTCTAAGATACGGTCTAAGAAATATACAGGATGTTTCATAAGTCCGAAATAATACTTTAGGTACATATACAGCAACTCATATGTAGATGCTTAGTGAAGACAGTTTATACCTAACTATCATAGTTTCTGAGTTACAGACCTTTGAATATTTGTCACAGGTATCGTGTTTTGGCCTTTGGGTACATCCATAACCCTACTCAGCAGTGTAAACTACACTTATGAGGGGCGACTACCAATATTCACAAAACAGAACGTGCAAATTTTACTTATGGCTCGAGATATTACGAGTTATAGAAATTGACGACGAAAAAAAAGTTGGAAAAACATGGTCGAATTTCAATGAAATTTTTATACCATTCAGTTGTATACACGATACTGATGCTAGCGCCCAAGTATTATTTCGGACTTCTGATACACCATGTATACCCTCATCTGTTATTTATTAGTGATAAAAAATAAATGATAGATAATATTCACATTGACACATTGCAAATAGGTTGCCTAGTTAAATTGCGCCCGGATAGTATTAAATGATTAATTTTTTAATCGATTAATGACTTAATTTGGTGTATCTCTATTGTATGTAGTATAAGTTTTAATTTATTGAACAACTATTTACAAAATATTTACAATGCAAAACAAAATAAGTTAAAACTAATAAGAAAATATATATTTATAAAATATGTAAAAAATTTGGCCCATGCGGAAGCGTACCCAAGACGCTGGCTGCATTCCCTCGCTGAATGGCTAGAGCCACTCGTTGAGCGAGAAAATGGCATGCTCTTGGGTCGCCGGTTGTGTCGACCAATTTTTTGCCTAATATGTTCATTAAATTTTGGGTGCTTGGACCCCATGGACCTAGGGTTTCGACTCCAAAAGGAATGAAAATATATTCGGAGCCGATGACCCCATACTTCCGCCGTTTCAGAGTCTCAGTCGCCTCCATTTTTTAATTAAATTTATTTATATACTCTCCTCATTCGATATTTAAAAAAAAATACACCAGTCAAAAGAATATACCCAACAGAATTGAAAACGTAAAGGTGGCCTACTATTACCACTGCGCAACTAGGTATGGGGTTGTCAGGCTAGGGGTGTCCACTTTGAAAAAACATCGATGTTATTTTCGATTCGATATATCGGAACTGTACATCGATGTCTTTCGATTCGGGTGAAAACATCGATGTTTTGTATACATCGAGTACTTTTTTAAGGTTTTGTACCCAAAGGGTTTAAACGGAACCCTATTACTAAGATTTCGCTGTCCGTCTGACTCCAGGCTGTATCTCGTGAACCATGATATTTAGGCAGTTTAAATTTTCAGTGTTTTCACACTGTTGCCGCTATAACAATAAAAACTAAGAATAAAGAATTAAAAAAGGAATCCACATAAACATGTGAGCATTAAGAAAAGGTGGAACTTTGATTTGAAGGAAAAAAATATTTTTCGAAGCTGATATCTTAATCCAAAAAATTAAAAGAAATTCGTATTTTAAATAAATATTAGAAAAATAAACAACTTCACATGTAGATTTTTTCAAAATCTTCAATGTTTGAGACGGATATTCTTAGCCAAAAATTGTGGCAAATTTCAAATTTATGGTAACTTTATTATTACTCAAAATATCCCTAGCTATACTAATTTTTCGTCGGATGTCTGCTATTTTCAGGGTCATAAAATGTTAGTGGCCAAACTTGAGTTTTTATGAAATTAATCGATTCGATGTTTTTCTACTGAAAACTGAAAAAAACATTGATACATAGAGTATATCGAAAGCATTTCAAAACATCGATGTTTTCGATGCATCGATGTATGTCGAATATCCCTATGTCAGGCGTAAACAGGATGCAGTATAATTATTTTGTTCGGGGTATTGGTATGGTGGTGTAGACAAAGTCACGTGTCTTCTTTGTTACATCTTATTTATTAGTAACGTAGTACATTAACTAACATTGTAGCTTCTTATGTCTAGCTTTCTAATAATCTAACTCCACTCTGGAGTGGCTATCTTATATACTAGTTACCCCCGTATCATTACATAGCTTATTACGTGCTAATATGTACTTTCTATTACTGCTTTGGTATTCCCAATTTACCATGTTCGCAGTTATCGCAGTACGTGCTTACTATACTACAAGGGTGAGTAAATGTTATTTATATATCCTCCTTTATATACTCCTTTATATACCCTCATCCAGGCGCAATTTAACTAGGCAACCTTTTTGCTATGTGTCAATGTGAATGTTATCTATCATTCAATAATTCTTATCACTAATCAATAACTGATGAGGGTATAAATTTCTTAGACCGTATCTTGTACTATGAGAGAGAAGGAAAATGGCGGCGCGCGATATAGGATAGCATGAACTCAGCGCATCGCACCAATTTATAGCGTATAGTAAGCCAATAATATATAGTACAGTACAGTGTGAACGTGTCCATAACAATGTATGGTGCGCGATATTGTTGTGTTATGAGCTATATACGATATGCTATTATATTATAGCGTAGTCTGAAACCCGCTTCATTGTATAGGTACTTACTTTAAGCGCCACTTTATAATCTGTAACAAAATAAGTGAATTCTACTACTACTACCAGCCCTTTTAACGTCCCACTGCTGGGCACGGGCCTCCCCTAAATGCGAGGGGGATTTAGGCCATGCGGGTTGGCAGACTTCTCACATCTATAGAAAACTAGTCAAGTTCCCTCAGACGTTCATGTTTCCTCACGATGTTTTCCTTAACCGTTACATAGCAAGTGATAATCACAGATGAAAATGAATTAAGTGAATTAGAGAAGAAGAAGATAGACGCCCTAGAGATGTGGTGCTGGAGGAGAATGCTCGGAGTATCGTGGACTGAATTCCGTACCAACGAGTCTATACTTCGAGAACTCGGCATCAAACAGCGTTTATCATCTTTGAAACAGTCCCGTATCCTCACCTTTTTTGGTCACATATGCCGCCGAGTGGAGGTGGCTATTGAGCGACTTGTAGTCCAGAGAAAGGTTGAGGGTACCAGGCCACGAGGAAGATCGCCTATGAGGTGGACTGACCAAATAAAAGCGGCAGTACATGATTCATCATCATTACACCAATGCACGAGGAAGGCGGCCATCAGAGAGGAGTGGCGGCGTGTTGTGTAGCTTGCCACCAACACCTGAAGTGATGACCACGACCACTCTGACAAGAGTGATACCGACAAAGAAGAAGAAGAATTCATTGTTATAATATATTAACGGATGCCCGGCGTGTGTCATTGTTCCAACATTTATAATGCCTGCATAATTTCTAGCGGCAGTGGAAGCAGTGGTAGCCGAGTGGTCGAACGCACGCTTTGCAATCAAAGTGCGCAGGTTCAAACCCCAGCTCGCACCTCTGGGTTTTCATGTGCGAATCTCATTTTCATCCGAGATTATCACTTGCTCAGAAACGGTAAAGGAAAACATCGTGAGGAAACCTGCACGTCTACAGAAGGGCGTGTGAAGTTCACGAACCCGCACTGGGCCAGCGTGGTGGACTATATGGCCCGAATGACCCTCGCATTGAGTTAAATAAAATATGTTTTTATCTTGTAAAATTAAAAGTCTTTGCCTACGTGTATTGGAACACATCACAGACGTCAATAAGTCTATTTTCCCACTTTATCATTGATCAAAATCAGTTTAAGCATTTGTCAGTTACGCATTTGTAAAGAAATACCTACAAAACAGAAGTACAGTCGACCTCTTACATAACTAAACAATATACATCATAACGACTGTATTCCCCGAAGGGGTAGGCAGAGGTGCACTGTAGTGCGCCCACACTTCGCCGATGTATTTTGGTCCCAATGTAATAGGGGGCGAGCCTATTGCCATTATACTGGGCACATTCCCTCTCAATACGAGGGAGATTTGGGCCTTAGTCCTGTTAGTTTTGGCTGACTCAGTGCAGGTTGGTGAACTTCACACGCCTTTGTTTTCCTTCACCGTTCGGCAAGTGGTAATCATTGTTGATAATGACATTTGCACATGAAAATTATCTCAGAGGTGCGGGCCCGGAATTTGAACTACCCACGAGTCTACCACAATCTAGAAAGTACAAATTTTATTATTTTAAATAGCTGTGAGTACGCAGTCGCTGTAATTTTGAATTCCACATAAGAACAATAATTATTTATGTAAAATAAAAGAAAAGTAAATAACTATTGTGGAGAAATAGACCCCACCAATCTCCCTCGGAATTATCCAATTTCTATAACTCGTAATATCTCGAGTCCTATGTAAAAATTGCATGTTCTGTTTTGTGAATATTGGTAGTCGCCCCTCTTAAGTGTAGTTCACACTGCTGAATAGGGTTATGGATGTACCCAATGGCCAGAACATGATACATGTGAAAAATATTCAAGCTCGGAAATTATGATAATTAGGTATAATCGGTCTTCGCTAAACATCCACATAAATTTACACTATATGTTCCCAAAGTATCATTTCGGACTTCTCATACACCCTGTATAAGTTGATATCGCCCAAATGTGTCGCTTAAGTGAATAAGCCTTTATTTTGTAAAACGCTATTATTTTGACATTACAAACAGAATTTGATTGATATACTTAAAAATACTATTCGCAAGATGCGAGCAAAAGGGCATTGCAGAACCCTTATTAACTGTACAATGCAATTGTAGGTAGTTTGTAGACGTGTTTTAAGTCCCATATTAAATGCCCTCGATTATTTTATTGCAACCATCCGCTTACGCCGCCGACTATACTAAGCAATCAAAAAAATCAAGTATTTTTAATGAAATCTAATCACATAATCTCTTTTTCTAAGAAGCCTTCTATTTAATAATTAGTAGGTACTTCCAATGGCAATAAATTTGTTCAATGCCGGGGTTTATTGCCACGGTGACGCCGGCTGTGTGATTATTAAGCTTCCCCATACTGAGGCGTCGACCCTAGCGCGTCACTTTTTTTTTTGAATGGACTACGCTGTTGGCCGTGAGGTGGCCTTTACAGCTTTACCGGAGGAGTGGCGAGCGCAGAGTGCACCCCAACCAAGGCCTTAAGGGCGGAAAAGGGTGGCAACTAGCTCAAGGGTGCCACAGAGGGCACGAACTCGGCTTGGGCAGTTACCGTGAGGGGAGAGGTAGTGACTGTGCTCGTAGGTGCACAGATGCACCTACGAGCGGAAGAGGGGGTTCCTCGACCTCGCCGGCGAGATCGGTGTCTGTTTAAGGACATTTTTTGTCATACAAAAACCAACTGTATTGACTGAAACAAAAAGTCTATTATTTAATTAAATGACACTGTTAGCGCGAGTGAATTTTGTCGCGTGCAACTGGAGTAACCATATCGACTACTCTTCGTATGGCTCTTCTGTAATTTTTCCGCCATTGTTGTTATCTCATGCACCTGTAGTATACGGCAACTATAAAGAAAAACAACAATCTCGGAGTCAGATAAACCGGAAAAAAATAATGTTAAAAAAAACTTCTTAAATAATTGCCCTTAGTTTTCGTGTTCTCCTCAGCAAGCCCTTTCATTTGATACCCATACTGTAGTGTAGAAAAAAATAACTATTCCGGCATCTTGGATGATCCGCCATATTGGAATTAGAATGACATCACATAGCTGAGCATGCATTGTCATCCAAAATAAGCGTGTATACCAAATTTCAGCTCAATCGGTTAAAGATAACTGATTGAAATTCAGTTGCAAGATTTCACCCGGACATACATTGCAAGTTAATATAAAGCTGGGCTCGATCTGCCATCTCTGTTATAATATCTCCATGATATGCTGGTACCACATAAATTCAATCTTTATGCTTATTTCCATAGAGTAAGTTTTGGTAGGTTTTCAGAATTTTCAGATTTTCCGAGTTTTCAGAATTCTTGCCAATACAAAAACGAACCCTGTGCCAATATGCATAAAGATTAAATTTCTATGGCAAAAGCCATGCCTCAAAATTCTCTCGCACTGTCAATGTTATTTCATTGCAGAATTCATTATTTTATGATTCATACATAAACATGTCCGTCTGTAATGATAGGGTAGCCGGCTTTACCGTGCAAATAGAGCCATAAGGACAGACGTAATAGATTTAAATGATAATTAGATTGCTACATTTAATTACATTGTGGGTTTTATAGGTATCTAGGTTCGAATCCCGAGTGGTACAAGTAATCTTAACGCAGAATTCAATTATTTGCTAGAATGCCCTCCTTGAACTTACCTATGTGGTGCAGGTTCAATTCCCAGGCGCACACCTCTGAAAATTTCATGTGTGAATGTCATTTTAAATCATGATTACGCCTTGCTGAAAAGTGTAAGAAAACATCGTGAAGAAACCTGCACGTCCATAGAAGGGCGTGTGAAGTTCACCAACACACACTGGGCTAGCGTGGTGGACTATGGCGCAAATCTCTCACGTATTGAGGGGGAATGTGCCCGGTATAACGGCAATAGGCTCGCCACCATTACATTGGGACCAAAATACATCGGCGATGTGTTGGTGCACTGTAGTGCGCCTCTGCCTACCTCTTCGGGGAATACAGGCGTGATGATGATGATGTATTATTTCCACATTCTGCCATCGATATGTATTTCAATTCTATTTAGGTATAACCTCAAAGTTGTAACCTTGTTCATCTTTTTTACGAAATGAATGAAATGATGCCATTTTTAATGGAATAAGATGAGGAATGGCTCCACCTGCGTTTAGCGGTTATTTCAGCCAGTTTCAAGTAATTAATAGCAAGGGCCAATTCAATAAATACACATTATAAATAAAAATGGATGATGACAGTGATAAGCACCAACCTCCAGCATCACGCGCCGCTAACGCGCGCGCTGCGTGCGCTCAACGCGGAATCCTTACACATTGATTAGTTTGGCTGTACACTGGGTGGATTCACAAAGGTCGCATATCGTGTGCTGGTGCATGATGTTTGATGGATAGGATAAGTTAAGTTAACTACGGCCCTGATGCCCGGGGCCCAAAACAAAGGGCTACCCTTGGGGTCATGAGCGTCTGGGGTGTGGGCCCCGGACGCTCTCAAGTAGACGACGACCCTGAGGAGGACAGCGGCGAGGGGTGGCTCTCGCCGCCGTATGCACTGCGAGGGTGCAGGGGGAGCGAACATCTGCTCCCCCCGAGACGAGCTCCTGGGCACAAAGGTCGGGAGCGAGGCACAGAGGGACACCGGTGCGTTCTGGTAGGAGATCCCGGAGTCCCTCTAACGTGTCGAAGACGGCCACCGGGGAGGTTTTAGCGGGTAAGAATTCCACATATCCCAGTCTTCTCCCACACAGAAGACTGGGAATCTATCTGAAGATTTCCTCCCCGTCAACAAAAAAAAAAAGTTAAGTTAACTAACTTCACTTATCCTATCTATTAAACGTTCTGTATGTTTACAACTGTACTACACTATTGAATTAGGTTAGCCTGTAATTTAATTTAATTTTATTGTTTTAGGAAAGCATAATTATAATGGGTATGAGAGTATACTTAAAAGAAGGCCAATTATAAGCTTTCACAGATAGAAAATAGGAAAAAAAATATGTAATTTGATAGATGTAAGTGTTGAATAAATAAATAAAATAAAAATGGCGGATGAACGCTCTTGTAACCTTGTTATTCGCAATCAAATTTTGTCATTAACAATACAATTGTCTTATCAACTAATTTCAAATTATCAGCTTACTTACAGCAGGGTTACAAGATGGTTACCAGTAGTTCCATGTAATCTTCAGTAATCAGTTAGGTCAGGGTGGACGGAAGCATGTTACGAAGAGAATTTCAACCATTTACAAGATTATTTTGATAGTAGCTAAGCCCGCGATTTCGTCTTTGTGGAATTCATGGAACCGAATTATCTGGAACAAATGGGCTTTCAGTATATTACTCGCGAAACTTATTTATTTTCTGAACTAAAAGTAGTTTCAGTACTTCTTGTAACATCAGCTCTCTGCCAGTGAAAGTCCCGTCAAAATCGCTTCAGTCATTTCAGTTCAATTCAGTCGTCAGCCGGAACAAGTAGAAACAAAATAATGGAAAAAACAAGCTTTTATTTAATTGCCCTTAGTTTTCGTGTTCTCCTCAGCAAGCCCTTTCATTTGATACCAATAATGTGGTAGTGCAGAATAAATAAGTATTCCGCCATCTTGGATGATCCGCCATATTGGAATTAGAATGACGTCACATAGCTAAGCATGCATTGTCATCCAAAAAAGCGTGTATACCAAATTTCAGCTCAATCGGTAAAAGATAACTGATTTAAAATTCAGTTGCAAGATTCCACCCGGACATACATTGCAAGTTAATATAAAGCTTGTAATAATAAAAACAAAAAAAATATTTTATTCACTTTCATTAAGCATTCATAAAAAAGTTATTCTTTATGGCATTACAAACATACACTTTAATTTAATTTCCTTCTCACGTTTTATTACGAATTGAATGAAATGATAAAATTTGATGGAATGAGATGAGAAACGGCTCCACCTGCAGTTAGCGGGTATTACAGCCGGTGCCAAGTAAAAAGCATGCGGCCCGCGGCTTGTTTTCATGCGGCCCGCGACGCATGTTTTATGCAGAAAATAGTTTTTGATACAAACTGGAATGGATTTTTTAAGATCCTTGGCGATCGTTTCCCCAAACTAACAAATTTTGGCTTGAAAATGGGATTGATGATGGGCAGCACTTATTTATGTGAAAGTGCGTATTCAACAATTAACTTTATAAAGTCTAAGTAGTAATAGCAGTGGTAGCCGAGTGGTCGAACGCACGCCTAGCAAATCAAAGTGTGCAGGTTCAAACCCCGGCTCGCACCTCTGGGTTTCATGTGCGAATCTCATTTACATCCGAGATTACCACTTGCTATGAAACGGTGAAGAAAAACATCGTGAGGAAAGCTGCACGCCTGAGGGAACTTGACTAGTTTGCGATAGATGTGTGAAGTCTGCCAACCCGCACCGGGCCAGCGTGGTGGACTATGGCCCGAATCCCCCTCGCATTGAGGGGAGGCCCGTGCCCAGCAGTGGGACATTAAAAAGGGCTGTAGATATAAAATCTAAGTATAGATCTTCACTGTCAGTTAAGTCACTTCTTCATGTAATTCGGCTGGCTACAACGAAATTTTACGTTGATATCAATATGATTGTTAAAGATAAATTAACGAAGAACCAATAAATGTATAAAGAAATGATTACCCTGTATTTTTAGGGTTCCGTACCCAAAGGGTAAAACGGGAACCCTATTACTAAGTCTTCGCTGTCCGTCCGTCCGTCTGTCCGTCTGTCACCAGGCTGTATCTCATGAACCGTGATAGCTAAAGAGTTGAAATTTTCACAGATGATGTATTTCTGTTGCCGCTATAACAACAAATACAAAAAAACAGAATACACTGAATATTTAATGGGCCTCCCATACAACAGACGTGATTTTTTTGCCGTTTTTATAGATGGTAATGGTACGGAACCCTCCGCGCGCGAGTCCGACTCGCACTTGGCCGGTTTTTTATGGGACTGGACATGGCTTGCTGTGACGTCAGTTTTCTCGACAAATATGACAGTTGAAAGAGATAAAACTTAAGTCTACGCAGTCACGCTTGGTCCAAAGAAATGACAATGAAATGGTTTACGTAATATTCTAATGTATTCATTATATAGTAAAAGATATGAATCAAATTTGAATGATGCTTATCAAATTATTCTCTACTTATAAAATATGTGTTTTTTTATTGAGAACTTATCGGCAAATCAGTAAATGAAAGATCTTTTTGTCGATAAGGTTTTAAAAGTGCCGACTTTATTAATATAACAATGCTGCGTTATCATGCTTAATTATAATAATATGTATTGTTCGAAGGTTTGATTCTTTTTTAGTTTTATTTTTTAACTAATCGTCTAAAGACTCGGTTGTACTTTCTTTTCGATTCGCCATCTTCTTTACCCATTTAATGTTTATATCGAGGGGTGTAGGCTATTTGACTTAAGCGCCACTTTTGGGCGATATTGACTTATATACATATTTGAAACATGTCATTTTCAACAATGATTACCACTTAATGAACGGTGAAGGAAAACATCGTGAGGAAACCTGCACGTCTATAGAAAGGCGTGTGAAGTTCACCAACCCGCACTGGGCCAGCGTGGTGGACTATGGCCCAAATCTCCCTCGTATTGAGGGAGAATGTGCCCGGTATAATGGCAATAGGCTCGCCCCCTATTACATTGGGACCAAAATACATCGGCGAAGTGTGGGCGCACTACAGTGCACCTCTGTCTACCCCTTTGGGGAATACAGGCGTGATGATGTATTATTATTGAAATCAGTGGGTTTTTCTGCGTCGAATGATTATGCTCTCCTGTAGAGTTAATAAAAGGTCGCTTAAGACGTTGACATCGGCACTCATGTTTGTATGCACTCTTAAATGAACTAACATAACCTAAACTAAATTAATAAATGAATTAAAGAACTAAACTAAATAAACTAAATTATCCTACATACCGTTTGGTTGAATTCTCTGAAATATATTGTTTTCTTATATTTACGCGAATACTATACATTGAAATAAAACTGTTTTACGGATTTTATCGCGTTTATTTCCTATTTTATTTTCCCGACGTTTCGGCTGCTTTACAGCAACCATGGTCACGGGGGGACTGAGGTGTTAGACGTCCTGATGTCATAGTTAATAACTGGGTACATATTAGTTAATACTGGGTATATTTAGTTGTTGTTTGCGGTCCGATCCACGCAGAACGTCGGGAAAATAAAATAGTAAATAAACGCAATCAAATCCGTAAAATAGTTTTATTTCAATTATTCTGAAATCATTAATTGGCCAAGTGATCGTGTACTTTTAGTTCTAAAGACTGCCAAATAGCATGAATATTGAATGAAATATTATAAATGAATGAACTTATATTAATAAACATATTTTTAATTAATTAAATACCTACATAGTTTATTATTATATTTATATTTGTGAACGTGACGGGACAGAACCAAGTCTGTTCCGTCACATACGGGGCGTTTGAAACCTCATTTGAAAATTATCACTATGGCGGTAAAGGTCTTATTAAAGTAGATACGCCATTTGTTTCTTTTTTTAAAGGGATCTTAGGTATATGCATATTTTTCCTAAACTAAATCAATTTAAAGTTACGGCCTCCGCACGCACTTACGCAATAGCTAGAGTCGAATTTAAGGTAGGGCAGCATTGGATACAGGTAGGGCGGAAGTAAAAAGTTTTTTTTTTTTATCTCAAGCTATGAATATACAATTTAATTATAATAATTTATCTTAGATTTTGGTATTTTTAAAGGAGGGCATTGTGATAGATACGGCCCTGCGCACTTAGTTTTGTGATCATACGATGGGTATGTATTATATGGCGATATGTATCTATATACTCGTACATAGGGGTGGAATTCGCGTGAAGAATGCTTGCGAACATCTTCTGTAAAACAAAGATAAAATCATTACGTTTCTATTTTGTGAATTCGGTCAACAAAACAAACAAGATCACTATCTTTCTTCTAAGAAAATAATTATCATGAGCTTAACTCCCTGTACAGACTGTGGCGAGCGAACTAGGTTGACTATTACATGAAAATTTACTCTGTGACAATATTAATAAAGATTAAATTCCAGTGGTAAAAGCCACACGCATTAAACATGTGTTTCTTGTGTGCGTTTATACGGTTCATTTTTGTGTTGGCCAATAGTTTGTCATGCACGTATTGGTGCGGCTATTTTATTTATTTACTAGCGGCCCGTCCCGGCTTCGCACGGGTTTCTCATATAGCCTATGTTAATCAGTGATATTATAGCTTTCTAACGGCAAAAGAATTTTTGAAATCGGTCCAGTAGTTTTTAAGTTAATTCGTTGCATACAAAAATACAAATCTTTCCTCTTTATAATATTAGTATAGATTAGAACAGCCAAAAATTGTTGCATTTACATTAATAACATATATAATATAATATACAAATAAGATCAAACTAAATGCACAAATAATAAACGTGTCACAACATTAGTAAGAAACAGGTAAAACATAAAAAATAAAAAATATAATTAGAATAACCTACGATAACTACAGCCCTTTTAAAGTCGCACTGCTGGGCACGGGCCTCCGCTCAATGCGAGGGGGATTCAGGTCATAGTCCACCACGCTGGTCCAGTGCGGGTTGGCAGACTTCACACATCTATCGAGAACTAGTCAAGTTTCCTCAGTCTTGCAGGTTTCATAGCAAGTGATAATCTCGGATGAAAATGAGATTTGCACATAAACCCAGAGGCGCGAGCCGAGGTTTGAACTTGCACACTTTGATTGCAAGGCGTGCGTTCGACCACTCGGCTACCACTGCTATCCACCACCGCTATTAGAATAAGCTAATAAAATTAAATGTGCTGAGTGACTAGCGGTTGGTACAGAGGCAATCAATGTCGCAGCAACGATGACAAGGCCAGATTCCTTTAACATTATAGGTACTAAAATATCTTGAACAATCTGCTCGTTCAGTAATTTTTTATGGTAACTGTACCCCAATCGCTGGCGTCGGTCTGTCTGCCAATGCTTATCTCACGAACGTACTTGGTTTAATACGATTGCGTCAAATGATAGTTGTATCTGTTTCATGCTGAAGCGGTGATATCCTATTGGTTAGATGGGTCGCCCTCGTAACCGAGAGAATCCAGTTTCGAACTCTACTAATTCTTCTCTGGTATTGTGACAAAGGTGCTTCCTGCTATTATGGCGTTGCTGCTCCTGAGAATGTATTACTAATAATCCTTACTATTGATCATTTTAAAAAGAGTAACCATTGAGTTTCTTACCGGCTCTTCTCAGTGGAAGCAGCATTCCGAACCGGTGGTAGAATCTGACTATTTGTAAATGCTTTTTGGCCTACACGAATAAAAAAAAAAAGATTTTGATTTCTACTATGGCTATAGGAAATTCCTAAAATTTAGCTTAGTTGGACTACTAGTAATTTGATAATGTTTTTTTTTTTATTAAATATCGCCAGATCCCAAACTAAGCAACGCTTGTACTATGGGTACCATACAATGGTCTGGGGGCGATCCCAGTACACCCAGACCAGGGGAAATTCCGAAAAGGCCTTTTCAGAAATTAGTTTGTTGACGGGAATCGAACTTGCAAACACTGGCTTAGGTTCAGACCACTGGCCCAAACTTTAATGTTGTCAAAAATGAAATATTTACCTTTCCTACGTACCAGCGTGGTGGACTATGTCCCAAATCTCCCTCTTATTGCGAGGGAATGTGCCCGGTATAATGGCAATATGCTCGCCTTCCATACCTTATTACAGGGATTCCCAAACTGGTTTCCGCGAAACCTACGGGTTCCGTAGAATAGTCATCAGGGTTCCGCCAAATTTATATACCCATACAATTGTCGGACCTAATACCGAACTATAAAACACACATAAGACAGTTAAACAATTTCATTCTTCACATTTTATGTTTCAATAATATTCCAAATTTCTCAAAAAAAATGTTCTTATATAAATTTCAGTGTTGATTTGTAATCATTTGATTTGGGTTTCCATTAAATGAAAAGTATTTGGTTAGTATTCCGTAATCTTTAAAGTTTAGGAAACCCTACAATAATACATAGGTGAAGTGTTGGTCCCCTGCCAACCCCTTCTGGGAATACAAGCGTGATATGTAGCTGTTAGTCGATATTAAGGAAAAGAATCGGATACGAAAATCGACTGAAAACAAGTTATCGTAACATCACTGCTGATATCGCCGTTATCATTATCGAACATTCTTCCCAGAATCACTGTCACGTAGATTATCGTATTTTCTATACGCAATACATATAATACACAACACACGAATGTCTTTATCGAAACTCAATCTACATTCTAGTCATAATTGGATTATAATTAAAATAAAAAGATCTGAATCGATGATACAATTGTAAAAATACACTGGTTTTCAATTAAACTTTAATTTATTATAAAATATGATAATTATTTTTTGTGTATGTTACGATAATATCTTGTGTAAAATTAATGTTTCTATTTTATACCTAGAACTAACTGGTGCGAGCAAATTAACTTCAATTATTTCAAATATGTATGTACATTCAGTTTAAATCGAGGTGAGAAACGCTATTAGACCTAAGCGACACTTGTTGTGGAATTTGGAATTAGCTAATTTTTCCGCGTCGAATGAGTACGCTCTCCTTTAAAGTTAACGAAATGTCTCTTGAGTCAAATAGCCCTCGAAATTTCAACTTTCACCCCTCAAATTTCACCCCTCGAAATGTGTGCTAAAAACCACGCTGTCATGTTTTCTCCCCCCCTATTACATTGGGACTAAAATACATCGGCGAAGTGTTGGCGCACTACAGTGCACCTCTGCCTACCCATTCGGGAATACAAGATGATGATGATGTATTATATTGTAGCTCTCGTTTTGTCGTGGCTATGTGTGCAGAGCTATAACCTTTCCAATGCTAAAGATAAGCAATCAACGCTGACATAATACACGTAACGTAAACAGGAAAAAATATTTGAACTACTTGGCTATCCACTAACGTATTTCAGGGCCCTTACCGCCACCTCTTAAAACATTGTTGTTTATTGAAACACTATTGAGTAACCGCCAATTTTGATGTGAAACATCTAATGGCGCGCTTGGCGAGTGAGGGCAACTGTTGATGCCGCGATGCCGTAATGCGAAAATCTCGAGCAGCTCCGTAGCTCCTCGGTTCTTTCCGTCGCTTAGACTCTGCCCACCGGCTGACTCCGCTCACTCGCCGCTACGACGCTTCTCTCTCTACTCTAAATAATTGTTGTTATAGCGGCAACAGAAATACATCATCTGTGAAAATTTCAACTCTCTAACTATCACGGTTCATGAGATACAGCCTGGTGACAGACGGACGGACGGACGGACAGCGAAGCCTCAGTAATAGGGTTTCTTTTTTTTTTTTTTGAAAGGACTTACACTGTTGGCCGTGAGGTGGCCTTTACAGCTTTACCGGAGGAGTGGCGAGCGCAGAGTGCACCCCAACCAAGGCCTTAAGGGCGGAAAGGGGTGGCAACTAGCTCAAGGGTACGGAACCCTAAAAAGACATTTCCGAAATTAGCCGTTCGCGGGAATCGAACCCGAGGGGCTTACGCTTATACAAGTAAATCAAACCGTCATCGTATACAAAGTAATGCTTAATTTAGCACAGCAAATAACTTATCACCCATCAAGTTATTTACATCATTGAAATAAAACTATTTTCCGGATTCTATCGCGTTTATTTACTATTTGATTTTCCCGACGTTTCGGCTGCTTTACAGCAACCATGGTCACGGGGGGACTGAGGTGTTAGACGTCCTGATGTCATAGTTAATAACTGGGTACCCTCATATTTAAGTGTTGTTTGAGGTCCGATCCATGCAGAAAGTGCTCACAGTGTCTTGAGGTCTTGCAATGGTACGCTTGGTTTTGGATTTAATCATATTAATTACTGGATCCCAAGTTGGTGGTAGCACCCAGCCATCTTCCTTATTGAAATTAGGATGTTTTTTTAATTTCAATGGCCTCACGTATCATCCTTAGTCGGAGTCGGTGTTCTTTTGCGAGGATATGTGGTTTATCAAATCTGATATAATGGCGGGTGCGGTCCTGTACATGTTCACAGATTGCAGACTTCGTGGAGCGTCGGTGTTTCACATCAGCTATATGTTCTTTTACGCGGGTTTTTACTCATCTTTTTTTTATTGATTTTATTTACATCAATTAAATATTTTGTTTGTTGAACAAAACTAGTGCTAAAAATAATTCGAAAATATACATAAAATCTATAGTATTTTTTTTCCTCAAGGGCTCGACTAAAAACTTGTCAATTGTACAGAAATATGATTTTCACAACAAATATACTGATTGCACAGTAAATATACCGATCATCGACGCATTATAGTCACACTCATAACAAAACCACTATTTTTAGGTTAGGTTAGGTTAGATATATAAATAATTAGATTCATATGTCAATTAAAATGGTCTTTCACTCAGGTTAACTGCTGTAGGTATATGAGATACAAATATAGCAGCTTTTTTTTCAAAAAAATTATGTAATAGATTTGTTGTGAGGTGGTTATTATTAGATATGCATTCACGAAAAAGCTTTAGTTTAAAATAAATAGCGATGCATCACGATCTTAAATTGTTACTAATATAACTATCTTTTGAGGATATTTTTTTGATGTGTAATAAGTATTTTTGCTTAGGATTGGAAATTATTTTAAAACAAAACTTTTTTTTTCATTTGCAGTCAAATACTAGTCCTTATTTTATAGCGGTATTCTAGATTATTTATAGATTTTGATGTAAACTGTTTGCAGAGTCATTGTAACTCCTATCAATGTGAGTTTCTATCAATATACGCACATCCGGTTCTATCGTGAACATTTAAAAGGCCTTTTAAACCCACATTTGATAATATACAAAGCAAGTTTGTAAGATTAGATTTATGTTTCCAAGTAATTAGCATGACTATACTAATATAAGATTTCAATCATTAATATGTTTAATTAGATATTTTATATTTATTTATAACTTTATTCAAATAAAATGTGTGCGAATGTAATTTTCAACAATGATTACCACTTGCTGAACGGTGAAGCAAAACATTGTGAGGAAACCTGCATGTCTATAGATAGGCATGTGAAGTTCACCAACCTGCACTGGGCCAGCGTGGTGGACTATAGCCCAAATATCCCATCGTATTGTAGGGAATGTCCCGGTATAATGGCAATAAGCTCGCCCCCTATTACCTACATTGGGAAAAATACATCGGCGAAATTTGAGCGCACTTCAGTGCACCTCTGCCTACCCCTTGGGGAATACTTAGTCATTTATAGTATTATGAAGTCATTTTTGATAAGTATTTTTTTCTACCTCAAGTCTAGGCATGGTCATTTAGATCGCTTGTACCTTCAGCTGTGTTCATCTTCAGATCAAAGGTAGTCGAAAAGTAACCAATGATTTTAGAGATGTATTTTTCCGAAAACAAAACACGTCACAAAGCATATTAAAAATAATAGATAGATAGAAGATAGAAAACTCTTTATTGTACACCAATAGTTACAAATAAATTACACAACATATATTGACAAAACAAGAAAAAATAGAAGTGTACATTGGGCGGTCTTATCGCAAGCTGCGATCTCTTCCAGACAACCTTTGGATGGAGAGGATTTTGTCATAGTGACATGATGGCAGACAGTTGTGTACCATTGTGAAAAAATAAAAAATAAAATAAACTAATAACATGTGTATACATACATATAAATTTATACAATGAATACATAGTGTAAAATAATAAACTAACATATACTAAAAACATAGTCAAATATATACATTCAAAATCAAAAGTAGGACATACTTTAATAAAACTAAAACTATGAAGCCAAGTAGTGATTCTTCAGTTGTGTTTTAAAGGCCAGCAAAGATTCAGCACGCCTGATAGGCAAGGGTAAATCGTTCCACAGTCTCACAGCATGAACTGTAAATGACTTACCATAGTAAGCCGACGAGTGTGCTGGCATTTTGAGGCTCAAGTTCACCGACGATCTCAAGGTTCGCGAATGCGTTTCATGTAGGAACTCAAATCGTTCCTTTAGATAAGAGGGGGTAGAGGAGTGAAAAAGAATAGTAAAGAGAAGAGACAAAATGTGAGTATTACGGCGAAGGCGAATTGGGAGCCACTTGAGCTTAGTACGAAATTCTGAAACGTGGTCATACTTGCGTAAGCCAAATATGAACCTAATGCAAAAATTTTGGAGTCGCTCAAGCTTGTTTTACTGTTCCTCAGTGAGATCGAGATAACTGGCATCAGCATAGTCTATAATAGGAAGAAGAAGAGATTGTGCAAGCGCAATTTTAGTGGGAACTGGTAGGAAGTTGCGTAATCTACGTAAAGATCCTGCTGAGGCAAATACTTTACGGCTAACTTCCTTTAATTGGGGTCTCCAAGACAGATTTTGATCTATAAATATACCTAAATTTTTAACCGTATGGGCATAAGGTAAGGTAGTGCCATCAAAGATAACTTCCGGAAGCTGCGGCCAGTTATTCTTGATATAAACCTAGGGCTGCCAACAATGATGATTTGGGTCTTTGAGGGATTAACCTTAAGACCGTAAGACCTGCTCCATTCACAGATCTGAGCCAAGTCTGTATTTATAGCATTAACAGCTTCTGGTAACCGATCTAAAGGTGCTTGAGAATAAATTTGGAGGTCATCTGCATACAGGTGGTAGGAAGAAAGAAGTCTATTGGAGATGGTATTAATAAAAATTGCGAATAGTAACGGAGATAGCACGCCACCCTGAGGGACGCCAGCCGACGTACTACACCATGAAGACAATGTGTCCTCAATGCGAATACGCTGCCGACGACCAAACAGGTAACTTTGAAACCATTCAATCGCTGTTGGAGATATATTAAGGGAGCTTAGTATGCCGAGCAGGATATCGAAGTCTACTGTGTTAAAAGCGTTACTGAAGTCAAGCAAGGAGAGTACAGTTAGATTTCCGTTATCCATGCCCGACCTAATATCATCGGTGATCTTGACGAGTGCAGTAACTGTACTATGCCCTGGGCGGAAGCCGGACTGCAAAGGATTAAGGAGATTGTGTTTAGAAAGGAAAACGCTGAGTTGATTATAAACCATTCGTTCAAGGACTTTGGAGAGAAAGGGTAGGATAGATATGGGACGTAGTTCTGAAAAGGATGAGGGATTCAGTTTTTTAGGAAGTGGCGTGATTAGCGCATCTTTCCATAAAGATGGAAAGACACCCTTAGAAATAGAAAAGTTGAGGATATAGGTAATAATAGGAAGAACTTGATCAAGGATAGGAAGGATCATGTTTCGACTAATACAATCACTGCCGATCGCATTCGATGAGATGGATAGTATGCTCCTCTTAACATCATAAGCAGCAAATTGATTAAGAAAAAAAGGAGAACGGTCAGGAGTTGGAAGCGACGAAAGAGTATTAAGAGTTTGTAACTTGTCTGCACTGGTACAGGCGGAGGACGAAGAGAAATGTTGGTTCAGGAGATCAGTATTAAACTTTGTTGAAATTGAGTCGTGTCGTGCTTTTCCAACCCCCAATGACCTGAGAAACCTCCAGACTTTTGCTGGATCCCCATCTTCAACCGAGCTATGGATATGTTGGCGTTGAGCTGACCTACACAGCTTATTGCAATGATTTCGTATGCAGATGTATTTCTCCAAATTATAATCAGTAGGCCGACACTTATATTTTGTTTTTGCACATGCTTTTTTAGCCATTATTGTCTTTAGATCATCCGTCAGCCATGGTGCCGGAAGATGTTTAACCTTAATAGGGCGTATAGGGGCGTGAATATCGTAAAGTTGAACAAGCTTGGAAGTGAAAAGATTGACTTGTTCGTCAACCGTGTCGAGGCAGTAAAGCGGTTCCCAATCAATACTGTTGGCATCCCTAAGCAAATCATCTAGAACCATACCACTAAAATTGCGTTGCAATAGAATACGCGGTTTATTTTTTGGAGGACAAATTTTGTAAGAAAGGAAAATGAGATCGTGATAGGAGAAGGCATCAGCCGGACATTGACCGTGTTTGATGACACGATCACGAGAAGAGACAAGAAGGAGATCAAGTAAAGAAGGTGTAGTGTTTGGAAAGTGATGGGTCGCTTGAAGAGGAAGTACATGTAAATTACATGATTCTACAATAGAATGAAATGAGGAAGCGCGGCCATCGTTTTTAATGAGACACGTATTAAAGTCCCCCATAATGATGGTATGATTGAAGGAAGGAGTAAGAGTTTCCAGAATGCTTTCGAAAGAGGAGAAGTAGTCTATCCGCGACGACGGACAGTAGTAAACGCCAAGTAGAAGTTTGGTGTGCTGAAGTTCAACTTCCAGGAATAAATGCTCGCCAGCATTAGCTGGTGTTGGCTGTGATGACATACTTAAAATAGAACAGGATATATATGAGCGGACATATATGGCAACACCGCCACCACCACCACTGGTGCGATCATTTCTAAAAATCTTGAACCCAGGAATAGAGTAAGAAGTAGAGGGGAGACTTGGTTTAAGCCAAGATTCGGAAACAAGAATAGCGTGAATATGCTTATAGTCTAAACTGGCCAGTATATCAGGATAGTGAGCCGGAATACTCTGAGCGTTGATATGAACCACATTGAAATTCTTAGGAACGTCGGAAAACTGTGAAACTAAGGTCTCGGTAAGTGATGGAATGCTGACAAAGCTATCATTTTCACTAATTGCCGAAGAAAAACTATCGGAGTCGCTACTGTTGTCAAACGATGTCATTAGTACGTAAATACTTTTTTAAAACAAGCTTTTATTTAATTGCCCTTAGATTTCGTGTTCTCCTTAGCAATACCCATACTGTGGTAATGCAGAAAAAATAACCTAATCCTATTTATTAAATTAAAATACCTATTCCGCCATCTTGGATGATCCGCCATATTGGAATTAGAATAACGTCACATAGCTACGCATGCATTGTCATCTAAAATAAGCGTGTATACCAAATTTCAGCTCAATTGGTTAAAGATAACTGATTTAAAATTCAGTTTCAAGATTCCACCCGGACATACTTACATTGCAAGTTAATATAAAGCTTGTAAAAACTATAAATGAATATTACTGGGTCACCAATTTTTATTTATAATGTGTATTTATTGAACTTGCCCTTGCTGATTATTACTTGACTTGGCTGAAATACCCGCCAACCGCAGGTGGAGCCATTCCTCATCTTATTCCATTAAATTTCATTAATTTCGTAAAAATAAGACAAAAGAAATGTAATGAAAAGACTACACATATTCATTTGGAATAAGCTATATTTGACATTAGACATCACCTTGAAGCCATTAGACAAATTCTAGCTACCATTGATAAAATGTGTTGTTTTCATGTAAGAAAAAAAATTTTTTTATTAAAAAAAAACAAAAAGTTGTATCATGAGCGCCAAGACTAGACTTATGTCACAGAATATGTTGATTATATCTCTTTCTCTCGTATGCAATAAGACAGAGAGCGACCGAGCCAATCCGTGACCGAGGTCTTGTTATAACATGCATGCTAACAGAGGTGCGGCGAAACAGTCGGCGTCAATAAACAAATAATTATCACTAACTATTTACATGTTTAATTAATTATACATTAAATTAATTTTATGTTAATAATTATAACTATCTTAAAAGGTGGAGAATTGATGAATAATAATCTGATTCATTGTTTCCTAGAAATTTTGATATAAGGCTGGATACAGTTGGGCGTTTTATATGCCTCTTATTTATATCGCCAGACAACACATACTCATCGTATCATCCCAAACTAAGCAAAGCTTGTACTATGAGTGCCGTACAATGGACTGGGGGCGATCCCAGTTACACTTAGATTGGGGTATATTTTGGGAATTAACCCTGGTCCGGGTGTGACTGGGATCGCCCCCAGTCCATTGTATGGTACCAATAGTACAAGCTTTGTTTAGTCCAGGATCAAACAATGGGTATAGTGATTATATAAGTCAAGTATCGCCCAAAAGTGTCGCTTAGGTCAAATAGTCTTTCACCCCTCGTTAAAGGCTATAGAAGATGCTCAGAATATAGTGGACGGAATTCCGCACCAACGTGTCCATACTCCGAGAGCTCGGCATCACGCAGCGTCTATCGGCTGTAGTACAATCGCGCATGCTACGATAGAGCTCCATAGAGCGGCTGGTAGTACAGGGAAAGGTAGAAGGAACCAGATCGCGCGGCAGGTCACCTATGCGCTGGACTGAAGAAGTGAAGTCCGCAGTGGGCAACCGTGTGTTTGACTGCGCGAGGCAGTCTGCTAACAAACAGCGATGGCGTGAGATCGTTCGGAGAGCTGTGTCCGCCCCTGCCACCGACGTGGATGCCTCGACGTGACCACGACCGCTCTGTCAAGAGCGAAACGAATGAGAAGATAAAGGCTTTAACGATGTTGAATAATCGAAGATTGCGCTGACGACGTCGCGGATAGTAGCCTTTTAAACTAATATTATAAAGAAGAAAGATTTGTATTTTATTATGTAACTGTGTGTGTGATTTCAAAAATTCTTTTGAAATCACACACACAGTTCAATTTCCGTTACAAAGTTTTTTTTTTCTGTTGACGGGGAGGAAATGTTCATAAAGATTCCCAGTCTTCTGTGTGGGAGAAGACTGGGATATGTGGGATTCATACCCACTAAAACCTCCCCGGTGGCCGTCTTCGTCACGTTAGAGGGACTCCAGGATCTCCTACCGGAACGCACCGGTGTCCCTTTGTGCCTCGCTCCCGAGCTTTGTGCTCAGGAGCTCGTCTCGGGGGGAGCAGATGTTCGCGCCCGCTGCACCCTCGCAGTGCATATGGCGGCGAGAGCCACCCCCGCCGCCGTCCTCCACAGGGTCGTCGTCTACTTAAGAGCGTCCGGAGCCCACACCCCAGACGCTCACCACCCCAAGGGTAGCCCGTTGTTTGGGGCCCCGGGCATCAGGACCGGGGGGCCTCGACCTGGCGCAACTTGCCGTTACAAAGCTACATTATCACTGAAAACAATAGCTATATTTATTTATCTCAAAATGTTTTAAAAAACGTCCACCCGTGTGAAGCGGGGATGGGCCGCTATAGTTAATAAAATCGATCTTTCTAGACTAGCCCTTATAATTACCGGTACCTATTGATACTACATAAATAGTGACGTTGTAGATCTTGAGATATGACCGCCTTGAGTGCTACTAAAGTAATATATTGAGTGACAACACCCAACGTAATATTATTGTTCGTTGATATCATTAATAGGAAGCAATCAGTTTAAAATAACCAAAGGAGTTGATAACTGAACTGTCAAAGGAGGATTTAATATAAATGTTATTTTTTTAATGGGAGGTGAGTAAGTGTTCTTTATTTGAAATTTAGAATAGTGACTTGTCATTTTTTTTTTAAATTATTAATTACATGTTTGTATCATTGCATTTATTGCTCGTCTTAAGGGCATAGGGTTTAAAAACACAGTGTATTTTTAACCGACTTGAAAAAGGAGGAGGTTTCTCAGTTCGACCGTACGTTTTTTTTAATTGGCATATTATTGACTAGCGGACCGTCCCGGCTTCGCACGGGTTTCTAATATAGCCAATGTTACTCAGTGATAATATAGCTTTCTAACGGCAAAATAAGTTTTGAAATTTGGTCCAGCAGTTTTTAAGTTAATTCGTTACATACAAAAATACAAATGTTTCCTCATTATAAACATTATAATACTAAACTACCGGATACCTGGCATGTTCTACTACGTAAAAAAAAATACATGTTGTTTATTTAGTGATCTAAAACCATCTTTGCATTATTGCCTTTCTAATGGAACTGGAGCCCGATTTTCGTTTCGAGATATGTCGAAAAAAATACTAAAAAGTACGACCAATTTGAAGTTTTAGTTTTATCTCGAATAGAGATTGAGATCTATCAAGCGCAAAATCGGGCCCCAGGTTTGGGGCACATCGGGTGGATGGTTCCAAAGTCTATATCGGACATAGGTAGAAACAATTTGTGAAATTAGATGTCTTTTACTTTTTTTAAAGTGATGTAATTTAATGGAATAAGATGAGGAATGGCACCTCTGTGATTAGTAATAAGTAATCAGATATTAATATTTTTAGTTAATATAAATAATTAATTAAATTAAGTAATTAATATAATTAGTAATTAATATTTTTAGTTTCATCTCCAAAATAATAGTTATTTAAATTTTTGTTAAAAAAAATCCAAATTTAATACAGGCGTGATGTATTATTAATAATATTTAAAGTACTTTTAGCGATCGACGTCTGGATCAATCACATATTTAAAAAAATATGGATAATTTTATTCACGTGTTTTTATTATAATAGGTTTATCTTAATCCCATTAATTAACTTTTTAAGCATGAAAAGATATCGCGATACGTGTGAATGAAGTTTAAATACTGAATAAATAGTACGTCATCAGCCCATTAATAAATTTAAAACTCCCTTATAAACGAGACTATAAAATATCTTCAAAAGTGCTCGGTATAATGGCAATAGGTTCGCCTTCTATTGTCTGTACAAGCATTGCTTGGTTTGGGATCATGCCATGAGTATGTTAAGCACCTTTCTACTTACAGACTATAGACAGAACTAACAATTTTTTTTTTTGAAAATATCGAATAAAGTTTGTATAAAGTTTATTTATTTTCCAAAACAATCCGCTCATTAGATTATACAACCTAATGAGCGAAGTAAGGTAAAGTAATAATTTATATGTAATCATTAGTTTACATTCAAAAAATTGCATGGAAATCATGAGTCAAAATACTCAAAAACTGGATGGCTTTATAAACTGTTTAATGTGTAAATAACAAGATCACAAGTATACAGAACTGTGTGCTAATCTGGACGGTAGAAGAATGACTCCGGGCGCGGTGTTGCAGCTCCATTTCTATAGAGCTATCATCAGGTAGGGCCGACGGCTTGTTTGGAGTCACGTTCCTCGGGATGTTTAGACTACTGAGCTGGGTGTCTTGTTGTACTACTGAAAGTTGTTAACACATGATCGAATTTCGATCAAATTTTTATTCAATTCGTTTGTACCTACATCGGATACTCGGGCATACGGCCAAGTATTATTTCGGACTCCTAAAACACCCTGTAATTAATCAATTTTATTTCCAGATATGTATAAACTGATTTTCCTGGCGCTGATTGCCGCAACTTCAGCCCAGCTTTTGCCGAACGGGTGTCCTTCAGATTTCCACGTACATCTGCTGTTGGAACACGGGACTGACTGCTCGAAGTACTATAGATGCAACCATGGAGAGGCCATTGAGATGGACTGTCCGCCTGGCTTGCTATTTGATTTCAAGTTACAGGTAACCACAGACATACCTATCTTTATGTATTTATAATTCCTATCATAAGTTCTTGCAAGTGAAAACTAGTACTAACTAAAAACTTTTTTTTTAAAAGATTAAAAAACATTGTTTATTTCAGGTGTGCAATTGGAAATTCGCGGTAGAATGCTCGCAACCATCAACAACCACCACTACGCCGCCCATTACTACGTCGAGTACTACGCCGTCTACTACTACGACAAGTACTACGCCGTCTACTACAACACAGTCAACCACTACGCCGTCGCCTACGACGAGTACTATGACGTCTACTACTACGACGAGTACTACGCAAGCGTCTACAACAGAAGCAACCATAGACTTCTTGCCTAACGGTTGCCCATCCAATATGCATATTCATTATCTATTGCCACACGAGACAGATTGTTCATTGTTTTATCAATGTACTCACGGGAATAGAGTATTAAGAAGCTGCGCGCCTGGGACCCTGTTCGATTACAGTTTACAAGTAAATGATGTTTTTTTTAATTACTGCAATCTATACAGAGTGTGTCAAGTCCGAAATAATATTTTAACTTTAAGTAATAAGATCGTCCAATTGTACATCGCTATTTAAACCTAATTTGGACAAAAGAATGTTATATTTTTGTTTGTTTGTTATTTGGTTTCATATTTTTTCTCTCCCTCTATTTGGTGTACAATAAAGATAATAGTCTAATCTATCTAATATGTAAATGCTTAGTGAAGGCAGATTATACACAGTTTCTGAGTTACAGACCTTTTTGAGTATTTGTCACAGGTATCGTGGTGTGGCCTTAGGACACATCACTAACCTCATTTAGCCATGTTAACAACATAAAAAGGGTGGCTATTGATACTTCCAACATTAAACCTTGAAAATGTATCATACGACTCGAGATAGTTAACTATTATAATTTTTCTAAATTGAACAGAACAAAATACTCCATTCGTTTTTCAGGTATGCAACTGGCCACACGCTGTCATATGCAATCCTGGAACAACTACATCTACGGAACAACCAACAACATCAACAACACAATCAACAACAATTATAACACAACCAACAATTACAACTACCGAAGCAGCTATAAAAACCACTGAGGCAGCCAGTACTAACACAGAGCCCTCAACCACTACCACTGAGGCAGCCTCAACTACCACTCAGGCAGCTACAACTACCACTGAGGCAGTCACGACAACCACTGAGGCAGCCACAATCACTACTGAAACAGCTACAACTACCACTGAGGCAACCACAACCACTACTGAAGCAGCAATGACTACCACTGAGGCCGCCACAACTACCACGGAGGCAGCCACGACCACTACTGAAGCAGCCACAACCAGTACTCAGGCAGCCACAACCACTACTGAGGCAGCCACAACCACTACTGAGGCAGCCACAACTACTACTGAAGCAGCTATAACAACTACTGAGGCAGCCAGTACTACCACAGAGCCTTCAACCACTACCACTGAGGCAGACACAACTACCACTCAGGCAGCTACAACTACCACTGAGGCAGTCACGCCAACCACTGAGGCAGCCACAACTACTACTGAAGCATCTACGACTACCACTGAGGCAGCCACAACAACTACTGAGGCAGCTACAACAACCACGGAGGCAGCCACAACTACTACTGAACCAGCCACAACCAGTACTGAAGCAGCTACGAGTACCACTGAGGCAGCCACAACTACCACGGAGGTAGCCACAACTACTACTGAAGCAGCCACGACTACCACGGAGGCAGCCACGACAACTAATGTACCCTCAACTACTACTACTGAGGCCGTCACAACCACTACTGAAGAAGTCACAATCACTACTGAGGCAGCCACTTCCACTACTGAAGCAGCCACAACAACCACTGAGGTAGCTACAATTACTACTGAGACAATTACAACTACCACTGAGGAAGCCACGACCACCACTGAGGCAGCTTTACCTACCACTGAGGCAGCCACAACCACTACTGAAGCAGCTATTACAACCACTGAGGCAGCCAGTACTACCACAGAGCCCTCAACTACTACCACTGAGGCAGCCAGTACTACCACAGAGCCCTCAACTACTACCACTGAGGCAGCCACAACTACCACTCAGGCAGCTACAACTACCACTGAGGCAGTCAAGCCAACCACTGAGGCAGCCACAACTACTACTGTCACAGCTACGACTAGTACTGAGTCAGCTGCGACTACCACGGAGGCAGCCACGACAACTAATGTACCCTCAACTTCTACTGAGGCAATTACAACTACCACCGAGGAAGCCACGACAACCACTGAACCCTCAACCACTACTATTGAAGCCACCACGACCACTACTGTGGCAGCCACAACCACTACTGAAGCAGCCACAACTTCTACTGAGGCAGCCACAACCACAACTGAAGCAGCCACAACCACTACTGAAGCAGCTATAACAACCACTGAAGCAGCCAGTACTACCACAGAGCCCTCAACCACCACTACTGAGGCAGCCACAACTACTACTCAAGCAGCTTTAACTACCACTGAAGCAGCTACAATCACTACTGAAGCAGCTATAACAACCACTGAGGCAGCCAGTACTACCACAGAGCCCTTAACCACCACTTCTCAGGCAGCCACAACTAATACTCAGGCAGCTACAACTACTACTGAGGCAGTCACGCCAACCACTGAGGCAGCCACAACAACTAATGAGGCAGCTACAACAACCACGGAGGCAGCCACAACTACTACTGAACCAGCCACAATCACTACTGAAGCAGCTACGACTACCACTGAGGCAGCCACAACAACCACGGAGGTAGCCACAACTACTTCTGAAGCAGCCACAGCTACTACTGAAGCAGCTACGACTACCACAGAGGCAGCCACAACAACTAATGAGGCAGCTACAACGACCACGGAGGCAGCCACAACTACTACTGAACCAGCCACAATCACTACTGAAGCAGCTACGACTACCACTGAGGCAGCCACAACTACCACGGAGGTAGCCACAACTACTTCTGAAGCAGCCACAGCTACTACTGAAGCAGCTATAACAACCACTGAGGCAGCCAGTACTACCACAGAGCCCTCAACCATCACTACTCAGGCAGCCACAACTAATACTCAGGCAGCTACAACTACCACTGAGGCAGCCATAACCACTACTGAAGCAGCTACGACTACCACTGAGGCAGCCACGACTACCACTGAGACAGCCACAACAACTAATGTATCCTTAACTACTATAACTGAGGCTGCCACAACAACTAATGTACCCTCAACTACTATTACTGAGGCTGCCACAGCCACTACTGAAGAAGTAACAAACACTACGGAGGCAGCCACTTCCACTACTGAAGCAGCCACTACAACCATTGAGGTAGCTACAACCACCACTGAAGCAGCTACAACTACCACTGAGGCAGTCACACCAACCACTGAGGCAGCCACAACCACTACTGAGGCAGCTACGACTAACACTGAGGCAGCCACGACTACCACTGGGGTTTCCATGACTACCACTGAGGTAGCCACAACTACCACTGAGGCAGTTACAACTACCACTGAAGCAGCCGTGACTACCACTGAGGCAGCCACTACAACCACAGTACCTTCAACTACTACTACTGAGGAAGCAACGACTACCACAGAGGCAGCCACAACTACCACTGAGTCAGCCACGCCCACCACTGAGGCAGCAACAACTACCACAGAAGTAGCCACAACTCCCACTGAACCCTCAACCACTATCACTGAAGCGGCCACAACTCCCACTGAACCCTCAACCACTACCACTGAAGCGGCCACAACCACTACTGAAACAGCCACAACTACCACTGAGGCATCCACGACTTCCACAGAACCTCTAACAACTACAACTACTACTGAAGCAGTCACGACAACCACTGAGGAAACCACAACAACCACTGTGGCAGCTACAACTACCACTGAGGCAGCCACGCCAACCACTGAGGCAGCAACAACTACCACAGAAGCAGCCACAACTCCCACTGAACCCTCAACCACTACCACTGAAGCGGCCACAACCACTACTGAAACAGCCACGACTACCACTGAGGCATCCACGACAGCCACTGAGGCAGGCACGACTACCACTGAGGAAGCCACAACAACCACTGTGGCAGCTACAACTACCACTGAAGCAGCCACAACTCCCAATGAACCTTCAACCACTACCACAGAGGAAGCAACGAGTACAACAGAGGCAGCCACAATTACCACTGAGGCCGCCACGACTACCACTGAGGTAGACACGACAACTACTGGATCCGCAACCACTACCACTGAAGCAGCCACAACCACAACTGAAACAGCCACGACTACCACTGAGGCAGTCACGCCAACCACTGAAGCAGCAACAACTACCACAGAAGCAGCCACAACTCCCACTGAATCCTCAATCACTACCACTGAAGCGGCCACAACTACTACTGAAACGGCCACGACTACCACTGAGGCAGGCACGACCACCATTGAGGCAGCCACTACTTCCACAGAACCTTCAACCACTACAAGTACTACTGAATCAGCCACGACAACCACTGTGGCAGCTACAACTACCACTGAGGCAGCCACAACTACCACTGAGGCAGCCATGACTACGATTGAACCCCTAACCACCACCACAGAGGAAGCAACCACTACCACAGAGGCAGTCACAATTACCACTGAGGCAACCACGACAACTACTGAACCCTCAACCACTACCACTGAAGCAGCCACAACCACTACTGAGGCAGTCACAATTACCACTGAGGCAGCCACGACTACCACTGAGGCAGCCACGACAACTACTGAACCCTCAACCACTACCACTGAAGCAGCCACAACCACCACTGAGACAGTCATAATTACCACTGAGGCAGCCACGACTACCACTGAGGCAGCCACGACAACTACTGAACCCTCAACCACTACCACAGAGGAAGCAACAACTACCACAGAGGCAGTCACAATTACCACTGAGGCAGCCACGACTACCACTGAGGCAGCCACGACAACTACTGAACCCTCAACCACTACCACTGAAGCAGCCACAACCACTACTGAGGCAGTCACAATTACCACTGAGGCAGCCACGACTACCACTGAGGCAGCCACGACAACTACTGAACCCTCAACCACTACCACTGAAGCAGCCACAACCACCACTGAGGCAGTCATAATTACCACTGAGGCAGCCACGACTACCACTGAGGCAGCCACGACAACTACTGAACCCTCAACCACTACCACTGAAGCAGCCACAACCACCACTGAGGCAGTCATAATTACCACTGAGGCAGCCACGACTACCACTGAACCCTCAACCACTACCACAGAGGAAGCAACAACTACCACAGAGGCAGTCACAATTACCACTGAGGCAGCCACGACTATCACTGAGGCAGCCACGACAACTACTGAACCCTCAACCACTACCACTGAAGCAGCCACAACCACTACTGAGGCAGTCACAATTACCACTGAGGCAGCCACGACTACCACTGAGGCAGCCACGACAACTACTGAACTCTCAACCACTACCACAGAGGAAGCAACAACTACCACAGAGGCAGTCACAATTACCACTGAGGCAGCCACGACTACCACTGAGGCAGCCACGACAACTACTGAACCTTCAACCACTACCACTGAAGCAGCCACAACCACTACCGAGGCAGTCACGCCAACCACTGAGGCAGCAAAAACTACCACAGAAGCCGCCACAGCAACCACTGAACCCACAACTACTACCGCAGAGGAAGCAATGACCTCCACAGAGGCAGCCACAACTACCACTGAAGCAGCCACGACTACCACTGAGGCAGCCACGACAACTACTGAACCCTCAACCACTACCACAGAGGAAGAAACAACTACCACAGAGGCAGTCACAATTACCACTGAGGCAGCCACGATTACTACTGAGGCAGCCATGACAACTACTGAACCCTCAACCACTACCACTGAAGCAGCCACAACCACTACTGAGGCAGTCACAATTACCACTGAGGCAGCCACGACTACCACTGAGGCAGCCACGACAACTACTGAACCCTCAACCACTACCACAGAGGAAGCAACAACTACAACAGAGGCAGTCACAATTACCACTGAGGCAGCCACGACTACCACTGAGGCAGCCACGACAACTACTGAACCCTCAACCACTACCACTGAAGCAGCCACAACCACTACTGAGGCAGTCACAATTACCACTGAGGCAGCCACGACTACCACTGAGGCAGCCACGACAACTACTGAACACTCAACCACTACCACTGAAGCAGCCACAACCACTACCGAGGCAGTCACGCCAACCACTGAGGCAGCAACAACTACCACAGAAGCCACCACAGCAACCACTGAACCCACAACTACTACCACAGAGGAAGCAATGACCTCCACTGAGGTAGCCACAACTACCACTGAGGCAGCCACGACTACCACTGAGGCAGCCAAGACAACTACTGAACCCCCAGCCACTACCACAGAAGAAGCGAAAACCACCACAGATGCCGTCACAATTACCACTGAGGCAGCCACGACTACCACTGAGGCAGCCACGACTACCACTGAGGCAGCTACGACAACTACTGAACCCTCAACCACTACCACTGAAGCAGCCACTACCACTACTGAGGCAGTCACAATTACCACTGAGGCAGCCATGACTACCACTGAGGCAGCTACGACAACTACTGATCCCTCAAGCACAACCACTGAAGCAGCCACAACCACTACTGAGGCAGTCACGCCAACCACTGAGGCAGCAACAACTACCACAGAAGCTGCCACAACAACCACTGAACCCACAACTACTACCACAGAGGAAGCAACGACTACCACAGAGGCACCCACAACTACCACTGAGGCAGCCACGCCAACCACTGAGGCAGCAACAGAAGCAGCCACAACTCCCACTGAACCTTTAACTACTACCACAGAAGAAACAACTACTACCACAGAGGCAGCTACATCTACCACAGATGAAGCAATGACTACCACAGAACTCTTAACCCCTACTACTGAAGCAGCCACAACAACTACAGAAAAAGCTACAACTACCATAGAGGAAGCAACCACTACCACAGAAGCAGCCACAACTACCACTGAGGCAGCCTCAACCACTACTGAAGCAGCTTCGACTACCACTGATGCAATCACGACAACTACTGAGGCAGCCGTGACAACCACTGAACCCTCAACCACTACCACTGAGGCAGCCACAACCACTACTGAAACAATCATAACAACCACTGAGGCAGCCCCAGCTACCACTGAGGCTGTCACGACTACCACTGTGGCAGATACAACTACCACTGAGGAACCTATAACTACCACTGAGGCATTCACAACAACCAGTGGGACAGCCACTACTACCAATGAGGCAGCTACAACAACCGCAGCATCGGTTACTTCAACAACAGAAGCACTTGAAACTACAACAGAAGATGACAACCCTTGCCCTCTAGGAACTTACGGGAACGTCCCTCACCCGTACTTTTGTGATTCATTTTACTTTTGCGTTAGCGGTTCCGCCATACAGTTGTTTTGTGCGAATGGATACGAATTTGACCCCTATTCCAAGGTTAGTATTGATTACAATGCGTTACAATATAATTAGAAAATTTTGATAGATTAAGTTAAACTGGGGTGCCAGACGCGCGCATTATAACTTTTGCCAATACTTAGAAGAACTGTAAGTAAAAATACATAAAGATCTAATTTCTGTGGCCATGCAAAACACACTGACGTCTTGTCTTCACAAAGAACCTTTATAGAAGTTAGTTTTATGTACTTTCTGATAACTCAGAATGTCACCAGATAACACATACTCATCGTTTGATCCTAAAGACTAAACGAAGCTTAAACAAAGGGTACCATACAATGGAATAGGGGCGATCCCAGTTACACCTAAACCAGGGCAAATTCTGAAAAGGCTATTTTGGATATTTGCCCATGACGGGAATCGAACCCGGTATAGTGAGCCGAGCGGTCTACACTCAGACAAAACAGGCATCAATGATACTATTTTCTGTTGTTTTTTCAGACCTGTGTACAAATTGCTTTGGGAGGTTGCACATACCCAACAACAACAGAAAGCGACAATACAGTCTCCACAACTTCCAACTACGAAACCACCTCCACTGGTTACACAACCACTGAGAGTTTTCCAACAACTACTGACTATACTACTACTGAGAAAGATGTTACCACACCCGTCCCTGAGGATATCTGCCCCGTAGGAGTTTGGGGAAACGTTCCCCATCCTGAATTATGTAATTCCTTCTTCATGTGCGCTGCAGGGAACGCGATACAGCTATTTTGTAGCGATGGCTTCGAATTCAATCCTTCTACCCGGGTGAGTTAACTTGATATTATAGGACGTTACAATGGCTTATTATATATGAGAAAGTGTGTTGAAAACAATTTTTAAGTAAGATAGTTTTAATCCAATTATATCGTGCTTTTAACAAAGTGGTACCAAGTTAGACATTAAAAAATATGTATTTGTACACATATATCGTCACGTTTATATTCCCTGAAGGGGTGTGCAGAGGTGCACTGCAATGCAGCAACAGTTCGTCGATGTATTAAGGTCTCATCGGGAGCGATCCTATTGCCATTATACCGGGCACTTTTCCTCTCAATACGAGGAAGATTCTATAGTCTACCACGCTGACCTAGGGTGAGTTGAACTTCACACGCATTTCTATAGACGTGCAGGTATCCTCTCGATGTTTATTTTCACCGTTCAGCAAGTGAGCACCTTGCGAGTTAAAATGAGATACTCTCTCATCTTCAAATCGACGATATATCCATTGCTACGAGCGAATTACATTCAGGCCACTAAACCAAACCTCGACAATATTATGTTTTGATTGAAAAATCTTTCTTTTTGACAGACTTGCGTTCCAATCGCAGAAGGAGGCTGTACTCTGGGTACTGTAACGACGAGTACAATGCCTAATGACGTCACGACGCCAGAATTGTGTCCCATAGGAACATGGGGCAACATTCCCCATCCGGATATCTGTTATGCATTCTTTATGTGCACTGGGGGTGCAGCTATACAGCTGTACTGCGCTGATGGAGACGAATTCGATCCTGAATTAAGGGTAAATATATCCCTACCCCCTTACCAACATCTGTCTTGAAGCAATGTTCTTAATATGACTTTCAATATTAGACAGTTAACTCAGTACAAAACCTCACAAAAACTATTAAACAGTTACTATTAAAATAACAATACTTTAAGAGGTGGTGGTGACGCCCAGCGGGGCAATACTCACATGAATGATATGAATGATAATCTCTAATTTGACATTTGTCGTAACAAAACGAAAAAGTACGACTAATTTGGCGTTTTTTTTCGACAAATGTCGAATTAGAGATAATCTCGGTCATGCGAGAATTGCCCCGCTGGTATGGAATATTTTGCTCACGGACTCTCCTGGATTTAATTTGTACAAATGAAATAAATTTTATTTTTTGTCTAGATCTGCGTGCCAATAGCAGTAGGAGGATGTACACTTGGTCCAATAACTACTACACACAGCGCTATAGATACAACTACTGAATATACCACTGACTACACTACAACTACTGAAAGCACAGAAGACGCAATCTCAACTACTGGATCGTACCAAACTACTTCAGGAAACTTCCAAACAAGTACAAGGTTACCAGAATCTACGACAGTAAATCTCCAAAGCACAACAGTGTTACCAGATTCTACTACAGACAGTCTCCAAACAACTACTGAATCGATAGGTTCTAGTACAATGAATATCCAAACAACAACACAATTGTCTGAATCTACTACAGATGGCTTACAAACGACAACAAAAGCGTCAGATGTAACTACAGAAGCTTTACAAACAACTACAGAATCAATAGTTTCAACTACAGAAGGCTTCCAAACAACAATAGGGTTGCCTGATGCTACTACAGAAGGCTTACAAACGACAACAGAAGTGCCAGATATCACAGAAGCTCTACAAACAACTTCTGAACCAATCGCTTCTAGTACAGTGAACATTCAAACAACAACACAATTGCCAGCATCTACTACAGACGGCTTACAAACGACAACAGAATTGCCAGATGTTACAACAGAGGATTTAGAAACGACTACGGAATCAATAGTTTCAACTACAGGAAGCGACCAGATGACAACAGAAATACAAGAATCTACAACAGAGATAATTCAAACAACCACAATTGTTGAAGCCACTCCAGAATATATTGAAGTGACTCCAGAATATATAGAGGCATATCCAGATACGGATACCGGTTTCACTACAGAAAGTGTTGCTGTAACAACAGAAGCACCGATGGTCACAACAGAAGCAGTGGAGACAACAACAGCGGGCGTGATATGCCCGCCAGGTGTGTTTGGAAATGTTGCACATCATGAGATGTGCAGTTCTTACTATATGTGCATAGGGGGCGCTGCGGTTCAACTGTACTGTGCCGAAGGGGATGAGTTTGACCCTATACTACTGGTAAGTACATGAATAGTTTAAAATTTGAATATGACATTTTTGTTTAATAAGTGAGGTTGTATCCAATTTCTGGAATAATACTACCCCCTTACCACCATCTGCCTTGAAGCAATGTTGTTAATATTACTTTCAGTTTTTGACAGTTAATTCAATATACAATCTGTCGCAAATTGACATTTAATACTGTAAGAGGTGGTGGTAAGGCCAAGGTACTTAAAACAAAAACAATTTTCAAAATGTTTGTTTGTTTATCGGCTAGTCACCGTTTCTATCGATTTTGACTTGACTTTGTCTGGCAGATAGCTGATGTTATAAACTTTTATTTTACAAAAATATTTAGGGTTCCTAAATTCCATGTGGACGAAAGAAATCCAGAAAAAAATAACGTGACTAAATTTCACATTATATTGTCTACAGACGTGCGTACCTATTGCCGAAGGTGGTTGTACCCTTGGTGTTTCTACTACAACAGAAAGCTTTCAAACAACAACAGAGGTTGCAGCAACTACAGAAGCACTCCAAGAAACTACGGAAATCGAAGATATTACAACACAACAACCGGAAGTGACAACTACAACAAAAGGACCTGCAACGGAAGCACCCGTAATTTGTCCAGTTGGAACAATGGGAAATGTAGCACATCCAGAACTCTGTGGTTCATTTTATATGTGTATGGGTGGTAATGCTTTGCAGCTATTCTGTAGCGAAGGCTTTGAATTTGATCCTGAATTGAAGGCAAGTGGTAATCTAATAACAAACCTTTTGTAAGTTGTGTGAAGTCGACCACACTCGGCCAACATGGTGAACTGTACTTCACACATTCGGAAACAGTTTCCTTACATAAAGTTGGTGTTTGTCTAGATCACAGTAATAAAACTTGAACACACCGCCTCAATTTTAACATTAATCAATATCAATGTGAGGTTATTATATAAATTTGTAGTCCTGTTAAAGCCTCCAAATTAACTAAATTGGGTGCTAAGAGTAGGTAGGCTCTAGTCCATTATTTGATAACTATGTTGGCGGTAGACGTGGGCGTTATTTCACGTCACTGGTTACATTAACTAGCTTCACGGCATGTAACCGAGTCACTTGTTTCAAGTCAAATCACAAGTAGTGATTTTGGTAACACGTTATTTCTGTTAACTGTGAGCGAGAAACGTCACGTCGTCACTCGTCAGTCGGTCGGTGCCTCGGTTCGGTTCGGTGGGGCCCGTTACATTTCTTTCGCATCGCGCCTACCGGCCGGCTGAGTAAGCGAGAACGGGTGACACTAATAAAACCGAAGTAATCCGAACGCACATGTGCCGTGGTACTAGTATACAACAAAAAACGAAACAGCGTAACAGTCAATAAGTTTAATTTTCATACGTAACTCCATAAACATAGAGAATAAAAAAGAGTGATCTCTGTTTGTTTGTATATAAATTCATCGGCTTGCGAGGCGGGAAACAAGCGAGCGTCACTTTGAATTTGTTTACATATTTCGCAATGTTGTTGAAAAATGGTCGTTATGTAAATAATGTTAATATCAATCACCATTGTATATACGATCAAATTGACTTTTAAATAAGCCGGCATTAATAATTTTATTAAAATCTTAGTTTCATAGAAAACACTAATCAATCATAAATACATTTAATGAATGTATTTATGATTGATTAGTCTAAGCTGATATTAATATAATTAATCTGTCCTAAGCCTGAATAAAGTATGCAGGGAAGTTAATTGATTGATTTAACAGTATAGCTAAAAACACTTAGATAGTGATTTAATTTATTTTCGTTTCGTGTGTAACTGTATAGTTGGTGGAGTTATTTATGCAAACAATCACTGGATCTAAATAAAAATAACTAGTTACAAAAATCACCTGTTTTGAAAACAGTTGACGCCGACCAAGTAACTGGTTTCGTGAAGTTTCGTGAAAATGACGTAACGACACACGTCTAGTTGGCGGACGATTTAAAAAATAATAATGAACCGTACTGTTGTGGCAAGCGATTAAAAATGAATTTATTGTCAGCCTCTTCAACCTTGAATTGTGTAATGATTATTTATTTGTTTCTAGGTATGCGTTGTGATATCCGAAGGAGGATGTACTCTTGGATCTAACACATTAACCACTACGGAGGCGTCAGAGACTACAATTCCAGACGCCCCGACAACTACAGAGTCTTTGGAGACTACGATGCCAGACGCACAGACATCTACAATCAATAGTATTACTACAGAAGGCGCATTTACAACTACTGAGTCTGTAGAAACTACATCACCAAACGCCCAAACAACAACACAGATTGTAGATACTACAGAAAGCGTAGACACGACAACAGAGTCTTTAGTGACTACTACGCATATCGCAGAGACGACAACGGAGACTGTTGAGACTACGACCCCGGCGATATGTGCGATAGGCGTGTTTGGCAATGTGCCACATCCAGACCGGTGTGATGCTTTCTACATGTGCGCGGCTGGTAATGCCATATCGCTTTTCTGTAGCGAAGGTTTTGAGTTTGATCCCGAATTGAGGGTAAGTTCTCATATTATTTAAGTTTGAAGTTGGGTTTGGTTACACTAGTGATAATCTTCGATAAAGTTTCACAGCAGGGCAATCGAGCCGTACGTAATTGAAATAATAGTTTTTACATGGTTACGGGACATGTACAAGACCCGATCAAGGCTCAACTTATTAAAGTTTCTAGAAATTAAAATCTATCCACGTACCACCTACAATAGTATTCTTCAGTGCAAAAATATTCGAGAAAGTGAAAGTAAAAAAATCAAAATTTCTATAAATTTAGGTTTTAGATTGTATAGCGTGGTAGTAAGCAATATGATCCCAGTTATGTCATAATAAGTTAATAATGCATATGTTTTAGGTATGTGTAGTAATAGCCGAAGGTGGCTGCACTCTTGGACAAGACTCAGTCACTACACCAGCTGATACAACTAGTACAACTACTGATCACTGGGAGACTACGTCATTATACACGACCACGGAACAAGAAGACATTACTACAGATAACGCACAAACAACTACGGAATCATTCGAGACTACGACTACAGATGCACGACCATCTACGGAGTCTATTGATATAACAACTACTTCGCAAAGCGCACAAACGACAACAGAGTCTCAAGCGACTACAGCCTCAGCCGCTCAAACTACAACAGAGTCTATTAAAATAACAACACTGGACACACAGACAACTACGGAGTCTCAAGCAACAACAGTCTCAGCCGCACAGACTACAACAGAGTCTCAAGCAACAACAGTCTCAGCCGCACACACTACAACAGAGTCTCAAGAAACAACAGTCTCAGAGGCCCAAACTACAACAGAGCTTATAGAGACTACAACTCCAGCAATATGTCCGATAGGCGTATTTGGGAATGTCCCACATCCGGACAGATGTGATGCCTTCTATATGTGTGCGGGCGGAAACGCTGTATCACTGTTCTGTAGCGATGGATTTGAATTTGACGTCAACCTTAGGGTGAGTAGTAATAGAGCATATTTTTAATTTTATCTTTCTTTATGACTTATTGATATAGAACTGATCAGAAAAAAAGCCGCGTCGAATGGTCCATGTCTCGTCTGTCTAAGACGAAAACCAATAATGACACAGCATTACATTTTTCTAGTTTTATTAAGGAGTTATGAATTTTTGGAACGTAGTTCCTTATGGCGCGTTGCGAAAGGGGGCTAGACGGAAAAAATTAAGACTAAAAGTGTCGACCGACACTTTTGTAAATGTGTGTGTGATTTCGATTGTGTGTGTGATTTCGATTTCGGTTTCGGTTTTGATTTCGATTTATATATATACGTGTGTGTGTGTGTATATATATGTACATTTTTTTTGCTTTTTTTATTTCAAAAGGAACTTCGTTACATTCGGGTGTCCCTTGACACCTCTCAAGATTTTTTTTATAGTTTTTTTTGGTTTTCGTGTACAATTTGATATTTCGAGATACGACATATGCGCTTTAAGCCCCCAGCACACTAGGGCGTCAACACTCGCGGCTCTAAATATTTGCCTATACCAAACAAACTCTGTGTCAATAGACATAAACATTAAATTTCAAAATTCACTCGCTTTGTCGGTGACATTTCGTTTTTTTTTTTTTTTTTAACGAAATGAACGAAATGATGGTAATTAATGGAATAAGATGAGGAATGGCATCACCTGCGACTAGCGCGAGTATTTCGCCAATGTCAAGTAATTAATAGCAAGGACAAATTCAATAAATACACATTATAAATAAAAATGGATAATGACAGTCGACATTTCGTTTGTAAATTGAACTTTTTCGATGTGTCAATACCATTCGTATCGCTATTACTATTATTACTATTACAGCCCTATTTTTAGGGTTCCGTACCCAAAGGGTAACGGAAACCCTATTGCTGAGACTTCACAGTCCGTCCGTCCGTCCGTCCGTCTGTCACCGCGCTGTATCATGAACCGTAATAGTTAGAGAGCTGAAATTTTCACAGATGATGTATTTCTGTTGCCGCTATAACAACAAATACTAAAAAAAACAGAATAAAATAATTATTTAAGGGGGCTCCCATACAACAAACGTGTTTTTTTTTGCCGTTTTTATAGATAATGGTACGGAACCCTTCGTGCGCGAGTCCGACTCGCACTTGGCCGGTTTTTTAAAGTCCCACCGCTGGGCACGGGCCTCCCCTCAATGCGAAGGGGGATTCAGGCCATAGTCCACCACGCTGGCCCGGAACGGGTTGCCAGACTTCACACATCTATCGAAAACTAGTCATGTTCCCTCAGACGTGCAGGTTTCCTCACGATATTTTCCTTCACCGTTTCATAGCAAGTGATCTTGGATGAAAATGAGATTCGCACATAAACCCAGAGGTGCAAGCCGGGGTTTGAACCTGCACATTTTGATTGCAAGGCGTGCGTTCGACCACTCGGGTACCACTGCTACCTTATTCGTATTGTTATGGCAAAAAAAAATATTCGTGAGCGTTGACACCGCAGTTAGCGGGAGGCATTATGTTGTGTGGTGACAATAAATTCATTTTATTTTACAGGTATGCGTTGAAATAGCACCTGGTGGATGTACATTAGGTATAACTACAGATATACCAGTATCCACAGACAGTTCAGTTACCGATGGTACCCAAACAACTCCAGGGTCCTGGGACTCCGTTACAGCCCCACCAATATGCGCCAGTGGTGTCTTCGGGAACGTGGCGGACGCTACCAGATGTGATGGGTTCTACTGGTGCGCTGGCGGGGTGGCCATACCATTGTCTTGTTCTAGTGGCTTCGAATTTGACCCCATTTCGAAGGTAAGATAATCTAACATACCTACTGAACCGCGGTTCAGTATAATCAATGATGGCTTGGTCTTGGTGTGAGCGTAAGCCGCTCGACTTGCAGCAACAAGTGTTTGTGGTAGCGGCAAAGTTTGGAAATACTACTACTACTACAGCCCTTTTAACGTCCCACTGCTGGGCACGGGCCTCCCCTCAATGCGAGGGGAATTCGGGCCATAGTCCACCACTCTGGCCCAGTGCGGGTTGGCTGACTTCACACATGTATCGAAAACTAGTCAACTTCCCTCAGACGTGCAGGTTTCCTCACGATGTTTTCCTTCACCGTTGGAAATAGCCTTTATGGATTTTTTTCTACCCCCCTTACAGTATTGCAGCAATGTTTATAATATTACTTACAGTTTGTAGACAAATTGTCAAACATACTTTAAAAGGTGGTAAGGGGTCTGGAAAACGATTTTCGTTTGATAGACATCAATCTCTATTAGAGATATGTCGAAACAAAAGAAAAAAAAAACTACCAATTTGACATTTTGTTTCGACTTATCTCGAATAGAGATTGATGTCTATCAAACGAAAATCGGGCCCCTGTTACACCAAAACGTGTAACTGGGATCACTCTCAGTCAGTACAGTACCTATAGTATAAGCTTTGCTTAGTTTGGGACCGTACGATGAGTATGTGTTGTCTGGAGATTTTTATTTAAATTTATCTTACCTCTTCCAACTGTTAGATTTGTCGAGCAAATTATGTCACAGCCAGCTGTCTTATAGAAAAATATGTTCGACAAGTCTGATTGATCCGCCATCTTTATCACTGTCATCACCCATTTTTATTTATAACTAGCAGACCCGGCGAACTTCTTTTTTTTTTTTTTTTTTTATGTGATAGGGAGGAAAACGAGCAGACGTTTCACCTGATGGTAAGTGATCAACGCCGCCCATGGACACGTGCAACACCAGGGGCATCGCAAGTGCGTTGCCGGCCTTTAAGGAATGAGTATGCTCGTTTCTTGAAGGTACCTTTGTCGTATCGGTCCGGGAACACCGCTGCAGGAACACTTCGTACCGCCTTAGAATTAATGACATACGAAAGCAGTGGTAGCCGAGTGGTCGAACGCACGCCTTGCAAATCGAAGTGTGCAGGTTCAAACCCCGGCTCGCACCGCTGGGATTTATGTGCGAATCTCATTTTCATCCGAGATTATCACTTGCTATGAAACGGTGAAGGAAAACATCGTGAGGAAACTTGCTCGTCTGAGGGAACTTGTCTAGTTCTCGATAGATGTGTGAAGTCTGGCAACCCGCACTAGGCCAGCGTGGTGGACTATGGCCCCTCGCGCAGAGGGGAGGCCCGTGCCCAGCAGTTGGTCGTTAAAAGGGCTGTAGTAGTAGAAAGCAGCGCCACCTAAAATTATCATATCAACCTTCCTCTTGAATCACTCTCTCGATTTAAAAAATCCGTTGCGTAGTTTTAAAGATTTAAACGTACATAGGGACAGCGGGAAGCGACATTGTTTTATACTATGTATTGACGTGTATTTGTCCTTGCTATTGATTACTCGACTTTGGCATCAACCGCTAATCTCAGTTGCAGGCATTCCTCATCTAATTCCATGAAAATTTCATCACGAAGAAGTCTGAAAAAATAAAAAAAAATACATAAATTATGATCATGAAAAGTTATGCTACATATTTCAAAGGTGAAACGTTTGATTCCAGGAATGCGTGGAAATAGCTGAAGGTGGATGCACTTTAAGTCAGGCGACGGATGAGACTTCAAGTCTGCCCGAAGCGGAGGCTTCGACTTCAGAGATTATACCTTCGGAGGGTACTGAGAGAGCGGAGACGACGGCCATGCCTATTTGCCCTGATGGTGTCTTCGGAAACATTCCACATCCTACCAAATGTGATGTGTTCTACATGTGTGCTGGTGGAACAGCTCTAGAGTTGTTCTGCAGTAATGGGTTCGAGTTTGATCCAGTTTTAAGGGTAAGAAAGTCTTCTGATCATTTTTGACGGTTTGGGGCACAGTTCTTTATTGATCGGCCATATCTCTAATTCAACATATGTCGGAACATAACGAAAAATATAGACTCATTTGGCGTTTTGTGTCGACATAATATGTCGACTTCAGTGATAGTGCAATCATCCTACTATTCTTTAGTGACAACTGTAGCTCTCGTTCTCTCAAAAAAAGAAATCCAATCTCAAATCTCTTTCAAAAAGAAAATATTGGTTTTTGGACCGCGGTCCTACTGTTCTTTTTGTTCTTCTTCGGAATTATGAAATTGTAATGGAATATGATGAGGAATGGCTCCACCTGCGTTTAGCGGGTATTTCAGCCAGTGTCAAGTAATTCATAGCAAGGGCAAATTCAATAAATACACTTTATATATAAAAATGCATGATGTCAGTGATAAAGATGGCGGATGTATCAAACTGTTTCTTTTGTTTCAGCAATGTGTGGCGATTTCTGACACCGGATGTACCTCTCTGAAGTTGAAATGAGTATTCCGGAAGTCACGTATATATCACTAGTGTCCTAGTGATACATAGCTTGAACAAAATGACCTAAGCGACTGTTATCCCATATATCCATAGATATTATTCAACTTTTGAAATTACATTTCAAAACAATACCCAAATGTGTAATGTACCGAAATACTCGAAAACAAATTCACTATTAAATTTGTATCCCGTATGTATTGGTATTACATGGAGATATTATGTGGGAGATGGCATATTAACCATGCGCTACGGTAATTTTTTCTGGTATATCTGACTCCGCCATTGTTGTTTACCTATACTACAGGATATGAGATAACAATAATGGCGGAATAGTTACCGCAGAGCCATATGGAGATTAGAGTCTTTATGGGTTCTCTAGTTACTCCATGAGTTATTATTTGTCACGTTGTAAATGGTTTGCAAACGTTTTGTAATATCTACAGATTAATGGGGTTCAACTGTAAACCAAAGTAAAAATACCAAAGTATTTAAAACGGTGAAATAATTGTTTTGTTAAACGCCGCCTTTTTGAGTAGTATTGTTTTAATACTTGAAATTTGTGATAGATATATTTGTTCAAATTCTGTCAAAGCTTTCGTGTCGTATTGAGGACCTCCTCCAATTTTGAAGTCGGTTAAATCAATACTGTTTTATAAGAGGTGGTGTTATGACCCAAGAGGTTAAGAAAGATTGTAAATAAAATAAAAAGAGATGATTTTTGAATATTTTTTTTTGTTTTTTTTTTTTTTGACTTGATGGTTTGGTTTGAGCTTAGGCCGCTCGGTTAACCACCCTCGGTGGTTCCTGTTTCAATTCCCGGAAGCGGAAAATTTTATGGTCTTTTTCGAAATTTGGTCAGCCCCTTACCACCACATAGGTTGCAGCTATGGTTCTTAATATTACTGTCAGTTTTTGACACCAAAACCTGTCAAAAAATTACAGTTAGTATGGAAACAACCTTAATTTATTTTGAACAAGATAAGAGTGAGAGATCATTCATTTTGTGAGTGCGGTTATGATAAAGGTTCTACCGACCACATATTCTTCTCTTGCCCTAAATATCCTGTCTCACTTTACGATTTATTTATTATTTATTTATTTATAGTTAATTAAAACGGCACAACCAATTACATTAATTAACATAGAATCTTAAAATAATTATGATTGAATTGATGACACTCGTGCATACTTCTCACAAAACTCCAAACATAATCGTCTAATTAAGTTACATTCATCCGCAAAGACATCACATTCAGGATTAGCCGTCAGGAGGGCATTGAGCACATTCAGGGTACGACAGACTGGGGACTCAGCTCTAGCAGCTGTTTGACAGGGAGGCTGCGCGAAAAGTTTGTGCCGGCGGTTTTGCCGGTGCCCCAGGTATTTGTTGGGCGCATACAGTCGACAGAACAAGTCATGGAGCTCTGGGTGGTCGATCAATCCACGAAGGGCTGTAGTAGTAGTAGTTGTGATGTTATTCATGTGTTCGTTTTGTATTGTGTTGTTTTAGGTACGTCACTCACTATCCGGTCGATCTCAACAAAAAACAGTTGCAGTAATATAATCGATTAATCAATCTCAATCGTGTCTTCGCCACTACGTTAACATTGGCAAAATCACATTGGGCCTGACTGAATGGAAAGAGCCAATAAAAAAAAAACATATTTTAAGATGAGGTGGTAAGGAACCTTGTGTAGGTGTAACTGGGGTCACACCCAGTGCTATTGTGGCGCCCATAATAAAAGCAAGCTTTGCTTAGTTTGGGGTCGTACGATGAATATGTCGACCACCATGCATTATCAGTACAACCTTACTATGCTAGCCTACTATAGGTAAGGCCAAAATTTATATCTAATATTAGACTGCGTAAGTATAATTATTTTCTAGTATTGATTCAAAGGTGCTACCTGCTCTCATGACGTGTCTGCTCCTGAAAATATATCACAAAAATATTTATCAATAGGTATCAATATTACAATATGTATTGTATGATCTTAAATATATCTTTGTGTCTTTTGGTCTACTATGTTTTGCCATTAGAAAGAAAGAAAGAAAGAAACATTTATTTACGACAAAACATTTGAACAAAGTTACAATATTACAAAATTATAGTAGGTACATGTTTTATGGCAGATGTTCAAACGATTGTCATAAATCGGCTTCCACTCAGCATATGCTAGTTGTGTGAACAACCAGCGCTGGTCTTCCGTGGAAGCCGTTTAGTGACGCCACGGACATCCTACTAGGTATATCAAGTGTTTCTAGGTATTATTTAAATTAAAGCATACAAATATGTAGGAATTGATTACATTACAAATTTAAATTACTTACAAGTTTTTATTGATTTTTATTACCGGTCTTATTTATCAGTGGAAGCAGCATTCCGAACCGATGGTATTTGTTAGTCCTTTTTGTTCTACACGATAAAAAAATGATTTGGATTTTTGAATCCTTTTTTTGAAACTTACACTTGACTTACAATACTGCAGCTAAGAATTTTTTTTCTGTATATTGTCATAACTTTAAGCGTTTTCGTTTTTGAGATATATAGAAGTAACAAAAGCATTGCAACTCATCAAAAAAGAAAGAACATCCTGAAAAAACATTGTAGGTAACCCCTTATTAGTATACCACTACTACTACAGCCCTTTTAACGTCCCTGCTGGACACGGGCCTCCCCTCAATGCGAGGGGGATTCGGGCCATAGTCCACCACGCAGGCCCGGTGCGGGTTGGCAGACTTCACACATCTATTGAGACCTAGGCAAGTTCCCTCAGACATGCAGGTTTCCTCACGATGTTTTCCTTCACCGTTTCATAGCAAGTGATAATCTCGGATGGAAATGAGATTCGCACATAAATCCCAGAGGTGCGAGCCGGGGCTTGAACCTGCACACATTGATTTGCAAAGCGTGCGTTCTACCACGCGGCTACCATTATTACTATGACTTCATCTAAATAATGATAAATATTTTTTCAATGAAATACATTATGATACCTAAAAACAACGGAACGAAAACTTAATAATATTGTAGGGATACACCTTGAGATGATACAATTTTTACGAGCTTCTTACAAGCTTTATATTAACTTGCAATGTATGTTCGGGTGGAATCTTGCAACTGAATTTTAAATCAGTTATATTTAACCGATTGAGCCGAAATTTGGTATACACGCTCATTTTGGATGACAATGCATGCTTAGCTATGTGACGTCTTTCTAATTCCAATATGGCGGATCATGCAAGATGGCGGAATAGTTATTTATTCTGCACTACCACAGTATGGGTATCAAATGAAAGAGTTTGGTGAGGAGAACACGAAAACTAAGGGCAATTAACTAAAGGCTTGTTTTAAAAAAATATTTTTTAGCATTAATTTATTAAATATTATGTTTGTTCTCACCAAATAGGTTGTAAGAAAAATTTAATTTATTTAACAGGACATCCAAAAACTGTAGCATTAATAACACATTAATATAAAATACAAATAAGGGAAAACTAAATGCACAGTTAACAAAGGTGCCACAACATGCATAAGTAAGAGGAATAACGTAAAAGGAACATTGGTAATAAATGAAAAATAAGAATGCGATAATGAAAATTAAATTAAATTAAATGTGATGAGTGAATAGAAGACTATCATTGACGCACCAACGATGACAAGATCAGTTTGCGAAATTTGTAGAGTGTATCATTAAACAAATGATGATAAATGATGATGATATTAGATGATTTTATGAAGTGTGTATTTTATAACCTACAGAGTTTGTTTTTACATTTTATAAACGCAGTTTTACGCAATTTGGTTGAACGCTCTTTCATTTGGCAAAAATAGTCGGCACAAGCTTCGAAGCCCCATTATAGGCTTTAGTTATCCTAAAGAATTGTCATCTTATTTATTTTATTTTTATTTATTCAGGACAACAAACAGGTATACAATTAAATACAAGTTATTGTAGGATATATCTTACTATATTACTTACAGTATACCCTACACCATTGCCCACATAAACAAATATGACGACATATTTTGCTGCTATCCTAGTACTAAATTTCGTATGTAATATGATGAAGTGTAGGTATGTATCAGTGTGTTGTATGATGTGTGTGTGACAATCCCGCCCAGTCCTACATAATAATTGGTTATGTGGATACCGGCTGCCATCAAGTATATGGATCAGCGACTGTGGAGAGATGTAAGGATGTTGTGTTTTGTTTGTGAGGTGAGTGTGCGAGTGTGCGTATGTGTGAGTAGCGTGAGTAGATTACAATGATATAAGTTATATGTTTAAAGTTACAATTATCTTAAAGAATTAAGCTTATAGTCCATAATAACAGCATACCAAGGAGACATGCGTGAGTAGCCGACGACGGTGAATATTTGTATATTGAGTTGGGCGTACTATACCATGTTATTCCCGTTGTTTTCGCCATTACTGGCACTGTCGGCCTTGCCGTCATATTCGGCATTACAGGTATTTTCATCATTTTTGGCAGTTTTGACAGTTCTGGCAGTACTGGCAGTTTTGGTAGTTCTGGCAGTTTCGGCAGTTCTGGCAGTTGCGGCAGTTTCCCCAGTTCCAACAGTTCCTGCATGGTCGGCATTTTTGGCATTTTCGGCATTTTAGGCATTTTCGGCATTTTCGGCATTTTCGGCATTTTCGGCAGTTTTGACAGTTCTGGCAGTTCTGGCAGTACTGGCAGTTCTGGCAGTACTGGCAGTTCTGGCAGTTCCGGCAGTTCTGGCAGTTGCGGCAGTTCTGGCAGTTGCGGCAGTTCCCCCAGTTCCAACAGTTCCCGCATGGTTGGCATTTTTGGCATTTTTGGCATTTTCGGCATTTTTGGCATTTTTGGCATTTGCGGCATTTTCGGCATTTTTGGCAGTCCTGGCAGTTCCGGCAGTTCCGGCAGTTCTGGCAGTTCTGGCAGTTCCGGCAGTTCTGGCAGTTCCGGCAGTTCTGGCAGTTCCGGCAGTTCCAGCATTTGAAGCATTCGCGGCATTCGCGGCATTCGCGGCATTCGCGGCATTCGCGGCATTCGCGGCATTCGCGGCATTCGCGGCATTCGCGGCATTCGCGGCATTCGCGGCATTATCGGCATTATCGGCAAAACACATTTCTGTAAAAAAAACACAGCTATAAACATAAATACATCAACACGCCTGAATTCCCCGACGAGGTAGGCAGACGTACGCAGTGGGTGACACATCACCGAGGTATTTTGGTCCCAATTTAATAGGGGGCGAGCCTATTTTCATTATACCGGGCACAATCTAGGGATTGACGCATTGATAGGTCAATGCGAGGGAGATTTGGCCAACAGTCCACCACGCTGGCTCAGTGTGGGTTGGTAAACTTCTCATGCCTTTTTATACACGTGCAGGTTTCCTCACGATTTTGTAACAACTGTCGGCGCGCCGCTGTCACGGGTAGAATACGTGTCTCCTTGTGTTACATTATTGCTGTTTTCGTAGGGATTTCGATATTTTTTCAAATAAAATATAGCATATGTTTCATTCTGTTGTATAAACAATAATACATCATCGTGTAAATATTTGTATATAGTAACACCACGATTTGCCGCCTTTTATCTATGGTAAGTAAATATTTTGCTGTCACTTTGTGACTTGTAAAAAGTACGGTGTTCTTGGCTGCTGTGACTTATAATGACTTGGAAGTAATCTGAGATCTGTAATAGATTTAAAGCTAAGTATTCAAAGTTAATCATTCCAAGCTAAGTATTCTAATTATATAAAGTATTTAAAGCTAAGCATATGACCCTAAGTATCTACCTAAAGATAGGTGTTTATTATGTTTGATAATATTGAATCCCTGTGTCTAGCACAAACTAACATGATTTCGGGCATGTCGTTAGGCGTGCGTCCGAATGTGTTACTTAACAGGTATTATTCGGGTCTGCGTAATGCGGCGTAGATAGACCGAATAAGTACCTATTCAATTTCCTCAAACTAACATGATTTCGGGCATGTCGTTAGGCGTGCGTCCGAATGTGTTAGTTTTCTGTAAAGAGGAATTAAAGATATGGGACCTTGAAGATCCTAGAGTTGTTATGGGACCTAGAAGATCCTAGAGTTGTTATGAGACCTTGAAGATCCTAGAGTTGTTATGGGACCTTGAAGATCCTAGAGTTGTTATGGGACCTTGAAGATCCTAGAGTTGTTATGGGACCTAGAAGATCCTAGAGTTGTTATGGGACCTTGAAGATCCTAGTTGTTATGGGACCTAGAAGATCCTAGAGTTGTTATGGTACCTAGAAGATCCTAGAGTTGTAATGGGACCTTGAAGATCCTAGAGTTATTATGGGACCTTGAAGATCCTAGAGTTGTTATGGGACCTAGAAGATCCTAAAGATATGAGACCTACGTAAGGGAGGCGACGTAGGGGCTCCTTTAGATATTAATGATATACACTTATTATAGTACAATTATGAGCATAAACTAATTCATATTTGTTCTGGTTCTAGTAATGGAGGAGTGGCATAGGCGTGGGATAGATAGTACCTGCGACATGACCCTCCTGAGCCCGAGACACCGAGACAGTCGGTGTCATCAGGCATTATCTCCTACAGATGGTGCATGGCTCATCCACCAACAGAGAGAGTTAGCGAAGCAGATAATTGAGGAATGTAGAAGGGAAGTGGAGGAGACAATACGAACATTCCAGGTACGAAGCCATAGCCATAATTTTTATTTTTATTACATTCGTTACGCCTGTCTATATAGATACAAGAGAGCCCTGAAATATACTATTAACAAGCCTATGATTATATCAAGTCTACATGCTGTAGAGTAACGACAAAAAGAGTAACAAATATCCATCCATCCATACAAAGTTCACATTTATAATACTAGCTTCTACCCGCGACTTGGTCCGTGCAGACTTCGTTGATTAATTATCGTTATAAAAGATAGCCTATATGTTGCAGCGGCTTCAGCACGCCTTCCAAATAAGATATTATATCACGGATCGTGACGTCATTTTTGTGATATAACCGTTGCGTCTTATTAGCTAGGATGGCGTCCTGTGATAAAAATATAAAATCGGTTACAAGAGGGCTGCCTCTTTCCTCGCTCAACGAATAGGACTTGCTATTCAACGAGGAAATGCAGCCAGCGTTCTTGCCACCGTTTTCCTCTTTTCTTTAGTTATTAATATTGTATATTTGTAAATAAATAGGTTTGCGGGTTGATACAAGGTGGATGACGTATGGATAAGATGTTATATCTTAAGTGCTAGCATGGGTTACCATAATATATCACAAAGGCACGAATTTGACAGGGAAACCTAAATGATAATGCTATAAAATGTGCATAAATATAGCATTTTATATACTATTATAACAAATATTATATGTTTTACTCGATCCTTCGTCAATATCAAGCGAATTTCATGCAAAATTCTGCAGAAAACGAACATGTAAATTAATTTTCGTGTTCGACAAACAACAACAAAAAAGTATTGAGCTGGGGACTGGGGTGTCAAATTGTACTTGTACTTACTTTGTTATAATAATCTAAATCCCAGCCTCTGGTACACGTCCACAATACTACTTCCTCATTTATGCATTCATAGGCTAAATAACAGTCAGGACAGTCTTCTTCAAATCGTTCAACAACGCTTGAACCATATTCGCAATAGATGCTGAGAGCTGATGCAGCCCCCACCAAATATACCAAGAGTATTGGACACATCTGTAATAATATAATCATCATATAATCATCACGCCTGTCTTCCCCAAAGGGGTAGAGGCGCACTGTAGTGCACCCACACTTCGCTGATGTATTTTAGTCCCAATGTAATAAGCGGCGAGTCTATTACCATTATACCGGGCACATTCTCCCTCAATGCGAGGGGGATTTTTGAGCCATAGCCACAACGCTGGCCCAGTGCAGGTTTGTGAACTTCACACGCCTTTGTGAAGACGCGTAGGTTTCCTCACGATGTTTTCCTTCACCGCTCAGCAAGTGATGATCATTATTGAAAACGATATTCGCACATGATAATCTTCTTAGAGGTGCGAGCCCGGGATTTGAACTTGCACCCCTTACGTTCTACCGACGAGGGTTCTACTGCTTAGATCATAAATAGAGTTCCTTATCTTAATAAATGAACAATAAATTATAATAAAATAAATGGTGAGCTTACCATGGTTTCGTCCGGAAGCTAGGAGCAAAGTGGACGTACTGATAGGAATACTACGTAAGTAAGTTCACCACACCGCACGCTTATCCTCGCACGCTTATTCCTCTCTATTTAAACGTGGCGGATGTTGCCTCAGCCAATTTATTTATCCGCATAGCATTAGCTTGGGTTAAACCACCAATTTCTTCATTAAAATTGTGTTTAATACTATTTTAGGTAGGTACATATTATTTACATACTTCCTGTTTCCTACTAATATTAATAATTTGTAAGTTTGTAAGGATGGATGGTTGGATGTTTGTTACTCTTGAACACAAAAACTACTGAACGGATTTTAATGAAACTTAACAATATTATTGTTTGTACTTGAGAATAACATAGGCTCTCTTGAATCTTATTAAAAACCATCATTAATCACTATAAAATACAATGAAGGAAAACATCTTGAGGAAACCCGCACGTCTATAGAAAGGCGTGTGAAGTTCACCAGTGTGGTGGACAATGGCACAAATCTCCCTCATATTGAGAGGGAATGTGATGAATGTCGATGCATTGCAGAGCACCTCTGCCTATCCCATCAGGTCAGACAGGAGTGAAGATGTAATATTATTATAATAAATTTTACGATAAAGGTTTTCTGTTATTATTATTTTAAAATAAATTATATTTTAGTTGCTGATAGCGTTATAAAACCCTGAGGACACTGGGGAGAGCGAATTCGCTTGATTTTGTTTTAAACCGATGGGAGATGAGAAATGACCCGACGGGTATTTCATTTTTTTTTAAACCACTACGCTGTTGGTCGTGAGGTGGCCTTTACAGCTTTACCGGAGGAGTGGCGAGCGCAGAGTGCACTCCAACCAAGGCCTTAAGGGCGGAAGAGGGTGGCAACTAGCTCAAGGGCGCCACAGAGGGCACGACCTCGGCTTGGGCAGTTACCGTGAGGGGAGAGGTAGTAACTGTGCTCCTAGGTGCAAAGATGAACCTACGAGCGGAAGAGGGGGTTCCTCGACCTCGCCGGCGAGAAATCGGTGTCTGTTTAGGGTATTTCAGCCAGTGTCAATTAATTCATAGGAAGATCAAATTTAATAAATAAATATCGAGGAGTGAAAATCTTTTTGTCTTAAGCGACAGTATTTACATTAATTTCTTAAGATTTATTATACTTTAGGCTTCGGTCAGAAATCGACCAAATATTGAACGATTGAAAAAAATCGTGTCGATGACATTTCGTTGAAAATATACATCATCACGCCTGTATTCCCCGAAGGAGTAGGCAGAGGTGCACTGTAGTGCGCCCACACTTCGCCGATGTATTTTGGTCCCAATGTAATAGGGGGCGAGCCTATTGCCATTATACCGGGCACATTCCCCCTCAATACAAGGGAGATTTGGGCCATAGTCCACCACGCTGTCCCAGTGTGGGTTGGTGAACTTCACACGCCTAGTCGTGCAGGTTTCCTCACGATGTTTTCCTTCACCGTTCAGCAAGTGGTGATCATTGTTGAAAATGACATTCGCACATGAAAATTATCTCAGAGGTGCGTGCCCGGGATTTGAACTTGCACCCCTTACGTTCAAGGCGGGCGTTCTTGCCCACGAGGCTACTGTACTCCATCTATTACTTCATACGGTTCGTTTTGGCATTATCAACAGAAATGTCCGCGCGCGAATCGACGCGATTATTTGCGCAGACCTCGAATCGCCATTATGTAAGTTCATGGTATACCTACAGTTATTATTTGGAGTTTTTGCGGTACGGACGAACCAGGACGATAACGGTAAATAAATAAAATATATACATAACTAGCAGACCCGGCGAACTTCGTACCGCCTTAAAATTACTACTAATAATTTTCTATCCTTTCTAAGGCAATAAAAAGTAGCGCTCAAAATTATTTAATGTTCTCTTGTTGTTGCTTTTTGTTGTTTTTTAGGGTTCCGTACCCAAAGCGTAAAACGGGAACCCTATTACTAAGACTTCGCTGTCCATCCGTCCGTCCGTCTGTCACCAGGCTGTATCTCATGAACCGTGATAGTTAGAGAGTTGAAATTTTCACAGATGATGTATTTCTGTTGCCGCTATAACAACAAATACTAAAAAACAGAATAAAATAAATATTTAAGGGGGCTCCCATACAACAAACATGATTTTTTTGCTCGTTCTTATAGATAATGGTACGGAACCCTTCGTGCGCGAGGTTGACTCGCACTTAGCCATTTTTTTCTCTAATGTTGTTCTCGTTTTTCTTGTAACTGTCCATTTTTAATTAACTTTTAATTGCCTTTCAAAAAGTTATATTAAAAATATTAATGCAGTGCACCTCTGCCTACCCCTTCGGGGAATACAGGCGTGATGATGATGTATTTGATGCAAAACAAGTGGTGGCAGGTAAACAGTATCTGACACTTAATTCAGTACAAAAAGTGTCAAAATTTTAAAGTTACATAATACTTTCTTTGGACTGGGATCATCAGTCCATAGAATGACAACCATAGTGCAAGCATTACTTAGTTTGGGGTCATACGATGAGTATGTGTTGTTTGGCTGCATCTTTTTTTGCTATCCAATTTCTAGATGCTTCTACTGGCTCTCCTGGCCTTGGTGGCTGCTGCCTTACCAAGACACGCTGCCTTCGAGTGCCTGTCTTCAGACCATGGCATCCTGCAAGCTGATGATACGGATTGCAGCAGATACCACTTCTGCGGCAGAGGAGTCACGGCTGACATGATATGTCCAGCTGGGACCTTATTTGACCAGGCATCTCAGGTATATTCTCCACTCCAGTACTACAGCCCTTTTGAACGTCCCACTGCTGGGCACGGGCCTCCCCTCAATGCGAGGGGGATTTAGGCCATAGTCCACTACGCTGGCCCGGTGCGGGTTGCCAGACTTCACACATCTGTCGAGAACTAGTCAAGCTCCTTCAGACGTGCAGGTTTCCTCACGACGTTTTCCTTCACCGATTCATAGCAAGTGATAATCTCGGATGAAAATGAGATTCGCACATAAATCTCAGATGTGCAAACCGGGGTTTGAACCTGTACACTTTGATTGTAGGCGTGCGTTCGACCACTCGGCTACCACTGCTACTGTATGATTCACTCCACTCCACGGAGCGTGTGAATTACCTTGACCTTTCGAAAATGAACTTCTTGTACCATTGTCGCCTGTATTCCCCGAAGGTAGTCAGTGGTGCTATGCATGTCACCCATACTCCGCCGATGTACACTATTTCCAATGAACTAGGGGGCGAGCCTATTGCCTTACCAGGCACATTCCCCCTCGTTACTAGGGAGATTTGGGCCGTAGTCCACGCTGACCAAGTGCACGTACACGCCTTTCTTAAGACATGCAGGTTTGCTCACGGTATTTTCTTTCATCGTTCAGCAAGTGGTAATCCGATAATTATTGAAAATTACATTCGCACATGATAATCTCAGAGGTGCGGGTCCAGGATTTATACTTGCACCCCTTACGTTTAAAGCGGGCTCTTTACCAACTACATGTTTTCATGGTTGCATTATTTTCAGGATTGTATTGGACCTGAAAAAGCTGCTTGCACCATCAAAAGGACACACTCGTCAACTAGGATTCTGGACGCACCAACTACTACAGAGTCTCCGAAGACTTGGATTCACGCCGCACGGGTCACTACGACAAACGCACAGACAATTTCTGACACTCCCAAGACTTGGATTCAATCCTCACGAATTAGAACTCAAAACGCATTGTCAACTACTGTGTTTCCAAAGACATGGATCCAAGCCGCACGGATAACAACAAAGCCCATATGTGGTCGGTACGCTTCATTTGAGCCGCATCCAGAAAGTTCTGACAAATATTACGTATGCTATGGAGGTCGCGTGGTCGCGGTTGACTCTTGTGACTCACCAATGAAATTTGATCCTATACTTAAGGTAAATACCGATAATACTTTAGCAGTATTATAATAATATTATTTTACATTTATTGTCTGCTTATCTAGTACAAAAAAATCTAATTACTATTGTAATAAATACCTACTGCTAAGGTTGTGCTATTCTCGCAAGATAGTCATTATCTCTAATACGGCATAAGTTGAAACAAAACGAAATAAGTAATGGTAAAAAAACTTTAAAAAAACCGGCCAAGTGCGAGTCGGATACGCGCACGAAGGGTTCCGTACCATTATCTACAAAAACGGCAAAAAAATCACTTTTATTGTATGGGAGCCCCCTTAAATATTTATTTTATTCTATTATAAAATAAATATTTATTCTATTATAGCGGCAATAGAAATACATAATCTGTGAAAATTTCAACTGCCTAACTATCACGGTTCATGAGATACAGCCCGGTGACAGACGGACGGACGGACAGCGAAGTCTCAGTAATAGGGTTTCCGTTTCACCCTTTGGGTACGGAACCCTGAAAACAAGCTTTATTTGCCCTTAGTTTTCGTGTTCTCCTCAGCAAGCCCTTTCATTTGATACCCATACTGTGGTAGTGCAGAAAAAATAACTATTCCGCCATCTTGGATGATCCGCCATATTGGAATTCGAATGAAGCATGCATTGTCATCCAAAATAAGCGTGTATTTGGTATACACGCTTATTTCAGCTCAATCGATTAAAGATAACTGATTTAAAATTCAGTTGCAAGATTCCACCCGGACATACATACACTGCAAGCTAACATAAAGCTTGAAAAAAAATACGACCAATTTGGCGCTTGGTTTCGACATATGTCGAATTAGAGATTATGTCGATCATGCGAGAATTGGGCCTCTGACCTGGGGCGAGACGTCAAATTGGTCGTATTTTTTATCATATCGGGCCCCTGGCGCTTTAAGAAGCCGAACGGTACACGGACCATATTCCTGTGTGTACGCTCTTGCCGGTGGTGGGTAGTGTCAGCAGCAATATGGATACCGACCAACAAACAATTTAGACATCGCGGCTCGCACGACACACGAGCTTATAAACACGTCAACGCTTGTACAAGTACGCTTGCTCAAGGCGCAGTCTACACGCGGTCTACACGCACTTTCAAAGCTTATACGCTCGTATCAAACGTTAGTTTCAAAAGGCGCTGACCGATGGTTGTATGGTAAAGCCTCTGATTCGTTTAGTATCTTATCAACTTATTTTAACTGTGTTATTTTTACGTTCACAGGAATGCAACTACTGGTGAGAAATCAACACATTAAATGAAAAATTGTTAATTAAATATGAATAAAGTTATACTTTCAAAAAATATGTATTTTTTAATACTTCAATAGTACTCTCATGTACTATAAAAAAAAACATACTTGCAGACACCCGGCGATAAACTAGTACATCATCACGCCTGTATTCCCTGAAGGGGTAGGCAGAGGTGCACTGCAGTGCGCCCCCACTTCGCGGATGTACTTTGGTCCCAATGTAATAGGGGGCGAACCTATTGCCATTATACCGGGCTAATTGCCCATCAATACGATGGAGATTTTGGGCCATAGTCCACCACGCTGGCCCACTGCGAGTTAGTGAACTTCTCAAGCCTTCTATAGACGTCCAGGTTTCCTCACGATGTTTTGCTTCACCGTTCAGCAAGTGGTAATCATTATTGAAAATGACATTCGCACATGAAAATACTCTCAGAGGTGCGAGCCGGGATTTGAAAAAGAAAAGAAAAAATACCTTTATTTGTCGCATCGGTGACACACGAAACGATACAGTGTAAAAAATACAAGATATAAAAAAAAAAAGATTAAACCAATTTAAAAAAAAAAAAAAGGATTTGAACTAGCACCCCTTACGTTCAAGCCGAGCGTTTTACCGACAAGGCTGCCACTGATCATAGACGTTTGTTACATTAGGACCAAAGTGTGAAAGCATTTTAGTGTAGCTCTGCCTATCCCTTCGGGAATAAAGGCGTGACGATGTATTATTAACGTTATGTTTTCAAGATTGGAGTTGAATTAAGGAAAAAAAATACCCAAGCCATTTTCTAATTTATCCCTGTAGATAACATTGTTTCGAGATAAGAACGTTGTGTAAAAACTAACTAAATTTTAATAATCTTTTGGTTTAACCATATATTGTGGTCAATTCTGTTGCAGACAAACTTCAACTAAAATACAGTGAAGATAAAAATATTTTTAGGTCAATACACCGGATGGTAGGTCCCATTTGGATGTTTATGACATATTTTGACATATTATATATATCCTACTGATATCTTCTATACATACATACATACAAATAAATAAAATTGGAGTGTCTGTTTGTAATATCAAAATAACACTTTTTTACCAAATGCGTATGAAAGTATATACGATACCTATAACGAAAACGCAATTTTAATTTTTTTTTGTCTGTCTGTCTGTTTGTTTGAGGTAAACTTCTAAACGGCTGAACCGATTTCAGTGGGACTTTCACTGACAGATAGCTGACGTTCCAAGGCGTAACTTAGGCAACTTTAATTTTAGAAAAAGCATTAGGGTTCCGCGGGAAATACATAATACCCATATTTCCGGGTAATCTCCCTAAAGTCCACGCGGGCGAAGTCGCGGGCACAGCTAGTGTATTATAAACGTGACAGTTTGTGAGGATGGATGTATGTTTGTTACTCTTTCACGCAAAAACTACTGTACGGATTGCGATTAAACTTTACAGAATTATTGTTTATACATCAGAACAACATATAGGCAAACAATTATTTACTTCTCAACCCATTGCTTTGCATTGAATACCGTAGGTATCTTTTGAATTTATATATGAAATATTTGTAATTTGTAATTTCCTAATACACCATCACGCCTGTATTCCCCGAAGGGGTAGGCAGAGGTGCACTGTAGGGGCGAGCCTATTGCCATTATACCGGGCACATTCTCCCTCAATACGAGGGAGATTTTTGGGCTATAGTCCACCACGCTGGCCGAGTGCGGGTTGGTGAACTTCACACGCCTTTCTATAGACGTGCAGGTTTCCTCACGATGTTTTCCTTCACCGTTTCATAGCAAGTGGTAATCTCGGATGAAAATGAGATTCGCACTTTGATTTGCAAGGCGTGCGTTCGACCACTCGGCTACCACTGCTTTTTTTTCCTGTTATTTAGATACTCATTTTCTTTTATTTTTATGAAAACAGACGGCTTATGTTTAAAATGTAGAATCGTTACTATTTATGTATTTTAAAAGCTGTTGTCTTTCCATTTATAAAGATTTATTATATAATTGGACAACTATTTACAAAATATTTACAATGCAAAATAAAATAAGTTAAAACTAATAAGAAAATATTATATTTATAAAATATGTAAAAAATTTGGCCCATGCGGAAGCGTACCCAAGACGCTGGCTGCATTCCCTCGCTGAATGGCTAGAGCCACTCGTTGAGCGAGAAAATGGCCTGCTCTTGGGTCGCCGGTTGTGTCGACCAATTTTTTGCCTAGTAAGTTCATTAAATTTTGGGTGCTTGGACCCCATGGACCTTTATAAATAAATAAATAAATAATTTATAACGACATTGAATACTAGCTAGAAGGGGGTAGGAGCTAGTCTATCATAGTTAACGAGTTATAGATATTTAAGTATTTGTCACTTAAGTAGTCTTGTGGCCTTAGAGTACACCCATAACCATATCGAGTGGTGAGAGGCTATTCGACTTAAGCGACACTTTTGGGTTATCTTGACTAATATACATACTTGGAATTAATCCTGAAAAGTTTAAAAAATGTAACTTAAGTAATAGCCTTTCACACCTCGATATTAAACAGTCCAGACTATTGAAATAAAATTATTTTACGGATTCTATCGCGTTTATTTAGTTTTTATATGTTCCCGACGTTTTGGCTGCTCTACAGCAACCATGGTCACGGGGGTACAATAACTGGGTACCCTCATATTTAGTTGTTGTTTGCGGTCCGATCGACGCAGAAAGTGCTCACTGTGTCTTGAGGTCTTGCAATGGTACGCTTCGTTTTGGATTTAATCATATTAATTACTGGATCCCAAGTTGGTACCCAGCCATCTTACCTATTGAAATTAGGATGTTTTTTAATTTCAATGGCCTCACGTATCATCCTTGGTCGGAATCGGTGTTATTTTGCGAGGATCTGCGGTTTATCAAATTTGATTTATATACAAAAGCGGTGGTAGCCTAATAGGTAGAACGGCCGCCTTGAACGTAGGGGTACAAGTTTAAATCCCGGCTCGCACCTCTGAGTTAATTTTCAAGTGCGAATGTCATTTTCAATCATGATTACCACTTTTCGTGAGGAAACCTACCTACACGTTTATAGAAAGCGTGAGAAGTTCACTGGGCCAGCGTGGTGGACCATGGCCCAAAATCTCCCTCGTATTGAGGGGGAACGTGCCCGGTATAATGGCAATAGGCTCGCCCCCTATTACATTGGGACCAAAATACATCGGCGAAGTGTGGGTGTACTGCATGCACACTGAACCGCAAAGGAAACATCTGGAACTGTACATCTATAGAAAGGCATGTCAAGTTCACCAACACGCACAGGGCCGGAATAGTTAAATAGACAGATAAACAGACAGACAACAAAGTGATCCTATAAGGGTTCCTTTTTTCCTTTTTAGGTACGGAACCTTAAAACTACTACAGCCCTTTTAACGTCCCACTGCTGGGCACGGGCCTCCCCTCAATGCGAGGGGGATTCGGGCCAAAGTCCACCACGCTGGCCCAGTGCGGGTTGGCAGACTTCACACATCCATCGAAAACTAGTCAAGTTCTCTCAGACGTGCAGGTTTCCTCACGATGTTTTCCTTCACCGTTTCATAGCAAGTGATAAATCGGATGAAAATGAGATTCGCACATGAAATCCAGAGGTGCGAGCCGGGGTTTGAACTTGCACACTTTGATTTGCAAGGCGTGCGTTCGACCACTCGGCTACCACTGCTTGGCAACCCGAAAAACACTCCCTAATTTCGATATAGGTAATTTTTTATGTACCTTTGGAGTTGTATTCCGTGTACTCACGAAAACGTTAAACTATAATTTCGGACGTCTGAATCACCCCGTGTATTGCACAGGACGAAGAGAAATGCTGTTTCTCTCTAACATGATAGCTGTAAGAAGGACGGCGATACGCCTTGTTTAGTTCAGTTTAATTTGACCACAACAGAATCGACCACCATTACGATTATGATAAAAGTATTCCCGGTATTTGTGAGTAAGTTATTATGAGCTTATTTATAAGCCGGAAATCGTTCAGAATATATTTAGTCATAATCGGGTAGAGCTGGAACTATTTCGTGAACTAGTTACGTTAACTAGAAAAAAAAAACTGTAAGTATCTTTCATTGTAAGATCGCTAGACAGACGTTCGTATTACTTTAAGACAGGGATTTCCAAACTATTTTGGGTAAGATACCCCTTTTCCAAAATTAACCTTATACCTCCATACCTAAGACCCCCATAGCCAAATCACTTTAAAAATCCTATCTTTATTTTTTGGGTTCCGTACCCGTATTACTAAGACTTCGCTGTCCGTCCGTCCGTCTGTCACCAGGCTGTATCTCATGAACCGTGATAGTTAGACAGTTGAATTTATCACAGATTATGTATTTCTGTTGCCGCTATAACAACGAATACTAAAAAACAGAATAAAATAAATATTTAAGGGGGCTCCCATACAACAAACGTGATTTTATTGCTCATTTTCATAGATAATGGTACGGAACCCTTCGTGCGTGAGTCCGACTCGCACTTAGCCGGTTTTTTAGCTACTGTTATAAAATTTACGAATGTTGTACGAATTTGTGCACGCTTATCGACTTTAAAAGAGTACAACAGTGATACTTCCTACTACTTCCTACTAAAATATTAGTAATTCTTATAACAAGTCGGTACACGTAACACCACTTATAAAGTCACTTGAAAGTTTCAAACAAGAACTTGTGTTAATTAAAAGGAGTCGATTTATAGACCTCGTCGACCCCCAAATTCTTTCAACATTTTTCTTCCAACTCCTCCTACACCTTTTTTGATTAAATTTGTGCGGGTACCAAGACAATTTAGCTTTTCCCCGGGACTCTCCGAGGGTCAAACCTCGGAGTTTTCAATGGACACCGCTGTCGATCCTGGCTTACAGGAGTAACAGTGGTGGGAATGTGTGGCGGGCTTAGTCCCAATAAAAAAAAGACCCCCATATTCAGTTTATGTCGACAACATCACTCAGTAACATATACTTAGTGATATTGTAGCTTTCTAACGGCAAAATAATTTTTGAAATCGGCGCAGTAGTTTTTAAGTTAATTCATTACATACGTACAAAAATATTTTTTTTTTTTATATAATATTATTATAGATATGGAAATGAATTAGACATTATTGCGAGCTCACGAAAATTGCTATCCATATTATCCAGTTTTTTTTTTCCTTTTTACAGATGTATATAGTAGTACTAGCCGCTCTGATGAGCTTACCAGCTCCAGGTCTTGGACAGTCCAGCGTCTGTCCACCAGGCGCCCGAAATTTATCACAAATACAAACAGATTACAAAGCATATACCGACGACAATGCAGAGGATTTGCCACCTTATATCGAATACCTTAATAACGGTTGTCCCGCGGATCCTCGCGTTCCCCTCCTGTTGCCACATGAAACTGATTGTTTTCTACTCTACGCGTGTAGATATGGTAGAAAATTCTTGGCGTGCTGTCCCAAAGATCTGTTTTTCGATTATGAATCACAAGTAAGTATTATTGGAACAAAGACAGACTGAACATGAATGAACCAAAAAGTGATCCTATAAGAGTTCAATTTTTAGGGTTCCGTACTTAAAAAGGTAAAAGGAAAGGAAAGGTAAAGGAACTCTTATAGGATCACTCTGTTGTCTGTCTGTCTGTCAAAACCTTTTTCTCAGAAACGCATGAATGTGTCAAGTTGAAATTTATATCAGAGACTTATGTCTGCGGTCCCTTGGTGCTCTAAAAACATCAAACTTCAAGGTTAACGCAATTAAAAGATACGGCGGTTTATGATGCATTTTCAGTACATTTGCACGGGAATCAAAAACCTATAGGGTACTTCCCGTTGACCTAGAATCATGAAATTTGGCAAGAAGTAAGGTTTAATAGCACAAGTAAAGGAAAAAAGGTATCAAATCTGTTGTTACTTCTGATCTAAAGATGAACACAGCAGAAGGTACAAGCGCCCTAACGGACCATGCCTAGGGTTATCAAAGCATAGAAATAAATTAAGGTTTTCAAAATTAAAATATATTCGTGTAGGCCAAAAAGCACTTACAAATAGTCAGATTCTACCACCGGTTCGGAATGCTGCTTCCACTGAGAAGAGCTGGTAAGAAACTCAATGGTTACTCTTTTCAAAATGATAATAGCGAGTAATGCATTCTCAGGAGCAGCAATGCCATGTGAGCAGACAGCACCTTTGCCACAATACTAGAGAAGAATTATACTCACGGCAGTCTAATATTACATACAAATATAGTCTTTACGCTTAGGAAGCTAGTCCAGTAGGGTGCGTCTACTCCCATTTACAATGAAGGGAATAGTCTAAACCACAGATGGTTATAGAAATAGAAATAATTTTTTTGGCCTTCAACGCAATATGGGAGAATAGATAGAGGAAAATGGAAAATGGTTGGACCAGTCCTCGCAAGTAGCACCCGTACGCGTTAACTTTAAAGCAGAAAAAAAATCTTAACGATATTCTGAATTTGACGTTGCGTTGCGGGCATGTTATGCATGACGCTGTACCTATATCGTATGATTTTGTTTCCTTTTTTAACCGACTTCAAAAAGGAGGAGGTTCTCAATTCGACCCTTTTTATTTTTTTTAGGATTGCGTTGGCTTAGAATACTCTGATTGCAAATTCGATGACACGATAACCGAAAACCGGCAGCCACCAACGATTATATATCCGAACAAATTGACAACTACTGAGTCCCCAAAGACTTGGATTTCAACTATACAAAGCGCACCAACCACTACAGGAACACCAAGGACTTGGATTCAAGTCACACACAACGATTCGCGAATAACTCAAACTGAAACGAATACCACACAAATCCCACCGTATTTAAGGACACTTAGTACTACAGAAAACGTGCTAACTACAATCCAATCTGTAGAAAACACGACAGAAGGTATTTGTAAATGGTATGATTTCTATACACGAAGACCACATCCGCATCGTTGCGATATCTACTATTTCTGTCATGAAAGCATCGTTTTACACATAGGACATTGTCAACCAGGGTATAAATTTAACAGCCGATTAAGGGTAAGCCGCCATTTTTATTTAATTTTACCACCTATTTTGTACATATGTCAATTTTGTTGATCAAAAACTACTACAGTCATGGAAATGTTAGAGGCTTTCTCTACACTGGGAATTCAACATTTTTTCTAATACCAAAAAGCGCTAAATGTCAAAATGCACTGCAAATGAAATTCAATCGTTATGCATATGGACACAAAGTTCATTTTGATATTGGCAAACATATTGAAGTGCAAGCCTTGACGCCCCAGTGTGGCAATTTGATTTCAGTTTCTTGAATATATATACATCATACATCATCACGCCTTTATTTCCCGAAGGGGTAGGCAAAGGTGCACCACTGTAGTGCGCCCACACTTCGCCAATGTATTTTGGTCCCAATGTAATAGGGGGCGAGCCTATTGCCATTATACCAGGCACATTCCCCCTCAATACGGGGGAGATTTGGGCCATAGTTCACCACGCTGGCCCAGTGCGGGTTGGTGAACTTCACACGCCTTTCTATAGACGTGCAGGTTTCCTCACCATGTTTTCCTTCACCGTTCAGCTCTTTCTTATTCTTGAATAATTAATAATAAATCATACATCCGTCGTTACCTTACTGGTAGTAATGTTTTAACATAACGTATATAATTTGACAGATTTTGAAATATGAAAACTGACAGAAATATAATATTAAAACAATACTGCTAAAATCCATGTGGCGAGGTAATTCAACACATCCTAAGTAAAAACTTATTTTTTAGGAGTGCGTAGTGGCATACAGATCCGATTGCAAGATGGACACCAATAAAAATAAGATACAACCTTACACTAAAGCATATCCAGAGACTAAAAATACCTGGAGTACCCCCCGCTATGCACCTACTCGAAGTTATTATTCCTGGTTTGGGAACCCAACTACTCAGAGTACAAGATATGAACCTACTGGAAGTCATTATTCCTAGTTTGGGACCCCATCTACTCAGAAAACAAGATATGCACCTACTCGAAGTCATTATTCCTGGTTTAGGACCCCATCTACTCAGAGTACAAGATATGCTCCTACTCGAAGTCATTATTCCTGGTTTAGGACCCCATCTACTCAGAGTACAAGATATGAACCTACTGGAAGTCATTATTCCTGGTTTGGGAACCCAACTACTCAGAGTACAAGATATGCACCTACTCGAAGTCGTTATTCCTGGTTTAGGACCCCATCTACTCAGAGTACAAGATATGCACCTACTCGAAGTCATTATTCCTGGTTTAGGACCCCATCTACTCAGAGTACAAGATATGCACCTACTCGAAGTCATTATTCCTGGTTTAGGACCCCATCTACTCAGAGTACAAGATATGCACCTACTCGAAGTCATTATTCCTGGTTTAGGACCCCATCTACTCAGAGTACAAGATATGCACCTACTCGAAGTCATTATTACTGGTTTAGGACCCCATCTACTCAGAGTACAAGATATGCACCTACTCGAAGTTATTATTCCTGGTTTAGGAACCCAACTACTCAGAGTACAAGATATGAACCTACTGGAAGTCATTATTCCTGGTTTGGGAACCCAACTACTCAGAGTACAAGATATGAACCTACTGGAAGTCATTATTCCTGGTTTGGGAACCCATCTACTCAGAGTACAAGATATGAACCTACTGGAAGTCATTATTCCTGGTTTGGGAACCCAACTACTCAGAGTACAAGATATGAACCTACTGGAAGTAATTATTCTTGGTTTAGGAACCCAACTACTCAGAGTACAAGATATGAACCTACTGGAAGTAATTATTCTTGGTTTAGGAACCCAACTACTCGGAGTACAAGATATGAACCTACTGGAAGTCATTATTCCTGGTTTGGGAACCCAACTACTCAGAGTACAAGATATGAACCTACTGGAAGTAATTATTCTTGGTTTAGGAACCCAACTACTCAGAGTACAAGATATGAACCTACTGGAAGTACTTATTCTTGGTTTAGGAACCCAACTACTCAGAGTACAAGATATGAACCTACTGGAAGTCATTATTCCTGGTTTGGGAACCCAACTACTCAGAGTACAAGATATGAACCTACTGGAAGTAATTATTCTTGGTTTAGGAACCCAACTACTCAGAGTACAAGATATGAACCTACTGGAAGTACTTATTCTTGGTTTAGGAACCCAACTACGCAGAGTACAAGATATGAACCTACTGGAAGTCATTATTCCTGGTTTGGGAACCCAACTACTCAGAGTACAAGATATGAACCTACTGGAAGTAATTATTCTTGGTTTAGGAACCCAACTACTCAGAGTACAAGATAGGAACCTACTGGAAGTGATTATTCTTGGTTTAGGAACCCAACTACTCAGAGTACAAGATATGAACCTACTGGAAGTACTTATTCTTGGTTTAGGACCCCATCTACTCAGAGTACAAGATATGAACCTACTGGAAGTACTTATTCTTGGTTTAGGACCCCATCTACTCAGAGTACAAGATATGAACCTACTGGAAGTACTTATTCTTGGTTTAGGAACCCAACTACTCAGAGTACAAGATATGAACCTACTGGAAGTACTTATTCTTGGTTTAGGACCCCATCTACTCAGAGTACAAGATATGAACCTACTGGAAGTACTTATTCTTGGTTTAGGACCCCATCTACTCAGAGTACAAGATATGAACCTACTGGAAGTACTTATTCTTGGTTTAGGACCCCATCTACTCAGAGTACAAGATATGAACCTACTGGAAGTACTTATTCTTGGTTTAGGAACCCAACTACTCAGAGTACAAGATATGAACCTACTGGAAGTAATTATTCTTGGTTTAGGAACCCAACTACTCAGAGTACAAGATATGAACCTACTGGAAGTACTTATTCTTGGTTTAGGAACCCAACTACTCAGAGTACAAGATATGAACCTACTGGAAGTGATTATTCTTGGTTTAGGAACCCAACTACTCAGAGTACAAGATATGAACCTACTGGAAGTACTTATTCTTGGTTTAGGACCCCATCTACTCAGAGTACAAGATATGAACCTACTGGAAGTACTTATTCTTGGTTTAGGAACCCAACTACTCAGAGTACAAGATATGAACCTACTGGAAGTAATTATTCTTGGTTTAGGAACCCAACTACTCAGAGTACAAGATATGAACCTACTGGAAGTACTTATTCTTGGTTTAGGAACCCAACTACTCAGAGTACAAGATATGAACCTACTGGAAGTGATTATTCTTGGTTTAGGAACCCAACTACTCAGAGTACAAGATATGAACCAACTGGAAGTGATTATTCTTGGTTTAGGAACCCAACTACTCAGAGTACAAGATATGAACCTACTGGAAGTGTGTAAGGTGGTGTGTATAGGGGCCAAGTAATACCATCCAAAGCCGTTTGTATACTAACTTTATTTACTTTTACATGTTCTTATTTATACAAGTTTATACTACTACATCTCACTTCCCTTATTAAAATAAAAAAAATAAGTAATAATATATTTTTTTTTTTATTTATTTTTTTATTATACTACTACATCGCTAATAAGTAGGTTACCCTTATATTTATCATTACAAGAGTTGAGCTATGTACTCAACTAGATATATTTAATATGAATTAAATTTAAATACATTGTTAAAGCTAAGCTTAAAATATATATAGGTTGTTTATAATGAAACTTTGCTATAAAGTTTGGTACGATTCTTATGCACTATGTCCTGTTTATTGTTTTTAAAAATCTTAACATTACAATCCAAGTCTTCTATAACTAAATATGGTCCTAAGTATATGGGATCCAGCTTATTTTCTGATGGATTTTTTATTTAATACATCATCATAAATAAATCATTGTTTTATTAATAACATGTCACCTTTTTTATAATGGATTGGATTTATTTTCCTATCATATCTATTTTTCCTATAAATTTTTGGCTGAATTAGATTATCGCGTGCGTCTTTCTGAGCCAATTGCAGTCTGTATTTAAACTCTAAAGCGTAATTATCATGAGCATATAGTGGTTGTACGACTTCGCCATTGAAATTACCGGGTAGTATACACTGCTTACCAAAAACCAATTCATATGGCGTATACCTGGTCTCCGTGTGAACCGTGTTGTTATAAGCAAAACACCAGTACGGTAACCAACTGCTCCACGTCCTTGACTGACTACTATTTATTCTTAGATACGCACCCATGGTTTTGTGTGTGTTCTCCAGTGCACCAATGCTCTCATGGTGGTATGCTGTTGAAAAAATCTGATTAATTTTCAATAGTTTGCAGAGATATCTCTTTCATAGTCATTGATATAAACTCTGAACCGCGGTCTGTTGCTATTTCTCGAGGAATTCCAAATCTCAAAATGAAATTGTTAACAAAAGCGCGAGCAACGCTTACCGCATCCTTGTTGTACAATGGATAGGCCTCGGTAAATTTTGTTAGCTCGCATTGTAAAGTTAAAATATACTTATTACTATTAATATCACCGTCAATTGGACCTACTATATCTAAATACACTTTTTCAAATGCCGAATTTGCTGTAGTAGTTATAGACATGGGTTGTTTCGCAGGTATGTAGTATTTTTGCTTTTTACACTGATCGCAATTTGAAACAAAGTCAGCTACATCTTTCTCAATACATGGCCAGAAGTAATATTTTTTAATATTACTTGTCATTCGCCTTATGCCCGCGTGGCCACTCGTAGGCAATAGGTGAAAGTCGTTCAATATAACACGTCTATTGTCTAAATTGTTTATTCTTTGTACATTATTGACAATACATATACGTGGTCCGGCCCATTTAGTGTTGCCCTTTATTATTTCTGCAAGCCCACTTACAAAATCTTCATTACTTTTATTTATTATTATACATACTTCATTTATTGACAACTTCTTACATAAAAATGACAAATCTCTCACCAATTCGTCTCGCGTATTTGGAGATCGAGATATTGTATTTATATAAATTGTAGACTTGCTAGGCACGTGTGTAAGGTATTTGTACTTCTCAAACTGTATTCCACTTTTTAATAACGTATCTAATTTCCTATCTGTAATCAACGAAAGCTCCGTAATATGCTTTGGTCTTTTAATTATTTCTACAACTCTTGGGTGATTTGAGTTCGAGTATCAATGTTATCCACCAACGAAGTATTACTGATCCCTGTATTTTCGCTATCTAATTTCATTTTACGAACTTGCGCCCTGGTTAATACATTAATGACTTGTTCAGACATTGTTTTTAAATCATTTGACGTGATCGTAATACGTGATAAAGCGTCAGCTACCGCGTTCGATTGGCCTTTTATGTATTCAATAACAAAGTTATATTCCTCTAATTGTAGTCTGAATTTTAATAATCTACTGGAGGGGTCTCGCATCGTAAATAAATACACCAATGGTCTATGATCGGTCTGTATCTTGAACTGTCTACCGTATATATAAGGTCGAAAATGCTTTACACTCCATACTCTTGCTAAGAGTTCCTTCTCAATAGTAGGATAGTTAATTTCGGCCTTATTTAAATCTCTGCTAGTATAAGCTACAGGTCGGCCATCACTGTTACATAATGCTGCCCCTATAGCTTTTCCCGATGCGTCAGTTTGTAACACGAACTCGTTATCTTCAGAGAAATCTGGATACTGTAACACTGGTGCACATCCTAAGGCTAATTTTAATGTTTGAAATGAGGATTCACATTCTTTTGTCCATATAAATGTTACATTTTTGCAACAGAGCTTATTTAGCGGATGTGCTAAGTCAGCAAAGTTCTTTATAAATTTCCTATAATAATTGGCAAAGGCTACAAAACGTTTAACTTCATCTATGTTTTGTGGCCTAGGATAACTTTCTAAAACTCTAACTTTTTCTGGGTCCGGTAAAATTCCGTTACCTGATACTTTATGGCCTAAATAAAGGATTTCTTTTTGTAAAAACTGACATTTGGACGGATTTAATTTTAAATTCACTTTTCTTAACCTGTTAAAGACGTCCATTAAATTTCTATTATGGGACTGTAAATTACGTCCTATAACAACTAGATCGTCTTGATAAACTAGACATTTTTCGTAATTAAGGCCTGTCATGGCCATAGTCATCATTCTACTGAAACTGCTTGCACTGGATTTTAATCCCATAGGCATTCTTGTCATGTGATACTGGTTATTACCTGTCGTGAATGCAGTACAAGCTCGGCTATCTTTATCTAATTCAATTTGGTAGAATCCCTGGTAAAGGTCAAGGTGTGTGCAATATACCGCCCCAGATAGAGATTGCACTACATTATTTAACTTACGGTAGTCTATCACTACACGCCACTTCTTTGCACCTGTAGAGTCAGATTTTTTCGGCACAAGCAACAACGGACTCGACCACGCACTTCTAGATGCTTAAATTATGCCATTGTCTAACATATTTTTAATTTCTTTATCAATTTCAGACTTTTGTGCATAAGGTAACTTTCGTGTAAATAGGACGAGTGTGTGGTTTTAATTCAATTGTTTGCTCATATACAGTTGTCGTTAATAATGTATCCAACGGTAAATGAAAGATATCTGGGTATTTGGCACAGGTATTCTCTATAGTTTTTTGTTCCTCAGTGCTTAATCCATTAAACTTTAATAATGAAAATAAAGTCTTTACCCAATCTGAATTAACTACAGGTTTCTCGAATTGACAAACATAGTACTGGTTTGCTTTGTTAACATCAATCTGAAAATAGTTTAAATTTACGTCCGTATCTCGCGTATTTAAAATTCGAATTGGCATTTTTCCATCTTGTGGTCTGTTCAAGGTGTTAGCCAAAAATACACCATCGCATAGCTGTTGCCTTAAAACGACACATTCATCCTTTAAATGCGTTTGAACGTAGTGTATGGATTCACTTCGCGCTGGGACTTTTAAATAATAATCATCACTTGTTTTCATACCGCAACTAAACGATAACGTAACTTTATTGGAGTTGTTCGTGATTAACTGTAATGTGTTAAATTTAAAATTTAATTCAGCTTCATATTTCCGGAGAAAGTCCTGGCCTAAAATTCCGTTAGTTCTGCAAGGTAATTTTTAAAAAACGTATAACTTGTGTCTAAAATTATATGTATCGTGACTTAAAGTTAGATAAACAAATCCTTCTGAGAATATGTTGCCACCAATACCTTTTACACTAATTATCTCTTTATGGTATGGTATGCGCAACCATTCTAAACAATTAAACTTAATATCTGAAATTGATGCGCCTGTATCAATTAGCCAATCGTATTCATGTCGTCTGATATTAAACAAAACATTGTTTAGATTGTTACACGAACAAATTACGTTAGGCCTGAAAAAATGATTCAGCGATTCCTCATTTGGATCGTCTGTCGCCAAGTCGCGATCCGCTTCTATGATGTTTATGTTGTCATGCATTCCGGCCCCACGACCGCGATTATAATTCTGCCTGCCTCTATTATTAAAGTTACCGCGATAATAAGTACTCGAAACATAGGGCCTCACCTGTGCCTGGTGTTCGTGACGGTCTTGATGGGTGTGCGCATTCTGACCGCGAGCTCGCCACCCAAAAATGCGCCGCCCATTGTAGCCACGTTGAGCCCTCCTAGCAGGATACCGCGATTGCCTATACATACCCATAATTTCTTCTGACGTCTCAGGGGCCAACAATTCCTCATCCTGTGCTCCCTGAATAGCATCTGTCAAGGAAGAATAATTACGCGCCGCAACGATCGCGCTCAGGCGACGATCTCGCAACCCGTCGGCGAATCTCTTTATGGCCAATTTTTCATTTAAGGGCCTTAATACGTTATAATTATTAGAGTTCCCGTCGGCCTGCGAAATGGTCAAGTCCACAAATAACTCCGACATTTCCTTACCGAAGTCTAAAACACTTTTATCGTACTGTCTACACCTTTGTAGTTTCGATTGCAAAGCCGTGTGACTTTTTTGTGGTAACAGCAATTTTTGCATATCCACTATAAGTCCATCCACTGACTCATATTTTTGCTGTAACTTTAATTTACCTTGCTGCGATAATCTACTTTTCAGAACAAATTGAATTAGTTTTGTTTTACATTCTGACTTACTCAATACAGAATTGTAATATTCTAAACTATCTATTAGTTGCTTTGTGTTGTCGTCATTGTCAGTCGTGACCGGTAAGTGGTTTAAAGCGATTTTTAAATCGAAAGTATCCATGTTTCTGGATTCCTTTTCTAATTCGCTACTACACAATAAAGTGATCTCTAAAAATAATATATTAAACTGCTCACAGATATTATTAATTAAGGCTAATTCTTGCTGTGAAAGTTTTAATGTGCTTTTACATAAATCCAAATAATCGTTATATTTACCTAATGCAGCATTTGCCTCGTTCTTTTTCAATTCCAATGTTTTCCCTGTCCTACGGCTGGGACCGATTTTTATTAAATAAGTTCTAATATTTTTTAATTCGCTTAGTAATATACTTAACTGTTCTGCCATATCATGGTAAAACACTAGTTTAATATTGTACTTATATCAAATTAATACACTTCACCAAAAGGATAGCAAATAAAGTAGTTATAGTTATAAAACATAAACAAAACATAAGATCCATACAGTACGCTTACAATTGCATAATTATTATAAATACTTACATAATGTTATACGAGCCATACCTATAACACATTCGATCTGAATATGCTGATACTTTATTTTTGATCACCAAAACACGCACATTTTTATTTCGCACTGAACTGCCGTCGTTTCCACCGTGCCTAAACGGGCTCTGGCTTAGGCATATGATGTCCAGAGACTCCCTGCTGGTTCCTCCACAATATGCTGGAATAACGCATCAGCGTCACTCTATCCAATTTACGCTGGATCTGTTTATCGTGGCAACGTTTATATAGTTTATAAAGTATTATTACGCATCCAATTGCCAGAATTGTGCATATTATAATGAGTATAACGTTTGTAGTCTCATGCAACTGCGCTGTACGGGCAAAATTTGTACCAACGCCTGCCGTTTGTGCGATAACCACTTCTTCTTTATGCGTGCTCGATCCACCCATTTTCCAATAAATTGTAATATGCTTGTGTTGAACTTGTACACGCCAAGCGCTTAATCTGCTCTACTTTGAAATACATCCCAACGGTTTAAGTCTGCGTTGTTTTACGTTCACTGCCCCGTATATGGGATCGGACGACACAAGACACGGTCCTGTCACGGTCGCCATGTAAGGTGGTGGCCAAGTAATACCAACCAAAGCCGTTTGTATACTAACTTTATTTACTCTTACATGCTCTTATTTATACAAGTTTATACTACTACATCTCAGTGATTATTCTTGGTTTAGGAACCTAACTACTCAGAGTACAAGATATAAACCAACTGGAAGTGATTATTCTTGCTTTAGGAACCCAACTACTCAGAGTACAAGATATGAACCTACTGGAAGTACTTATTCTTGGTTTAGGAACCCAACTACTCAGAGTACAAGGTATGAACCAACTGGAAGTGATTATTCTTGCTTTAGGAACCCAACTACTCAGAGTACAAGATATGAACCTACTGGAAGTACTTATTCTTGGTTTAGGAACCCAACTACTCAGAGTACAAGATATGAACCTACTGGAAGTACTTATTCTTGGTTTAGGAACCCAACTACTCAGAGTACAAGATATCAACCAACTGGAAGTGATTATTCTTGCTTTAGGAACCCAACTACTCAGAGTACAAGATATGAACCTACTGGAAGTACTTATTCTTGGTTTAGGAACCCAACTACTCAGAGTACAAGATATGAACCAACTGGAAGTGATTATTCTTGCTTTAGGAACCCAACTACTCAGAGTACAAGATATGAACCTACTGGAAGTGATTATTCTTGGTTAAGGAACCCAACTACTCAGAGTACAAGATATGAACCTACTGGAAGTGATTATTCTTGGTTTAGGAACCTAACTAACACTGAACGATACGTAAAGACCCCTAAAGTGTGGACTCCATCAAGGGAAAATACTACAAAATATAAAATTAATATTACAAACTATACGTGGCACTGGAATTTATAAGGACATAATATAAAACAAAATACAGATACTACGGACTCCCCAAAGACTTGGGATTATGGGGAATGGAGTAATACAGATTACGCACAAACTACTACAGACTCCCCAAAGACATGGAATTATGGGGAATGGAGTAATACAGATTACGCACAAACTACTACAGACTCCCTAAAGACTTGGAGTTATGGGGAATGTGGTAACACAGAGTACACACAAACTACAACGGCAAATACTATATGTGGTCAAGATATGTATGCTCCATACCCGAAAGGTGTAAATAATTATGTTCTACGTGTCGAAGGCAGAGTAACGGCTGTCCTGCACTGTGCGTCTGCGCATTATTTTGATCAAATACTTCAGGTAAGTTGGGGGCTAATTAAATTATTACATTATTAAACACCCCCCTGCTACCTATCAAAGCAGTGTTAGGTTATAGCATTCTCCACACTGTGGCGTAAACCCTCGCGTGTGAAATTCTCCAATATTAAAACCAACTGTATTTTGGTCCCAATCTAATAGGGGGCCCTAATATCGTCATGCCAGGTACATTCCCCGTTATTACTAGGGTAATTTAGGGCATAGTCCGCCACGCTGGCCCCGTGCGGGTTGGTGAACTTCACACGCCTTTCTATAGACGTGCAGGTTTTCTCATGGTTGCCTTCACCGTTCAGCAAGTGGTAATCATTATTGAAAATAACGTTCGCACGTGAAATCTGAAAATCCCAGAAGGCCGGCCTGGGTTTGAACGTGCACATCCTGCGTTCAAGGCGGGCGTTCTACCATCTAGGCTACTACTGCCAAACTACATTGTTGAATTATATTTAATCTTATTTATAACTAATTAAGGGGGAGGCCTTTGCCCAGCAGTGGGACATACAATAGGCTACAAAAAATAAAAAAAAATTGATTATGTTTTGTTTCAGAAATGCCGCCCTGATAAATATTATTATTATGGAAATAAGGATTATAATTATTGGGATTAATTAATATTCCTTTATTTCTCATTTTTCTTTATATAAATATAAAAACCGGCCAAGTGCGAGTCGGACTCGCGCACGAAGGGTTCCGTACCATTATCTATAAAAACAAAACAAAACACGTTTGTTGTATGGGAGCCCCCTTAAATATTTATTGTATTCTGTTTTTTTAGTATTTGTTGCTATAGCGGCTATGGAAATACATCATCTGTGAAAATTTCAACTCTCTAACTATCACGGTTCATGAGATACAGCCTGGTGACAGACGGACGGACGGACGGACGGACGGACGGACGGACGGACGGACAGCGAAGTCTCAGTAATAGGGTTCCCGTTTTACCCTTTGGGTACGGCACCCCAAAAACACATTTTAAAATATGAAAAACAGTTCCCCACCGGCATCTGGAACAGGGTCCTAGTTACCAGTGCTTAGGGCTCCAGAGAGGAACTTCCTCACAATACGCTCCATAAGTACCGCCTTCTGAATCTGTTCCTTGATCCAGCTGCCTAACGCGAGCCTCTTTAGGTGTTTGTCGAGGCTGTCCGTCCGTCCGTCTGTCACCAGGCTGTATCTCATGAACCGTGATAGTTAGACAGTTGGAATTCACACAGATTATGTATTTCTGTTGCCGCTATAACAACAAATACTAAAAAAACAGAATAAAATCAATATTTAAGGGGGCTCCCATACAACAAACGTGTTTTTTTGCTCGTTTTTATAGATAATGGTACGGAACCCTTCGTGCGCGAGTTCGACTCGCACTTGGTCGGTTTTGTTGCTTTCTGCCGTCGCTACTATTTAGTTAATAATATAGTTAGCTCCTCGCACCACCAAACTGTGGAATGAACTTCCTGCAGCGGTATTCCCGGACCGATACGACAAAGGTACCTTCAAGAAACGAGCATACTCATTCCTTAAAGGCCGGCAACGCACTTGCGATGCCCCTGGTGTTGCACGTGTCCATGGGCGGCGTTGATCACTTACCATCAGGTGAAACGTCTGCTCGTTTGTCTCCCTATCTCATTAAAAAAAAAAAAAAAAATATTATGTTTTCTCAACTGTAAATAGTCACCTCAAAATTTTAATATCTTATTGTTTTGTCAAGTCTCACCCATCCACCGACCAAGTGTTTTTACATACTCTGTTGTTGGCAAAATCATCGACTAAATACGATGGAGGCCATATATTTTTAAAAAGTGAAGTGAAGTGATAATCTGCCATCTTTTTCAAGTTCATCAGGCCATTAAAAAAAAAAAAAAAAAACCATTTTAAATTATAATGTGTTTTTTTTATTAAATTGGTCCTTGCTATTGATTACTTGACATTGCCCTAAAAACAGGTAATCACAGGTGCAGCCGTTCCTCATTATTATTCCATAAAATATCATCATTTCATTTAATAACCGGTTTGTACGCGTGAAGTATTGTGAAGTTAGTTCCGCTTACTCCGATAGATGGAGCTGCAACAGTTTTGAACAAGGTATCGTTTGCTTCATTCATTCTATACAAAGTTGGCACGCTAAGCTTTTGAAATTTGTTAAAAAACTGAATCAATAATAGAATGTAATTTTTTTGACGGACTCACTGTATCATTCAGTCAAACCGTTATCTATACTAATATTATAAAGCTGAAGAGTTTGATTGTTTGTTTGTTGGTTGGTTTGGTTGAACGCGCTAATTCTAGGTACTACTGATTCGAAAATTCGAATTGAAAAAATCTTTTTGTGATAAATAGTACATGTACCGGGGCAGGTAATAGGCTATATAACATCACGCTACTACACAGTAACAATAAGCGCGGGTGAAACCGCGGGCACAGCTAGTATATAATATTACTAGCTGTGCCCGCGACTTCGCCCGCGTGGACTTTAGGGAGATTACCCGGAAATATGGGTATTATGTTTTTCCCGCGGAACCCTAATGCTTTTTCTAAAATTAAAGTAGCCTAAGTTACGCCTTGGAACGTCAGCTATCTGTCAGTGAAAGTCCCATGGAAATCGGTTCAGCCGTTTAGAAGTTTACCTCAAACAAACAGACAGACAGACAGACAAAAAAAATTAAAATTGCGTTTTCGTTATAGGTATCGTATATACTTTCATACGCATTTGGTAAAAAAGTGTTATTTTGATATTACAAACAGACACTCCAATTTTATTTATTTTGTATGTATAGATAAAGCTGAAGAGTTTGTTTGTTTGGTTGAACGCGCTATTCTTAGGAACTACTGGTTCGAATTGAAAAAATATTTTTATTTTGAATAGTCCATGTACCGGGGAAGGTTATATAACCGCGGGCATTGCTATTATATGATAATATTTAATTAATAATTGTGATTAATTTTAATTTAATTATTAAAATGTTTATTAATCATTATAATAATAATACATCATCACGCCTGTATTCCCCGAAGGGGTAGGCAGAGGTGCACTGTAGTGCGCGCCCACACTTCGCCGATGTATTTTTGGTCCCAATGTAATAAGGGGCGAGCCTATTGCCATTATACCGGGCACATTCTCCCTCAATACGAGGGAGATTTTTGGGCTATAGTCCACCACGCTGGCCCAGTGCGGGTTGGTGAACTTCACACGCCTTTCTATAGGTATACATATTATGGCAAAATTAAATGCTTATGTTCTAGATTGAGATCCAAAGCACGTTGACATATACAAACTAAGGAACAGACACGATTACAATAAACTAAGGTAAAGAGGTAAAATAAAATAAAAAATAACTCAAGGTATGTGCTTTGATTAGACGTCCATTTGGTTCGTTGCTTTAAGCGCCCTTCCAATTGTACCTCTAAAAAATGCGAATTTTGGGTTAAATATGTCTATCTATGGATATCTCGTTGTAAAGCCGACACATTCTTGTAATAGGGTTATAGTACGGTGTATTATTCGTGTAGATATGTAAAATAAATGTTCTATCTGGTATACGTTTATTACGTTTGGTATTAAGAGACAACAAGCTTAAGAGAGAGATTACCAATTGCTATGAAACGGTGAAGGAAAACATCGTGAGGAAACCTGCACGTCTGAGGGAACTTGACTAGTTCTCGATAGATGTGTGAAGTCTGCCAACTCGCACCGGGCCATCGTGGTGGACTATGGCCTGAATCCCCCTCGCATTGAGGGGAGGCCCGTGCCCAGCAGTGGGACATTAAAAAGGGCTGTAGTTATTAAGCTTAAGAGATAAGGTGAGTCAAAGCGGTTAGGTAACAACTTGTGCAGGTGTATCGTGCTGTGTTCGACGAATATGCAGGGGTACTACACCAAATCTGGACATCCTTTCTCTATAGTTAGCAAGTGAGCGCCCATAACCACACCTAAAACTCAGAATTCTAAGACATCTCCTCTGAACACTTTCGAGAGGTCCTGAATGAATAATATAGCAAGGTGACCAAATGACACATCCATATTCCATAACACTCCGTATGCGGCTATAATATATAGTTAAAAAGTATATATAGTACAGTACAGTGTGAACGTGTCAATAACAATGTATGGTGCGCGATATTGTTGTGCTATGAGCTATATACTATATGCTATTAAATTATAGCGTAGTCTGAAACCCACTCGGGCTATTTTTGGTTCCACGCAGAAATAAGACTCCTTACCTTAGTTTTAGTTAAATAAATAATTTATTATTGACCAATTAACAAGTGTATTTTAATTTTAACAGGTATAGGATAGCTTAGTAATTGAAATTCGCCTAATTCCATGATCAGTGAGCTTGCATTGATAGGTTTAAACAGCTCGAGACGCTCTGTCAAAACTTTTTGTACAGCTAAATCTTTTAGAACCTCATCAATTGTAATGTATTGCATTTCATTTTGCAAAGCATCGATAACTTCATTCGATTTTGAATTGAAATCGATTTGATCTGTGTAACTATCGCTGTACTCCATATTGTTGTCTTCTGAATTAGGAATGGAGGTTATGGAAGGTCTTAGATCTCTTTTTACTCTAGTAGACACATCAGGTACTTGTGTTTCATACTTAATATCATCTGTGGATCTGTTCGAATCATTTTGTTTTGTATATTCGTCTTTATAAGAAATGTTATCTTTATTTTTAAGTGTCTCGTGTGTTCTTGGTGTTTTAAAATCATTTCTTTCACGGATAATGTTGCCAGAATTTAGAATCAAAAATAATTTCTTGGAATCATTGCCTTCTCCTTTGTTAAAATCATCAAGAATCTCAGGTATTCTGGATATAAAATTGTCAATGGCTGCATTTATAACAACATTCAATGAATTCAAATCATCCTTTTGAACATTATCAGGCATTTTTCTGGAATTTTCAGTATCTTTATTGAGAACTGGCATTTTATTTTCAATATTACCTGAGTTGATTATCATAAAAACATTATTTATGTGTTTCGATCCGTTTGTTTGATTGTTCGTTTGTTTATCATCAACAGAATCACTGGAATATGAAGGATTCTTAGATCTTCTTGTATTATTTAAAATACCATCTGTTTTATTGGTCATACCATCTCTTGTGTCTTCTTCTATTGTATGAGACTTATCATTATTAAAACTTTTACTATCATTAGTTTCTTGAGACATCAATGATATAGATACTATATTCTTAGGTTCAGTTTCCCTATCAACCACATTGGCATATGAGCTATTAGTGTTGCCATCGTTTACAGACTCATTTTGTGTCTCAATTCGTGTGATATTTTTATTCGTTTCATTATCAATAGATGCTTCTATGCTATTCGATTTCGTGGTATCATTATTAGACCTTGCTACTATATCCGTATTATTTATAACCTCTTTGAGTGTGATTGTGTAATTATTAACGATATTTTCATCATTTTTAACCATTTGTTCAGTATTTCGTTTAACTATACGTCCACGGTTTTTATATTCTCTTAGATTTTCTGCAGATTTATAATAATCTATGGAGTTTATTACATTTTGGAAATTTGAAGTCTGGAAAACAAATACAATATCATGTATACATATAAAAGTAAGTGGGAATGTGCTGGTTACATTGGGCCTATTAAATACATCGGCGCAGTGTGGGCGCACTGCAGTGTACCTCTATCTACCTCTTCGGGGAATACATGCATAATGATGTATATCCATTTGTTAGGCTCTATTCATACGGTAGCGCCGGCTGCTCAATAATAACTGTTTTAACAGGAACGAAGGAGAAAGTGACAGACCATTATGTATGGAAGCATTCAACATGAGCTGTCTTTTCAACACATACTCATCGTATGATCCCAAACTAAATAAAGCTTGTACTATGGGTACCGTACAATGGACTGGGAGCGATCCCAGTTACACATCAACGCTATCAACCTCTTCGACAGGTATGCTCTCCTGGTACTTTGATTTGTATAAACAAATATCGCCAGACAACACATACTCATCGTATGATCCCAAACTAAATAAAGCTTGTACTATGGGTACCGTACAATGGACTGGGGGCGATCCCAGTTACACCCAGACTGGGGCCCGATTTTCGGGCGATCGACATTCATCTCGATTTGAGATATCTCGAAACGATACGTCCAATCGCATGTATTTTTTTTTAATTTGTTTCGAGACATCTCGAATAGAGATGAATCTTGATCGCACGAAAATCGGGACTCAGGGAATTTCCAAAAAGGCCATTATCGAAAATTTTCGCTGATGAAGGAACCCGCACTACGCCGTCGTCAGTCCATCTTACCTGATTGACTATAGAAATCTCTTTAGAACTTTCTTCACTAATATGTTTGCGTAGAATTGAAGATGATATTGCATTGAAGCGTAGTAGAAAACACACTGAAATCAAAATAGTAGGAAGGTAAATGGTAGATTTCTTAGTAGGTAGGTTTTTTGCTAAAAAAACTGCAAATTGTTGCCTCGGCGGTAGAACACTCGCCTTGAACGTAAGTGAAAATCAAGTTCTAATCCCGAGCCTACACCTCTGAGCTAAATTTTCATGTGTAATAATGATTGCCACTTTCTGAGCGATGAAGGAAAACATCATGAGGAAACCTGCATCTATAGAAAGGCGTGCGAATTTCACCAACCAGCAATGGGCCAGCGTGGTGGACTATGACCCAAAATTTCTCTCGTATTGAAGAATATGCCCGGTATAAAGGCAATAGGCACACCCCCTATAAAATTGGGACCAAATACATCGACGAAGTGTGGGTGCACTACAGTGCACCCCTGCCTACCCCTTCGGGGAATACAGGCGTGATGATGTATTTGTATTTATTTTTAAAAAATCTGTTGTTCTTGCTTCAACTATCTATACAAATAATAATCTTAGATCTTTACTTAAGGCATAGGGTCTATTTAATTCTTGATCAGTTCTTGATTCCGGTAAACAATTCTTGATTCTCAAAAGGTACTATTTTATACATATTTACTTACATATAATAAAATAAATCTGCATTGTCTCTGTTATTTCGAGCACACGATTTAAAGAATGCGTCTAATCGGAAATAAATCGCCTATTGTTTGTATTTAAATCGATTAATTGCAATTACAATCGATTAGCGTTGAATGAATACTTTATTTCTCATAATTACCGTATATGATATACTAGCGGCCGTTCCCGGCTTCGCACGGATGGACATTTTTTTTAAACATTTTGGGATAAATTCAAATAGCCTATGTTACTCCGTGATAATGTAGCTTTCTAGGTAACCCCTTGGGGTCGTGAGCGTCTGGGGTGTGGGCCCCAGACGCTCTCAAGTAGACGACGACCCTGAGGAGGACGGCGGTGAGGGGTGGCTCTCGCCGCCGCATGCACTGCGAGGGTGCAGGGGGAGCGAACATCTGCTCCCCGGAGACGAGCTCCTGGGCACAAAGCTCGGGAGCGAGGCACAGAGGGACACCGGTGCGTTCCGGTAGGAGATCCCGGAATCCCTCTAACGTGTCGAAGACGGCCACCGGGGAGGTTTTAGTGGGTAAGAATCCCACATATCCCAGTCTTCTCCCACATATCTTTCTGAACACTTCCTCCCCGTCAACAAAAAAAAAAACATCGTGAGGAAACCTGCACGTCTGAGGGAACTTGACTGGTTTTCGATAGATGTGTGAAGTTTGCCAACCCGCACTGGGCCAGCGTGGTAGACCATGGCCCCCTCGCATTGAGGGGAGACCCGTGCCCAGCAGTGGGACGTTAAAAGGGCTATATTACTAGTAGTATGTTTGTAATGTTAAATTACAGCATTTTAAAATGAAGCCGGCGGCGGCTCAAGTTTAAAGATTTTGTCTGTTTGTTTTCTTGAGTAAACTCTCAAACGATTTGACCGATTTTGATGGGATTTTCACTGGCAGATAGCTGATGTTGCAAGGACTAACTTAGGTAACTTTTTTCTTTTTAAACAAATTGAAGTCCATGGAAAAAAAACATATTTTCCATTTAATCTAATCTAATCATTTAATTTAATCTAAATGGCTAAAAGGATTTTAAAAATACTTATTTAACTGGGAGATAGTTGTAACATAGGCTCTTTTTATTGACTAAGATGGCGGCTATGGTAGTTTAAAATAAATAAATTAGCAAAATGAATATAACAACCTGTATAAACTTTCTTGTCTAATCGCAGAAGTGAAACATAATTTCAAAGATAAAAGTCCTTATCGCAGTAGGTAAATGAGTACAAAATATTGTAATTTTATAAATCCAATTAATAAGATAATTATCAAAATTCATTATCGATACAGATGATAAAGCTGGAGAGCGTGTTTGTTTGGTTGAACGTATTATGGATGAATGGTGTTCCAGTACAGCGCGATTTACCAGGAATTTTCTCCCTCGCAGCACCAAATTGTGGAATGAACTTCCTGCAGCGGTGTTCCCGGACCGATGCGACAAAGGTATCTTCAAGAAACGAGCCTACTCATTCCATAAAGGCCGGCAACGCACTTCCGATGCCCCTGGTGTTGCAGGTGTCCATGGGCGGCGTTGATTACTTACCATCAGGTGAAACGTCTGCTCGTTTGTCTCCCTATCTCATGAAAAAAAAAATGGTGGAACTACCAGTCCGATTGCAAAAAATATTTTTGCACTGTTTAACCTATTTCAGGGATGAAACTGGTTAGTAAAGTATAAAGATAAAGTCAGTTTTTTGAATGGTGGTCAGTAATAGTCAGTTTTTTCTGAAAATAGTCAGTAATGTCAGTATTTTAGTCTCTGAAAAACTAATTATCGTGTAAAATGTCCTGTGTCTTCAAAGAGTTACATACGCACGCTCCTTTTACTACGGATATTCTTTCTTCATGCCTGACAGTAGGATTCAATATTACAAAGCCGCTATGGGAGTGGCAGGCTTGCAAATATTCGTCAATTTTAGGTATTCGGATATTCATTTTAGAGGTTCCGTACCACAAAAGGAAAAAAAATTGAAACTCTCACGTTGTCCGACTATCTGTTTGACAAGCGACGCCATATAGTGAGCGTCACGACGCCTTATGATGAGCGTCGCGACGCCTAATAGTGAGCGTCGCGACGCCTTATGATGAACGTGGTGACGCCTAATAGTGAGCGTCGCAACGCCTTATAGTGAGCGTAGCGACGCCTTATAGTGAGCATCGCGACACCGTATAGTGAGTGTCGTGACGCCTTATAATGAGCGTCGCGACGCCTTATAATGAGCGTCGCAACGCCTTATAGTGAGCGTGAAATCAATTCACACAGAAATTCAATGTTTATTCATATCGACACAAGGTTCGTATTCAACTTATAACTACTATAGGTAGGTACATACACGACGGCGTTATCTGCACGCCTTGCAATCAAAGTGTGCAGGTTCAAACCCCGGCTCGCACCTCTGGGCGAGTCTCATGTGCGAATCTCATTTTCATCCGAGATTATCACTTGCTATGAAACGGTGAAGGAAAACATCGTGAGGAAACCTGCACGTCTGAGGGAACTTGATTAGTTCTCGATAGATGTGTGAAGTCTGCCATCCCGCACTGGGCCAGCGAGGTGGACTATGGCCTTAATCCCCCTCGCATTGAAGGGAGGCCCGTGCCCAGCAGTAGGACGTTAAAAGGGCTGTAGTAGTAGTAGTTGTTGTCTGATAGTTGAGTATAGGCCGCTCGGCTCACTACTCCGAGTAGTAGCAGGTTTAATTTCCGTCAGAAGCCAATTTTTTGAACGGCCGTTTCAGAATATATCCCGGTCTGTGTGTAACTAGGCTCGCCCCCAGTCCACTGTATGTATGGTACCTATAATACAAGTGTTGCTTAGTTTGGGATCATACGATCTTTAATCCAGGTGGGTAGTATGCTTAGCGGGTTCCACAAAGCAACAGTTAATGTCGGAACTTTGTATTTATGATAGTTTGGCGGTAAAGGGAGGATCCTCCGACCAGGTGTTGTGTCTGGTGGGCTACTACCCGACGGTTGTAGTCGGGTTCTTGTATATATGTGCAATCGCTCGGATCACTTTAATATCGCGATGCAGGATTAGTTCGTAGGCGGTGACTATCTCGCTACAGTAGTTACTTGAGAACACTTCTACCGCGATTCAGGATTGTATGCGGAACCGTGTTTTGTATGCAGCGCCATCTGTTATCGTAGTACAGGAGTTTTGTTGGCGGCGAGATTAATGGGGGTCGCCACTTATTTGTGAGAAATATTAAACCAATAGATTAGCTTTTTTTTTATATGATATCATTTTGTAATTACATAATTAGAACGCCTTTTGAACAAAATAATATATTAATGTTCTGATGTTTCAGTCCATGTCTTCTTCCGTAGTTACCGCGGTTGTAAAGTGGGTATTGGGGTAGGTTGCGACTGGGGTAGTCAGCGTAGATTGGGTAGTAGACACTGGCACCGTTATTTGCTCGCTTGTTATCAATGTTTTGATTGGCACATTACATTTGACAGTATGCCTGGGTAGACATTCCTGAAAATTTTAAAAATATTACTTCATCATGCCGGCATGGTTATGGATGTGACGAGTGATTATGTAATTATTTGGTGCGTATTCAGTCGTTTCGGAATAAGCGCTTCAAGAAGCCGGACTTGCGTACGTAAGGGATTATACCGGGGCGTGTACGCTCGAACCGGTGGGGTAGTGTCCGTAGCCATATGGATTCCGTCGAAAAAACTATTAAAACATCTTTTTAGGGTTCCGTACCCAAAGGGTAAAACGGGAACCCCATTACTGAGACTTCGCTGTCCGTCCGTCCGTCCTTCCGTCTGTCACCAGTCTGTATCTCATGAACCGTGATAGTTAGAGAGTTGAAATTTTCACAGATGATGTATTTCTGTTGCCGCTATAACAACAAATACTAAAAATCTGAATAAAATAAACATTTAAGGGGGCTCAAACAGCATTTTTTTCTGCGTCGAATGAGTACGCTCTCTTGTAAAGTTAGAAATCCTGTAAAGTTAGAAAAAAACCGGCCAAGTGCGAGTCGGACTCGCGCACAAAGGGTTCCGTACCATTATCTATAAAAATGGCAAAAAACGTGATTTACGTATGTTGTATGGGAGCCCCCTTAAATATTTATTTTATTCTGTATTTTATGTATTTGTTGTTATAGCGGCAACAGAAATACATCATCTGTGAAAATTTCAACTCTCTAGCTATCACGGTTCATGAGATACAGCCTGGTGATAGACGGACGGACGGACGGATGGACAGCGAAGTTCCCGTTTTACCCTTTGGGTACGGAACCCTAAAAATGACGCTTAAGTCAAATAGCGTTGCATCACTCGATAAAATGATTAAGTTACCCGTTTCTGCTGATCGAAGTAAAACACAAAAGGACACTGCCGGCGTCTGAACGTTCCTCGTAGACAAATATAATAAAACTTGCAATCTTCTGGATCAGCCGTCATCCACATATCAATATCATTGCATGGGCGACTGTGTTCCAATGATATGCTTTTTAAAGGAATGTGTCTGGTTGAAGTGATCAATGATGTTGTATCTGGAGTAAGGGTATCAACAAGTTGGTATGCGGTAGAGTGGCTTTCTGTTTTGTGTGTACCATTTGCTGATGTGTTGAATTCACAATTAGCTTGCGATATCGGAAGACACTTCTATAAATAAATACTCAAATTTAATTATATATATCATCACGTCTATATTCTCGAAGGGATAGGAAGAGGCCCACACTTCGCCGATGACATTTGCACATGAAAATCATCTCAGAGGTGCGGGCCTGGGACTTGAACATGCACTCTGCTCTTGCTCAAATTTAATTCTCACAGTCACAGTTAGACTGGTCCACCAATTTAAAGTCGCTCAGCGAGCTATGGAGAGAGCTATGCTCGGTGTTTCTCTGCGGGATCGAATCCGGAACGAAGTAATTCGCCAGAGAACTAAAGTTATCGACATAGCTCAACGGATTAGCAAACTGAAGTGGCAGTGGGCCGGTCATATCTGCCGCAGGACTGACAACCGTTCGGGTAGACTCGTCCTAGAGTGGAGACCGCGAATCGGCAAACGTAGTGTAGGACATCCTGTGACTAGGTGGAGCGACGATATACGCAAAGTGGTGGGCAGTGACTGGAGAAGAAGAGCCGAAGATCGGGCTCAGTGGCGCATCTTGGGAGAGGCCTACGTCCAGCAGTGGACTGCCACCGGCTGATGATGATGATGATGATGAAAGGCTATTTGACCTAAGCAACACTTTTGGGCGATATTGACACACAAATTGAAATTGAATGGGTATCACTCCTGTAAAGTTAAAAAAAATCTCTCTAGTCAAACAGCCTTTTTATTTGTATTTCGTCCTGTATTACACAGATGAGGTTTAAATTAAACAAAAAAATAGGGCAATTAAAAAAAAAATGATACGAAGTTCGCCTTATTTACTAAGTGTAACAAACATGGTATTAACTTACCAGTACTCGAGAATTGAAATGATATCCTGACGGGCACTGATTATGTCCAAGATTACCAAAAAGACATAAATAGTAGAAGTTGCAGTCCTTGTTATCCGGTACAAACCAAACATTTGATCGTTTACAGATGGGGTATGCTGATATTGTCAACGGGGTAGGGGTAGCAGTAGGGGTATTAGTAGAATGGACATCTTTTATTTTGGTAGCATCGATGCTAGTCGTAGCCTGAACATTTTGTATTGAAGATGTGGAGGGTTGGATAATATTAGTAATAGTTTGGGTAGTATCAGTAACGATCGTGGCAGAGTTTTGGTTATGAGACTGAGTTACGTCTGTTTTGTGTATTGTATATCCATCTATACTCGATTCTGCGGCATCTGTTTCAATTGAAGGTTGAATGTAGTTGTTTGTTAAATAGGTTTCCGAAGGATAGATAATTGTTTTTAATTGGTTAACTTCATGATTACTTGTTGTTATAAGTTGATCATGGAATGAGTTTTGATTAGAATTTCCCGTTGACAAATATGAATTGGATTGTATATCCGTTGCTTCGTGGTTAGTTTTATCTGGGGTTTCCTTATTTATTGATACGCGTGAGTTATGCGTTAATTGGTATTCTTCTTTATGGGGCACATTTGGTATAACATTCACGTAAGTTTCAATTGCATTTTGGTCTGAGTTAGTAACAATGTGATGATTATTTTCAGAATAGGCGGAGTCTGTTGCAGCCATATACGGAAAAGATTTTAAATCATTTGAATTATTATCAATTAGATTTTGGTTAGTAGATATTGGGTAGATAGTTTCTGTTATAATTATATCAGGAGTAGTTGTAGTTGATGTGAATGTAGGCGTCATCGCTTTAGATATTGTAGAAACAGAATTTGATGGATATATAATACCTGCTATAGTAATAGGTGGGGTAGGGATAGTTAAGGGGGTAGGTTCTTTGGAAATTACAGTTTGGGTAGGTTTGTAGTTAGTGTGAGTGGCAGACGCAGTGTAGATCCCTTTTATATCAGTAACGCTTGGTCCCAGATCAAGATTTAGGCTTGTACAATTGACTTCATTTTCAGGAAGACACTCCTGAAAGATACATAGATATGGTTGTATAAACATACTAATAATTATTCACAACATTAATAAATATTAATCGGTCAATAACAACAATCACATAGATCAGTAAATGGCGAAGTAACTAAAGCACCATGTTGGGTGATATTGAGTTAATTTTTCTCGGTCTTTTGATTTGGTTTTTGTTAATTTACCAAAATGGCGCTTGAGTTAATTTGCAATTTAACCGTCAATATTAAGTAAAGTCAACGGTGGTCATCCGCCATCTTTATCACTGTCATTATCCATTTTTATTTATAATGTGTATTTATTGAATTTGTCCTTGCTATTAATTACTTGACATTGGCGAAATACTCGCGCTAGTCGCAGGTGATGCAATTCCTCATCTTATTCCATTAAATATCATCATTTCGCTCATTTCGTTAAAAAAAAAAAAACGTCAACGGTGATGTTTGAGCAACAACTCTTGTTTTACCGTTCCTATTTCAGCCTTATAGCTTATTGAATGCAGTGGTAGCCTCGTGGGCAAGAACGCCCGCCTTGAACGTAAGGGGTGCAAGTTCAAATCCCAGGCCCGCACCTCTGAGATAATTTTCATGTGCGAATGTCATTTTCAACAATGATTACCACATGCTGAACGGTGAAGGAAAGCATCGTGAGGAAACTTGCGCGTCTGTAGAAAGGCGTGTGAAGTTCACCAACCCGCACTGGGCCAGTGTGGTGGACTATGGCCCAAATCTCCCTCGTATTGAGGGGGAATGTGCCCGGTATAATGGCAATAGGCTCGCCCCCTATTACATTGGGACCAAAATACACCGGCGAAGTGTGGATGCACTACAGTGCACCTCTGCCTACCCCTTCGGGGGATACAGGCGTGATGATGATGATGAATGCACTTACTCTGTGCCTATACATAATATACAGATTAAATGTTCAAAATTTGTTTGCCTCATTGATGAAATTTCATTGATAAATGTGCTTTCTATATAAGTCAATACAGTTGGTTTTGTTATTGGTCAAAAGTTAGCAGCTGTTGTTTGAAAAAACATTTTAACAAAAAATTAAACCGCCGAAAATATTAAAAAGCAAAAAATAATATATATTTTTTATTTTACCTTAATAACAAAGTTCTTAAACTAATGTAAGTATACCTAAGTCATTTTGAGTCGGCGCCAAACTAGCAAATTAATTAATAAGTAAAGCTAAAGTGTGATGCACGGCGGCGCGGCGTGACACGCCCCTTCGCCGGAAAATGCCGAGCGTTTACGAAGTTAATGTCAGCGAGACAGCAACTCGTGCGGGCACATACGTGAGTGCACACATTGTGCGAGTGGTCGTTCCGAGAGCACATTTTTTTGAATGTTAATGTTTGTGGCTGAAGATTTCACGTTGCATTGTTAATTTCATTTGGTTATTTCTTTAAATTTATTGTTCATTGATTGTTTGGCGCCGACTCAAAATGACTTAGGTATACTTACATTAGTTTAAGAACTTTGTTATTAAGGTAAAATAAAAAATATATATTATTTTTTGCTTTTTAATATTTTCGGCGGTTTAATTTTTTGTTAAAAAGTTTTTATTTTATAATTTTTTGTGGCTAAAATCTACTACTTACTACATACTTTTTTTTTGTAATACACAACTCAGCATTCAAATCTGGGAATGAACAATAAATCTCTCCCTATTTTCCCACCCTTGTGGTAGGATTTTTTCTAACTAATTTATATGGGACCCACTTCGAGGTTATACCCTAACCAATACGTGTCGAATTGTGAACCTCTTCGTTTCCTTCGTTGGTTAAAAATTGGTATAATTCCAAGTAAAGTCCATGCGGGCGTAGGTATATCATGGTGTAGGTGCCAATCTACATCAGACTAGGCAAATACACACATGAATTGGCACCGACTACAAATGTAATGAATTATAAGCTTATTTGTAACTTTTTAGTGTACCGAGGTTTTTGAAGGCGAATTTAGTATCTATTTTGTGAAAAGATGCAAGTATTAGCACCTCATAACAGGCCAAAAAAGGAATTCACCCCTCACCACCCTTTCCATCCCATCGTTTCGATATTTGTTAACTATCCGTATTAAACAAAAAAAGATTTTTTGAAATCGGCTCACTAACGCCAAAGATATGCTATAGTCCAGAATGCAAACTTTATCACCCCATTTCACCCCCTACATATTTTTTTTTCAAATTTCCTAAAATACGTGTTTCTTTATTTTGTATGCAAAATACATATACAAAGTTTCAGGTTGATCAAAAAATATTTCTTAAATTGTGTGACCTTCAACCCCCCATTTCACCCTCAAGGGGGTTGATTTCTGATAATGTTTTGAAAATGGGACCACGCTCGAAGAATTCCTTAGCAAACGTCATAAAAATTATCGAAATCGGTTTAGTGACGCCGGAGATATGCGTGATCATACATAAAAAAAAAAAAAAATACACGCGTCGAATTGAGAACCTCCTCCTTTTTTTTTTCGTCGGTTAAAAATTAAAAAGTGCTGTTAAGAACTTACTTTTGCAACGGGATCAAATCTATATCCTTCTTGACAACGGTACAGTTTAATATAACTGAGAACACATAAGTAGTAATTTGCGCAATCCATGGGGTCAGCTGACATCCATATATCATTGTCTGTGCACTCAGGTAGTGGGGGCAATGTATCCATTGTAGTTTCGGTTAGGGTAGTTGTTACAGGTATTGGGGGTAGTGATTTGGTAACCCCCGGGGTAGTCTTTATTGTGCTCGATGATCGAATTATTTTACACTCCACTTGGTCTTTAGGTAAGCAGTCCTGTAAAATTAAATTGCAGTTTGATATGGCAAGAATATTGATAAGAACAACAAACAAACCAGAACAGCTTGATAAGGCAGAAACTGAGAAAAAAAATCCACCTTATTTTATTTATCTTATGTAACAATAGATTGACAGTGACTTCACAAAATAACTTTAACACGTTGGCTTCTAGGCCAGTTTTCATGTACTTTCAAACGGTCAGGCAGGTTGATTAGGCCCAGTGGGAGTATGATGGTCCGTACCGAGTGAAATAGCACGATTTCGGCGCCCACATTACCAGAAACATACTCACAAGGCTTTTAAAACCTAGTGTAGCAGCTATCGTGTTTAAGTATAATCCTTGGGCAGATAGGGGCGTCAAGATGTGTGCCGTTTATTATAACAATACTAAAACGAACCTTGTGTTGATATAAATAAAGATTGAATTTCTGTGTTAAAAGGCACGCGAACACGCTACAAAATTCGCTCGCGGCGTCAATATAATTTCGTTGGAGAATGAGCTTTATCGATGAGTTAATACAGTTCATTTTTGTATGAAAAATCTTTCGACGCGGGCGTCTTGACGCCCTTGTGAATCCGCGGCTATAAAGTTAGGGGGGCGGGTTTAATCATTTGTATAAATTTAGAGCAAGGTTACAATAATAATACTTACTTGTCTTAAGCGATCAAAGTATTGCCCTGCATCACATTTCGCGTGGTGGATATCTCCCAATATACACGTATAGAAATATTGACAATCGTGTGGGTCTGATATAATCCATAAATCATCATCTTTACATCTTGGTATATGCCATAATGGGATTTGTGTCGATTGTACAGATATAAATGGGGTAGAATCATCAGTTGAAGATGACGAAGTGATTTTGTTGACAGTAGTTTGGGATGTGCTAGCATGGGATTCTGATTTTACAGTAATTGGTTTTGAAATAGTTTGATTATTGATTTCGCGACGGATATACTGAGCATATTCTGATATTGGGACAGTGTTCATGCTGCTCAGTGAAGCGGTTTCAGAAGTGATTGGTGTCGGGGTCGTTTGTAAAATCATTGGGTATGGTGTGCCTTGGGTAGTAATTGGTTTAAGGGTTGTATACAAGGTAGTTGATTGTTGAGTAGTGTGTACGCTGCTCAGTGAAGCGGTTTGAATGGTAATGGGTTTCGGGGTCGTTTGAAAAATCATTGGATCTGGTGTGTCTTGGGTGGTTATTGGTTTTAGGGTTGTAGACAAAGTTGTTGATTGTGGAGTAGTATTTATGCTGCTTAGTGAAGCGGTTTCAATGGTGATTGGTTTCGGGGTAGTTTGAAAAATAATTGAGTAGGGTATGTCTTGCATATTTTTTAATTTAAGGACTGTAGACAACATTTCAGATTGTTGAGAAGTATTTAGTGAAGCGGTTTTCGAAGTAATTGGTTTTAGGGTAGTTAAAATATTAATTGGATATGGTGTTTCTTGAGTAGTTATCGGTTGCAGGGTTGAAGACAAAGTTACTGATTGTGGGGCATTATTCACGTTGCTCAGTGAAGCGGTTGCAATAGTCATTGGTTTAGGGGTAGCAGAAAAAGCAGCTAGTGGGGTATATTCATTAGAATGTGATTGAGTCGAAATTTTAGTTGACTGTTCGTTAGTTTGGGTAGGATACGTCTCTGAAGTAACCTGGGATAAGGCTGGCGTAATAAATGAAGTTACGGAATCCTGGTTCTTTGAATTTAGATTCATTTTATCAACAGATGATTGTATAGCTTCAGTAGTTATGTCTGATTGATATATATCTTGATCGAAACTCGTTTCAATTGAATTTTCTTCATATTTTGTCGTTGTAAATTTCACTTGATGTTTAGGTAGGCAATTCTGAAAACATAACATTAGAAATGTTCAAGTGTTGTTGAATTTATACGAAAATTTTAAGCCAAGCTTATTAGGGCGTCAACGGCTGCGCGTTAAATTATTTGCCATATCAAAACGAGCTGTATTGACACAAACAAAAAGTTCATTTTTCAACGATATGACACTGACAACACGAGTGAATATTGACGCGTGGAGGCGTGGCTTCTACCACAGGAATTTAATATTTTGGCATAACATATACACATCTTTATCCCTGTCATCATCAAATTTTATTTATAAATACACATTTATTGACTTTGCCTTCGCTATTAATTACTTGACACAGGCTGAAATACCCGCTAAACGCAGGTGGAGCCACTCCTCATCTTATTCCATTAAAATATCATCATTTCACTCATTTCGTAAAAAAAAGAAGAAGATATACACAGAGTTCGTTTAGGTGTTGGCAAAAACTCTGACTCATGCCTTTTGACACCTCAGTGAGGCTTTATAACTTAAATATAGATCCGCCATCTTTATCACTGTCATTATCCATTTTTATTTATAATGTGTATTTATTGAATTTGTCCTTGCTATTAATTACTTGACATTGGCGAAATACTCGCGCTAGTCGCAGGTGATGCCATTCCTCATCTTATTCCATTAAATATCATCATTTCGCTCATTTCGTTAAAAAAAAAAAAAAACTTAAATATACTTTGACAAATTATTTTATACTTACCAGTGTAATAGAATCGAAGTAATACTTATTCGAACAACGTTTGTGTTCAAAAATACCTAAACTACAAGTGTAGTAGTATGTGCAGTCAGTCTCGTCAACTACCATCCATATGTCTTGACTTGTACATTGGGGTAGTTCGGGTAGTTGGGGTAGCTGGGGTACCTGGGGTAGTTGGGGCAGCTGGGGTAGTTGGGGCAGCTGGGGTAGTTGTTCAGTTGCAGATGGGGTAGCGTCAGTATGAGTTGCCCGTTGGGTATTAACTGTCTGTTCGATGGAGATAATGTTTTTGTACGATTGTTCATTCATTATTGTTTGTTCGATATGGTTTGGTTTGCTATGTGTCTCTTGAGCGATACTCGGTGTAATATTCGAGCATTTCACCCGGTATTTTGGTAAGCATTTCTGTAAAATCAAATTGACTTCTTAAGCATTATTATTAGAATATTATGTTAACATGTTTAACAATTGATGTCCTAAAAAAACTATCAAAATAATATTATATTGCCAATGAGGTGATAATGAGAGGACTGACGAAACGAACTGCAATTTTAGAAAAATAAATAGTTCAGAGATGTACGCTCAGTGCCCATATCACCCCGGATATAATATTGTTTTAATATTACTTTGATCTAGTGACCATAATGCAGTACAAGAATAGTCAAAAATTCAAAGTGACATTAAAACAATACTGCTGAAGTAGTGGTGGTTCATACCACCATATCCATATATCTATTTGTGTTTAAAAAATAAATTATTTAACTCACCGAAATATCAGTGTCGTAATTATGTCCGTTCTCGCATTTTCTACGTTCCAGATCACCAAAAATACAAATGTAATAAGATGAGCAGTCTCTCGGGTCTCGTGCCATCCATATATCTGTATCTTTACATTGACGTATAGATGCAAGATGTTTAGTTGCATGGGTAGTTGGAGATTGTGTTACAGTTGCGGGTGGGGTATTATCTGGTGGAGTTTGGATATTTATTTCATTCGAGCTCACATGATCGTTCGGATATGGAATACATATATCCATACCTTTGCATTGAGGTGTAGAAGCAAGACGTTTAGTTGCTTGGGTAGTTGAAGAAGGTGTTACAGTTGCGTGTGGGGTATTATCAGATGTATTTTGAATATTAACTTTATTCGAGCTTTCATGATTGTTCGAATATGGAATGTTTTGATTATTAATTGGATATTGCGCAGTTGAGTCTGCTGTGATCATTTCTATGATCGGACAATTTACTTGTTCTTCTGGTAGACAATTCTGGAAATGATAAAACAAAAATATACTTTGCCATTTTGAGCTCCCTGCGAGATGCAAGTTAGGCACTATAGTAGGCTTCACACGTCTGTCGAAAACTAGTTATATTAATTCGGGCGTGCAGGATTCCTCACTAGTTTTTATTTGTCATTTTTGCAAGTGATAATAATAAAATAATATGCATATTAAATCTCAGAGGTATATGCTGGGGTTCGAACCCACACACTTTGACTGTAAAGCATGCGTTAGACCACTCTGCTACCGAATTGTTGCAAAATTCTGAAATAAACAAAATTAACTCTTATTGACATGAACAATATGTTAGTAAACTTTACTTACAAACACAAGAGCACTAAATAAATATCCATTAGGGCACATTTTGCGTGCAACAGATCCATATAGACATATGTAGTAATATCTACAATCGTTGAAATCGGGTAAATATCCAATTTTCGTCATATCACAAACAGGCCGTGGACCTGTTGTGGAGAGGGTAGTTATGGTGGTTGCGGATGGGGTAGTTATAGCGGTTGCAGGTGGGGTAGTGAGGGAGGGTAAACCCAATGCTGAAGTACAGCCAGCTATATATCTGGGTAGGCATTCCTAGAACGAACGAAATTATGTAGTTGGTTAGTACTTATCTACTAAATATAAACGATTTAGACAAAAAGTAATTATGTCCTTAAATAAATAAATTAAAATTAATATTAAAAAACTCAATTTTTCGATAAAATTTTAGCGATACAAGCCACTAACACTTCTTATAGAGTTTTGTTTGAATATTACTCTGATAATTGGACAGATATTGAAGTAAAATAACATTGAACTGAGCCATGTCCGGTACAAAACCGGCCAAGTGCGAGTCGGACTCGCGCACGAAGAGTTCCGTACCATTATCTATAACAACGGCAAAAAAAACACGTTTGTTGTATGGGAGCCCCCTTAAATAATTATTTTATTCTGTGTTTTAGTATTTTTTGTTATAGCGGCAACAGAAATACATATCTGTGAAAATTTCAACTCTCTAACTATCATGGTTCATGAGATACAGCCTGGTGACAGTCGGACGGACGGACAGCGAAGTCTCAGTAATAGGGTTCCCGTTTTACCCTTTGGGTACGGAACCCAAAAAACTGTTTTATTGATGTGAAACATCTATAGGCGAGGGGTAAGCCTGATTTTTGGGGTGGCGAGCGCTTCGCCACAACAAAATGAAATCAACCATATTACTTTATACATAAAGTATAGTTTTAAATGCGGCCACGCTTCAACTCCTCGGCTCCTCGGTTCTTTCCGCCACTTAGACTCCGCCCGGCTGACTCCGCTCACTCGCTCACTAGCCGCTATGACTACGTTGTTTTGTTACACATCTGCCAGGCGTCCAGCGACGGCTCAGTTTTTTAAAGTCAAAGTCAAATCATTTATTTTGTATAGGCCTATGGGGGCACTTACAAATTGTCAATTTTTTTTTTTTTTTCTTATATACTACTATACTACCACCGGATCGAAACGCGACCTCAACTGAGAAGATCCGGCAAGAAACTCAGTGGGCTAATCTTTTTTTAAATCGCCAAAACTTATTACAAATACACAGGTACATATAGCTGTGTTGCCTTTAGAGCTGCTTTTAATAATAAATATAGAATATTAATACGTTAGTAAGGCAACACACGCTACACTTTGACATGACGGGCAATATTTCGATTTTTGTTTTGAACCTGAGCTGTACAATCCCAGGCTGATATAACATCTAAATAATCCGAGATTTTGTAATAGCCCTTTTGATACAATTTGGATTTGATTGCAATTTTAAATTTATTAATAAACGCGCTTGGTCAGGCGCTGGTCCGGCTACACAGGAACTCATTTAAGGGATTTTAGCAATTTGTCCCGTTTTCCTCCTCCTTCCTACCTTTAAATCTTGTTCAACACGTAGTTTGTTTAGTGATTTAATTGTGTTTTGAGAATGTATAGCCTCATTAACTTTATATTGTATAATTGTTAATTAAGACAAACACAAAAATGAAAATCCTTATTTGAAAAAAGCAACCATGGAGTTTCTTGCCCATTCTTCTCCATAGGAAATGCATTCCGAATGGGTGGTAGAGCTACTATTTTTACTATTTATTGACGATTCATAAGTGCCTGTATTGGTTTATATGAATAAAAAATATTCGGATTCTGATTCTGATTCTGAAATAGGCAAATCTCTGATTTCTTTTGGAAGAGTGGTGATGCCCTAAATTAAATCTTGCACGTGTTCTTTTGTCCATGTAAAGATTTTAAGTATACTTTATATTGTATAACTGCCCTCTTACAACCCTCTGTCTTGCAGCAATGTTATTAAAATTACTTTCAGTTTGCTACAGTTACTACTACATCCCTTTTAACGTCCCACTGCTGGAGGGGGATTGGAGCCATAGTCCACCACGCTGGCCCAGTGCGTGTTCGCAGACTTCACACATCTATCGAAAACCTTTCCTTTCCTTCACCGTTTAGACAGACCATACCTAACTATCATAGTTTCTGAGTTATAGACCTTTGAATATTTGTCACAGGTATCATATTCTGACCTTTGGGTACATCCATAACCCTATTTAGCAGTGTAAACTACACTTATGAAGGGCAACTACCAATATTCAAGAACAAAACATGCAAATTGACGACGAAAAAATAAGTTAAAAACATGGTCGAATTTCGATCAAATTTTTATACCATTCAGTTGTATACCCGATACTGATGCAATCGTCAAAGTATTATTTCGGACTTCTGAAACACCCTGTATTACTACAATGTATTTTTAAATATTATTGACATAACTTACCAATCCCCTCGGGCTGAATTCAAAACCATACGGACATTTTCTATTTATTAATATCCCAAACAGGCAGACGTAATAAAAACTGCAATATCTTTCATTGGGTAAATATCCCATTTGTGTCATTTGACATATAACCGTTTCGGTTCTTGGTTGGGTAGTCCCGGGTTCTAGTTTGCATATAGGAGATGGGGCCATGGGTGATAGTGGTAGCAATCTGTGTTTAGCTTTATTCGGTATTATGTTCGGCATAATACACGTTGCTAACGAAGCGAGTCGACAACGCTGCAACAATAAATTAGTTTTACTCACTCTCTCACCTACATAGGTGAGTCACGCTCATCTATTCACTCATACATATAAAAGTTTAAGAAGTCACTTGCAGCGGGGTATCGGCTATTGAACTGGAACTCGTTAACTAATTGAAGCGCTCAAAGATTAGTTTACGTAGCACGTCTTTTTTTTAAATATGTCTCTATCGACTTGAGGTGCACTGGAGTGCGCCCACACTTTGCCGATGTATTTTGGTCCCAATGTAATAGGGGGCGAGCCTATTGCCATTATACCGGGCACATTTCCCCTCAATACGAGGGAGATTTGGGCCATAGTCCACCACGCTGGCCCAGTTGCGGGTTGGTGAACTTCACACGCCTTTCTATAGACGTGCATGTTTCCTAACGATGTTTTCCTTCACCGTACAGCAAGTGGTAATCATTGTTGAAAATGACATTCGCACATGAAAATTGTCTCAGAGGTGCGGGCCCGTGATGTGAACTTGCACCCCTTACGTTCAAGGCGGGTGTTCTTGCCCAAGATGCTACCACTGCTCATAGCAAAGTTTTTGTGAAATATTCAAAGAGAACAGAAAAATATGATGACATTCTTATGACCAGTAGTTGTAGCATGAACGCCAAGACTAGACTTATGTCACAGAATATGTTGATTATATCTCTTTCTCTCGTATGAAATAAGACAGAGAGCGAACAAACGAATCCGTGACAGATGTCTTATCTTACCACAGATAAAATAACGCTTTTACTTCGAAGAAATAATTATTTATCTACACAAGGCGGTTTTTGGTTTCAGTTTTGTCATCCTGTGGAAAGAGAGCTAACAATTAGTAGGGTAAAACCCCCAGCTATTGGCACCTTAAGCGCCTCCTCGGCTAAAATCAGTCACCAAAACGCTCTATGACCCGATATTTCGCTAAAAAGGATATCAGACTATAGAATATCCGCTCGTTTTTGAATTTTTCGAGATTTTTGTAAAAAAATTATACTGGAAACATAAGTTTTTTACATTTGTTTCAAAAATGTCCGATTACCCGGTTACTGGCATTAGTACCGGTCCTTAAGAAAATGCGTAAAAAAGGGATTTTTTTATATGTCCCAAACAAACTTAAAGTTTGTACTAATTAAGTCTGAGTTGGAGGTTAAAGTTAAGGGTTTTAGATTACAAACAATCTTTCCACTTCTGACATAAAATCAGGGGTTAAAGTCATGGTTTTCTTGTTATTATAACTTGAATTCATGGGTGCCAATAAATGAGGGGATGCCAACAGTGGGTATGGTTACTCTACTTATTAATTATTTACTTACATTACTCAGTATATCAAAATGGTGGCCCTTAGTACATTCCTTCTCCGTAGGTACACCTCTATGGCATACTATAAACTTGCTGCAACTGGCATTATGAGGCAAGATAGCCTTATGGCGGGACGAGCACACATCTCCATACACAAATGATATGCATAGTATCAATAATAAAACGAAATCTGTAATTGTAATATAAAATAAAAAAAATATATAAAACTATGATGAGCCTCAGCAGCTAAGCTAAATGTTTTTAACGTTTATCTGACATCCGCTATAGCACTTGCCCAATGGCGGATGATGAGGGTCCCGTTACTATTAAAGCCTAGTTCGGACTAGGCTAGTAATTTAGTAAAGTAGCGAGTAATTTAGTGGCTAAATGTGTGCGAACCACAAAAAATTAGCCGAGTAGCTTAGCGAATGATTTAGTCGAGTCAATCCATTCGGGACCGTTTGTCCTCATCATCCGCCATTGCACTTGCCTTATGTAGTTGCCGTATATTACAGAAACTACAATGGCGGATGATGAAGGTCCCGCTACTACTAAAGCCTAGTTAGGACTAGGCTAGTAATTTAGTAAAGTAGCGAGTAGGTAATTTAGTGGCTAAATGTGTGCGAACCACAAAAAATTTACCGAGTAGCTTAGCGAATGATTTAGTCGAGTCAATCCATTCGGGACCGTTCGTCCTCATCATCCGCCATTGCACTTGCCTTATGTAGTTGCCGTATATTACAGAAACTACAATGGCGGATGATGAGGGTCCCGCTACTACTAAGGCCTAGTTAGCACTAGGCTAGTAATTTAGTAAAGTAGCAAGTAATTTAGTCGAGTAGCTTAGCGAATGATTTAGTCGAGTCAATCCATTCGGGACCGTTCGTCCTCATCATCCGCCATTGCACTTGCCTTATGTAGTTGCCGTATATTACAGAAACTACAATGGCGGATGATGAGGGTCCCGCTACTACTAAAGCCTAGTTCGGACTAGGCTAGTAATTTAGTAATGTAGCGAGTAATTTAGTGGCTAAATGTGTGCGAACCACAAAAAAATTAGTCGAGTAGCTTAGCGAATGATTTAGTCGAGTCAATCAATTCGGGACCGTTCGTCCTCATCATCCGCCATTGCACTTGCCTTATGTAGTAGCCGTATATTACAGAAACTACAATGGCGGATGATGAAGGTCCCGCTACTACTAAAGCCTAGTTAGGACTAGGCTAGTAATTTAGTAAAGTAGCGAGTAGGTAATTTAGTGGCTAAATGTGTGCGAACCACAAAAAATTTGTCGAGTAGCTTAGCGAATGATTTAGTCGAGTCAATCCATTTGGGACCCTCATCATCCGCCATTGTAGTTACTCGGCTATCAGTCAGTCTGTCTGTCCGACTATCACCAGGCTCATAAACCGTGTTAGTTGGACAGTTGAAATTTTCACAGATGATGTATTTCTGTTGTCGCTATAAGAACAAATACTAAACAAGTGCGAGTCAGACTCGCGCACGAAGGGTTCCGTACCATTATCTATAAAAACACGTTTGTGTACAACAAACGTGATCAAACGTGCTCCCGTACGGGAGCCCCCTTCAATATTTATTTTATTCTGTGTTTTAGTATTTGTTGTTATAGCGGCAACAGAAATACATCATCTGTGAAAATTTCAACTTTCTAACTATCACGGTTCATGAGATACAGCCTGGTGACAGACGGACGGACGGATGGACGGACGGACAGCGAAGTCTCAGTAATAGGGTTCCCATTTTACCCTTTGGGTACGGAACCCTAAAAACAGAATAAAATAAATATTTAAGGGGCTCTTATACAACAAACGTGATATTTTGCCGTTTTTAGGTTTAGGTATAGATAATAGCACGGAACCCTTCGTGCGCGATTCCGACATCGAAACATCTAATGTCGCGCTTGGCGAGTGAGAGCAACTGTTGATGCCGCGATGCGAAAACTTCGAGCAGCTCCGTGGCTCCTCGGTTCTTTGCACCGCTTAGACTCGGCCCACCGGCGGACTCCACTCACTCGCCGCAACGACGCTTCCCTCTCTCTACTCTAAATAACATAATGTGAACATGTGCCAGGTGTCCCGCGACGGCTACTTTTTTTTACAAGCTCTATATTAGCTTGCAACGTATGTATGTCCGGGTGGAATCTTGCAACTGAATTTTATATCAGTTATCTTTAACCGATTGAGCTGAAATTTGATATACATGCTTACTTTGGATGACAATGCATGCTTAGCTATGTGACGTCATTCTAATTCCAATATGGCGGATCATCCAAGATGGCGGAATAGTTATTTTTTCTGCACTACCACAGTATGGGTATCAAATGAAAGGGCTTGCTGAGGAGAACACGAAAACTAAGGGCAATTGAATAAAAGCTTGTTCTTAAAAAGTTTTTTTTACCATTAATTTTTCTGATCAATTCCAGATAAGTCATTGTGGCCAATTTTCGAGATACATTTCCGTTCTCTGCAGTCGATATGTTGTTTATTACAGTTCGCTTTGGTATCTATTCGTAAGGTCTATCTAAGAGCTTGTCCAGAAAGGGCGAATTCGCCACGATTCTCAACGCGCGAGCAATTGGGGACGAATTTGAAAAATTAAATAAAGTTCGCGCGTTAAAGTGGACGCAACAAGGCGTCCCTAGTATCTCGACTCGCGCGAATCACGCGCGAGTCCAGAGTCTGGCGTAGTGCACGCGATTTACGCGCGTATTTTGAATTCGCGCGATGCTTGTGGACGCGATGTATTGATGTCTAGTACCTCGACAACGCGCGTATGAATTCGCGCGAAACGTTTCGCGGCGAATTCGCCCCTTCTGGACAAGGTCTAAGGTTAGAGGTCTCTTTATTATCCAAGGTCTATCTAAGGTTTATAAGCGCGCGTTTAGACGCCCCCCGTGCATGTGTATTTTATATCTATCTATTATTTAACTTACCCATTTTATTATGATCACCGATTCGTTCTCCGCGCCGCGACCGCCAGCTCGTACTAAATGGTCGAAACGTCATTAATTTCAGTCTTCTAATATTTAATTGCCGTTTCAATGGATTGTTAATGTTTCATGGTATAATTAGATTATTATAACAAATACCTACTTACTTACTTATAAGTCAATGCATTTCTTCCAATAATGATTACCGATTGCTGAACGGTGAAGGAAAACATCGTGAGGAAACTTTCACGGCTATAGAAAAGCGTGTGAAGTTCACAAACTTCCCTAATGATTTCAGTCCCGGTTTCTCCGTAGGGCCGTAGGTGCCCCGTGGTACATACGGAACGTAGATATTCATTCCGACCTTGGCCTCTTCTCAATTCGTAAACACTTAAAAATAGCGTCCGAACGCTATTTTAAAAAAGCCGCGTCGCATTTAAATCCTGTAATTGTCGCCGCCGGCAATTACGAGCCAGACCCCGCGCACACATCATCAACTCGTCGCCGCCGTCCGCGGCACGTGTTGATTGATCCTCCCGACACGATCACCGCTCTTCTCGACCCGGGCGTTGAGAGGGCCACCAACACACCTACACCAGCCTCAAACAGACACCGATCTCGCCGGCGAGGTCGAAGAACCCCCTCTTCCGCTCGGAAGTGCATCTTTGCACCTAGGAGCGCAGTCACTACCTCTCCCCTCACGGTAACTGCCCAAGCCGAGGTCGTGCCCTCTGTGGCGCCCTTGAGCTAGTTGCCACCCCTTTCCGCCCTTAAGGCCTTGGTTGGAGTGCACTCTGCGCTCGCCACTCCTCCGGTAAAGCTGTAAAGGCCACCTCACGGCCAACAGTGTAAGTCCTTTCAAAAAAAAAAACCCTAATGATTTAATAAAATTTGATTATACAGGCTGTATCAGTACGAGTAGCAGTGGTAGCCGAGTGGTAGAACGCACGCCTTGCAAATCAAAGTGTGCAGGTTCAAACCCCGGCTCGCACCTCTGGGATTTATGTGCGAATCTCATTTTCATCCGAGTTTATCACTTGCCATGAAACGGTGAAGGAAAACATCGTGAGGAAACCTGCACGTCTGAGGGAACTTGATTAGTTTTCGATAGATGTCTGAAGTCTGCCAACCCGCACTGGACCAGCGTGGTGGACTATGGCCCGAATCCCCCTCGCATTGAGGGGAGGCCCGTGCCCAGCAGTGGGACGTTATAAGGCCTGTAGTAGTAGTAGCCTGTATCAGAAGTCCGAAATAATAGGTACATATACGGATTAGCGGTAGCTCACATGTGGATGCTTAGTGAAAACAGATTATCATAGTTTCTGGGTTGTAAACCTTTGTATATTTGTCACAGCTGTCATATTCTGGCCTTTAGGTACATCCATAATCTTATTCAGCAGTGTAATCTACTTATGAGTGGCGACTACCTATATACACAAAACAGGTCTGGACTGACCAACCATTTTCCTCTTAATGACTTATCATCTACTCTCCCATACTGCGTTGAAGGCATCATACCAAAGCAATTATTTCTATAACCATCTGTGGTTTAGAATAATCCCTTCATTGTAAATGGGAGTAGACGCACCTTACTGTACTAGCTTCCTAAGCGTAAAGACTATATTTGTATTTAATATTAGACTGCCGTGAGTATAATTCTTCTCTAGTATTGTGGCAAAGGTGCTGTCTGCTCTCAAGGCATTGCTGCTCCTGAGAATGTATTACTCGCAATTATCATTTTGTAAAGAGTAACCATTGAGTTTCTTACCGGCTCTTCTCAGTGGAAGCAGCTTCCGAACCGGTGGTAGAATCTGACAATTTGTAAGTGCTTTTTGGCTTACACGAATAAAAAAAAATTGATTTTGATTCAGGACATATAAATTTAAAATACTTAGTACTCGAGGTATTACGAGTTATAGAAAATGACGACGAAAAGGAATTGAAAAAACTTGGACGAATTTCGATCAAATTTTTATACCATTCGATTCATTTGTACGAATAGAACGAAGTGCGTGTCGGCCTCACGCACCCGAGGGTTCCGTACAAACTTGTATGTACGTAAATAGTTCGGCCATCACGAGAATCGAGATACTTTGTTATATTTCTACTACTACAGCCCTTTTAACGTCCCACTGCTGGGCACGAGCCTCCCCTCACTGCGAGGGGGATTCAGGCCACAGTCCACCACGCTGGCCCACTGCGGGTTGGCAGACTTCACACATCTATCGAGAACTAGACAAGTTCCCCCAGACGTGCAGGTTCCTCACGATGTTTTCCTTCACCGTTTCATAGCAAGTGATAATCTCGGATGAAAATGAGATTCGCACATAAATCCCAGAGGTGCGAGCCAGGGTTTGAACCTGCACACTTTGATTTGCAAGACGTGCGTTCGACCACTCGGCTACCACTGCTATGTAATATTTCATCTTTAAAAAAAAATGCAAATATGGGAAAAAAAAAAAACAAAATTTTGGGATATTTTTTTATTCAATCATCTTCGTCATCGTTATTGTCCTCGTCATCATCATCATCATCTTGCCGCTTCACCATCTTCACCTCCAACTCCTTGGCCGGGTTGAACACGCCGCCCGTCTGAGCGTTACATATATAACATCTCGCGGACTTTTTATAATTATCTAACGCGCACTTCTCACAGAAATAATGTTTGCATCTGAAAAATAAATCCATAGACACCACATATGCGTTTAACAATGATAATTACTAGTGATGTGCCGGATTGTTAAAAATGTATAACCGCGGATACGGATCCGGATATTTGGTGTCAAGATCGTTCAACTGTCAGATTTGTCGAGAAAATGACGTCACGTCGAGTCATGTCCAGTACAAAAAGCTCAGTGTGACGTAATTTTCTCGACAAATCTGAAATCTGACAGTTGTAAGAGATAAAACTTATGTCTACACGGGTGCTGGGTAACATAAGGCTACATTTTAACCGTCTTCACCAATAGAAGGAGTCGATTATACCGTGAAAACATCGATTTTAACCGATTTAATTTCATTTTTAGGGTTCCGTACCCAAAGGGTAAAACGGGAACCCTATTACTGAGACTTCGCTGTCCGTCCGTCTGTCACCAGGCTGTATCTCATAAACCGTGATAGTTGGACAGTTGAAATTTTCACAGATTGATGTAATTCTGTTGTTATATCGGCAACAGAAATACATAATCTGTGAAAATTAACAAATATTAAAAAAATAAAATAAAAAATAACAACAAATATTAAAAAAATAAATATTGAAGGGGCTCCCATACAACAAACGTGGTTTTTTTTGCTCTTTTTTATAGATAATGGTACGGAACCCTTCGTGTGCGAGTCCGACTCGCACTTGGTTTTACACTCACTTTGTAACGACGGGGTCGGTGAAACTGGCCCTGCATATGAAGCACCTGAAAGGCAGCTCGTCATCGCTGGAGACTTCGTAATCGGAGTCTCCTCCGCGAGCCTCCGCCTGAGCCTCCTCGCGCTCCAACTGCCACCCGTGCTTGTAGTCCGACCGGTCGTGGAGGAACTTGCACGAGTCTTGGGTAATGGGGCAGATGAAACAATTAGGGGGTAAATGACACTATTAGGGGCAGATGACACTCATGGTGGCAGGTGACTCATGGGGGAAATGACATTTTACAGGGTAGATGACGCATATAGTGACACACTTAGGGGTAGGACGAACCTGTGTGAACAATGATAGATGACATATGATATCAATAACGGTATCAAAAAACAATGGAAGGGGGCAAATGACATATTCCGGGGTAGATGACACACTGTGTAGGGGCAAATGACACATGTACAGGCCGATAACATATCTACTTGTCAAATCGTTTTTCTAACTAAATAGTTGAATGAAAGAATAGATTTATCTATGATAATATATATCGGGGTCTGAAAGGCTATTTTACTGTATAAACTTTACAGGAAAGCATACTTATTCGACGCAGAAAAAAATATCTGTTTTCAAATATGTATATAATAAGTAAATATAGCTGAAAAGTGTCGCTTAAGTCAAATACACCCTGCCTTACACCCCTTTTACCCCTCGATATAAAGAAACTCATAATAATATTTATTTACCTCCAAAACCGCAGAAGCCAGTTTCCTTATAATCCTTGCATATATCAGGCTGATAATCCCATCTGTAAAATACAACATGCATTTTAAAGTCGTTTTGTAAATGACTAACACAGAGTTTACATTCAAGGTTCACTCTTCGGGGAATGCAGGTATGATCATAGAAGTGGAATAACATTAGAACGACAGTAACAACAGTTTTGTATGAACTCGCACACAAATAAAGATTTTTTTATTTTTTTTTATGAGATAGGGAGGCAAACGAGCAGACGTTTCACCTGATGGTAAGTGATCAACGCCGCCCATGGACACCTGCAACACCAGGGGCATCGCAAGTGCGTTGCCGGCCTTTAAGGAATGAGTATGCTCGTTTCTTGAGAATTAAGTGAATATTAAATTATTATATTTGTAACTAATGTTCTGTGTACCTACGTTAGGTTGGTATGTTGTAAATTCAAATTCAAATATTCAAATATATTTATTAATCTTGAATTGTAATCTAGCACACTAGTACATGTGTTACTGTAATTAAAAATTAAACATGGGTGTATGACTAGTTAACAATTTAAGAGCTTAGTTTTAAACAATTTCTTAAACTTGGTTCTTACACTAAACAAGCTTGTCTCGCAGGTAACCAATTTTAAAACAAATAAAATAAAATAAAACATAGGTGCGAACTGTCAAATGACTGTGTACTGCGAAAAAATTAAATTTAATGCAATAATTTTAATAATATACATATTATATGTTTTCTGTGTATGGGTGTGTGATGTCTTGTGTTGTGTGGTGGAATGTATGGGTGTGTGATGTCTTGTGTTGTGTGGTGGAATGTATGGGTGTGTGATGTCTTGTGTTGTGTGGTGGAATGTACGGGCGTGTGTTACAAACTATGTGGTGTGTGCATGTGTGTGCGTGTGTGATGTGTATGTGCTACCTAAGAACTTTGAGGATTGTTTCAATATCATTGTATGTAAGAGTACCTAACCATTTTTGAATTTTAAATTTACTTTCTAAATAGCTGGTATTCAGTTTAACCAAGTCTTTAATTTATCGTTCGTTTCACAATCTAGGTACACATATTTAGTTATACAAAAGTCTTAATTATTACTAGCTAAATACATGTGGTTGGCTAGGGGCATTTTTATTAGACTGAGCAAGGAGTTTGGGGAGTGTGAAGGGTGTAAAGTTCGGGAGGATCCTCCGACCAGACGGGTGTTGTGTCTGATGGGCTACTGCCCGACGGTTGTTGTCGGGTTCTTGTATATATGTACAATCGCTCGGATCACTTTAATATAGCGATGCAGGATTTAGTCCGTATGTGGCGAGATAGATGTCGCCACATATTAAACCCACATAAAAAGTAAAACACTAATTCTTCACATTTAAACGCGTAAAAAAATTGAAAATAACTTTTCCGACGCCGAATTAATTTTAACGCCTCTGGGAGATAGCAGCAGTGTCAGTACGCCTGCCAAGATGTTTTCTCACGAGTCACAAAAACATCTTGTCAACTTGCGTTCCAATATCTTATTTGCTAATATGGCTTCCAAGATGTTTAAAATTAGACAGCTGGCTAAAAGTTTCTCACATTTTAAGATCGTTCGTTCATTCGTTCATTGAAATGACAAATAGAGTGAGACGGAGCTTTACAAAGAAATAAGATGTCGCATACACATCATAGATTATGTTAGATTGTTTATGCACAGATAAAAAATATATTTGTGCATTGCTTCTTTTTTATTATGCCGGAAGCTTTACGTATTATCATTTGGTCGGTGGTATTATGCTTAAAATTAATTTCTTGGGCACTATACTATTTTTATTTGCCAATTGGAATAATAACTTTACATTGTAAAACGGCAAAAAGCACGCAAAGTTTGATGCCAAACAAAACCTAACCTCTAACATACTGATTTTTTGTATAATATGGATATTAAATCATGTAGAAAAGGATTAAGGGGAGTTTCGGAAGAAAATAAAACAGATAGAAATATCTCAACACTTTTTTGTTGTTGTTTGTCGAACACGAAAGTAAATTTACGTGTTCGTTTTCGGCAGAATTTTGCATGTAGTCCGCTGGATATTGGCGAAGGATGGAGTAAAATAAGTATTATTCGTAATAATAGTGTATAAAATGCTATATTTATGTACTTCTTACAGCCTAATTATTTTCTCATCACCGGCCTTCGATCGTGACAAATTTCTTTACGTTGACCTGTCAAATTCGTTTCTCTATGGTACATTTTGGTAACCCATGCTTGCACTTAAGAGAAAACACCTTATTCATACGTCAACCACGTTCTATTTAACTGTCAAACCAATTTTATATTTTTATCCAGCACGCCATGCTAGCTAATAAGACGTAACAATTTTGCCACAAAAATGACGTCACGATCCGTGAGAAAATGTCTTATCTTGGCAGGCGTACTGAGACCGCTGATGTTACAAGTAGTAGTGATATTTATTAGCGTGATGGTAACGGCAGAGATGTCTCACCTGACAGTGGCCCTGAGATTAGCTGGAGCCCTTATAGGCCCTTTCCTCACAAGTCCCGAGCTGGCATTCCCCGCTGCTGTATCACGCTTCTTATAATATTGGGCGTAGTTGTTTATACCTCGATACAGCTGCCAATTAAATAAATCAATATAAATATAGCCGTACAACACATACCCATCGTATGATTTTTTTTAATTTATTATGGATTACCAACGTTTGTTACATTGTTACATGTATTTTACTTATACTATACTAACAACTTTTTAACTAAATGCACAAACACTTACAGGTGACCTCAGCATGCAAATCTTATAGTAGTGGGTTATATAAAAAAAGAACTTATTACTAATCGTAAAACAAAACTAAATTAATATAGCTAATTAAGCTAGTATGGTGAGAGATGATGCGTGTTTTAAAGAGCGTGTGTGTGTGGTGTATGTTAGTTATGTGATATGTATGTGTATGCAAGATATTTGTGTGATTATTTGATGTGTCTATGTTAATCGGGAAAATATTGAATTAATCAGAACTACTTAGTATATTTTTATTAAATGTGCCTAACGTATCAAAATTTATATCGACAATGTTAATGTGTTTATTGAGTGACAGCCTTGGTACTGGAGAGCTGGTACCGAGAACTGTTCTGCGTAAGGGTGGATGAAGAGGGGTGATAGGTTTACGAGGAACTCTACGAGGTGCTTGGAAATTGAAAAGGCTTAACAGCTGAGGACAATCTATTTTGTTTCTAAGAATTTTGTAAAGAAATACCATATCTAATGAATCCCTACGTTTAGCCAGAGAAGGCACTTTAAAATATTCCAGCCTACTTGCATAAGATGGTAATGTCTTCGCTTTTCCAGTGGAAAATTCCAGGTGCCATAGGAAGCGTTTTTGAACCCGTTCAAGACGAAGCGAATGAGTAGCGTAATGAGGGCGCCAGACTGTGCTGCAGTACTCTAATATGCTACGAACTAAGCTATAATAGAGTAATATTTTAGTCTTAGGATTGCGGAAAGATTTTGTACTTCTAAGAATGAAACCTAACATTTTAGACGATTTTTTAATTATGGTTTCCATGTGTGGTACGAATGTCATCTTTTTATCATACGTCACACCTAGATCTCTGATAATGTCTGTTTCTTGGATTAAGTTATTGCCAATTCGGTAATCAAAGGGTATAATATTTAAATTTCTTGTAAATTTTACATGTGAACATTTATTGGGATTTAAAAGCATGTTGTTCTTATTACACTTATTATATGATCCCAAACTAAGGGACGCTTGTCCTATGGGGACCATACAATGGACTGGGGGCAATCCCAGTTATACCCAGACCAGTTACATCTATTGAATATCAATCTAAAATCAGTCCAATATCAATCTGCCTTCATTCAAGCGTCAGTTTGTCTTCAGTCATCAATTAGTTTATGATCAGTGAAACACCAGCCACAAATCAGTTGAAGATCAACATCTAATCATTTATTTTGTGTAGACCTACTTACGGAGCCACATTGTCAAATTTACAAGAAACTCAGTGAAAACCAGTCCTGGATTAGAAACTGGACTGAGAAAAAAAAAACGGGCACACGAATGTTAAAGCAATTTCAAAATCTTAGGACAACATGAGAAAATCATGTCGTGCCGACCCCACCTAGCATGGGATAAGGGCAGAAGGAACAACACATACATATTCTACCTACGATACGTATTCACATTTTTTTTTCAATTAAGTCTTTGTAGTTCACTTAAGGATAGGCGGTGTCCCCAGTGCGGTGCCCATAACGATAGATACCAACGTAATACCAGCTTGCTCAGACTTCAAGTACCTCGGTTCGTTACTCCAACATAACGGAGAGATAGACCGGGATGTAAAGCGACGAATAAATGCAGGAGACAAGTTACCAGCACTACTTGTGATCCAAAAATGCCGTTAAAAGTAAAGGGCCGAATCTACAAATCGGTTATAAGACCGGTGATTATGTACGGCTCAGAATGCTGGCCGGCTAAAGTGCGTGAAGAGAAACGTCTCCACTCTGCCGAGATGCGAATGTTGAGATGGATGTGTGGAGTGACGCGAATGGATAAGGTGAGAAATGTGTATATCAGAGGTAGTATAAAAGTGGCGCCCATAACAGAAAAAGTAAGAAGTAGGAGATTAGAATGGTTTGGACATGTGATGAGAAGAGATGAGAATCATGTGACTAAAATAGTGATGAGTATAAATGTGGACGGATATAGAGCGAGAGGAAGACCCAAGAAAAGATTGATGGACTGTATAAAGGGTGATATGAATAAGATCGGAGTGGATGTCAGTATGACGAAAAAGCGAGATGATTGGAAGAAAAAGACATACTGCGCCGACCCCAAATAATGGGACAAGGTAAGGCAAATGATGAAAAAAAATTTGTTCACTTAAGGATAGTGGGGCCCACAGGGGAAAATTGCTTAGGGCATCAAGTTACCTTAATCTGGCACTGGTGAAAACCCAAACTTCATTCAATCAGTCAGTCTTTTATCATTTAAGCATCAGTCGAACATCAGTGCAACATCAATCTGCCATCATTGAAGGGTCAGTCAGACGTCAGTCATCATCCAAGAGTGAGTCACACATCAGTTGAATATCAGTTCAACATCAGTCTAATATCAGAGTGAACAGCATCAATCTATCATCAGTCTAATATCACTCATTCATCAGTCTAATATCACTCAGTCATCAGTATAATATCACTCAGTCATCGGACTATAATATCACTCTACCATAAGTCTAAAATCAGTCTAACATCAGTCAACCATCAGTCAAACATCAGTCTAGCAGGTTAGCTTACCTTATCGTCAGCCTGACCCTGCAACTCTTCATTTATCTTCTGTGCCTTTTCAAATATGGCTTGTGCGTCTCTGTCCCGCTCAGTATCAAGCTCGTATGTCGCCGTTGCGTTCTCTCTCTGTTGTTGAACTGACAGGGTTGTCCTGTCTTTTTCCTGTAAAATTAAATACATCATCATCACATCTGTATTCCCCAAAGGGATAGGCAGAGGTGCATTGCAGTGCACCCGAAGCCTCTTGCCATTATACCGCCTTGAATGCAAGAGGTGCAAGTTACCAGCAAAAGCGTGTAAAGTTCACCATCTTACACTGGTCCAGCGCGGTGCACAATGGTAGGTATTTTTTGTTGCTGCTGAACCCGATTTTTTTTAAATATAAAAGTAGTTAAAGCTATTCCTCGTACCTATGCCAATGAAGGACCCATCAAAATCAGTTGAATCGTTCGGGAGTTAACCTCAAACAAACAGACAGGCAGACGTAATTTTTAAAATTGTTTACATACTCTCATATGCATTTAGTAAAATGCTGTTCTTCTTCTTCTTCTACTAAACAGACACTTAAGTGTTATTTATTTGTATAGATGTTCCAGTACTTACCTTATCATTATCATTGCTATCACTGTCGTCTGCTATCTCCGGCTTTGTCCTTTTAGTTCCAGACGTTGTCTGCACATTTGGATTCAATTTCTGAGGTCTCTTTGCCGGCAATACCACGGTCTGTTCATCTGATTCTGAACTATTCTTTTCTGAAATATATTATATTGTTGTGTAAGTAACTGTACCAAACAATACAGAAAAATCTGCCCATTCGAATTGTATAACTAATTTTACGTTTTGTTGTCACTTAGGAAGGATAGCCTTTCAGCGTCGATCTATATTTAGTCATTTTTTAAATTGTAGTTTATCAAAGTTTATATTACCTGTAACTCGTCAACAAATTACATACATACTCAGCCCTTTTAACGTCCCACTGCTGGGCACGGGCCTCCCCTCATGCGAGGGGGATTCAGGCCATAGTCCACCACGCTGGCCCAGTGCGGGTTGGCAGACTTCACACATCTATCGAGAACTAGTCAAGTTCCGTAAGACGTGCAGGTTTCCTCTCGATGTTTTCCTTCACCGTTTCATAGCAAGTGATAATCTCGGATGAAAATGAGATTCGCACATAAATTCCAGAGGTGCGAGCCGGGGTTTGAACCTGTACACTTTGATTACAAGGCGTGCGTTCGACCACTCGGCTACCACTGCTTGTCCACAAATTAGTTGGTAAAATTAATTTGAACAAAATAGGTAAGTAGATCTTTCAAGAAGAGCTACTAGAGGTTTTATAGAGACAAATAAGGTTACAAAAACTACTTAAAATATACGTTATTCACTATAAAATCGACAAACAAATAACCTTGTTGATGAAAACATAACCTAAAAAATTATATTTCGAATGTAATGATATCTGAAATTTAGCACGATAGTAATAATTTGATAGTGTTTGTTACCTTCGGAGCTCGATGATTTGCGTTTCCTGCCGCCTCTATTCTTCAGATTACGTTTTTTAAACGTTGTTGGGACTTCAAGTTCGACGTCAGACATTTTTGCTTATAATTCACAAAGTAAAACAATTTTCTTTTTTATATTATGCTATATAATACAATATATTTTATGTTATATAGCTATCACAACAATAAAATATACAGAGAGACAATAATAGTTTTGTTTGTATACAAAACTACAATCACAGAGCGAGCCGAAATATTTCGACTGGTTCCACGAATAGTCATAATTGACTAGCTAGTTTCAATGAAAATAAAGCTATGTGTCAATCAGTCAAGAGTCATATTTGTGAAATAGTATTATTGCAGATACAACTTTACGTGCATGACACATTTTTTCTTTTTTCAACAGATAAGTCAGAAATAGTGAAAAGTCAAACATGACAGGGAGGCAGGTTCGTTCAAATACCTAGATTTAATAATCAAGAAGAACATTAACAAAAAAGAAATACCTGCCCGGGTTAAAAATTTTAATTAATAAAAAAGAAAAACCAGTATCAACAATAAAAATAATAACTTCAAAATAAATCGGAGTTCAATGTTCAGAGTAATTCAACAGGTACGTAAGATAATTACAGACTTTAGTTTAACCCCGCGCCTCACCCTGCCAGCACTAGCCTATTATAATATTAGTACTATTACAAACATAATAGCATTCATGTTTTATTATTACTATTAATTAATAAGTTTATTACTTGCTTGATTTGTATTTTTAAGGTAGTTAAAATTACTTACGCATTTTGTTTGTAAATACATGTAAGGTTTTAAAACGTTTCCCATCATTTGTTCCATAAAAATAAGGAAGAAGAACAATATTTTGTCCTGACTATTTCTTTTGTAGATATATTTATTATTTCCTGTGCGTAAAAAGGTATATAATCTAACGAATAAGGCTGATATTTTAATTAATAAGGATTTGAATCAACAACCGGCTAGCTCGCAAAATACCAAACACAGATTTATAAAAAAATGTAAGTTATTCTACGAACGTATCTATTTGGCGCGTTCACCCATATTTGCCGCACGACGAATGCATCTTAATGATTGAATACACTTCCTTTTAATTTTAAAACGTCGGAAGTCAATGGTAACTTACTTTACATAAGACGTTTTGTAAAATTCAAGTTGTAAATAGTATACTACTTTTGAACGATATATAATTAATTTTAAAAGGTATTAAGTGAATAAGATTTTAGCGAAAGGATACTACATTTTAATTTCAGTATAAAATAGCTCCGGTTTAAAAATGGTATACTACTTTTTGCGCGCGTTTCACACAAATCCAAAATGGCGTATGTTAGCCGATAGTGATGTGAAAAAACGATGTTTTTCCTCCGGCATTTTGAGTTGTTTTCGGGTTTTTCGAAAGCGCGTAACGAATAAAATAGAAAATGCTTTCTTCTACGAGAATACAATTTTTATAATCTGATTACAAGTTTGGAAGTTTTGGTTGATGTTGAAATGTTTTTTCTTGATTAATTTAATATTTTATTTACTTTTTTTTTAAGTAGGTCTAAACTTAAAGAATTCCTAATTTAAAAAATTTTTGAAATCCCCAGTAGACATTATATGTAGGACACAGAAAGGTTTTGGCTGGAGTGCACTCTGCGTTCGCCACCCCTCCGGTAAAGCAGTAAAGGCAACTCATAGCCAACAGCGTAGTCCTTTTAAAATAAAACACAGTTTATGGTCTATGGCAGTTGAGTTTTTTCCACGGAGTATAGACAATGATTATCCCTAAAAAACAATCCTAAGCTAAGCATGATCAGTTCGGTTGCGTGTGCCATCTGTATGTTTATCTATAGATCGCGGAATATAAATAAATATAAATAAGGCCAGACAACACATACTCATCGTATGGTACCAAACTAAGCAAAGCTTGTACCTTGTTGTGGGTAAGGTACCGTACAACGGACTGGGGTTGCTCCCAGTTACATCCAGACCAGTGCAAAATCTGAAAAAATCATAAATTTGCCACTGGCGGGAATTGAACCCCTAAACATTCGGTTCAGAGAGCCAGGAAGTCTAAGCTTGAACCACAACACCAATCAGCGTCTTAAGAGTCAAAACAATTAATTTTGGTATTAGCAAAACGGTTGTAGTGTGCGTATTGACGCCGCCAGTGTGTCCAGCCGATAGGCATAGAGAACCTATGTCAAATCTGCCGTGCGTATGGCTCTACGGCAATTATTTTGACGTTTATCTGACATCTGTCATTGTAGTTACCAGTAGGCTTATCATGACCGCATATACCTACTTATGCTATATCTCCTTCAAATTTCAGATTAATCGAGAAAATTACGTTGTTGCATGAGCGCCAAGAGACTAGACTTATAACACATAATTATGTTGATTATATCTTTTTTTCGTATAAATTAAGTGAGAGCGAACGAGCCAATCTGTGACAGAGGTCTTTTCTTGACACGCGTGCTGACACCACTGGAGCCATGTCCAGTACAAAAAGTGACGTCATTTTCTCGACAAATATGACAGTTGAAGGAGATATAACTTATGCCTATGCGATCATGCGAAGCCTACTGTTGTATATTGTTTGACACCTTAGGTACCTACTTACTTCTCCTTTTTTACGAAATGAGTGAATAGATGACATATTGATGGAATAAGAAGAGGAGTGCCTGCACGTGCGATTAGCGGTATTTATGGCAATGTCGAGTCGAGCTTGGACAAATTCAATAAATACACATTATAAATGATAAGGTTAGAGCTTGTAGAGATAAATAAAGCGTATTGTTTGGGGAAAGACGTAATCAGTTTTTAATTAATATAGTTTTCTACACATCACACACACGTAAAATCATCGACAATCAGAGATGGATTAGAGTTGCTAAAAGACAATACAACTCTACTAGTGTTGTCCTTAGGAACTGGTGATGCGATTTATATTGATTCACAACAATAAAGATGGCGGATGAATGCCGGTACTTACTTGATAGGGCAACTGCAATGGCGGATGTTAGATAAACGTCAGAAAAATTTGCCGCAGAGCGGAGTCGATACCTACATTCCTGTAGTTATCTCTGTTGTTTTGCAAATTCGTATAACAGTAAAAGAGGCGTGTCTATGGTCATTATTTTAGTTTTATTACGCGGTCATTATTCCACATCAAGATATTATGTTCATTCTAATCTTATCATTGTCCTAACTGCGAAACAATGGTATTTGTTTGATTATATTATTGTTTTCAGCAATCGTAATTGCAGTGTTATTAAAAAGTACTGGGGGCCGATTTTTAGGGTTCCGTACCCAAAGGGTAAAACGGGAACCCTATTACTAAGACTTCGCTGTCCGTCCGTCCGTCCGTCCGTCTGTCACCAGGCTGTATCTCATGAACCGTGATAGCTAGAGAGCTGAATTTTTTACCGGTTCTGTTTTTCTGTTGCCGCTATAACAACAAATACTAAAAAATAGAATAAAATAAATATTTAAGGGGGCTCCCATACAACAAACGTGATTTTTTTGCCGTTTTTATCGATAATGGTACGGAACCCTTCGTGCGCGAGTTCGAACCGCACTTTGTTTGTAGATATTTCAAGTCGACATATCTCTAATAGATATTGATGCATATCAAGCGAAAATCGGGCTCCTGTCCTCAATTATTTTAATACCTACTTTCAGTTTATGTCAGTTATCTAGATGGGCGGACATGTGAAAACTGGGAGGGTGGAGTCGCAATCGGTGGCACCAAAATAACAAATCTCCGCTACGCAGACGACACAACACTTGTGGCTGCTAATGAAGCCGAAATGGCAAACCTCCTTAAGAGAATGGAAGAAATTAGCTTGGAGCTGGGCCTTAAAATCAATCATTCCAAAACAAAGCTAATGATAATCGATCGGGTCGACAAACTTCAGCTCACTGGCGCCCTCAATCTTGAGACTGTCCAAGATTTCATCTACTTGGGCACAAACATAAGCAACACAGGGTCATGTGAAAAAGAAATAAGGAGACGCATAGGTATGGCCAAAAACGCAATGACTCAACTCCAGAAGATGTGGAAAGACCGTAACATCTCCCGAAAAACTAAAATCAATCTGGTCAACTCACTTGTATTTTCCATATTCAACTACGGAGCAGAAACTTGGACCCTAAAGAAAGCCGATCGAGACCGAATTGACGCTTTCGAGATGTGGTGTTGGAGAAAAATGCTACAGATTCCATGGTCTGCCTTCCGCACAAATGCATCTATTCTACAGGAGCTAAATGTAAAGACCAGACTATCTACCATCTGTCTCCGTAGGATACTTGAGTTTTTCGGTCACGTCGCCAGGAAAGATGGTCACAACCTCGAGCAACTAATGGTCACCGGAAAAATCAACGGAAAACGTTCCAGAGGTCGAAGTCCCATTCGATGGTCTGACCAGATCCGCAAATCTCTGGACACTAATCTCCACGAAGCTCTCCACGTCGCCAAAGATAGGCACAGGTGGCGCAAGACAGTCAAGGAGAAAATAATTCCATGGGGGAATCACGACCCTCAGTAATGAGGAGCACGACGCGAGGAGGAGGAGGATCTAGATATATAACTGAGATGCCCTATCGCCTCCGCCCTGCAGCTATTTATACGAAGAGTGGAGTCGTTATGGGTACTCTAGATACTCTATGGTAAGGCCCCAGATATCTACATATGACACAATGCCGGAGATATCTGCCGGGGTTAGAACCTGTACACTTTGATTGCAATGCGTACGTTCGACCATTCGGCTATCACTGCTTAAAGACCTGTCCAAACTTGAGCGTCAAGTTTTACTGATTTTTCTGTCTGTCCGTTTGTTTGAGGGACGTAACCTCCCAAACGGCTGCACCAATTTCGACGGGACTGTTACTGCCAGATAGCTGTTGTTACAAAGAGTAACTGAGGCTGCTGTTACATAAGAAAAATAATAAGAGTTCCGCGGGAAAAAAAAAACCCTTTTATCACACTATCCATTTTACTATTGGCTAAAACGTTATCGCGCGCGTCTGGATGCCCCAGTGTGTTCAGGGCTTAACCTATTCTTCAATCTAAACTGAAATACGACGTTGTTTAATTATATCTTATCTGAAATTATCAATTTAATAAAAATAATATGGACATAAAGTAGGTAATCCTATGTTATAGATAATAAATATGATTTACCCTCTTTTAAGTAGGTATTAAGATATTTTTGGCGATTGCAAAAATACTAACAGATAGGCCTTTGTGTAATCGATATTTATTCAATAGATATATTACGGACAACCCTGTAACCATTGGAGCGAGCGAATAAAGCGGGTATATTGTGCTATATAGTATAGCAAAGAAGGATGCTATATAGTATAGCATAGCATGGCGTTCACATTACGCGATATTATCGCAAGCATTTATAGTATATAGCAAGCTCAGTTGACGGGACGGCCGGGGGTGACAGAGAATAAAAATGGCGGCGCGCGATATAGCATAGCATGAACTCAGCGCATCTCACCAAATTATAGCGTATCTCTCTTCTCTCTCTCTCTCACTTTTTCAGCCTGTGTCGACCCACTGCTGGGCATAGGCCTCTCCTCTTTCACGCCATCCGTTCCGGTCCCGTGCCAATCTGGTCGAACATGTCCCGGCCACCTTCCTTATGTCATCGGACCATCTGGCTGGTGGTCTGCCTGGTTCCCGGTGCCCTTTCCTTAGCCACCACTCTGTTACTGCCCTAGTCCATCTGCCATCTTCCCGCCTTATCAAGTGCCCATTTCCACTTAAGCTTCGCAATCGCGTACTATAGCGTATAGTAAGCCAATAATATATAGTACAGTACAGTGTGAACGTGTCCGTAACAATGTTTGGTGCGAGATATTGTTGTGCTATTATACTACATGATATTATATTATAGCGTAGTCTAAAAACAGCTTTAACTTGGTTTTACATCGAAAATCTACTCTACAGAGTATTGCAGAAGTCTGAAATAACACTTTGACGTTTGCATCAGTATCGGGTATACAACCGAATGGTATACAAAATTTATCGAAATTCTCACGCCTGTATTCCCCAAAGGAGTAGGCAAAGGTGCACTGCAGTGCGCCCACACTTCACCGGTGTATTTTGGTCCCAATGTAACAGGGGGCGAGAATATTGCCATTATACCGGGCACATTCTCCCTCAATACGAGGGAGAATTTAGGTCCATAATCCACCGCACTGGCCCAGTGCGGGTTGATGAACGTCACACGCCTTTCTATAGACCTTCACCGTTCAGCAAGTGGTAAACATTATTGAACATGATATTCTAACATGAAAAAATATCTCAAAAGTCCGGGCCCGGGATTTGAACTTGTACCCCTTACGTTCAAGGCGGGCGTTCTGCGACGAGGCTACCACCAGTACTTGTAGCATGTACGTCAAGACTAGACGTATGTCACGGCATGTCTTGATGTTGTCTCTTTCTATCGAATGAAATTAGACAGAGAGCGAGCGAGCAAATCCGTGACATAGGTCTTATCTTGAGATGTGTGCTAACCCCACAGGTATATAGGTGTATGTATTGTATTTGTCGCTTAATAATTTTCTATACCTGAATAGTCTTTGTATTACCTAATCCAGTTAATACGCATTATCATTATCATGATGTCATATTTGTGCAAATATTTTTTGACACTTAAAAGTATCTACACAGAAAATCTAATACGCAAATATCATGAAAATAATACACCTTCATCACGGCCGTATTCTCCAATGGGGTAGACAGAGGTTTGCACTTATATGAGGAATATTTGACTTTTTTTTTAATGTGACTAAGACCGCCGCGGTAGGCAAAGGTGCACTGCAGTGCGCCCACACTTCACCGATGTATTTTGGTTCCAATATAATAGGGGACGAGCCTATTGCCATTATACCGGGCACGTTCTCCCTCAATACGAGGGAGATTTTGGGCCGATAGTCCACCACGCTGGCCCAGTGCGGGTTGGTGAACTTCACACGCCTTTCTATAAACGTGCAGGTTTCCTCACGATGATTACTTTCACTATTCAGACAATGTGGCAAAAGGCTTGCCCTTTATTACATTGGGAACGAAAATACGTCGGCGAAGGTGGCCTATCTACTCTGCCTATCTCTACCGGGAATATAAGCGTGATGATGTATCATTATTAGTAGTTACAATAATCGAACTGTCTATTCGTTGGTATATTTCCAAACCCACAATATTGTTTAAGTGTTCTAGTGATTCTCACTCACACATAAATTCAATTATCACTTGATCACAATAGGAATATAACTATAGTTCAAAAGTTAGTTTAAAAAAAATAAACGGTCGATTTCAGAAACCTCCTCCTTTTGGAAGTCGGTTAAAAATAATAACTGGTCGACAGTGGTAGCCTAGTTGATAACGCCTGCCTTAGAAACGAGGGATGCAGGTTCAAATCCCGGACTCGCTTCTCTGAGATTTTCATGTGCGATTGTCATTGTCAATAATTATTACCACTTGCTTGAAAACGTCGTGAGGAAACCTGCACGTGTATAGAAAGGCGTGTGAAGTTCACCAACTCGCGCTAGGCCTGCGTGGTTTACTATAGCCTAAATCTCCTTCTTATTGAGGGGGAATGCGCCTGGTATTAATGGCAATAGGCTCGCCCTCTGGTAAATAACTAAATACCCATAGGTTAGGAACACAGCGCTTTCGGCGACCAGCTCACACAGCTTTCTTCGGCAGTAAACCCAACTCCGCCAATTAGGACTTAATTATCATGTTTAACAGTAAAATTAACAACTTAGACATATTCCACAGTACATTAAACGAAATAGGAAAATGATACTGAAGGCATTAGCAGTCAATACATTTAATTTTATTTTTACTTTTTCATAATTAAAATTATAGATTTAGTTTTAGCTTTAGAATATTTTTTAGTTTAGTTTCAACTTTGTTTCATTTTTAGATTTTTAAGTCTCACGTTGGTGAATGTTGAATACGCCTGTCATTGGTGTACCTATCACGGCCCTGATGCCCGGGGCCCAAAACAACGGGCTACCCTTGGGGTCGTGAGCGTCTGGCGTGTGGACCCCGGACGCTCTTAAGTAGACGACGACCCTGAGGAGGACGGCGGCGAGAGGTGGTCTCTCGCCGCTGTATGCACTGCGAGGGTGCAGGGGAGCGAACATCTGCTCCCCCCGAGACGGGACTCCTGGGCACTAAAGCTCGGGAGCGAGGCACAGAGGGACACCGGTGCGTTCCGGTAGGAGATCCCGGAGTCCCTCTAACGTGTCGAAGACGGCCACCGGGGAGGTTTTAGTGGGTAAGAATCCCACATATCCCAGTCTTCTCCCACACAGAAGACTGGGAATCTTTCTGAAGATTTCCTCCCCGTCAACAAATAAAAAATGGTGACAGACCAGTTTTTTTTTAAATATTTTTACTTCCGAAGTGTTAATAGGTATACTGTTGGTGTGTCATTCTTAAATAAATAAATAAATACATCAGCGAAGTCTGGGTGTACTGCAGTGCACCTACCCCTTAACAAATACAGGCGTGATGATGTGTATGTATGGAATGGTAAAGTAATGTTTAAATATTCTTCAGTTTCTCCTAAACAACTGATTCGATTTCGATGAAACTTGACACATGAATATAGTATACACGATGTTTCAGAAGTCCGAAATAATACTTTACCGTTTGCATGAGTCTCGAGTATACAGAATGGTATAAAAATGTGTACGAATTTCGAACATGTTTTGTCAACTTTTTTTAATATATCAAGTTCTATGTAAAATTGTCATGTCCTGTTTTGTGAATATTGGTAGCCGCCCATCGTAAATGTAGTTTACACTATTTATTAGGGTCACGGATGTACCCAAAGGTGAAAACAAAATACTTGTCTATACTCGGAAACTATGATAGTTAGGTATAATCTGTCTTCACTAAGCAACCATATGGTTACCATATCAAAATATCGGACTTCTGATACACCATGTATAATACAGGCAATGCAGCGTATATCCAAATAACGAAAACATACTGAAGCGAGCAAATACACTTGACTTTGTTTGAAAATGAACTCTGTATTATATACATAAAGATTGAATGTCTCTGGCAATATACCTACTGTATACAGGCCTTATACTGTAAATGGGAGTAGACGCACCTTATTTATAGCTTCCTAAACGTAAAGCCAAAATTTTCTCGCCAGCGAGGTCGAGGAACCCCCTCTTCCGCTCGTAGGTTCATCTCTGCACCTAGGAGCACAGTTACTACCTCTCCCCTCACGGTAACTGCCCAAGCCGAGGTCGTGCACTCTGTGGCGCCCTTGAGCTAGTTGCCACCCTTTTCCGTCCTTAAGAGCTTGGTTGGAGTGCACTCTGCGCTCGCCACTCCTCCGGCTAAGCTGTAAAGGCCACCTCACGGCCAACGGCGTAGTCCATTAAAAAAAAACTAAATTTGTATCTAATATTAGTCTGCGTGAGTATAATTCTTTTCTAGTGTTGAGGCAAAGGTGCTACCTGCTCTCATGACGTTGCTGCTCCAGAGAATGTATAACTCACAATCTATCGCAAAAATCGCCCCGCTGGTGCCCGATTTTCACTTGATATACATCAATATATATTAGAGACTAGCTGACCGGGCGAACTTCGTTCCGCCTTAGAATGAGTGACATACGAAAGCAGCGCCACCTACCGGGTCCAAATGTGAATCTAAACCATCCAGGGTGCCATCCAAACGCATACAAAAAAAATCATACAACGAAAAGTGGCAAGCAAAGCAGTGGTAGCTGAGTGGTCGAACGCACGCCTTGCAAATCAAAGTGTGCAGGTTCAAACCCCGGTTCGCACCTCTGGGTTTATGTGCGAATCTCATTTTCATCCGAGATTATCACTAGCTATGAAACGGTGAAGGAAAACATCGTGAGGAAACCTGCACGTCTATAGAAAGGCGTGTGAAGTTCACCAACCCGCACTGGGCCAGCGTGGTGAACTATAGCCCAAAAATCTCCCTCGTATTGAGGGAGAATGTGCCCGGTATAATGGCAATAGGCTCGCCCCCTATTACATTGGGACCAAAAATACATCGGTGAAGTGTAGGCGCACTACAGTGCACCTCTGCCTACCCCTTCGGGGAATACAGGCGTGATGATGTATTTATATTTATTTGATGTATTTATATATATATGTCGAGACAAAACCTCAATTTGGTCGTACTTTTTCTTTAGAAATATCTCGAATAGAGATGATATCTATCAAATGAAAATCGGGCCCCAGTTTATAAACATGCGTACCTACTTAGACACGTCAGGCGGCTGATATGTAGACGATTAGTGAAGACAGATTATGTGCCGCCTATCATAGATTTAGATTTTATTTTCGAATGTTTATCACAACTATTGCGAATTTAGATAGAACCCTTTTTTTTATATTTTCGCGAATAATACACATTGAAATAAAACTATTTTACGGATTCTATCGCGTTTATTTACTTTTTTATGTTCCCGACGTTTCGGCTGCTTTACAGCAGCGGGAACATAAAAAAGTAAATAAACGCGATAGAATCCGTAAAATAGTTTTATTTCAATTAGATAGCACACATTAAAATGCTTAAACAACAGTTTTAACTAGCATTTAATGTAAGCACCTTCTAACATCTCATTTTGTAAACAAATTCAACCATTTACAAAGCACATTTAAGAACAAATGTTCGTTGTAAACCTATTGTATCTGTAACTAAGTGGTAGGTGCCTATTTACTTGAACTATAGTGGGGTGAAACGCTTAAGCGACACATTTGGGCGATACTGACTTATACAGGGTGTATCAGAAGTCCGAAATAATAATTTGACGTTTGCATCAGTATTGGGTATACAACTGAATGGTATAAAAATTTGATTGAAATTCGACCATGTTTTTCCAACTTTTTTTTCGTCGTCAATTTCTTTAACTCGTAATATCTCGAGTCCTATGTAAAATTTGCATGTTCTGTTTTGTGAATTTTGGTAGCCGCCCCTCATAAGTGTAGTTTACACTGCTGAATAGGGTTATGGATGTACCCAAAGGTCAGAACACGATACCTGTGAGAAATATTCAAAGGTCTTTAACTCAGAAACTATGATAGATAGGTATAAACTGTCTTGACTAAGTATCCACATATGAGCTACTGTATATGTACCCAAAGTATTATTTCGGACTTCTGATACATAGTTGGAATGAGCGATGTTTTCTGTGTCGAATGAGTATGCTCTCCTGTAGAGTTAATAAAATGTCGCTTAAGTTAAATAGCCTTTCACGCCTGGATATGGACATCAGAATCATTATGGTACAAGAAAAAAAAAAAAAACCGGTCAAGTGCGAGTCGGACTCGCGCACGAAGGGTTCCGTACCATTATCTATAAAAACGGCAAAAAAATCACTTTTGTTGTATGGGAGCCCCCTTAAATAATTATTTTATTCATTTTTTTAGTATTTGTTGTTATAGCGGCAACAGAAATACATAATCTGTGAAAATTTCAACTCTCTAACTATCACGGTTCGTGAGATACAGCCTGGTGACAGACGGACGGACGGCCAGCGAAGTCTCAGTAATAGGGTTCCCGTCTTACCCTCTGGGTACGGAACCCTAAAAATAAACCTTTATGCTACATGTATTCCACCAAAGGGATAGGTAAAAATGTACTCAAATACACTCAAAACTTGCCATTATATCAAGTGTAAGGTTTCCAAAAAAAACAGAAATTTATTTAAAAAATATGTTTAAAATCTTTTATGATAAAATGTTTTTTATTTAACAACCCAGCTAACTATAGATATGTAATTACTAATATTAATTTGCTCGTACCCCTCTGCCTATCCATTTGGGAAATACATCCGCGGTGATGTATCATTATTCATTACTATAACAATTTTTATCTCAGTCATAGTAACCGAGTGGTCGAACGCACGCCTTGCAAATCAAAGTGTGCACGTTCAAACCCCGGCTCGCACCTCTGGGTTTCATGTGCGAATCTCATTTACATCCGAGATTACCACTTGCTATGAAACGGTGAAGGAAAACATCGTGAGGAAACCTGCACGTCTGAGGGAACTTGACTAGTTCTCGATAGATGTGTGAAGTCTGCCAACCCGCACCGGGCCAGCGTGGTGGACTATGGCCTGAATCCCCCTCGCATTGAGGGGAGGCCCGTGCCCAGCAGTGGGACATTAAAAAGGGCTGTAGTTATTTATATATAGTGACTAGATATACCCTATTTCTATTAGTAGGGGCGAATAACCTACGTCACTATATAGTGACGTATATACCTTGTAGAGCATATAAACATGTATGATGCAACTAACTGTTACTGTACAATCACTTTAAAGTAGTTTGCACACTGTATATAAAGCTAATAGAATATTTATTTATTTATTTATATAGGACAAACCAGTAACTGTTACATTGTAAACATCTATAGAATAAAGTATGCCAAAAGTAAATTAAATGTACAGTTTTTGAAGATGTCACAACATGCATTAATATTATGGTAACCAATAATAAGAAATAAGATATTGCACTTAATATTAAAATTATTACAAAGAAATCTATATACACTTATATACGAAAATAAATTTAAAAATTAAGAGTTAAAATGAGCTAAAACTAAGAAAAAATAACATAAGAAAACGATAATAAAAAGATAAGAAAACGATAAGAAAAATAATAATAAATAAAAACTAATTCGGAAAACTAATAATTTAATATAGGAACGTATCTACCGTTTTAATGATCTTAACACGAGCTTTCTGAAGTGAGGTAGTGAATCATTAAACACATCCACTTCATCACCAATTGAGTTATATATTTTTGAAAATCTGGATACAAGCGAATATTGTTTTAAATTGGTTCTAGCTGCTGGTTGGTGCAATAGGCCCATTGAGCGCGTCTTACGAATCGGCAATCGACGCGGTACGTGAAACTTGACACTCTCCAAAAGATTTGGGCAGTCGATTTTATTTCTAATTAATTTGTGAAGCAACAACATATCTAGAAGCTTTCTGCGGACCATAAGGGTATCCATTTTAAAATAATTCAGTTTATTATATACAGTTTAGAATATAAACATTTTATTCAAGTAACTAGGACTCATACTGGTAGTGCAGGGAAAGGTAAATGGAGCCAGATCGCGCGGCAGGTCTCCTATGTGCTGGACTGACCAAGTAAAGTCCACAGTGGATAACCGTGTGTCTGACTGCGCGAGACAGTCTGCCAACAAACAGCGATGGCGCAAAATCGTTCGGAGAGCTGTGTCCGCCTCTACCACCGACGTGGATGCCTCGACGTGACCACGACCGCTCTGTCAAGAGCGAAACGAATGAGAAGAAGGACTCATACATGGGTTAATAGGCTTAAGACTAACGTTAGTATTACCTATTCTAAATAACCTCTAGGGGTCCATTCCGTGTGCGAGCACAGCCGCGACTTACAATTACACAGTCTAACCTACTGGCTATCATATTTAGAACGCTGTTGGAGCTGGTCCGCAACCTGCGCACCAAGGAAGCACATTGTTTTCGCATCGTTGCGTAAAACCGCCCAAGTGCGAGTCGGCAACAGAAATACATCATCTGCGAAAATGTCAACTCTCTAACTATCACGTTTCCTGAGATACAGCCTGGTGACAGACGGACGGACGGACGGACGGACGGACAGCGAAGTCTCAGTAATAGGGTGTCCGTTTTACCCTTTGGGTACGGAACCCTAAAAACAGTCAACATGGGCATCGGCAAACATCCCAGATGCGCTACAGGAACGAGGCAGCCCCACCAGCTTTCTGAACGCGTTATTATATTGAATGCGGAGGTTGCTGTACGATTTCTGCGTATATCTAGCCCACAAATCTAGATCACACTCTCGGATTATTTGGATGATGAGCTTGCAACTGCCTCCACCAACTGTCTCGCAGCAATGTTTTTACAAGCTTTATATTAGCTTGCAACGTATGTATGTCCGGGTGGTATCTTGTAACTGAATTTTAAATCAGTTATCTTTAACCGATTGGGCTGAAATTTGGTATACACGCTTACTTTGGATGACAATGCATGCTTAGCTATGTGACGTCATTCTGATTCCAATATGGCGGATCATCCAAGATGGCGGAATAGTTCTTTTTCTGCACTACCACAGTATGGGTATCAAATGAAAGGGCTTGCTGAGGAGAACACGAAAACTAAGGGCAATTAAATAAAAGCTTGTTTTTAAAAAGATGTTTTTACCATTAATTTATTATATTACTTTCAGTTTTTGACAGTACAAAATCTGTCAAAAATTTACAGTTACTGTTAAAATAACAATACATTAAGAAGTGATGGTAAGACAAACAAAAATCAAAGTGTAGCGTGTGTTGCCTCACGCCTGTATTTCCCGAAGGGGTAGGCAGAATGGCACTGCAGTGCGCCCACACTTCGCCTATGCATTTTTGGTCTCAATGTAATAGAGGGCGAATCTAATGCCATTATACCGGGTACATTCCCGCTCAATACGAGGGAGATTTTGCGTCGTAGTCCCCCACGCTGGCCGAGTGCGAGTTTGAGAACTTCACACGCCTTTTTATAGACGTGCAGGTTTCTTCACGTTTTCCTTCACCATTCAGAAAGTGGTAATAATTATTGAAAATAACTAAATTCCACGCATGTAAAATCGCGGCCACATATAATAATAAATTAAAATCCTATGATGGATGTTTGTTACTCTCTCACGCAAAAACTACTCAACGGATTTTGATAAAACTCTACATTATTATTGTTTATACATCGAATAACATATAGACTATAATTTATAACGCTTAATGATGTCTGCGCGGAGAAGGGCGCGAGTAGAACGAATGATTCCTACGAAACTAATCGTCTATGCCTCGCAAGTGGGGTTCGTCGTAAACCGGCCTTACGGGCCAGTGAAGCGTTGCCTTAAAAAAAACACTTTCGTCGCTAACCGAGCAAGTACAACATCATTGCTCATGCAATCTTGGAAACAAACGCACGCGCATAAAGTCTTTTTTTAAATAATCTATTTGTCAAGCACATTGTGCTTTGTTTACGTTGAAATAGTGACATTCTTGTGAGAAGATTCTAGAAGTGATAGTGTTGTGCCATAGAGAAATCTGTAAGTTTTTTTTTATTGATTTTTTAATGTTTATTGCCGTCGCTCGTGCGTCCAGTCTTGTAGTATAAATCTATACAGATAAATACAATTTCGGTGTCTGTTTGTAATGTTAAAATAACTGCTTTGTACTGAATGCTTAAGAAAGTATATACGATAAAGATAACGAAAACACCGTTTTTTTAATTGTTCTCTGTCTCGCGTGTATGTTTGAAACATGTATGATGAAACTAACTGTTGGTTACAATCACTTTAAAGTAGTTTGCACACTGTATACAGGATGTTTCAGAAGTCCAAAATAATACTTGGCCGTTTGGATCAGTATCTATATCTATACTATATATATATATATATTATATATTTATATTTTATATTATTAATATTATAAAGCTAAAGAGTTTGTTTGTTTGTTTGTTTGGTTGAACGCGCTAATCTCAGGAACTACTGGTCCGAATTGAATAATTCTTTTTGTGTTTAATAGTTCATTTATCGAGGAAGGTTATAAGCTATATATCATCACGATACGACCAATAGGAGCGGAGCAGCAACGAATAATGTGGCAAAAACGGGAAAATTCCCGAACATGAATCGGGTATTATAGACTTAATAATCATAGACTTTATAACATCAGTCTACGCTAAAGTAACTATTAGCGCGGGTGAAACCGCGGGCACAGCTAGTCGGGTATACAACCGAATGGTATAAAAATTGGATCGAAATTCGACCATGTTTTTTTCAACCTTTTTTCGGGATCAATTTACATATGTTTCGAGATATTGTGAGTTAAAGCACAATATCTCGAAACCTATGTAAAACTGTATGTTCTGTTTTGTGAATATTGATAGTTGCCCCTGATATGTGTAGTTTATACTGCTCAATAGGGTTATGCATGTACCCAAAGGCCAGAACACGATACCTCTGAGAAATATTCAAAGGTAACTCAGAAACTATGATAGTTAGGTATACACTGTCTTCACTAAGCATCCACTTATCAGCTGCCGTATATGCACCCAAAGAATTATTTTGGACTTCCGATACACTCTGTATAAAGCTATTAGAAAATCGCGGATTATTTGGATGATAAATCAGCTTGGAACTGTCCCCCTTACCACATATCTTGCAAAAATATTTTTAATATTACATTTACAGTTAACTCAGCACAAAATCTGTCGAAAATTGAGAGTTACTATTGAAAAACAATACTTGAAGACATGGTGGCTTAACCCCATGAATGACATCGTACAGAGTGCATCAGAAGTCCGAAATAATACTTTGGGGTACATATACGGTAGCTCATATGTGGATGCTAGACGGTTTATACCTAGCTATCGTAGTTTCTGAGTTATAGACCTTTGAATATTTGTCCAGTGGTCGCAGTGGTAGCCGAGTGTGCAGGTTCAAACCCCGGCTCGCACCTCTAAGATTTATGTGCGAATCTCATTTACATCCGAGATTATCACTTGCTATGAAACGGTGAAGGAAAACATCGTGAGGAAACCTGCACGGTTGAAACTTGACTAGTTTTCGATAGATGTGTTAAGTCTACCAACCCGCACTGGGCCAGCGTGGTGAACTATGGCCCGAATCCCCCTCGCATTGAGGGGAGGCCCGTGCCCAGCAGTGGGACGTTAAAAGGGCTGTAGTAGTAGTAGTAGTAGTAGAATATTTGTCACAGTATCGTGTTCAGCAGTGTAAACTAAACATGTTAGGGGCGACTAACAATATTCACAAAGCAGAACATGCAAATTTAACATAGGACTCGAGATATTACGAGTTATAGAAATTGACGACGAAAAAAAAGTTGAAAAAACATGGTCGGATTTCGATAAAAAAATTATACCATTGTATACCCGATACTGATGTAAACGTCAAAGAATTATTTCGAAGAATTATATAGGTAGGTACCTACTTTGGGCTCAGTGGCGCATCTTGGGAGAGGCCTACGTCCAGCTGTGGACTGACACCGGCTGATTATAATGATGTACCTACTTTGTAGATGGATTTAAACTATCAATAAATTACATGTTAAATATTTATATTGTTTCAGATTAATTAATAATGGACGTAGATAATGCAAATTGTAAGATTAGGGTATCACTGTGCGCTGATATGGAGATCTTGCCCATCGAACGACCGCTCAAAGTTGATGTGTAAGTACCTTTAATTCCACTCTACAACGCTAAACTAACGTGGACTAAAACATACTAAAGTGGACTAAAATGGACTAAAGTAAACAATGAGTAAATCATAGGTGCGTAAATCGTGTGGACTAAACTGGACTAATTCCGACTAAAATGAGCTAAACTAGAATAAATTAAACGAAATATAACTTTATACAAGCAGCAGTGGTAGCCGAGTGGTCGAACGCACGCCTTGCAAATCAAAGTGTGCAGATTCAAACCTCGGCTCGCACCTATGGAATTTATGTGCGAATCTTATTTTCATCCGAGATTAGCACTTGCTATGAAACGGTGAATGAAAACATCGTGAGGAAACCTGCACGTCTGAGGGAACTTGTCTAGTTCTCGATAGATGTGTGAAGTCTGCCAACCCGCATTGGGCCAGCGTGGTAGACTATGGCCTCAATCCCCCTCGCATTGAGGGGAGGCCCGTGCCCAGCAGTGGGACGTTAAAAGGGCTGTAGTAGTAGTATAACCTTATACATATCCAGACTAAAGTAAACTAAACTATACTAAAGTGGACTAAATCGGACTAAACTAGACTAAGCTTAACTTAAAGATCTAATCAAGAAATTATAACCTTCTAGACATGATATCAGTAGTTGCAACAATAAAATTAACTTTGCTTTTAATAAATGACATGATTGCATTCCCATACATTTTAAGAATTAAGTGTTGTTGAGGTTCTATTGACACGGTAAGGCCGGCTGCCCGTTAATCGCGTGCGGGAAAATAGAAACTACCAATTTTTGACAGATTTCGCACTGAGTCGAATACTGAAATTAATATTAATGTTGTTTCGACATTAAGTCGCCTGGTCTGGGGAGAAGTCTGTAAACACTATCGTTGTGGTTTGGCTATGACTTCATATTTTAAGGCACGAAAACAACATGTTTTATCAATGGTAGATAAAATACTACCGATGGAGACATTAGACATTGTCTCCTTGAAGCCATTAGACTACTTATATTCTAGCTACCCTTGATAAAATATGTTGTTTTCGTGCCTTTAAATATGAAGTCATAGCAAAACCACAACGTTAGTGTTTACAGACTTCCCGCCCTGGATGTAACTGGGATCGCCCACAGTCCACTGAACGGTACCCATAATACAAGCATTCCTTAGTTTAGGATCATGCGATGAGTATGTGTTGTCTGGCGATATTTGTTTATACAAATCAAAGTACCAGGAGAGCATACCTGTCGAAGAGGTTGATAGCGTTGATGTGTAACTGGGATCGCCCCCAGTCCATTGTACGGTGTCCATAGTACAAGCGTTGCTTAGTTTGGGATCATACGATGAGTATGTGCTGTCTGGCGATATTTGTTTATACAAATCAAAGTACCAGGAGAGCATACCTGTCGAAGAGGTTGATAGAGTTGATGTGTAACTGGGATCGCCCCCAATCCATTGTACGGTACCCATAGTACAATCGTTGCTTAGTTTAGGATCATACGATGAGTATGTGTTGTCTGGCGTTATTTATTGACCCAGACTTCGTTTTGATAATGTTACACATTTTGTCGCGCGACTCTTGACGCTCCAGTGTGTCCAGGGCTTAACCATAGCAACACTAAGTACCAGCTGTTGGCAACCCAACAAAACATCACTGTTCTCATCACCAGTAAAAGCTATGTGGTTGGACGCGATTATATAACTAAAAGGCTATTAGTATTGTAAAAGTAAGCAGTGGTAGCCTCGTGGGTAAGAACGCCCGCCTTGAACGTAAGGGGTGCAAATTCAAATCCCACGCCCGCACCTCTGAGAAAATTTTCATGTGCGAATGTCATTTTCAACAATGAATACCAGTTACTGAACGGTGAAGGAAAACATCGTGAGGAAACCTGCACGTCTATAGAAAGGCGTGTGAAGTTCACTTACCCGCACTTGGCCAGCGTCGTGGACTATGGCCCAAATCTCCCTCGTATTGAGGGGGAATGTGCCAAGTATAATGGCAATAGGCTCGCGCCCTATTACATTGAGACCAAAATACATCGGCGATATGTGGGCGCACTGCACGGTACCTCTGCCTACCAGCTCTGGGAATACAGGCGTGATGATGTAGTATTATTATTATCTATGTTATCTTATATGTCTAGTGAAACTAATACAAAGTTTATTTAACAATTTCTAACGTATACATTATATTATGCGGTATTTAATTATTTAAGATAATATTTAACTAAATGGCAATCCTATTGTTAATATTTGATATGTGTGTAAGCGACAGAGCAAGCCAAATATTTGTAATGAAATTTGAACGCGACTTTCGTGCTTCAATCACACGGTCAAGGCGTATGTCTTGCTATGAATTTGTTTGACCCTAACTGAAAGACCCGCTAATCGCAGATGGAGCCATTCCTCGTAAAAGAAGAACTCACCAAAAAAAAAAATCTTTCAAACTATGATATGGCACCGTTCAGTACGACAGAAATGCTTTGTAATAACGTTGCAAGTCCATTGTAACATTGGGAGTTAGTTGTTATCAGCCTCAATTAATTTGCAGTAATTTACATTTGTTTTTTAAATAAATACATACGGGTCTAATTGAGAACCTCCTCCACTGTTTTTGTGTCGGTTAAAACAATTTATATAATATTACTACACAACTTAGTGTTAGGGGACTGGGACTCTGTAGATAAATACATACTACTACTACTACTACAGCCCTTTTAACGTCCCACTGCCGGGCACGGGCCTCCCCTCAATGCGAGGGGGATTCGGGCCACAGTCCACCACGCTGCCCCAGTGCGGGTTGGCAGACTTCACACATCTATCGAAAACTAGTCAAGTTCCCTCATACGTGCAGGTTTCCTCAATATGTTTTCCTTCACTGTTTCATAGCAAGTGATAATCTCGGATGTAAATGAGATTCGCACATAAATCCCAGAGGTGTGAGCCGGGGTTTGCACCTGCACACTTCGATTGCAAGGCGTGCGTTCGACCACTCGACTACCACTGCTACTGCCACTCTGCCACTGATAAATACATAACAAATATAATTAAGCAGTGGTAGCCGAGTGGTCGAACGCACGCTTTGCAATCAAAGTGCGCAGGTTCTATCCCCGGCTCGCACCTCTGGGTTCCATGTGCGAATCTCATTTTCATCTGAGATTATCACTTGCTAAGAAACGGTGACGGAAAACATCGTGAGGAAACCTGTGTGCCCGGTATAATGGCAATAGGCTCGCCCCCTATTACATTGGGACCAAAATACATCGGCGAAGTGTGGGCGCACTGCAGTGCACCTCTGCCTACCCCTTCGGGGAATACAGGCGTGATGATGTATATGATGTATATATATAAATATAATTAATTTATATTTCCCATTGCAGTGAAATCACAGGATTGGAGAAGTTAGTTGAGGAGCTACACAGTGTGTTCTCAAGAAGCCACGTCAACGTACAGGATGTTCAGAAACTCATGGCCGGTTATAAATCAGATCCAAAGGATTGGCGGAAGTACGCAAAGTTTGATCGTTTCCGGTGAGCAAATTTTTTTTTCATTTATTCATTTGCCATATATAAACTACCTAGGGGTCCGTCCCGACTTCTAATTTCATTTATATTTTTTATGGTTCCGTACCCAAAGGGTAAAACGGGACCCTATTACTAAGAATCCGCTGTCCGTCCGTCTGTCACCAGACTGTATCCCATGAACCGTGATAGTTAAACAGTTGAAATTTTCACAGATGATGTATTTCTGTTGCTGCTATAACAAAAAATACTAAAAAACAGAATAAAATAAATATTTAAGGGGGCTCCCGTAAAATAAACGTATTTTTTTTGCTCGGCAGCAGGTAGACGCTTGAAATACAGAATATTGAGTTATATTATTCACTTTAAAAATAAATAATTAAATTAATATTAATATTTAAGGGGGGCTCCCAAACAACGGACACGATTTTTTGCCGTTTTTATATATAATGGTGCGGAACCCTTCGTGCGCGAGTCCGACTCGCACCTGGCCGGTTTTTATTTGGGGTTTTCTAATACTTTGTAGAAGGTTCTTACGGAAAAAAAAGAAAATTGAAAATCCCTAATTAGGGTTCCTAAATTTCGCTCGCACGAAGTCGCACGCTCAGCTAGTATCTATTAAACTCTATTTTAGCCTTCTTTGTTCAGTTCACTATCTTATATGCAGAATGTCCTGACTGCCAAGTGATTAAAATATTATGTAAACAATGGAAACATAGGTAAGATCTGATAACGGACAAGATTACAAACAAAATAATTAATCCCTCTTATCTCACTGTTGCTTACTGAACTTTCTGCCACTTTCTGGTAACAGGTGATTGGGGTAATATACAAGGTGTTTCAGAAGTCCGAAATAATACTTTGACGTTTGCATCACTAATGGGTATACAACTGAATGGTATAAAAAATTGATAGAAATTCGACCGTGTTTTTTCAAATACTTTTTTCGTCGTCAATTTCTTTAACCTGCAATATCTCGAGTCCTATGTTAAATTTTCATGTTATGTTTTGTGAATATTGGTAGACTCCCCTCATGAGTGTAGTTTACACTGCTGCCAGAGCACAATACCTGTGATAAATATTCAAAGGTCTATAACTCAGAAACTATGATGGTTAGGTATAATCTCTCTTTACTAAGTATCTACATGTGGGCTAATACATCATACATCATCACGCCTGTATTCCCCGAAGGGGTAGGCAGAGGTGCACTGCAGTGCGCCCACACTTCGCCGATGTATTTTGGTCCCAATGTAATAGGGGGCGAGCCTATTGCCATTATACCGGGCACACAGGTTTCCTCACGATGTTTTCCGTCACCGTTTCTTACACATGTGGGTTTTCCGTCACATGTGGGCTACCGTATCCAAAATATTATTTCGGACTTCTGATAGTGGTAGCCGAGTGGTCGATCGCACGCCTTGCAATCAAAGTGTGCAGGTTCAAACCCCGGCTCGCACCTCTGGGTTTATGTGCGAATCTCATTTTCATCCGAGATTATCACATGCTATGAAACGGTGAAGGAAAACATCGTGAGGAAACCTGCACGTCTGAGGGAACTTGACTAGTTCTCGATAGATGTGTGAAGTCTGCCAACCCGCACTGGGCCAGAGTGGTGAAGTATGGCGTGAATCCCCCTCGCATTGAGCGGAGGCCCGTGCCTAGCAGTGGGACGTTAAAAGGGCTGTAGTTAGATACACCTGTTTACTTGACTTATTTGGAAAATGTACCCTGTTTCAATATACATGAAGATTAAATTTCTGTGGACGACTTGACCACGCGTTAAATTCCGCTCGCGACACTTCACTTCGTTGAATAATGACTACTTCTATGACTGAATACAGTTAGTTTTGGTATTCGCAAATAACTGGGAGGCGATTCTCACATGATTGATATTATCTAGATTCGACCAAGAGGGGTGATCCATTTGCGAGTAAAACCATCGGCTCGCCAACGAACTCGCGAGCCAAAAGTCTAATCCGCCAATGGAGCACTTAAAAGTCTGCGGACTTAAAACCCCGCGGACTTGCTCGCTGGCTCTTTGTGCATGCTTGAAATTCGTTCGAATTTCGAAAACTCCGTCTGGGAGCACGCCATTACTTCGCCAACGATGAGAGTAGACTGTTTGGTACCCAAATGGATCACCAACGCGAGTCGGCGAGCCAACGAGCAAACGGTTTAGACTGTTGGCTCGTTGGCTCTCAAATGGAGCACCCCTAAATGTCTGATTCAAAACAAAATGACAAAATTGGTCGTAGACTAACAAATACATCGCATGTAGGCAGAGGTGCACTGCAGTGCAACCACACTATGCCGATGTATTTTGGTCCTAATGTAATTGCGAGCTTATTGCCATTATACCGGGCACATTCCCCCTCAATACGAAGGAGATTTGGGCCATAGTCCACCACGCTGGCTCAGTCCGGGTTGGTGAACTTCACACGCCTTCTATAGACGTGCAGGTTTCCTCACGATGTTTTCCTTTAGTGTTCAGCAAGTGGTAATCATCATCATAATCATCATCACGCCTGTATTCCCCGAAGGGGTAGGCAGAGGTGCACTGTAGTGCGCCCACTCTTCGCCGATGTATTTTGGTCCCAATGTAATAGGGGGCGAGCCTATTGCCATTATACCGGGCACATTCCCCCTCAATACGAGGGAGATTTGGGCCATAGTCCACCACGCTGGCCCAGTGCGGGTTGATGAACTTCACACGCCTAGACGTGCAGGTTTCCTCACGATGTTTTCCTTCACCGTTCAGCAAGTGGTAATCATTATTGAAAATGACATTCGCACATGAAAATCATCTAAGAGGTGCGGGCCTGGGATTTGAACTTGCACCCCTTGCGTTCAAGGCGGGCGTGTTACCGATGAGGCTACCACTGCTACTATCTATACATCTATACATACAAATAAATAAAATTGGAGTGTCTGTTTGTAATATCAAAATAACACTTTTTTACCAAATGCGTATGAAAGTATATACGATACCTATAACGAAAACGCAATTTTAATTTTTTTTGTCTGTCTGTCTGTCTGTCTGTTTGTTTGAGGTAAATTTCTAAACGGCTGAACCGATTTCAAAAACATAATACCCATATTTCCGGGTAATCTCCCTAAAGTCCACGCGGGCGAAGTCGCGGGCACAGCTAGTAAATAATAAAAAGACAGACAATAATTTTCAAAATTGCAATATTTTTATAAGTATATACTTTCATATGCATTTAGTAAAATGGTGTTGTTTTTGTATTACAAACAAACACTTAATTTTTTTTTATATATTTGTATAGGTGGAACCCAAACTACGTCTAGCCTATATTTTGGTTTCCGGATATTGATTGCGTTTTATTTCAAAATCAAAATCATTTTATTTTATTCGTGTAAGCCAAAAAGCACTTACAAATAGTCAGATTCTACCACCGGTTCGGAAGCTGCTTCCACTGAGAAGAGCCGGTAAGAAACTCAATGGCTACTCTTTTCAAAATGATAATTGCGAGTAATACATTCTCAGGAGCAGCAATGCCATGAGAGCAGACAGCACCTTTGCCACAATACTAGAGAAGAATTATACTCACGGCAGTCTAATATTAAATACAAATATAGTCTTTACGCTTAGGAAGCTAGTACAGTAAGGTGCGTCTACTCCCATTTACAATGAAGGGATTATTCTAAACCACACATGGTTATAGAAATAATTGCTTTGGTATGATGCCTTCAATCAATAAAATCAATTTATCTGTTGAATAGGTATACCAGGAACTTGGTGGATGAAGGGAATGGTGCCTTCAACATTATGATCCTATGCTGGGGCCCAGGCCACGCGTCCGCCATCCACGACCACGCCGACTCGCACTGTTTCATGAAACTACTGAGCGGAAGCCTTGAAGAAGTCAGGTAATAACATACCTACTATGCGATTCAAATGAGGATAGGATCGACTTTGCGCCATATTGTGACGTCATAGCTGTCAATTTTAACCAGTTAGGTAGGGTGAGCAAAACAATATATTTTTTGAATAAAATTTATTTGCAAAGGTTGTGTGAAAATGCACTCAGGCGCACGACGAAGCACACTAACAACGACAAAATGGTGACTGGCGTCCTTCTTTTCTTTTCTTTAATAATTTTGGCATGGCTTCTGGGCCTTTGCGCCAAAAATTAAAATAAAATAGGTCATAGTATGGTTTAAAAAAAACTAATTATTTCTTTAAAAAAATAAATATTATGTTAAGGCAATTTACTACTAATTTAACCTTTTTATTTAAACTTGATGTAAGATTATTATTCTGGACTAGCTGTACCCGCGACTTCGCCCACGTGGACTTTAGGGAGATTACCCGGAAATATGGGTATTATGTTTTTCCCGCGGAACCCTAATGCTTTTTCTAAAATTAAAGTAGCCTAAGTTACGCCTTGGAACGTCAGCTATCTGTCAGAGAAAGTCCCATTGAAATCGGTTCAGCCGTTTAGAAGTTTACCACAAACAAACAGACAGACAGACAAAAAAAATTAAAATTGCATTTTCGTTATAGGTATATACTTTCATACGCATTTGGTAAAAAAGTGTTATTTTGATATTACAAACGGACACTCCAATTTTATTTATTTGTATAGATATGCAAATAAGTTTTTTTGCAAACCACACTTTTCAAGTGACATTTGACAGATAGAGGTTATTGACATTCCTATTCTTATTTGAATCGCATAGTAAAAATAAATATCGCCAGAACACCGACGACTGAAAGTGGAGATGTCGTATCTAGAAATATCCTATTTTACACATAAAGAGTACCTAGTAGTCCCGTCGGTAGAGGGCCCGCCTTGAACGTAAGGGGTGCAAATTCAAACCCCAGGCTCGCACCTCTGACATAATTTTCATGTGCGAATGTAATTTTCAACAATCATTACCACTTGCTGAACGGTGAAGGAAAACATCTTGAGGAAACTGGTACGTCTATAGAAAGGCGTGTGATGTTCACCAACCCGACTTGGCCAGCGTGGTGGACTATGGCCCAAAAATCTCCCTCGTATTGAGGGGGAATGTGCCCGGTATAATAGCAACAGGCTCGCCCCCTATTACATTGGGACCATCGGCGATGTGTGGGCGCATCGTAGTGCACCTCTGCCTACCTCTTCGGGGAATACAGGCGTGATGATGTATACACCAGATTCAAAAATCTATTTCAATAATTCATAACCCTTTAATAAAACTAGAAATAATTCATTGCTGTACGATATTTTTTTTCGTCGTACGCAGACGAGACATAGACCATTCGACGCGGCTTTCTTTTTCTTATCTATACATACATACTTACATACATACATATACATACATACATACATACATACATACATACAAATAAATAAAATTGGAGTGTCTGTTAGTAATATCAAAATAACACTTTTTTACCAAATGCGTATGAAAGTATATACGATACCTATAACGAAAACGCAATTTTAATTTTTTTTGTCTGTGTCTGTCTGTTTGTTTGAGGTAAACTTCTAAACGGCTGAACCGATTTCAATGGGACTTTCACTGACAGATAGCTGACGTTCCAAGGCGTAACTTAGGCTACTTGAATTTTAGAAAAAGCATTAGGGTTCCGCGGGAAAAACATAATACCCATATTTCCGGGTAATCTCCCTAAAGTCCAGGCGGGCGATGTCGCGGGCACAGCTAGTCAATTATATATTAATAAGTCATTCAGGCCAATTTTCGAGATACATTTCCGCTTTTTTCCATCGATACACAAAGCGACCAAATTTGTCGTTTCGACATATGTCGAATTATAGAGTAATGTCGATCATCCGACATCCGTCGATAACCGACGGAAGTGCATGAAAAGATGTATGACTGTGGATGAAGCGAAAGAGGTTTGTCGGGATCGTAGCGTGTGCCAAACGGTAGTCTCTGCCTACCCCCATGGGATACAGGCGTGAGTATATGTATGTATGTATGTATGTCGATCATCCGATAATTGCCCCCCAGGGATATGTATGTCACTTCACTTTTTAAAAGATATGGCCTCCATCGTAATAAGACGATGATTTTACCAGCAGTTAAGTCATTGTGTTAATCAATCAATCAATCAATAAGCCCTGTATCCTGAACTTTTTTAGAGGATATCTCTGAGTTCAGTGTGCCTTTTGGCAAAGGCCTCCTCTAACATTTCCATTGTGTTCTATCTCTGGCAACCCTTCTCCAGTAAGGGCCTGCTGTAATTTTAAACTCATCTTCCCATCTCTTAAGTTGTCTTCCCCGTTTTCTTTCTCCATCTCTGGGGTACCAGTCTGTCACAATTCTACTCCACCTTTCCTGAGTACTCCTTAACATGTGGCCTGTCCATCGCTACTTTAGTTGGTCTGTGTAGTTGTGATAATATCTACCTGTAAAAGTTTGTGTGTCATCATCTCGAACATATCAACCCACAAGACCTGGGGTTATCTTAAATACTGTATTTAAACCGCTGACCTGAAGATTAACTAGTTAATTGAACCGATCTAGAACATTGACGTACACGATTGATAACTAAAAATGACGAAAACAATAATATTTCATTAATTACTTTAAATTAATAAAAAAAGTCGTCACGGTGAAGAAAAACATCGTGAGGAAACCTGCACGTCTGTAGAAAGGCGTGTGAAGTTCACCAACCCGCACTGGGCCAGCGTGGTGGACTATGGCCCAAATCTTCCTCGTATTGAGGGGGAATGTGCCCGGTATAATGGCAATAGGCTCGCCCCCTATTACATTGGGACCAAAATACATCGGCGAAGTGTGGGTGCACTACAATGCACCTCTGCCTACCCCTTCGGGGAATACAGGCGTGATGATGATGTATTTTATTAAGTCGTCACCCTAAAGATTATCACATGAAATTCCAATTTTGACATTAATTATGAGATTTCTATTATATACTCTGTCACAAATGTGGTTTTCTCCATAATTTTTTCTTCACTCCATTACAGTGAAGCCATACCAACTCCGCCCTGCGTATGGCTCTGCGGCAATATTTTTGACGTTTATCTGACATCCGCCATTGTCTGGTAAAATCGACCTGGGCCCCAAGTCTACTAACACTATTGTCGTGGAGTTGCTAAAAATCTATATTTTAAGGCATGGCTTCAAGGTGACAATGCCTAATATCCACACTGCTCATATTTTAGCTACTATTGGTAAAAAGTGTTGTTATCATGCCTTAAAAAAAAACCGGCCAAGTGCGAGTCGGACTCGCGCACGAAGGGTTCCGTACCATTATCTATAAAAACGGCAAAAAAATCACGTTTATTGTATGGTAGCCCCTTTAAATATTTATTTTATTATATTTTTTAGTATTTGTTGTTATAGCGGCAACAGAAATACATCATCTGTGAAAATTTCAAGTCTCTAGCTATCACGGTTCATGAGATACAGCCTGGTGACAGACGGAGGGACGGACGGACGGACGGACAGCAAAATCTCAGTAATAGGGTTCCCGTTTTACCCTTTGGGTACGGAACCCTAAAAATTGTGTCATAGCAACTCCACGACGATAGTGTTAGCAGACTTGGGGCCCTGCCCCCTTACCACCACCTCTTAAAGTATTATTGTTTCAATATTTAATGTCAATTTTTGGCAGACTTTATACTGAATTAACTGTCAAACACTAAAGTCAAAGTCAAAGTCAAATCATTTATTTTGTATAGACCTATGGGGGCACTTACAAATTGTCAAGTTTATTAAGTATTATTAAAGAAATTGCTGCAAGACGGGTCGTGGCTGAAGGGAGCTGAATCTCTACAATACGCTTAAGGGAGGTAGAGTTGACCCTGCACAAAATAAATTAATTCCTTCCAGAACTGATAATAGCTACGTAGAGAAATGAATGAAAACAACTCTGACGCAAGTATTATCAATGACATATTGATATTAAATTATAACAGCTCATAAAACGGCTGCGATAATATTTGCAAACGTTTCCTTATCTTTGACACACAATTAGACATGTGATTAGGCGTGGCCGTGCTCCGCCTCGAGTCGAAAGACGCTAACTTTACACTATGGAGGGTAGAATGGAAGGAGTGCAATCTCCTATGAGAAAAATTTGAAAAAGTGTCCGACGAAAAGCTATAATTACTAGTTCAAAAAACGGCGCTGGCGTCGACAAAGTGTACGGTACGAATATATCAATTGTATACTCGGCTTACTTCAGTTCTTCCACAATTGCTATATTCACATACACTTTGTCGACACCAGCGCCATTGCAGAAGTTTTTTGAACTAGTAATTACTGCATTTTGACGGACACTTTTTCAATACCTAGACGTCACTCCTTCCATTCTACCCTCCATTTACTTAACACTAAAAGATTACTGTCTCTTTACAACTACTTGTCTTTCAGCAATCTTGTTCTTTATTTCTTTCTTTTTTCATATTTAATGGAATAATATGAGGAATGGCTCCACCTAAGAGTTAAGTAATTAATAGCAAGGGCAAATTCAATAAATACACATTGTAAATAAAAATGAGTAATGACAGTGATAAAGATGGCGGATGAATCAGCAATGTCAGTTTTTGACAGTTAACTCAGTATAAAATATGCCAAAAATACAACAATAGGTACTTTGAGAGGAGATAGTAAAGCCCTTGTTTGTGGCTAATGGCCCTTGTTTGTGGCTAAATATAAATGAATATCGCTAGACAACACATACCCACTCATTGCATGATCTCAAGCTTAGCAAAGCTTGTACTATAGATACTATACAATAAACTGGGAGCAATCCCAAATGACACCCAGACCAGGGCAAAGAATCAGAATCAGATTTGTTTTATTCATTTAAACCAATACAGGCACTTATGAATCGTCAATAAATAATAGTATCTGTACCACACATTCGGAATGCATTTCCTATGGAGAAGAATGGGCAAGAAACTCCATGGTTGCTTTTTTGTACCGAAAATGCCATTTCCGAAATTGCCAGTGGTGTGAATCGAACCCACGACCACCTGGTGCAGTGAGTCAAGCTTCGTCCTATATAGGTGACATCGATTTCTGGAGCGTCTATCACTAGTGGATAGTTACATCAATACATCATTGTGCCTGTATTCCCCGAAGGGGTAGGTAGAGGTGCACTGCAGTGCGCTCACACTTCGCCGATGTATTTTAGTCCTAATGAATTAGGGGGCGAGCCTATTGCCGTTATACTGGGCACATTCCCCCTCAATATGCGGGAGATATGAGCCATAGTCCACCACCCTGGCCCAGTGCGGGTTGGTGAACTTCACACGCCTTTCTATAGACGTGCAGGTTTCCTCACGATGTTTTCCTTCGCCGTTCAGTAAGTGGTAACTATTGTTGAAAATGACATTCGCATGACTTGCACCCCTACCTGCACGGGACTAGTGGATACATCAGCCAATAAACATTTTTCCTGACTTCCACTCATCCCCGTGTGATGACATCCTCCACCTTGTGAGGGTCACCCTTTGTGTTCCCGCTCGCGGTCATCTGGAATCTCCTCGTCCTCAACCAGCTATTGGTTTTGCCAGAAATATTGTACGGGTGTTTCAGAGGTCCGAAATAATGATACATTATCATAAGATGTATATGAGTGTCGAGTAGGTATGTGTTGATTTAGTGGGATAAGGAATATTGGTAATACTGCGGACTTCTGATAGGCGCCATGTATGGTATTTATAAGTGTTTCAAAAATCCGAAATAATACTTTAACGTACAGTGTATACCTACAACTGAATGGTATAAAAAGTTTAGCCAAAATTAAACATGTTTCTTTTCCAATAATGAAAACTTGTGAAAATTTTCAAGTTCCTTTTTATAAACAACTAGCAGACCCGGCCACGCGTTGCCGTGATCTAAGCTATCCTATCTCTCAAGTTGGACCAGACTGCTCACGGTGTGCCAATTTAATTTAAAATCGGTTTAGTAGTTTAGGAATCCATCGCGGACAAACATCGTGACAGGAGATTTATATAATAAAGAAGATATAAAGAAGATAGTAGCCATCCCTTGTTAATATAGCTTATAGTGTTAAATAGGATTATGGATTCTCCCTAAGACCACAACGTTACGTTGTACAAATACCCAAAGGTCCTGTAACTAAGAAACTATGATAGTTAGGTATAGCTTGCTTTTCCCTAAGCATCTCCATAATCAGCTACCGCGTTACCCAAATTATTATTTCGGACCTCTTATACACCATGTATATAGTAGGTATGTTTTTTTAAAAATGGCGGCGAATATAAAGTTGAAAGAAAATGTTTCAATTTTATTATTTTTATTCATTTGCATATTCGATGTTTGTGTAAATGTATTATTTCGGACTTCTGATTCGGCCCTGTTTGTACACATCTTGGGGTCAGGACTGCATGGAAAGGCCATCTTTATCACTCCGTTTAAGATGGAACTTGTTTATACTGCAGCGGATATAACGGGATGAACTCAAATGACCGTGGCGACATCTCACTAATTGGTATTTAGCTAACAACAACGCTATCTATTAAACTAAATGCTAAGCTACTTACTATTTTAGGATTCCGGACTTTAAAAGGTAAAAAGGAACTCTTAAAGAACTTTATTGTCCGTCTGTCTTTCTGTCAAGACCCTTTTTGGGGTTCCGTACCCAAAGGGTAAAACGGGAATCCTATTACTAAGACTTCGCTGTCCGTCCGTCCGTCCGTCCGTCCGTACGTCCGTCCGTACGTCCGTCCGTCTGTCACCAGGCTGTATCTCATGAACCGTGATAGTTAGATCGTTGAAATTTTCACAGATGATGTATTTCTGTTGCCGCTATAACAACAAATACTAAAAAACAGAATAAAATAAATATTTAAGGGGGCTCCCATACAACAAACGTGATTTTTTTGCTCGTTTTTATAGATAATGGTACGGAACCCTTCGTGCGCGAGTCCGACTCGCACTTGGCCGATTTTTCTAAAGAACGCATGGAGATATCAAGTTGAAATTAATATTTTAAAAAATCAAACTTCTAAGTTAATGCAATCAAAAGGTACAGAGGTTTATTCAAATCAAATACCTATAGGGTACTAATATGCGTTTCCGTTGACTTTGAAATTTTGCAAGAAACAAGGTCTTATAATACACGTAAAGAGAAAAATCGGTAAACAGTGAATTTATAGTTTCAACTCATTCTTTTTTAACCTACATTGTCCCACTGCTGGGCAAAGGTCTCCCCCATTCTCCGCCACGCATCTCTATCTCCTGCCAGATCAGTCCATCATGTTTATTGTTATGACTTACAACTGGGCGGCGTTGATTACTTACCATCAGGTGAAACGTCTGCTCGTTTGCCTCCCTATCTCATAAAAAAAATACTCATAACAATACAATATATTTTGAGATGTAAACTTATTTGTTGTTAGTTTGTATGGGGACAACAGTTTACCAACGGCAAAGTTTAGTTTGTCTCTCTATCAAGTTTATCTTTTCGTTAGTTCTGCTTTCATAGTTTACTCATCGGTACGCGAGTGGCCGCGACTCGTACTTGGCCGGTAGTTTTTCCTCTAGCTGTCGTGATGACGGAAGGGTGACTAAACGAATTGACATAATTTTACGGGAACTGTGTATGTTTGTTTCGTGTTTCTAAAGACCATTTACATGTGGTATCTCTATTTGAATAGCAGGTTAATACATTTGGGATATATTTATTATCTTTGGACCAGCCATAGACAATTAAACTACATGGTTATAAGATTCTTGTTGAAACAACATTTTATTTCTCAGATTTGATTGGCCGGACGCAGTCCAACCTGAAGTCATGAAAGTTTTGAACAAGAACAACAGTAAGCCACGCCGAAGATGCTGCTCCTCCGCCGAGGAGCTATCCGATCGCGTATCCGAACTAAACGTCAACTGTCAGAGTGACAGCTGTCAGAAAAACAAAGGGGATGACAGTGAAAATGGCGGGAACCAAGATGGCGACGAATACGACATTCAGGATATGAAGGAGATTGGCAGAACGAGATTGGAAGTGAACGATGTTTGCTATATCAATGGTAAGTCGCATTGGCTTGTTGGTATGTTGGTGACCAACAAATTATTATGATTGATACATCATTGATTGAAAGCAGTGGTAGCCGAGTGGTCGAACGCACGCCTTGCAATCAAAGTGTGCGGGTTCAAACCCCGGCTCGCACCTCTGAGATTTATGTGCGAATCTCATTTTCATCCGAGATTATCGCTTGCTATGAAACGGTGAAGGAAAACATCGTGAGGAAACCTGCACGTCTTAGGGTACTTGACTAGTTTTCGATAGATGTGTGAAGTCTGCCAACCCGCACCGGGCCAGCGTGGTGGACTATGGCCCCAATCCCCCTCGCATTGAGGGGAGGCCCGTGCCCAGCAGTGGGACGATAAAAAAAGGGCTGTAATTTGTTTTGTTTTTCAATTTTTGACAGTTAACTCACTACAAAATCTGTTAAAATTTACAGGTAAGGCTAACGATAGTGTTAGGGCACTTAGGGCTGTTGAAAGGTTCACTTCAGGTGTTTTTTCCAGATGCCCTAGGCCTCCATCGCATGGAGAACCCTTCGCACGTGGACGGAGCAGTATCCCTCCATTTGTACTGCCCCCCATTCGACTCTTGCCGTGTGTTCGATGCACGCACCGGCAAGCCGACCAAAGTTAAAGTCACCTTCTGGTCCATGTATGGGAAGAAGATGAAACGGGTGAGGATTTAAAATTATTGACAGTAATTTATGTTATCGTAATATTATGTAATTTGTAAAGTACACCTCGTCCTCACTAGTTCTTTAATTCCTCTCCATCCAAACGTTGCCTGGTAGAGATCACTTTTAGTGATAAGGCTGCCCATTATAATGATTATTTTCTATTGTATATGTATAGTTAGTATTTATCTAAGAGGTGGAACAATAAAGAGTTATCTATCTATCACGCCTGTATGCCTTGAAGGGGTAGGCAGAGATGCACGGTATTTCATCTGCACTTCGCCGATGTATTTTGGTCCCAATGGGCATCCTTTTGGCAACTAAACTCATAGAGTTGTTTGTCTTAAATGATTGATTTTATTTTTTCAGGTAATCGAAGCAGTCGACACTGTTGATAGTCAATAAGAGAGATTGAGTAAAAAAATATTAAGCGCCAGCGTCGCCTCAGTGTGCGGACGGCCTTATGCGTTCGAAATGAGATTAATGTTAATTAATTTTAAGTACTCCAATGTTATATTTATTTTTAATAGAAAAAAAGGTTTTTTTTTTAAATTTTTAATTTGTTTTTATTTTAAATTATATTAATATAGCTTAATGACTAAGGTTGTTTATAACTAAGAGGCAAATTATAAAATTGTTAAATATACTTATTTACAAAAAAAAAAAAATACAATAAATAATAATATTTTTTTGAAAACCAAGTTTGTTTTAATTACTCGTATTATATTTAATTTCGTGGATTCTAAAATGGACATAATTATTTTGAGGTGTGAAAAGCTATTTGACTCGAGCGACACTTTTGTGCGATATTGACTTAAATACATATTTAGAATCGGCGAATTTGTCTGCGTCGAATGGTAAAGTTAAAAAATGTCACTTCGGTCAAAAAGCTATAATAATAATTATATATTGAAATTAAACTATTTTACGGATTTTATCGCGTTTATTTACTATTTTATTTTCCCGACGTTACGGCTGCTTTACAGCAACCATGGTCACGGGGGGACTGAGGTGTTAGACGTCCTGATGTCATAGTTAATAACTGGGTACCCTCATATTTAGTTGTTGTTTGCGGTCCGATCCACGCAGAAAGTGCTTACGGTGTCCTGAGGTCTTGCAATGGTACACTTGGTTTTATTATAAAAAACAATAAATAATTATATAATTGAATATTAAATAGATACACGAATTATCTACAGTATTATTAGGTACATCGGTTCGAAGATTACAAAGTCTATAACGGACATAGGTAGAAACAATAGTTATATTTTACACCTTTAACAATGATTTGATCATAAAATAAAAATACTAAAAAAACTATTTATTTTTATATAAAATTATGGAAACTATTCGTTCCCTGTTTAGGGTTCCATACCCAAAGGGAAAAACGGGACTCTATTACTAAGACTACGCTGTCCGTCCGTCTGTCTGCCTGTCACCAGGCTGTACCCCATAAACCGTAATAGTTACACAGTTAAAATTTTTACAGATGATGTATTTCTGTTGCCGCTATAACAACAAAAACTAAAAAACATAATAAAATAAATATTTAAGGAGGTTCCCATACAACAAACATGATAGTTTTGCCGTTATAATAGATAATTGTACGGAACCCTTCGTGCGCGAGTCCGACTCGCACCTGGCCGGGCTATAGATAATCATTTAAATAGTTTTATAATATTTTAGTTTTAAATACTTATTGTATTTTCATACATTATACGTTTTGTAATACGTTTTAATACAATCCACAAAATTACAGATTAAATCCAAGCCAAGTTTATTTCTTAATACGTAAAAATCTTACCAAATCATCGTCCAATTTATCCCATGGTAAAAACAACTTAACCCCATCTGATTCGGCTGTCGCTTGAACACCTTCCCTTACACAGTTGGAATTGCAAATAAAATCGCAAGTGTAGGTATTAGTATTGAAGTGTAAGCCTTCGGAGCATATCACTAGGAGCGGCACGCCGCCATTGCAAACATAGAACTTATCACAATCCCTTTCGTGTGCCCATGGCAAAACGTTGCAACTGTCTTGGCATTTATTGTTACCGCCAATAGAGCCGCTATCGCCATTTCCACTATCACCATTGCCGCTGTCTCCATTTCCACTATCGCCATTGCCATTGTCACCATTTTCACTATCTCCATCTCCACTATCTCCATTTCCGCTATCTCCATTTCCGCTATCACCATTTCCGCTATCAGCATCTCCACTATCTCCATCTCCACTATCTCCATTTCCGCTGTCGCCATTTCCACTGTCGCCATTTCCATTGTCACCATTTCCGCTATCTCCATTTCCGCTATCACCATTTCCGCTATCAGCATCTCCACTATCTCCATCTCCACTATCCCCATTTCCGCTGTCGCCATTTCCACTATCGCCATTTCCATTGTCTCCATTTCCACTATCACCATTATCTCCTGTCTCGCAGCCAGCTGTCCATGGCCAATCACATACCTGTAATAAAATAATGATAATGGTTAAATTATATTTAGTTACAGTAGTTTATTTTTATTTCATTTCTATACTGTAAATACTGTCAAGATAATCGAGGTAATATTAAAATAATACTCCTATTACTATAAAGACGGCTCCGCAGAAATATATATTATAACTTTTATCTGAGCAAGTATTTGTTTCCGGTCTCATTTTATGTAAGTTAGTAATTATCTACTGAATAATTAAAGTCGGTTCATATGTATCAATGGTTGTATGGCCATATGACTTAAACGACATTTTTTTAACTTTACAAGAGAGCATACTCATTCGACGCAGAAAAACTCACAGATTCCAAATATGTATATAAGTCAATATAGCCCAAAAGTGTCGCTTAGGTCAAACAGCCTTTCACCCATCGATATTTTTTAATAGTCTATTGGATATCCCACTGCTGGGCAAAGGCCTCCCCCTTCCGTCTCCACATGTCCCTATCCTGGGCTTATCCGCAAAAGTGACCAAATCGTCGCACTATCTTCTCCTTGATATTAATTACCTGTATTACGGGGTTGAAGTGTGTACCAATGGGGCACTGCCTTTCAACCTTTTCCCCAAACACGCAGTAGTAAAACAAGCTACAGTTAGTCTCATGCGGCAAGAGCTTGTGTACGTCGAAGTCAGCGGGGCAGCCATTCGGCAGCGTCACGTCCTGGTCGCCATCTCCGCCATCATTTCCACCGCCATTGTCTTCGTTATCGTCATTATCGTCATTATCGCCATTGTCTCCGTTACCACCATTGCCGCCATCGCCGCCGGTACTTCCATCGTCGCTTTCTGATTCGCAACCAGCGCTCCACGGCCAATCGCAAACCTGAAATATTTAACCAAATTTATATTAAATATCGTCCAGATTTCTGGATGTTTACTAATTCTACATAGCCATATCTGCATATCCTGCAAACTAAAAGCGTATTCAATCGCGGGAATGAGGGTGTACCATTATATATAATTTTATTCCATTTCCCGTTTCTGATAGAAGAAGTTTTTGTTTGAAATTTTAAATACTTGCTATATTAAATAAGAAAGCTTTATTAAAAACAATTCTCCAATATAAGTGGTTGTAAGGGGTAAATTTTTAAAACTCAACTAATTGAATAACCTACCTGATTAACGGGACTAAAGTGTGTTCCAGGAGCGCATTCTCTCTCAACTTTCTCCCCAAACACGCAGTAATAGAATCGACTGCAGTCAGTCTCATGTGGCAGTAGCTTGTGGACATCAAAGTCTGCAGGACAGCCATTTTCCAATGTGACACCATCAGAACCAGAGTCTTCTTCTCCGTCTCCGCCATTTCCACTATCACTTCCACTTCCGCTATTATCATTGTCAGAATCGCCATTACCATCACCGCCATCTAATTCACATTCGACGTTCCATGACCAATCGCAGACCTGGAAATTTTAATAAATTTCGTTTATATACGACGAAAATGCACAAAAATATAAATAAATTTATGTTTTCTTCAATTTGATGCTACATATAACATAACTATTCTTTGAAGTTGGTTGAAAAGGAAGCTTTTCAACCAACTTCAAAGAAGGAATTTCGATTAGCCCTTTTACTGTCTTCCAGCAATCTTTTTAATATTATTTTGAGTTAAATAACTAATAACAGGTAATACAGGTAACTTTGTTCAAAATCTGTCAAAAAATTTACTGTAACTATTAAAGCAACAACACTTTAAGAGGTAGTTAAAATCTGCCAAGCCGTTTCTTAGACTAAAATACAGCGATTGATTTTTATGTATACAGAAGATTGTATAAACTAACCTGCAGTACAGAGTTGAAGTACGTGCCAGGCGCGCATTCCCTCTCAACCTTTTCTCCAAACACACAGTAATAGAACCTACTGCAGTTACTCTCATGAGCCAGCAGTTGGTGCACGTCGAAATTGCTGGGGCAGCCATTCGGCAGAGTATCCCATTCTGCATCATCTGTAGCGTCGTCTTCATCTCCGCCATTATCGCCATTGTCATTTCCGCCATTTGATTCGCCACTGCAATTGTCGTTTCCGCCATCAGACTCGCCATTACCAATGTCATCTCCGCCATCTGATTCGCCATTTCCATTGTCGTTTCCGCCATCAGACTCGCCATTCCCATTGTCGTTTCCGCCATCAGACTCGCCATTTCCATTGTCGTTTCCGCCATCAGACTCGCCATTCCCATTGTCGTTTCCACCATCGGATTCGCCACTGCCATCTTCGTTTCCGCCATCAGACTCGCCATTACCACTGTCATCTCCGCCATCAGATCCGCCATTGCCATTGTCATCTTCGCCATTACCACTGTCATCTCCGCCATCGGATCCGCCATTGCCATTGTCATCTTCGCCATTACCACTGTCGTTTCCGCCGTTGTCTCCATCTTCGCCATTGCTACCATCAGATTCGCAGCCAGCACTCCATGGCCAATCGCAAACCTAGAATTTTATATTTATTTTCTTTTAATTAACTGTATAATACTTGACAACGCTGAGAATATTTTTATGTTTTATTGAACAACTATTTACAAAATATTTACAACGCTTAAAAAATCTAAAAAACTTTATTACTAAGTATCAAAGTAGTTGTAATCGAGGAAACTTTATGTTTCTATCCTTTTCAAACGCTAAACGTGCGACTGAGATGCATTTAATAACCATTACTCCTCAACGTCAAAGATAATAATAATTAACTATTATCTCAACAAGATCGCTATTTTGATTGATGTGAAGTAATTATTGTGTTTTGACATCTTATCGACTAATTAAATCATTACATAGCCAGCGGATCCTTTAGAGAAATTCGAAGGAAGTAATCAGATAAAGAAATTAATTGAATTTTCATTAATCTAATCATATTTTTAAGATCTGTCAAACGCTGATTTAATTTTATTCGCTATTCTGTCGACGAACAAGTAAGTGGTTACATTTATTCAAGTTTTGTTTTAAATTTGACTATCTATTAAAGCCCTTTTGAACGTCCCACTGCTGGGCACGGGCCTCCCGTCAATGCGAGGGGGAATCAGACCATAGTCCACCACGCTGGCCCAGTGGGGGTTAGCAGACTTCACACATCTATCGAGAACTAGTCAAGTTCCCTCAGACGTGCAGGTTTCCTCACGATGTTTTCCTTCACCGTTTCATAGCAAGTGATAATCTCAGATGAAAATGAGATTCGCACTAGGAGTGTCCTAAATATAGTCATTATATTTGGGACACTCCTAGTGGTAGACACAGCAAACTTAAAGCACCAACCTGCAGAGTAGGATTGAAGTGGGTACCCGGCGCGCAGTCCCTTTCAACCTTTTCACCAAAAACACAGTAATAGAATCGACTGCAGTCACTCTCATGAGGCAGGAGTTGATGTACTTCGAAGTCAGCAGGGCAGCCGTTGGCTAACGTATCACCATCGCCATTTCCGCCATTGTCAATACCGACATTGTCTCCATTTCCGCCATTGTCATTACCGCCATTGTCTCCGTCTCCGCCATCTGGTTTATTGTCGTTATCGTTTCCGTTAGAACTGCAATTCACGTTGTGGGGCCAATCACAGACCTGTGTAAAAGAGAAGGCAACATTTTTGTCTTTGCGTTACAATTTTTTTTTTTGGTCTATAATTATAGACTCTATATCGAGGGGTGTAAGGCTTAAGCGACATTTTTTTAACTTTACAGGAGAGCATACTCATTCGACGCAGAAATAATCGCTAATTCCAAATAAGTATATAAACCAATATCGCCTAAAAGTGTCGCTTAAGCCTTTCACCCCTCGATATCATTTAAGATTGTGTCTAAACGAGTTGTTTATTTACATAATGTATGAAATAGGTATACGTATAGTACTGTAAGTGATTTATAATTAGGTCGGTACTATTTTTACAAAATAAATAGTATTTTCTTGTTGTTTTATTTATTAAACTCCCTATCTACAAGCAAAGTGATGAAAATCTACTTGGTTGAGTTCTCCAACCCGCAATGGGCCAGCGTGGTGGACTATGGCCCGAATCTCCCTCGTATTGAGGGGAATGTGCCTGGTATACCTAATGGCAATAGGCTCCCCTAGGACTCCCAGACATCACATACTCATCGTGTGATCCCAAACAAAGCAACGCTTGTACTTAAGGCACCATACAATGAACTGGGGGCGATCACAGTTACATATCTCAGGGGAAATTTTAAAAATGTAATTTCCTAAATTTGCCGCTGTCGAGACCTGAACCTGAGACCACTCGGTGCAGTGAGCTGGCCTACACTCCAACCACTACACCCAAGTTGTCCTCATCGTTATGATTAAAGTCTCGTTAAAGATGTTACCATCCGTTGACCAAGCGTGGCGTTTTATGGACTAGTGTTTGTTAGCGCGTATAAGGTAGTTTCGGCATATGCGCTTTAAGAAGCCGATCTTGCGTACAGGGACCATATACCGTGGTGTACGCTCTCACCGGTGGTGGGTAGTGTCAGCAGCAATGTGGATACCGACCAACAAACAATTGAGACATCGCGGCTCGCGCGACACACGAGCTTAGAAGCGCGTCAACGCTTGTACGAGTCGCGCGCGCGGCTATCGGCGCAGTCTATACGCACTACGAATCAAATTGAGAACCTCCTCCTTTTGGAAGTCGGTTAAAAACGAGCTGATACGCTCGAATACAACGCTAGTTTGAAAAGGCTGTTAATATAATACTCGATGTTTGATGGACTACGCTCCTGGAGACATATTTGAGTTCACAATATCTTCTTTCTTTTTTTACGAAATGATGAAATTTAATGGCATAAGATAAGGAATGGCAGTGGTAGCCGAGTGGTCGAACGCACGCCTTGCAATCGAAGTGTGCAGGTTCAAACCCCGGCTCGCACCTCTCGGATTTAGGTGCGAATCTCATTTACATCCGAGATTATCACTTGCTATGAAACGGTGAAAGAAAACATCGCGAGGAAACCTGCACGTCTGAGGGAACTTGACTAGTTTTCGATAGATGTGTGAAGTCTGCCAACCCGCAGTGGGCCAGCGTGGTGGACTATGGCCCGAATTCCCCTCGCATTGAGGGGAGGCCCGTGCCCAGGAGTGGGACGTTAAAAGGGCTGTAGTAGTAGTAGTATGATGAGGAATGGCTCCACCTGCGTTCAGCGGGTATTTCAGCCAGTGTCAAGTAATTAATAGCAAGAGCTAATTCAATAAATACACATTATAAATAAAAATGGGTGATGAACGTGATAAAGATGGCATATGAATCCCAATCAATAATCTACAGTACATACAGTGTATCAGAAGTCCGAAATAATAATTTAGGTACATATTCGGTAGGTGATATCGCATCTTTAAAAGTATAGAGAACTAACACAAAAACCGGCCAAGTGCGAGTCATACTCGCGCACGAGGGTTCCGTACCATTATCTATAAAAACGGCAATAAAATCACGTTTCTTGTATGGGAGCCCCTTAAATATTTATTTTATTCTGTTTTTTAGTATTTGTTGTTATAGCGGCAACAGAAATACATCATCTGTGAAAATTTCAACTCTCTAACTATCACGGTTCATGAGATACAGCCTGGTGACAGACGGACGGACGGACAGCGAAGTCTTAGTAATAGGGTTCCCGATTTACCCTTTGGGTACGGAACCCAAAAAATATTGTTGTTGAAAAATGGTCGTTCGGACGACCCTTTAAGATTTATAGTCGAAAGCCTAAAATTTCAAAATTGGTCTCTATACTTTTAAAGATGCAATATGTAGATGCTGTGTGAAGGCGCATTATACCTAACTATTGGTTTCCGAGTAACATACCTTTGAATATTTGTCACAAGCATCGTGTCTTGGCCTTAGGGCACATCTGTAACCCTATTTAACAATGTAAACTTTAGCTACAAGGGGCTACTATTAATATTCAGAAAACAGAACCTGGAAATGTTGCATAGAACTCAAGATCTTGCAAGTTATAGAAGGAAGAAAAAGTTGGAATGAGAACCTCCCCCTTTTGGAAGTCGTTTAAAAAGTTGGTCTAATTTCGTTTTTTTTTATACCATCCGTTGTATACCCGATGCTGATGAAAACGTCAAAGTATTTTTTCAGGCTTCTGATACACCCTGTATAATGGTAGTAGTAATAAAATTGTCAAAGTAACGCTAGACATGCGGGTTCCGTCAAATTGTTAGTCTGCAGACAAATCGTCCGACAAATCGACCCAACCGATTGGATGAAAGATCGGGCAACTCATCTACAAAGATTTACAATAAATATTTCCTAAGATATCAATAGTGATTTTATTTAAAACTAGCGGCCCGCCCCGGCTTCGTACGAGTTTATATATATATAAATAGGTATAGCCTATGTTACTCAGTATTATTGTATCTTTCTAACGGCAAAAGAATTTTTGAAATCGGTCCAGTAGTTTATTTGTTTATTTATTTATAATCAATAACTTATAATCATGGGCTTTCCATAATTTAAACAGTATTGTTAAAATATTATTTTGTGCTCTCTATAGTTTATTTAGTACAAAACTATAAAAAAGGTTTAGTAATAATTAAATAATAATGCCTTTAAGCTCCGCGGGCAATGAGGGGTCACGACCCTCGGGTCGATATTTCTGCCAGTACAAACTGTATTGGCTCCTAGATAAAGATTGTAGCGACATCTACCTCACCGCATACGAACTAATCCTGCATCGCGATATTAAAGTGATTCGAGCGATTGCACATATATACAAGAACCCGACAACAACGGTCGGGCAGTAGCTTACCAGACACGACACCCGTCTGGTCGGAGGATCCACCCTTTTCCGCCAAAAGATCATTTCTCAACGAAACGTCATTGACAGTGCTAGCGATAGGGATGTGACTTGGAGGAGAAAAAAATTTTTCTCTCTTTAAAATAAATTGATTATAAAAAAATCGATTTTAAAGAAAAAATAATCGATTTTTTTTCCAACTATAAAAGTATCATTTTTGTTTTGTACATAAAAAAAATGCCAACTCGAAAATAACTTAAACAACTTCACTCTTTGAGTTTAAAGAAAACGAAAAATAATTAGAATTATGGTGCTGTTTGCAAAATTCCATTAGGGATGTGACTTGGACGGGAAAAAATCTATTACTAAATAACCGATTTCAATAGAAAAATCGATAATTAAATAATCGATTTTTCTCTCTTTAAAATAAATCGATTAAAAAAAATCTCTCCTGGCTTTTACCACAGAAATTCGGTATTTATGTCATTTCGTAAAACAAGAAGACGACGCGGACGTGGCATTACTGAGTCCACGAGTTAAATATGCTTTGACGACTTTTTAACACATTTAGGTACGTATACTTTCTAATATCATTGAGTTTAGTTTACTTTTGTCTGTTGCAAACTGAATCGACACCATTTTTATCGCAAATCTATCTCGGAATTCCCAAAACGTGATATTTAATTACTGATTATCTTCGCCAATGGTTTATTTGATAAAATATAAGTGTACGTATCTATAATTATCTCACGTATAAATAAGTAATTCTAACGACGGACTTATTTTTTAAAAACGGAAAAAAACACCTTTGTGGTATGAGAACCTCCTTAAAAATTCATTTTATTCTGTTTTTTTTTGTATTTCTTGTTATGGCGGCAACAGAAATACATCATCTGTGAAAATTGCAACTGTCTATCACGGTTTGTGAGATACAGCCTGGTGACAGACGGATAGACAGACATACGGACGAACAGCGGAGTCTTAGTAATAGGGTCCCGTTTTACCCTTTGGGTACGGAACCCTAAAAAACATTGCGGCAAGACAGGTGGTGGTAAGGGGGCATTAATTTTGATCGCCTTAATAGTGCATAATAGATTTTAGTAATATATTCAAGGATCAGCACGCAACACACAGGTAGACAGTCAAGAAGGGTTTTGGCAATTTCTTCTGGAAAATGTATTTTATAGACAGACTGACCTGAATTTCGTAATTAAAGTATGTCCCAGGTGCACAAGCTCTTTCCACCTTCTCCCCGAAGACGCAATAGTAGAATTTGTCGCAATCCGTTTCATGTGGTAGTAATTTGTGTACATCAAAATCAGCGGGACAACCGTTTGGTAGGATTCCATCGGGGTTTGTTTCTTCTTCATTATCATTGTCCTCGGGACTACCAGCGTCTACTTCACCGCTGTCAGTATTATTATCATCAGGGCTGCCACCATCAACTTCCTCATTACCATTATCTTCATCCTCAGGGCTACCAGCATCTACTTCTTCACTCTCATTATCATTGTCCTCGGGGCTACCAGCGTCTACTTCTTCGCTGTCATTATTATTATCATCAGGGTTGCCACCATCAACATCTTCACTCTCATTATCATTGTCGTCAGGGTTACCAGCGTCTACTTCTCCACTGTCATTATTATTATCATCAGGGCTGCCACCATCAACTTCTTTGCTATCATTATCATCAGGATTACCAGCGTCTACTTCTTCGTTATCATTATCTTCACCCTCAAGGCTACCAGCATCTACTTCTTCGCTATCATTATTATTATCAGGGTTGCTACCATCAACCTCTTCACTGACATTATTGTCGTCTCCTTCAGATCCGTTGGCACAGTCTACGTTTTCAGGCCAATCGCATACCTGGAAATATTCAGGGCATTTGTAAAAGCATTTTATACTGATTGTAATAACATTATATTAGAACCCTTATCACCACATCTTACAGTAGTATCGTTTTAATATTACTGTATGTATTTTGAAACTTTTTAGTAATACACCACCTCACCTATATTCTGCGAAACTTAGGGAGAGGTGCACTACAGAACACCCATATTCCTCTCATTGAGGGGGAATGTGTTCGGTATAAAGACAATAGGATCGCCGCCTTTTACATTGTGATCTAAATACATCGACAAAGTGTGGGTGCACTGCAGTACACCTCTGCCTACTCTTTTGAGGAATACGTATGATCTATATTATATGCTCTGTATTCGCTTACAACGTTGTTGGGGTGTGATTTGCCCTGGTTTGGGTGTAACTGGGATCGCTCCCAGTGCATAGTACAAGCTTGGATAAGTTTGGGAACATACAATGAGTGTACATAAAGATATTATCTAACCTGGATTTTAGAGTTAAAGTAAGTTCCAGGAGCGCATTCCCTCTCAACCTTTTCACCTCTCACACAATAGTAGAATTTATCACAATCTGTCTCGTGAGGCAGGAGGTGATGAATGTGGATATCACTCGGACAGCCGTTCGGCAGGAACTCCTCTTCAACGCTTGGAAATTGTGTTGTTGTAGTTGTATCAAATACATCACTAGCTGTATACGCCTCTGTCGTTACTTCTGGTTCAGTTGAAGTTTCTGAAGATACTTGAGTAGGTGCCGTTGTCTCATAAACATCAGTTTCAGTAAATGCTCCTGTTGTCGTTGGCACTTGGGTTGTAGATTGGCTTAAAGGTGGTGAGGAGGCTTGAGGAGTGGTGGTGTCAATAACAACAGTTTGTGTAACAGATTCTGTTGTCACTGGCACTTGTGTTGTAGATTGGCTAGAAGGTGGTGAGGAGGCTTGAGGAGTAGTGTTGTCAACAACAACAGTTTGTGTAACAGATTCTGTTGTCACTGGCACTTGGGTTGTAGATTGGCTTGAAGGTGGTGAGGAGGCTTGAGGAGTAGTGGTGTCAACAACAACAGTTTGTGTAACAGATTCTGTTGTCACTGGCACTTGGGTTGTAGATTGGCTTGAAGGTGGTGAGGAGGCTTGAGGAGTAGTGGTGTCAACAACAACAGTTTGTGTAACAGATTCTGTTGTCACTGGCACTTGGGTTGTAGATTGGTTTGAAGGTGGTGAGGTGGCTTGAGGAGTAGTGGTGTCAACAACAACAGTTTGTGTAACAGATTCTGTTGTCACAGGTACTTGTGTTGTAGATTGGCTAGAAGATTGTGTTGTGGTGTAACTTTCTGTAGAGTCATCTATTTCACCAGTTGATTCAGTTGGTGAACCCGGTAGAGTGCAATTCGCGAGTTGTGGATGGATGCAGACCTGTAAAAAACAATGTTGTAAGTTTACAATGTGATTCAAAATTGGTTTAACAAGCCTGCAACTCTATTGTAAGCTTGAGTCCCTGGCCTTCAGGAACAGGGGCCTTACCACCACCTTTGAAAGTATTGTTGTTTCAATATTACTGTAAATTTTTGTACTAAGTAATCTGTAGAAAACTATCAGAATCAGAATATTTTTTATTCATATAAACCAATACAGGCACTGAATCGTCAATAAATAATAAATATAGTATCTCTACCACCCATTCGGAATGCGTTTCCTATGGAGAAGAATGGGCAAGAAACTCCATGGTTGCTTTGTTCCATTAAGTGAAAGATTGCTGCAAGACAGGTTGTTGCGAAGGTAAGGTAAAGGGTAAATTATTACCGTAGTGGGAAAGTAAGGTTTATTACCATAAAAATTATTAAATTATAAAATCATTTGGGAATAAAATTATAAAAATAAAAAATAAAAATTATAAATAATAAAATTATTTGGGAAGTGAATTAAAATGTAAAGTAGGAAATTAATAATTCAAATATAATATCATTTATTGAACAACTATTTACAATGCAAAATAAAATAAGTTTTTAACTTATAAGAAAATATATATTTATAAAATATGTAAAAAATTGGCCCATGCGGAAGCGTACCCAAGACGCTTGCTGCATTCCCTCGCTGAATAAAATAAATAGAAATGTATATTTAAAATTTCAAATATTACATAAAATATAAAGAGTGTGTGCATTTTTTTGTGCATGTATTGTGAGTGAAATAAAGTGTGTGAAACTGAGGGTGTGTGCGTAAATGTGTGTTAAACGTTTGTCAATTAGTTGTTGGTATAGTTAATGAACAATTTTTAATAATTTTCCAGTCTCTATATACGGTTGTTGCAATAACCAATTCTTCATTAATATTATCGCTTCTTTCATTTTAATATGTTGTATGAAACGTATAAAAACATTTGTTCTAAATGTATACCACATGTAAGACAAAAAAAATCTCCATCGGCCAATCTTGGTTTTGTTCTTCTAACATTAATAGTTATCAAGATAAGTGGAGACAAATCTCTATGTCTGCAAAATTACTAAAGAAATCACTTCATGCATATTTTCTTACATACATACATACATACATACATACATACATACATACATAAATATACTCACGCCTGTATCCCATGGGGGTAGGCAGAGACTACCGTTTGCCACACGCTACGATCCCGACAAACCTCTTTTGCTTCATCCACAGTCATACATCTTTTCATGCACTTCCGTCGGTTTAGAGTGCTATGGACTAGACCTTTCTGGAAGAGACCGTTAATCTGGTCGTGAAAGGTCCTCCTGGGGCGCCATCTTCCGACATTTCCACTCACGTTTGCCTGGTATATTTCTTTCGTCAGTCTACTTTCATTCATCCTCTCTACATGGCCAAACCACCTCAACATACTTTTCTTAATTTTGGCCACCACATCATCCTTCAGCTTACATTCATCTCGTATCTTGCTATTCCTCAACCGGTCAGCAATGGTGACACCACACATACTCCGTAAGGAACGCATTTCCACCGCATTCACCCTACTATCATGCCTCTTTTGCCAAACCCAACATTCACTGCCATACATAAGAGTAGGTACCAAAACACCATTGTGAATCGCCAGACGAGCCTTTTTTGAGACAGCCTGGCTACTCACAATGTAAACATATTTTCTTGTATTTTAAAATTTAGTATACTCATTTAAATAGCTTTTTAGTAGTCTAAAAATTAAACGTTTTATCTACAAGCCAGTCTTAGGTCCGTATTACAGAACGTAACTCAGTTTGATCCTCAATCAGTCGATCCCTGTTTATGTATAGAATCAGTGCTTGAGCATCGTTCTTATTCCAGAACGGTAATCAATATTAAGACGGATCGAGACTCAAATCGAGCCTCAAGCAGAGATGCGTATTGTCTATGCGTCAGACAGAACAAAAATTGACATGTCATACATACAATGACAATCTACGCTCAAGCGCGGTCTCGACCACACTTGGGTGATTACAGATCCAATCACTGCTTGAGTTCGTTTCACGAACTGAGTAACTCAGCTGAACTGTGTTCGATAAATCTATGCTTGAGGGACGTTCTAAAATTAAAACTTGACTCAAAACTTGTTTTAAACAAAGATCAATGCTTGAGTTTCCTTCTGTAATACGGACCTTAGTCTTATTGTTCTAATATTTGTAGTTATTGAGATATATGAAAACAAATGTGTCAATGTGTCTTCATAATACCTAGCGAGATCAATTTTCGTTTATTTCCTTGTAACTAACTCAAAATTAGGTTTTTTGGGAATCGGATACGCAGTAGTCTTACCTACCTGTAATGCATAGGAGAACTCAGTTCCAGGAGCGCAGTCTCTAGGCGCAATCCATTTGAGTCCATATTCGCAGTAATAGAATTTAGTGCAATCATATTCATGGGGCAAAAGCCAATGTATGTCATCTGGACACAGCTCGTGAGGAGTGTAGAGTTCTTCATATTGTGGGCGCCCCAGGGTTGAACCCAGAAGGGATAAAAGGAGTAGATACTCTGGAAAAGAGAAAAAGTTCAATTATAGAAATGTCTTGCTTTTATTCATCTCGCACTGGGATCCACAACATCCACTCATTACAACCTAGCCTTTCATATTATGTACTCCAAGCTCCTATTTTTACTTCTTATGTATGTACCTACTTTTGTATCTGTGTGTGTTCCTTACTTTTACTTTCTCATGTATGTACTCATTTGTGTATCTTTGTGTCTGTGCCGAATAAACTTTTTTATTTCTTTCTTTCTTCATCTTTGGCGATCTTCTCATCATCTCCTGATTTAATGATAAACGTAGAAAGTAATACAATAGACTTAAATATTGTATTACTGATTTACTAACTGATTTGTATTTGTAATAATTTTTGGCGATTTAAAAAAATCATCAGCCCACTGAGTTTCTTGCCGGATCTTTTCAGTTGAGGTCGCGTTTCGATCCGGTGGTAGTATAGTAGCATATAAGAAAAAAAAATGTAAACTTGACAATTTGTAAGTGCCCCCATAGGCCTATACAGAATAAATGATTTGACTTTGATATTACAAACAGATTTCAGGGGTCTTACCACCAACTCTTATAATGCTATCGAGAGGTGCAAGGCTATTAGACTTAAGCGCCATTTTTATAACTTTACAAAGAGAGCATACTCATTCGACGCAGAAAAAATTGCTGATTCCAAATATGCAAGTCAATATAGCCCAGTAGGTAGTGTCGCTTAAGGCTTTCAGCCCTCGGTATTATTTTAATATTAAATGCAATCCGTCGGATAGATATTGTACGCAATTAACAGTCAAAAATTTAAAGCCATATTATAAACATGACTGCAAGCAAGCCAGTGGAAGTGAGAAGATACAGACTTAAAACAGAATTGAAAACAGTGGTAGCCTAGTTAGAACGTCCGCCTTGAACACAAGGGGTGGCTCAAACCCTGGGCTCGCACCTCTTGGATTCTCGGATTTAATAAACGAATGTAATTTCTAATAATTACCACTTGCTGAACGGTGAAGGTAAACATCGTGAGAAAACCTACACGTAGAAAGTCGTATAGAAAGTCTGAACTTCGCTAACTGGGCCGTAGTGGTGGACTATGACGCCTCCTCCGGTGAAGCTGTAAAGGCCACCTAACGACCAACAGCGTAGTCATTTAAAAAAAGAAGGACTATGGCTCAAATCTACCTCGTATTTTGGGGGACCGTGCCCGGTATAATAGCAATAGATTGTGACCAAAATTCATCGGTGAAGTAAAATTTTAGTGCACCTCTGCCTACCCCTTCGGGAATACATGCGTGATGATGGTGATGATGACAAGTTATAGACATTATTAATCAGTTTGTATAATGCTGTGGTCGCAATAAACAAAAGCTTATGATAAGAATTAAAAAAAATATTGTCGCTACGTTTTAGCAAAATTTTGATAAGATTATAGACTTGGTAGCCTACTATCGGTGATTTCATTTTACGCTAATCCACGTTATAAAGGTATTCTATCTGTGGTGCAATAAAACATTGTTTGTTCGGTTACTTTAAATTGCTTTGCAACAATCCCTACTTCCTGTTTTGACAATAGTGTTAACTCTCTTGGCGTCATACTACGATAACAGTTTTTTTAACAAATTGTTAAAATAAAACTATTTTACGGAATCTATCGCGTTTATTTACTTTTTTATGTTCCCGACGTTTCGGCTGCTTTACAGCAACCATGGTCACGGGGGGACTGAGGTGTTAGATGCCCTGATGTCATAGTTAATAACTGGGTACCCTCATATTTAGTTATGTTATCACGGGAACAACTGTTATCTGCGAATACTTGTGATTTATATCTGTTACGATAAATACGTCTCACCCCTAATGGAATATTTAGTCCTCTGAATGAGCCCTAAGCATATGTCGGAACTCTTACATATTGTATCAATCGATTCCGCTTATCGATAACATAAGATGCAATCTAATATTGTGATTAATTGTGACGCAGGCAACTATTTCAATTAATGAGTAAACCATAGATAAGCTAATTAGGGGAACGCTTGCCTTATGATTGAAACCAATCTTTTATTACAAGCTTTATATTAACTTGCAATGTATGTCCGGGTGGAATCTTGCAACTGAATTTTAAATCAGTTATCTTTAACCGATTGAGCTGAAATTTGGTATACACGCTTATTTTCGATGACAATGCATGCTTAGCTATGTGACGTCGAATTGCAATATGGCGGATCATCCAAGATGGCGGAATAGTTATTTTTTCTGCACTACCACAGTATGGGTATCAAATGAAAGGGCTTGCTGAGGAGAACACGAAAATTAAGGGCAATTAAATAAAAGCTTGTTTTTAAAAAGTTTTTTTTATTTATTTATTTTAACGTTAGGCGTTATTTAGCGAAGTTGTAGTATAAGTTAGAAGTTTATATCTAGGTGTGAGAGGCTATTTGACGTAAGCGACATTTCTTTAACTTTACAGACAATTTTTTTTAAATTGCATTTTCGTTATATGTACCTATCGTATATACTGTCATTTGCATTTGGTAAAAAATATGTGATTTTGATATTACAAACAGACGGTCCGATTTTATTTATTTGTTTGTATAGATGCTTGACAAGCCCTGGTATGGTCAGTTAGTTTACTCTATGGTTAGATCACTTATACCTTCTAATCAAATGGAACTTTAAATCAAAGGAACTTCAAAAGTAACACCTGATTTTAGAGCGGTGTTGGGACGAAATTTTTACACGTCATAAATTTAATTTAATTAATACATCATCATCATCACGCCTGTATTCCCCGAAGGGGTAGGCAGAGGTGTACTGGAATGCGCCCACACTTCGCCGATGTATTTTGGTCCCAATGTAATAGGGGGCGAGCCTATTACCATTAAACCGGGCACATTCTCCCTCAATACGAGGGAGATTTTGGACCATAGTATAGGCCACCACGCTGGCCCAGTGCGGGTCGGTGAACTTCACACGCCTTGCTACAAACGTGCAGGTTTCCTCACGATGTTTTCCTTCACCGTTCAGCAAGTGGTAATCATTATTGAAATGTAATTCGCACATGAAAGTTATCTCAGAGGTCCGGGCCCGGGATTTGAACTTGCACCCCTTATGTTCTAGGGGGGCGTTTTACAGACGAGGCCCCTAGGGGGGCGTTTTTTTACAGACGAGGCTACCACTGCTTCTAATTCCAAAACGATAATAAAATATTAATAACTATTTGCTCAGAATTAACTTTAACGTTTAGTACTTCTTATCACAATTAACAAAAACTAATGTAATTAATTTTAAACACTTACTTAACATGTCGTCTTTTAAGACGGAAACAATTTAATTAATTAAATAATCACAGACAAATATAATGCTTATAACATTATCGATCACACAGAAATGTAACTACTGTGCTTATGCAAAATAATTTATACAATAACAATTTTTGATAAGCTGATAACATTAAAGATTAACGGATAAATGCACCCGTTGTAAATGATAGTACTTTGCCTGGGTGCTGGCCCAGTGCGGGTTGGTGAACTTCACACGCCTTTTTATAGATGGGCAGGTTTCCTCACGATGTTTTCCTTCACAGTTTCATAGCAAAGGTAATCTCGGATGAAAATGAGATTCGCACATGAAACCTAGAGGTGCGAGCCGGGGTTTGAGCCTGCACACTTTGATTGCAAGTTGTGCGTTCGACCACTCGGCTACCACTGCTATACTTTGACTTTTTTTTGGTCAAAATAACTTATCCTTGGTCTTCTTCGTCCTCTGTTACCTTCTATCGTTCCCTGTATTATTATTACAAGCTTTATATTAACTTGCAATGTATGTCCGGGTGGAATCTTGCAACTGAATTTTAAATCAGTTATCTTTAACCGATTGAGCTGAAATTTGGTATACACGCTTATTTTGAATGACAATGCTTGCTTAGTTATGTGACGTCATTCTAATTACAATATGGCGGATCATCCAAGATGGCGGAATAGTTATTTTTTCTTCACTACCACAGTATGGGTATCAATTGAAAGGGCTTGCTGAGGAGAACACGTAATCTAAGGGCTATTAAAAAAAACTTGTTTTTAAAAAGTTTTTTTAACATTAATTTATTACCTATTGGGTTCATTAGTTCATCATTATACTAACCATTAAAATAAAGGTTTTTCAACTTAAACTCAATGAATATTATGTGAATTCAAAGATTTTTTTTTTATCGAGGTGTAAAAGGCTATTTGGCCTAAGCGACAGATTTTGGCGATATTGACTTATATAGGGTAACCATACCCACTGTTGGCATCCCCCCACTTATTGGCACCCATGACTTTAAGTTAAAATAACAAGAAAACCATGACTTTAACCCCAGATTTTATGTCAAAAATGGAAAGATTGTACATTTTTTTATCTAAAACCCTTAACTGTAACCTCAAACTCAGACTTAATTAGTACAAACTTTAAGTTTGTTTGGGACATACACTGAAAAGCCCTTTTTTACGCATTTTCTTAAGGACCGGTATTCGTGCCTATGCTCTTCTGTAAAGTTACAATAATGTCGCTTAAGTCAAATAGCCTTTCAACCCTCAATCTATTATTTTATTAATGAAAACAACGCATTTCGCCTATATTTTAGACTCTAATAACTTTAAGATAAGATTCATAATACCGAACGTTAGAATTTTGAATCAGGTCAACGTTAAAAAGCAGTGGTAGCCAAGTGGTCGAACGCACGCCTTGCAAATCAAAGTGTGCAGGTTCAAACCCCGGCTCGCACCTCTGGGTTTATGTGCGAATCTCATTTTCATCCGAGATTACCACTAGCTATGAAACGGTGAAGGAAAACATCGTGAGGAAACCTGCACGTCTATAGAAAGGCGTGTGAAGTCCACCAACCCGCACTGGGCCAGCGTGGTGAACTATAGCCCAAAAATCTCCCTCGTATTGAGGGAGAATGTGCCCGGTATAATGGCAATAGGCTCGCCCCCTATTACATTGGGACCAAAAATACATCGGCGAAGTGTGGGCGCACTACAGTGCACCTCTGCCTACCCCTTCGGGGAATACAGGCGTGATGATGTATTATTGATGTATTAGGTCAACGTTTTCTCCTTCGAAATAGATAAAACATTTGATATAATTTTATAAATACCTTAATGCAGAGTGTATCAGAAGTCTGAAATAATACTTTAACGTTTGCATCAGTATCGGATATACAACTGAATGGTATAAAAATTTGATCGAAATTCGACTATGTTTTTCCAACCTTTTTTTCGTCATTAATTTCTATATCTCGAGCCCTATGTAAAATTTGCTTGATCTGTTTTGTGAATATTGGTAGTCGCCCATCATAAGTGTAGTTTACACTGTTGAATAGGGTTACGTATGTACCCAAAGGCCGGAACACGATACTTGTGACAAATATTCAAAGGTCTATAACTCTGAAACTATGATAGTTAGGTATAATCTGTCTTCACTAAGCATCAACATATGAGCTACTGTATTGTACCCAAAGTATTATTTCGGACTTCTGATATACCCTGTATATTTCGCGATAATGAGTTTTTTTTTAAATAGGGTTATCTATGTTATTAACTTTATAATTGATGGTGCCATAGATACTAAAATATTTGAATCGAATTTTAATTCTTTATAACAGGTGTATCCTAAGGCATTATATCGGGCCCTTGACTTTCAAAGGGTCAGAGAACTTGATAATACATCATCAAGCCTCGATTCCCCAAAAAGGGTAGGCAGAGGTACACTTAGGGTTGCCAACCATATTTTATAGTAAAGTATCCTACTTTATTTTTGTTAATTATACTTTATAATTTTGCATACCAATAAAGTATGTGAAAATACTTTATTTCCAACCTTTAATTTGATGCGTAAAACAAAACACTCATTATGGGTACTTTTACCGGTACATATAAGTGAAAACGGATGATGGAAACTATTACTAAACACACACACACTCAGATTACTAAACACACACACACTCAGATAACTAACCACACACACACTCAGATAACTAAACACACACACACTCAGATTACTAAACACACACACACTCAGATTACTAAACACACACACACTCAGATTACTAACCACACACACACTCGGATAACTAAACACACACACACTCAGATTACTAAACACACACACACTCAGATTACTAACCACACACACACTCAGATTACTAAACACACACACACTCAGATGTGGTGTGGTGTGAGGTGGTGGTTGGAACATTTAAAGATTCCAAAAAATTGATAGCATGTGCTAAAAGCACACAAATATACGTATTTAAGGCAATCAAAACATATAATTTTAAAAATACTTTTTTTTTACTTCTTAATACTTTATTTTATCCTATCCAAACCAATTTATACGTTTTTTTTTGTCAAAAAAAGTTGGCAACCCTAGGTACACTACACTACACCCACACTTCGCCAATTGGTCTCAATAGACAGCTAACCTATTGCCATTATACAGATTACATTCTGCCTCAATACGAAGGAGATTTGGAACATAGTCCACCACCCTGGCCCCGTGCGTGTTGGTGAATTTCACACACTTTTTAAAGACGTGCAGGTTTCCTTATAATGTTTTCCTTCGCCGTTCGGCAAGTGGTTATCATTATTGAACGGTGAAGGATGTTTTAAAATAATAATATATTTCACTCATAATGTCCTTAATTGGGTTTGATAAAACAAGGTTAGTTAGATGTTGGGAGTCCCCTGTAAATGTTGATAGGGGGGGAAGCCTTTCGAAGTCAATGCGACGCGGATAGTTATCTAAATACAATAATCCTACAATACATTTGTCCAAGATTACACAACAAAATAAAAAACTGAGCCATCGCGGGACGCCTGGCAGATGTGAAACATAAAACATAAATGTTGTAGCGGCGAGTGAGCGAGTGAGCGGAGTCAGCCGGTGGGCGGAGTCTAAGCGGCGGAAAAAACCGAGGAGCCGTGGAGTACGAAGCGTGGCCGCATTTAAAACTATACTTTATGTTATAAGTAATAAGGTTGATTTAATTTTGTTGTGGCGAAGCGTCAGCAAATCTCGCCACGCCAAAAATCAGGTTTACCCCTCGCCTATAAATGTTTCACATCAATAATCGAAGGAAAAGTCATTGAAAACAGTGCTTGAGAGTAATTAGTAATTAGGCGGTTTAGGCAAACCGTTTTAATACGTACGGAAGTATATGAAATTCAGAATAGTTAAAGTTTTGTAGAAGAGAAGAGAGTGAAGTGTGTACTAATATTATAAAGAGGAAATATTTGTATTTTTGTATGTAACGAATAAACTTAAAAACTACTGAAGCGATTTCAAAAAATATTTTGCCGTTGGAAAGCTATAACACTGAGTAACGTAGGCTACATTTATTTATTCCAAAATGTTTAAAAAAAATATCCACCCGAGCGAAGCGGGGACAGGCCGCTAGTAAACAATAATACTAGAATGCTTCATCAAAATCCGTTTAGTAGTTTTTGCGTGAAAGAATAACAAACATCCATCCATCCTCGCAAACTTTCAAATTTATATTATTAGAAGGATTAGGAGGATTACTAATCCTACCCTCACGGTAACTGCCCAAGCCGAGGTCGTGCCCTCTGTGGCGCCCATGAGCTAGTTGCCACCCCTTTCCGCCCTTCAGGCCTTGGTTGGAGTGCACTCTGCGCTCGCCACTCTCCTCCGGTAAAGCTGTAAAGGCCACCTCACGGCCAACAGTGAAAGTCCTTCAAAAAAAAAACAACTAATCCTACCGGTTTGGTAGGAAGTAGGATTAACGTAGATAATAATTATTTATGCCAGCCAACATTCGTTGGAATTTATACCTTTCTCAGCATTAAATAATCATGTAACAAGATTATTTATTAAATTCATGAAAAACTTCGATAATTCGATAGTTTTTAGAGGAAATGCTGATAAAAGTAATCGTGCTTTAATCCCGAACGAATTGTTTGAAATACATTCTTTGTTTGATTCAATATATATACATCATCACGCTTGTATTCCCCGAAGGGGTAGGCAGAGGTGCACTGTAGTGCGCCCACACTTCGCCGATGTATTTTGGTCCCAATGTAATAGGGAGCGAGCCTATTGCTATTATACCGGGCACATTCCCCTCAATACGAGGGAGATTTGGGCCATAGTCCACCACGCTGGCCCAGTGCAGGTTGGAAACCTTCACACGCTATAGAAAGCTATAGACGTGCAGGTTTCCTCACGATGTTTACCTTCACCGTTCAGCAAGTGGTAATCATTGTTGGAAATGACATTCGCACATGAAAATTATCTCAGAGGTGCGGGCCTGGGATTTGAACTTGCACCCCTTACGTTCAAGGCGGGCGTTCTTGCCCGCGAGGCTACCACTGCTTTTGATTCAATATATCCTTCCTAATAATATTATAAATGTGAAAGAGATCGGATGGATGTTTATTACTCTTTCACGCAAAAACTACTGAACACATTTCGATGAAACATAACAGTTTAGATCATTTTTACATCAGAATAACATATAGGCTGTACTTTATAGCGATATTGAATCATCTTAACGCGCGGACGATATCCTTTCGTTAATAGGATCAATTTGGCGCACACGAGGAAAGAGCCGAGAAGGGGAGGGAAGGAAGGGGAGACCTTTGCCCAGCAGTGGGACGATACAGGCTGTTTTAAAAAAAAGTATTAGTAATCTATATTGACACTTTTCTACACTAGCTGAGACTGCGACTCGAACGCGCGAACTTTTCACAAACTAATTATTACACCAAACTAAATATAGCCTAAATTACTCCTTGTAACATCAGCTATCTGCCAGTGATAGTCCAGCTATAATCAGTCTAGCCGTTTGGTAGTTTAACAGGAACAAACAGACAGACAAGAAGTTTAAAATTGCGTTTTCGCTTTATGACGACTTACCATTAAGAAAAAAAAAAGTTTTTTGACATTACAAACAAACACTCTTATTTTATATAATTGTATATACCAAGATGTTAATTTTGTATTTTAACACATTTTATGCCTGTATAAACTGAACAAAACTGCATAATTTTAGTATAATATTGCGCCATCTAGTGATTTCTTCTAAAACTTTCTAAACTAAAGACGGTTGGGTTATCAGTCACGGTTCTTTTCTAATAGTTTAATCGTAAGCCGCTTAAAAATAAAACAAATTATTAATAATAAATTATTGTTTATTCCAGATATAACTAAAACACATTTAAAAAAGAAAAACAATTACGCCCACTGTCATTGTTAATAATTATTATTCTTTTGTTCATAAAATACAACTAAATTATATTTGGCAGGACTACAAGTAATGCCATCTCGCTCACACACTACGGTCGTCAGAAGGACAGCAATACGCTTTAGTATAGTTTACTTGTCTAGCATTTTGTAAAATTAGTAAGAAATTCTATTCGGAACGGAACATACATCAATTTACATAGTTCTAATTGGTAACGTATAGATGTCACTAGTAGTTCTTCACTACTATAAATTAAACGTATAAATTGTTTAAAAATTAATATATTGCTATTTATTATGTAATAAAATTGATTATTTAAGTAATTAAAATATTTTTAAAACCCTTTAAGTTTAATATTATTGCCTAATGGCATTAAATAATAAAACATACTTCCGCTATTCGACAGTAGATGTCGCGCGTAGTATCTAAAAACTAAAATCAAAAGGGTCTCAACATAATTAAGATTATAACTAAGATTGTGACTTTATTCAAAGTCAAAGTCAAATCTTTTATCCTGTATAGGCCTATGCGGTCACTTACAAATTGTCAAGTTTACATTTTTCGACCGGATCGAAACGCGACCTCAACTGAGAAGATCCGGCAAGAAACTCAGTGGGCTGATCATTTTTTAAATCGCCAAAACTTATTTAAAATACACAGGTACATATAGCTCCAGTGTGTTGCCTTTAGAGCTGCTTTTAATAATAGGTAAAGATAAGATAATAATACGTTGGTAAGGCAACACACGCTACAATTTTAAGCCATGGAAACTAAACTCTTTTATCGATGGTATAGAATATTACTAGTCAAATGGCTTCAAGGTGACAATGTCTAACGTCTACACTGGTCATATTCTAACTTTTTTTTTGGATGGACTACTATGTTGGCCGTGAGTCTCGCACCCCTGGGATTTATGTGCGAATCTCATTTTCATCCGAGATTATCACTCGCTATGAAACGGTGAAGGAAAACATCGTGAGGAAACCTGCACGTATGAGGGAACTTGACTGGTTCTCGATAGCTGTGTGAAGTCTGTCAACCCGCACTGGGCCAGCGTGGTGGACTATGGCCTGAATCCCCCTCGCATTGAGGGGAGGCCCGTGCCCAGCAGTGGGACGTTAAAAGGGCTGTAGTAGTAGTAGTATTGAAACAACAATACTTTAAGCGGTGGTAATAAATAGTATTATTATAATACGGACTCCGCAAACAAAAGAGTCGTCGCAGCTAAATTTGTAATTCTTAAGACGCGCGTCTGTGAGCGGAATAATATTTTAATCCTATCGCGGACAGATGTTTACATTGGAATCTCATTATCCGCAGGGTAAATGGTGTTGTTATGCGAAGTAACATTAAAAAAAATCACAAATGTATGTTATTAAAAATTAACGTTAAAAAAAACTTTTTAGAAACAAGCTTTTATTGAATTGCCCTTAGTTTTCGTGTTCTTCTCGGCAAGCCCTTCCATTTGATACCCATACTGTGGTGGTGCAGAAAAAATAACTATTCCGCCATCTTGGATGATCCGCCATATTGGAATTAGAATGACGTCACATAGCTAAGCATGCATTGTCATCCAAAATAAGCGTGTATACCAAATTTCAGTTCAATCGGTTAAAGATAACTGATTTAAAATTCAGTTGCAAGATTCCACCCGGACATACATTGCAAGTTAATATAAAGCTTGTACAAAGAGTAATTATTGAGACAATCTTATCGGTAGTAGAAACGTTCTGAGCCGACGGTAGATTTATTAGTTATTAGCTTCTACCCGCGACTTCGTCCGCGCAGACTTCGATGGTTTAATATCACTAAAAAGTATTTGTATAACCCATATATTATTCTGATGTACAAACAATAATACTGTAAAGATTTATCAAAATCCATTCAGTAGTTTCTGCGCAAAGGAGTAACAAACGTCCATTCATCAGTGGTAGCCTCGTGGGTAAGAACGCCCGCCTTGAACGTAAGGGGTGCAAGTTCAAATCCCGGGCACGCACCTCTGAGATAATTTTCATGTGCGAATTTCATTTTCTACAATGATTACCAGTTGCTGAACGGTGAAGGAAACCTGCACATCGATAGAAAGGCGTGTGAAGTTTACCATCCGCATTGGGTCAGCGTGGTGGACTATGGCCCAAATCTCCCTCGTATTGAGGGGGAATGTGCCCGGTATAATGGCAATAGGCTCACCCCCTATTACATTGGGACCAAAATACATCGGCGAAGTGCGGGCGCACTACAGTGCACCTCTGGCTACCCCTTCGGGGAATACAGGCGTGATGATGATGTATTGAAACTCGCGGGGCGTAACTAATAAACGTACCGTCAGCTCAGAATATTGCTACCAATAAGAAGAGCCGATAATAATCTTAATAATGACTCTTTTTAATAACAAATATTAGTCGTCTACTAACAGGTGCAATTACCCTATACCGATGTAAACAAAACTAGGTAAGTACTTATAAAATATAATTCAGATTTCTGTATTCACAATAGTACACCCCGGCTGCCACCACAAGACATAACCGGCTTAATAATACAAGTATTTGTATAGAAATATACACCTAATTAAATAAAAATATAACGATTCCTTTACTGGGCTGTCTATGGCTTAATTTTTAGGGTTCCGTACATCAAGAGGAAAACAGGGAATCTTAAAGTATTTTTAGGGTTCCGTACCCGAAGGGTAAAACGGGAACCCTATTACTGAGACTTCGCTGTCCGTCCGTCCGTCTCCCACCAGGCTGTATCTCATGAACCGTGATAGCTAGAGAGTTAAAATTTAGTTAGAGTTAAAGAAAGTTAAATAGAAATATCTTGATGTTGTCTCTTTCACTCGTATTAAATTAGACAGAGAGCGACCGAGCCAATCCGTGACAGAGGTCTTGTCTTGACATGCATCCTGACATCACAGAGATACATAAATAAGCTACTACTACTACTATAGCCCTTTTTATGCCTGCTGGGCATCCTTCCCCTCAATGCGAGGGGGATTCAGGCCATAGTCCACCACGCTGGCCCGGTGCGGGTTGGCAGACTTCACACATCTATCGGGAACTAGTCAAGTTCCATCAGACGTGCAGGTTTCCTCACGATGTTTTCCTTCACCGTTTCTTAGCAAGTGATAATCTCGGATGAAAATGAGACTCGCACATGAAACCCAGAGGTGAGAGCCGGGGTTTGAACCTGTATACTTTGATTGAAAAGTGTGCGTGCGGCCACTCGGCTATCACTGCTTTTTAAATGAGAATAAGCTAGGGAAACTATATTAAACCGGCTAAGTGCGAGTCGGACTCGCGCACGAAGGGTTCCGTACCATTATCTATAAAAACAGCAAAAAAAACACATTTGTTGTATGGGAGCCCCCTAAAATATTTATTTTATTCTGTTTTTTAGTATTTCTTGTTATAGCGGCAACAGAAATACATCATCTGTGAAAATTTCAACTCTATAACAGTCACGGTTCATGAGATACAGCCTGGTGACAGACGGACGGACGGACGGACGGACAGCGAAGTCTTAGTAATAGCATTCCAATTTTATCTTTTGGGTACGGAACCCTAATAAGGGTTAGTATACCAATTTTAAATCATACTGTATATCTCTATTTAGATGTTCCATTCTTATCGATACATCCTGTGGTTTTGAAAACTTTTGTAATTTCATTTCAGCAATAGTGGCATCTCTGCCGGCTCCCTTGAGGGGCGCGGCGTGAAGATATTATCGCAAATCTATTTCCCCGCCGCGGCGCAGTCACGCACTAATTGTATGGGGATGATGTACGCGGGACCGGTTTATACAATATGTATTAAGTAACTAAAATTAAAAAAAAATATTTTTATATGTTCCTTTGTGTAAATTATTTTAAGCCTAGCCTTACTAATTTTATGCTTTATATTGTACTAGCTTCTACCCGTGACTTCGTCCGCGTAGACTTCGATTATTCAATATTGTTATAAATTATTCGGCTATTATTTGGCTATAAGTTATTCTGATGGATAAACAATAATACTGTAAAGTTTAATTAACTTGTGTTCAGTAGTATTTGCGTGAAAGAGTAACAAACATCCAATGATGATGGATCAGTGATCCTCACAATTAAAATATTAGTAGAATAATTACTTAATTAAGTAAAACTAAAAAAAAACATTTTAGGGAAAGAGTAATCATAGAGTTTCATGCCCTTTCTGCTCCATAGGAAATGGATTCCTAATGGGTGGTAGAGATACACTTTTTTTTTTCTTTATTGACGATTTATAAGTACCTGTATTGGTTAACATGTTTCTTATATTCCAATTCAAAGGAAACCTTACTGATGTTATTTTATTTATTACTGTAATGTATCTTATTTTTTTAGTTTAAGCCCCAGACACACAAAAGCACGAGCATTCAATTTATGCCAATAATAAACCGATTTCCGCGTCAATATAGTATAAAAAAACCCCCATAGAATATCACATTTTATTAATACACAAATTTTAATTTATATTGTAATTATTGTAGTAAATTGTTCAGCTGTGTATGAAGCCAACCAAACCCAACAGCGGAAAACGTTCGAAGCTTTTAAAATCCATTTAACGTGATATTTGAAAACGTGTCATAAATAATTGTTATATAATATTATGTTATGTAAACATTTATATCTATATCAACACGACTGTATTCCCCAAAGAGCTAGGCAGAGGTGCATTAAAATTCTCCTATATTTCGCCGATGTAATTTTTAACTCAATGTAATAGCGGCGAGCCTATTGCCATTATACCGGGCACATTCTCCCTCAATACGAAGGACATTTGGGGCATAGTCCACCACGCTGGCCCACTGCGAGTTGGTGAACTTCACACGCCTTTCTGTAGACGTGCAGATTTCTTTTTAATGTACGTGATAATGGCGATTACGTAATAAAAGTTTTATTTGAAGACGGCTTAGTGTAGTGGTTTGGTCGTAGAACGCTCGGCTCACTAAACCAGATGTTTGTTGTTTGATTCCCCCCAGTGGCAAATTCCTTGACCGTCTCCATATTAGCCCCAGTCTGGGTGTAACTGGGATCGCCCCCAGTCCATTGTACGGTACCCATAGTACAAGCGTTGCTTAGTTTGGGATCATGCGATGAGTATGTGTTGTATAACGCTATTTGTTTAAGTATTGCTTAAGCTATGTTTGAATTGGTTCGGATTAACGAAACATGGATTCACTAATGTGTTTTTTTTTTAATGGACTACGATGTTGGCCGTGAGGTGGCCTTTACAGCTTTACCGGAGGAGTGGCGAGCGCAGAGTGCACTCCAAGCAAGGCCTTAAGGGCGGAAAAGGGTGGCTAGCTCAATGGCGCCACAGAGGGCATGACCTCGACTTGGGCAGTTACCGTGAGGGGAGAGGTAGTGACTGTGCTTCTAGGTTCACTACTGCGCACCTCTGCCTACCCATTCAAGGAAACCAGGCGTAAAGGTACTATTTTATCGAGATTTTTAACTCAAAACATGAAATCAGTAATGTTTTGTAATATTGTGTGATATAACAAATCCTTTGTTTATTACAAGGGGGTAAGCAGAGATGTAAACACAACAATATGAAGGGGTTTGATGCCAGATAACTCTAAAGGTGTTACCGATGGTATAGTATGTATGTTAGGAATTGGCGTTTGCCTTATGGCGCATAGAAAATCCTACGAATCCTATATTATAAACTAGCTGTGCCCGCGACTTCGTCCGCGTGGACTTTAGGAAGATTACCCGGAAATATGGGTATTATGTTTTTCCCGCAGAACCCTAAAGCTTTTTCTAAAATTAAAGTAGCCTAAGTTACGCCTTGGAACGTCAGCTATCTGTCAGTGAAAGTCCCATTGAAATCGGTTCAGCCGTTTAGAAGTTTACCCCAAACAAACAGACAGACAGACAGCCAAAAAAAATTAAAATTGCGTTTTCGTTATAGGTATCGTATATACTTTCATACGCATTTGGTAAAAAAGTGTTATTTTGATATTACAAACAGACACTACAATTTTATTTATTTGTATAGATGTGAATCATCATCAATCATCATTTGTATAGAAAAAAAATCAATGCCACTTTTCGTTGTAAGCTAACTCCTAAACGGCTGGACCGATTTGAATGTTTTTTTTTTGTATGCGTTTGGGTGGCACCCTGGATGGCTTAGATTCACAATTGGACCCGGTAGGTGGCGCTGCTTTCGTATGTCATTTATACATCAGAATGACATAAAAGCTATATCTTATAAGGATATTGAATATTTAATTAAAGTCTGCAGTTAGAAGCTAGTAAACAATAACAAACAAAAAACAAATTACAGCATTTTTTTAACGTCCCACTGCTAAACACGGCCCTCCACTCAATGCGAGGGGGCCATAGTCCACAACGCAGGCCCAGTGCGGGTTAGCATACTTCACACATCTATCGAGAACTAGTCAAGTTCCCTCAGACGTGCAGGTTTCCTAACGATGTTTTCCTTCACCGTTTCATAGCAAGTGCTCATCTCGAATGAAAATGAGATTCGCACATAAGTCCCAGAGGTGCGAGCCGGGGTTTGAAGCTGCACACTTTGATTGCAAGGCGTGCGTTTGACCAATCTGCTACTACAATAAGATACAAAATATGTATACAAAAGGTGCAGCCATTCCTAATTTTATTCCACACTAGCTGTGCCCGCGACTTCGGCCGCGTGAACTTTAGGGAGATTACCCGGAAATATGGTTATTACGTTTTTCCCGCGGAACTCTCATGCTTTTTCTAAAATTAAAGTAGCCTAAGTTACGCCTTGGAACGTCAGCTATCTAGCAGTGAAAGTCCCATTGAAATCGGTTCAGCCGTTTAGAAGTGTACCCCAAACAAACAAACAGACAGACAGACAAAAAATTTTAAAATTGCGTTTTCGTTATAGGTATCGTATATACTTTCATACGCATTTGGTAAAAAAGTGTTATTTTGATATTACAAACAGACACTCCAATTTTATTTATTTGTATAGATGTATAGATTTCATTATTTCATTCTTTTCGTAAAACTAAACAAATAAGATCATTAAAAATAACCAATTCTTACTAGCCCTACTGTGATTGACACCATAAAAGAAGTCACACTCGTAAAAGTGGCGTTCCCGCACACCCATCCCCATCGATACCTTGACACACGTGCAGCGCAAAGTATAAGCGGTAACTATTTAACAACAATTTAAAATAGAATCAGAATCAGTTATTTTTTAGGGTTCCGTACCCAAAGGGTAAAACGGGAACCCTATTACTAAGAATTCGCTGTCCGTCCGTCCGTCCTCTGTCACCAGGCTGTATCTCATGTACCGTGATTGTTAGAGAGTTGAAATTTTCACAGCTGACGTATTTCTGTTGCCGCTATAGCAACAAATACTAAAAGACAGAATAAAATAAATATTTAAGGGGGCTCCCATACAACACACGTGATTTTTTGCCGTTTTTATAGATAATGGTACGGAACCCTTCGTGCGCGAGTCCCACTCGCACTTGGCCGGTTTTATTAATATAAACCAATACAGGCACTTATGAAACGTTAATAAACAAAATATGATAACAGTATCTCTACCACCCATTCGGAATGCATTTCCTATGGAGAAGAATGGGCAAGAAACTCCATGGTTACTCTTTTCCAATAAGGATTTACATTTTTCTGCATTTCATAGTGTTACTTGGCCCCTATTGCAATAGTAGAGATAATATTGCTCTCATTTATTGACGATTCATAAGTGCCTGTACCGGTATACATGAATAAAAAAATCTGTAGGCTCAGCATGACCGTGTAGACATAAGTTTTATCTTTTTCAATTGTCAGATTTGCCGAGAAAATTACGTCACACCGAGCCATGCCAAAAAGCCCGAAGTGACGTCATTCTCTCGACAAATCTGACAGTTGGATGAGATAAAACTTATATCTACACGGTCATGTGAAGCCTACTGACTCTGATTCTTCTTAATGGTCTTAGCATGCCGAAGTTAATGCATATCCTTAGGAATACGGTGTATATTTCCGCTAATGCCTTATCTCTACACCAAACGCCTCGCTAATACCGGTAAAGGCTTCCTTGTGGTCCAGTTTACGAGGCCTCGTGACAGGCCTTAAGCCTTTGAGCCTAGTATCGAAGTATTTGTGGCCTGCCTTATCCTTAAGGCTAAAGTATAATTGAATATGATAGAGACGCTGAGACGAGTGACTCTTGACTTTGCTTTGAAAATGTATTCTGTACATAAAGATTAGTTAAGTAGCAGTGGTAGCCGAGTAGTCGAACGCACGCCTTGCAATCAAAGTGTGCAGGTTCAAACCCCGGCTCGCACCTCTGGGTTTATGTGCGAATCTCATTTTCATCCGAGATTATCACTCGGTGAAGGAAAACATCGTGAGGAAACCTGCACGTCTGAGGGAACTTGACTAGTTCTCGATAGATCTGTGGAGTCTGCCAACCCGCACTGAGCCAGCGTGGTGGACTACGGCCCGAATCCCCCTCGCATTGAGGGGAGGCCCGTGCCCAGCAGTGGGACGTTAAAACGGGCTGTAGTTATACATACAGATTCAATTTCTGTGGTGTCGCGTCGAAATTCGGTCGCATTGTCCACGACATTTCGTTGAATACTGAGTTTTTTTCTATGAGTTAACACTTTCTTTGCGTTGTGAGGTTATATTGACTCATGGCGACCTTTCATCCAGTGTGAAAGTTAGTACCTCTATGAGTCAATATGACCTCATGACGCACCAGCCGAAATTACAGTTAATACGGTTTTTTTGGTATTAGCAAAATACTGGTATATAATGAAATAAGATGAGGAATGGCTCCACCTGCTATTAGCGTTTTTTTTTAATACATCATCACACCTATATTCTCTGAAGGGATAGGCAGAGGTGCACTCCAGTGCGCCCACTCTTCGCTGATGTATTTTGATCCCAATGAAATAGGAGGCGAACCTATTGCCATTATAACGGGCACATTTTCCCTCAATACGAGGGAGATTTTTGGGCCATAGTCCACCACGCTGGCCCAATGTGGGTTGATGAACTTCAGACGCCTTTCTATAGACGTGCAGGTTTCCTCACGATGTTTTCCTTCACCGTTCAGTAAGTGGCAATTATTTAAAATGACATTCGCTCATGAAAATTATCTCAGAGGTGCGGGCCCGGATTTGAACTTGCACCCCTTATGTACAAGGCGAGCGTTCTTACCTCAGCTCCCAATTAAGGCGAGGAGAAAATATAGTATTTCCCGTCTTGTTTCTTAGCATTACCTAGTATTACTTGAAAGGGGTGACAGTGGGGGTGAAGCCACCCTGCGCTACACGTAAGGTGAATGGTAATGTTGCCAGCCCGCTGATAAATAAAGAAAAAGGTTAAACTGCAGAGGTGAGGTGGGCAAACATCGTTTCGCTAGGGTTGCCACGACATAAAAAATGTTTTTATCATTTACAAGGTTTTTATTTTAAAGCAATTCAAATGCAAAACCGGCCAAGTGCGAATCGGACTCGCGCACGAAGCGTTATCTTTAAAAACAGCAAAAAAATCACGTTTGTTGTATGGGAGCCCCCTTAAATAATTATTTTATTCTGTTTTTTAGTATATAGTTTAGTATATATCAACAGTCTAACTATCACGGTTCATGAGATACAGCCTGGTGACAGACGGACGGACGGACGGACAGCGAAGTCACAGTAATAGGGTTCCCGTTTTACCTTTTGGGTACGGAACCCTAAAAATGTGCCTCCCCTAGGATTTATCTGTCATTTTAATCACATTCATCATCCATTGTTTTTTTTTTATTTATTGTGTATTTATTGTATTTGCTCTTGCCATTAATTACACTAGCTGAAATACCCGCTAAACGCAGGTGCAGCTATTCCTCATCATTACACTAATTTCGTAAAAACGGAATAAATATTCAAAGGTCATTTCCGTTATTTGCCATTGTACGGTACCTATAGTACAAGCTTTGCTTAATTTGGGATCATACGTTGAGTATGTGTTGTGTGATGATATATATTTAATCACTAGCCGCCCGGCTCGGCTTCGCACGGGTGGACGTTTTTTTAAACATTTTGGGATAAATAAATATAGCCTATGTTACTCAGTGATAATGTAGCTTTCTAACGGAGAATAATGTTTGGAAATAGGTTCAGTTATTTATTCGATACATACATAATTACAAATCGTTCCTCTTTATAATATTAGTATAGATTGTGACAACCCTAGAAGCTAATATGTGAGTGACAGATGGACATAAATTACACACGTCTCTCGATGCGCTTCGTACCGCGCTGGATCAAGAATATACGAACTCTATATAAAGACAAGGGTTCCGTATCAATAAGCTACTACCCGCGACTTCGTCCGCGCAGACTTCAATTATTCAATATCGTTATAAATTATAGCTGTTTTTCTGGTATATCAACAATAATACTGTAAAGTTTAATTAAAATCCGTTCAGTAGAATTTGTGTGAAAGAGTAACAAATATTCATCCATCCTCACAAACTTTCACATTTATATAATATTAGCATGATTATGATTTGACACTGGCTTAGCTTCTGCAACGACTCGTCTGTCTCATTTTTTTCTCCTTCTTATGTTTCTACGAAATCATGATAATTTTGCTGGTATAACATGAGATATGGCTGCACATGCGATTAGTGGGTATTCTGATAATGTCAAGTAATTAATAGCAAACACAAGTTCAAGAAATACACATTATAAATAAACATGGGTTATGTAAGTGACAAAAATGGCGGATAAATCTCAACTGTACATTGAAGAAGAAAAAAAAATGGCTTTTTAATACTGAGCGCCCTTACCACCTGGTAAGGGCGCTCAGTATTAAAAAGCCATTTTTTTTCTTATTTAATGTAACAATGTAAAGTATCGCAAGATATAAATGTTCGCAAGATAGGTATCTTGAAGCAATGTTTTAATATCATTCAAAATCTGTCAATAATTAACAGTTACTATTGAAATAATAATACTTAGCGCGGTGTTGTTAAGGCTCTGCACTTAAAATAAAAAAGACAACGTTTCTCAATTCTCAGATTGTCTACGGAACCCTATTATCTTGTCGAAGCGACACAAACTAAGGTAAACAGGTTTATGAAGGCGCGCGGTCCCGCGGGGTACATTTTAGGGCGCCCGCCGCGGCCTATAACTGGCCCCTCACCCTACCGAACTTAATGATTTTATATAGGAACATCGACAGGGTCGTCGGCCCAATGTTCGATACGAAGTCCAAGTATAAAAATTTAACTATTTAGAGCTCTGTTTGGTTTCATCTGCCATCTATATCATGTTCATCACCCATTTTTATTTATTACTAGCTTGAGTTAGCAGGCTACTTCCGAGGACTGGTCCAACCATTTTACATTTTCCTCTAAATGACTTATCATCTACTCTCCCATACTGCGTTGAAGGCATCATACCAAAGCAATTATTTCTATAACCATCTGTGGTTTAGAATAATCCCTTCATTGTAAATGGGAGTAGACGCACCTTACTGTACTAGCTTCCTAAGCGTAAAGACTATATTTAATATGAGACTGCCGTGAGTATAATTCTTCTCTAGTATTGAGACAAAGGTGCTGTCTGCTCTCATGGCGTTGCTGCTCCTGAGAATGTATTACTCGCAATTATCATTTTGAAAAGAGTAACCATTGAGTTTCTAACCGGTTCTTCTCAGTGGAAGCAGCATTCCGAACCGGTGGTAGAATCTGACTATTTGTAAGTGCTTTTTGGCCTACACGAATAAAAAAAAAATTGATTTTGATTTTGGTTTAGATTATTATTTAATATCGTCATAAACTTACATATATACAATATTAGTAGCATTTATGTATTTCACGCCTGTAATAGAGGTCCAGCCTATTGTCATTATACCGGGCACATTCTCCCTCAATACGAGGGATATTTTGGGCTGTAGTCCACCACGCTGGCCCAGTGCGGGTTCGTGATCTTCAACTTCACACGCCTTTCTATAGATATGCAGGTTTCCCCACGATGTGTCCCTTCACTGTTAATTAATAGCAAGCGCCAATTCAATAAATACACGTTATAAATAATAATCGGTACTAAATATGATAAAAATGGCGAACGAATCTTTAAACATGCTTTCTTAAAACGTATAAATATAAGTATATATTTCAAGTATCACTCAAGGAAATTGCCCCAACACTTTATAGGGGTTACCAGTGATAAAAATATTTGATATGTTACGTATTGCAGGGAGAATAATTGCTTCTAAGTAGTATTAGTATCAGGGGAACATGAAATAAGCGCGTTCTGACCGAGCGAACGTCCTCGCGTTGACTCCTCGTTCGAGGCTAGGGTAACCCCCTTACTTGCAGCAATGTTCTACTTTCAGTTTTGATGTGAAACATCTGTAGGCGAGGGGTAAGCCTGATTTTTGGCGTGGCGAGATTTGCCGACGCTTCGCCACAACAAAATGAAATCTACCTTATTGCTTAATCCATAAAGTATAGTTTTAAATGTGTCTACGCTTAGCCACGCTAAGCGAAGGTATCAAACAAAATGAAATCAACCTTATTGCTTAATACATAAAGTATAGTTTTAAATGCGGTGTGTGTGAATATTAGTGACGCTATGACGTTTATGTTTCACATCTGCCAGGCGTCTCGCGACGGCACAGTTTTTTTGTCAGTTAACTCATTCTTAGGGTTCCGTACCCACAGGGTAAAATCGGAACCCTATTACTAAGACTTCGCTGTCCGTCCGTCCGTCCGTCTGTCACCAGGCTATAATGTCATGATCCGTAATAGTAAGAGAGTTGAAATTTTCACAGATGATGTATTTCTCTTGCTGCTATAACAACAAATACTAAAAAACAGAATAAAATAATTATTGAGGGGGCTCCCATACAACAAACGTGATTTTTTTGCTGTTTTTATAGATTTTAGCCACAAGTTCTTGCGTATGTGTTATATAATAATAATAAATAATAATAATACATCATCACGCCTGTATTCCCCGAAGGGGTAGGCAGAGGTGCACTGCAGTGCGCCCACACTTCGCCGATGCATTTTTGGGCCCAATGTAATAGGGGGCGAGCCTATTGCCATTATGCCGGGCACATTCTCCCTCAATACGAGGGAGATTTTTTTTTTTTGGGCTATTGTCCACCACGCTGGCCCAGTGCGGGTTCGTGAACTTCACACGCCTTTCTATAGACGTGCAGGTTTCCTCACGATGTTTTCCTTCACCGTTTCAAAGCAAGTGGTAATCTCGGATGAAAATGAGATTCGCACATAATCCCAGAGGTGCGAGCCGGGGTTCGAACCTGCACACTTTGGATTGCAAGGCGTGCGTTCGACCACTCGGCTACCACTGCTTATGTGTTATATCGTCCAACAAAAGTAAATAAAGGCATGTATAATCACTGTACTTTTAATCCACTTGTTTTTATCAAATTTACAATAAACAAAAGTAACAATCCTTTAAAATCACAAGCAATTTCCACCATCATTCGCTAACCATCGACAATCATAGTTTTTAATACACATAGAGCAATAATTATATAAAGTCAGCACTCCAAAGAGGAGCGCGTCTCTTACGCATAGGGCGCTCAAGTGTTGCCCGCGTTACAAGATAATGGTACGGAACCCTTCGTGCTTTATAAATGTGTATTTATTGAATTTCCTCTTGGAAATATATAATTGACACTGGTTGCAATACCCGCTAATCGCAGGTGGAGCCATTCCTCATCTTATTCCATTTAATTTCATCATTTAATTCATTTCGTGAATAAAGAAGAAGAATTCTTATTTATATCCTCTATGACTGCCACCATTAAACACAAACAAACGTCAATGTCACGCCTTTCAATGTACAATACACACGCATGTCCAATCAAATATGGGAGTCAGCTCAAATAGGTATGTGTATTTATTGTCCTTGCTATAATTACTCGACATTGCCATAAATACCGCTAATCGCAGGTGCAGACATTCCTCATCTTATTCCATCATCATTTAACTCATTTCGTAAAAAGAAGAAGGTTCTTATGCATTATATTACATAGTTTCACTCTATTTCGTTAATACTGTAGAAGTATTTTCAATCTATTTATAACAATAAAGTTAAAAGAAGATTAAACTAAATAAGAAAAAATATAATTGTAAAAAAAAATAAAAAATTTGGCTCATGCGGCAGCGTAGCCAAGACGCATTTCCTCGCTGAATGGCTAGGCACTCGCTGAGCGAGGAAATTGCATGCTCTTGGGTCGCCGGTAAATAAAATATAACCTATCTAAAACTTAACTACCTATGTCCGTAGACTTTGAAACCATACAACCGATGTGCCTCAACCCGGTTTAATTAGAAAGGCATTGACAGATGGTTTATACGTGGTGTTTCAGAAGTCCGAAATAATATTTTGACGTTTGCATCAGTATTGGGTATACAACTGAATGGTATAAAAATTTGTTCGAAATTCGACCATGATTTTCCAACTTCTTTTTCGTCGCCGGTTTCTATAACTCGTAATATCTCGAGACCTATTTAAAAAATTCATGATTTGTTTTGTGAATATTGGTAGTCGCCCCTCATATGTGTAGTTTACACTGCTGAATGGGGTTATGGATACACCCAAAGGCTAGAACACGACACCTGTGCCAAATATTCAAAGTTCTATAACTCAGAAACTATGATAAATAGGTATAAACTGTCTTCACTAAGCATCCACATATGAGCTACCGTATATGTACCCAAAGTATTATTTCGGACTTCTGATACACCCTGTATAATGTATTTATGTTCTTAGCTAGCACACGCCGGCTAATCGCTAGTAATTTTATAAAATACAGTTCGTTCCAGCTATATTTTAAAGGTATTACTTTTGCAGCCATGCCAAAAAATCGGACAAAGAATGTCAATCCCCTATGTTGAAGATTTTCAAAGATATCATGCAGAAGGAAAAGCAGTTAAGTCTTATTACACCTAATAGTGAATTCTTGGTGTAGCGGTTCGTAGGTCCCTTGGTTTAATGCACCAGGCAGTTGCTGGTTTAATTCCCGTCCTTTTTTTATGAGATAGGGAGGCAAACGAGCAGACGTTTCACCTGATGGTAAGTGATCAACGCCGCCCATGGACACTTGCAACACCAGGGGCATCGCAAGTGCGTTGCCGGCCTTTAAGGAATGAGTAGACTCGTTTCTTGAAGATACCTTTGTCGCATCAGAATCAGAATCAGAATATTTTTTATTCATATAAACCAATACAGCATAATATAATTCATATAAAACAGCAGTGGTAGCCTCGCGGGCAAGAACGCCCGCCTTGAACGTAAGGGGTGCAAGTTCAAATCCCAGGCCCGCACCTCTGAGATAATTTTCATGTGCGAATATCATTTTCAACAATGATTACCACTTGCTGAACGGTGAAGGTAAACATCGTGAGGAAACCTGCACGTCTATAGCTTTCTATAGCGTGTGAAGTTCACCAACCCGCACTGGGCCAGCGTGTTGGACTATGGCCCAAATCTCCCCCGTATTGAGGGGGAATGTGCCCGGTATAATGGCAATAGGCTCGCCCCCTATTACATTGGGACCAAAATACATCGGCGAAGTGTGGGCGCACTGTAGTGCACCTCTGCCTACCCCTTCGGGGAATACAGGCGTGATGATGTATTTGATGTATTTATTTAAACCAATACAGGCACTTATGAATCGTCAATAAATAGTAAAAATAGTAGCTCTACCACCCATTCGGAATGCATTTCCTATGGAGAAGGGGATACAGGCGTGAAGATGATGTGTATTAATATAAGTAAATTATGTCCAGTGATCCGGAGAAAACGAATCTACTTGTAAACAAAAAAGACGAGAGGAAGAAGAAATACTTCAGTTCTAGAAACAAAACAGACCGAGTAAGTGTATCTCCAACTTATCTAAAACTTGCAATTGGTCTACAAACTATAAACAATCAGTAATCAGAATGAGATTATTGTATTCATGGTCCATTATACATCATCAAGCCTGTATTCCCTGAAGGGGAAGGCAGAGGTGCACTGCAGTGCGCCCACACTTCGCCGATTTATTTTGGTCCCAATGTAATACGGGGCGCGCCTATTGCCATTTACAGCTTGGGGTAACTAACCCTTTGAAGCCAACGGTTCAATCCAGGAGTTAGATTAGATCTAGAAATGCTTTTGTCTTTTCAGAGATCGCGCGAATCGAGCATTTCAGAGCAGCGTAAACGTCGCAACCCCTTTAAGACATGTATTGTCGAACAGGGAACTGATTTTGATGAATGCAGAACTCAGAGCATTGTGAGTTGTTGAATCTTATCACGTTTATATACCCAGAAGGGGTAGGCAGGTATGTGTGTACTATTTAGCTATCGATGTACGTTTATGCAGTTTGTGACTGACAATCAATGTGATGATTCGGAAGGGTCATTAGACCACAATACAGGGAACTTCAGGGAACTTCACACGCCTATCTATAGACGTGCAGATTTCCCCAGAACACAGTTCCAACCAGCTGTAACTATTGAACACCCCTTGATCTAAAGATTAACTCAGCAGAAGGTACAGGTACGGTACAGGCGACCCACCTGACCATGACTAGGCGTACCAGAGCATAGACATAAATGTTTTATATTTGTGAGAAATAATAAAATCATAATAACTTTTTTTTTCAAAATCAAAATCATTTTTTGTTTATTCATGTAGGCCAAAAAGCATTTACAAATAGTTAGATTCTACCACCGGTTCGGAATGCTGCTTCCACTGGGAAGAGCCGGCAAGAAACTCAATGGTTACTCTTTTCAAAATGATAATTGCGAGTAATACATTCTCAGGAGCAGCAACGCCATGAGAGCATACAGCACCTTTGCCACAATACTAGAGAAGAATTATACTCACGGCAGTCTAATATTAAATATAGTCTTTACGCTTAGGAAGCTAGTACAGTAAGGTGCATCTACTCCCATTTACAATAAAGGAATTATTCTAAACCACAGATGGTTATAGAAATAATTGCTTTGGTATGATGCCTTCAACGCAGTATGGGAGAGTATAAAATGCCATATTGATATTCTGTGTACATACATTGATTTCACAAACTGTAAATGATGAAGGGGTGCGGGCTTGGTGCACCCATTCCGAGTCACATTGTATTATGTAGGTATACCGAGGGGTAATAGGCCATTTAACCTAAGCGACATTTTTTTAAACTTTACACGAGAGCATGCTCTTTCGACGCAGAAGAATTAGCTGATTCCCATTATGTATATCAGTCAAAGAACGCACGCCTTGCAAATCAAAGTGTGCAGGTTCAAACCCCGGCTCGCACCTCTGGGATTTATGTGCGAATCTCATTTTCATCCGAGATTATCACTTGCTATGAAACGGTGAAGGAAAACATCGTGAGGAAACTAGGGAAGGACTAGTATTTGATAGATGTGTGAAGTCTGCCAACCCGCATTGGGCCAGCGTGGTGGACTATGGCCTGAATCCCCTTCGCATTGAGGGGAGGCCCGTGCCCAGCAGTGAGACGTTAAAAGGGCTGTAGTTAGTAGTTAGTAAAGTCAATATCGCTCAAAAGTGTCGTTTAGGTCAAATGGCCTTTCACCCCTCGATATGTTATCCAGTGTATATCTATTCCGTTACAGCCTTTTCAAAATGAAAAGAGAGATAGCTGGTTCTTCTGGGTAAGTCATTAATGCTACATCCGTTTCTACGTTATACAGGGTGTATCAGAAGTCCGAAATAATACTTTGACGTTTGCATCTGTATCGGGTATACAACTGAATGGTATACAAATTTAATGGAAATTCGACCATGTTTTTCCAACTTTTTTTCCGTCGTCAATTTCTATAACTCGTAATATCTCGAGTTATATGTTAAATTTTCATGATCTGTTTTGTGAATATTGATAGCCGCTCTTCGTAAATATAGTTTACACTGCTTGAAAGGATCATGGATCTACCCAAAGGTCAAAACACGATACCTGTGACAAATATTCAAAGGTCTTTTACTCAGAAACTATGATAGTTAGGTATAAACTGTCTTCACTAAGCCTCCACATATGAGCTACCGTATAAGTACCCAAAGACTTCTGAAACATTCTGTATACTTTAACCGTCCAATCATCATTTTACCGTCCAATGACGGCTTGGTCTGGTGGTATGAGCGTAGGCTGCTCAGGTCACTGAACCAGGGTTCAGTGACCAGCTGGTTGTGGTTTCGATTTCCGCCAGTGGCGAATGTTGGAATTAGCCCTGGTCTGGGTGTAACTGGGTTCGCCCCCAGTCTATTGTACGGTACCCATAGTATTAAGCTTTGCTTAGTTTGGTATCATACGATGAGTATGTGCTGTCTGCCGGTGTTTATTTAGATAAGTACCAATTAGCAGAATGGATAACACGTCTGTCCCTTCTAGAGTTACTGTCTCACGAGATATTTCACATTATTCATTTATTTTCAGGGAGACACTGGCAAAGCAAAGCAAACTGAAGACACATGCTCTTGTGTTTCTTGCGCGTAAGTGTTCAGAGTTTATACTAGCGTAGTAAAATCACAGCAGCTTGCAGTGGTAGCCGAGTGGTCAAACGCACGCCTTGCAAATCAAACTGTGCAGGTTCAAACCCCGGCTCGCACCTCTGGGTTTTTCATCATTTTCATCCGAGATTACCACTTGCTTTGGAACGGTGAAGGAAAACATCGTGAGGAAACCTGCACGTCTATAGAAAGGCGTGTGAAGTTCACCAACCCGCACTGGGCCAGCGTGGTGGACTATAGCCCAAAAATCTCCCTCGTATTGAGGGAGAACGTGCCCGGTATAATGGCAATAGGCTCGCCCTCTATTACGTTGGGACCAAAAATGCATCGGCGAAGTGTGGGCGCACTGCAGTGCACCTCTGCCTACCCCTTCGGGGAATACAGGCATGGTGATGATGCTGTATAAAATCACACGAAGAAATCAACCAACTCTTCGTAATACTGTTCATATGGAGGAGTAAATGTTCTTATGGAGAGAACCCATATCGACATTTTGCTCTGCGGCAATTGTTTTGACGTTTTTCTGACATCCGGCATTGCAGTTGCCCTATGTAGTTGCCGGATCAAGTAAAGGCGGAGTCGATATGGGTTCTCTAGTTACTCTATGGTCAGTACAGTTCGTTATGGTATGGTAAACGATTGGACGCTCGAGCCTTGACGCGCTGGTGTGCGGGAGGTCTAATACTTGGCTTTTATTTATTGTTCTTACAAGTTATTCTTACAAGTTACAAGCTTTATATTAACTTGCAGTGTATGTCCGGGTGGAATCTTGCAACTGAATTTTAAATCAGTTATCTTTAACCGATTGAGCTGATATTTGGTATTCACGCTTATTTTGGATGACAATGCATGCTTGGCTATATCACGTCATTCTAAATCCAATATGGCGGATCATCCAAGATGGCGGAATAGTTATTTTTTCTGCACTACCACAGTATAGGTATCAAATGAAAGGGTTTGCTGAGTGGAACACGAAAACTAAGGGCAATTCAACAAAAACTTGTTTTTATTTAATTACAGATTGAAAAAGATTATCAGTTCTGAGTACGCTTGCGTCGGATGCCTACTAGTGATTCTAACTATATCCATTGTAGTGGCATTTTTAGTGGTTTGTAAGAATGTGCCAACTTTAGTGGCAAGCGAGAAACCAGCTCAGATTCAAACCTCGGACAGCGAGCGTCTGAAACGGAAGATAGATATTTTAAATAAGCGGAAGAAAGATTATGAGTCCGGCTTCAACGAAAAGTATGTTTTTTTTTGCTCACTCATCGTAAGGGTATCTACAGACAAATAACAGGGAATGTCACAATTAATTAATTTTGAGAAAAAACAATTTGGTGTTCAACTATTCTAACAGTTCTGTAGTTTGGCCATAAACAAAACTGCATTTTTGGCGCCGTCTGTTAACTTTTTTAATTCTAATAATTGGAATTCAAAATACCATACTCAAAATATGATTCCATAAAAAAGTGACATTCCCTGTTATTTGCTTGTACTTAATGCATAAAGTATAGTTTTAAATGCGGCCACGCTTCGTAAACCCCGACTCCCCGGTTCTTTCCGCCGCTTAGACTCCGCCCACCGGCTGACTCCGCTCACACGCCACCACGACGTTTGCACATCTGCCAGGCGTCCCGCGATGTTTTTTTAAACCATTGATTTTTTCAGCAACCAAAGGAAAGACTCCTCAATGCAAATGAATGGACTATCTGGATTCGCCGCCTCTGGTATGTTACATTAAACAGGATATATTAAAAGTCTGAAATAAAACTTTGACCTTTGTATTAGTATCGGGTATACCCACAACTGAATGGTATAAAAAATTGATCGAAATTCGACCATGTTTTTTTTAACTTTTTTTTTCGTCGTCAATTTCTATACCTCGTAATATCTGGAGTCCTATGTAAAGTATGCATGTTCTGTTTTGTAAATATTGGTAGTCGCCCCTCATAAGTGTAGTTTATACTGCTGAATAGCGTTATGGATGTACCCAAAGGCCAGAACATGATATCTGTGACACGCCAGAACACCGCACCTATGACAGATATTCAAAGGTCTATAACTCAGAAACTTTGACAACTAGTTAGGAATAAACTGTCTTCACTAAGCATTGACATATGAGCTACCGTATATGTACCCTGATTGCGCTGGTTATTATTTTTATTTAAAGTTATTTAAAATTGAAATAAAACTATTTTACGGATTTTATCGCGTTTATTTACTATTTTATTTTCCCGACGTTTCGGCTGCTTTAAAGCAACCATGGTCACGAGGGGACTGAGGTGTTAGACGTCCTGATGTCATAGTTAATAACTGGGTACCCTCATATTTAGTTGTTGTTTGCGGTCCGAACCACGCAGAAAGTGCTTACGGTGTCTTGAGGTCTTGCAATGGTACACTTGGTTTTGGATTTAATCATATTAATTACTGGATCCCAAGTTGGTGGTAGCACCCAGCCATCTTCCCTATTGAAATTAGGATGTTTTTTAATTTCAATGGCCTCACGTATCATCCTTGGTCGGAGTCGGTGTTCTTTTGCGAGGATATGCGGTTTATCAAATCTGATATAATGGCGGGTGCGGTCCTGTACATGTTCACAGATTGCAGACTTCGTAGAAATAAACGCAATAAAATCCGTAAAATAGTTTTATTTCAATGTATAGTATTCGCGAAAATATAAGAAAACAATATGTTAACCAATTATTTAAAAGTTAGATATCGAGAGTTTATTATAGTATGCAATGCGATGTACAACGATAAGGAAATGGAGATGGTATTGAAAGGGACTCACCCAAACTCCTGCGCTGTTCCGACGCTCCGGGAGGCCTCGCTATATTAGTACACTTTCTTCACAACTACTACTACAGCCCTTTTAACGTCCCACTGCTGGGCACGGGCCTCCCCTCAATGCGAGGGGGATTCGGGCCATAGTCCACCACGCTGGCCCAGTGCGGGTTGGCAGACTTCACACATCTATCGAGAACTAGTCAAGTTCCCTCAGACGTGCAGGTTTCCTCACGATGTTTTCCTTCGCCGTTTCATAGCAAGTGATAATCTCGGATGAAAATGAGATTCGCACATAAATCCCAGAGGTGCGAGCCGGGGTTTGAACCTGCACACTTTGATTGCAAGGCGTGCGTTCGACCAGTCGCCTACACAAACTATTAAAGTTTTGATACTGTTAATAAGTAAGTAGTCTACTTTCTTCGTTTATTCAATATTTCACGCATATATAAAAAACGCGCACGAGCCGGCCGGCGAGCCAATTAGTACCAATTTCTTCCGCCGCACGCGCTGTCGGTGAGCATTTGTGGGAAAGGAGGAAGCGAGAGGTTTATGGATAGGACGCACGAGTGCGAAAGGGACGGGATCTGCCGCTGCACATCGATTGCGTTTCGTTACTGATTGTATTTATATTATATTATTGGGACCAAAATACATCGGTGAAGTGTGGGCGCACTACAGTGCACCTCTGCCTACCCCTTCGGGGAATACAGGCGTGATGATGTATTTATTATATTTATCTAATTAATCTCGCTTAAACATACCCAAAGTATTATTTTGGACTTCTGATACACCCTGTATTATGGAAATATTTGTCTATGCTTCAAGTTCATATGATATAAAACTAAAATAACTTTGTTACAGATTTGGGACCCAGTTTTCGTGAATTGGTGAGTGACTGTTTAGTCAACGTCAGGTAATTTTCCATAATGATTGCCACTTGCTGAACAGTGAAGGCAAACATCGTGAGGAAACCTGCACGTCTATAGAAAGGCGTGTGAAGTTCACCAACCCGCACTGGGCCAGCACGGTGGACTTAGCCCAAATCTCCCTCGTATTGAGGGAGAATGTGCCCGGTATAATGATACGTCCCTATTGCGAACAAAAGTCATCGTCGAAGTGTGGGTGCACTAGAATGCACCTATGTAAACCCCTTCGGAGTTTTCAAATGTATAGGCCATTTAATTTGACCTATTATAAATCAATTGCTGCCCACACCACTTGGGAATCGGGGTGTAATAGTACAGTCTCATCCTCCCCCTCGTTACAAGAAGTATAAAAAAGGGAAACATCACTAACGTACAATCGTCTCGTTAATAGTTGGCGTTTGTTCTTTTTAACCGACAAAAAAAAGGAGGAGGTTCTCAATTCGACGCGTATATATTTTTTTTTGTTTTTTTTTTATGTATGATCATTATACTTCACCGTTGTCCAGTGCGGGTTGGTGCAAATGTTAATCTCGGATGAAAATGAGATTCGCACGTAAATCCCAGAGGTGCGAGCCGGGGTTTGAACCTGCACACTTTGATTGCAAGGCGTGCCTTCGACCACTCGGCCACCACTGCTTTTGGTTGCCAACATGCTATTCGAAAATAATACTAATATAAAAAAAAAACTAATGATGTACGTTCATTCTGAAACACATGTTTTAAAAACAATTAAAAATGTGAAACGAAACTATTACAATACATGACCACGTCTGTACTCGCCGACGGGGTAAACAGAGGTGCACTAAAGTATTTTATATTATTTGGAAAACAAACAGCTTTGAAATAAAACTATTTTACGGATTTTATCGCGTTTATTTACTATTTTGTTTTCCCGACGTTTCGGCTGCTTTACAGCAACCATGGTCACGGGGGGACTGAGGTGTTAGACGTCCTGATGTCATAGTTAATAACTGGGTACCCTTATATTTAGTTGTTGTTTGCGGTCCGGCGGCAGTAAATAAACGCGATAAAATCCGTAAAATAGTTTTATTTCAATGTATAGTATTCGCGTAAATATAAGAAAACAATAAACAAACAGCTTCTTAGTCTATGGATACAAAAATATAATACATCATCACGCCTGTATTCCCCGAAGGGGTAGGCAGAGGTGCACTGCAGTGCGCCCACACTTCGCCGATGTATTTTGGTCCCAATGTAATAGGGGGCGAGCCTATTGCCATTATACCGGGCACACAGGTTTCCTCACGATGTTTTCCGTCACCGTTTCTTAGCAAGTGATAATCTCAGATGAAAATGAGATTCGCACATGGAACCCAGAGGTGCGAGCCGGGGATAGAACCTGCGCACTTTGATTGCAAAGCGTGCGTTCGACCACTCGGCTACCACTGCTACAAAAATATAATTAAATCTAATTGTCAAATGCCGTCAGTCCGTATGGCTAATTGAGACACTATATAAAATAATAAATGAAAATATGAATCACCAACACCGGCTACAGTCAAAGAACCGAGACAAACCAATACTTTGTGAGATTCCGTTTAAATATACATGGATCCAAATTAAATAAATCTAGATCTGGATCAGGTAAGTGAACCGACAATTCTCCGCTGTATTAACCTGACTTGCAGCTATACATTTTTATTTATTTACTAGCTGTGCCCGCGACTTCGCCCGCGTGGACTTTAAGTAGATTACCCAGAAAAAATGGTTTTATGTTCATCCAGCGGAGAGCTAATGCTTTTTCTAAAATTAAAGTAGCCTAAGTTACGTCTTGGAACATTAGCTATCTACCAGTGAAAGTCCCGTCAAAATCGGTTCAGCCGTTTAGAAGTTTACCCCCAAAAAAACAGACAGACAGACAGACAGACAAAAATTTTAAAAATTGCATTTTCTTTATAGGTATCGTATATACTCCCATATGCATTTGGTAAAAAGATGTTATTTTGATATTACAAACAGACACTCCAATTTTATTGGTATAGATTTATTGCACAATTCTACATGAGTAAAAAAAATGTACAAAGGTAAGCGAATCTCATTTTCATCCGAGATTATCACTTGCTATGAAACGGTGAAGGAAAACATCGTGAGGAAACCTGCACGTCTGAGGTAACTTGACTAGTTCTCGATAGATGTGTGAAGTCTGCCAACCCGCACCGGGCCAGCGTGGTGGACTATGGCCTGAATCCACCTCGCATTGAGGGGAGGCCCGTGCCCAGCAGTGGGACGTTAAAAGGGCTGTAGTAGTAAGCTTAATGCCTCAGGCGTTTTCTACCAGCCAACCTTAGAGTAATGTAGAGAGAGGAAAATACAAACTGACTAAGTGGGTGCAAGAAATTAAAGACGTAAATGCAAAGATTGAGGAGTCGAGAAAAAAAATTTGAAAAAAATAAGCTATGTTTTTAATATTATATATACATATACATCATCACGCCTGTATTCCCCGAAGGGGTAGGCAGAGGTGCACTGCAGTGCGCCCACACTTCGCCGATGTATTTTGGTCCCAATGTAATAGGGGGCGAGCCTATTGCCATTATACCGGGCACATTCTCCCTCAATACGAGGGAGATTTTGGACCATAGTCCACCACGCTGGCCCAGTGCGGATTGGTGAACTTCACACGCCCTTCTATAGACGTGCAGGTTTCCTCACGATGTTTTCCTTCACCGTTGAACAAGTGGTAATCATTATTGAAAATGACATTCGCACATGAAATTTATCTCAGAGGTGCGGGCGTGGGATTTGAACTTGCACCCCTTACGTTCTAGGCGGGCGTTCTTGCCCACGAGGCTACCACTGCTTATTACTATATTACTTTCAATTTGTGAAAGTTACTATTGATACAACAATACTTTACTTAAACGACACTTTTGGTGGATATTGACTTAAATACCTACATATTTGGAATCAGCAACTTTTTCCGCATCGAATGAGTATGCTCTCCTGTAAATTGAAATTAAACTATTTTATGGATTTTATCGCGTGTATTTACTATTTTATTTTCCCGACGTTTCGGCTGCTTTACAGCAACCATGGTCACGGGGGGACTGAGGTGTTAGACGTCCTGCGGCCTCAGTACGCCTGCCAAGATAAGACATTTTCTCACGGATCATGACGTCATTTTTGTGCCAAAATCGTTACGTCTTATTTGCTAGCATGGCGTAAATATAAAATGGGTTTGACAGTTAAATACAACGTGTTTGACGTATGGATAAGATGTTATATCTTAAGTGCTAGCATGGGTTACCAAAATGTACCATAGAGACACGAATTTGACAGGTCAACGTAAAGAAATTTCTCACGGTCAAAGGCCGGTGATGAGAAAATAATTAGGCTGTAAGAAGTACATAAATATAGCATTTTATACACTATTATAACAAATAATACTTATTTTACTCCATCCTTCGCCAATATCAAGCGGACTACATGCAAAATTCTTCCGAAAACGAACACGTAAATTTATTTTCGTGTTCGACAAACAACAACAAAAAAGTGTAGAGACATTTCTATCTGTTTTATTTTCTTCCGAAAATCCCCATAATCCTATTCCACGTGATTTAAAATCCATATTTTACAAAAAATCTGTAGGTTTGAGGTTAGATTTTGTTTGGCATCATACTTTGCGTGCTTTTTGCCGTTTTACAATGTAAAGTTCTTTAAATTGGCAAATAAAAATAGTATAGTGCCCAAGAAATAAATTTTAAGCATAATACCACCGAACAAATGATAATACGTAAAGCTTCCGGCATAATAAAAAAGAAGCTATGCCCAAAGATATTTTTAATCTGTGCATAAATAATCTAATATATTCTATGATGTGTATGCAGCATCTTTTTTCTTTGTAAAGCTCCGTCTCGCTCTATTTGTCATTTCAATGAACGAATGAACGAAAGATCGTAAACTGTGAGAAAATTTTAGCAGGCTGTCTAATTTTAAACATCTTGGAAGCCATATTAGCAAATAAGATACGGGAACGCAAGTTGACAAGATGTTTTAGGGACTTGTGAGAAAACATCTTGGCAGGCGTACTGAGGCCGCTGATGTCATAGTTAATAACTCCTGTAAAGTTAATAAATGTCGCTTAAGACAAAAAGCCTTTTACCCCTCGATACGTTACGAGCCTATTGCCAAATATAATAAACAAACTCTCAAATAAGCCAATTCTAACATAACCTACCATTTTAAGACAACTGTTAATATTTCCTTGTTTTTTTTCTTTCAACTGTACCGAGTATTGTTTAGTATGATATCTGCCGGCCCCCGGCGCTTTTGTCTGCGTGATGTATTAATGGGGGGAGACGGAGGAGCGGGTGGGAAATGTCCTTTGAAATATTAGTCTTTGTGTATCAATCTGTGTTTAAAAAAAAGTTTATCGTACACATAATATTAGGAATTCGACTATTGTTAATATCATAGGTGGAATTGAAACCTTGTAGGCCTAGCATGACCGCGAAGACATAAGTTTTATCTCTTTCAACTGTTACGATTGACGCCCAATTTATTAGAATATATTTTTAAACCAGCAGTCTCACTGTAACTAAACATTTTCACTATTTATCTTATTATATTAAGTGGCTTTCATTTAGATATATATATTTTTTCCAACTTAAAATAACGGTGTCGATACAAAAAACCTAAATAAGCAGGGATGAATAATACCGGGAACGTTTTTCGTTTCACTATAATCCTACCAAATGTAAAATGTTACCTAATCCCTTCATCCGTTGTGACAACACGATCTTTCTTATTTTGCCGGTTTATGTTGGCTGTCAAATTGACGTAAACAATGTTCTGTGATTGTCATTCACATGTGAATACTTCTGAATGCTACGCCTCGTTTGTTGTTATTACCGAATTTTAGTAATTTTGTTGTTATTTGTTACCGTTTTTCCATTGATATTGTTTTGTTTTTGAAATAAAATGTTTTGCATTGCTGCTTCTACGAGCCTCTTATTTCTAATGTTATAACAAATGGAGTATATACAGGGTGTATCAGAAGTCCGAAATAATAATTGAACCTGTATATCGCTTTAAGGAGTGGAGCTATATGGCCCAGACTTTAAGTTAAAATTCTTAACTTTATTCTTTCATACAAATCTAGGAAATTCATTTTTTAAACAATTTTCGGTCGGCCCTTCGCAAAACGTGGACCAGCTGTTTATTTAAAGGTCAATGCTTCACACCCATTGTGACAAACCCCGCCCACAGCGGGTACTAGTACTCTTAACACACGAGCCGCGCGGGGGTGGGGTACAGGGGTGAAGCGGCGGCGGCACGCGGCCGGCCGGCGCGCGGCGGCGCGGTGTCTTTGAGCGGCTTTGATTGTGTCGGTCGCCCGTTGCCAACTCGCCCACAGCGGTCTCTTTCGCACTCGCGCCTCTCTTTCGCACTCGTCGGTCATTGTAATTGACAGTAATTTTGATATTCTTAGGTAGGTATGAGAATGACCAAAACATTGGTAATGAAATTACTGTAAAATTAAACCTTCGAGAACCAAGCTTCCTTTAATGAAGGTAATTATGTAATTAGGTAGGTATCGAGACACCTTTTGTAAAACGCATTCATACATTTTATTTTTTGTTGCTAAATAGTAAACATTATTAAATCTTTTGTGGTTTGGTAGGTAGCTTTCTATCAAAATGAACCTGGTAGCTGTTTTATTTTTGATAATGACTACGCTGTTGGCCGTGAGCGGCAGCTTTACCGTAGGGGGTTTGTGCTATTGAAACTTGGGTTAGTGTGTAGGTATCTATCTAGGATCCCAGACGGCCTACCTACCTTACAAACACTATTTAGGTACTAATGAATAAGATGTATGACTTCTTTTTACAACAGGTGTCTAGGTATCTACCTAATTACGTAACTACGTTCTTAAGAAGTAGGTTGGTTGGTAAGGTTATTAAAATTGTAAATTGAAGGTACCTACGTAAGTTTTCATTTAACAGATTTTCTTCACTAATTGTAATAGTAAGTAGGTATCTGGGTAGCGACTAGCGACCTTATCGAAGTTTTTAGTTGGTAGGTAGGTACGTAAGTTTTCGTTTAACAGATTTTCTTCACTAATTGTAATAGTAAGTAGGTATCTGGGTAACCACTTACTTAATTAAAGGACCCAATCGTCCGAGTAAAAACTGCTATAAAGATAATAATAGTAGGTAAGTATTTACCCGTGGCCATGTGTGCAGTGTATCAATCCATGGGTTTAATTGGAATTTATTCACTTCTCACATATCACAAAGAGCTAGGTAGGTACCTACCCACCTGCACACTTGAGTAAATATTACTTTCACGTTTTTTAGAAGACATAAAAGAAATCACCAAACTTTTACCGGTATTCCCTTTAGTCGCACCAATGCACAAAACCATCTCATAGTTTTCCGAGTTTGAAAACACTTCACTATTACGCGGAGAACGAGACATTTTTCGGAACACATGTTAACGCCTTGACGGATTGCAAGGAACTAAATATTTTGATTTACGTTATTATTATTAAATAAAAATATCAAAGGACCGCTCCGACATTGCACGAAGGCACAGTGTTTTACCGCGCTGCAGCGCTGGGCCAATCACCGCTGATGCAATATGGCCGATGATTTGTCATTGGACGTAAATTGACCTTGTGTGTGATATCTCCGCCCGCTAATGTTCACTACATTGACATATTCGCGGCCATGATTATTAGAGTAATCAAAGATTAAAGTCTTTCAGATATGCCAGACCAATTCTAATAATTGTCTACATCATTAGGTACCTACTTGTATTCTGAGAATTGTAGTGATTATGACAAAGACAAATAAAAATATTTTTTTTTTTCTTTTAATCAACTCTCACTATGTTTCAGTTTAAAAAGAAATCCGTTCACGAAAACTAAAACGAAAATGGATTATTTGCTTGTGTAGAAGTTTTACTTTACATCGATTTAAATGAAGTATGATTTTTTGTCATAGTTAGGTAACTACAGTGGCCGATTTTTATTTCTGTATTGAACTATGCTCGTAGGTAAAAACCTTGTGTCATATCTATCACTCCCTCATCATTTTAAAGCGAGTTCATTCGCCTCATCAGCTGATTTTTAGGGTCGCGGTGCGTAAGTTTTGACACCAACTTTGGACACAAATTGCTCAGAAACTAAATTAGTTACGTATATTTTGCTTGAACGTGTTGATTGCTTATCATCTGTCCTATATGGCCCCCAAGTATTATTTCGGACTTCTGATACGATCTGTATACTCTATGATCTTTATTCATAACGACACAAAGTTCGTTTTGACGTTGTCGTTTTCACGTTGCGTTTTGGACGCCCCAGTGTGTACAGGGCTTCACTCGCGTCCCGTTCAAGCATACACAAACTTTGAAAACGAATATGACGAAGTATTATAAAACAATTTACCAAAGGAAATACATTTCTTACTTATGGGACTCTATGCAAAAAGCCTGTAAGAAACTCACGATTCCGTACAAACAACAATTGCATTCCCCAAACAACGTTAACAACAACATTAAACTCTATTTCTTCACACACAAGGTTGAATTAAATTGATAAACGTACAACATAATGGCACGTATAAATTTGTATGAATTGATCCAACAAATTTATAAACGACGATATTTATGCGAAATTGAACTCTAACTGCTATTAAATACGAATGATGCATATAGCGTGTGGTATGTTTGCAAATAACCCTGGAATAAACAATAAATATTAATATATTATGTTCCAAGGTATAATGGAAGTCAATTGGTGGACGCCTTAACTATGTACGGGGTGTTGAATATAGTTCAACTAACAAATTTTACGATGGCCTGGCCTTGTGTAGGATTCAGAGCGCAAAGGAAGTATTTATGGAGTATGGGTGTTGCCAGTTATTAAATATCGAGGGGTGGAAGGCTATTTAACTCAACCAAATCCAAGCCAAATCTCATACATAGTAGATAGCTACTATGTATGTAGTGAGCAGGTAGTAGGTAGGAATACTTGTAGGTAGTATCTATCTACTACCTATTAGACTTGGCTGGCACCGACTTCAAATAGATGAGTGGGAAGCGCTTATAATAATTTTATTTTCTTTTATTTTTCAATCTTGAGTTTCTATTTGTGGTTTTGACAAACACACAGACATGTAAATCCTTATTGGAAAAAAGCAACCATGGAGTTTCGTGCCCATTCTTCTCCATAGGAAATGCATTCCGAATGGGTGGTAGAGATACTATTAATATTATTTATTTTTTACTGACGATTCATGAGTGCCTGTATTGGTTTACGTGAATAAAAAAATCTGATTCTGAAGTAGGTTTTTTTATAAATAAAAAAAATAAAAATAAATGTTTTTTTTTTTATTAAAAATAATTATTAAGTATCTATATTCAAACTCGAATGAGAATAAACAACAGCCTTTGTGCCGCTAAGGGTGCGTCCCCAGCAACAAATCATGGCGCGACTGAGACGCCTTAAGACGTCTTTATACCGTCCCATGTGGACGGGGCCTTAAATGATTTGTTGCACAGAGCCCAGAGTGTACTAACTCTTTTTTTTATAAGATTTATTACTTTACCGTATTGTAGTTTGCGGTGTCTAGAGAGTAAAAAAAAAAATATCAGCCCTCTGAGTTTCTTGCCGGATCTTCTCAGTTGAGGTCGCATTTCGATCCGGTAGTAGTATAGTAGTATATAAGAAAAAAATTGTATGTAAACCTGACAATTTGTAAGTGCCCCCATAGGCCTATACAGGATAAATGATTTGACTTTGTTTAGATAAAATATTCGACTGTTTTATATAAAACTAGCTGTGCCCGCGACTTCGCCTGCGTGGACTCTAGGGAGATTGCCCGGAAAATGCGTATTATGTTTTTACCGCGGCACCCTAATTCTTCATCTAAAATAAAATTAATCTTAGTTACTCTTTATAACAACAGCTGTCTGCCAGTGAAAGTCCCGTCAAAATTGGTTCAGCCATTGCAGAGATTACCTGGAACAAGGCAGCCAAAGAGCCAAAAGAATAAAACATAATTTTTAGTTTTAGTTGCCGTGTATACTTTTATATGCATTTAATAAACAGCTGTTTGTGTCATTACAAACAGACCCATCAAATTTATTTATTTGTATGTATCCACATAAAAATGAGAAAAATCGCATAAAACTTAAGATTTTTTCAAAAGTATCAGCGAAGAAAAACATTGTCTAATTTTATTAGCATTCATTTGTAGACCCGATACTGAATTGTTATTAACTATGACATCAGGACGTCCAACACCTGTCCCCCCGTGACAATGGTTGCTGTAAAGCAGCCGAAACGTCGGGAAAATAAAATAGTAAATAAACGCGATAAAATCCGTAAAATAGTTTTATTTCAATTAAAGTATTACTTCAGATTTCTGAGGTACCCTGTATAAATGTCTCTTGTGATACACCCTGTATACGTGTACCTACATAAATATCGGCTACAAAGGGTTGGAGTCCGTCTGTCTGTCCACAACAATGGGCCTCCCGCGGGCTACGGACAGATTAAAAATATCCTTGTTGTTAGTCTGATGAGTACTATCTAGAAACCCTAGGTAACTACAGGGGTTCCACCACCAGCTCTTAAAAGTATTGTTTTGGCTTTTCTACGGTACTTATATAGACGAAGGTTTGGATACTATCCATATCTGTATCCTACCAAATACTTATTGGGATGCCTAAACCTTAATTCCCTGGAAGTAAGGCGGGCGGTGGTCCAAGTCTTAATGGCCTGCAAGACTCTCCTAGGTATTGTTGACGTTACTGATTTACATGAGAGGCTTTTCCAATTGTTATAATAATAATAATAATACATCATCACCCCTGTATTCCCCGAAGAGGTAGGCAGAGGTGCACTGTACTGCGCCCACACTTCGCCGATGTATTTTTGGTCCCAATGTTATAGGGGGCGAGCCTATTGCCATTATACCGGGCACATTCTCCCTCAATACGAGGGAGATTTTTGGGCTATAGTCCACCACGCTGGTCCAGTGCGGCTTGGTGAACTTCACACGCCTTAAACGTGCAGGATTGTTGGCACTGTAATTCCGTTGGATGTATTGAAAAGAGTGCAAGAACGAAGAGCATTATTAGAGACAATAGGGAACAGAAGAGGAAAGATGATAGGCCATCTCATGCGACATGACACATTATTAAAAACATCATAGAAGGCAAGATCGACGGAAAGCGTGGGAGAGGTAGACCGCGAATAAGTTACATGAGCCAAATAAAAGATAAGGTTGGTGTCATGTCGTATGTGGAGGTGAAGAAGGCTGCACTGGATCGACCCAGATGGTGGGGACTTCATCAGATGGACCGACAAGGGCCGAGCCCTTAAATTAGTAGAAGAAGTCAATACACTCGTTTTGGTAATGGAATAAAATTTACGCGCGCATTTTGTCGCGCCCCGGTGTGCAATACGTCTTCTAATTGTATTGTAGGTGCACTGCGGCATACTTCTGCTCACCCTTTTAGTGTGTACAAGCGTAATGGTAAAGTGTACTCTTAATAAACTACTGTTGACGGCAGGACATCTAAATGAAAACTGTCTGCCGCGACCAAAAAGTCTAAAGTTGCCTTTTTATTTCGTCTGTTGTCCTTTAATGTTATAGGTTAGGAGCTAGCGTAGTTAGTCAAAGTCAAATAATTTATTTTGTAAAGTATCTTTTGTTGTGGTAGCCGAGTGGTCGAACGCACGCTTTGCAATCGAAGTGAGCAGGTTCAAACCCCGGCTCGCACCTCTGGGATGGATGTGCGAATCTCATTTTCATCCGAGATTATCACTTGATAAGAAACGGTGAAGGAAAACATCGTGAGGAAACCTGCACGTCTGAGGAAACTTGACTAGTTTTTGATATGTGTGAAGTCTGCCAACCTGCACTGGGCCAGCGTGCTGGAATATGGCCCGAATCCCACTCGCATTGAGGGGAGGCCCGTGCCCAGCAGTGGGATATTATAAGGGCTGTTGTAGTAGAAGTAGGATCTTTTCATTTGAGGTCCTGCTCCGATCTAGTAGTAGCGTGTAAGAAAAATAATATTACTTGACATTTGCAAGTGCACCCGTAGGCGAAAACGAAATAAATGATTTGATTTGGATTTACGGTGGCGGTCGGTGACAAAACGATTTTTGGCGATTATACGATTTATGTTTCATAATATAAAGAGTTTTTCTTTTTACATGACTCGTTACGGTCAGCAAAGGGGGAGTATGCAGACAACTTTTATCGCCAATCAACACATACACATCGTATGATCCCAAACGAAGCAAAGCTTGTACTATAGGTACCGTACAATGGACTGGGGGCCAGTTAGACCCAGTTAGACCCAGACCAGGCGAATTTCCGAAAAGACCTTTTCTAAAGTATGCCGCTGACTGAGAACGAACGCTTGTATCACTAGTCTAAACCGCAGTCTGTAAAATATAAATAGGTCGCATATCGTGTGCTGTTGCATGATGTTTCATGGATGGGATAAGTTAAGTTCTAACTTGACTTATCCTATCTATTTTATTATTACTATGTATGTACTATATACTATTATTACTCTAAGGCTGGCTGGTAGAAAATGCCTGAGGCATTAAGCTTACCTGTGTACATTTTTTTACTCATGTAGAATTGTGCAATAAATAAACGTTCTGTATGTGTATATCTGTACTATACTATTGAATTAGGTTAGCCTGTAATGACAGATGTAAATGATGAATGAATAAATAATTTGTAATATAAGCATCTGCCTCTTGGACTATACATGTAGATTGTCCCATTCCGCGCCACGAAACACAACTTGAACCGTACCTAGGCCCTTTGTACCTCGTCGCCAGGCTCTGAATGTACTTTTTAATATTTGTACTCATTTTTAACCATAGACGTTAAAAAAAGTTTCAAACTAAACTTTATTTTCACGTTTGATTCTACAAGGTGTATCAGAAGTCCGAAATAATATTTTAGGTAAATATTAGTAGGTAGGTAGATGCCTAGTGAATGCACACTATACCTAATTATCTAAGTTTCCGAGTTACAGAATAATACATCATCACGCCCGTATTCCCAAAAGGGGCAGGCAGAGTAGCACTGAATTGCGCCCACACTTCGCCGATGTATTTTGGTCCCAATGTAATAGGGGGCGAGAGTGTATTGCCATTATACCGGGCACATTCTCACTCAATACGAGGGATTGTGCCCAGTGCGGGTTGGTGAACTTCACACGCCTTTCTATAGACGTGCAGGTTTCCTTCACCGTTCAGCCAGTGATAATCATTATTGAAAATTACATTTGCACATGAAACTCTCAGCGGTTCGAGTCTGGGGTTTGAACTTGCACCCCTCACGTTTAAGGCGCGCGTTTTACCAACTGCGATACCAATGCTGTAATTAAAGGAGTAATAAATTGATTTTCTTATAAGGTATTTTGGATAGCGCTTTCAAAGCCCCCCTCCCACCCCCCCTTTTCTTACCTGTCACCTATTTTACAACCAGCTTAATGAGCGGAGGGGGACTTAAATGACACTCAATTTAGAGACACATAAAATACTAAAGACTTAATCAGTGATGAGTCGAAATGTGGGTCTGCCACTATACCTACTTCTATGCCGGTTAAACTCGCAGTTACCGAGCAGTAGGCTTTACCATGTGAATTTAATGAAAGATTATCTAGTAGTAACTGATCCTAATCTATATATATAAAAATCAATGCCACTTTTCGTTGTAAGCTAACTCCTCCTAAACGGCTGGACCGATTTGAATGTTTTTTTTTGTATGCGTTTGGGTGACACCCTGGATGGTATAGATTCACAATTGGACCCGGTAGGTGGCGCTGCTTTCGTAAGTCACTCTTTCTAAGGCGGTACGAAGTTCGCCCGGTCAGCTAGTATTATTATAAAGGTGATGGATTCATGTTTGTTTGATTTTGATGAAACTTTATAGTATTATTGCTGATACATCAGAATAACATATAGGCTATAATTTATAATAATATTGATTGATCGAAGCTAGTAATATTTAAGCAACAAAATGATAACATTTTCAATAATTATTACCACCGTGAAGGCAAACTTGCACGTCTATAGAAAGGCGTGTGAAGTTCACCAACCCGCACTGAGTCAGCGTGGTGGAGTATGGCCTAAATCTCCCTCTTATTTAGGGGGAATGTGCCCGGTGTAATGGCAATAGGCTCGCCGCCTATTGGGACCAGTAATACATCGGTGAAGGGTGGATCTGCTGCATTCTAGCTCTGCCTACCCCTTCGGGAATATAGGCTTGATGATGACGATATATTTACTGACGGCTTGGTGTAGTAGTTTGAGTGTAGGTCACTCGGCTGACTGAACTGGGTCGTTGCCGGTTCGATTTCAGTCAGCGTCAAATTTTGGAAATTACCGAATTTGCTCTGGTCTGGGTCTAATCCGGGTCTCCCCCAGGCCATAATGCCCATAGTACAAGCGTTGCTTAGTTAGTGTCGTCTGGCGATATTTATGTCTCTACAACTGGCACCCCGCCTTTCCAGGATTTCTCAAGTTGAGAGCGGAACATTTAACTCACTCAATATGTTACTCCAAATTGGTGGTGCCTCTCGCTCTGTCGTTGAATGTTAGAGCGAGAGGGTAGATGATTGAGGTAGACATGAACGTCACATGTTAATAACGACCGTTACGTACTTGGCATTTATTTAAGGGACACATATCGTTGGAAATATATACAACACAAATAAATAAAATTGAACTGTGTGTTTGTTTGTAATGTCAAAATGTCAAACAGCTTTATACTAAATGCATGAAAATATAATAAATACGGTATTTATATATCGAGGGGTGAAAGGCTTTTTTTTTTTATTTCGGGTCATCCGCCATCTTTATCACTGTCAGTATCCATTTTTATTTATAATGTGTATTTATTGAATTTGTCCTTGCTATTCATTACTTGACATTGGCGAAATACTCGCGCTAGTCGCAGGTGATGCCATTCCTCATCTTATTCCATTAAATATCATCATTTCGCTCATTTCGTTAAAAAAAAAAAAAAATACGGTATTTATATATCGAGGGGTGAAAGGCTTTTTGAGTGAAGCGACACTTTAAGTCGACATTGACATAAATACATATTTGGAATCAGCAATTTTTTCTGCGTCGAATGAGTTTACTCTCCTGTAAAGTTAACAAAATGTCGTTTAAGTCAAATAGCCTTTCAACCCTCGATATTACATACATACACTTTTTTTATTACTACAGCCATTTTAACGTCCCACTGCTGGGCACGGGCCTCCCCTCAATGCGAGGGGGATTCAGGCCATAGTCCACCATGCTGGCCCAGTGTGGGTTGGCAGACTTCACATATCTATCGAGAACTAGTCAAGTTCCCACAGATATGCAGGTTTCTTCACAATGTTTTCCTTCACCGTTTCATAGCAAGTGATAATCTCGGATGAAAATGAGATTCGCACAACCCAGAGGTGCGAGCCGGGGTTTGAACCTGCACACTTTGATTGCAAGGCGTGCGTTAGACCACTCTGCTACCACTGCTATATACAGACACTATCCATTTTATAATCTCAGTATATTATTGACTAGATCTGTGTCTGTGACTTCGCCCACGTAGAAGTTAGGAGGATAAACAATTAGCTTTCGTCATTCCCTATAATATCAGTCATCTGCCTGTGAAATTCCCGTCAAAATCGGTTCAGCCGTTTGAGATTTAACCACTTTTAGTCACCCCTCGATATGCGTTCAATAAAAAGCTGTATTTTGATATTACAAACAGACAGTTTAATTTTATTTCTTTGTGTAGATGTGTTTAGCTTCCCCTTAACTAAAGTTCACACTCTATATTAAAATCAATGCATGTTTGTTTGTCAAGTTTTAACTCCAAAAGTTTTGGGTCAGTTGCGTTTTGATTTTCCTTACGTTATGCGTTTAATTAAATACTAACTGACATAATTATTTTACGATCAGTGAACTCTACATTTGATCATTTGTTTACAGCTGCTGGGGAGAGAGTGAAATTACTTGTCATGTATAAAAACGGTGAAGGGAAACATCGCGGGGAAACCTGCACGCCTTTAGGAATGCGTGTAAAGTTCACCAACCCGCACTGGGTCAGCGTGGTGGTCGACTATGTCCCAAACTCCCTCGTAATGAGAGCAAATGTGCCCGGTGTAATGGCAATAGGCTCGCCTCCTAATACATTTAAACCAAAACACATCGACGAAGTGTGGGCGCACTGCGTTGCACCTCTGCCTACCTCTACGAGGAATACAGGCGTGATGATTATAGGACGATGGTATATAGGACCATCGCAAAGTAAATGAGTTCATTATTCAACTCGCCAAATGCTTGCAAAGTACGCTGTAACTCAGGTCCCGGAGCGACCACCTGGGCACTTTTAAATAACCCCAGACATATTTATTGTTAAGGGTTAATATACAAAATTGCCGCCAAGTACCCCCATTTCACAGGTGGTAATGGTTTCTGCGACGTTTTAGGGTTAATTACAGATTTTCTGTAGTATATTTTGGAGAGAGAAAATATAGATAAGGACCCAAGACTACTAACACAATCAGTGTAATAAAACGAGTAGTCATACAATGATGACGGCTAGGTCTAGAGTCTAGACCTAGCCGTCATAATTATATGGCTAGACTTGTCTAGACTCTAGACTATAGTGCAGCGTTTCCCACCGTTTCGCGATCCGGTACCGGCCCATCAACTTGGGTTGTTTGATAAAATATAAGCAGCAGCTCCGCGCTAAAATTTAGTGCCTAAATTACTGGGTCATGGCAGAACAGTGTTTGGGAAACACCGGTCTATTAGTTAGAGTGTAGGCCGCTTGGCTCATTGGACTAGGTGGTTGCAGGTTCGATTCCCGGTAGCGGCAAATTTCGGAAGGACTTTTTCGGAATTTGCTCTGTTTTATTTGTAACTGGGATTGGTAAATTGAAAGGTTTTGTTTTTTTATTATTATTATTGTACAACAAATATCGTAGGCCACAGATATCTGAATGCAACAAGTGTTGCCAAATATCAATTTAAATAATTATTTTAATGTAATATACAGGAATCGTCCCCAGTCCATTGTATGGTACCCATAGTACAAGCGTTGCTTTTGTTGGTATCATACGATGACTATTTGTCGTCTGGCAATATTTTTTTATTTATTTATTTAAGTAAGTCTATTATTTGCAGAGTACATTTGAGGATGAGAGTAAGTTTACGGGAGACCTGATCAATGTGTTGGACAATGATAAAATAAATGAAGTTCAGAACAGCGAAAAACTTAGAGGTATGATTGTAGAGATTTTTTTTATACTCCTCCTCCTCGCGTCGTGCTCCTCATTACTGAGGGTAATGCGTGATTCCCCATGGAATTATTTTCTCCTTGACTGTCTTGCCTCACCTGTACCTGTCTTTTTTATACTACCTCAAGCTAAAGCCAGGCATCAACGTTTTTGCCATTACTAAAATGGGCTCTGTGTCAATATCATAGAGTACCCATAATGATTCTACTCTTCGTATAGCGCTGCGGCGATTTTTCCGCCATTTTTGTTATCTCATGTATCTGTATACGGCAACTATATGGGAAAACAAAGATGGCGGAGTCAGATAAACTAGAAATATTTACCGCAGCGCGGGCTCTAAATGCCATCTCCGTTATAATATCTCCATGGTCAAAATGCATAAAAATGACAAAATGCATGAATTGCTGTCGTAAAAGCCACGCCCCTACGCGTCAAATTCGCTCGCGCTGTCAGTGTCTTTTAGTTGAAGAATGAACTTTTTCTATGAATGAATACGGTTTGTTTTGGTTTGGCAAAAATATATACGCGCGAGCGTTGACGCGCGTTATTCAGTGCGCTGGGAGTTTTTAAAGTTGTATCAAACGACTAAAGGTGGACGTTTATTATTGATTTTTTCAGATTTTTACAGGAAACTAATGCAGACAGACACGCAAATACGTAACCTGAAGAAAACATACGGAAACCCCCTCACCGATATGGAATTTATGAAAACTTCAGACAGAATCAAGAGATCGCTAAAATTGCACAATCATTTTAAACCTAAAGACATCAAAAGAATTAATGAAAAGAAATCTTTGAACAAAACTATCAAATTGTCTCCAGTGAAAGGCAAAGATTATAGATTTAAACGCACACGCAATTATACAAATGTACCAATGGGTTTTGTTATTGAAAAGAAGAAAGTAATGATTCATTATAAACCTACCAATCTTAAGAAAGTTCCAAAGTGCTCTCACACACCGAAGGATTCAAACACACATGAAAAGCAGCTGAAACATCCCTTCTACCAAAACACGCAGAGACTAGACGAATTGCTGGACACATTCCTGACAAAAAACCTTCCTGACATTATGTCTGATCCCTTTGGACTGGACAAGTTATTCAATATTGAGAACAAAAAGAAAAACCACTTAAATAAGGTTGAACCAGCAAAGAAAGTGAACGTATTGAAGGAACAGAAGTTAAGTAATGGTGATATCATGAAGATTTTGAATCCGGAGTCCACCACGGACTATCAGAAAGACTTGTACAAGCAAGAGTCTAGTCTGTATAAGGATAAAATTAATAAACTGAAGGCTACAACGAAAAGTGACTATGATATTATGTTGAGCGTTTCTACGATACTGTAAGTACCATTATTGTAACGTTTGGACTCAAAGTGTGCTAGCAATCGTCGTAAAATAACTATGATTTCGTTTTATAAGGCATGAAAACAGATTCAAATTTTTTTTAATCAAATAAACCAACACAGGCACTTTTTCAATAAACTTCCAAAAGAAATCAGAGATTTGCCCATTAATAAATTTAAAATTGCAATCAAATCCAAATTGTATCAAAAGGGCTATTCCAAAATCTCGGATTATTTTGATGATAAATCAGCTTGGGATTGTACAGCTCAGGTTCAAAACAAAAATCGAAATATTGCCCGTCATGTCAAAGTGTAGCGTGTGTTGCCTTACTAACGTATTATTATTCTATCTTTATTTGTAAAAGCAGCTCTAAAGGTAAAACAGTGGAGCTATATGTACCTGTGTATTTGTAATAAGTTTTGGCGATTTAAAAAAATGATCAGCCCACTGAGTTTATTGCCGGATCTTCTCAGTTGAGGTCGCGTTTCGATCCGGTGGTAGTATAGTAGTATATAGGAAAAAAATGTAAATTTGACAATTCGTAAGTGCCCCCATAGGCCTATAAAAAATAAATGATTTGACTTTGACTTTGACTCCTTGGCTCCTCGGCTCGTCGGCTCCTCGGCTCCTCGGTTCTTTCCACCACTTAGACTCCGCTCACTCGCCGCTACGACGTTTATGTTTCACTTCTGCCAGGCGTCCCGCGACGGATCAGTTTTCTTAATTTTATCAATGGTATTCAAGCAATATGACTAGTCTAACGCTGGAGTGTCAACGCTTACACTAACTGTTTTGACACGTAGAGCACGTTCATTCTACAAAGAAATGACACTGACAGCGCGAACGAATTTTGACGCGTGGGGCCGTGGCTTTTGATCCAGAAATTCAATCTCTAAGCATATGGCCACTAGACTAAACTTATATCTTTGTAGGAATCCAGGCATGAACCGTTTGGCCAAGACTCCAGCGATACCTTTAATAGACAAGGTACCAAATATCCGAAGACTGATGCAGATAGAAAGTGATGATGAGAGCGTGGGCTATGAGGACATGAAGGAGGTCCTAATTGACGATCTTCTTAATCATAAGTTTGATAGAAGCAGTCATGATGGGCAGACCAGGATGGAAGTATGTTCTTGACTTTTTTTTTTGCAAATAGCAAGACAACACATTACTACTACAGCCTTTTTAACGTCCCACTGCTGGGCATGGGCCTCCCCTCAATGCGAGGGGGATTCGGGCCATAGTCCACCACGCTGGCCCAGTGCGGGTGGGCAGACTTCACGCATCTATCGAGAACTATTCAAGATCCCTCAGACGTGCAGGTTTCCTCACGATGTTTTCCTTCACCGTTTCATAGCATACTCATCGTATGATCCCAAACTATGCAAAGCGTGGATAACGGATACCATAGAATGGACTGAGACGATTCCATTTACATCCAGACCAGGGAAAACTCGAAATGGCCATTTCTGAAAATGGCCGCTGGTGAAATCGAACCCTCAGCCTCAGCTCACCATGTGCAGTGAGCAAAGCTAACTACTACACCAAGCCTCATGTACCCTGAGGTTATTGTATCCCGAGTGACTAACCCATTCAGAGTGCATTGCACTTGCAATGCTTCCATGTATCTTTAGCCTAGGCGCGCACTAGGCAGCCAGGCTGCGGCAGTCAGACGAACATATGACGTTGTATGGGAGCCCGCGCACTAGGCAGCCACGAAATCTGGGCTGCGGCAGCCAATAAAACGCGCCTGTTTGCACGGCAGCCAGCTGGCTGCGCGCAGCCATAGCGTATGTAGGTGAATGTATGTGGCTGCCCTCAGTCTCCGCGCACTAGTTGTTGCAGCCAGACGTATTTTGGGTTCAATTTTTAAAAAAAGAATGACTTTCGATACAGAGGATCTTGAACTGCGCAGCCATGGCTGCCTTGTGCGCGCCTAGCTACAGTATTTGCAACCTGTAGGTAGAGTCAGCATGACCGCGTAGACATAAGTTGTATCTCTTTCAATTTTCAGATTTGTCGAGAAAATGACGTCACCGTGAGCCATGTCCAATACAAATAGCTCGAAGTGACGTAATTTTTTCGACAAAGAATAAAAGGATTTTCTTTCACAGGAAAATAAGCCTCATTCTGAAGATAATAAAAAACATAATCCGATGGACGTCCACAACCCCAATTGGAAAGGACCAATGCCTCTATACCCTGACGAGTTAACTACAATTGTCAAACAATCTTCTGTTCATAATGATAAGGTTGGTTTTTGTAATGTTTCTGAAGCTCCTTTAAGTCTTGAATAGGCATCTTGGTTTAGCGTTTATAACGTGGTGGTTCGAAGGGCTAGCCTCGTAACAGATAGTTTCTGGGTTCAATCATCTGTTGATTTGAAGCATCACGCGAAGTGTTTCAAACACTAAATTCACCTAACGGTTGGTTTTCAATCTTTTAGTTTTAGTAGTCCACCCCGCTGGCCCAGTGCGGGTTAGTGAACTTCACACGCCTTTCTATAGACGTGCAGGTTTCCTCACGATGTTTTCCTTCACCGTTTCTTAGCAAGTGATCATCTCGGATGAAAATGAGATTCGCACATGTAACCCAGAGGTGCGAGCCGGGGTTTGAACCTGCGCACTTTGATTGCAAAGCGTGCGTTCGACCACTCGGCTACCACTGCTTTTTAGGGTTCCGTACCCAAGGGGTAAAACGGGAACCCTATTACTGAGACTTCGCTGTCCGTCCGTCCGTCTGTCACCAGGCTGTATCTCATGAACCATGATAGTTAGAGACTTGAAATTTTCACAGATGATGTATTTCTGTTGCCGCTATAACAACAAGTACTAAAAAACAGTATAAAATTAATATTTAAGGGGGCTCCCATACAACAAACTTGATTTTATTGCCGTTTCTATAGATAATGGTACGGAACCCTTCGTGCGCGAGTCCGACTCGCACTTGGCCGGTTTTTTTCTATCAATTTCCTATCAATCAATTTTCTATAAATTTCATTGCATTTTATTTTTGTTGTCAATTTGTAAAATAAAGGTTCTTATAGAACTAAAAACTTGATCAGACGAGTTATAACGTTTTTAAAGTTTTAAAATAATTCTATAGGTTTGACAAAAATATAAGTCGCATAAAATTATAATACTTGGTACTTGGTTTAGTCACAAATTTTTAAATACCGCCAATAGTTGTCCAATTATATAATAAATATTATTAATACCGCCATGATAGTATCTCAAAACTGGTTGCCTCACAAACGTATCTATTATTAAAAGCAGCTCTGCAGGCAAAACACTGGAGCTAAATTTAAGTAAGTTTTGGCGATTTAAAGAACGATTAACCCACTTAGTTTCTTGCTGAATCTTCTCAGTTGAGGTCGCGTTTAGATCCAGTAGTAGCATATAAGAAAAACAGAATATAAATTTGACAAATTGTAAGTGCCCCCGTAGGCCTATACAAGATAAATGATTTGATTTTGTTAACATTATTGTGGGCTGGCGTCGTAAATAAAATTCAATTGTTGATATTCTTCTTTATTTTTACACTTTTATACGATTTACAAATTGTTTTAAATTTTACTTTACATTCTATCATCTTCCGTCGTAACAGCTTTTTCTATTCTCTGTCCTTATCACACTTTCGTTCCTCCCTTTCATTCGTTGCGTTTTGTTTACCGTTTGTTATTCATCATATTAAATCAATCACACGTTTAGTTCGAAACTCTTTTTTTTTTTTTTTTGAATGACTTACACTGTTGGCCGTGAGGTGGCCTTTACAGCTTTACCGGAGGAGTGGCGAGTGCAGAGTGCACTCCAACCAAGGCCTTAAGGGCGGAAAGGGGTGGCAACTAGCTCAAGGGCGCCACAGAGGGCACGATCTCGGCTTGGGCAGTTGCCGTGAGGGGAGAGGTAGTGACTGCGCTCCTAGGTGCAAAGATGCACCTACGAGCGGAAGAGGGGGTTCCTCGACCTCGCCGGCGAGATCGGTGTCTGTTTGAGGCTGGTGTAGGTGTGTTGGTGGCCCTCTCAACGCCCGGGCCGGGGAGGGCGGTTTAGTTCGAAACAATATTAATCATTTATACAAATCAATAAAGCGTTTAGTTATAAAAATATTCATCGATAAACGTTTAGTTATATTACTCCACATTATTTTACAGTTGCTGTTACCAGTGAACACAAAAGATGTGAAATCTGAAATTGACAAAACTGAAAATGATTTGAACGACCTCGAATATATTGAAGATTATTTAAACAATAAGTACGACAAGCTTGTAAGAATGGCGCAGGCGTACAGCGATTATGGAGTTCTGGATGGTAAGAAGGTTGAGAAAGAGAAGAACTCGGCAGCCGATGAGAAAAACGAGCACAGAGTCAAATTGTCTTTGGACTCGGGAGTGTATAAGCGTGGATTGTTTCAGAGGAAAAAGAAAGGTATCTATGGTACAGTAGTTAGAAGGACGGTTTCGTCTAGTGGTTTGAGCGTAGGCCACTTGGCTCAGTGCACCAGGTGGTAGCAGGTTCGATCCCGCCGGCAGTAAATTTCGATAATCGTCTTTTTGGAATCACCACCAGTCCATTTTACGATACCCATATTAGGAGATTTGGGATTTTTGGGATCGTACGATGAGTATGTGTTATCTGATGATTAGTAAGCAATATCTGATGTAAGGTGGCGCCTAAGCTACTATTTCCATTTCACCTTTGGTTTTTCATAGGCGACTCTTATTGAGATTTTGTTTAATTATTTGTCGTCTTGCGTGTGGTTCTGAAGCTTCATTATCTATACAAATAAATAAAATTGGAGTGTCTGTTTGTAATATCAAAATAACATTATTTTAACAAATGCATATGAAAGTATACACGATACCAATAACGAAAATGCAATTATTCCAAAGAAGAATGGATGTTTGTCTGTTTGTTCCGGGTAAACTTCCAAATGGCTAAACAGATTTCGACGAAACTTTCACTGGCATATAGCTGATGTTCCAAGGCGTAACTTAGGCTACTTTTATTTTAGTAAAAGCATTAGGGTTCCGCGGGATGAACATAAAACCATTATTTCCGGGTAATCTTCCTAAAGTCCACGCGGGCGAAGTCGCGGGCACAGCTAGTTGTAAATATATTCGCGTAGTATCTACATTTTGAGTCACCTAACCTTACGCGTCGTCATATTAGTGCCGTAACTTTAGGCGTCGTCTAAGAATCGTAATAGTCGTGTACTACTACAGCCATTTTAACGTCCCACTGCTGGGCACGGGCCTCCCCTCCATGCGAGGGGCATTCAGGCCATAGTCCACCACGCTGGCCCGGTGCGGGTTGGCAGACTTCACACATCTATCGAGAACTAGACAAGTTCCCTCAGACATGCAGGTTTCCTCACGATGTTTTCCTTCACCATTTCATAGCAAGTGATAATCTCGGATGAAAATGGGATTCGCACATAAATCCCAGGGGTGCGAGCCGGGGTTTGAACCTGCACACTTCGATTGCAAGGCGTGCGTTCGATCACTCGGCCACCACTGCATTAGTCGTGTATCAAAATATTTTTATTTTATACTTTTCATCCTAATTCTTATTTGCAGATCCCCACGAGGTAGATCCCAGTTCTATGATGATAAACTTAATGAAATCATACAGCAATTTTTTACCATCTGAAGGAATAAGGTTTGAACTTCGTCCAACATCAAAATCGAGAGAAGACACATTCGATTTATCCAAAATGCTTGAAAATCATTTGAAAATCACACACGAGGACAATATTGGGTCTTCAAATGTAACCAAACCTAATTTTAGTGAATTTTCTACCTACCCTTATGTAGATATGATGTATAACACTGGTGATGACAAAAGCAAGTTAGACAAGGAGACAACGATCAATCAAAGTGATAATCCAGATGCAAGTACTGAAAATAGTGAGCAGTTTTCAATTTCCAAAGGAAAACGAGCTTTATTATCAATTGAAATGGAAAGAGACAAAGCCGATGAATCAACTGCTACAACCTCCGAAGCCGTTGGTAATGAATACTATGAAGTAACAACAACGTATCAAGTAACAGATATCGATAATCTTAACGAGAGTATTCGTGATAATTTTGAAGTATATTCAACTACAATTGCATATAAAAATGATGATTTAAGTAATGACACTAATAGTACGCTTTATAAAAACCAACCTACCGTAAATGAAGATAATGTTACAACTGCTTTAAGTAGCGATAAAGAGGATTTGAAAAATGTTTCCAGCACAGTATCAAACAAACACAGTAACAATAGTATTACAGAAAGTACGGAAAATGTTGATTCAAGCGAAGAAAATGTTGAAAAAAGTACTACTGATCTACAAATTGAAAAATTAGATGTAACTCCTAGACATTTAGTATTAGTCAATAATACCGCTGAGGTTGTTGACAATAGCAGTCAGTTCAAAGTATTCATAGTAACAGATGATAAGGAAAGCGAAGATGATTATTCAGATACATACAGCTTCCCATTGGTTTTATATTTCAATGAAGATAGTTATGATAATAAAAGTAATGTTGAAATAAAAATTATAGGAATGAGTGAAGAAGATACTGAAATAAAAATTAATAATGTAACATTAAAGAAACGTGATGTTTTAAGTACGAATAACAATGATACTATACAATTGGCTCTTTATAATGATAATAATAGTAATATAGATAATTCTACAAATGTAACTGAACAGTCTAGGGACTCTGATGATAATAATAATAATTTTAATAAAGCTATAAATACAACTGAACATTCTAAAGACATAGATTATAATAATAATGATTTAAATGTATCTAAACATTCTACAGATAATGACAATAATAATACTCTAAATAATATAACTAAAGTTTATAATGATAGTGTGGGCAATAATACGCGTAATGACATGAGTCTGAGTGACTTCTTCATGATAATGTCCAATTGGTTCTTAACTTTGGAAGGTATCAATTCAAAGTAAGTAAAATTCATAGACTAATTCCAAAATGTATTGTTCAAACTAGAAAACCAGATACAATGAGCATTATTCAGTAAAAAAGTCTAATAATACTAAACGGCTGAACCGATTTTTACGGGACTTGACTGGCAGATAGCTGATGGCATAAGAAGTAACTTAGGCAACTTTTATTTCAAGAAAATGGTTGACATTCGCGGGCACAGATAGATAGTTTAACCTAACACATAATGTAAATGATAATTGCTTTTATTTCAGTTCAAACGAAACTAAAGTAGTTGAAATAAAAATTGTTAGTAATACAACAGAAGCTACGTACCCCATTTACGATTCAGATATGATCGAGAATATTGGTCACAGATCTAGGGTACTACTATCTGTTGACGATTCTGTTAACACCACTGAAAAGAGCGAGACAGACGATGCTAATGCAGTAGGAGTGAAGAGTGCAGATGTAGGTAAAACAGGTGGGTATGACAGATATGTCTAACCACTAGTATATAATTGCATTTTATCTGATAATAGTAATTGTTGATAGATCGCAAAGAGCGCCATGCAATTATTGTCGAAGTTACTGTTTCCCATGACGAGAATCTTCTAAGTCCTGTACCTTGATCTGGCTCACAAGGTTGCCAGCATGTGAGACATTGACGCGGCAATCATTGTACCGATAGTCGTTTCCGCCCATGGCTTATCAGCCAGGACCCTCGACAAACACCTAAAGAGGCTCGCTTTAGGCAGCTGGATCAAGGGACAGATTTAGAAGGTAGTATTTTGAATAGAGAGGAAGTTCCTCTCTTTGTAACCTTGATATCTGGTAACAGGGTCCATGTGCCTTTTTCATGTTTTATGAAATGTATATTTGAAAATGTATTCTATAAGAAAAATAAAATATGAGGTTTTTTATCAGATATTTCACTAAACATATCGGCGCCAACCAAGAATAACATGACACACGAAAGGGACGCAAATACGATAACAGACGATAACGACAAGGATGACAATAAAGAAAACAGGACTTTAGTTAAAAGGAATGCGGATGAGAGCAATTTGATATTTTGGAATGATATTTACGATGATGAGTACGGCGTTGAAAATGAACGATTGGACAATGCGCTGAGGGATAAAAATTCAGTCAAAAGCAATAGTTTAATTAAGAAATCAGGTGAGAATAAACAATACAAAGCTCCGGGAGAATCGCGCGTCAACAGTTTTGCCTGAGCAAATAAACATAAGGGTGAATTTCGGTGGCTAAAGCCTACACTCAAACCAATAGACCAGCGACCCGATTTTCGTTTGATATACATCAATCTCTATTAGAGATATGTCGAAACAAAATAACAAAAATACATCCAATTTGACGTTTCGTTTTGACATATCTCTAATAGGGATTGAAGTCTCTAAAACGAAAATCGGGCTCCAAGACCCCAATTTTCGTTTTGGTTCGACATATCTCGAATAGAGATGATGTTGACCTCACGAACATCGGTCCGCAGGTCGTCATCAAATGGCATCTCGTATAGTTATGTATAGTGTTAGCAAAGCTTGATATTACGATAGGTTTCTCGACAAGTCTGACAGTTAAGATAAAAACTAATGCCTACGTGTCATACTAAGCCTGCTGGTAGGTATTTATATTCACACACTTTGTGCTTTGTTTTGTCTAAACAAAGCACTTCATGACTTCAAAAGTCAAACAGTTGGGAGAGATAAAACTTATGTCTAATATTGACACACTTTTTGCTGTCTTGTCTAAACAAATCTCTATAATAAAGAGTCTATGACTTAATCTTTTCGACAAGTCTGACAGTTGGAAACGATAAAAACTTATGTCGACGTGGTTTCACTAAGCCTGCCAGTAGATATTTAGATTTATATTTCTCCAGGTATATGGATGCAAGAGAAAATAAAGAAATTAGCTCAGAATTTGAAGAAGTCACAGTCAACAACAGATGCGATGCCGACCAGGAGAGTTTCAAGGGAAATGGACACTTCAGAGTAAGTGTTTTCGGTGAATTATTTCATTGCAGAGAACTGAGCCCGCGACTTACGCGTGTAATTAAGGGACTCTATTTCTTTAAACTGAAAGTACCTTAAGTTACTTCTTATACCACCAGCTATCTCCTAGTGAAAGTCCCGTCTAAATCGACCTAGCCGATTGTGAGTTACCTAATTCAATTCTGATTTACAGAACAGAAACATACCCAAAATATGTTTACGATAAAATTAGTAACAAAATCAGAAAGAGACAGACTGAAAACGAAGAGGTAAGATATATAATGAATATTTAAAACTACATAAATAAATATTATCAAACTCTCAGAGGTGCAGACGCGGGATTTGAACTTGCACCCCTTATGTTCAAGGCGAGCGTTCTACCATCTACCACTGCTTAATTTGATGAGTTATCACACTTAAAATGATGAAATCTTAAAATTTGCAAGCTGCATGATGATTTAGGTCATTGGAATAGATGCTGAGTGATAGAAATGGCTGATAAATAAGCTTTTATTGAATCAATATCGTTAGAAAACACATTCTCATCGTATGATCCCAAACTAAGTAAAGCTTTTACTAAACTTAATGCCAAAATTTGTATCTAATTTTAGACTGCGTGAGTATAATTCTATTGTGGCAAAGGTGCTGCCTGCTCTCATGGCGTTGCTGCTCCTGAGAATGTATTACTCACAATCCTTACTATTTATCATTTTAAAAATAGTAACCATTGAGTTTCTTACCGGCTCTTCTCAGTGGTAGCAGCATTCCGAACCAGTGGTAGAATCTGACTATTTGTAAGTGCTTTTTGGCCTACACGAATAAAAAGACAAGATCTTGATATTTTCTATGGATACCTAACAATGTACTAGGTGCGATCTCAGTTACACTCAGACAAGGGCAAATTCAAAAGGTTATTTACAAATTTTACCACTGGCTGGAATCATACTCACAACCACCACTAGAGCTTTTTTTTTTTTTTGACGTCGGAAAATCCTTTATGGGTGCCCTGCCACCTCGGGGGAAGTAACAGGGTTATGTGGAACCACCGCTAGACCTAGTCATCGTTTAGTTAATACATTCTTGTACAATCTTTGTCCAGGAAGATTATGACTCGAATCAGAAGTCAATATTTGCGGCTATGACAAGCAACATGAAGGAGGTTTGTAAAAAGGCAGCCAGGGCTGTTCAGAAGACCAGACATATCGAAGGTTTGATCATTAACATCACCCCTTACCACCTGTTCAATATCGTTTTAATATTTTTGAGAGTTGGATGCATATCGAGGGGTGAAAGGCAATTAAGCAACATTTTTTAACTTTACAGGAGCGCATACTCATTCGACGCAGAAAAAATGCTGATTCCAAATATATATATAACTCGTCGCTTAAGTCAAATAGCCTTTCGCACCTCGGTATAATACAAAAACTAAAAAAAATAATTAACGAACGATCGAATTAATTTGACTATTTTGCTAAAATGTACTCTGTATCAATATACGTAAAGATTAAATTCGCGCGCGACATTGATGTTATTTTATTGAAAAATGTACTTTTTCCACGAGCCGATAGAGTTCATTTTAATATTGGCACAACTGTGGCCGCGCATGGTTTTACTCTTGATATTTTCGATTACTAGTGAGAGAGGACACTAAGCAAGAAACCATAGCGACATCCCTGATGCAGCAATTGGTGAGACTCATGAATGATCTGGTGGACTACCAGGTGCAGCAGAAGACTTGTGCCAGTAAGTTCTGTCTCTCCCTCACACATCACGTCCCTGAGAAGGACGGCAGTATACCCAGTTTGGTCTCAACGAAATCTCCACCATTTTGTTGCCTAAGTTCAAGCGTCAACAAGTTAGTATGGTAACTTAAGACAGCTTCTAGGATCCTTAGTCATTGACTAAGGCTAGGCGCGCACTAGGCAGCTATGGCTGCGCAGCCAGGCTGTGGCAGCCAGAATATTTGCGCAGCCAGTTATAGCAGCCAATCCACGACTATCCAAGATCCTCTGTATCGAAAGTATTTTTTTTTAAAGTTTGGATCCAAAATACGTCTGGCTGCTACAACTAGCGCGCGGAGACTGACGGCAGCCACATACATTCACCTACACACGCTATGGCTGCGCGCAGCCAGCTGGCTGCCGTGCAAGCAGTCGAGATTTCGTGGCTGCCTAGGGCGTGGGCTCCCATAAAACGTCATATGTTCGTCTGGCTGCCTAATGCGCGCCTAGCCTTAGGGTAGGTGCAACGATGTTAATCATTAGGCAACTGCTCAAAATTTAGGCATCACCGTAAAGCTTCTCCTAGTGTTAGTGAAACGGGCCAGAACTCAGCTGCGGAAACTGCATGCTCAGCAACTGCCATAAGATCTATGATCTACTTATTGTCAGGTTATAATGTATAGGTCATGACGGCCTGGCCATCCTATACGGTGTTATTCTGATCTTAATTATATTCTAGAGCTGCCACCAGACCTCCAGAACTTTCTGGAATGGCTGACATCACCGGAAGATGATAAAACTGACAGTGAACAGCATCCAGTGACCTTCAAGAGCTCCTATCAAGATGACGTCATTGCAGACATGGATTTAGGAACTATGGATGGTAGAGAAGTCATTTGTCTGTGGTCAACCGTACATTCTACCTTACAGTTGCTTTCAGAGCGTCTCTTTCAACCTACGCTTATGTGGCATGCCAATTATCGCATGCTATCATTTGAACACTGAAAACTCTTTAGATATTAATTATATCTTCAGATAAGTCCATCAATCAACAGTCCTTGATGTACCCTAATGAGAATACTGGCATGGCACTTTAAATATTCATTGTTTCTTCAGATAAGTCCATCAATCAACAGTCCTTGATGTACCCTTATGAGAATACTGGCACGGAATCTAAGACTGATGGCCTTGGAACGCTCCATGATGTCCAGGAACTGATGCATCAGTACGAAGCTATGACCGATGAAGACAAGGTAGAAATAATCAAAATTAATGCAGCATGAGATTATTATGGTAATGTGAATGGGCTTTTATTATAAGCCCAAAGGCCAGAACACGATACCTAGGACAAATATTCAAAGGTCTGTAACTCCGAAACTATGATAGTTAGGTATAAACTGTCTTCATAAAACATACACATATGAGCTACTATATATGTACCCAATATATTATTTCTGACTTCTGATACACGCTGTTTATTTTGTGTTTAGAGCAAAATGACTGGCGTGAAGAAATATTTGGAAGATCAACTGGATTATCTGAACAAGCAAATCTCTGGATACACTGACTACAATGTAAGTTCTTAATAATCCGATGGAAGATTACTGTCCGCCTAGGGCCTAAGGGATGAATGACATGACTTTTGAAAATGTACTCTGTGAAGATAAACTTATAGATTAAATTTCTGTAGCAAAAGCCACGTCAGTAGCTGAACGCATCATTGATGAAATGGAATGGGTTGAAAAATGGACTTATTCCACGAGTAAATACAGTTCGTTTTTATATAAAAGAACAAAAAATTGGTTGCGTTTCGACGCACCAATTTGCGTAGGCCTGAATAATCCTACGACACCTAATTAGAGATGTAAAAGTTTGTGAGGATGGCTGGATGAATGGAGGGATGATTGTTACTCTTTTACGCAAAAACTACTCGACGGAATTTGATTAAACTTAACAGTATTATTGTATAGACGTCTGTGGTTGTAGCATGCATGTCGCACCTTTAGAATTATAGCGATCCATTTTGAAATTTTAGGATTTCGGTTATCAATCTTAAAGGGTCGTTTAAACCACCATTTTTCCAACAAAATTATCTTTAGTTAGGTCTCTATAATTTTAAAGGTGGTGTTCAAGGACTATACTTATGTCACGGAATATATGGATTTTATCTCTTTCTTCTTTGAAATAAGACAGAGAGCGAGCGAGCGGATCCGTGACAAATAGTTCTAGTCTTCACTTGCGTGCTAACCCCATAGAATAACATATAGGCTTTAATTTAAGTCGCAGACAGAAGCTAGTTTATTTATTTATTGGGGAAAATTAACAGCAGAACAAAGTATTGAAAAACATTGGTAAAGAAGCGTATAGATAAAGTTCTACCAACACTATTTTCCACCAGTTAAATAAATACAATGTAACTAATTAACAAATGACAAAAAATAACAAAAAAAAAAAGAAAAAGAACTATGGAAAATAATAATAAAAATATAAAAATAAAAGTAAAAACGACCAAATAATAATAAAAAAGAGAAGAAACAGGAAAATACAATAGATGAAAAGCAAAACTAAGAATTAAGAATTAGAGCGAGACAGTGAAAAATAAAATTTGCAATTAAATTGTAAAATAAAATTGATTTGATATAATATACATTTGATTTAAGTAGATATAATATATTAGATTTTTTTTTCAGATATACGACTTAGATAACTCACCACTAAGATTCAAAAGAGATAACAGACCCCACAGATTCAAACGCCGACCGAAAAGGAAACTGCAGAAATTCATGAAAAACTTTGGCAAGAAACACACTAGAACTACGGCCAGCTACAACGATGCAATACAAATTACAGATTATAAAAGGAAAACAGAGAAAAAGAGTAACAATGAAGATAGTAAGAAAGTGATTAATGAAATTGATGAAGAGAGTAATTTCAATGATGACAAAGGATTAAATCCTGTACCAATGGTTAAAAGGAACCTGAAAGATGTTTACTATAAGGCTATAGCTGATGCAAAAAGGTTAACGACCGTCGAGTCTATACCGACAGTCAGAAAAGGTAGATTTGATGGTAATGATGATGTTGGAGAAGATTAAGTTTCGGTTACGATAAACAGAGTTTCGGTGGCATTCATAATCGGTCCTTATAAGATACAACTACTGTTATCTCCCATTTTTTATTATTAATGTGTATTTATTGAATTTGTCCTTGCTTTTGATTACTCGACATTGACACAAACACACGCTACTACCAGCCATTCCTCATCTTATTCCATTAAAATTTCATCATTTCATTCATTTCTTAAAATAAGAAGAAGAAATGATTTGTTTAAACATTTCTCACTCACTCATGAGTCGATTCATTTGAAGCCACTTAGGATTTTCAATTGGGTAGTAACTCGAATTCCAAAATTGAACCGCACTACTCGTTCATCTTCCTCCTTCCTCCTCCATGTCCCATGTAAAAGTTGCTAAAAAAAGATTTAACCGTTTCGCGAGTGAATGAGTAGAGTATGTGTTTGCACTCAAGTGAAGCCTCACCTCATATGAGGTGCACCTAATTGAGGTAAAAAGAGGAACCTCTAATCGAACAGGCGAGTATTGAATAGAGTATCAATTCTAATCTGAAGTCTCTATGAAGCCTCTATTTGTTTGTTACTTGAAATCTTATAAATGTAAGACTTGCTAGACGTTGATATCGACTTTTAAAGCTACGTTACCGCCATCTATTGGTGATAAAGTTAATTGAAATATAAACAAATTTATTCTTCACTAGATTTGGAATTCAACTAAAATAAAAGTGATTTTAGTTAGTATGTCGTTACCGGAATACATAATTAATTTAATTTATTAGTTTTTATTATAATTCTTGTTAAAATGTATTTTATAATTACTGTATTTGTTAGGAGTTTACTTATATATTAGATCCCTCTTACCACGATCTCTTTAACAATATTGTATTTAGTATTGAGATATACCAACGAGATCTTGAAAGAGGTAGCTGTTCGTAACATTTGACAGATTGGCACGTCAGATAATCTATGTCAAGACGTGTCACATACCAGATGGTGTTTGGTCCGTGAGACGTGTACAGCTGGCTTCCCACGGTGCGCGATTCTACGGATCATCACGCACAGCCGGACGACCACGGACTGCAACGCACACAGACAGGGCTCTTCCCACGGTGCGTGTCGGTCTGTGTAGACCTTTTGATAGCTACATTTCAGAATGCAAAGTGAACGTGATATGTTCTCTTGCACTTTTTCACCGCACCTCGCGACGGTTACCGGCGCACCGCCTGTGCTACCACAGACGAGACCCTTGCCACGGTGTGTCGTGCAAGCTGATCCGCGTCCGTCCGCGATATTACGGACCGTGGGAAGCTAGCTTTAGACTGGATGTCCAGAGCAACAATTCACCCATTTAGGTATTATTAAGAAGTCCTTTTGACAACTTTAAGTATAGCCTTACATTATAATATCATTGATTATTAATAAAATTTCTGCGAGTTTTATCTTTGGTTTATTTCGCGAAAAATATAGTATTTTTTTTAATCCGTTGTCCGGATTTTCAACCCGCTCCTTGAAATCAAACTGAAATAAACACGCTCGCTTTCTATCACAAAATACATAGGCGAAGTGTGGGTGCTCTATTGTGCACCTCTGTGTACCTTTTAGAGAATACAACGAAAGGCTTGACAAAACATAACGAGAAAATATCGCATACGACTCGAGATATAAAAAGATTTTAAAATTGGCGGTTAAAAAAATTGACAAAATCTTGTTGAAATTTCGATATTTTAAATACCATTCCTGTTGTAGATCCGACTAGGTTCTATCCGCGACTTCGTCTGCGCAGAATTCGATTATAAAATATTGTTATATAATTATAGCCTATATGTTATTCTGATGTATAAACAATAATACTGTAAAGTTTCATCAAAATCCGTTCAGTAGTTTTGCGTGCGTTTTCACATGCAGCCATTCATCCATCATCATAAAGTTTCACATTTATAATATAAAAAAAAACTTTTAAAAAACAAGTTTTTTCTCCTCGGCAAGCCCTTTCATTTGATACCCATACTGTGGTAGTGCAGAAATAATAACTATTCCGCCATCTTGGATGATCCGCCATATTTGAAATAAAATGACCTCACATAGCTAAGCATGCATTGTCATCCAAAATAAGCGTGTATACCAAATTTCAGCTCAATCGGTTAAAGATAACTGACTTAAAATTCAGTTGCAAGATTCCACCCGGACATACATACGTTGCAAGCTAATATAAAGCTTGTAATTAAATAAAGCTAATATAAAGCTTGTAAATAAAATAAATAAATAAAAGGATTCCCTCGCTCGCCCTCTGCCTTAAGTCGTATGAGAGAAAGAGACAAAATCAACATATTGCGTGATATGAGTCTAGTCTTGGCGCACATCCTAGTACAACAATTGTATATCTATCCAATACACATACAACCAATTAAGTATTAATTCGAACTTCGATACACCCTGTATACCTACGAGTACAATACTGTTTCGGGCTTCTGATACTACATGTAGTCTTGCTCAGAGCAAGTCTAGAATTCAATTGTTTACAACCCCAGACGGAATCTAGTAAATAATCCAGCGTTCTGCATTTTATCACCCAAATGTCAGTAACGGACGGCCAAATGAAATATTAAGTTCACTGCATTGCTTTTACGATATTAGGTTGCATTTTACTGCGAGTGGGGAACTAACTATTATAGCTTGTACATACAAGAGCGAACGAATTTTGTTTTCTCATATTTACGCGAATACTATACATTGAAATAAAACTGTTTTACGGATTCTATCGCGTTTATTTACTACTAGCTGTGCCCGCGACTTCGCCCGCGTGGACTTTAGGGAGATTACCCGGAAATATGGGTATTATGTTCTTCCCGCGGAACCCTAATGCTTTTTCTAAAATTAAAGTAGCCTAAGTTACTGCTATCTGTCAGTGAAAGTCCCATTGAAATCGGTGCAGCCGTTTAGAAGTTTACCCCAAACAAACAGACAGACAGACAGACAAAAAATTTTAAAATTGCGTTTTCGTTATAGGTATCGTATATACTTTCATACACATTTGGTAAAAAAGTGTTATTTTGATATTACAAACAGACACTCAAATTTTATTTATTTGTATAGATTTGATTTTCCCGACGTTTCGGCTGCTTTACAGCAACCATGGTCACGGGGGGACTGAGGTGTTAGACGTCCTGATGTAAAACGGGGACTGAGGTGTTAAACGTCGGGAAATTAAATAGTAAATAAACGCGATAGAATCCGTAAAATAGTTTTATTTCAATGAATTTGCGTGATTTTTGCCTTAAAAAAAACTGTAATGACCGTGAGCGCTTAGCGTGACCGCGTAGACATGAGTTTTATCTCTTTCAACTGTCAGATTTGTCGGGAAAATGACGTCACTGGACGTGGCTCGGTGTGACGTCATTTTCTCAAATCTGACAGTTGAAAGAGATAAAACTCATGTCTACGCGGTCATGCTAAGCGTAGAGAGGTGTACTATCCCAAGTATATCCTCCGCCATCTTTATCACTGTCATCATCCATTTTCATTTATAACTAGCTGACCGGGCGAACTTCGTTCCGCCTTAGAATTAGTTTTCGTGTTCTCCTCAGCAAGCCCTTTCATTTGATACCCATACTGTGGTAGTGCAGAAAAATATAACTAGTCCGCCATCTTGGATGATCCGCCATATTGGAATTAGAATGACGTCACATAGCTAAGCATGCATTGTCATCCAAAATAAGCGTGTATACCATATTTCAGCTCAATCGGGTAAAGATAACTGATCTAAAATTCAGTCGCAAGATTCCACCCGGACATACATACGTTTCAAGCTACAGCTTGTAAAATACCACCAATTTGTCGTTATGTTTTGACATATGTCAAACTAGAGATAATGTTGAATTCCGCTAGCGGGAATCGCTCGCTCGCTCTCCGTCCAATTTCATGCGAGAGAAAGAGACAACATCAAGATAATCTGTGACTGTCTAGTCTTGGCGCACATGCTACACCTACTGTTGCAATGAGCCGAGCGGCCGACCCTTGAACCACTCCACCAAGCTGTCCTCAAAAGTACATACTTAAAACGACGCTTAAATATGTTGTTATTGAATGTAAAAATATGTGTTTTTAAAGTAATATTACTGTAATATTGCTGTAATTGGATGTGACGGCGGGTAATACGCTATTCCGTGGGTTAACGGCGCCGTAAGCGGTTTTCATTGCTAATAAAATGGGGTGACCATAATTCGGCCAACGAATATAATTGACTGTTTTTTGGGTTCCGTACCTAAAAAGGAAAAAACAGAACCCTTAAAGGATCACTTTGTGTCAAGACCCTTTTTATCAGAAACGCGTGAAGTTATCAAGTTGAAATTTCACTCATACTTGCACTCGGCCGGTTTTTGCAAATTGACAAAGGTATCTTCGAGAAACGAGCATACTCATTCCTTAAAGGCCGGCAACGCACTTGCGATGCCCCCGGTGTTGCAGGTGTCCATGGGCGGCGTTGATCACTTGCCATCAGGTGAAACGTCTGCTCTTTTGCCTCCCTATCTCATAAAAAAACCTCATTTTATTCGATTAAATTATTATTTTATCAAAAAAAGAAGTTACTGACTAAGGCACGAGGGACTGTCTCATATAAACACTCATTCATAGTCACCCTACACACCAAGCACTTGATGAATGGTTATTGAGTATTCCCACGCGAACTGACACTGCACGTGTCTTGAAGATCTTGTAATGTTTTTACAACCTAGTATAAAGTAGCATGCAGCAATACCACAGTATAAAATATATACAGTATTTTGTCTTCATACAAACGGTCGGAACGCGAGTCATACCTACGCGCCTCGATGTTGGTACCCACTTGGTACCCAATCAGTCGCGACTGTGCCGCAGTGATGAACGCACGGTGTGAGCAGTAAGCGTGCGATTTATGAATATTTGATTCTTAAATAAGTACAATTGAACTCAATTGAATCAACTAAATATGAGGGTACCCAGTTATTAACTATGACATCAGGACGTCTAACACCTCAGTCCCCCCGTGACCATGGTTGCTGTAAAGCAGCCGAAACGTCGGGAAAATAAAATAGTAAATAAACGCGATAAAATCCGTAAAATAGTTTTATTTCAATGTACAATTGTATTGTAAGTATTTTTAATGAAACTTTTTATCCAAATGCGGACATTTATGCTATTTAATTGAACAATAAAGCTTATCGTATAGTTATTAGCTATTAGTCGAAGCGAAAATATTTTTCAGTCTCAAATTTATAAGGGTGGTATTATTTATTAAATCTACTAATAATAAAACACAATATGTAATTTTGTTGAACACTTCCTATTTCAGTTACAACGAATTTCATTTTTTTTAATAATAAATAAATTCAATATACAGTTCAAAATACAATCCAAAACTAGAGAAATTTAAGTAATTAGGTAGATGAAATTAAAATACTGTAGGCGGGCAGACCTATCGCGTGTTTACGTAACGCGCGGCTGTAGGTATCTTTTTCAAGGACCCGGCCGAGACGCAATACTGTATATATTCAGACGGCAAGGATGACTTCTACTACCCTTTCAGTAAAACCAGGCGTGATGGTATGTTACCATCAAGATTATTTGAGGACTTACTTCTGAACATCAGGGCCCCAAGTCTGCTAACACTATCTATGACTCCATTTTTTAAAGTATAGAAATTACATCTTGTATCAATGGTAACTAGAATACGACTAGTTAAATTGCATCAAGGTGACAATATCTAATGTATACACTGCTTATATTCTAGGTAGCATTGAATTAATGTTAAAAAAACTTAAAAAAAACAAGCTTTTATTTGACTTCCCTTAGTTTTCGTGTTCTCCTCAGCTAGCCCTTACATTTGATACCCATACTGTGGTAGTGCAGAAAAAAAAACCTATTCCGCCATCTTGGATGATCCGCCATATTGGAATTAGAATGTTCTTTTTTTGAAGGACTTACACTGTTGGCCGTGAGGTGGCCTTTACAGCTTTACCGGAGGAGTGGCGAGCGCAGAATGCACTCCAACCAAGGCCTTAAGGGCGGAAACTAGCTCAAGGGCGCCACAGAGGGCACGACCTCGGCTTGGGCAGTTACCGTGAGGGGAGAGCTAGTGACTGCGCTCCTAGGTGCAAAGATGCACCTACGAGCAGAATGTTCTTTGTACACCATAATGATATGGTAATGATGATGGATCTGACACTAATTTCAACAACAACAATGTGCAAGCTATTGTATATTTGTAACCGTGTTTTGTGCAAATAAAAATATTTTATTGTATAATATTACTAGTCAAATGGCTCCAAGGTGACAATGTCTAATGTCTACACTGGTCTTAGTTACCGTTGATAGATGTTGTTTGCATGCCTTCTAAAATGAAGTGATAGCAACTCCGTACCGATAGTTTTAATCTTCTTCTCTCCCTCAATTCATCTTCTCTCCCATACTGCGTTGAAGGTATCATACCCAAGCAATTATTTCTATAACCATCTGTGGTTTAGAATAATACCTTCATTGTAAATGGGAGTAGACGCACCTTACTGTACTAGCTTCCTAAGCGTAAAGACTACATTTGTATTTAATATTAGACTAGACTACCGTGAGTATAATTATTCTCAGTATTGTGGCAAAGGTGCGGTCTGCTCTCATGGCATTGCTGCTCCTGAGAATGTATTACTCGCAATTATCATTTTGAAAAGAGTAACCATTGAGTTTCTTACCGGCTCTTCTCAGTGGAAGCAGCATTCCGAACCGGTGGTAGAATCTGACTATTTGTAAGTGCTTTTTGGCTTACACGAATAAAAAAAAAATGATTTTGATTTTAAGGAACTTAGGGCCTGTGTGGTGGAGTATGGCCTCGTCTAGCCTCGTCTTCTATTACGTTCGTACTAAAGTACAGTGGCAAAGAGTCGGTGCACTGCAGTGCACCTCTACTTACCGTCCCTACTTACTGCTCGGTGTAATGGAAATAGGCTCGCCCCCTATTACATTGAGACCTCAATACATCAGCGGTGCACTACTGCCTATCCCTTCGGGAAATACGGGCGTGATAATGTATTATACGTATTGAAAATAGCCAGACTAAATATGACCATGTACCTAAAATATATTATCGATACTCTAAAACAAGTATTATACAATAATTAGTGCTGTACATTATCGACATTACGATGTCGAGACTGCACTTTGGGTGCGACTATTAGGCTAGTGATGTGACAAGTGCAATCAAATTATCGATAAAAATAAACCGGCCAAGTGTGAGCTGGACTCGCGCACCGAGGCTTCCGTACCTAAACTGTGAAAGCACCGAGCATTACTCTAACGAAAAGATAAACCGGATAGAGAGATATGTTTAAATTAGATAAGTTTAATTAACTTTACCGTTGGTATACTGGTGTCCCCATACAAACTAACTACAAAATAACTTTTTAATCACAAAAAAAACACTGCATTGCAATAAAATTTCATCATTTCACTCATTTTGTAAAAAAAGAAGTTTATTATAAATATATTAAAAAAACATTTAATAATATGAAAAACAGTTCCCCACCGGCATCTGGAACAGGGTCCCAGTTACCAGTGGTTAGGGGCACTTCCTCACAATGCGCGCCGTCTCCAGAAGTACTGCCTTCTGAATCTGTCCGTTGATCCAGCTGCCTAACGCGAGCCTTTTAAGATGTTTGTCAAGGGTCTATCCAAGTTTTATCGATATCGAAAAATTCGTGTCACATCACTAGTGTAGAGCAATGCTATAATTTTCGTACAAAATACAGCACTTACCGCCGCGGCGGATACTTTCGATAGCGGCCCGCTTACAACCCTCGTATACAGGATGTTGATTTTCTTGTGCCATAATAAAAATATCCGAGACTCGACAAAATTACAAGCTAAACCCGTGACTTGGTCCACGTGGAATAAGGAAAATAATGGCATGCTGTTTAACGTTGATTTCACATCCTAACAAACTCAAATCAATCGATTGACGACTTTAGAATAATCAGATTGTCGAACTTAATTATTCTTGTTTTTATAATAGGCGAATTGTTGTATTTGCGCCGACATATATAAAACATAGAAGTTGAATTGAGAACCTTATCCTTTTGTGAAGTCGGTTAAAAACCTTATAATTTATTGATAAAAAAAAGTTAATAAATATATAATTTTTTTTTTTGCAAACAATAAATATTTATAGAAATATTTTGTCTTAAAATTAAAACCTTGTTTAATAATAAATAAATATAGGCAATATTATACTTGAATAGATTAATATAAAGCCTGATTCATGATAAATAAATATAAAAAACTGAATGGTGTCGTGGGATACCAGGTAGGAACGAAGTTCCTTCGGCTAATGTAGAATGAATGAAAAGAAAGAGAAAGGTATTATATTTTGTTAATGAGAGGTTTATATTCGTGTATAGACTTGTGAAAGCAAAATAACATGAAATTTAAAAAAAACAAAAAAGGTCCATAACGACCCGGAGTTCTATGTATTTTAATAGTTCAACGACTGTCCCACAGGTGGCAGTATACTCAATGTATTTAATATGTGTGTATTATTATTAGTATATAAAATAAAAACTATAGCAACACCTAAAAAAAAACAACAAAACATAAAAGTAATAAAATAAAAAAACATCGTAATTCAAAGTATCAACTAAAGTCGTCTCATTTAACGATTTGATTCCACGCACTTTTTCTTACGGTTTTACTATCACATTTATTTCAGTTCGGTCGCCTAGCAAAATCCCTATCCCCTCCAAGCCTGCCGTAAGGAACTTCGTTCCAATAATATTATATACTTAAGTAAATTAAATTTGAGAAAGAAACTCAAATAATTATAATTTATTTTGGAACACGCTGTAGATCCAGTAATGAGCGAGCACGTACAGTCGGTATGTATATTTAAATTTGATGCTTTCCATCGGTACACTCAGCCTCGTAAATATGTTGCCAAGATACCTGTGTGTATACGCGGTGTATCAGAAGTCCGAAATCACACTAACGATTACATGAGTATGATAGATTTTATTTATTTACATTAAAAACTAAATTCGAGTGTCGTATACCGAGGACAGGAACGCAGGTAGACTTATACTGGAAATTTTGCGTATTCCGAGACCACCGAAACGGATAGGAAGCGAGGCTTGATACCAGCTTCGGTCGTCCACCGGATTTTAATTAATGTGTCATAAATAATGGAAGTGTGGAAGCTTGTAATTGGCATGTATTTAATAACTTTAAATCTCATTTTGTAAAATAAGGCATAAGCTCCCCAAATATAATAAAATAAAAATAAAATTGTCTAGTTTTTCTAATTGGCAAAATTTTACGCTATTCAGTTGTATACTGGTGATGTTAGAAATACTAGACAAAATTATATCACGCCGGTATTCCCCGAAGAGGTAGGCAAAGGTGCACTGTAGTGCGCCAACACTTCGCCGATGTATTTTGGTCCCAATGTAATAGGGGGCGAGCCTATTGTCATTATAACGGGCACATTCCCCCTCAATACGAGGGAGATTTTTGGGCTATAGTCCACCACGCTGGCCCAGTGCGGGTTGGTGAACTTCACACAACTTTTCTATAGGCGTGCAGGTTTCTTCACGATGTTTTCCTTCATCGTTTCATACCAAGTGGTAATCTCGGATGAAAATGAGATTCGCACATGAAACCCAGAGATGCGCGCCGGGGTTCGAACCTGCACACTTTGATTGCAAGGCGAGCGTTCGACCACTCGGCTACCACTGCTTACCTAAAATATTATTTCGGACTTCTGATACACCTTGTATGTATTTCTGTATACGCAGACACCGGTACAGGTATGTCTGCTAAGAAATGGTTTGACTACGTGATCCGAATTCGTTTTGGATTATCCGTTCTTGAGATATGGTGTAAAAAAAAAAACAAACTTTTGCGTATGACGTATAGGTACATAAGGTACCTATATTCTCCGAAGGGGTAGGCAAAGGTGCACTATAGTGCACCCACTTTGCCTAAGTATAGTGGTCGCAATAGGGGGCGAGACTATTGCCATTATACCGGGCACATTCCCTCTCAATACGAGGGGGATTCAAGCCATAGTCCACCACGCTGGCCCAGTGCGGGTTGGTGAGCTTCACACGCCTATCTATATACGTGCAGGTTTCCTCACGATGTTTGTTTTAACCGTTTAGCAAGTCGTGATTATGATATGTCCGATATAATGGCAATAGGCTCGCCCCCTATAACATTAAAACCGAAAGAAATCGGCGAAGTGTTTTTTTTTTTATGAGATAGGGAGGCAAACGAGTAGACGTTTCACCTGATGGTAAGTGATCAACGCTGCCCATGGACACCTGCAACACCAGGGGCATCGCAAGTGCGTTGCCGGCCTTTAAGGAACGAGTAGGCTCGTTTCTTGAAGATGACTTTGTCGCATCGGTCCGTGAACACCGCTGCAGGAAGTTCATTCCACAATTTGGCGGTGCGAGTGAGAAAATTGAGGAGTGAGGATGGTGATGCAGTCTGTGTCTGACTTACAAAAGTGTGGTTGCACTGCAGTCGACCACTACCTACCCCTTCTTGGAATAAATGCATGATGATGTATTTATTACCTACACTGTTGCTGAATTTGTGTTGAAAAGACTTGGGTTCACTGAAGTGCACCCCTGCATATCCATGTAACAGATCATCTACAGTGGTAGAATCTGACTATTTGTAAGTGCTTTTTGGTCTACACGATTTTTTTTTTTTATTTGAACAGACAGACCGTTGACATAAAGATTACGCTAATACAATTTAATATACGGAACCCTAAAAACAATGAAAAAATAAGTAAGTACTCGCATCGTATTACTGAAACCGAAATTATACTTTATGGCTGAAGTTTCCGGTCCCATGTGCTCACGGTACCGAGTTCAAATCCTGAAAATAATATTACAGGATTTAGAAAGTTTCAGATTGACTTTAGAAATTAAATAGGAAAATGTATTTTTGTTACAGACGCTACTGTCTCAGAAAGAGGGTTATGTTGTTCGAGTTATTATATCGGGGGGTAAAAGGCTATTGGGTTTAAGCGACGGTTTTTTTACTTTACAGGAGAGTATACTCATTCAACGCAGAAGAATTCGTTGAATCCAAATGTGTAGGGTAACCATACCCACTGTTGGCATCCCCCCACTTACTGGCACCCATGACTTTAAGTTCAAATAACAAGAAAACCATGACTTTAACCCCAGATTTTATGTCAATAATGGAAAGATTGTACATTGTTTAATCTAAAACCCTTAACTTTAACCTCAAAATCAGACTTAATTGGTACAAACTTTAAGTTTGTTTGGGACATACACTAAAAAAGCCCTTTTTTACGCATTTTCTTAAGGACCGGTACTTGTGCCAGTAACCGGGTAATCGGAAAATTTTGGAACAAATGTAAAAATCTTATGTTTCTAGTATTATTTTTTTACAAAAATCTCGAAATATTCAAAAACGAGTGGATATTCTATAATATCCTTTTTAGCGAAATAACGGGTCATAGAGCGTTTTGGTGACTGATTTTCTCTGAGGAGGAGCTTAAGGTGCCAATAGCTGGGGGGTTTACCCTAAATAAGTCAATATCGCCCAAAATGTCGCTTAAGACAAATTGTCTTTCATCCCTCGATACGTAAGTACTAGCAGAGCAGTGGTACCCTAATTGTTAGAACGTCGTCTTTGAACGTAAGGGGTGCAAGTTCGAATCGCGGGCCCGCACCTCTCAGATTTTCATGTACCAATATCATTTTCAAAAATGGTTCCAACTTGTACAACAGTGACGGAAAACGTCGTGAGGAAACCTGAACGTATATAATAAGGTGTGTGAAGTTCAGAAATGTCGGAAGAGGACGCCCGAGGAGGACCTTTCACGACCAGATTAACGGTCTCTTCCAGAAAGGTCAAGTCCGTAGCACGCTCAACAGACGGAAGTGCATGAAAAGATGTATGACTGTGGATGAAGCGAAAGAGGTTTGTCAGGATCGTAGCATATGGTAAACGGTAGTCTCTGCCTACCCCCATGGGATACAGGCGTGAGTATATGTATGTATGTATATACGAACCCGCACTTGCTCCCACAAAAATAAAACGTTATTTTATTTCTAAAGTTTGACAAGCCTAACCATGGTCAGTTAGGTCGTTTGTACCTTCTGCTGCGTTAATCTTAAGATCGAAGGCGGTTTAAAAGTAACAACTACACCCTTAAGATGGTCGTGTAGACATAAATTTGATCTCCTTCAACTGTCAATTTTGTCGAGGAAATGACGTCACTTCGAGGTTTTTGTAAAATCAGAATATATTTTTTTTATTCGTGTAGGCCAAAAAGCACTTACAAATAGTTAAATTCTATTACCGATTCGGAATGCTGCTTCCACTGAGAAGAGCCGGTGAGAAACTCAATGTTTACTCTTTTCAAAATGATAAATAGTAAGGATTGCGAGGAACAGGTACATTCTCAGGAGCAGCAATGCCATGTGAGCAGACAGCACCTTTGCCACAATACTAAAAAATAATTATACTCACGGCTGTATAATATTAAATACAAATTGTCATTACGCTTAGGAAGCTTGTACAGTAAGGTACCTACTGGTGTGCTGGACATAGCTCGGTGTGACGTCATTTTCTCGACGAATCTGACAGTTGAAAGAGATAAAACTTATGTCTACGCGGTCATGCTAACTGATTAGAGAGCTGCATTGCAAAATACAGAATTTAACTAATCAACTTTACATCCCAAAAAAATAGGGTAAAACCACCAATTCCCCCTCACCTCAAGAAATTTCCCGGTCAATAAAAGTCGTTGGCAGCGGCGTATAAAATATTAAAGCTCACTGCCCCCCCCACTGGCGGTCGTGTCGTAAACATACTCGTAACTACCTCAAGGCAATGCGGTGGAGTTATTGCGAGACAGACGTATGTATGGACGAGTATTGGGTGTTTTAGCTTAGACGGGGAACATACCTATCGATGGGAGAATGTATCATGAAATATACAATTTTAAAATACAGCCGAAAAACGATTCCAAAAATTCATGGTGAGTAATTTTTATTGTATACACCAAATAAAGAAAATAATACAAAATCAAAATCTTTTCTTTTTTATTCGTGTAGGCCAAAAAGCACTTACAAATAGTCAGATTCTACCACCGGTTCGGAATGCTGCTTCCACTGAGAAGAGCCGGTAAGAAACTCAATGGTTACTCTTTTCAAAATGATAATTGCGGGTAATACATTCTCAGGAGCAGCAATGCCTTGAGAGCAGACAGCACCTTTGCCACAATACTACAGAAGAATTATACTCACGGCAGTCTAATATTAAATACAAATATAGTCTTTAACAACATTCTTAGTTCTAAATACATTAGCTATTTGCAATTGGGCGGTCTTGTCGCTAAAAGAACGTCTGCCTAAGTACTACATTACTTTTTTTTACGAAATGAGCGAAATGATGAAATTTAATGGAATAAGATGAGGAATGGCTTCACCTGCGACTAGCGCGGGTATTTTGCCAATGTCAAGTAATTAATAGCAAGGACAAATTCAATAAATACACATTATAAATAAAAATGGATAATGACAGTGATAAAGATGGCGGATGAATCCAAAGTACTACATTGATAGGTCAGTTTGTAATGTATTAATGTCAGTAAATAATAAATGTCAGTTTGTATCAAATGTATTTGTCACAAATAAATGTTTTCTTTCTTTCAATTTCTTCCAGACAACAAGTTTGGACGAGAAAACTATAAATAATGAATTATGGGCAGCTGTTGGTGGTGTACTCAAATAATGAAACAAAATATATAAAATAACAATACATACACATAATATACATATATGCATAATCATACATAAATAATGTATATATTGACGGCAGAAGCGGGAATGTATCTCAAAATATCCAATTTTACACCAGAGCCGAAAAAACTACTTCAAAATTGCATAACTCCTAAAATTACATTTATTTGTAAAAAATAATACATTTTGAAAAATTCCAACTGATCGATTGACACTTGACAGATAGAACTCGACGTTTGGTTTGTCAAACTTTGTTTTTTTCGGTTATTGTTTTTTTTTTCTTTAAAAACAGACAGTTATTCAAAAAACAAAATATTTACATAGTCTAAAATTTTCTAATAATAATAAAAAATAAAAGTAAAACATTATATACTCCATATAATTATCATTTTGAAAAGAGTAACCATTGAGTTTCTTACCGGCTCTTCTCAGTGGAAGCAGCATTCCGAACCGGTGGTAGAATCTGACTATTTGTAACTCCTTAATAAATCTAGAAAAAAATTCAATGCTGTATAATTGTTTTTGTTTTTGTCAAAAATAGGTGATGAATGTAATTATTATTATTTTTACGAAATGAGCGAAATGATGATATTTAATGGAATAACATGAGGAATGGCTTCACCTGCGACTAGCGCGGGTATTTCGCCAATGTCAAGTAATTAATAGCAAGGACAAATTCAATAAATACACGTATTATATAAAAATGAATGATGACAGTGATAAAGATGGCGGATGAATCCATGAATGTAATTACGATGGCAGATGGTGATCCCAATTCATTAATGAATACATTTTGTAAAAAATACTAGACATAAGTCTACAGCCTATAAGTAGTATTACTTATATGCGGTAGTTTGAAAAAAAAAAACAAAAAAAAAATTTTTTTTATTCATTCAATTTTTGAACAGTGGCACGACGCAGCAAACTTTTTAAAACTGCCTGTACCATAGACAAAGGGTTCTGAAGCGACAGCCTATGTGCTAGGGTTATGTATGAGTTTATCTGTGTCCTATGTAATGGGTAATACGCCCACTCGTGGGCGGGGTCTGGGCAGTGGGCGTGTTGAATTGGACATAGATTGGCGAAAGTCTTGGATGCGGTGACTTAAATTTTCAAAATGACGTGAAAAAATTCTTGTCATAGAAACCTAATTTCACTCTGCACATGATGTCATTCGTCATCTTTATCATATTTGTCATCCATTGATATTTGTTATATAGTTCTGCTGCTTCTTCATTTAGGAGTTGATGAGGAGTCCGCCATCCTTATCACTGTCATCACTCATTTTTATTAATAATGTGTATTTATTGAATTTTCTCTTGCTATTAATTAGTTGACACTGGCTGAAATACCCACTAACCGCAGGTGGAGCCATTCCTCATCTTATTCCATGAAAAATCATCACTTTATTAATTTCTTAAAAATGAAAAAATATATATACAGGGTGTTTCAGAAGTCCGAAATAATACTTTGACATTTGCATCAGTATCAGGTATACAACTGAATGGTATAAAGATTTGATTGAAATTCGACCATGTTTTTTCAAGTTTTTTTTCATCATCAATTCCTAAAGCTCGTAATATCTTAAGTCCTATGTAAAATTTGAATGTTCTGTTTAGTGAATATTAGTAGTCACCCCTCATAAGTATAGTTTACACTGCTGAATAGGGTTATGGATGTACCCAAAGGCCAGAACACGATACCTATGACAAATATTCAAAGGTCTGTAACTCTGAAACTATGATAGTTAGGTATAAATTGTCTTCACTAAGCATCCACATATGAGCTACCGTATATGTACCCAAAGTATTATTTTGGACTTCTGAAACACCCTGTATACATGAAAAAATATTTCATGAAATTTAATGGTATAAGATGAGGAGTAGCTGCATCTACAATAATACCGGATATTTCAGCTAGTGCCAAGTAATTAATAGCAAGGACAAATTCAATAAATACACATATCAAATTAAAATGGGTGATGAAAGTGATAAAGTTGGAGGATAACATCTTCTTGGTAACTTTACTGAATTTGATGTTTTTATTAATTACTTGACATTGGCCGGATACCTAACCGCTAACCACAAGTGAATCCATTCCTCATGTTATTCCATCATATATTTATAATACATCATCACGCCTGTATTCCCCAGGGGGTAGGCAGAGGTGCACTGTAGTGCGCCCACACTTCACCGATGTATTTTGGTCCCAATGTAATAGGGGGCGAGCCTATTGGCATTATAGCGGGCACATTCCCCCCTCCAATACGAGAGAGATTTGGTCCATAGTCCACCACGCTGGACCAGTGCAGGTTGATGAACTTCACACGTCTTTCTATAGTCGTACAGGTTTCCTCACGATGTTTTCCTTCACCGTTCAGCAAGTGGTAATCATTGTTGAAAATTACATTCGCACATGAAAATTATCTCAGAGGTGCGGGTCTGGGATTTGAACTTGCACCCCTTACTGTTAAGGCCTCGAGGTATAAAAGAAAAAGACCAACTATATATTTGTCTCGCTCATACGGCAGAGAATGGTGCAAATAAATTCTCAACAGTTTAACTTTGTTAGTAATTCAGCAATTAAAAGAATACAAGCGAATATGATGAGGAGCTTGATAAACAAATCAATATTAGGTGATTCAGCCTTCAAAATGTAACTAAATTACATGTAAACATCATCGTCATCACGCCTGTATTCCTCTAAGAGGTCCGCAGAAGTGTACCGCAGTACACCCAAGCTTCACCGAAGTATTGTTGGTCCCAATGTAATAGGGGGCGAGCCTAGCGTCATCATACTGCTCTAACATGCAAATGTCATTTTTAGGCCAGGTTTACCACTTGCTGAACGGTGAAAGCAAACATCGTGAGGAAACCTGCACGATTTTAAACAGGTGTGTGAAGTTCTCCAACTCGCACTGGTCAAGCGTGGTGGACTGTAGCCCAAATCTCGCTGGCATTGAAGAGGAATGCCCGGTATAATGGCAATAGGCTCGCCTCCTATTACATTGGGACCGAAATTCTTCTGCGAAACGGGCACTGCAGTGTCTGTCAGAAGTCTGTCTACCCCATACGGGAATATAGGCGTGATGATGATGCCTTGAACGTATTCACTGAGCTCAAAATGTCTTCGCACATCCATGTTTCCACCTAGAGGGCGTCTTGCTCTACTGTCATTGGCGAATGTCTCTCTGCACAGAAAATCAATACTGTTTCTATCCAACTTCATGAATGTTTCAGCCTGAAGTCGGCCTTTTATGGTGGGCTTAGGATTTACAGGAGCTTGGGAACTAGATCCTGAATAGATTGGGTTTCAGGATATTGAATTATCCGAGTAAGGAGAACATGTGGAGTGAAAGGCTATTTGACGCAAGCGACATGTTTTAACTTTACAGGAGAGCAAAGCCATTCGACGCAGAAAAAATCGCTGGTTCGAAATATGTATATAAGTCAATATCACTCTAAAGTGTCGTTTAAGTCAAATAGCCTTTCATCCCTCGATATCATGAAGCTAAAGTAAGAAACTCAATGGTTACTCTTTTCAAAATAATAAATACTAAGGATCGTGAGTAATACATTCTCAGGAGCAGCTATATCAAAACAAACTGTATTGACTCATAAATTAATGGTAAAAACCGGCCAAGTGCGAGTCGGACTCGCGCACAAAGGGTTCCGTACCATTACCTAAAAAATCACGTTTGCTGTATGGGAGCCCCCTTAAATATTCATTTTATTCTGTATTTTAGTATTTGTTGCTATAGCGGCAACAGAAATACATCATCTGTGAAAATTTCAACTGTTTAACTATCACAGTTCATGAGATATAGCCTGGTGACAGACGGTCGGACGGACGGACGGACAGCGGAGTCTTAGTAATAGGGTTCTCGTTTTACCCTTTGGGTACGGAACCCTAAAAAAAGCTTTTTAAAAACAAGCTTTTATTAAATTGCCTTTAATTTTCGTGTTCTCCTCAGCAAGCCCTTGCATTTGGTACCCATACTGTAGTAGTGCAGAAAAAATAACTATTCCGCCATCTTGGATGATCCGCCATATTGGAAATAGAATGACGTCACGTAGCTAAGCATGCATTGTCATCCAAAATAATAATGTATACCAAATTTCAGCTCAATCGGTTAAAGATAACTGATTTAAAATTCAGTTGCAAGATTCCATCCGGACATACATACGTTGCAAGCTAATATAAAGCTTGTAAAAAAGTTCATTCTTCAAATAAATGACACTGACAGCTCGAGCGAATATTACCGTGTGCGGGCGTAGATTCTCACATAAATTCAAGCTCTATGCATATTGACACAGAGTTTGTTTTGGTTTTTGGAGTTTCTTGCCCATTCTTCTCCATAAGAAATGTATTCCGAATGGGTGGTGTAGTATCTCCTATAATTATTATTTCTTTATTGACAATTCAGCAGCAGTGGTAGCCGAGTGGTCGAACGCACGCTTTGCAATCAAAGTGCGCAGGTTCAAACCCCGACTCGCACCTCTGGGTTCCATGTGCGAATCACATTTTCATCCGAGATTATCACTTGCTAAGAAACGGTAAAGGAAAACATCGTGAGGAAACCTGCACGTCTGAGGGAGCCTGACTAGTTCTCGATAGATGTGTGAAATCTGCCAACCTGCACCGGGCCAGCGTGGTGGACTATGGCCTGAATCCTCCTCGCATTGAGGGGAGGCCCGTGCCCAGCGGTGAGACGTTAAAAAGGGCTGTAGTAGTAGTAGTTGTTGACAATTCATAAGTGCCTGTATTGGTTTATATGACTGAAAACATCATCTAATTCTGATTGAAATTTGGAAGCGCTTGGGTCAACGTCCTGGTGTGCATTCTTAAAAGCAGTTAAAATAATTAAATCATAATAAGATCCAGTAAACCAAGAAATTCTTAGCATACAAATGAGTTGGCAAACTTTAAAAACGTCTAGTGCCTATAAAATGTGAATTTTAAATAGTTTTACGAGCTCTTTGTGATTTTTTCGACTGTTGGCTTCAGTACTTATTAAGCCCTGCACTCACAGGCGCGTTTAAACGCGATAATGTAAACAACATTATCGCGTGACTAAGATTGAGAAAAGTATGTTGAGGCGGTTTGGTCATGTAGAGAGGATGAGTGAAAGTAGACTGATGAAAGAAATATAGCAGGCGAACGTGAGTGGAAGTGTCGGAAGAGAATGCCGGAAAAGGACCTTTCAGATTCACGGTCTCTTGCAGAAAGGTCAAGTCCGTAGCACCCTCAACCGACGGAAGTGCATGAAAAGATGTATGACTGTGGATGTAGCGAAAAAGGTATGTCAGGATCGTAGCATGTGGCAAACGGTAGTCTATGCCTACCCCCATGGGATACAGGCGTAAGGACATGTATGTTTGTATGTATTATGTATGTAGTATAGAAAAAAAAAAGTAAATTTGGTAATTTGTAAGTGCCCCCATAGGCCTATACAGAATGAATGATTTGGATTTGTAAAACGAACTACATTAACTTCTTCTTCTCGACTCTTCTTTTCGAAATTAATGGAATAATGAGACTTGTTTTCATATGTGAGTAGCGCATATTCTTCCCATGTCAAGTATTATTTTTCGTCTTGTCTGCATGTCTGTATTTTCATTCCGGGTTATCTGCCAAACAGCTGGCCCGATTTTGATAGGGCTTTATTTAACCCAAAATGATTAAAAAATGTCTACCCGTAGGAAGCCGGGACGGGCCGCCTTTTATGACATTTAAAACCACTTTGTGTAAGCCATACTTTAAATCCAAGGGTGTTCTTCCAAAACAAGCAACAAGTAACACAAACTAATAAGAAAATGAATTTGTTTGTCTGTTCGTCCGGGGGTGAAGTAGGGGCTCGTGTCATTTGAATAAGCGACGGCCGAACGGGGGTTAAAAAATACACGTAAGATTTAGGTGGATATGTCGCAGGTTTTTCATAAAATTAGGTTTTTGATAAAAAAATCACCGGAAGATGACACATTTTAAACTCAATTTCATTATAAACCTGTATCAATCCAGATTTTTTATCAATAACCTAAACTAGTTTGGGTTTCATAGAGTCAACAGAGTAACATATGGGCTATAATTTATAACGATATTGAATAATTAAAGTCTGCGCGGACGAAGTCGCGGGTAGAAGCTATTATTTAAATAAAAAAATTTTTTCTAGTCTCTAGGTAGACTAGAAAAAATGTTTTTATGATGTAAAAGATAGTCCATACTATTCTTTCACACCTTACAGAGCCATACTCCCCAAGACCCGTATAAAATACCAATAATTCGCTTCTCCCGGAATATTTAATACAGTTTTTACTACGTACATTATTAATTTTTATATTTTCTGCAATATTATTGTTATGATTACGAAAAGTTTTAATTAAAAGCTATTATTGTGTATTATGTTGGTATAGAACTAAACTGGACTAAACTTATTGGCGTCCTTCTCATGCCCGTTCTGTATGAACACTTAGAAGGCTTCAGCGACATTTGACAAGCTTTATATTAGCTTGCAACGTATGTATGTCCGGGTGGAATCTTGCAACTGAATTTTAAATCAGTTATCTTTAACCGATTGAGCTGAAATTTGGTATACACGCTTATTTTGGATGACAATGCATGCTTAGCTATGTGGCGTCATTCTAATTCCAATATGGCGGATCATCCAAGATGGCGGAATAGTTGTTTTTTTCTGCACTATCACAGTATGGGTATCAAATGGGCTTGCTGAGGAGCACACGAAAATTAAGGGCAATTAAATACAAGCTTGTTTTTAAAAAGGTTTTTACCATTATTTTTTTTTTATATTACAGGATAGCATACTCATTGGACGCAGAAAAAATCGCTGATTCCAAATATGTATATAAGTCAATATCGCCTAAACTTGTCGCTTAAGACAAATGGCCTTTCATCCCTCAACATAATCATTGTGTTTAAGTAATCGAACGGCAGTATTGGTGTTCATAGGCTTACCTGTGCCTACCCCTTTAGATATATTGAGCAAGATAGTAGCTTTTGTAGTCTCTAGACTGCTAAACTTAAGCCACAAAGTATGTATTTATGTAGTTAACGTCAGTCATTTTTGTAATAAAATTAATTCACATATAATGTGTCTGGGTTATTATATAGAGTGGGTTTCCATTACACCATTTGAAATGACGGATTATTAAATTAAAGAAAAAACACATAACCTATCTTTCTTAATTGTAGGGTAATTATAACAGGGATACAATGCATTTCGTAGTATCGTTGTGGAAGATATTCTATAAAAAGTTACTGTGGATATTTTTAGTCTGTTTTTGTCGGCAGTTTTTAATCTGAGGACACGACAGTGCCCCCGCCAAGACGAGCCAAGCGAAGCGCAAGGGCACTACCTACCTTTACTCGAAACGTTTCGTCGTATTTTTGATCCCTCGTAACTTTGGTTTGGATAATGCCAGATAGGTAGTTAAAATTTTAAACAGTCGTACGTTTTAACTAGAATGTAGAGTATGTGAAGTTAGGGCTTGTAGGTTTAGAGCGTGTAGTCTTTGGAGCTTGGCTTTATACGATATCTGACAACTTTTTCACAGGATAAGCAAACTAGACTCGTCTTGGCAACATTTTTACATGAAAATGTTTTCAAATCAAATCAAATAGCCTTTATTGCTGCATGTATTGACTTAAGTAACAGTAAGTGAGTTTCCTAACTATACTAGGTACTTATATCTAATAGAAGTTAAATTTTAAATTGCAGGAAGTTGTTCCACTACAGCTTGTCCTACACGGACATAGCCCTCCTCTAATAATCTCCACTCCTCTCTATCCTTAGCTTTGCGTAGCCACATGGGGCCAGCCGCTCTGCTAAGGTCGTCCTCCCATCGTTTTGCTTGCCTTCCCCTTTTCTTTTGTTTTCGCGTGGTAGCCATTCTGTTACTTTTCTGGTCCATTTGACCCTGTTTTCTCTCATGATGTTTTAGTGGAATATTACTTTCAGTTTCTGGGGTCTTGCCATCACCACTTAAAGTATCGTTGTTTCAGTATTAACTGTATTTTTTGACAGATGCACTTAGTTAACTGGCAAAAACTAAAAGTAATTTTAAAAAGTAATCTCTCATTGCTGCAAGACAGTGTTAAGGAGTATAGTTAACTCAGTGTAATATCTATCCATTAACAATATACACAATTTAAATTCTCGTGTAACAATGAAAACAGTTGTCGATCAAGTGATAGGGCACGCCGCCGCCATCTTAGTTGATCGTTTCGCGCGCAAACTGCTGTCATCGGTCAAATGTGACGTTTCGATTTGGCGCCAAACACACAACCCTATCATAGAGTAATAAAAAGTTACCGTAGATGTACACTTTTACTATGTAATTTTATTTTATTACGCAGAAAATCTTTCAACGCCACAGTACAATTTTTTTTAGACAAATAATTTATTTCTTATAGACCTACTTACGAAGGTATTTAAAAATTGACAAGTTTTATTTTTAATCTATAAACGCGTCCTAAACTGAGAAGATTCGGCAAGAAACCCAATGGTCTATTGAGCCTTTTTTAAATAACTGAGATTTTTCTTTTAAAATACCAAATCTTTTAGCAAATTAGTTTAATACTTATCATTTAATGTCCCTAAGGATAGGCACACTATATTATAATTTACGTATACGCAAACAACAAACAAATCATAGACAAAGTTACCTAGAATTCAACCGAATCTCGTCTCTAAACGGAACGCACCCCGCCGGATGCGACCGACGCCGTATTTCCGGTCAACCGTTAAATTTGAATTTCGAACAGATAGTGGCATTCCGCTCCAGACTTTTGTTGAGTTTGGACGTGTCGCCGGTTGCAAGTTACGGCGGAAATTGACGAGATGTCGATTAAGTGTTTTGTTATGACAACTTTAACGGTTTAGTATACTGCCGTAATACTTAATAAATATCGCTAGACGACACAAACTCATTGTATGAATCCAAACTAACCAAAGTTTGTGCTGTAGGAACTATACAATGGACTGGGTACGACTCCAGTTACACCCAGGGCCAACTCCGAAATTGTCTAATATCGGGTCTTTCGCCGTCTTTAAAACTTTCATCATACATTTTTATTTATAATGTATTTATAATATTTATTGAATTTGCTCTCACTATTTATTATTCAACACTGGTCGACATACCCGCTAAGCACAGGTGGGGCTATGCCTCAACTTATTACATTATATTTCTCGTATTTCCAAGGAGATTAAAATTATCTTCCATTGATTATTTCACTTGTACCTACCGAAAATAAATAGGTCACTAATCTTGAACCAACATCAAAACACATAAGATTCAAGTCATGGAGGTTCCGAATGTTGAAAAGCCATCTTCCCGCGCTTCCGACATCTTGTCGACGTCCGCCATTTTGTTTTGTGTGGGAACTCAATACGAAACTACTGCTTGTTTTCGAACGATAATTTATTTTGTAAGTTTTAAGAATTGTAAAGTTATCTCAATACTACACGGTAGTCCTATATTAGCAGTGGTGGCCGAGTGGTCTAACGCTCGCCTTGCAATCGAAGTGTGCAGGTTCAAACCCCGGCTCGCACCTCTGGGATTTATGTGCGAATCTCATTTTCATCCGAGATTATCACTTGCTATGAAACGGTAAAGGAAAACATCGGGAGGAAACTTGCACGTCTGAGGGAACTTCACAGTTTTCGATAGATGTGTGAAGTCTGCCAACCCGCACTGGGCCAGCGTGGTGGACTAGGGCCTGAATCCCCCTCGCATTGAGGTGAGGCCTGTGCCCAGCAGTCTGAGATTTTCATGTGAGAAAGTAATTTTCCATAATGAGCCACTTGCTGCACGGTGAAGACAAACATTGTGAAGCTGCGCGTCTATAGAAATGCGTGTGAAGTTCACCAGCCCGTACTGGGCCAGCGTGGTGGACTATGGCCCAAATCTCCCTCGTATGTGCCCGGTGTAATAGCAAGAGGCTCGCCCCTATTACATTGGGACCAATATACAGGCGTGACGATATATTCAAGTGAGAAACTATCGAGTTTAAATTCATCTCGAAAACCTAGGGTAGGTACTACTCACCCCATTTCACGCACGGTATCTGAACGCTTCCTGCCCATCCTGTTTTTGTTTCAGCGCGATACACCGCGCCCCCTGGCGTCGGGACATGTAACAGTATGTTTATTATGATGCAGACCTATGGTTCGGAATTGAGGGACGATTTGTAAGTCATTTTAACAATGAGAGAGTCTTTACAAAGAGATCGAAATCTACATAAACTATACAAGTAAATAAAATTGGAGTGTCTGTTTGACGTAACCGACGCTTTTGGGCGATATTGACTTAAATACATATTTGGAATCAGTGATCTTTTCCAGTATGCTGGAGTATGCTCTCCAGTACCTAAAGTAAAAAAACATCGCTTAGTTAAAGTCAAATGGCCTTTCAACCACTTTTATTGCAAAGAGTGCGTTCAACCAAAATCAAAATCTTTTTTTTTTTATTCGTGTAGGCCAAAAAGCACTTACAAATAGTCAGATTCTACCACCGGTTCGGAATGCTGCTTCCACTGAGAAGAGCCGGTAAGAAACTCAATGGTTACTCTTTTCAAAATAATAATTGCGAGTAATACAATCTCAAGAGCAATGCCATGAGAGCAGACAGCACCTTTGCCACAATACTAGAGAAGAATTATACTCACGGCAGTCGAATATTAAATACAAATATAGTCGTTACGCTTAGGAAGCTAGTACAGTAAGGTGCGTCTACTCCCATTTACAATGAAGGGATTATTCTAAACCACAGATGGTTATAGAAATAATTGCTTTGGTATGATGCCTTCAACGCTGTATGGGAGAGAAGATGACCACTCGGCTACCTCTGCTTTTAATTTTAAACATACATATAAAATCGATATTGTCTGTTTGTAATGACAAAACAGCAACTTCTTAATGCATTGTTCTCCTGAAAATCATATTTCTGTAACACCGGCATCGACAATGACATAAAACAATTTAGTTTTAATGAAATACCCAAGTTTTCTGTTTGTTGCAAGTTATTTCATTTACCTGTTGTAAACTACTTGTAGTGGCTTGACTAGTTAAACTATGGAGTTGAGACACTTCTGCCCGTTTTAACTACCTGTCTTAGCATGATCGCGTAGACATAAGTTTTATACTCTTTCAACTGTCAGATTTGTCGAGAAAATGACGTCACACCGAGCCATACCCAAAAAACTCGAAGAGATGTCATTTCCTCGACAAATCTGGGGGTGAAGTCTGTAAACACTATCTATGATTTCATATTTTAAGGCACGAAAACAACATCTTTTATCAAGGGTAGCAAGAATTTATCTAGTCCAATGGCTTCATGGAGACAATGTCTAATGTCTCCATCGGTATTATTTTATCTACCATTGATAAAACATGTTGTTTTCTTGCCTTAAAATATGAAGTCATAGCAAAACCACAACGATAGTGTTTACAGACTTCCACCCCTGACCGTTGAAAAATGTAAAACTTATGTCTACACGGTCATGTTAAGCCTACAAGAGACGCCTTTGAACATCATTCTTACATCATCGCGCCTGTATACCCCGTAAGAGTAGGCAGAGATGCTCTGCAGGGCACCAATACATCATCGAAGTATTTTTGCCTAATGTAGCAGGTGGCAAGCCTGTTGCCATTATAGCGGGCACATTACCCTTCAATACGAGGAGGGCGTTCTACCTACCTACAAGATAAATGACTAAAGGCCGTTTTGTACAAGTATATATTTAGTTACCTACGACCAGATGAACGGACGACCTCACCAGGGTCGTCGGGAGTCGATGGGCGCATAAAACCCAAGAACGTTATTTGTGGCGATCTATGGGGGACGCCTATGTCCAGCAGTGGACGTCCCTGGCTGATAGATAGATATTTAGTTATTTTGTGTTTAATTGCTGTCTTATTTATTTATTTTCCCGCGGAACCCTAATTCTTTTTGTATAATAAATGTAGCCCAAGTTACTCGTTCCAATATCAGCTATCTGCTAGTACAAGTCTTGTTCAAAACGGCTCAGTCGTTTGGGAGGTAAACTCCAAGTAGCCAACCGCCAGACAAAAAAAATGAGTTTTTGCTATACGTAGCGTAAATACTTTCATATCGAGGGGTAAAGGGGTAAAAAATTAGCTGATGCCATAAATGTATATCGCCCAAAAGTGTCGCTTAAGTGAAACAGCTTTTTACCCCTCGATATGCATTTAGTAAAAAACAGTTTTTTTTTAAATTACAAACAGACACTCCAATTTTTGGAACGTAGTTCCTTATGGCGCGTTGCGAAAGGTGGCTAGACGGAAAAAATTAAGACTAAAAGTGTCGACCTACACTTTTGTAAATGTGTGTGTGAGAGTAAAAGTTGTAACGACACTTTTGTGAATATGTGATGATATGATATGATATGATTTCGATTGTGTGTGTGATTTCGGTTTCGGTTTCGGTTACGGTTACGGTTACGGTATCGGTTACGGTTACGGTTACGGTTACGGTTACGGTTACGGTTACGGTTACGGTAACGGTAACGGTTACGGTTACGGTTACGGTTACGGTTTCGGTTACGGTTACGGTTACGGTTACGGTTACGGTTACGGTTTCGGTTACGGTTACGGTTACGGTTACGGTATCGGTTACGGTTACGGTTGCGGTTACGGTTACGGTATCGGTTACGGTATCGGTTACGGTTACGGTATCGGTTACGGTTACGGTTACGGTTACGGTTACGGTTACGGTTACGGTTACGGTTACGGTTACGGTTACGGTTACGGTTACGGTTTCGGTTTTGGTTTCAGTTTCGGTTTCGATTTCGGTTTCTATTTCAATTTCGATTAAAATCCAAATCGACATATATTATGTGTGTGTGTGTGTGTGTGTGGAATGTATATGTAAAATTGTTTTGCTTTTTTTATTTCAGAAGGAACTTCGTTCCATCCGGGTGTCCCTTGACACCTCTCAAGTTTTTTTACTTGTATAGATGTAGATTTAAATGTCCCAGGTTCAAACTCTACTGGTTTAAAACACGTGGTAAAACATTGACAACTCAATTTCCACCCTGCTATTGTATCGCAGACTGCATTGTTTGATATCATAACGCTCTTTATTGTACGTGGGGTAAGTTGACAGTGTATGGAAAGCACCTTTGTTAATTTACGTAACGTATGCTCATATTGGATAGAAAATATATCATAATCACGCCTTTATTCTCTGGAAAGCTAAGCAGGGGTGCAATGCAGTGCACCCGTTTTTCGCCCATGCATTTCTGGTTCCAATGTAATAGAGGGAGAGCTTATTGCCATTATACCTGGTACATTTCTCTAAATGCTAGAAAGTCACACTGGCAGAATTATTGGTGAACTTCACACGCCTGTGTATAGACGTGCAGGTGCACTATGTGTACTTTCAATAAGTAAAATTACATGACTTAAAACGACATTATTTTTTAAATTTATTGATAAATCTTGTGTACACGGTCATAATGAGCCTATAGGTTGTGGGGGCCTTACAACACCTCTACAAAGTTTATTGCGCCGTTTATCACGTGTTTGTTCGGTCAGTGACAACATTGACCGATGTCCGTATTGCTTGTCTGTTTGTTCATTCACGCCAGTTCTTTATATTGAGTAGGTAGAAGACGCCAATATATTCCACAGTCAAACTAGTTCCATTAAATTGAAAGTATTTTTTTGTGATGGCAATAGGCTCGTCCCCTATTAGATTGGGACTTAAATACATTGGAGAAGTGTGGGCGCACTGCTGTGCACCTCTGCCTACCCTTTCGGGGAATACAGGCGTGATGATGATGTATATGTATTGTTTTTTGTTTCAGCTCCAAGGGACCGCAGACCGCAGACTACAGTCAGACTACGGTCTTTGATTTCAACTTGATACCTTCACGCGTTACAGAGAAAAAGGGTATTGACAGACAGACAGAAAAATAGACGGAAAACAAATTGATCCTATATAGGGTTCCTTTTTAGGTACAGAACCCTTCAAATGAAGTCATAGCAACTCGATAGTGACAGGAGACTTGGGACCCTGACATCAAAATCTGCTAGCATCATCCATGATATTTCATTGAAAACTGTGCTTCATCTAGGAATTAATAGAGTCTATTTCGTTATTGGCAAATAATTTGTAGCACGTATCGCGACGTATCTGTTAAGGGGCTTTAAAATGAAGGCTTCGTGCTTGCTTCATTCACATAGTATAGCCGGCTTTGCCGCCTGAACGGACCCTAAGTGGCATGCACTAATCCGTGAACCATTTCGACGATATTTTAAATGGAATTGTCATATGCAGAAGGTGATATGAGAATTGATATTGGCTACATTCCAATATTTATGTGCATGTAACCTAACTGAGAATCTGCACGATTTGATTCAGAGGGGAGAAAGGCTGTTTGACTTAAACGACTCTTTTGGGCGGTATATCTATACTTTATCTATAATTTATATATTTATTATTATATAATATAATAATATTATAAAGCTAAAGAGTTTGTTTGTTTGTTTGTTTGGTTGAACGCGCTAATCTCAGGAACTACTGGTCCGAATTGAATAATTATTTTTGTGTTAAATAGTTCATTTATCGAGGAAGGTTATAAGCTATATATCATCACGCTACGACCAATAGGAGCGGATCAGCAACGAATAATGTGGCAAAAACGGGAAAATTCCCGAACATGAATCGGGTATTATAGACTTATATAATCATAGACTTCACTCTACGCCAAAGTAACTATTAGCGCGGGTGAAACCGCGGGCACAGCTAGTTATACATATTTGGAATCACATAATTTTTCTGCGTCGAATGTGTACGCTCTCCTGTAAAGTTAAAAAAATTTAGCTTAAGCCAAATCGCCTCTCATCCCTCGATATTATGTTATCTGTATTGTACTTGTCATATATAATTTCATGATTTATTTTCATTGCTCTCTACAAAATTCGTAACAGTTCATTTCGTTATACCGCTTGCTCAAAACCCTCCGTTTTGACCGAAACGACAGCCCATTTAAACCGAAGCCGAAACCAAAGGTACGATCGGCCGCTAACAATCAAACAAAAAATATATTTCACAACTAATTTGTAATTGCATACAACGAAAACGAATAATGTTAACAGGGCTATGTAAACAAGATTAACGCACATAACTCCAAGAGCTGCGCCCACATCATTATTTTGTCTATCTTTACTGTGATCGAAGCATTTATCATCAAATATGGTACAGTACAATAGATACCTAACACACAAACAGAAAGACACACCCATATTTAGTATAGTTAAACATATATACCAGTTAATTAGGTAATACTTCTTGGAACAAGCAGCAATTAGTAATATGATATTTGATATGAAAGTCAACCACATCAGAGCTACTATGAAACATAGAAATATACCATACTGCTCCTCATTTTTCAGGATTGTAGATATATCATTGTTTTCAGTACCTGAAAAAAGGTTATATATGCTAATTTGAAGACGGTTAAGCGGGTTTCAGACTACGCTATAATATAATAGCATATAGCTCATAGCACAACAATATCGCGCACCATACATTGTTATGGACACGTTCACACTGTACTGTACTATATATTATTGGCTTACTATACGCTATAAATTGGTGCGATGCGCTGAGTTCATGCTATGCTATATCGCGCGACTCTCCTCCGGTGAAGCTGTAAAGGCCAACTCAAGGCCAACAGCGTAGTCTATTAAAAAAAAAATTTACGCCCGCCGCCATTTTCCTTCTCTCTCACCCCCGGCCGTCCCGTCAACTGAGCTTGCTATATACTATAAATGTATGAAATCGCGTAATGTGAACGCCATGCTATGCTATACTATACTGCATCCTTCTTTGCTATACTATATAGCACATTAGTATAGCGTAGTCTGAAACCCGCTTTAGTCTATTGGTTTGAGATTAAGCCGCCCGACAGGTAGTTGCGGCTTCGATCAGTGGCAAATAATTTAGAAATGACCTTTTCAGCATTTGCTCTGGTCTGTATGTAACTTCCCAGTTATACAAAGGATTCGAGACAATCCCTGTCTCGAATCCTTTGTATCATAACCCATAGTATAAGCATTGCTATGTTTGGAATCATACGATGAATATGGGTTGTCTGGCGATGTTCGTTTATTCCGGAGCACCCTCAACAGATGAAAGTGTATGAAAATAATGTATTAATCTGGATGATGCAATAGTCAAGATCGTAGCATGTGGCTAACGGTAGTCTCTGCCTACCCCGTGGGATACAGGCGTGAGTATATATATTATTTATTGAATTATAGTGGCGAATCGGAGTACAATAGCAGTAATGTGATAAATTTATTATCAGTGATATAAATACATCATCATCATCATCACGCCTGTATTCCCCGAAGGGGTCGGCAGAGGTGCACTGTAGTGCACCCACACTTCGCCGATGTATTTTGTCCCAATGTAATAGGGGGCGAGCCTATTGCCATTATACCGGGCACATTCTCCCTCAATACGAGGGAGATTTGGGCCATAGTCCACCAAGCTGGCCCGGTGCGGGTTGGTGAACTTCACACGCCTTTCTACAGACGTGCAGGTATCCTCACGATGTTTTCCTTCACCGTTCATCAAGTGGTAATCATTGTTGAAAATGACATTCGCACATGAAAATTATCTCAGAGGTGCGGGCCTGGGATTTGAACTTTCACCCCTTAAGTTCAAGGCGGGCGTTTTTGCCTGCTGCCACTGCTAATAGACCTAATATAGACCTAATATTATAGTAATTTATTTAGTGATATAAATAACTATAATATTAGGTCTATGAATCACTTCTTGTAGGATTAAAACTAAAGTGTTAAGAAATGGTTTAAAAAGCTGTTATTAGTTTGATTGGTAGTAATTTACGCAATGATAACTGTTGTAAAGATACTTACCTATAACTAAAAATAGTATTGTATTCAAAGGTCCGAATATAAATGAAAATATTAGGCAAACAGAAGCTATCAGAAAAGTGAAAAACTTCCATGTCAACACATCGAAACATTTGCACATTACACTTGAAATAATAATAAGAATTTAATTTAAAAAAAATGAAATAAAATCAGGTAATATTGTGAAAAGCGGTAAATTATCAATGACACAAATGTGATTTTGACAATGATGTTGACCACAGATTATTTTGGTACATTCTTCTTTTTTTGAAATACCAGCACCTGCGATTAGCGAGTAATTATGCCAATGTAGCAGTGGTAGCTGAGTGGTCGAACGCACGCCTTGTAAAAGTGTGCAAGTTCAAAGCCCGGCTCGCACCTCTGGGATTTATGTGCGAATCTCATTTTCATCCGAGATTATCACTTGCTAGAAACGGTGAAGGAAAACATCGTGAGGAAACCTGCACGTCTGAGGGAACTTGACTAGTTTTCGATAGATGTGTGAAGTCTGCCAACCCGCATCGGGCCGGCGTGGTGGACTATGGCCTGAATCCCCCTCGCATTGAAGGGAGGCCGGTGCACAGCAGTGGGACGTTAAAAAGGGCTGTAGTAGTAGTAGTAGTAGTAGTAATAGCAATGACAAATTCAATAAATACACATCTCTACTAATATTATAAAGAGGAAAGATTTGTATTTTTGTATGTGACAAATAAACATAAAATCTACTGAACCGATTTAAAAAATTATTTTGCCTTTAGATAACTTTTTTTTTTTGTTGACGGGGAGGAAATCTTCAGAAAGATTCCCAGTCTTCTGTGTGGGTGAAGACTGGGATATATGGGATTCTTACCCACTAAACCCCCCCGGTGGCCGTCTTCGACACGTTAGAGGGACTCTGGGATCTCCTACCGGAACGCACCGGTGTCCCTCTGTGCCTCGCTCCCGAGCTTTGTGCCCAGGAGTCCCGTCTCGGGGGGAGCAGATGTTCGCTCCCCCTGCACCCTCGCAGTGCATACGGCGGCGAGAGACCACCTCTCGCCGCCGTCCTCCTCAGGGTCGTCGTCTACTTAAGAGCGTCCGGGGCTGCCGTTAGAAAGCTTTATCACTGAGTAACATAGGCTATATTTATCTACATATCTCAATTTTTTTTAAAAATGTCCACCCGTCCAATTCCCTGTCCACCCGTGCGAAGCCGGGACGGGCTACTAGATGAAAATAAAAATTGATGATGACAGTGATAAAGATGGCGGAATAGCTTTTGGTATGAGTCAATAGCGAATTTGGTCTGAGTGTAACTAACATCACCTCCAGTCCATTGTACGGTACCAATAGTACAAGCGTTGCTTAGTTTGAGCTCATACGATGAGTATGTGTTGTCTAGCGATATTTTTAGGGTGCCGTACCTAAAAAGGAAAAAACGGAACCCTTATAGGATCACTTTGTTGTCCATCTGTCTGTCAAGACCCTTTTTCTCAGAAACGCGTGAAGGTATCAAGTTGAAATTTATAACAGAGACTTATGTCTGCGGTCCTTTGGTGCCCTAAAAACATCAAACTTCTAGGTTAATGCAATCAAAAGATACGACGGTTTATGTTGCATTTTCAGTACATTTGCACGGGAATCAAAAACCTATAGGGTACTTTCCGTTGACCTAGAATCATGAAATATAGCAAGAAGCAAGGTCTTATAGCAGAAGTTAAGGAAAAAATCCGAAAACTGTATATTTATTGTTATAAAAGGTTTTTTTTGCGATTACAAACTGATTTTGTAGTTACTTTGTATGGGGTCACCAGTATACCAACTACAAAGTTAAGTTTGTCTCTCTGCCCAGTTTATCTTTTCGTTAGAGTAATGCTCAGTGCTTTAACAGTTTAGGTACGGAAGCCTAGGTGCGCGAGTCCAACTCGCACTTGGCCGATTTTTATATTTTAAACTAATATAACCCTATGCTACATTTTACATATCGCGGTAAAACCAAGCATACGAGCTTAAAGTGCCAACAATCTCCTGAAACTTAAAACACAACAATAATGGGAAATATTCCTCAGTAATTAAGCTAAATGTTCGCGAGGTGATTCGCAGACAGACAGACAGACAAATTGTTCGAGCACTTCATTATACTGTGTACACGTATAGGAAAATATGTAGATAGCTAACTTTTGAAGCAGTGATAGCCTTGTATACAAGGGGTGCAGGTTCAAACCCCCGGCCCCCACCTCTGAAACCTCTTCATGTACAAATGTCATTTCGAATAATAATTACCACTTGCACAACGGTGATGGCAAGCATCGTGAGGAAACCTGCACGTCTTTAGAACGGCGTGTGAAGTCCAGCCCGTACTGGTAAAGGTGCTGTCTGCTCTCATGGCGTTGCTGCTCCTGAAAATGTATTACTCGCAATTATCACTTTGAAAAGAGTAACCATTGAGTTTCTTACCGGCTCTTCTCAGTGGAAGCAGCATTCCGAACCGGTGGTAGAATCTGACTATTTGTAAGACCTTTTTGGCATACACAAATACAAAAAAAAAAAAATTGATTCTACTGTGCCAGCGTGGTGGATTATGGGCCAAATCTCCCTCGTATTGAGAGGGAATGTGCCCGGTATAATGACAATAGATTCGCTCCTTATTACATGGGACCATTTTAATGGATACTTGTATACTAATATTATAAAGAGGAAAGATTTGTATGTTTGTTTTATTGTATGTATGTATAGTTTTTATTTCATTAAAAGGTGGAACGATAAAGAGTAATCTATCTATCTCGTTCCAGTGCCGCCTGCGTGTGTACGTCGTGGAATTTGCAAAAATGTTCATTAACAGAGTCCGAGGTACAGTTAGACACAAAACGATAACTGCAATGCTCTCATACACAGTACAGTCGGCTACAGTATTTTAAAAACTTTTTTTTTGTACTAATTTTAGTCCGCCATTTTGAAACCTTTAATATTTATTGTATCTATGAGTATTATTGATATTAGAAACATTATAGATATTCTGTTTATAACGTTGTGAGGTCATATTGGCTCATGGCGAACTTTCATCCAGTGCGCAGTGCTCATAAAGTTAGGTCCTCTATGAGTCAATATAACCTCATGATGCACCAGCTGAAAGAAAACTAGAAATCGTTACGCAGCGGACGTGTTAAGATACTCCAATTACCTGGAAAAATGCTTTTAACCGACTTCAAAAAGGAGGAGGTTCTCAATTCAACTCGAATGTTTTTCCCCCCGATACCTAATTTTCTTACTTAATTTACTTCACATAAACGAACAGACAGACAGACAGACATATTTTTATTATTATTACAACCTTTATATTAACTTATAAAATTATAAATCTATTATCTTTAACCGATTCAGCTGAAATTTGGTATACACGCCTATTTTGGATGACAATGCATGCTTAGCTATGTGAGGTCATTCTAATTCCAATATGGCGGATCATCCAAGATGGCTGAATAGTTATTTTTTTCTGCACTACCACAGTATGGGTATCAAATGAAAGGGCTTGTTGAGGAGAACACGAAAACTAAGGGCAATTAAATCTAAGCTTATTGTTTTCTTATATTTACGCGAATACTATACATTGAAATTAAACTATTTTACGGATTTTATCGCGTTTATTTACTATTTTATTTTCCCGACGTTTCGGCTGCTTTACAGCAACCATGGTCACGGGGGGACTGAAGTGTTAGACGTCCTGATGTCATAGTTAATAACTGGGTACCCTCATATTTAGTGGATCGGACCGCAAACAACAACTAAATATGAGGGTATTAACTATGACATCAGGACGTCTAACACCTCAGTCCCCCCGTGACCATGGTTGCTGTAAAGCAGCCGAAACGTCGGGAAAATAAAATAGTAAATAAACGCGATAAAATCCGTAAAATAGTTTAATTTCAATAAATCTAAGCTTGTTTTAAAAAAGTTTTTTTATCATTATTTAAATTGCGTTGTGTTATTGGTAGCATATACTTTCATATGCATTTAGTAAAATACTGTTATTTTGGTATTACAAACAGACACCTTAATTGCATTTAGGTATTCGTATATTTTTTTAGGTAAACTTCCAAACGGCTGGACCGATTTTGACGGGACTTTCTCAGCCAAATAGCTGATGTAACTAGTAGTAATTTAGGCTACTTTAATTTAGAAAAATAATTAGGCTTCCGCGGTAAAAAATTAAAACCGATTTTTTGAATTCCATGTGAACGAAGTTGCCGGCTCTGCTAGTAATCAATATAATCCCATCAGTTTTGTAGCTATGTACCGACAGACGGACAGTATAAACTCGTAGATAGCATGCTCTCACCGGAGAGAGGCAATTTTTCAACATTCCACGCACAGGTTATTAAAAAACTTGGTTTTGGTATGCGCTTTACGAAATGGAGTTCCGTAGGGGCGCGTTTTAAAAAACCCTTTTAAAAAACACGTTGTAAAGATAGCTCTGGTTATAATTTTAGCACAAGTTACAAACGGCTTGTAACACCATTAAAAAGGCAATTGGGTGTTTTATAAGTGTTAAGTACCTAATACTCTATTGAATGAGAATCACGTATACAACTAAATGGTATACAATTTGATCTTAATTCGAAAAATATACTTTTTATTATTTTATTTTAATTATTACTTTTAATTATTTTCATTTACTACTGATAAAAAAATGTAAGATCGAATCTTCTCCCAAATTTTCAAATTACAGGGGATGTATTTTTGGGGATGTACATTTTTTTTTTTTTTTTTTATATAAGTAATCATATTTTGTGTAAGATATTTTGAATTCTAATCATTGGAATTTAAACACTACATTTTAGCAGTGGTAGCCTCGCGGGCAAGAACGCCCGCCTTGAACGTAAGGGGTGCATGTTCAAATCCCAGGCCCGCACCTCTGATATAATTTTCATGTGCGAACGTCAGTTTCAAAAATGATTACCACTTGCTGAACGGTGAAGGAAAACATCGTGAGGAAACCTGCACGTCTATAGAACGGCGTGTGAAGTTCACCAAACCGCAATGGGCCAGCGTGGTGGACTATGGCCCAAATCTCCCTCGTATTGAGGGGGAATGTGCCCGGTATAATGGCAATAGGCTCGCCCCCTATTACATTGGGACCCAAATACATCGGCGAAGTGTGGGCGCACTACAGTGCACCTCTGCCTACCCCTTCGGGGAATACAGGCGTGATGATGTATGATTTATGGAATTTAAAACAAAGTTAGCAGATGGCGCCAATAATGCAGTTTTGTTTATGGCCAAACTATAGAATTGTTACAACAGTTGAACTTTCAAATGATTTTTTCTCAAAATTAATTAATTAGGACACTCCCTGTTATTTGCCTGCGCCCTTCAATTTAGTAGAAGCTAGTATTTAATATGAATCGAACCTGCAAACACCCGGTAGTGCAGTGAACCGTCATAAATATAAAAGTTTAAATGTGACTTAATTACGTAATAATTAAATTTCATCATCATCATCATCAGCCGGTGTCAGTCCACTGCTGGACGTAGGCCTCTCCCAAGATGCGCCACTGAGCCCGATCTTCGGCTCTTTTTCTCCAACCACTGCCCACCGCTTTGCGTATGTCGTCGCTCCACCAATTAAATTAATTAAATTTCAATTGTACGGAACTAAAATATTTAACCGTTTTTCTCGCTTGGCAATATGCAATGTGTATACTACAAACTCATACGAGTTTTATGAACAATAAAAGCTTAAATAACTGAAGTTAGTCTCACTTCATCGTTGAAGCTAATAAACAAAACTTTAGACAATAACTACCTAACTACAGCCCTTTTAACGTCCCACTGCTGGGTACGGGCCTCCCGTCAATGCGAGGGGGATTCGGGCCATAGTCCACCATGCTGGCCCAGTGCGGGTTGGCAGACTACACACATCTAGAACTAGTCAAGTTCCCTCAGACGTGCAGGTTTCCTCACGATGTTTTCATTCACCGTTTCATAGCAAGTGATAATCTCGGATGAAAATTAGATTCGCACACAAACACAGAGGTGCGAGCCGGGGTTTGAACCTGCACACTTTGATTGCAAGGCGTGCGTTCAACCACTTGGCTACCACTGCAGACAATATGATTCAAAAATATAACTACTAACCTTTAAGATACATACATACTTACATCATCACGCCGTATTCGCCGAAGTAGGCAGAGGTGCACTGCAGTGCGCCCACACTTCGCCGATGTATTTTGGTTCCAATGTAATAGGGGGCGAGCTTATTGACATTATACCGGGCACATACTCCCTCAATACGAGGGAGATTTGGGCTATAGTGCACCACGCTGGCCCAGTGCGGGTTGGTGAACTTCACACATCATTAAGATATAAGTTCTAAATGGTTTGTAGATGATATACAATCTATACAAAATGGAGTTAATGTTTATATTTTAATATTATATTTATTGTATTATTAATTTAAGATTTAAGTTAATTTGTTTGTGAGTGTTGACTCCGGAACTACTGAAACGATTCTGAAAATGCTTTCGATGATAGATAGTTACGGATAGTGTAGATTCATATATCATCACGCCTGTATTCCCCGAAGGGGTAGGCAGAGGTGCACTGCAGTGCGCCCACACTTCGCCGATGTATTTTGGTTCCAATGTAATAGGGGGCGAGCCTATTGCCATTATACCGGGCACACAGGTTTCCTCACGATGTTTTCCGTCACCATTTCGTAGCAAGTGATAATATCAGATGAAAATGAGATTCGCACATGGAACCCAGAGGTGCGAGCCGGGGATAGAACCTGCGCACTTTGATTGCAAAGCGTGCGTTCGACCACTCGGCTACCACTGCTTACGCTGTAGATTCATACGGCGAAATATACCTAAGTAGTTAAGTGCTTATTACACTTCACTGAATTTAGTCGTCTTAATTCAGTCGTTACCGAATTAAGAAAGTATAATCGCATTCAGCACCTTAGTAAAAAATTAAATGAATCTTCATAACGCCATCTATTGGCGAGTAGTGAACTCAAATAATATAAAAAAAAACATTTTAATTTAAATTTGTAATTTAAATGCATTAAAGTTAAATCATTTTTAATGTGATAATCGTAGTTGAACAAGGAATTTAAATATCAAAGTACTTTCACTAACGCCATCTATCGTCGAGTAGCTATAAACTGAGTAGTAATAAAAAATTCAACACATAAGGTTTCTATATTACGAACATTATCTCCGGCACGCTAAATGCAATCTTAACGACTAACATATAAGGTTCATTGTTAATTTCTTTAGTGCACTAGGGGATGCCGCTAAAATATTTAGATAAAGCAATCGGTCGACTAATACGGGTATATCATTTGCTTCGTTACATTTAGATGAAAAACATTAAGCTCATATTTAATTATTACTATTATCCACAAGTAAGAAAACACAACACATAATACATATACTTACTCAAGTATAGAAAACGTCTAAATACCAAAGAATCGCGCGATTTTCATCTGTCATCCGGTATGCGCGACAGAGACGCGGATAATGTAACAGTATAGATAGAGAGGGACAGCGATATTCGTCGATACGTCATTCTGTGTGTGAAACAATAGAATCTTTCATTTTATCGACTACGAGACACAGTGTCGACGTTCGGTGTACATTATTGAGTGGAACGCCATCTGTGTTCGTTGTTGGAAAACTTGGAATTGTTTCAGTGTGTGCTATGTGTACAAGGTGTATGATAGGGTTGTGTGCGAATGGTGAATATGTGTGTAAATGGAGGGTTGAAACGGACGCAAAGAGGGTATGATTGGCAAAAAAATAATGTTTTATTTTTGCCCAACTGTGGGCTGTCTAGTATAATTATCCAGATGCTTAGCTTATTTGTCGAACAAAAGTAGAAATACGGAAATCTTGAAAGTCCCATGTTGGGCGCCAAATGTCGATACTAAGATTTTTTGAAATTTAAAACATACAACCACAGTACTAAAAAGATAGTTATTTTTGCATTTGAATGTACTTAAAGTTTCAAACTATAAAATAACTCCCTCATAGATATTGAGCACAGATAAAAAACTATATCCAACTTTATTAACAGTCAAATTTTAAATTTGATTTCTGTGGCGCCCAACGAGGTATTCACTTTCTTACAAGATTAATTTAAATTATTGAACTACTACTAATACTACTACTTCTAACGTCCCACTGCTGGGCACAGGCCTCTCCTCAATGCAAGGGGAATTAGGCCCTATTCTTAAAAGAAAAAAAAAACTACTAAAGCGGAAATCCCAATTTATGTTTGTTATTTGTATTTTCACGTAATAAGTTTTATGTCCCAAATCCCAAAACTGACCTAATTTAATAACATCACAAAATATTAATAAGGAAACACATATTTTTACAAAAAACACTGATTAAATTAAAAAGGATTAAGACTAATTAATTTATTGGCCAAATTAATTAAACATTTTCATTTATCCCGCGGCTTTCATTTGCTGACCGTACGTCTAATCTCCACCACCCTCCCGTAATAGGCCATCTCCTCGTTGCTATGGAGACTGCCAAGATGGCCGCCGCCCCGCCCCCCTCTCCGCCCGACCGCGGGTATATAAGCAGGCCCTCCGGCGACTTCAGTCAGAGCGCCAGTGGCTTTTGCATCCCACGCACGTGCCGTGCGCGTTTTAATTCAATTTGCCCCACAATTCGACGTTCAAATATCCCATATTACCCCCGAATTTTTATTTTACGAGAATATATTTTATGTATGTTACTGCCTTTTTTGTTTTTTTTTTTACGTTTTCCCCTGTGGACGGTGTTATGCAGCTCATCTAAAGGTAAGTTATTAACGGTATTTTTCGCGATAATTTCGGTATTTCGTGTTTCAATAGAATTTCGAGGCGTTATTTATTTTTATAGCACGTGCAATCATTATCGATCTCTGTGCAAAAGTGAGGCAGGTAAAAATAGATTTTACGACACGCGGCGTTCGTTGAAAAGCCAACCTTATATCTGTGTATTTAGGGAATATATTTCTTCGCAATACTCTGCCACTTGTTACATTTTTTGCGGTGTATAGGATTGAAGAGAATTAATAACGAAATCTTGCAATGATTTTCTCACTCATCTGATATCTTATTCGTTACGGGTTTCACTAAAAACGACTTACAGTACCCAAAAATACGACCCGAGTTCATATGGCAGGAATTTTCAACGTTGTATGTAGGTATTTTGACATTTTCGACATAGAGATTTCGTTCTTTCATAGTTTTTTTTAAATCGCGAGATATTTTTCAACAATAAAAACGTAGCCTTGCGCGGGAATTTAAATTGAGAGCAGTTTTTTTTATCTTCAGATAAACGGTGTTAATTTGAGAAATAGAAAGCAATTTAATATGTCAATCGTTGGATAGTATTTATTTGACAGATAAGTTGATTATCATAATTTGTATTAAATTGACAGATAGGCTGGCTGTTAAAGCCACGTAATATTATTCTTCAAGTAGTTATGAGATCATCCGCCATCTTTATCACTGTCATTATCCATTTTTATTTAATATGTGTATTTATTGAATTTGTCCTTGCTATTAATTACTTGACATTGGCGAAATACTCGCGCTAGTCGCAGGTGATGCCATTCCTCATCTTATTCCATTAAATATCATCATTTCGCTCATTTCGTTAAAAAAAAAAAAAAAAAAAAAAAAAAAGTAGTTATGAGATTTTTTTTCTGGGAATTGATGAGTCTGCCTCTCAAAAATACTTTTGAATTTGATATCAGTAGGGAGTTTTTCCTAACAATGGACAGTTTCAGACGTCCAATTTTGTGTGTGACTTTGACGTCTAAATACGTCAGATTGTCTACATCAAGACGTTAAGGACTAGGCGGCCGTGGTATCAATGCAACTAATTTCGGTCCAATTCTTTTTGGACGACTTTTTGAATTATTTAGTTATCTATACTTTCAAGTATTATTCTCAGAAATTGAGACTTAATTCAACATTTTATTCGTTTGATTATTATGTGTATAAATGTAGTTGAATACTTGCTAAAGTCATTTGTAGCATGGCTAAAAAAAACATAAAAAAAACATGTTTAAGTTAGGAATGGTTACAAACAATAATAGGTACTTAAAAATATCTCGACGGTTAATATGCTCCGACATTAATAAACAAAAAACATTTCATTAAATAAATAAAATACTATACATCATCACGCCTGTATTTCACCGAAGGGGTAGGCAGAGGTGCACTGCAGTGCGCCCACACTTCACCGATGTATTTTTGATCCCAATGTAATAGGGGGCGCGCCTATTGCCATTATACCGGGCACATTCTCCCTCAATACGAGGGAGATTTTTGGGCTATAGTCCACCACGCTGGCCCAGTGCGGATTGGTGAACTTCACACGCCTTTCTATAGACGTGCAGGTTTCCTCACGATGTTTTCCTTCACCGTTTCAAAGCAAGTGCTAATCTCGGATGAAAATGAGATTCGCACATAAACCATTTTGAAATGAGATTAGCACATTTCATTAAATTAAATAAATATAAATACATCATCACACCTGTATTCCCCGAAGGGGTAGGCAGAGGTGCACTGCAGTGCGCCCACACTTCACCGATGTATTTTGGTCCCAATGCAATGCGGGGCGAGCCTATTGCCATTATACCGGGCACATTGCCCTTCAATACGAGGGATATTCGGGCCATAGTCCACCACGCTGGCCCAGTGCGGATTGGTGAACTTCACACGCCTTTCTAAAGACGGTGCAGGTTTCCTCACGATGTTTTCCTTCACCGTTCAGCAAGTGGTAATCATTGTTGAAAATGACATTCGCACATGAAAATTATCTCAGAGGTGCGTTCCTGAGATTTGAACTTGCACCTCTTACGTTCAAGGCGGGCGTTCTTGCCCACGAGGCTTCCACTGCTCCATTTAATTGTTGATCTAAAATGAAATCTATCGTTAAAAGGTTTTATACTTTTATTAAAAGCGTGTCTTATCTACGTGTCGCGGTGCCTAGCCAACAAAAAACAAGATTGAACTTAGACTTACCATAGCAGTATTGTTTTATCATTAACTGTCAATTTTAGACAGATTTTTTAATGCGGGAACAGGCAAAAAAAAATAAAAGATTGCTTGGACTCATGCAGTAGCAGTGGTAGCCGAGTGGTCGAACGCACGCCTTGCAAATCAAAGTGTGCAGGTTGAAACTCGGGCTTGCACCTCTGGGATTTATGTGCGAATCTCATTTTCATCCGAGATTATCACTTGCTATGAAACGGTAAAGAAAACATCGTGAGGAAACCTGCACGTTTGAGGGAACTTGACTAGTTTTCGATAGATGTGTGAAGTCTGCCAACCCGCACCGGGCTAGCGTGGTGGACTATGGCCTGAATCCCCCTTGCATTGAGGGGAGGCCTGTGCCCGGCAGTGGGACGTTAAAAGGGCTGTAATAGTAGTAATTGGACTCATTATCATATTTTTTATTTATAATGTGTATTTATTGAATTAGCCCTTGCTATTAATTACTTGACACTGGCTGAAATACCCGCTACACGCAGGTGGAGCCATTCCCCGTCTTATTCCATTAAAGTTTCATCATTTCATTCATTTCGTAAAAAAAGAAGAAGAATACTGGCAAAGTGAATGATGTCATAGTTTTCACAACCCGGGTATCGAACTTAAGTACCTCGTGGTCACAGTTGCGATCAAAAGGCAGTAATACGTACTGCGATCATACGCAGTCGTACCCAGACCAACACCCTTAACTTGATCGTGTAGACATAAGGTTTATCTCTATCAACTGTCAGATTTGTCGAGAAAATGACGTCACTTCGAGCTTTTTGTACTGGACGTGGCTCGATGTGACGTCATTTTGTTAACGAATCGGACAGTTGAAACAGATAACACTTATGTCTACGTAGTCATGCTACAGAGCGAGGGCAAATTCCGAAAGGCCATTTCTGAAATTTTACGCTGGTGAGAATCAAACCTGGTCCAGTGAGCTAAGCAGCCAACGTTCAAACCACTACGCCAAGTCGTCATTGAAATTGAATCAAGTCTTCATAGAGGGTAGGTATAGTTTTCAATAACAGACAATTCCAGTGAATTTTCATAGATATTACTTGTCGCGCGCGGCGTCCAACGATTTTCATATAAAATATGATTTTTTATATCATCATACCTTTCTATTTTATGAAATACTAGCAACCCGTCCCGGCTTCGCACGGGTTTCTAATATAGCCTATGTTGTATGATAATTTAGCATTCTAACGGTAAAAGAATTTTTGAAATCGGACCAGTAGTTTTTGAGTTTATTCGTTTAATCTTTCCTTGTTTCACAGTTATATTAATAATAACTCTCACATTATTTCAAGATCTTTTATTTTGTAAGACAAATCAACAAGTAGTTAACAGATAATACAATAATTTTAACCATAGATCACTACTGTCTAGTGATGTCACCGAACATTCCTCTTTACAATATTACCAGGAATTTTCTCCCTCGCACCACCAAACTGTGGAATGAACTTCCTGCAGCGGTGTTCCCGGACCGATGCGACAAAGGTATCTTCAAGAAACGAGCCTACTCATTCCTTAAAGGCCGGCAACGCACTTGCGATGCCCCTGGTGTTGCAGGTGTCCATGGGCGGCGTTGATCACTTTCCATCAGGTGAAACGTCTGCTCGTTTGCCTCCCTATCTCATAAAAAAAAAAAAAAATAGTATAAACGAGTATGAAATATCTTCTACCCGCGACTTCGCACGCGCTGACTTCGATTGATCAGTATCGGTATAAATTAAACTCTATATAGAGCGGTGTAAGGCTATTTGTCTTAAGCGACACTTAGGGCGATAATAATACATCATCACGCTTGTATTCACCGAAGGGGCAGGCAGAGATGCACTGCAGTGCGCCTACACCGTCAATGTATTTTGGTCCCAATGTAATAGGGGGCAAGGGGGCTTATAACTGTTTGGAATGGGCATTTTTTTCTGCGTCGAATGAGTATAACCTGTAAAGTAACCAAATTTCGCTAATTTCAAATACCCCTCAATATGTCATTCTGATGTATAAACAATAATACTGTAAAGTTTGATCAAATTCCGTTCAGTAGTTTTTGGGTGAAAGTGTAACAAACATCCATCCTCACACACTTTCACATTTATAATATTTAGTAGGAAGTATTTAATTAGATATATTTATTGAATTTGTATTTCCTATTAAGTACTCGACTTTGTCATAAATACAGCTTATCGCAGGTGCAGCCATTCCTCATCTTAGGCGGGTTTCAGACTACGCTATAATATAATAGCATATAGCTCATAGCACAACAATATCGCGCACCATACATTGTTATGGCCACGTTCACACTGTACTAATGTAATGTTAAAATTCACGGTCTTCCTTTTATTTCTGACACTATGTTATTTAGCAAAAAATAATCCTTAAGATGAATAAAGCTACAGGGTGGTTATTTTTCTCGTGTAACGGGTTTGATTCCCGGTTCAACCATGTAATTATTTAAATATCTATGAATGCAGTTTAAATTGATTTTTAAATTCAAATAATGTCTTCTTTCAGTAAAATGTTCCATCTACAATGTTTAAGGTACTTTCCCTCCATGTTGCATATCCGTGGGACACTCTATATATTATTGGCTTTGTATGGTGCGCGATATTGTTGCGCTATGAGCTATATACTATATGCTCATACATCATACATACATACATCATCACGCCTGTATTCCCCGAAGGGGTAGGCAGAGGTGCACTGCAGTGCGCCCACACTTCGCCGATGTATTTTGGTCCCAATGTAATAGGGGGCGAGCCTATTGCCATTATACCGGGCACACAGGTTTCCTCACGATGTTTTCCGTCACCGTTTCTTAGCAAGTGATAATCTCAGATGAAAATGAGATTCGCACATGGAACCCAGAGGTGCGAGCCGGGGATAGAACCTGCGCACTTTGATTGCAAAGCGTGCGTTCGACCACTCGGCTACCACTGCTAACTATATGCTATTATATTAAAGCGTAGTCTGAAAGCCGCTTTATTCCATTAGAATTTCATAATTTCGTAAAAACAGATGAAGAATTATTTTCATCTTTATGTGTATTAACACAGAGTACATTTCGGTATTGGCAAATAATTTGACGATCTAATGTCGCAATGGCCCAATGCTTAAATCTTATAAGATAGGTTAAAGTTGAACGGCGATTGTGCCTTTCTGCTTATACCCCATTTAAGAAGCGTAATACACAATAAGGGGGTCATGGGGTGAATAGCCGATAGTAGAGGTGCTACCCGCACCCCATCGGATGCTGGATCGATAGCGTCTGTGAACTAGTGTTGGGATATAATTTTTCGATAAAATTGAGAAAAAAAATTTTAAAAAATTATGAAGACTTGATCAAGTGGTCGTAGGCCGCTCGGCTCACTACACCGGGTGGTAGAGGGTTCGATTCTGGTCAGCGGAAGCGTTGCAATTTATTTTCTACAAGCTGAGCCCGAGATTTCTCCCACGTGGAATATAGGAACACTAATAACACGGAACAAATGGGTTTTGTGAGGCCTCGCTGAACCCTAATTATTTTTCTGAAATTAATGAAGCCTCAGATACACCTTGTGAAATCAGCTATCTGCCAGTGAAAATCCCGGATCTGTTCAGAAGTTTTGGAGATAACCCAAAACAAATAGACGGAGAAAATCTAAAAAAAATTATTTTGGTATTACTAACAAATACTTTAATATCATTATTGAAGATATAATATAACAAATGAAGTTCTGCTTCTTTTTAACGATATGAATTAAATTATTAAGTTTTAATGGAATAAGATAAGGAATGGCTCCACCTGCCATTAGCGGGTATTGCAGCCAATGTCAAGTAATTAATAGCAAGAGAAAATTCAATAAATACACATTATATTTAAAAAAACAGTAATGGATAGCCCTGATAAAGATGGCGGATGAATGAAAACTATTCTTTCCAATTTAAAAATCCAAGTATAGCACTGTAACCAAAATCTTAAAGTTTAAACCCCTGTTTAAGGTCACTACCTCTTAAAGTATTGTTTTTTCAATGTTTGACAGATTTTGTACTGAGTTAACTGTCAAAAACTGAAAGTAATGTTAAAAACATTCCTGTAAGACGGTGGTAAAGGGGCAGGCCTCTATTGCAAATGACGTCCTGTCCAAAATGTACCCCCATCTTGGCTGAAATTCAATTTTTACGGGCTAAAAGACGCCGGCAACTTAATATTTTCAGTAATAAGTTAATTATTTTAAGGACTCTATCATTCCGTTCAACAGACCTGAAGATATTGGCTACTAGTAATCGAGTTAGTAGTACATACATAATAGTGAACTTTACAAGTTTGAAGCATACTTTGAGGATATAAACTGGAATTGGATAAGATATCAATTTGCTGACATTTTTGAAACCACCGTTACTTACCTTACCTACTACTATAGCCCTTTTAACGTCCCACTGCTGGGCACGCACCTCATTCAAGCCATAGTCCACCACGCTGGCCTGGTGCGGGTTGGCAGACTTCGCACATCTATCGGAAACTAGTCAAGCTCCCTCAGACGTGCAGGTTTCCGCACGATGTTTTCCTTCACCGCACCATGCTTCATGTAAATGAGATTCACACTTGAAGCCCAGAGGTGTGAGCTGGGGTTTGAACTTGCATAGTTTGATGGCAAGGCGTGCGTTCGACCACTCGGCTACCACTGCTTACTATTTACCTTACTATTTATTACAATTGTTTTGACATTACTTGTATATGTAATTTTCAGTTTGAAAAAAAAAATGCAATGACAGATAAAGAAACAGCGTCTGTGGTATAAAAACAGCTTATTCACTTAACGTCAAACGCTATTAATGAAGACGACGACTTGGACTAGTAGTTAGAGTGTAGGCTGCTCAACTCACTGTACCGCGTAGTCGTGGTTTCAATTCCCGCCAGTGTCAAATTACCCTGGTCTGGACGTAACTGGGATCGCCAGACCATTGTATGATACCCATAGTAAAAGCTTTGCTTAGTTTGGGATTTTACGATGAGATTGTATTGGCTGGCGATATATATTTAAACCAAATAACTTTGGCAGAAAGGAAGGTCAAAACAAGTCCGGTGTATTTATTCAATGTATGAAAGTGACATAAATATTTATGCATAAGTCACCTTTAAAATAATGTTAACTCTCCATTCAAATTAAAACCATAATTCAATCGCATTAAGTCCACTTTAGAAACGTCTCAACGCCATCAGTCGTCATTAAAAATCTTTCAAGAAAAGGGCTTCCGTTAATTCAATTTGTTTTAAGGTGTACCTTTTGAAATATCAATTAATAAGATGTGACAGGTGATTTTTGACAAATTCATTTCGACGGCACCATCTCATCTCTTTTAAAATATCATTTATAAGACGCAAGTTTATGGTCATGTTCATAAAAAAATAAATTATTATCAAAAATTATCTAATTTGTTAAAACATTTGACGTGTATTTTTGTGAAAATCATATCAACTAAAACATATTCACAGACCACACTGACCATATAAACCATAGTCGATAAAGTCAGTATAATTTCAGAATAAAAAATAAACATTAAAAATAATATCGACGTTATACCACCCCATCACTACTGAACGGTCCCCCTTCATACGTTATGCACATTCCTCTACGCACACACACATTGTTTGTACAAGTGTGCGTTGATTTAGAGAGGGGAAATAATCGTGATTAATTTAAAACAAAAAGAATATTAATATTTGATATCTAAAGCTTTCAGTAATCGATGACGCGGCCTCATTGACTATTTTTAATGTGTATTTATTGAATTTGTCCTTGCTATTAATTACTTGACATTGGCGAAATACCCGCTAAACGCAGGTGGAGCCATTCCTCATCTTATTCCATTAAATATTATCATCTCATTCAATCTATACATCTATACAAATAAATAAAATTGGAGTGTCTGTTTGTAATATCAAAATAACACTTTTTTACCAAATGCGTATGAAAGTATATACGATACCTATAACGAAAACGCAATTTTAAATTTTTTTGTCTGTCTGTCTGTTTGTTTGAGGTAAACTTCTAAACGGCTGAACCGATTTCAATGGGACTTTCACTGACAGATAGCTGACGTTCCAAGGCGTAACTTAGGCTACTTTAATTTTAGAAAAAGCATCAGGGTTCCGCGGGAAAAACATAATACCCATATTTCCGGGTAATCTCCCTAAAGTCCACGCGGGCGAAGTCGCGGGCACAGCTAGTACCTAAATAAAGAAATAAAATCGCATGGTTGCGTGGCTTTTGTCGTTTAATCTTTGTGTATATTGATACAGAGTACATTTTTATAAAACAAGTTAATTCTCTCGCTCCAGTACCTACCTATGTTCAGGGTGTATCAATCGTAATAATTACGTAGGTAATATAATCTCACCACGCTAGCCCGGTGCGAGTTGGCAGACTTCACACATCTATCGAGAACTAGTCAAGTTCCCTCAGACGTGCAGGTTTCCTCACGATGTTTTCCTTCACCGTTTCATAGCAAGTGATAATCTCGGATGCAAATGATATTCACACATACATCCCAGAGTTGCGAGCCGAGGTTTGAACCTACTTTGATTGCAAGGCGTGCGTTCGACCACTCGGCTACCACTGCTATAAGTAAGATAATATGATTACAAAATTACAGAGTAGAAAAATTACAGATGGGTAATTTCGAGATGAAGAGCATAAAAAGCATAGTATCAAAGGGTGTATCAAAAGTCTGAATACTTGGCCGTTTGCATTAATATCGGGTATACAACCGAATTGTATTAAAATTTGATCCAAATAAAATCGCAGCCAATTTTAAACACTTAAAATATCTCTAGACCTAAGGAAGTGGGCCTTCTGACTACTACTACAGCCCTTTTAACGTCCCACAGCTGGGCACGGGCCTCCCCTCAATGAAAGGGGGATTTAGGCCATAGTCCACCACGCTGGCCCAGTGCGGGTTGGCAGACTTCACACATCTATCGAAAACTAGTCAAGTTCCCTCAGACGTGCAGGTTTCCTCGCGATGTTTTCCTTCACCGTTTCTTAGCAAGTGATATCTCGGATGAAAATGAGATTCGCACATGAAACCCAGAGGTGCGAGCCGGGGTTCGAACCTGCGCACTTTGATTGCAAAGCGTGCGTTCTACCACTCGGCTACCACTGCTATTAGCCTGCCTTCTGACTGCCTTCATATTATTATAAACCATTTCCATTGTGGGGGATCAGAACTGTCTCTCCTAAACACAGGCTATTATCATAGCCTAGCTAGCAGGCCAGTACTAAAACCTTCTCTTTAATATTTTATAAATACATCACATCATCATCACGCCTGTATGCCTCGAAGGGGTAGGCAGATATGCACTGTAGTGCGCCCACACTTCGCCGATGTATTTTGGTCCCAATGTAATAGGGGGCGAGCCTATTGCCATTATACCGGGCACATTCCCCCTCAATACGACGGAGATTTGGGCCATAGTCCACCACGCTGGCCCACTGCGGGTTGGTGAACTACACACGCCTTTCTATAGACGTGCAGGTTTCCTCACGATGATTTCCTTCACCGTTCAGCAAGTGGTAATCATTGTTGAAAATGACATTCGCACATGAAAATTATCTCAGAGGTGCGGGCCTGGGATTTGAACTTGCACCCCTTACGTTCAAGGCGGGCGTTCTTGCCCGCGACGCTACCATTTTATAAAAACCGCATATATGTAATCCTTTAATGTACCTACTACAAACTATTTTTGGCAAATCAATTATTATTATTATAATGTTCTTCCACTGCATATCCGTACTGGTACGGGTAATTTTCAGTCATCCGGCCTTACCGTGTAAATGAAGCCGGACTACAGATTAATGTTAACGAAAAGCTTGTATGAATAATAACAGGAATCGTTGGAAAAACATTAATTTTAGATTATATATCCTTACAAAAGGGAATGACATCTTAAAATTACATAATCATATTTATGTTGCTAAGATTTTTTTTTTAATAGGTTCGTCGATTGTAATTCATTTAGGAGGGATGGTGGGGGTGAATTCACCCCTCTTGAGGGTGGCGATTCGCACTTTTGATTGTGTCACTCGATAATAATGACCCTTCTCTATAGGAATGACATTAGAAATACGAAATGACGAAATCTAAATTTCCTACGATGTAGTGGAAGCCTCGTGGGAAAGAACACCCGCCTTGAACGTAAGGGGTGCAAGTTCAAATCCCAGGCCCGCACCTCTGAGATAATTTTCATGTGCGAATGTAATTTTCAACAATGATTACCACTTGCTGAACGGTTAACATCGTGAAGAAACCTGCACGTCTAGGCATGTGAAGTTCATCAACCCGCACTGGGCCAGCGTGGTGGACTATGGCCCAAATCTCCCTCGTATTGAGGGGGAATGTGCCCGGTATAATGGCAATAGGCTCGCCCGCTATTACATTGGGACCAAAATACATCGGCGAAGTGTGGACGCACTACAGTGCACTTCTGCCTACCCCTTCGGGGTACACAGGCGTGATGATGATGTATTAATGGTTAAAATAAATAACTTGCAGCCATTCCTCATCATATTCTAATAAAATTTCATAATTACACTCAATTCGCAAAAAAAAAAAAATTGATAGCACTAAAAAGATTGCCATCTCCCTCATTCATTACAGCGATGAGAAGGACGACAATACACTCAGTTTATTTAGATGCCAAAAGAATCTACATAACCATATAACCATCAGTAACGCAAGACATTTCCGTCAAAATAAACCTTCCATTGAAAAGGTCCCCCTGACATTATCAAAATGGCGACAGCCTTTTTGCTATATGACATTCAAATGTCACGACGTATTTTAGGAATATCTAAAGCAAAGGGGAATTGTTAGAGGATGCATTATCACGCCTGTGTTCCTCGATGGAGTAAGCATAGGTGCATTGCTTGGCACCTGATCATGCATTGTGGTTTTCATATCTACCGTCCGATTTTTAAAAGGCCGTTAAATGATATCTTGGCTAATTTGAGTTATGTATACTACATGAAAGCCAAACGTTTTCTCCATCGGCCAGTTTTGGTGTTATTTTTCTATCATTTATCAGTTATCAAGATAAGTGGAGACACATCTCTATGTCTTCCGAATTTCTAAAGACTTCACTTTCTGCATATTTGCTTGTATTGAAATAAAACTACTTTACGGATTTTAGCGCGTTTATTTACTATTTTATTTTCCCGACGTTTCGGCTGCTTTACAGCAACCATGGTCACGGGGGGACTGAGGTGTTAGACGTCCTGATATCATAGTTAATAACTGGGTACCCTCATATTTAGTTGTTGTTTGCGGTCCGATAAAATCCGTAAAATAGTTTTATTTCAATGTATAGTATTCGCGTAAATATAAAAAAACAATTTTTTTGCTTGTATCTTAAAATTGGATGTACTCACATACATAGCTTCTTAGTAGACGAAAAACTAACGTTTCATCTATATGCCAGTCTTAGTCTCGATGTTCTAACATATAAATGTAAGTAGTAGTTGACATAAATAGAAACAATTCTGTGAGAATTTATAATTTTTAGCGAGATTAATTTTCGCATTAATAATTGCTTGTAACTCAAAATTTACCTTCTCATCGCCTTTTAGCCATCAGACGGCAGTATAGCAAAGAGGAATAGTTAGAGGATACACCATTACGCATATGTTCCTCGATGGAGTAAGCAGAGGGGCATTGCTTGGCACCTGGTAATTGGGCCCAACCATTTTCCATTTTCCTATTAATAACTAATCATATACTCTCCCATCTAGCGTTGAAGGCATCACACCAAAGCAATTATTTCTATAGCCACTTGTCATTTAGAATAATCCTTATACTGTTAGTGGGGGTAGGCGCACTACTAGCTTCCTAAGCGTAATGCCAAAACCTGTATCTAATATTAGACTGCGTGAGTATAATTCTTCTCTGGTATTGGGACAAAGGTGCTTCCTGCTCTCATGGCGTTGCTGCTCCTGAGAATGTATAACTCATAATCCTTACTATTTATCATTTTAAAAAGAGTAACCATTGAGTTTCTTACTGGCTCTTCTCAGTGGAAGCAGCATTCCGAACCGGTGGTAGAATCTGACTATTTGTAGGTAAGTGCTTTTTGGCCTACACGAATAAAAAAAATGTTTTTGATTTTGATTATGGTACGCCAAATTTACTCCCAATTTTGGACAGATTTAGTACTGAGTTGACTGGCAAAAACCTGAACGTTATATCAAAAATATTGCTGAAAGTCGGTGGTAAGGAGAAAAGTGAATGAAACTCGTTTGCAATCGATCTACGTTATCGCCCTGCCGAACATAAGCAAAGGCAACAAATTTCACGGAAATTTCATTGAAATATTTCCGAACGGAGACTGCATTTTGAACTTGCAATAAATCACCTAAAATACACCGAGCTATGCCCGGTACTCGCCGCCAGGCACCGCTTCACTGAAATTCCCTCACAAAACTATGCCTTCGAATTGTTGTCGAGAAACTTTGAATTTATGTCGAATTATAATAGAAACGTTGGGCCAAGTTGGCGTTTGGCAAGAGATGATTACATTTAAACTAATGCCTATTGTCTGCTTAAGCTCCATTCACATGGCGAAGCCGGCTGCCTGGAAATAACGGGAACGGATGGGCATGAAAATAATATCTGTTATCAATGGTAGGTAGAATTTGACCAGTGTAGACATTAGACATTGTCACCTCGAAGCCATTAGTCGTAATATTCTGGCTACATACAAGATGTTTCATGCCTTATACTACAATACAACTATACAGGGTGTTTCAGAAGTCCGAAATAATACTTTGACGTTTACATCAGTATTGGGTATACAACTGAATGGTATCAAAAATTGATCGAAATTCGACCATTTTTGAACTTTCTTTTCTTCGAATATCTCGAACCCTATGTAAAATTTGCATGTTCTGTTTTGTGAATATTGGTAGTCGCCCCTCATAAGTGTAGTTTACAATGCTGAATAGGGTTATGGATGTATCCAAATGCCAGAACATGATACCTGTGACAAATATTCAATGGTCTATAACTCAGAAACTATGATAGTTAGATATAAACTGTCTTCTCTAAGCATCCACATTAAATGAGCTACCGTAGGTATATGTACCCAAGGTATTATTTCGGACTTTAGATACACACTGTAGTTAGGGTTGCCAACTTTTTATGACAAAAATAACGTATAAAATTATTTTTAACAAAAAACAAAAACCGACTTCAAAAACCTAGGTGCACTAAAAAGCTACAAATAACCTTACAATTCATTACATTTGGAGTAGGTGCCAATCAACGTCGGACAAGGCAAATACACACATGAATTGGCACCGACTCCAAATGTAATGAATTGTAAGGTTATTTGTAGCTTTTTAGTGCACCTAGGTTTTTGAAGTCGGTTTTTGTTTTTTGTTAAAAATAATTTTTTTTCACGATTTTTAGTGTCAATAATCGTTGAAAATTTGCAAATATTACCACCTTATAACAGCCCTAAAAAAGTAAAAATTTACAGCCAAAAAAAAATCACCCCCCTCACCCCCCCTTTCCACCCCTTTGGGGGTGGGTTTCGATCTTTGTTAACAATCCGTATTAAACAAAAAAAGATTTTTCGAAATCGGTTCACTAACGCCGGAGATATGCTGTAGTCCGGATTGGACCCCCATTTCACCCCCTACATATTTTTTCTTTCAAAATTCCTGAAAGACGTGTTTTTTTATTTTGTATGTAAAATACATATACAAAGTTTCAAGTCGTTCAAAAAATTTTTTTGAAATTATGCGACCTTCAACCCCCCATTTCACCCCCAAGGGGTTAGATTTCTGATAATATTTTTGAAATGGGACCAACCTTGAAGAATTTCCTAGCAAACCTCAAAAAAAATTTCGAAATCGGTCGACAGACGCCGGAGATATGCGGTAACATACATAAAAAAAAAAAAAAAACATAAAAAAAAAAAACATACGGGTCGAATTGAGAACCTCCTCCTTTTTGAAGTCGGTTAAAAATGGTTTGGATAGGAAAAAAATAAAGTATTTGGAAGAAAAAAAAGTATTTTACAAAATTTTATGTTTTTATTGCCTTAAAAACGTATCATCTATCTTTGTGTGTTTTTAGCACATGCTAAAATTGTTTGTTATAAAATTTTAGTAATTATAAATCGTTTCCATCATCCGTTTTCACTTATGTGTACCGTTAATTAGTTAAGTACCTATAGTGGATGTTTTGTTTTACTAACTACAGCCCTTTAACGTCCCACTGCTGGGCACGGGCCTCCCCTCAATGCGAGGGGGATTCAGGCCATAGTCCACCACGCTGGCCCGGTGCGGGTTGGCAGACTTCACACATCTATCGAGAACTAGTCAAGTTCCCTCAGACGTGCAGGTTTCCTCACGATGTTTTCCTTCACCGTTTCATAGCAAATGGTAATCTTGGATGTAAATGAGATGCGCACATGAAACCCAGAGGTGCGAGCCGGGGTTTGAACCTGGACACTTTGATTTGCAAGGCGTGCGTTCGACCACTCGGCTACCACTGCTATGTTTTGTTTGACGCATCATAGTAAAGGTTGAAAATAAAGTATTTTCATACTTTATTGGTAAGCAAAAGTATAATTACCAAAAATAAAGTAGGATACTTTATTATAAAGTATGGTTGGCAACCCTAACTGTAGTGCTTAAAGATTTGGGGCCTGTTGGTAAAAAAATCGTCAATGAAACGTTCATCGCCCATTATTTAAAGTGTGTATTTATTGAATTGTCCTTGCTATTAATTACTTGACATTTGCGAAACACCAGCTCTACTATCAGGTGAAGCCATTCCTCATATTACTCCATTAAATTTCATTATTTCACTCACTGCGTAAAATAGAAGAACTTATTACTCAGGAACAACTATCCAGTTACCTTAAAAGGAACAAAACACTATGGAATATTTAAACGAGAATAAAAAATAAAATCCATAGTGAATAGTGGCAGATGCTCGTTAGTGACGTTCGTGAATGTCAACTGTCAGATTTCCCGCCGAAAAGCTGATATGAAGTGTCAATCGAAGCCGGCGGGTAATCTAGCGTGGCCGATTTGTAACGGAAATATATTTTTGTGGTAGGTTTATTATCTGTGAGGTTTTAGTGTGTGCTTTTTTTATTTATTAAAAACTTTTTTTTTCTATTTATGACTGAATATTTATTGTAAATCTATATATATCGGATTCTGAGTCTGATTCTGAATCTGGCATAACAGCAAAAAGTCCATAATAACGCATACCGACTTATTCCCGTGGGGTGTCGGCATGAGTATATCGGCAGCGCCATTGTGGAAGGTTTTTCGACTATTAATGCATTTCGACGGACACTTTTTCAATTTTATTACCCTCCTTTAATTCTACCCTTCATAGACAAAACTAATATCGGATTGGATTTTACATCAGAATTTTATTCATGTAAACCAATACATCTTTTTGACACATTTAAACATGTATACTTCCTAATATCATAGGTGTATTCATTGTATTTCTTGTTACTATTAATTTATTTGAAACTGGCAGAATGTCTGAAGATACCATTTTCTTTTTGTAAAATATTAAAAAATACAGGCCTTGTATTCGTATTATTGCAATGTGAAACACACAGTGCCATCTATTGTCGAATAGCGTGAAACTCGACGCGCTATCATCGGCTCGCTTGAATGAATTCTAGCTTAGCAAGCGAAGATTCTAGAATAAGATTAAGAATCGCGGTTTGTATTCACTATTCAATGAACACGTAGTTTAAAATATCAGAATAAAAGTTTAACAAATATTTGAATTTAAAAAAAGAATTGGAGGCGCCGGGTATCGATCCCGGTACCTCTCGCATGCTAAGCGAGCGCTCTACCATCTGAGCTACGCCCCCTGATAGGAGACATAATGAAATAGTATAATACTTAACAAGATTGTGTATTATAAAACTACTTTATTGTGATTGGATAATGTGACTATTATAACTTGACACATACTATCAAAGAAAATCAACTAGTGAAGAGGTTTTTCTATTTAGTACTAATGCGACCATATTTGTTTAAGATAAAACCTGGATAATTAATTACTTTATTCAGTTACCTTGCCGTTATATTGCAAATTTTATAAAATATTAGTTTAGAATTGATCCAATATTGTGTCTATATTTATTATAATTTTTAAATTTGTGAAATATTTTTTTCTTTATTTTAAATTTTAGTTTAGTTTAAACACTGGTTGTGTAATAGTATTTTCAAGTATTTTATGGATAAACTTGACTTAAATTTCTTAATTTAAAGATAATTGTCAAACAACAAGCAAGAACTTGTATTATCTAAATCCCGATAAACTTTGCAAAGCAGTCCTCTTGTAATGAGAACCAAACAAATTAGTAAAATTACAAGCCGTCGTCGATACGCCCTCTATAACATCGAAACAAGCGAATAAACTTGACTTTTCTTTGAAAATATACGCTTTATAAATATACATAAAGATTAAATTGCTGTGATAAAAGCCTTACGACAAAGAATACCCGCGTCACAGATCTAATGTCGTTGAAAAATGTGCTTCTTGATGGAGTTATTATAGTTCATTTTGGTGTAATGTTAAATGTAATCACAATCAAACCTTTTGGCAAGGAGTAACCAAGGAGTTTCTTGCCCATTCTTCTCTAAGAAATGCTTTCCGAATGGGTTGGTACCATGGAGGTATATAGTAGGTAATAAGGAGCCCGCGCTGCGGTAAATTATCCGCCATATTAGTTTTAATTGTTTATATTGTTTGACATTCAGATAAACCATTATTGCCCACCTTCAAGAAAATCACCGGAGAGCATTACGAAGAGTGGGATCCTTAGGGGTCCTCTATCTACTCTGAGCCCTCTGAATACCGCCTGTCTTGTAGCAATGATTTTCAGTTTTTGACAGTTAGTCTGACTGAGTACACAATCTGTCAAAAAACTGGCCAAGTGCGAGTCGGACTTGCGCACGAAGGGTTCCGTACCATCATCTATAGAAACGGCAAAAAAATCACGTTTGTTTTAGGGGAGCACCCTTAAATATTTATTTTATTCTATTTTTTAGTATTTGCTGTTATAGCGGCAACAGAAATACATCATCTGTGAAAAATTCAACTCTCTAACTATCACGGTTCATGAGATACAGCCTGGTGACAGACGGACGGACGGACGGACGGACAGCGAAGTCTCAGTAATAGGGTTCCCGTTTTCCCCTTTGGGTACGGAACCCTAAAAATGGACAGTTACTATTGAGACAACAATATTTTAAGAGGTATTTTACTTATTTAAGATATAAAAGAGCTTTTATTGGAATAAAAAATGTGTGATTCTGGTTCTTGTTGTGCTATCGACGAATAATTTGTCGCGCGCGATTTCACGCCCTTGTGGGGGGTGGGCTTCGGGGGTTGGAAATCGGTAGTTCAACTGAAAATACCTGAAACTCGTTGAAAAGTCCAATTATTAATTAAAGTTGGCGACTAAACCGTAATTGGAGACTTTTTCGGAAAAAAAAAACCGGTGGAAATACAAGAATAACCGGTTTTGTTGAGCCAAGAGCCGGTCGTTAGCCGGTACAAAGCAGTTAGAACCGGTTTTGAATAGGGCCGGGGTCGACAAAACTAAATTTTGCAGCGAGCAACTTCGCTAAATCGAACTAATTGACATTTTTATTTATATAAATGTTTTTTTTTAAATGACTACGCCGTTGGCCGTGAGGTTGCCTTTCCAGCTTCACCGGAAGTTTAAGTGATTTTTTTTGCAGTTCAATTAAAGACTTTTTTATTAAGAGTTTAAATTTCCAAGTGAGTTATGAAATATTATGTCCAAAAAATATTTATATCGATATCGACGGTTTGGTCTAGTTGTCTGAGCGTAGGACGATTGGCTCACTGAACTCGATGGTTACACGTTCTTTTCCCGCCAACGTCAAACTTGATGAATGATCTTTTCGGAATTTGCACTTATCTGTGGTGTCAGCACGCACGTCAAGACAATACCTCTGTCACGGATTGGCTCGATCGCTCTCTGTCTAATTTCATACGAGTGAAAGAGACAACATCAAGATATTTCGTGACATATGTCTAATCTTGGCGCTCATGCTACAAGTGCTGGGTGTAACTGGGATCGTCCCCATGGTACCCATAGCACCAGCTTTGCTTAGTTTGGGATCATACGATGAGTATGCTGTCTGGCATCAAATGTCTGAAAGTCAAATCAAATTTGACTTTTACTTACTAAATAATTCTACCACAGAAACCCAAAATACAGGCAACGCCTTGTTTGGGTTTCACAGTAACTAGTTTTGTAGCTATTTTGGTGAATATATTTTTTTTTTACTTGTAAATCACGAATAAAACCAAACACGGGTAACCCTATTTATATTAAAAAAAAACAAACATTTCGCAAATCGTCACTGTAACCGCGCGACCACAATCGTCTCTACCGCCGTAAGCCCGCAAAATACTTAAAGTTTGCAAAATTGAAAATTAACAGGAACGCCGCAACATCAAAGTACCATTGAGACCGGTTCGCGCCGGTTCGAAGCGGTTATTACCGGATCCGACCGACCGCGACCGGTTATATGCGGTGTCCACGCGTTTTTATTGGCTTAGGACAGTCTTTAAATGTTAAAAAGGTAATGTAGATACCGCCATGTTACGTAAATAGGGATTAAATTGTTACTGGGAGGTCGGGATTTAGCGAATAAAGGGTTTGTTTTTGTGTGCAGTTAACCGGTGCGGTTTTAGAGGTGTGGTTTTGTCTCATGAAATATTTGTTGTGGATAGGCTAAGGAGAAAAATGCTGTTGTTTTATTATACATACTACTATAGGTATATGTAACTTAAGTATTAATTTAGTAAGAAAGATAGTCCAAACTAATTACTTTAAAAGATAAGTGACGAATTAAAATTAAAAAAAAACTTATCTGTTTGAATAAACTTATTACGTTTATGAAAAATTACCAGCTAACACAGAACAGTAATAAACTTATAAAAATCAATATTTTATCGAAATCTAATGATTGTACGTGTTTTAAAATTTTGCTTCCAAATCGCTATTAAAGACATCAACACGCCTGCATTCCTGCCTGCAGACACTATGAACGGGATACTAGGATCATACAGTCACCGCTATAGCAGTATTATTTTAACAAGGACTTTGGCCCGAATCCCCCTCGCATTGAGGGGAGGCCCGTGCCCAGCAGTGGGAGTTGACTATTTCAGTTTTAGCACTAAGAAATTAAAAATAAAAACTAAGTAATAAAAAAAAAAGTTAAAAGAGCGAACCTCCTAGTCTATAATTATCGTTACGAAATAAAAAAAATCTCATGTACCACGTATTTTAAGTCCACCCCACCTCACACTGGGTTGGTCCGGTCTCACGCACCCCCTCTGTTTACAGGTGGTGACCACACGCCCGGATCATCCGCGCCGGTGAGTTTCTGCATTTTTTATAATACACGGACATTTTGCGTTGCCATGCGGACGAGGGCGGTATTATATTTTAATTTTTGAAAAATACCCATGTTTTTATATATACAAATAACTTTATTATAATGATGATTAAATCGCAATCGTCGTCTGTTTGTAATGTCAAAATAACAATTTATTTAGTAATGCATATGAAATTAAACACGGCAACTACAGCGAAAACACAGATTTAATGTTTTTTGTCTGTCTGTATTGTTTAGGGTAACCTCTGAAACAGTTGAACCGATTTTGACGTGACTGTCTCTGGCAGATAGCCGATGTTATACCTAAGGAGTAACTTATGCAACTTTTATTTTAGATAAAGACTTCCTAATTCTCTCTCTCTTCTCCGCCCTAATTCCTAAGAGTTCCTAATTTCCACGCAATATATGACGGCCTCAGCTAGTGAAATAAAAAATAAATAAATAATGGTATCTCAGCCAAACTATAATTTGGTATATATTTTCTAATCTGGCAAACATTATACCGATGCCGTCGTTACGCCCCGTCCGGACCCCGCGCCAGTCGTCACGTTATCGTCCCGTTTCCGTACCCTGAAAACAACACGGTCTAAAATACTTTATTGTAAACAAAAGGACTTTTAATGCTGGGGTCTCACCGCTATCACAGTTTTCCCCGAAGCTACGTTGTTTTAGAATTATAAAGATTATCATTAATACCATTTAACCATAGCTGCATAGATTACATAATTACACATGAAAATGTGAATCTTTTCTAATTTAATTACCATTTTGGAACCCTTCCTTGGTATATACATAACTAATTACGTAAAACGTATTTAGTCCAAAAGTCAGGCAGATAGACAGGACAAAATTTTATAAACAGCTTTTTTGGTTTAGTTCCCTATACTATTTTCACGATATGCATTTAGTAAAAAATAATATTATTCTGACATTTAAAAATACACACTTCAATTTTTTTTATTTGTATAGATGTATAGGTAAATCATCCACCATTTTTATCACTATCATCACCTATTTTATAAAGTATATTCATTGGATTTGCTCTTTGTATTACTTGACACTGTCTGAAATACCTGCTAACCAGAGGTAAAGTCATTCGTCATCTTATTCCATTAAATGTCATAATTTGATTCATTTCGTAAAAAAGCAGAAGAAGATATTCATCGGATGATAGGAAAATCTCATTAAAATAACAAAAAAATAATGCAGTAATTTGAACGTTAATCGTTTTTTTTATGTGATTTAGTGATTTTAACAACATCCCCTCCACCCCTTTCGAGCCTCACGTGATTAATGGACGGCTCTTAAAGTAATGCAGGTATGGATATTATGGCTTTTTCCTGGTAAAGTTCTTGATATTTTGAGTTACTTTGTGAAAAAAACATATTTCGTATTATTTGTACTTAGCGAGTTTTTCCAGTCACACGACGAATTATATCAGCAAGTATTTTATTACAAACCCTTTTCAAATACTACTACTACTACTACTACAGCCCTTTTTAACTTCCCACTGCTATAGTCCACCACGCTGGCCCGGTGCGCGTTGGCAGACTTCACACATCTATCGAGAACTAGTCAAGCTCCCTCAGACGTGCAGGTTTCCTCACGATGTTTTCCTTCACCGTTTCTTAGCAAGTGATAATCTCGGATGAAAATGAGATTCGCACATAAATCCCAGAGGTGCAAGCCCGAGTTTCAACCTGCACACTTTGATTTGCAAGGCGTGCCTTCGACCACTCGGCCTCCACTGCTTCAACTCGGCTACCACTAAAAGCATTTAATCCGAGGCTAAATTTTACCATTTAACACCCCTATAGCTGATATTACGCCCCTAATGGGTATCTATCCACAAACGCATAACCTTCTCACATAAAATTTTGTGTGCTCTCTCAGCTAATTATTATCATGGCAATGAAGGTACGTTTATTGACGGCCATTTTACACGTATATGATACCATGGATTGTTTTGGGTGAAATCTTATTGGGAACATTCTCATCGTGGCAAAAATGTATGGAGCCTAAACATCCCAAGATGTCGTTTTTATGCTGAGTATTGGTATGTTACGTTTAAATTCTAGTGAATATGACTAGTTAAATTGCATCTAGGTGACAATATCTAATGTCTACACTGCTCATATTCTAGGTACCATTGAAAGAAAATGTTGTTTTCATGTCTTAAAAAAATTTGTCATAGCAACTCCACGACGATAGTGTTAGCAGACTTGGGGCCCTGTAATCGCAGGTGAAGCCACTCCTCGTCTAATCGATGACGTGTCATCTTTTCATACATTTAACAAAATAAAATAAAAATACGAAGCAGTAAGAAATGGCTATAAGACATATTTAACAAAAACTACTATTTCTATCAGAAATATCATGCAAAGTAACTTTTTTTTTATATTTTGCATCTAGTTAAAAATGAGAAGCTTTAAAAAACTCGGTTATAGATACGTAAACTAAATCATCATGTCTATATTTCTCGAAGGGGTATGCAGAGGTGCACTACAGTGCATCCACACTTCGCCGATGTATTTATGGTTCCAATGTAATAGGGGGCGAGCCTATGGCCATTATACCGGCTACATTCCCTCTCAATATGAGGGCGATTCGGGCCATAGTCCACCACGCTGGCCCAGTGCGCATTAGTGAAATTCACACGCCTTTTATAGACGTGCAGGTTTCTTCACGATGTCGATACGATAGATAGGTAATTTAATATATTTTATTTGAGCCCTCTGCGGGTCGTATCCGGGCCCATACAAATAGAAAATCAATTCATTTAAAATACACGGATCGGCACATTAAATATAGCAATACTGCCATGAAAATGTTTATATCGCAATAGCAACCCTAACCTTATTGCCAGGTAAACTTAATCCCCTCAGAATAATAAGGAAAACAGCCATATTTTTAGATTAAATACATACTGTTTTATAGCAAAAATTGCCCGCATAAGAGCCGATACTGAGGTTTTGAGGTCTAAACACGCTTTAATGAAATTCCCTAAACTTGGATTATTTTTTGGGATGCGTAGATCAACAACTTTATAATTTACCTTCACGCTAGTATTTTCTGAAGGTGGGCAGAGTAAGGAACTAACTAACTACAGCCCTTTTAACGTCCTACTGCTGGGCACGGGCCTCCCCTCAAAGCGAGGGAGATTCAGGCCATAGTCCACCACGCTGGCCCAGTGCGGGCTGGCAGACTAGCAAGGAACATAGGATATTTATCGCAGTAAGTAATTTGAGGTAGGTATTCCATTTAGCACGTCAAAAGTATTCCACATAGCGCACCCATTTAGTGCTCTAGTTGGAATATATATGAATGACTTGGTGCTGTGCAAAATTGTATTTTGTGTTCCAATAATGTACAAAAAACACCACAATTACAAAGCTTTTTTTACAGTTGACTCAGTATAAAAACTGACAAAAATATAAAATAATATTATAATAATATTGCTTAAAAATGAAATGAAATGAAAACGCGCGGAATTTAGGAAACCTAATTATGTTCACCTCCAACAAATATCATTATATTTTAGCCAATGTATACAAAAACTTGACAAATTATATACTAAAACCTTCCTCAAGAACCACTCTATCCATTGGTGAAAACAGCAATAAAATCGGTGCAGTAGTTTTTGAGTTAAACAGTCAGACATACAGATGCGGGAGAGGACTTCGTTTTATAATATGTATTAAAGTAATGTAAGTTAACGTAACTGTTTATTCATTAAGGAAGATTTACCTAGGATTTGTAATCGCGAACGAAAACGATGAAATATAATAGCCAGGGCCGTCTTAAACTAGGCTATGGCCCTTGAGCACACAAGACTTTGGGGCCCCTTTGGAAAGTAAAAAAAGCTAATTATTAAGTTGTTGTAATATGTATAACAGTGGTAGCCGAGTGGTCGAACGCACGCCTTGCAAATCAAAGTGTGCAGGTTCAAACCCCGGCTCGCACCTCTGGGATTTATGTGCGAATCTCATTTCCATCCGTGATTACCACTTGCTATGAAACGGTAAAGGAAAACATCGTGAGGAAACCTGCACGTCTGAGGGAACTTGACTAGTTCTCGATAGATGTGTGAAGTCTGCCAACCCGCACTGGGCCAGCGTGGTGGACTATAGCCTGAATCCCCCTCGCATTGAGGGGAGGCCCGTGCCCAGCAGTGGGACGTTAAAAGGGCTGTAGTAATAAGTAAATGTGTGAGATAAATTGTCGGTCCTTCGGGCCCTCTGAGTATGGGGGCCCTGGGCACGGGCACCGTGTGCCCTTATGGTGAAGACGGTATTGATAATGGCATAAGATGAGGAATGGCTGCAACTTCGATTAGTGGGTATTCTGCAATGTCAAGTAATTAATAGCAAGGCTAAATTAATTAGTGTACACAGTAAAAATATAAATAGGTTTAAAGATATTGTTTTCTTATATTTACGCGAATACTATACATTGAAATAAAACTATTTTACGGATTTTATCGCGTTTATTTACGATTTAATTTTTATTTTCCCGATTAAATCCAAAACCAAGCGTACCATTGCAAGACCTCAAGACACTGTGAGCACTTTCTGCGGACTAAAAGGACTAAATATGAGGGTACCCAGTTATTACTATGACATCAGGACGTCTAACACCTCAGTCCCCCCGTGACCATGGTTGCTGTAAAGCAGGCGAAACGTCGGGAAAATAAAAATAAAATAGTAAATAAACGCGATAAAATCCGTAAAATAGTTTTATTTCAAGGTTATAAAGATGATAAAGATGACGGATATTTCACCACCAAGTAGCAAGTCATAGAGTATCTAGAGTACACATAACGACTCCACTCTTCGAATAGCTCTGCGGCTATTTTTCCGCCATTTTTGCTATCTCATGTACTATACGGCAACTATATGGGAAAACAACAACGGCGGAGTCAGATAAACCAGAAAAATATACCGCATCGCGGGCTCGAAATGCCATCTCCGTTATAATATCTCCATGTAACAAGTCCACCAATAACTGAAAATCAATGGTCACCCTAACGATAATTTAAATTATTGCCAGCAGATGTCACTAAACTAAATTAATAAGTTTCACCGTACACACATATAGATGGCGTTGTTCGCGAAAATCGTCAAAAGGATTTCGTGCCAGTGGGATTTATATCCTGTGACGTCATACGTACATTAAGCCTTATTAGACCGACTCAGAACACATTTGCAGCGAGACAAAGCGCCGCGTTAAAAGATCATACCCATTGTGCTGTATATAGGTCGTTAGGTAGCGGACATAGTGTACACGCGATAGCGATTTATGACTACTCCCTTACCACCACCTGTACCTGCCTCACAGCAACGTTTGTAATATTATTATCAGTATTTTACAGTTAACTCATTACAATATTTGTCAAAAATTGTCAGTTACCATTGAAACAACAATTCCTACTTTAAAAGATGGTAGAAAGGCCCGCATGTCAAGACCACATGTCTGTCACGGGTTCCCTCGCTCGCTCTCTGTCGTATTGCATACGAGAGAAAGAAACAAAATCATCATATTCCGTGACATAAGTCCAGTCTTGGCGCTCAAGTTATAACTTTTTGCGAGAAAAAAAAGATCCGCCATCTTTATCACTGACATCTTCCATTTTAATTTATAATGTGTATTTATTGAATTAGCCCTTGCTATTAAATTACTTAACACTGGCTGAAATACCCGCTAAACGCAGGTGGAGCCGTTCCCCACCTTATTTCATTTAATATCATCATTTCATTCATTTCGTAAAAAAACAAGAAGAAGAACTTTTTGCGAATCATTATCTCTGTCAGCCAGTCTGAGTTCAATTTTTCTAACATTTATAGTTATTAGGATACGTGGATATAACTCTTTATGCCTTCTCAATTTCTAAAGACACCACTTTCTGCATATGTGATTGTATCTTAAAATTTGATGAGTTCACATAAATAGCTTCTTAGTTGTCGGAAAACCAAACTTTTATCTATAAGCCAGTCTTGGTTTTATATTTCTAACATTATAAGTTATTAACAAATCCCCTGTCTTTATAATGTCTAAGAAGATTAATGTCCGCATTTTTGCTTATTTCTCAAAATTTGTTTACGGTATTTTTGCAATAAGACGAACAGAAATATGGTATTTCTTTAAAAGCTTCCGCTATCGCTCATCGCCATGTCCTAACCCTTACACTAGCGGCGCCCAAGAGCATAATTACAGCCCGCTTTTCCAGCCAACACTGTGTTTGCATTAGACGATGCTAAAATCTCTCACATCGCTAAGCTCCGCTGCTATATAGCGTAGCAGACACTGGTTTATAAACTTTAATAATTCCAAGTCCTTTTTTATTCGTCCATTCCCGCGTGCATGGACGTATAAAAAAGTTAGACTGCGCACCAGACACATAGAAAGTGAAGCAACGTTTCAATCAATACCCATTTTCGTTCCGTACTTCAACTTTTTTTTTTGCCAATGCCAAAACGAACTCTGTATCAACACGCATAAAGGTTAAATTTCTTTGGTGAAAGCCACACCTCCACGCGTCCGAATTCGCTCGCGCTGTCAGCGTCATATCAATGTAGAATGAACTTTTTCCTAGTGTCAATACAGTTAGTTTTATTATGGCATAAATTTGCGGCTTCTGACACCCTAGTGTGCTTAGATCGTTCTACCAACCGCTTTCTTATAAAAGGAAGTAACAACCAGTCCGAAACATCGACAAAATGGCGGCCGTACTTAAAAAGTCCGAACTCGTGTCCCAATAAAAAACATTTAAGTGTCTTCCTATGTCGCAAGCAAAAAGAGTTAACTTGAAACTTATTTTGCGGTTCGCCTTCCGAAAGTTCACACTGTTCAAAATGGCGGCCGGCGGTCATTTTGTATGCAGGGAGTATCAGCAATCCAGAATAATATTTAAACTTTAACATCTTACCCTGTCTTAAAGCAATGTCATTCATATTATAAGCAGTGGTAGCCGAGTGGTCGAACGCACGCCTTGCAAATCAAAGAGTGCAGGTTCAAACCCCGGCTCGCACCTCTGGGTTTATGTGCGAATCTCATTTTCATCCGAGATTACCACTTGCTATGAAACGGTGAAGGAAAACATCGTGAGGAAACCTGCACGTCTATAGAAAGGCGTGTGAAGTTCACCAACCCGCACTGGGCCAGCGTGGTGGACTATAGCCCAAAAATCTCCCTCGTATTGAGGGAGAATGTGCCCGGTATAATGGCAATAGGCTCGCCCCCTATTACATTGGGACCGAAAATACATCGGCGAAGTGTGGGCGCACTACAGTGCACCTCTGCCTACCCCTTCGGGGAATACAGGCGTGATGATGTATTTATTGATGTATTATTATTTCTTGCCAGTTAACTGTCAAAGATGGTGCGACGATTTGGTCACCTTTGCGGAAGAAACGTGGCCACAACAGGCCCAGGATAGGGACATGTGGAGACGAAAGGGGACTTTGCCTAGCAGTGGGACATATAAAAACTGACAAAAAGGGACAGTTACTTTCGAAGCAACAATACTTTAAAAAGTGTCGGTAACGCCCCAGATAATATACATCAAACACTTTTCACTCAGGGGCCCAATTCTCGCATAATTGATATCATCGCTAATTCGACATATGTCGAAACAAAGGTCAAATTGGTAGGTAATAGGTACTTTTTAGGGTTCCGTACCCAAATGGTAAAACAGGAACCCTATTACTAAGACTTCGCTGTCCGTCCGCTGTGTCCGTCGTACGGAACGTCAAAACGTATGTATTTTTTTCGTTTGTTTCGACATATCTCGAATAGAGATGAATCTCGATCGCACGAAAATCGGGGCCCTGGCTGTATCTCATGAGATTCATGAACCGTAATAGTTGAAATAAAATATACATCATCACGCCTGTATTCCCCGAAGGGGTAGGCAGAGGTGCACTGTAGTGCACCCACACTTCGCCGATGTATTTTGGTCCCAATGTAATAGGGGGCGAGCCTATTGCCATTATACCGGGCACATTCCCCCTCAATACGAGGGAGATTTGGGCCATAGTCCACCACGCTGGCCCAGTGCCGGTTGGTGAACTTCACACACCTTTCTACAGACATGCGGGTTTCCTCACGATGTTTTCATTCACCGTTCAGCAAGTGGTATTCATTGTTGAAAATGACATTCAAACATGAAAATTATCTATAATGATAGTTGAAATTTTCACAGATGATGTATTTCTGTCGCCGCTATAACAACAAATACTAAAAAACAGTATAAAATAAATATATAAGGGGGCTCCCATACAACAAACGTGATTTTTGTGCTCAATATTGATAACGGCAACAGACGCTTGAAATATCGAATCAGACATGATGTCGATACTGCGAGAATAGCCCCGCAGCTAAAATTATCACCCGAAAATTTTCTAATACACGACTAAAACAAAAATGTCGCAACATATATCCGTGAAATTAATGTTCCCCCCTCAATCGCGGCCATATTGTAACGTAGCCGGAAATATTCCAAAACTTTCCTTCACATTTTTAATATACAAAAAAAAATATAACGCCTTTGTGTGGAACAAGAGAATTCAAAGCGTTTTCATTGTGACAACCATGTTTTTGAACTTTTACGGGAAAATATTTCAAAATGCCATTGTAGTCGCTTTTCTCCATTGTAAAATTAAACAAGCGTCATCTGGGGCCTATCCGCCCCCTCTTAAAGTATTTTTGTGTGAATATTATCTGCCAATTTTTGACAGATATGTACTGAATTAACGAAAACATCGTGCACGTCTAAGAGAACTTGACTAATTTTCTTCTTGACATGAATTTAAAAGTAACATTGCTGCAAGACAGGTGGTGGCATGGGGGCAGGGGGCAATGCTCCCGTGATCGACATTATTTCTAATTCGACATATTATGTCAAATTAGATATAATGTCGATCGTGCGAGAATTGCCCCTCTGGGATCTTACTTACACACTTTCCAGCAATATTGTTTTACAATACTATATTTTAATATTAACCTAACAACAACAAAAAATCTGTCATAAAACACATAAATAGTATTATTGGCTTGATAGTTTCTTTACTTAATTATCAAAAAAATAAAGTAATATTTAAACATTGAAAAGGTACATTTTTCAACGAAATGTGATCGAATACGCGCTTTTTTTACTGTTACAAATATTTTTCTACTACAAAGTACTTTTATTTACTGATATTAGCAATGTTACGTAAAAAATTCTCTATTAGGATTAATTCCTGATCAATTTAAGCACTATAGCAACCACAGACATGAAAATAAGTGAAAAAAATTATACATCTCACGATAATCACACAACTAACAAATACCATAGACGATGTCGCCACTGTCTATGTGGAGCTGTCAATACTCATAAAGATATCGTTAGTTCCACTTTTCGCCACCCGCATTATCATCAATTTATATATCGAATACAGCATAACAACATTCGCGTCGTCAATGTACGCCCTTCTTGTTTTGAATAACGAGCTCTGATTGGTCATTCTCCTGTGAACGCATATTACACGATGGTTAAACCTAATTGCAGCTGATAAAGCGCTTCATATAACATCTATTTATAAATATTTTTAATTAACTTCTTTTTGTATTGTTTAATATTAATAATAACTTCTTATTGAAAATCTTATCTAATAAATAAGATATTAATCTCGATATTTACTACACTGGTCATTAATAATAAAGTACATCGTTATTTATTAAAATCACAACTATTTACCAAATGTTTACTATTTAAAGTATTATTATAAAATATTAAATGCATCATTAAACGTCCCGTACGTTCGTTATTAATATCGTTATTTTATTTTTAATTTGCTGCAATTTATTTTTAATTATACACTGCCCCCTAAAAGGTCTGGACTTTTTGTCATAAATTTTCTATTGTATCTGTTACGTACCTTCTGAATAATGTAGAATAAGGAAATGTAAATTTCAGCAAGTAAAGCGGTAACAGCCGTCACATTTTTAAAATTAAAAAAAAAATTAGAAGTAAAATAAAAAGCCGTTAAAATTAAAAATCCGTTCCAAATTCGCATTATGAACGCAGCCAAAAGCGCTTGAAGCGGTCCCTCGTCCCCCTCGCGATACCACCCTCCCCACGACTATTTCTGATAGTCATTCAGTATTGAAAATACGTTTCAGTGTGCAACCATACGTCGCGGGTGTATGGCGTATGTCTATTCGAAATAAGAACTGCCAATTTTTTTTATTTCAATTTGGAACGCTAATCGCTCGTGTTCAGTTTTGGCGCGGTTTTAAACAAAATGGCGGATGCATTTGTGTTTTTTTTCTGGCCAGTGTTTTGCAGTGCCGCCCGTGCCGGTTGGATAAAGAGGTGAGTGTCGATTTAAAAATAAATTTGTATACACCTATGTTTTTTTTCACCTTGGCTTGTTGCTACGGCGCGGCGGGGCGGTGTGATTATGTAAAGCATTTTACAGTAGAACGAGTATCTACTGTAAATACATAGGTTACTTTAACTACATAAAATTTTAAATGTACGAAGTACCACTCTTATATGTCAATCTTTTTCTTATATATTGCCAATTCATAAGTAATCTGATTCTGAAAAAGGAACGAGAAAAAAAGGTTAGGGTGACCATAAATAACGCGTTTTTTTGTACCTACAAAAATGTGTAATAGAAAACATTATTCCGCATGTAATTATTTCTGGAAAGGATAGGTAGAGAGGCAGTAGGTAGTGTTTTAATAAAATGCTAACAAATTAAATTTTCCTTGTCACAGACCGAGGTAATTTTTAATAATATTAAAGTCATGTAGGTAAATGTTTTATATTGGTTTTCCCAAAAAATAACGTGATGCCTACATATACAAATTAAAATGTTTTATTTTTGCTAATTATTTACAGATACGCTTTCGTAAAGTAAGTTTACTATAATCTTGTATTATAGATTTAGTGCCTAAAACCGTTTAGTAACTTTATTATGATGATAACGGCGCCGGGGTAAAAAAGTCAGCATATTAGGGGAAAACCTTAACAATTTGTAAGTGCCCCCCGTAGGCCTATACGAAATAAATGAATTGACTTTGACTATGCACAAGAAACACAATTATAATCGTGTATGAGGAAGAAATGCCTATTTTCCCCAGTTTACAAGTAATCTACAAAACAGTTATGTTGCAAGGTTCTTGTATATTACCTCAAACCACATGTACCTGAGCCACCTTACCAATGTAGCAGTATACTCAGCCCTTTTAACGGCCTCCCCTCTATGCGAGGGGGATTCAGGCCATAGTCCACCACGCTGGCCCAGTGCGGGTTGGCAGACTTCACACGTCTATCGAGAACTAGTCAAGTTCCGTAAGACGTGCAGGTTTCCTCACGATGTTTTCCTTCACCGTTTCATAGCAAGTGATAATCTCGGATGAAAATGAGATTCGCACATAAATTCCAGAGGTGCGAGCCGGGGTTTGAACCTGCACACTTTAATTACAAGGCGTGCGTTCGACCACTCGGCTACCACTGCTTTAGCAGTACTGTTTCAATATTATTTTAATCGGTCAACAGTTAATTTAGTAGCGAAATAAATGCAAAACATACAGAGTAATATCTAAATAATACTGCTTTAGGACTTGGTGGGAAGGCCCAAGTTAATTTTACCTAGATGTTGTAGGAAATAACAATTACTCAGCTTCCACGCCTTGCGTGCGAGGACGCAATAAAAATGAGACAAGGTGAAATGGTTGAAGCTATTACAATAGTTTCATTATTGAAGAAGCCTTACCACTACTGCTTATAAGGTATAATTCATGATCATCATCACGCCTGTATTGCCCTAATTGGTAGGTGCACTGCAGTGCACCCATACTTCGCCGATGTATTTTGGTCCCAATGTAATAGGCGGCGAGCCTATTGCCATTATACCGGGCACATTCCCTCTCAATACGAGGGAGATTTTTGGGCCCTAGTCCACCACGCTGGCCCAGTGCGAGTTGGTGAACTTCACACGCCTTTATAAAGACGTTTTGCGTCACCGTTTCTTAACAAGTGATAATGTCGGATGAAAATGAGATTCGCACATGAAAACCCAGAGGTAAGAGCCTGGGTTTGAACCTGCGCACTTATTGCAAAGCGTGCGTTTGACCACTCGGCTACTATTGCTTATAAGTAAATATCTCCAGACAACGCATACTCATCGTGTAATCCCATACTAAGCATGGTGTGAGGCCAGTTACACCCAGACCAGGGCAAATTACCAAGACACAATTTTCGGAATTAGCCCATAACGCGAATCGAAATAGTCTTGAAAGCATTATCAGCAATATTGTTATAAGCAGTGGTAGCCTCGCGGGCAAGAACGCCCGCCTTGAACGTAAGGGGTGCAAGTTCAAATCCCAGGCCCGCACCTCTGAGATAATTTTCATGTGCGAATGTCATTTTCAACTATGATTACCACTTGCTGAACGGTGAAGGAAAACATCGTGAGGAAACCTGCACGTCTATAGAAAGGCGTGTAAATTCACCAACCCGCACTGGGCCAGCGTGGTGGACTATGGCCTAAATCTCCCTCGTATTGAGGGGGAATGTGCCCGGTATAATAGCAATAGGCTCGCCCCCTATTACATTGGGATCAAAATACATCGGCGATGTGTGGGCGCACTACAGTGCACGTCTGCCTACCCCTTCGGGAAATACAGGCGTGATGATGATGATTTATTTTACTGTAAATTTTTGACAGATTTTGTGATGAGGAAACTGTCGAAAATTGAAAGTAATATTAATAACATTGCTGCAAGACAGGCGGTGTTAAGGGGACAGCAAAATTATTGACGCGGGCGCCTTGACGCCCCAGTGTGCGCTGGGCTTAATAATGTGTGTAACAATATCGCATATCGGGCTACATGACGCGACAAGTAGGCGCCATACCAGGAAATGAAACTGAATGGCGGGTACAAGATGTACCTATTATTTAATTTGTCCAACTCCCCAGGAGACGCACCATCATCTCTTTAACAGTCTTTTTTTAATATTGCTGTAATATTTTTTTTATAAATTGTCAACGATACAGTATATACAAAATCTACAAACGGTTATAATTTTTTTTTTTAGTTTTTAGGGTTCCGTACCCAAGGGGTAAATAAAACGGGAACCCTATTACTGAGACTTCGCTGTCCGTCCGTCCGTCCGTCCGTCTGTCACCAGGCTGTATCTCATGAACCGTGATAGTTAGAGAGTTAATATTTTCACAGATGATGTATTTCTGTTGCCGCTATAACAACAAATACTAAAACAGAGAATAAAATAAATATTTAAAAGGGTTCCCATACAACAAACGTGATTTTGTTGCCTTTTTTATAGATAATGGTACGGAACCCTTCGTGCGCGAGTCCGACTCGCACTTGGCCGGTTTTATTAAGTTACATTCTATTGTTCTATTGCCTTTTAGATCTCGATGACAATAAGTTATGTTAAAACAAGACTATATTATACTACTTACATATGTATTCAGTAAAAAGTTGTTATTTCGATATTACAAACAGACATTTCAATATTATTTATTTGTATAGATGGTATTTGCACATGAAATCATAAAATCTTTTCATTTTGTCGTCCATCGAAACTGCCAAAACACAGTCACCCTACATCCCCGCATCCCGTACCCTCCCCACCTCGTCCCGCGAGCGCATACCCCGCATGCCCACTTTGAAATTAAACATTAAACTATTCCCCACATGGGAAGGGAGGGTAGGGGAATTATGAAATTAAAAAAGTAATGAGGATTTGTTCCGCTTTGGACACATAAGCTTATTTATACCCGTACTAGCTTCTACCCGCGATTTCGTTCGCACAGAGTGATGAGTATAAATGTGGACGGATATAGAGCGAGAGGAAGACCCAAGAAAAGATGGATGGACTGTATAAAGGGCGATATGAATGAGATCAGAGTGGATGTCAGTATGACGGAAAAGCGAGATGAATGGAAGAAAAAGACATACTGCGCCGACCCCAAATACTGGGACAAGGTAAGGCAAATGAGACTTCGATGTTCAACCTTTAAAGGTATTTATTTATAATTCTACTGTACGTGTTTGTCACGTTTGTCACATAGCAGTGGTAGCCGAGTGGTCGAACGCACTTCTTGCAAATCAAAGTGTGCAGGTTCAAACCCCGGCTCGCACCTCTGGGATTTATGTGCGAATCTCATTGTCATCCGAGATTATCACTTGCTATGAAACGGTGAAGGAAAACATCGTGAGGAAACCTGCACGTCTGGGGGAACTTGTCTAGTTCTCGATAGATGTGTGAAGTCTGCCAACCCGCACTGGGCCAGCGTGGTGGACTGTGGCCTGAATCCCCCTCGCATTGAGGGGAGGGCCGTGCCCAGCAGTGGGACGTTAAAAGGGCTGTAGTAGTAGTAGTAGTGTTTGTCACTGAACGCCTAAACAACGGCAGGACCGATTTGGATGAAAGTTTCATCACAATCCGTTCAGTAGTTTTTGTGTGAAAGAGTAACAAACATCCATCCTCACAAACTTTCACATTTATAATATACTAGCTGTGCCCGCGACTTCGCCCGCGTGGACTTTAGGGAGATTACCCGGAAATATGGGTATTATGTTATTCCCGCGGAACCCTAATGCTTTTTCTAAAATTAAAGTAGCCTAAGTTACGCCTTGGAACGTCAGCTATCTGTCAGTGAAAGTCCCATTGAAATCGGTGCAGCCGTTTAGAAGTTCACCCCAAATAAACAGACAGACAGACAGACGGACAAAAAAAATTAAAATTGCTTTTTCGTTATAGGTATCGTATATACTTGGTAAAAAAAAGTGTTATTTTGATATTACAAACAGACACTCCAATTTTATTTATTTTTATAGATGTAGGATCATGCGAGAATTGCTTGCAGCATTATTTTAAATATTACTTTCAGATTTCTCTTTGTTTGTGATGTCTGTTTGTTTGAGGTAAACTTCTAAACGGCTGAACCGATTTCAATGGGACTTTCACTGACAGATAGCTGACGTTCCAAGGCGTAACTTAGGCTACTTTAATTTTATAAAAAGCATTAGGGTTCCGCGGGAAAACATAATACCCATATTTCCGGGTAGTCTCCCTAAAGTCCACGCGGGCGAAGTCGCGGGCACAGCTAGTCTCTAATAGAGATGGATGTCGATCGCACGACAATAGCCCCGCTGGTTATAGTATACCCATATGTTACTAATATTTATATTAAACCACTAGCTGTGCCCGCGACTTCGCCCGCGTGGACTTTAGGGAGATTACCCGGAAATATGGGTATTATGTTTTTCCCGCGGAACCCTAATGCTTTTTCTAAAATTAAAGTAGCCTAAGTTACGCCTTGGAACGTCAACTATCTATCTGTGAAAGTCCCATTGAAATCGGTCCAGCCGTTTAGAAGTTAACCCCAAACAAACAGACAGACAGACAAAAAATTTAAAATTGCGTTTTCGTTATAGGTATCGTATATACTTTCATACGCATTTGGTAAAAAAGTGTTATTTTGATATTACAAACAGACACTCCAATTTTATTTATTTTATGACTCAGTTTACAGATTGATCAGCCAGATTGTTTAATTGTAATATGATATAATGAGAATGTGCATAATTTGTCAACCTTTGATTCCTAGTAAATTCTCTTACTAATAGATAAGGTACGACAAATGATGATGAAATTCTCTTACATTCAGTGTGGGTGGCACCTAGTTGGGTAGGGCACTGAGATAATAATTGTACAAATAACTAATACATCTATACTTAATATTAATATTAAGCTGAAGAGTTGGTTCGGTTGAACGTATTCAAACTAAAATCAAATTTGTGTATACCAAAACGCAGCATGTCTGTCTTGTAAGGTTAACTCAATGTCTACAGCCCTTTTAACGTCCCACTGCTGGGCACGGGCCTCACCTCAATGCGAGGGGGATCAGGCCATAGTCCAACACGCTGGCCCAGTGTGGGTTGGCAGATTTCACACATTTATCGAGAACTAGTCAAGTTCCCTCAGGCGTGCAGGTTCCCTCACGATGTTTTCCTTCACCGTTTCATAGCAAGTGATAATCTCGGATGAAAATGAGATTCGCTCATAAATCCCAGAGGTGCGAGCCGGGGTTTGAACCTTCACACTTTGATTGCAAGGCGTGCCTTCGACCACTTGGCTACCACTGCTATATTAAAAAAACAAAGTAAACATTTATTTTAAGTATATGGTGTTCTGAAAACGTTTACGCTTATCAAATGTGCCGCATACAGGGTGTGGTCATTTAAAAAGCTATCGACTAGAGTACTTAATGGCAATCGCTGTATATTATATTAACATAACCACAATGACTGTCCATAAATAAAATATATGAAACAGTATTTAAGGCAATTCGAGCCAAAGTCCTCCACAATTGATGCCGAAGACTTGGTGTAGTAATAAAGGAATAATAATACATCATCATTACGCCTGTATTCTCCGAAGGGGTAGGCAGAGGTGCACTGCAGTTCGCCCACGCTTCGACCATGTATTTTGGTCCCAATGAAATAGGGGACGAGCCTATTGCCATTATACCGGGCACATTCCCCCTCAATACGAGGGAAATTTTGGACCATAGTCCACCACGCTGGCCCAGTGCGGGTTGGTGAACTTCCCACGCCTTTCTATAGATGTGTAGGTTTCCTCACGATGTAGTCCTTCACCGTTTCTTATCAAGTGATAATCTCGGATGAAAATGAGATTCGCACATGAAACCCAGACGTGCGAGCCGGGGATAGAACCTGCGCACTTTGATTGCAAGGCGTGCGTTCGACCACTCGGCTACCTCTGCACTTGGTGTACTGCACTATCTGAGCGTGTTCATTCTCACTAAATCAGTAGATGTAGCATGTGAGCTATGACTAGCCTGATGCCTCGGAATATCTTGATTTTGTGTCTTTCTCTCGTATGAAATTAGACAGAAAGCAAGCGAGCACATCCGTGACAAAGATCTTGATCTACGTACGTGCTAATAACACAGGTGGTTGAGGGTTCGATTCCCGCTAGTGGCAAATGCCATTTGCCCTGTAGGCTTAGTATGACCGTGTAGACATAAGTTTTATCTCCTGGCAAAGGTGCTGTCTGCTCTCAAGGCATTGCTGCTCCTGAGAATGTATTACTCGCAAATATCATTTTGAAAAGAGTAACCATTGAGTTTCTTACGGGCTCTTCTCAGTGGAAGCAGCATTTCGAACGGGTGGTAGAATCTGAATATTTGTAAGTGCTTTTTGGCATACACGAATAAAAAAAAATGATATTTCATATAGTGTTGTCCCTTTCTGTCAGGCGTCCAAGTTGTTGGGAGTATTGTGCTTATTCGTATTAATCCCGGATGCTGCAGATGGTAAAATCCTAATAGTCTGACGAGAAGCATGACTCGCTGCGGTAACCATAAATATGTATTTTTATCGAGGGGTGAAGGCTTTTTGGCTCAAGCGACACTTTTGGGCGATATTGACTTATACACAGTGACAGCTAAAACTCATTATATACCTGGATGGATATGGTGACTTTTTCCTGGGAAAGTTGTTGATATTTTAAGGTACTACTACTACTGCAGCTACTAGCTACTACTACTACAGCCCTTTTAACGTCCCACTGCTGGGCACGGGCCTCCCCTCAATGCGAGGGGGATTCGGGCCATAGTCCACTACGCTGGCCCAGTGCGGGTTGGCAGACTTCACACATATATCGAAAACTAGTCAAGTTCCCTCAGACGTGCAGGTTTCCTCACGATGTTTTCCTTCACCGTTTCAGAGCAAGTGCTAATCTCGGATGAAAATGAGATTCGCACATAAATCCCAGAGGTGTGAGCCGGGGTTTGAACCTGCACACTTTGATTTGCAAGGCGTGCGTTCTACCACCCGGCTACCACTGCTACCACTGCTATGGTACTTAGTGTAAAATACATATAACGTATTTTTTGTACTAAGTGTGGTTTTCTTGTCACAAGAGGATACATATTTGGAATCAGCGATTTTTTCTGCATCGCATGAGTAGATATGCTCTCCTGTAAATTTAAAAAAATGTCGTTTAATCTAAGTAAGTAGTTAAGTAAGTCAAATGTTTAATACATCACTACGTCTGTATTCCCCGAAGGCGCCTAGGACACCTAAAAATCTCTTCTTATTTTGCCTGGCCCTTTCCCATTTTATATGGGGTCGGCCCTCCGTGTCATGCGTCTCCAAGTAGCTCGGTCCTGGGTCTTCTCCTTGTTAGCTTGGTCTTCTTTGAGGTTCTTATTTACTACGGACATCCATGGACACCTAAAAATCTATTTGGAAAAACTTGCCCGGGAATCAACGCCAATTCTCCACGTTTAACTGTTTGTCCTTCAACCCACTGGACTCATGGTGGTATTACCAAAAAATCCGGCACAGAAATAGATGCGTCACATCTGCCTCGCACGTGGGCCGGCACAATAGCGTCAGCCCATGGGAACCGTGCGGCCATTCAATGGGATCTTAATTGGGAAGTATAGGATTTTCGCGAACCCATGGGGTGAGTGCCCATAACCTTGATATTAATTTAAATATTAAGTACTTAGTTCCCGGAAACGGATGCATTGTTTTTTACATTACAAGCTTTATATTAACTTGCAATTTATGTCCGGGTGGAATCTTGCAACTGAATTTTAAATCAGTTATCTTGAACCGATTGAGCTGAAAATAGTATACACGCTTATTTTGGATGACAATGCATGCTTAGCTATGTGACGTCATTCTTATTCCAATATGGCGGGTCATCCAAGATGGCGGAATAGTTGTTTTTTCTGCACTACCACAGAATGGGTGTCAAATGAAAGGTCTTGCTGAGTAGAACACGAAAACTAAGGGCTATTAAATAAAAGGTTGTTTTTAAAAAGTTTTTTACCATTAATTTTTACCGTCATATTTAACTGAGGCCTTACCTCTTAAAGTGTGTTTTAACTAACAATTTTTGAAAGATTTTGAATTGAGTTAACTGTTGAAAACTGAAAGTTATGTTAAAAACATTGATTCATCCGCCATCTTTATCACTGTCATCATCCATTTTTATTTATAATGTGTATTTTAGCAGTGGTAGCCGAGTGGTAGAACGCACGGCTTGCAAATCAAAGTGTGCAGGTTCAAACCCCGGCTCGCACCTCTGGGATTTATGTGCGAATCTCATTTTCATCCGAGATTATCACTTGCTATGATACGGTGAAGGAAAACATCGTGAGGAAACCTGCACGTCTGAGGGAACTTGACTAGTTTTCGATAGATGTGTGAAGTCTGCCAACCCGCACTGGGCCAGCGTGGTGGACTATGGCCCGAATCCCCCTCACATTGAGGGGAGGCCCGTGTCCAGCAGTAGGACGTTAAAAGGGCTGTAGTAGTATTAGTAGTATTTATTGTATTTGTCCTTGCTATTAATTACTTGACATTGGCTGAAATACCCGCGCTAGTCGCAGGTGGAGCCATTCCTCATCTTATTCCATTAAATTTCATCATTTCACTTATTGCGTAATTTTTTTTAATAAAAACATTGCTGCAAGGCTTGGGTGTTACTACCACCTCTTAAAGTATTGCTGTTTCATTAGTAACTGTCAATTTTTGACAGATTTTGAACTGAGTTAACTTTTGAAAACTGTAAACATACATACATACATACATACATATACTCACGCCTGTAACCCATGGGGGTAGGCAGAGACTACCGTTTGCCACACGCTACGATCCTGACATACCTCTTTCGCTTCATCCACAGTCATACATCTTTTCATGCACTTCCGTCGGTTAAGGGTGCTACGGACTTGACCTTTCTGGAAGAGACCGTTAATCTGGTCGTGAAAACTGTAAAATATTCTTTAAAAGCATTGCTTCAAGACAGGCGTTGTGTTTAGATCTAAAAGAGGCCAAAAGTAACAGCAAGACAAGTTTAAAGAAAAACTTAAACCTAAAGCTTGATGTACGTGGACTAAATTGATTGTGTATAATAGAAATGGGCCCAATTTGAATAGACAAAATGTGTGTGCACCGTAGTGCACCCCTGCCTACCCCTTGAAGGAATAGAAATGTAATAATAATGTATAGTTAATCAATAATCGGTTTTTGCATTATTGTACAGTCCTTAGAGTATTGATCTCTGTTCATCTTTGCTGAGTGCTCTTGTGTTGGTATGTACGAATTGGGGATCCCAAGTGGATCCTTTGTAGGATCCCCTTGGCTTCACCGCTTGGGAGTAAGTAGGCTACGATTTCTTGACATAAAGATTATTCAGTTATCTGTATATATATACTTAAGTATTGAAAAAGTGAAGTTTACCAACACGTACGGGGTCAGGGTGGTGGACTATGGCCCAACTATTGAGAGGGAATGTGCCCGAATTAAATTCAGCAACACGACTGTGTTCCAGGAATTATAGGCAGAGGTACGCTGCAGTGCAGCCATAGTTCGCTCATGTATTTCGGTCCATATGAATCAGGGGGCGAGCCTACTGCCATTATACCGGGCACATTCTCCCTCAATACGCGGGAGATTTGGGCCATAGTCCACCACGTTGGCCCAGTGCCGATTGGTGCACTTCACACGCCTTTCTATAGACGTGTAGATAACTTCGCGATGTTTTCTTTCACCGTTGCGGTAATGTTAATATTTAAAAAAATGGATGGAACAAAGTTACTTTTGAAATTTAAAAAAAGCAAAAAAAAAATTACATATACATACACACACACACATCGAAATCGCAATCGAAAACGAATTTCATTGTATGCATAAATGTATACAATAAAAACCGGCCAAGTGCGAGTCAGACTCGCGCACGAAGGGTTCACGTACCATTGTCTACAAAAACGGCAAAAAATCACGTTTGTTGTATGGGAGCCCCCTTAAATATTTATTTTATTCTGTTTTTTAGTATTTGTTGTTATAGCGGCAACAAAAATACATCGTCTGTGAAAATTTCAACTCTCTAACTATCACGGTTCATGAGATACAGCCTGGTGACAGACGGACGGACGGACGGAAGGACAGCGAAGTCTCAGTAATAGGGTTCCCGTTTTACCCTATGGGTACGGAACCCTAAAAATCACACACACACATATGTAAAAGTGTCGTACATTAAAAATCACACACACATATTTAAAAGTGTCGTTACAATTTTTCGTCTCAATTTTTTCCGTCTAGCCCCCTTTCGCAACGCGCGATAAGGAACTACGTTCCAATAAAATAACTCTATGGTTCAAGATACTTATTGGATACTTACATGAACGGTAAAGTTAAAAACAGAAAGTTTGATAGTATTACATTCATATCAACTCGTTATCGGCCGTTTATCTCCGGGCGAAGGCCATGTGCTATCAGTCACTCAGTTTGTGTAATCATTACATTATATATTAACGATATTTAATTCACTATTATTGTTATACGCATGTATTATTATTAAAGGAATGAATGTAACTAACTAAACGTATTAAAAAAACCGGCCAGGTGCGAGCTGGACTCCCGCACCGAGGCTTCCGTACCTAAACTGTGAAAGCACCGAGCATTACTCTAACGAAAATATAAATTGGGCAGAGACAAACTTAACTTTGTAGTTGGTATACTGGTGTACCCATACAAAGTAACTACAAAATAAGTTTGTAATCGCAAAAAAACATTTTTTAAGAATAAATTTACAGTTTACAGATTTTTTCCTTTACTTGTGCTATAAGACCTTGCTCCTTGCCAAATTTCATGATGCAAATGTACTGAAAATGCAACATAAACCGCCATATCTTTTTATTGTATTAACCTAGAAGTTTTAGGGCACTAAGGGATAGCAGACATAAGTCTCTGTTATAAATTTCAACTTGATACCTTCACACGTTTCTGAGGAAAGGGTCTTGACACCCCGACAGACAGACAGACAGACAACAAAGTGATCATAAAAGGGTTCCGTACCTAAAAAGAAAAAAAACGAGCTAAAAAAGATTTAAAAAGGTGATTTCGCGCGCTTCAACTAACCTCTTTCTTCACTATTACTAATTGAATTAAATTTAATGGAAGACGAGGAATGGCTGCATCTGCGGTTATCGGGTATTTCAGCTAATGTATAGTGATTAATAGCGATAACAAATTCAATAAATACACATTATAAACAAAAAATATGGATAAAGATGGCGGATTAATCTCAGTATGTCAACCTTCTTAGATAATTAAAAAATGAAACCTAATTTTTTTACTTAAAATAAAACTGAACCTTGAATTCCAAATTTGAATTATTACGACATAGACTAAGATGCCGCTGGAATGACGTCACGAGGCAGCTGTACGAACAATTAACAATGTTTTATCGTCTGTTAGCTTAGTAAGCTTAGATGGGGCGCAATTACGTCATAGTTGTTGGAATAAAACCCTACGCACATATCGGCACGTTAAAACCAAAGGCTACCTAAGTTACAATTTTGACAGAACGCTATATATCGAATACAACCTTCGTTCATCTATGATTATTTGATTCCATATTTAAAAACAAACGTATTTTTTTATTATTGCTCAATAAATATAAACGTTCGAAATTCAAATTGAACTTGTTGACGTACCAACGTATTATTTTAAAATCATTGCTAAATAAGTTTTAGCGTTCGAAATTCAAATTGAACATAATTGACGTACCGTCCCCTACTATTTGTCGCTCGCTAAAACTCGAACGTAACTCGATCTCGATCGGATGGGGATGGATTTATTTTTGTTCGATTGATCATTTGTTCGTCTTACAATAGAGGGCAGCTGCAGTATACGACAATGGTACATTGTTTACGAGAGTTGTAACGGAATTTGTCGAGTTTGGGAACACATCTGTCTTTAACAATATTATTATTGTAAGAGCAAATTATTATTACTTTTGTATTGACAGCGGCGTGGTGTTCGAGTGTAGGCCGCTCGGTTTAACTGTTGCGTATTCGAATCCCGTCAGCAGATTTTTTTATTTTTTTATTTTACTTGGTGTATCCCAGTTACGACTGCTTAACCGTGACAAATTCTGAGGCCATTTCCGAAATTTGCCACTGAGGGGAATTGAACCCGCGACCACCCGGTGTTGTGAGCTTGTCCTTGCGCCACTAGGCCAACCCGTCGTCTTATAATTATGGAGCTATTCCAATTATAAGTTAAAATATTTTTTTTTACTTTATATTTGTAACTAAGCAGTATTATTAATACAATAACTTTATCCTGCTACTGATAAAAACAAGGTAAAAAAATACTATTTATTATTTATAGTAGTTACATAAGTAAATTGGATATTACGTAAGAAATAAGCAATTATTTCTATAACCATCTGTGGTTTAGAATAATCACTTCATTGTAAATGGGAGTAGACGCACCTTACTGTACTAGCTTCCTAAGCGTAAAGACTATATTTGTATTCAATATTAGACTGCCGTGAGTATAATTCTTCTCTAGTATTGTGGCAAAGGTGCGGTCTGCTCTCATGGCATTGCTGCTCCTGAGAATGTATTACTCGCAATTATCATTTTGAAAAGAGTAACCATTGAGTTTCTTACCGGCTCTTCTCAATGGAAGCAGCATTCCGAACCGGTGGTAGAATCTGACTATTTGTAAGTGCTTTTTGGCCTACACGAATAAAAAAAAATGATTTTGAAGTGAAAAATATTTAAAATGTTATGCTGTCAAAAAGGCATGTAACTTGTTTGTTTTGTTATAACCAGACTGGGGCGTCAAAAGTCACGCCTCAATTTTTTTGACGCAAAAACTGACTGTCAATATGCATAAATATTAAATTATTATTATAGTGTCATTTCATTGAAGAATGAACTTTTTCTATTTGTCAATACAGTTCAATTTTTTATTGGCAAAAGATTTAACGCGCGAGCGTCGACGTCGACCTCAATGTACGCATTAAAAACCTAGCGATGCTAATTATGCACAGATATATCTTAAATATCAGTGTAACGATTAGCACCTTCCCATAATCCATTTGAGATAAAAAAAAATACATAACCATAAAAAAATAACAAAACGTTGTCAATGGCCATCTCCCGCCGAAACGAGCGCGCCGTTCCATTTCCAAATTATTTCAAATATGGCCGCCACAGTAACGAGCCGAATGGGCAAACAACAATTGACCCCAATTCGCTGGCTAATGGCGTCCCGAACGCGGGGACCGTGTGACATTGATATTTCGCTGCTGGAAGAATCGTATGTTCTCTATAAAGGATTAAACCGCCTTACCTCTATAGCAGTATTGTTTTAATATTACTTTGGTTTTTCTTTTGACGAAGCAGTGGTAGCCGAGTGGTCGATCACACGCCTAGTTTTCGATAGATGTGTGAAGTCTGTCAACCCGCACTGGGCTAGCGTGGTGGACTATGACCCGAATCCCCCTCGCATTGAGGGGAGGCCCGTGCCCCGCAGTGAGACGTTAAAAGGGCCTGTAAACAAAAATCGCTACAAACACGTGCGGAATTGAGAACCAAATATTTGCAGTTACAACTGTTTATAAATTTAACGTTAAAACGTTATTTTCACCAAATCGGTTGAAATTTTATTTCAACTTATCTCTCAACACAAGAAAACCAATTCCAAATACCAAACGGAGACCTATACAAACAGATTAAACAGAATCCAAAGATTAAATAAAATAGATAGCGAACTATTCGGTTGTCAGTTGCATCCAATGTTATTTCTATTTGTCTGTCCCCTACCACGATATCTCGATACTGTTTGCGACATCGCCGATAAAACGCAGTCGCTTCAATTATAGTTTCGTTTTTACTCGCGTTTTTTTTTTCTTTTTTTTTCTTTGCCATCTTTTTTGCAGTATTATTATTGATATTTCTATTAGATTTTGACTGTTAACTTATCACATATTTCTGTCAAGGAATAACAGTTAATATTGTAACAATACTTCTATTGGTCGGTGTTGGAATCTTATGTCAAATTTAAACTACCTGATATTAATGTTAAAAACATCATTGCGTGAAAAGTGGTAGGCAATGCAGCTATCTAAACATTATATGTATAAAGTAACATTAAAACGATACTGCTAAAAGATAGGTGGAAAGGCTCCCGCTGGGTAAAGGTTACAAATGAGGATTTGTTGGAACTCCAAAAAAGTATGTCGCTTCAAATCCGAATTATAAATGCAAATCGAACGAATACTGACTTTTGAATTGTAAATAAATTTGAATACATTTCTGACTACACCAGACTAAGTTTTTTCTTTAAAAAAACCTTGAACATCACCATTTAAACTTATTTTTTTGCGTCAAATATTTCCCAGTAGTTATTGTTTTTTTTTTTCAAGAAAAATAAGCTACGTATCCGGTATTGGAGACGACAAAAAACGTCAAACAATATCAACAGGAAGTGGTCCCGATAAATGATAGGAAGCCCTGACCCGCGCCCGATAACCGCGCGCTTTATTCAAATTGGCCAACCGACCGCCATCTTTGAAAAAGTAGACCATTATTATTTATTTATTACAATGTTATCGGTTAAATTGAAACCTGCAAGTCTGAGTCTGCTACCTAACCCCCACCTCTCTTGCAATATTGTTTTGATATTACTTTCAGTATTTGAAACTATTGATAATTACTACTTAGTTACTATTGAAACGACAATACTTTAACCTACCGTATATATACCAAAAGTATTATTTCGGACTTCTGATACACTCTGTATTTGTATTTATAAAAACGCCAGTCCTATTTGTAAACGGATTTTATCTTATTTCCATACCGTATCGCTCATGGGCAGAAATCTCGTATCTCTGTTCTACAAACCAGCATTATTTTCCATAACAAAACGGTTAGGTGATTTGTGCTACAAACACTTTGTAAATATTTAACACTCGGTCCAACTTGAGTCAACACAATCATATGTCATTTGTTCAAAGTGTTGCATCATTCATAAGGTGGAGTCTGGATGTGGAAACAAAAATAGACTTAGGTATTTTATTAAGGTTTTATTCAATTCCATAGATGTATATATACTTTTAAAAATCCGTTTCATAGCAAGTGGTATCGGATGAAAATGAGATTCGCATATAAACCTACATTTGCGAGCCAGGGTTTGAACCTGCACACTTTGATTGCAAGTCGTGTGTTTGAACACTACTTTCTTAAAATCCTTATTTATCATTACAAAGACACTATTAAAATTACCGTTTTTAGATTTTTAGTATAAGTTAAAATTTGTCTAATAAATGTCGCTTAGAACGTTTTGTTTTTTATAAATTTCAATTGTAAACACTGAAACGTTATAATCGATATTTTTAAGTGACAATCATATTTCAATCTTAAAATCAAACATTTCATATTAATAAGATGTTTTATTAAGCGACAATATTCCCGACTAATTTTTTTTTACGAATAGCAACACTTATCTACATCGTCAACGTCGTAACAATTTAAATAATACACACACAACGAACGGAAAGTTTTTTATAATAATTCAAATTAAGAACACGTGGCCCCTCTGAAATAGGCCAGAGGACATAAGTAGTTCATATTCAACGACTATCATTTTACAAAGGACACACTGTGTAGAAAACACACAATACTGCACTGTCTCGATGTCCGGTTCAGACTTACGCAGCGGCAAGTGACATCAAATCTGCGCCTTTGATATCGAGAGGTGAAAGCCTATTTGACGTTTGCAGCAGTAGGGAGAATGTGTCTGGTATAATGGCAATAAGCTCGCCCCTATAACATTGGGACCAAAATACATCGGCGAAGAGTGGGCACACTGCAGTGCACCTCTGCAAAGGGTCGGCCCTTCGGGGAATACAGGCGTGATTATGTATTTATTTATGCTGCGCTTATAGTGGAAAGCGCATAATACTTACATCTAAACCGACCTTTATCTGGGACTACATCGAACGAAATTTAAATTTTAAATATCGACCGCGATCGTTACTTTTCAACTCTTGTGCACACAAAATAAGGTTGCCATTCTTAAAAAGGTGTTCTAAATTTGAATTTTGTCGTTTTTAAATTGGAAATAGTGTTGTTCGTGTCCTACATTTTTTTCTTGAATTTCAAATGATGTTATTGTATCGTTTTCCGTTGCATTTTGTAAGAATGTTTTGTTGTGTCCGATCAAGATTTGAAATCGTTAGATCGTTAACGCAGTATTGAATATAATATACTTGATTTAAATTACTTGTCCCACAGACGAGACCGTTTATCAGTCAAGTTCGACGAACCGACGACTGGCTCACAGATATAACATTGACCATATTTAGATAATAAATCTCGGGGAGTCCGAGTCTAAAAATCTTTCACGTGTCGTTTTAGTTATTTCATAATATTATGACAATGTTTACAATGTCAAAATCACATTCTGTCAAAACATAAGCTCAAACATGACTGAATCAGCTATATTTCCATACTCTTCATAGCTATATGACCAAGATTACATAGTAAGTCGTGTCATATTCATTTGATTCGTATTACGTAGACAGCAAATTTGTAATACCAACGGGTCAACAGCTATTTGTCCTAAGCGACATTTTTTTACCTTTACAAGAGAGCATATTCATTCGACGCGGAAATAATCGCTGAATCCAAATATGTGTACAAGTTAATATCGTCAAAAAGTGTCGCTTAAGTCACATAGCCTTACACCCCTAGATGTAATAACACAGTTCCATCATTGCAACGTCAAATAAAAATGTGTGTGTAGTACGCATGCGTCACACGAGGCGGGAACGAGCGCGATTGGCCGCATCCGCTCGCAAATTGAACGCCGCGGACGTCCGCCGGCGAGAGCGAACGTTGCACATTTAAAAATATTGTCGTTGAATTGATTTTCGAATTGTTTTTTTTTTTTTAGTTAGACGCTTACAATAGTTATATAGCAATTGTGGCCTAGTTTCAATAAAAATATTTTTATTTACGGCTAGTGAAGAATAAAATACGGATTCTGAACGACGACGCTCTTACTGAATTAGTGTCTGTGCTAATACATAAATTTCTCTCTCTGATACATAAAGATTGAATTTCTGTACAGGGGCGTAACTACCGCCGTATCTGCCGTATCAATTATACGGGGCCCCTGATCTGCGTAAGCAAAAATTAATATAAACTTCACAAATAAGTTTTTCAAAATTAAAACTAATAAAAAATTGCCTAAGAACTTCGATGGGACATGAACGCCTGTCAAACCTGTCACTATTGTCCATAAAAGCAGTAACTTTAGAAAAACTAATGTCATCATCAGCTTTAAATGATTCGCCATCTTTATCACTGTCATTATCCATTTTTATTTATAATGTGTATTTATTGAATTTGTCCTTGCTATTAATTACTTGACATTGGCAAAATACCCGCGCTAGTCGCAGGTGAAGCCATTCCTCATCTTATTCCATTAAATTTCATCATTTCACTCATTTCGTAAAAAAGTAAACCAGTTTGCCGAAAAAAAGGAAAGGAGAGTGTATATTTAATTTGAATTGTTTGCAAAGATTTTGGAAAAAGTAACAGATAATTATGGTAAATATTTCTTTTAACTTTATGTATCCATTTTTTTTATGTTGTGGCAAATCTTTACCCTTCATAAGGGCCCCCAATCGAAATTGTATACGGGGCTCCGCCAAGGCACGCTACGCCACTGTTTCTGTAGTAAAAGCTACGAATCCTAGCGCCAAAACTCGCTCGCGCAGTCAGTGTCTGTCATTTCGTTAAAGCATGCACGTATCTATGAGCCAATACAGGGTTATCACTACCTCTTAAAGTAATAGTTTCAATGGTAACTGTAAATGTTTGACATATTTTGTTCTGAGTCAACTGTCAAACACTGAAAGTAATATAAAAAAGATGTGCGGGGTACTAAAACGTGGGTGTACAAGCGTGTACCCCTACCAACCCTTCGGGGAGTAGCATAATGGTTAATAAACATAATAAATTATTCGCAACATCTGCTGGCTTTCAGTACAATATCACCGAAAGCAAACGAAGTGCCTTTATTAGTCAGTGCCAAGCGCCCATTACTCAAACACTTTGAAAACAAAACTGAAAATTCTGAAATAATTACGAACTACACTCTCGATAATAATATGAAATTAGTTTTAACTGAAACTCGACCCTTCCTCGTGACCTGAAGACGATTTCGGACCGCACGTTCAGCATTTGAACATTATATTCGTGTTTAAATACCAAACCTTTATAAACATTTCTGGCAACCCTAAAAATATCATGCATAATTACAGGGTCCTTACCTTTGCTTTACAAAAAAAAAACAAGAGAGGGAGAAAAAAGGTAAATAAAAGCCCGCGAAACGACGACAAAGCGCGATCATATCGTGAACGCGACCCTTTTAATTAAAAACTCTAATTTCAAAAATGGAACGGGCCGCGTTCGAAATTCAAATTTGAAGGAATGTTTTCTTTTTCCTTTTTTTTTAAACGGCCCGCCATTGTCGCGGTGCCTTCGACTATGAGGTTTCTAAGATTGTGATTAATTTGGCCTTAATTAATGAGAATAAGGCATGACTGCTTATTGTTAAAATAAGCGTGGTATACGCATTCCTATGTCGGTTTTCACCAACACTTGAAAACGCCTAAAGTGGTCCCTAAAATTAAGCAATTGTTAGCTGCAGACTATGAATATCGAGCACTGTGACTATAATATGCGTGGAATTTAGAAAAAAATAAGTTGCCTAAGTTACTCCTTATAACAAAGTCCCATTAATTTTGTTTTATACAATACACACTAAATAATACTTATTAATTCGTTTTTTTTTTGTTTTGCTTCTAATAGCGAACAAAAACAATAAATAGGTCAAGCTGTTTTTGAGTAACAGCGCGGGATAAACGAACAACAGATTTTTATAATATTGATGGCATAATTTACTAAAGATTTTATTGAACTAAACTCTATAAACCCTTACATTGCTTCAATAGCTCATACGAAATACATCTGCCTTTTGGTACGTTCCCAAAAATAGAAATGTGTTTATAAAAACAACTCCTTTTTTTGTCGTCAGATGACGTGTTGCGGCCACGTGCAGTTTGGTGCGAGTTGCGTTCGAGTTACAAATGGTTGCGACAATTGGTGAGTGGACCACAGATAACAAATATTTTATTACGTTAAATGAATATATCATTCGCCATCTTTATCACTGTCATCACCCATTTTTATTTATAATGTGTATTTATTGAATTTGTCCTTGCTATTAATTACTTGACACTGGCTGAAATACCCGCTAACCGCAGGTGGAGCCATTCCTCATCTTATTCCATTAAATCTTATCATTTTATTAATTTCGTTAGAAGCTAAATAAAAAATACATCATCACCTCGCTAGTATTCTCGGAAGGGGTAGACAAGGGTGCACTGCAGTGCGCCCACACTTCGCTAATGTATATTAGTCCCAATGTAATAGGGGGCGAGACTATTGCCATTATACCGGGCACATTCTCCCTCAATACGCGGGAGATTAGAACCATAGTCCACCACACTGGCCCAGTGCGGGTTGGTGAAATTCACACGCCTCTTTATAAACGTGCAGGTTTCCTCACGATGTTTTCCATCACCGTTTAGCAAGCGGTAATCATTATTGAAAATGACATATAGGTACCTAATTATCTAAATATTACTGATGACTATTCCGTGGTAGAGAAACTATACCGGAAATATATTTGACAACATTAAAAATATTGCCCTCTCGCTCATTCATTACATGCGTAACAAGGACGGCAATACACTTACATATTGCCAAAAGATTTAACACCATGTTATTTTGTCGAAATAATAATATCTCTAACTTAGCTTATTATTAGGACTTACAAAGCGGACATTAAACATTCTAAACCCTTTGTAAATATTATAATCCTACCCTATAAAGTAGGGACCCCATCAAAAATACACGCGGTATATATAATTCACCGGAATATCATCTCTGCCCGCCCCACGGGCGTAGACGTGGCGTAATGAATTAATCAAAGATTTCCAGTTCGCTGCGAAGTCTGATGGGAAATTAGTGGTCGGCGGTAACGCCATCTAGCGTCGAGTAGCGGATGTAGTTAAATCGAAATTTGAGTAAAGATTTTTAGGTAGACAAAAAAATCTATACCCCCATACAGACCTTTTACAACGGCATTTTTAAATATAAAAGTGTTTTATGTATGTTACATACGTTTACGATACATTTTAAATGAATATTTCGTAAGTTATTGTTTAAATATAAGCGAAATAAGAAATAAGAAATCGACGAGATAATGATAGACTCTGCTTGCATCCCTCAAAGACGGCACTTCTCCATAAAAGTGTAGTATGTATGGCGCCTAAAATCTTTAATAAAATTCCGAAGTGTTATATGGACCTAAATATAAATGTATTTAGACTACGGTTTAGGAGGTTACTGATACAAAAATGTTACTACAGTATCAATAACTTCTTACAAGATAAACTCTAGCTAGGTTAATATTATTATTTAAACTAAAATAATTATAATAATTTTACTCCATTTATCTTAGAAAATCTATGTACACCATATGATATGGTAAAACATGATGGATCTGACACTAATTTTAATAACATCAATGTGCAAGCTATTGTATATTTGAACCTACCCGTGTTTTGTGCAAATAAAAATATTGTATTGTATTGTAAATGTTGTACACAAATTACTTGATAACGCGTTAAAATCATGTTAAAATGTTGTGTAATTTTAATTTTGATTGTATTTTTAACAAGTCATTATTATAACAACACATATTTATATTAAATACGATTTTAAAACGTATTACTGATTATTGTTGCAAACATCTTCTATTAATTATCACTAGATGTCACTATTCCACACTTTTGAATATCTACACAAATATTAATTTTGAATGTAATAATTTAACATTAGTTACACCAACTATTATTATAACTAGCGGATATCCGGCTTGTGCTATTACACTAAAAAATGAAATACAATTCGTTTATTTACCGGTTGCGATAGAAGGATGCATATTATTCTTTCGCGCAAAAACTACTGAACGGATTTTGATAAAACTTTACAGTATTATCGTTTATACATCAGAATAACATTTAATAGCCTAGTATATGTCCCACTGCTGGGCAAAGGCCTCCCCGTTTCGTCTCCACATGTCCCTATCCTGGGCCTGTTGTGGCCACGTTTCTCCCGCAAAGGTGACCGAATCGTCGCACCATCTTCTCCTTGGTCTGCCACGACGCCGGCAACCGCCTTCGGGCATCCAGGTGTTGACACGATTTGTCCACCTTTGCGGGTCCAACCGTGCTACGTGACCGGCCCACTCCCACTTCAGCTTTGCCGTCTTCCCACTCACGTCAGTAATACGAGTAACAGAATAATATGTAGGCTATAATTGGTAATATATTGGATAATCGAAGTCTGCGCAGACGAAGTCCCGGGTACAAGCTAGTAGATACATAATTGAAAACTTTAATACATTAAAACAGCTGCGCCACTCACAAATAATGACCCCACGCAGCTCTTTCAATCATCTAAACGCAGGGGTTGGGTAAAATTAACTAATCGTATCAATGGGGGCGGTTTACCCGTATTTTAAAGGATTTCTGTGTAGCCGCGGTGGTATTACACCCTTCACCCATAGGGGCGAGCTAATGAAATAAATAAATATAGCCAGATAACACATACTCATCGTGTGATCCCAAACTAAGCAACGCTTGTACTTTAAGCACCGTACAATGGACTGGGGGCGATCCCAGACCAGTACGCTTACCATGACTGTGTAGACATAAATTTTATCTCTTTCAACTGTCAGATTGTCGAGAAAATTCAGGTATTTGAAAAGAATATTAAGTAATGTTCCGTATACATTCATATCGTTGTATAAAAAGTCCCCTATGTAAATTTAAATAATGAATCTTACTTCTCTTTACTTTATGGTGAAATCAGGGGCCTTTCGAACACGTATTAAAGTATTATTGTTTTAATAATAATGATATAAATATTAGCCAAGAGCCTCGACAAACACCTAAAGAGGCTCGCGTTAGATGGCTGGATCAAGGGACAGATTCAGAAGGCGGTACTTCTGGAGACGGCGCGCATAGTGAGGAAGTTCCTCTCTCTGGAGCCCTAACCACTGGTAACTAGGACTCTGTTCCAGATGCCGGTGGGGAACTGTTTTTTTATATCGAATAATGATATAAATGCCCTTTTCGGAATTTGCCCTTGTCTGGGTAACTATGATCGCCTCCAGTTCATTGCACCGTACTCATAGTGAAAGTTTTGCTTAGTTTGGGATCATACGATGTGTATGTGTTGTCTGGCGGTATTTATTTAGTATGAACGAGCCGCGTGCCGCAGTCGCGACTGTTCGTATGTTCTGTTTGAAGTATAACCCTTTGCGAGACCTCTCGGGTTGTCCTATACAAATAACTCCAAATATAATATATAATACACTTTGCGAGCTTAGATTTGGTTCACATGGACATATCTTTACAATATTGCCGCCTTAAACGTACGGGATGCAAGTTCAAATTCCGGGCACACACTTCTGAAATAATTTTCATGTGCGAATGTAATTTTCAACAATGATTACTACTTGCTGAACGGTGAAGGAAAACATCGTGAGGAAACCTGCACGACTATAGAAAGGGCCAGAAAAAACTCACTGGGCCAGCGTGGTGGACTATGGCCTAAATCTCCCTCGTATTGAGGGGGAATGTGCCCGATATAATGGCAATAGGCTCGCCCCTAGTACATTGGGATCAAAATACGTCGGCGATGTGTGGGCGCACTGCAGTTCACCTCTGCCTACCCCTTCGGGGAATACAGGCGTGATGATGATAATGTATATACCTATGTAAAACGTCCCTTATGCCGCGGTCGAGATAATCACACAGTGCCAGGTGGCTTTACATTAGTCGCGCTGAGACCACGCCGCTAATTACTGCACGCGCACACATAGGTACTAAACAACAAACAGAGGACGCAACACCTCATTACGGCAACTAAACTGGACTGTTCTTACCATTTTCCTCTTAATGACTTATCATCTACTCTCCCATACTGCGTTGAAGGCATCATACCAAAGCAATTATTTCTAAAACCATATTTCTATAACCATCAAACACTATCGTCGTGAAGTTGCTATGACCCCATTTTTAAGGCATAAAAATAATAAATACATAATCACGCCTGTATTCCCCGAAAGGGTAGGCAGAGGTGCACTGCAGTGCGCCCACACTTCGCCGATGCATTTTTGGTCCCAATGTAATAGGGGGCGAGCCTATTGCCATTATACCGGGCACATTCTCCCTCAATACGAGGGAGATTTTTGGCTATAGTCCACCACGCTGGCCCAGTGCGGGTTTGTGAACTTCACACACCTTTCTATAGACGTGCAGGTTTCCTCACGATGTTTTCCTTCACCGTTTCAAAGCAAGTGGTAATCTCGGATGAAAATGAGATTCGCACATAAACCCAGAGGTGCGAGCCGGGGTTTGAACCTGCACACTTTGATTTGCAAGGCGTGCGTTCGACCACTCGGCTACCACTGCTTTTTAAAGGCATAAAAATAACTTCTAGTATCAATGGTAACTAGAATATGACTAGTTTAATTGCATCAAGGTGACAATATCTAATGTCTACACTGCTCATATTTTAAGTACCATTGAAAAAAGATGTTGTTTTCATGCCTTAAAAAATGGACTCATAGCAACTCAACGACGATAGTGTCCTTGGGGCCCAGGTGTTGGTGGCAAGCTTCACAACACGCCGCCTTCCTCGTGCATTCATGCAGTGATGGGGGCTTAATAACTTCTCAAACTTATTATAACAAAATCTTGGATTATTTGGATGATAAATCCGCTTGGGATTGTACAGCTCAAGTACAAAACAAAAATTAAAATATTATATTAGAAAGTGTAGCGTGTGTTGCATTACTAACGTATTATTATTGTATAAAGGCATCACACTGGGGTTATATCTATCTATGTACCTACCTATTTGAAGTAAGTTTTGTCGACTTAAAAGTTAGTTTAAAAAAATATTAGCCCACTGAGTTCCTTGCCGGATATGCCGGCTAGAGTGGTGTATTATGGCCCAAATTCTTGTGATTCAAAGTAAAAGTATATAGACGAAATATGGGTGCACTACAGAGCACCTTATTCTGGTTTCGGGTCATGCAGTGGTGATGATTGTATATTTTATATGGCACAACTACAGCCATCTATTAACATAATAGGGAACTACATTCCGCCCTTAAAAACGAAAACAAAAGAAGACTCCTTTGTTTAAAAAATCGCTCACGTTTAAAAAAATATAAGTACAGATTTTATTTCTCTTTGCCTGTGTCAGATATCGGAGTTTATTTTTTATGATGGCGCTGCTGCTGTTGATTTTTAGCGAATGAAAATGCTTCGGAGCGCAATCCATCCGCTTTTTTTCCTTTCATTCATTGCTTGTAGAGACACTCCGTGCTTAATGTGATTACGTAGCGGGGAGTAGCGGAACTAAATATTTATTATTACGCGTTCTACAGTATCGTTACAGAATCAGATTTTTTTCTACTCATACTAATCAATAAATATGATTACGAATCGTCACTAAACAAACAAATGATAATGTTGATATCTACCACCAGGAATGCATTTGGAAGAAGAATGGGCAAGAAACCCCATGGTTACTCTTTTCCAAAAGGTTTACAGTTTTACATTATTGCAAAATTTACTTAATACCACATTATATTTTTTGATTTTGCGATTATTAGTATATGTAAGATGCCTATAAAACTGAATAAGAAGCAATAGTCTACCAACACTAGCCCAATCTAGATAAACTAGGTATAAAATAAATACGAGAGAAAATTTCTACAATAAAACAATACACGAATTTACTAACACCATCTATCGTGCCGTTTCAGCAACACAACTTAAATTTACTACAAATAGATGGCGCCACATCCAAGACGTCAATATCTCGCCATGCATACTTCATAAGCGCCTAACGCATCATAACACAACTCCCAAAGCGATGTATCATGAAACAGCTCTCACGGAATGACTTGTAAAATATTCAACGTAACTGTAACAGGTTTTGTTGGGCCCCTAATGAAGTACACACAATATTTGGACTTTTTCCGTTCCCACTTTTTATATGTCTGCGGATTACTGGATTATGTTCCTTTTTACAAATGTGTACGCTCCAGTTATTTAGTAATAATGATGTCCTTTTTATTTTAATGTTAGGTATTAAAAATGAAATAAGCTTTTTGGATTTCAAAAAATTAAGTAAGTCACGAAGCTTGTTCATTTGTATACGGCTTGGTGAAGTGGTTTAAACGTTTCCAGTCATTGCAGGTTCAAAGTAATTTGTTTTAATAATAACTATGTAGTGAGTTATCGGTAAAAAACGAATGTAATGTTACTTTTTTACGAAATGAGTGAAATGATGAAATTTAATGGAATAAGATGAGGAATGGCTTCACCTGCGACTAGCGCGGGTATTTCGCTAATGTCAAGTAATTAATAGCAAGGGCAAATTCAATAAATACACATTATAAATAAAAATGGATAATGACAGTGATAAAGATGGCGGATGAATCCCTAATAATTGGAGGTAAGTGTAGTAACGGAACGTGACTTGTCAAAGGAGTGTGACGTTTGATTGACAGTTGGATTGATGGGTGTGATCTAGAAGAGTTTGGTTTTGTAAGGATAGAGCTGAGAAATCCGCCATCTTTATCACTGTCACCATCCATTTTTATTTATAATGTGTATTTATTGAATTTGCCCTTGCTATAATTACTCGACATTGCCATAAATACCGCATATCGCAGGTGCAGGCATTCCTCATCTTATTCCATCAAAATATCATCATTTCACTCATTTCGTAAAAAAAGAAGAAGAAGAAGGATAGAGCTAAAAGTGTAATAAATTAAGTTATATTAAGGACATGTAAAAGAAACAAGAATAGATAAATAATAGAGTGCATTACCATCCTCACCATCTGGATGAATGGCGTTCCAGTACAGTGCGATTTACCAGGAATTTTCTCCCTCGCACCACCAAATTGTGGAATGTACTTCCTGCAGCGGTGTTCCCGGACCGATGCGACAAAGGTATCTTCAAGAAACGAGTATACTCATACCTTATAGCCGGCAATGCACTTGCGATGCCCCTGGTGTTGCAGGTGTCCATGGGCGGCGTTGATCACTTACCATCAGGTGAAACGTCTGCTCGTTTGTCTGCTCCTATCTCATAAAAAAAAACATAGTGAATAACATAATACTTGATTTTATTAATAAAACGAGAACAATACAGTAAGGTGCTAGTGATAAAATATGTTACTAAGCGTTGCTTAGTTCAAGACGATGTTTCATAAATGCTTCTTGATTTTAAGTACACTTACAATCATCTTATCACAAATAATTGTCATTTAAAAACCATTTGAAGACATCAAAAATAAATTTTACTGTCCCAAATGTGACTTGTCGATTTTATGGCAACATTAAAGGAATTGTCATTAGTTATAATGATGGCGACACAGTCTATTAATGTCAATTTAATATTGATGCTGTTTATAAAATGATAATCAACATGCAGGACCATAGGGGCTGATTCGACGGGAAGAGGCCATTACGAGAACGTTAATGATAAAATTATGAATGATTTATACTCGATTATAATATTTGGTGCCATATCTTTGAAATATAAATAACTAGCGGCCCGTCCCGGCTTCGCACGGATGGACATATTTTTTCAACATTTTGGGATAAATAAATATATCCTATGTACTCAGTGACAATGTAGCTTTCTAAAGTCAAAATAAGTTTTGAAATCGGTCCAGTACTTTTTAGGGTTCCGTACCCAAAGGGTAAAACGGGAACCTTATTGCTGAGACTTCGCTGTCCGTCCGTCTGTCACCAGGCTGTATCTCATGAACCGTGATAGTTAGAGAGTTGAAAGGAGACGGGGATCTCTGGGCCCAATTGTAATAAGTTGAGATATGGTTTAAAAAAAGCGGTATTTTTTTCTGTTTCAAAATATAAAAAAATCAGCTCAATTCACTATCCGGGAGACGAGAAATCATAAAAATAAGTTTATTTCATTGAAGAAATAGAGTATCGATTACAATAATCGATTACTGTGAACGATTTAAACAATTGAACATAAAATACTTGATTGATTCAATCAAAATGATTATATACATTGTAATATTAACAATAAAAAACTACAATTAATATAGTAAATAACTGTGTGGCGTCCGCGTTTCCGAACGCTCCACAAAATGTCGACGGACGAGTTTCCGAACGCCCGCGCGCCCCAGACAGAGTGAGAACGTTCGGTAGCTCAAAAACGAATTGCGTTATTAATGATTAAGCACATAATTGTATTCATTTTAATATATTAAAATACACCAAAGTGGTTGAATTAACACCAAAACTGTATATTAAAACAAAATAACAATCATAGTTAAAAAATCTGCTGTTTAGTATCTAGGTTGTTGACATTTTGTTGAATAACCACACTTTTACTAAATCTCTTATAATTCTGCTCTCAGATTGCCAAGATCAGCAAAATTTTCGGAGATGGTTTGATAATATATAAGCTCTTAATTGACACCACTCTCATATTTTTACAACTGGGCCCAAGAATGTATGAAAGCGTATCCGTCTCCTTTCACAGATGATGTATTTCGGTTGCCGCTATAACAACAAATACAAAAAAACAGAATAAAATAAATATTGAAGGGGGCTCCCATACAATAAACGTGATTTTTTTGCCGTTTTAATAGATAATGTTACGGAACCCTTCGTGCGCGAGTCCGACTCGCACTTGGCCGGTTTTTAAATTTATTTGTTTCATACAAGAATACAAATCTTTCCTCTTTATAATATTAGTATAGATTGGAACGCGACTATAATATTTGGTGTCATATCTTTAAAATATAAATAATTCACCGAGCTCTCTGGGTTCGTACACCGGTTCGGGTCGTACGTAATTTAGAAACCTTGATTTATTTGTAATTTTACTTTTTTTTCCCCTAAAAACTTTCTACACACTATTAGAAAACCTTCATTCTATCTATTATGGTGTCTAGTCACAGCTAGCTGTGTCAAATCTCCAAGCATCTCACATTTCATATTGTTTTCTTAAATTTACGCGAATACTATACATTGAAATAAAACTATTTTACGGATTTTACGTTTATTTACTATTTTATTATAACAACTAAATATGAGGGTACCCAGTTATTAACTATAACATCAGGACGTCTAACACCTCAGTTCCCCCCGTGACCATGGTTGCTGTAAAGCAGCCGAAACGTCGGGAAAATAAAATAGTAAATAAACGCGATAAAATCCGTAAAATAGTTTTATTTCAATCTCACATTTCATTTAAATTATCAAGCCTCTACGTGTTGGGCCCTTATCCCCGTACAGCTTCCTAAGATTCGAATGCAGTCTAATATGATTGAATATAGCAAGTCAAAATAAACGTTATAGAATAATGATAATGATAATTCCCACTTGGATATCCCATAATACATCCCTATAACAATACCAGGCGTTCCCTATACCATGCGTACGGTCATACCCTTCATTGTGATCGTGAATAACCAATTTTAAACCTTATTAGTTTGTGGTTAGTCTTAAATTGCGGTGTAGAGTTTTAGACATTAATTCCCAGCTGCCTTCAGCAGTAGCCGGACTAACTGGCGTAGACATGTTTGTTTATTGCCTATGAGTTCCAACGTTTGCCGTATTAGCTATTATTTCATGTCACTTTGGTTAATTTTTAACTGATTTATGTACTACTGCATTCTAGCCGCGACTTCATCTGTGCAGACTTCGGTAGTTCAATGTTAAGGCTTAAGATTCTCATTAAGAATTACATAAATACACTTAACATGAGAACTTAAAAAATACTAGTTATACAACAAAAACAATGAAAGAGCGTACAAGCAAAACACTTTTAGTAAATACATTGGATGTAGGTGAGGAAGCAGTGGTAGCCGAGTGGTCGAACGCACGCCTTGCAAATCAAAGTGTGCAGGTTCAAACCCCGGCTTGCACCTCTGGTTTATGTGCGAATCTCATTTTCATCCGAGATTACCACTTGCTTTGAAACGGTGAAGGAAAACATCGTGTGGAAACCTGCACGTCTGTGGGAACTGACTAGTTCTCGATAGATGTGTGAAGTCTGCCACTGGGCCAGCGTAATGGACTATGGCCCAAATCCCCCTCGCAAGGGGAGCCCGTACCCAGCTGTGGGACGTTAAAAGGGCTGTAGTTAGTTAGTTAGATTTCATTACCAGCAAAATAAAGGTAGAGTTCGTGTATTTTTTTACAACAAGAGCTATATAAAAAACGTAAGTTTTCGGTTTACGACTGTCTACTTTATAGACGATACGGTGGGTAGAACACTTATTTTAATAATGTTTGTAAGATTGTGTGAGGTTTTGCGTATGATTACTTTTTTATGTGAACTCAAAATAAGTTTATAAATTCATGAAATCAACAAATATATTTTTATTTGGTTTTATCTTTAAGGCGAATTTAAAGTCTGTGTTTTTAATAATGTCTAAAAGCATTTATAGCATTTATTTATTTATTAAATTACAATGTAGCTTACGTTCGAAACCTTACAGACTAACATTTTAGTATTGCTTTTATTATAAAAACAATATAGGTAATAAAAATAATATTCCTTATATGTATACAAGGTGTTTCAGAAGTCCGAAATAATACTTTGACGTTTGTATCAGTATCGGGTATACAACTGAACGGTATAAAAAATTTATCGAAATTCGACCATGTTTTTCCAACTTTTTTTTCGTCATCAATTTCTATAACTCGTAATATCTCGAGTCCTATGTAAAATTTGCATGTTCTGTTTTATGAATATTGGTAGTCGCCCCTCATATGTGTAGTTTACACTGCTGTATAGGCTTATGGATGTACCCAAAGGCCAGAACATGATACCTATGACAAATATTCAAAGGTCTATAACTCTGAAACTATGATAGTTAGGTATAAACTATCTTCACTAAGCATCCACATATGGGGAACCGTAAATGTACCCGAAGTATTATTTCGGACTTCTGATACACCCTGTATACAAACCAATAAAACTAAATTAAGAATTACTCAAAAAAGTATAAATACATTTGTGCACACTATGTGGCTTATCATTAAAACATTGAACATACAAAGCATTTAGAATCCTTCCATTTATAAATATGATAGTTTGTAAGGATGGATGGATATTTGTTACTCTTTCACGCAAAAACTACTGAACAGATTTTGATGAAATTTAACAGTATTATTGTTTATACAACAGAATGACATACAGGCTATAATACATAAGGATATTGAACAATCGAAGTATTTTATAATTTCATTGAATCAACAACACATTTTTATTTGATGTAATCTTTAAAGAGAATTGAAGCATTTAATCATGCCCATGTACAAAGCATGTACAATACTTTACATAAAGACACCACTCTGTTTTCTTAACAAAATATTATTTACCCAGTCCCAAGTTGTGCACCATTAGTCCGTTTGAAAGAGACCCTTGTCAAACGCGACTCGGGAATTGAATTTTGAACCTCCCACCCCCGCTGCCATCACTCACACCTCGACAACTGTAGTTACCTCTGTTAATTAACAGGGCTAAACAAAGGGGTTAAGTTGTTGAGACACATTTTCAAGAAAAGCAATGCTGTAACGTTCTTTGGCAAAAGCATTTTCTGGTAGCTTAAATATTTTACAGTTACTACAATTCATAATGTAACCTAGAGATGTTGACTTACAAATTCAGCCACCTTACATCTATTCAGCAGTATTCATTCGCCAGACAACACATACCCATCGTACGATCTCAAACTAAGCAAACATTGTACCATAGGTACCAAATAATGGACTGGGGGCGATCCCAATTACACCCAAATCAGATCAAAATTTCGAACACTGGAGGGAAGCAAACTCGCAAACAGCTTATGCAATGAGCCGAGCGCCCTACGTTCGAAACATTTGACCGAGCTGTCGTTAAATGTGGGCAGTCATAATAGTATATAAACTGTCAAAAATACAATGTAATATTGAATCATTACTGCTAAATGATGTGTTGATAAGGCCCCAGTTGTGAGACAAGTAGGTACGCCCAAAATATTTTCATCTTTTTACCATTTTATCAATGTATAGCGCTGGTATGTCATTCCTAACTGAGAACGTTGTCACAGCGACGTAATTCGTTGTAATTCGATGCGACAACGTTGTCGGCTATCAATTTATACCTAGTTTACGTAAGCTAAAATGAAAATCATGTATTTGCTAAAAAAAAGTATCATTTATCCCGCCAAACGGGGGTCTCAATTAGTTTTGAAACCATTAAATTAAAGCAAGTGTTACACAAGAGGCCAAGAATTAAAAATTGATTTAGTACGCGAGCAGGACCCAATAATACCTCTAACGACCGTTCTGGGGTCATTTCGGTTATAATAACGACCCCTTATGACATTTCTGTCACTGCTAACTACCTAATGTTATTAATTGGTATAATATTTTCTTTTATCAGCGAAAAAAAGTGTTTTTCAGTCTCGGAAACTGCAGTTTGTACGATAAACGATAAATATCGTATGTATTTCTTAAAATAATAATTCTTGGAAATCAGTACTAAAATAGCCAACATATCTTTTACTATCGAGATTACTCTCAGTTTTACCCCCTACTACTACTACTAATACAGGGCACGGGCGTCCCCTCGATGCGAGGGGGATTCGGGCCATAGTCCACTACGCTGGCCCAGTGCGGGTTGGCAGACTTCACACATCTATCGAAAACTAGTCAAGTCCCCTCAGACGTGCAGGTTTCCTTCCGATGTTTTACTTCACCGTTTCATAGCAAGTGATAATCTCGGATGTAAATGAGATTCGCACGTAAATCCTAGAGGTGCGAGCTGGGGTTTGAACCTGCACACTTCGATTGCAAGGCGTGCGTTCGACCACTCTGCTACCACTGCTTTACCCCCAACAATTTTTTTAATATTACTTTTAGTTTTTGACAGTTAACTCAGTATACAATCTATCAATAATTGACAGTTAATATTGACACACAAAAAAAAAACAAAAGGAGGTGGTAAGGCAGCAGAAACGTGGACCCTGCGGGAAATAGAGAAGAAGAAGATAGACGCCCTAGAGATGTGGTGCTGGAGGAGAATGCTCGGAGTATCGTGGACTGAATTCCGTACCAACGAGTCATCAAACAGCGTTTATCATCTTTGGTACTGTCCCGTATCCTCACTTTTTTTGGTCACTTATGCCGCGCCGAGACGAGGTGGCTATTGGATGACTTGTGGTCCAGGGAAAGGTTGAGGGTACCAGGCCACGAGGAAGATCGCCTATGAGGTGGACTGACCAAATAAAAGCGGCAGTAAATTATTCATCATCACTACACCAATGCACGAGGAAGGCGGCCATCAGAGAGGAGTGGCGGCGTGTTGTGAAGCTTGCCACCAACACCTGAAGTGATGACCACTCTGACAAGAGTGTTACCGACAAAGAAGAAGAAGGCTGATCGCTTTCACATACCTTTTATAAACAGTTCAGCATCTTGAAGGAATCAATTTCAAAGTCTCTACAGAAAATGTTGGGAGTATGTTATTTTCAATTCGTTCGATTGGACCTGGCTCGGGATTAACGCTCAATTTAAGTGGTCGCCGGCGAACGATCGTAAATCTAACGGGGGGTCATTGGCGACACTCGCTGTGCCCCGTTTACGCGCATTTGAACGTTGGGTTTTGAGGGTGAACTTTGTTTTTTTTATTAACTTTAGATGGAAAGTTACCATTTTTTTATACAAAATAAATAGATCCAGCTAACTTTGTATCACCAACTTTTTTAAGCCACCCCCGTATTAAAGCAGCCAAAATAAAAATTTCATCTTGGTCAAGCGTATTTTTAAGTTCTAGCCAGACTAACGTGCAGAAATAGATTTTTATACATATATACACCAAATAACGAGAATATGTACCTTTTTTTTTCAAATAAAGTGTGACCTTAAAGTAGTTTTCGGCTCTTTCCACGATAATTTTCAATAAGATAATCCAAACACTTGTAAAACATACGTCTAGCTTAGCTTTACTTACGATAAGCGGGTATTTCAGCCATTGTAAAGTAATTAACAAATACACACTATAAATAAAAATAGGTGTTAATAAATGTGATAAAGATGGTGGATGACTCTTACGACTGAGAGTTGTGTTATACCACAGACCAGGCCCTGTAGCAAGACCGCGTAGACATAAGTTTTAAATGTCAGATTAGTTGAGAAAATGACGTCACACCGAGGCATGTCCAGTACAAAAAGTTCAATGTGACGTCATTTTCTCAACATATCTGACAGTTGAAAGAGATAAAACTTATGTCTACGCGGTTATGCTAAGGGGGCGGGGCCCCAAGTCTGCTAACACTATAGTCGTGGAGTTGCTATGACTATTATTTAAGGCATAAATATTACATATTGTATCAATGGTAGCTAGAATATGACTAGTTAAATTGCATCAAGGTGACAATATCGAATGTCTACACTGCTCATATTCTAGGTACCATTGAACAAAGATGTTGTTTTGTGCCTTAAAAAATTGAGTGTATGTAGACTTGGGGCCCAGGTATCTGGCCTGTGTGTTATTATTCCTTTATTTCACATCTTTCTTATAAATTACATTTTTAAATATATATATAAAAATACATTCAAAAATATTCCCCACCGGCATCTGGAACAGGGTCCTAGTTACCAGTGGTTAGGGCTCCAGAGAGAGGAACTTCCTCACAATGCGCGCCGTTTCCAGAAGTACCGCCTTCTGAATCTATTATTATTATAAGCCTTCAGTCAGATATTTCACAATTGGTTAGGTTCTTTAGTTTGTTTCTTTGCTTGTAATATCTGTGTGCGTTGGTGTAGCAAGGGCCTCCTCCAACTGGCTCCACTTTTCTCTTTCTCTAGCTAGTGATGTCCAAGTACCGCCCGCCACTGCCTTGATTTCGTCTGCCCATCGCATGACTGGTTTGCCGTGTTTTCTTTTCCTCTTGCATGTGTATTATAAAATCAAAATCAAAAATGTTTTATTCGTGTAAGCCAAAAAGCACTTACAAATAGTCAGATTCTACCACCGGTTCGGAATGCTGCTTCCACTGAGAAGAGTCGGAAGAAACTCCATGGTTACTCTTTTCACAATGATAATTGCGAGTAATGCATTCTCAGGAGCAGCAATGCCATTAGAGCAGACCGCACCTTCATACTTACCAAAATCATTTAAATTTGTTAAAAAATATTTACTTACAACATTATTATTCTCTTCACCCCCGCTCCAAATCCGATCCAATGGCACGGAACATGAAAAATCTGCTACCGAGCATACTCGAGTGATTTCATTTTAACAAATCGTTTGATGTCAGTGGGAGCGACATATTGTCTTAATGATTTATTTTATGCTGACTGACTCTGGTGTAGTTGTTACGAACGGATTTTGTCAATTATGTGATGCTAGACTCGACTTGACGAGTCACGTGAATTGATAGCGACGGGTGAAACGATAATTGACTAAAGCGACACTTTTGGGCGGGTGTTTAAGAAGTCCGAAATAATACTTTGGGTACATATACGGCAGCTCATATGTGGATGCTTAGTGAAGACAGTTTATACTTAACTATCATAGTTTCTGAGTTACAGACCTTTGAACATTTGTCACAGGTATCGTGTTCTGGCCTTTGGGTACATCCATAACCCTATTCAGCAGTGTAAACTACACTTATGAGGGGCGGCTACCAATGTTCACAAAACAGAACATGCAAATTTTACATAGGGCTCGAGATATTACGAGTTTTAGAAATTGACGACGAAAAAAACGTTGGAAAAACATGGTCGAATTTCAATCAAATTTTTATACCATTCAGTTGTATACTCGATACTGATGCTAGCGTCCAAGTATTATTTCGGACTTCTGATACACCCTATATACATATTTGGAATCAGTGAATTTTTCTGCGTTGAATGAATATGCTCTCCAAAATATGTCGCTTAAGACAAAAAGCCTTTTACCCCTCGATAATGTTAATATAACAGCACAAGTTAGAAATTCTGAGCTAGGTTATTTTCTAATATATCTTTGAAAAATCTTCTGCAATACAATCCACAATAGCCGTAATAATTCATAATTATAATAATAAAAAAAGGAATCTGAACAAAGGGAATAAAACCAACATCTTTATTTGACAAAATTAATTAAAAGATGATGTCTTCATACAATGGTCCCGCGTTGGGCGCCATTTGTAGTTGGTGATTTTTTTTCACTCAAAATTAATCATGTTTTTTTCTTTTGTTCCAGGTACACGAGGAGAGGAAGACACTCAGTTATAAAGGCTGTTCACTAAACAATAAGTTTCTTAACAATAAATATAAAAACTAGAATAATTTATAGGAAAATAAATATTAATATTAAAATACAATAAGATGTCCTGTGAATAAAAACTTTATATTTTTAATGTAGTTTGTTCCAGATACTGTTCAAAGCAAAAACAACAAATCAGCTTTATCAATATTTGCATTTTAAATAGTGTCAAATTACAGATTTGTACACTTTTAGGATGCAGGAATTGCACAACACGCCACCTACCATTACGAAATGACAACATGTTTGGTGCTACTCGCCGATAGATGGGAGCACTTGTACGTTCACTCCCAATAAAGCTATTGCCCAATAGATGGCGTTACTTGTATGATTATTTACTGTCTGTACGTTTCGTTGCTATATGACTCCAAAACGCCAGAACCGATTTGAACGCATTTTTTATAACAATAGCTGTTATATCCAAGGTTATTATTGGCTATAATGAATGAGAATCGATTCAGCTGTTTTTGTATCCAAAAAATAGTGAATTCTGCCATCAGAATTGTGAGTAAATGAAGAAAGAAGTGCTATGTGATGTCTTGTGCCCTTGTCATTTTCCTCGCCCCGTGTGTGTTTATACGACTGGACGGAGAACTGATAAGGGCATACGCTTTACGATAACGACGATGGAGACGAAGACACTGAAGAAGTAGTTATATACAGCTGTCTGATAGCTAAAAGACATTTTGGGTAATTTTAGTTATATTTAATAAATAAAAGCGTAACGTTTTCTCTATCTGCCAGTCTTGGTCTCATTTTTCTAACATTAATATAACAATTTAGAATTGTGAATAATTTTGAAATATTTCTGTACCTATTAAATAAAGATAGTTTTTTTTTATTTGTAAATTGTAAATCTCTTGTAAACAGTGGTTATATAAATATATATATATACATCATCACGCCTGTATTCCCCGAAGGGGTAGGCAGAAGTGCACTGCAGTGCGCCCACACTTCGCCGATGTATTTAGGCCTCAATATAATAGGGGGCGAGCCTATTGCCATGAATTGTTTTTTTTTCTAATTTAATGTTATTAAAAAAATGTATAATGCAGTATGTTGTTAATAGGTAATATCTTCTATACATCTATACTCTATACAAATAAATAAAATTGGAGTGTCTGTTTGTAATATCAAAATAATACTTTTTTACCAAATGCGTATGAAAGTATATACGATACCTATAACGAAAACGCAATTTTAATTTTTTTTGTCTGTCTGTCTGTTTGTTTGAGGTAAACTTCTAAACGGCTGAATCGATTTCAATGGGACTTCACTGACAGATAGCTGACGTTCCAAGGCGTCTCTTAGGCTACTTTAATTTTAGAAAAAGCATTATGGTTCCGCGGGAATAACATAATACCCATATTTCCGGGTAATCTCCCTAAAGTCCACGCGGGCGAAGGCGCGGGCACAGCTAGTATATTATAAGCACCTACTTTATACCGACAACTGATTTCTAAGGAGCTCTATTTCCGTGGAATGTCAAAACTGGAACCAAAAACCGCCTTGAGTAGTAAAATTATTTAATAGTCATTATTTCTTCGAAGTTAAAGCTTCATTTTAACTTAGGTGTAATGAACTAGTCAATACTAGTCATGAGAATGTCATCATATTTTTTGTTCTATTTAATTGTTTATCAAAATCTTTTCTACATCGTGCTTTACGGAACTTTACCCGCGGCATTAGGATTTTGAAACTAGTTATAATATATTTTCATCCGAGATTATCACTTGGTAAAAAACGGTGAAGGAAAACATCGTGAGGAAAACTCCACGTCTATGGGAGCTAGACTAGTTCTCGATAGATGTGTGAAGTCAGCCAACCCGCACCGGGCCAGCGTGATCGACTATGGCCTGAATCCCCCTCGCATTAAAGGGAGGCCCGTGCCCAGCAGTGGGACGTTAAAAAAGGCTGTAGTAGTATAATATATTGTATTATTTTGAATGAAAAACGCATTGTTATTATAAAATAATTAACGTATTTGGAAATAATGTTAAATAATGTTCCTTAAAGATGTGCGCCCCTATAGTTTGTGGGACACAGTAGTTGCTCTCGGGTGCAAATTAAACAGCCTTTAAACACTTTTCACTTATATTTTATATTAAAATAGCACAGTATATCAATTGCACGACCATCTATCGGTGAGCGTGGTGAGAGAGAGAGAGATAGCCTATTACAAGTGTTGTAACATTAAATTTAAATTACTATTGGTGGCGTTGTTGCCAACAAAACATTCAAATCGATTGACAAAAAGTCCTCGTATATACTAATGAATCTAGGTAATATGAAAATACGGCGACTACGAGGCTCCTTACCATATGTTAACTATTTTAACTAATGTACGGTCAGTATAGTATTAGTTTAGTTTAGTACTAATAGTCTAAGCGCCACTATTTAATCTTGATAATAAATATTCCAGTTCAATTTGATATTGTTTTTATTTCCAACACCTCTTGTAGCTATAGCAGTTGAAGCCAAGTCGGTAGCCCGCCTTGAACGTAACGGGTGCAAGTTCAAATCCCGGGCCCGCACCTCTGAGATAATTTTCATGTGCGAATGTCACTTTCAACAATGATTACCACTTGCCGAATCGGTGAAGGAAAACATCGTGAGGAAACCTGCACGTCTGTAGAAAGGCGTTTGAAGTTCACCAACCCGCACTGGGCCAGCGTGGTGGACCATGGCCCAAATCTCCCTCGTATTGAGGGGGAATGTGCCCGGTATAATGGCAATAGGCTCGCCCCTATTACATTTGGACCAAAATACATCGGAGAAGTGTGGGCGCAGTACAGTGCACCTCTGCCGACCCCGTGAAGATTTTTTTTTTTTAGGGTTCCGTACCCAAAGGGTAAAACGGGAACCCTATTACTGAGACTTCGCTGTCCGTCCGTCTGTCACCAGGCTGTATCTCATGAACCGTGATAGAGAGTTGAAATTTTCACAGATGATGTATTTCTGTTCACGCTATAACAACAAATACTAAAAAAACAGAATAAAATAATTATTTAACGGGGCTCCCATACAACAAACGTGTTTTTTTTGCCATTTTTATAGATAATGGTGCGGAACCCTTCGTACGCGAGTCCGACTCGCACTTGGCCGGTTTTTTGTTTACCTCTTGTAGGTTATATAAAACAAGACTAATATCATCTATATCACGCTTTTCCCCAAACGGTAGGCAGGGGTGCATAGCAGGGATGTTATGGAGCTCCGTAGGTAACCGTATCCGAAACTGTCGGATATCCGAAACCGGTGTATAAGTTTCAAATAATTTCGGATAGGTGCGGAGTCTAAATGATACACGTCATGAGATTTATGTATTGTTTTAGTATTTAGGGACACAATACACACACACTCGACGCGACGTCGAGGTGTGTTTTTTTTTATGAGATACGCAAACGAGCAGACGTTTCACCTGATGGTAAGTGATCAACGCCGCCCATGGACACCTGCAACAGCAGGGGCATCGCAAGTGCGTTGCCGGCCTTTAAGGAATGAGTAGGTTCGTTTCTTGAAGATACCTTTGTCGCATCGGTCCGGGTATAAAGTACTAGGTTAGTGTTGTAAACGACCTGGGGGTGAAGTCTGTAAACACTCGTTGTGGTTTTGCTATGACTTCATATTTTAAGGCACGGAAACAACATCTTTTATTTATTTGGCTTACTAACGATTGTTTACACTGTTTCACATATTAATATAATCATTATCTGCTTATTTATAATAATAATAATACATCATCACGCCTGTATTCCCCGAAGGGGTAGGCAGAGGTGCACCGTAGTGCGCCCACACTTCGCCGATGTATTTTTGGTCCCAATGTAATAGGGGGCGAGCCTATTGCCATTATACCGGGCACATTCTCCCTCAATACGAGGGAGATTTTTGGGCTATAGTTCACCACGCTGGCCCAGTGCGGGTTGGTGAACTTAACACGCCTTTCTATAGACGTGCAGGTTTCCTTACGATGTTTTCCTTCACCGTTTCATAGCATGTGGTAATCTCGGATGAAAATGAAATTCGCACATAAACCCAGAGGTGCGAGCCGGTGTTTGAACCTGCACACTTTGATTTGCAAGGCATGCGTTCGACCACTCGGCTACCACTGCTTTTTTTTTTGCTTATTTGTTAAATGTAACAATCCCTTATAAGTAAGCACCGCATGCACTAATTACTTACGTCTATAGTCATAACTACTTATACGTATTACAATAATAAGTTCAGAACAATATCTATAGAGTTAGTGACACCGTACTGCACAAAACCTGTCTGAATTCATGTAAGGAATTGGCGTGCACGTCAGTGATGTCACTGCAACCATTTAAAAGTTTGCACATTCGAGGAATTGGAGAGCTTGCTCCGAGGACGGTTCTGCGGAAAGGAGTAATAGGATTGCGAGGGAGCCGAACTGGAACACGAAATAGCGTCCGAACGGTATTTTAAAAAAGCCGCGTCGCATTTAAATCCTCTAATTGTCGCCGCCGGCATTTACGTGCCAGACCCCGCGCACACATCATCAACTCGCCGCCGCCGTCCGCGGCACGTGTTGATTGATCCTCCCGACACGATCACCGCCCTCCTCGACCCGGGAGTTGAGAGGGCCACCAAACCACCTACACCAGCCTCAAACAGACACCGATCTCGCCGGCGAGGTCGAGGAACACCCTCTTCCGCTCGTAGGTGCATCTTTGCACCTAGGAGCGCAGTCACTACCTCTCCCCTCACGGTAACTGCCCAAGCCGAGGTCGTGCCCTCTGTGGCGCCCTTGAGCTAGTTGCCACCCCTTTCCGCCCTTAAGACCTTGGTTGGAGTGCACTCTGCGCTCGTCACTCCTCCGGTAAAGCTGTAAAGGCCACCTCACGGCCAACAGTGTAAGTCCTTAAAAAAAAAAATGGAACACGAATTGATAAGTTTCCCAATAATTGCGGACAATTAATTTTATGACGGAGTATTTTGAAAAGGAACAGTCTGTTATTTTCCTACGCTGCTCTAATGATACCATTATGAAGTGTGATAGTCTTAGGGCATATGAAGGTTTACTTTTCAAGGGTAGCTAGAATATAACTAGTCCAATGGCTTCAAGGAGACAATGTCTAATGTCTCCATCGGTAGTATTTTATCTACCATTGATAAAACATGTTGTTTTCGTGCCTTAAAATATGAAGTCATAGCAAAACCACAACGATATTGTTTACAGACTTCCACCCCTGTACGTTTTAGACACTTAATTAGAACACTTGTATAACCGTTTAAAGTAAACTATAACAACTTATTTTTATTTTTTATTATTATTTTCCATAGTTCATTTTTTTTGTAAATTTTTGTTATTTATTAGTTAGTTACAATGTATTTATTTAACTCATGGAAAATAGTGTTGGTAGACCTTTATTTATACGCTTCTTTACCAATGTTTTTCAATACTTTGTTCTGCTGTTAATTTTCCCCAATAAATAAAATAAAATAATACTTATTACCAAAAACTTTATTATTTGTGTTGACCCCTTGAGCGAACCAAAAGTGAGTAGAGAACACGTGATAGAATCTATGTGACTGTTGTAAAATAAAGTGTTAGTCTAGAAATAACGTCAACATTTTACATTTTCAATTCTTTAAAAATCTAATATCACCAACCGAAACTGTCCGGGACTAGCGGATACTCCAAAACAATTCCATATCCGAAACCGGTATTCTTATATCCGTATTCGTATCCAGATCAGAAATTTTATATCCTTATCATCCCTAGTGCATAATACATCATCACGCCTGTATTCCCCGAAGGGATAGGCAGAGGTGCACTGTAGTGCGCCCACACTTCGCCGATGTCTTTTAGTCCCAATGTAATAGGGCGAGCCTATTGACATTACACCGGGCACATTCCCCCTCAATACGAGGGAGGTTTGGGCCATAGTCCACCACACTGGCCCAGTGCGGGTTGGTGAACTTCACACGCCTTTCTATAAACGTGCAGGTTTCCTCACGATGTTTTCCTTCACCGTTCAGCAAGTGGTAATCATTATTGAAAATGACATTCGCACTTGAAAATTATCTCAGAGGTGCGAGCCTGGGATTTGAACTTGCACCCCTTACGTTCAAGGCGTTCTTGCCCGCGAGGCCACCACTGCATTGGTTTTATTATTGACAGAAAATCGAAGGCAAGCGCTTTGAAGCTTTAGTCTGCACGGGGCTTACATTAAGCGGGTTTCAGACTACGCTACTATTGTTCTATATAGTATAGCAAAGAAGGATGCTATATAGTATAGCATAGCATGGCGTTCACATTACGCGATATTATCGCAAGCATTTATAGTATATAGCAAGCTCAGTTGACGGGACGGCCGGGGGTGAGGGAGGAGTAAAATGGCGGCGCGCGATATAGCATAGCATGATCTCAGCGCATCGCACCAATTTATAGCGTATAGTAAGCCAATAATATATAGTACAGTACAGTGTGAACGTGTCCGTAACAATGTATGGTGCGCGATATTGTTGTGCTATGAGCTATATACTATATGCTATTATATTATAGCGTAGTCTGAAACCCGCTTTACTCGCGGGCGAAACCGTAAGTCATAACTAGTCGATAATAAAATATTAACCGAACTGACCTCAGCTGATACCTATGGGAAATAATAGGTAAGATGGAAACATTACATTATGAGGAAATAAATAATCATTGGGCAATCGCCTCCCCTCAATACGAGGGGGATTCAGCCTTCATCTACCTACCTTACCTGGCCCAGTGAGGGTTGAACTTCAACTAATAGCCTGGCTAACATGACAGATTTATTGAAATTAAACTATTTTACGGATTTTATCGCGTTTAATTTATATTTTATTTTCCCGACGTTTTGGCTGCTTTACAGCATTGAAATTAAAAAAACATCCTAATTTCAATAGGGAAGATGGCTGGGTGCTACCACCAACTTGGGATCCAGTAATTAATATGATTACATCCAAAACCAAGTGTACCATTGCAAGACCTCAGGACACCGTAAGCACTTTCTGCGTGGATCGGACCGCAAACAACAACTAAATATGAGGGTACCCAGTTATTAACTATGACATCAGGACGTCTAACACCTCAGTCCCCCCGTGACCATGGTTGCTGTAAAGCAGCCGAAACGTCGGGAAAATAAAATAGTAAATAAACGCGATAAAATCCGTAAAATAGTTTAATTTCAATGTATAGTATTCGCGTAAATATAAGAAAACAATATGACAGATTTATATTTTTTAGATCATGTGACCGTTACAGTACTTATGAATCACTTTATAAAGCAAAAGTATTGCAATACTCTCTGAAGACAGACTGTTCGTAAAATTAAAACAATAAATTAATGTTAAAAAAAACTTTTATTTAATTGCCTTTAGTTTTCGTGTTCTCCTCAGCAAGCCCTTTCATTTGATACCCATACTGTGGTAGTGCATAAAAAATAACTATTCCGCCATCTTGGATGATCCGCCATATTGGAATTAGAATGACGTCACATAGCTAAGCATGCATTCTCATCCAAAATAAGCGTGTACACCAAATTTTAGCTCAATCGGCTAAAGATACCTGATCGAAAATTCAGTTGCAAGATTCCACCCGGACATACATTGCAAGTTAATATAAAGCTTGTAACTTGTAATAATATAAAATAGTATACATCATCAGCCAAACGATGTATTCTGGTCCCAATGTAATAGGGGGCGAGCCTATTGCCATTATACCGGGCACATTCCCCCTCAATACGAGGGAGATTTGCGCCATAGTCCACTACGCTGGCCCAGTGCAGGTTTCCTTACGATGGTTTCCTTCACCGTTGTAATCATTATCGTAAATAACATTTGCATATGAAATTCTCAGAGGTCCGAGATTTGAACTTGCAGCCGTTGCGTTCAACGACCAGACTACCAATGATTTTAGAATAAGACTCACAAAATTTTAATTCCTAAGAAATCATACTAGCAAAATATAGAAAAGAGTTATGTCTGCTAGGGTTGCGCCGCCGCGGTATCCCCGCTTGTCGACAATGGCGCGGCCTGAACGGATGTCGCTAATTGGTACAGCCCTGGGCGGTTGGAAGCCGACGGATGTTGAATTTTTCTGAACACAAGTGCCGTGGAGTAGATAGACTTTAACGATGTTATAACTTTTTAGGGTTCCGTACCCAAAGGGTAAAACGGGAACCCTATTACTGACACTTCGCTGTCCGTCCATCCGTCCGTCCGTCTGTCACCAGGCTGTATCTCATGAACCGTGATAGTTAGAGAGTTGAAATTTTCACAGATGATGTATTTCTGTTGCTGCTATAACAACAAATACTAAAACACAGAATAAAATAATTATTTTAGGGGGCTCCCATACAACAAACGTAATTTTTTTGCCGTTTTTATAGATAATGGTACGGAACCCTTCGTGCGCGAGTCCGACTCGCACTGGGCCGGTTTTTTGGTATTCTTTTAGTCTAATTCATTGCCCGCTTATATACCGTGGAGAGATTGGTAGAAGTTGGTGTCTTACATAACAGTCGCGGGAGGCTTTTACACGATGGACCCATATCCCCGCTCAAGCATTTCAAAGATCATATCGAGCGATTTTTTCTGCGTCGAATGAGTATACTCTCCTGTAGAGTTAAAAAAATGTCGTTTAAGTCGAATAGCCTTTCACCCCTCGATTATGTATGTATGTGTTTATTATTAGCAGTGTTAGCCGAGTGGTCGAACGCACGCCTTGCAAATCAAAGTGTGCAGGTTCAAACCCCGGCTCGCACCTCTGGGTTTATGTGCGAATCTCATTTTCATCCGAGATCACCACTTGCTATGAAACGGTGAAGGAAAACATCGTGAGGAAACCTGCACGTCTATAGAAAGGCGTGTGAAGTTCACCAACCCGCACTGGGCCAGCGTGGTGAACTATAGCCCAAAAATCTCCCTCGTATTGAGGGAGAATGTGCCCGGTATAATGGCAATAGGCTCGCCCCCTATTACATTGGGACCAAATATACATCGGCCAAGTGTGGGCGCACTACAGTGCACCTCTGCCTACCCTTCGGGGAATACAGGCGTGATGATGTTTTTATATATATATGATTTATATATTATTATTTATCTTCCTTGGGACACTCTATTATTGTCTCTGTCCTGTCAAAGTTCAGTAAAGTATGTTGCGCATCTCAAAAAATGAGACACAAATATAATTGTATATGGGTACACGCAGGAAGCACCCATGTATCTTGTTAGACTAGTATTTGTTGTATTAACAAGCCCTGAACACTGCGTTGTAGGCAGGGGTGCACTGGTGTACACCCATATAACGCAAATTGTTATTAAGTCTCAAATAAGTAACGCGCGAAGGCCGTGTACTGGAAGCTTAATCTTGGAATCAATGATTAAATTCCAGAGATTGTGTAATTGATAAAATGTTGGCGCACTGCATTGCACCCGAGCCTAATCCATTAGGAAATGCAACCATGATAATGCATTTAATGTTTAAAGATAGCAATTCTGTTTTCAATATTGCCAGAAGGTGGACTAATATGAATTAAATAAGAACATCGATAATCACTTAAATTAAATGGAATACATCCAAGGGCTTTACAGATAGGTTTTAAATACATCATCACGCCCGTATACCCTTAAGGCATAGGCAGAGATGAACTGTAGTGCATTAATGTTTCATCAACAGCATTTTGGTTAAAATCAATTATTTAATTGAAAAATTTCACGCATGAACGTATAAAAAAGGCAGATTGCTCGCTCGAATTGGAAGTGATGCAAAGTATAAGTCGAGTGTGTATAAATTGGGACAGCCCTGCACTAATAAGGGCGTCAGATCGCTCGCGATTAATTTTAAAAGACATATTCATCTGTATTAACCCTTAATCTTGTTTTACGTACTTTTTTTATTTTATTTATTGGGGTAAACGAACAGTGACAAATTAAAATATGCAACTTAATAGGTAGGTAATACTGGTAAACATAAATTTGACACCAGCATCGTTTACCACAGAAAAGTGGTGGTTCGTGGTTATTCACTTTCTATGCTAAAGTGCTATATAGTGATCTAGGTGTTATCATGACGTAGGTATGTTAGTGGGCATTAGGAATTCAGGATTTCTAAAACACTTTTTTAAAATAATCTTGATCGCACTGTCGCAATGTCAATTGTGTTAAAGTGTTCATTGTAACGCCATCTTTATCACTGTCATTATCATTTTTTATTTATAATGTGTACTTATTGAATTTGTCCTTGCTATTAATTACTTACTACTACTACTACAGCCCTTTTAACGTCCCACTGCTGGGTACGGGCCTCCCCTCAGTGCGAGGGGGATTAAGGCCATAGTCGACCACGCTGGCCCAGTGCGGGTTGGCAGACTTCACACATCTAACGAGAACTAGTCAGGTTCCCTGTGACGTGCAGGTTTCCTCACGATGTTTTCCTTCACCGTTTCATAGCAAGTGATAATCTCGGATGAAAATGAGATTCACACATAAATCCTAGAGGTGCGAGCTGGGGTTTGAACCTGTACACTTGGATTGCAAGGCGTGCGTTCGACCACTCGGCTACCACTGCTATTAATTACTTGACATTGGCGAAATACCCGCGCTAGTCGCAGGTGAAGCCATTCCTCATCTTATTCCATTAAATTTCATAATTTCACTCATTTCGTAAAAAAAAAAAAGATTTGAGTAAGCGATAAAGATACGATACTTAATTAATGAAATGATGACATATAATGGAATAAGATGAGGAATGGCTCCACATGCGATTAGCGGGTATTTCAGCCAGTGTCAAGTAATTAACAGCGGGAGCAAATTCAATAAAAACTAATCGAGGGGTGAAAAGCTATTTGACTTAAGCGCCATTATCTTAAATTTACAGGAGAGCAGGAAGCAGTGGTAGCCGAGTGGTCGAACGCACGCTTTGCAATCAAAGTGCGCAGGTTCTATCCCCGGCTCGCACCTCTGGGTTCCATGTGCGAATCTCATTTTCATCTGAGATTATCACTTGCTAAGAAACGGTGACGGAAAACATCGTGAGGAAACCGGTGTGCCCGGTATAATGGCAATAGGCTCGCCCCCTATTACATTGGGACCAAAATACATCGGCGAAGTGTGGGCGCACTCCAGTGCACCTCTGCCTACCTCTTCGGGGAATACAGGCGTGATGATGTATCATACTCATTCGACGCAGAAAAATTAACTGATTCCAAATATGTACATATATACATATACTCACACCTGTATCCCATGGGGGTAGGCAAAGACTACCGTTTGCCACACGCTATGATCCCGACATACCTCTTTCGCTTCATCCACAGTCATACATCTTTTCATGCACTTCCGTCGGTTGAGGATGCTACGGACTTGACCTTTCTGGAAGAGACCGTTAATCTGGTCGTGAAAGGTCCTCCTCGGGCGCCCTCTTCCGACATTTCCACTCACGTTTGCCTGGTATATTTCTTTCGTCAGTCTACTTTCACTCATCCTCTCTACATGGCCAAACCACCTCAACATACTTTTCTCAATATTATCCAAATATATAAGTCAATATCGCCCAAAAGTGTCGCTTAGGTCAAATAGCCTTACACCCCTCGACATCATTAATAAAAATGGGTGATGAATCTAATTTTTTTTAATATTGACACAGAATACTTTTCAAAAAGGAAAAATTGTATTCAGTGCGTATGTAGTTCGATGTGCTCTGCCCACATCCATTCGGTGCAAGCGTGATGTTTACATTTAAAAGTGTGCATAAAAAATTGCTTCCTGAAAATATACAAATATGAAAACTTTCGGCATTCACTTCACATTAGAACGTAGTGTTGTGCCGATATTATATCGATAACAATGATGTCGATACTGTCTAGTCGGGGTAAAAAAGGTTCGGCACCTTAAAGTCGATATTTGCTTGCACTAGCGGGGCATTCTCGTAAGATCGACACATCCCAAATTCGACATACTTATGTCGAAACTAAAGGTCTAATTGATTGTATTTTTTCTTTTTTTTCGATACATCTCGAATAGAGATTATTTCGATTAGACGAGAATTGGGTCCCAGTGCCACTATCGGTCATGATAACATTTCATTTCAAACGAAGCAGAATAAATAATTCTTCTTCTTTTTTTACGAAATCAATGAAATGATGAAAATTAATGGAATAAGATGAGGAATGCTTTCACAGTATAGGTACGGAAGCCTCGGTGCGCGAGTCCAGCTCGCACTTGACTGCCTTTTCTAGTATTTGACCTACCGTAATAGGGTAATATAATCATTTTCATTCGAGATTATCACTTGCTACGATACGGCGAAGGAAAACATCGTGATGGAACCTGCAAGTCTGAGGGAACTTTACTAGTTCTCGATAGATGTGTCTTGCCATGTGTTTGCCAACTCACACCGGGCCAGCGTGGTGGACTATGGCCCGAATCCCCCTCGCATTGAGGGGAGGCCTGTGCCTGAACGTTAAAAGGGCTATAGTAGTAGTAATAGGTACGCTATATACTTTCAAACATTTCGTAAAAATCTCTTATTTTGACATTAAAAACAAACATTTCAATATAATTGATTTGTATGGATTTACAAAATGTGTTAAAAAATGTCAGTTAATATTAAAAAACAATACTATTAGAGGTAGTAAGGCTCACTTCCACAAAAAAGTATAAGCGACAAACTCAATTTGAATACGTGCTAACTTCTACCGGCGACTTCGTCCACTCAGACTTCAATGATTCAATATCGTTATAAAGTATAGCCTAAATGTTATTTTGATTTACAAACAAGAATACTGTAAAGTTTCATCAAAATCCCTTCAGTAGTTTTTGCGTGAAAGAGTTACAAACATCCATCCATCCATCCTCGCAAACTTTCACATTTATAATATTAGTAGGAAGGATTATCGATAAATTATCAACACATCACTAGCATTCTCGACCTCTCAGCAGTACGGGCGCGTTCGCAAAATATTTTCATTCACTATTTAAAAAACCGGCCAAGTGCGAGTCGGACTCGCGCACGACGTGTTCTGTATCATTATCTATAAAAACGGTATAAAAATCACGTTTGTTGTATGGGAGCCCCCTTAAATAAATATTTTATTCTGTTTACTTAGTATTTTTTGTTATAGCGGCAACAGAAATACATCATCTGTAAAAATTTCAACTCTCTAGCTATCACGGTTCATGAGATACAGCCTGGTGACAGACGGACGGACGGACGGACAGAGAAGTCTCAGTACTAGGGTTCCCGTTTTACTCTTTGGGTACGGAACCCTAAAAAGGAAAAAAAATAATACTTATAACATTTTTCACTTCGGCCGGGGCCGTGCAAACACTTGTGTCCATAGTTTGAATTGAAAAAAAAAATAGATTTCAAAGCATTCAGTTGCTTTGAAAATACATTTGAACATACAGCAGTGGTAGCCGAGTGGTCGAACGCACGCTTTGCAATCAAAGTGCGCAGGTTCAAACCCCGGCTCGCACCTCTGGGTTCCATGTGCGAATCTCATTTTCATCCGAGATTATCACTTGCTAAGAAACGGTGAAGGGAAACATCGTGAGGAAACCTGCACGTTTGAAGGAGCTTGACTAATTCCCGATAGATGTGTGAAATCTGCCAACCCGCACCGGGCCAGCGTGGCGGACTATGGCCTGAATCCCCCTCGCATTGAGGGGAGGCCCGTGCCCAGCAGTGAGACGTTAAAAAAGGGCTGTAGTAGTAGTAGTAGTATACTCATCGTATGATTCCAAACTAAGCAACGCTTGTAATAAGGGTAATGTAAAATGGACGGGGGGCGATCCCAGTTAAACCCAGACGAAGCGCCTCCCTTACAGTATTGCTTTGATGACACTTTAGTTGCTCACAGCTAACGTAGTACAAATTCTGAATCTAACTAATTTTAATACAATACATATTACTATAAGACGTGATATTAAAGACTCCAGAGGGGCAATTCTGGCAAAATCGACATCATTTCTAATTCGACATATATTGATACAAAACGTCAAATTGGTCGTATTTTTTATTATTATAACTGATAAGCTTTCTATTAACTTGCAATGTATGTCCGGGTGGGATCTTGCAATTGAATTTTAAATCAGTAGTCGTTAACCGATTGAGCTGAAATTTAGTACACACGTTTATTTTGGATGACAATGCATGCTTAGCTATGTGACGTCATTCTAATTCCAAGATGGCGATATAGTTATTTTTTCTGAACTATCACAGAATGGGTATCAAATGAAAGGGCTCGCTGAGGAGATTACGGAACTAATTATTATTAAAAAACGCTTGTTCTTAAAAAGGTTTCTTTACCATTAATTTATTTCGTTTTGATTCAACATAAGTCGAATTAGAGATGATGTCGATTTTGCGAGAATGGCCCCCATGAGCAAATTTCGAAAATAACTTTTCCATTAAAAAAAATCTTTCAACTTTTTTACGTAATTAATGAAATTATTACATCTATGGTAATAAGATGGGGAGTGGCTCCACCTGCGTTTAGCGGGTATTTCAGCCAGTGTCAAGTAATTAATAGCAAACACAATAAATACACAATAAAAATAAAAATGGGTGATGAACGAGATAAAATATTACTTAAATTTGTTGATACTTAACTTTCTACGAAATCTGTCGAAGGATATTAGTTGAGATCATCGACTTAAAAAAAAACTTACGGGTCGAATTGAGAACCTCCTCCTTTTTCGGTTAAAAACGATGGAGGCCATATCCTTTAAAAAGTGAAGTGAATTATTTAATACAATACAACATTACGTACATTATATGAGGTGTGTGACCACATTGTCGCTAATTATGTAACAAAGTGTAAATAAATGTATAATGTAGTTAATGTATATAGAAGAAAGGACGAGTCACTCAAACGGTATTAAGCGACACCTGAGACTCGGCGGTTACACCATTCGTTAAATATAGTTAACTAAACCACGATATGAATGACGACGCATGCATTGTGCGATCCAAATAAGAATAGGAATGTCAATAACCTGTATCTGTCAAATGTCACTTGAAAAGTATGGTTTGCCAAAAGCTTATTTGCATATCAATAATAATAGTCTTACATCAAATTTAAATAAAAGGGTTAAATTAGTAATAAATTGTCGTAGTATAATATTTAAATATTTAAAGTCATAATTCGTTTTCGTTCGTCACAATATGGCGCAGAGTCGGACCTATTCTTATATGAATCGCATAGTAGGTTCCTCGTCTTGTTGCACAGGGTTGATGCGGGTTCGACTCCTGCCAGAGGGAGGCGGAGGAGCGGGAGAGGGAACGAGATACCCTCGCTGACCCGCTCCGGAGAGTGCGAACACGGAGACGGGCTAATCGAGCCCGTACTCCGTCTCCGCTTAGAGGGCCTGGAGCGTCGGTTGCGGGGGCAATCAGCGCTCTAAGCCAGAGGTAGGCCCTCGCGTGGTGATGTGCGATGCCCCAAATACTCCGGGGCATCTCACAGACGGCAAAGGCCGTGAGGCGAGCCAGCCAACGGCAAGCGCCGGCGTCTGTGGGGGTTGCGGAGAATGCGCGAGCGGTCCCGCGCCCCCCATCACTAGCCGAGGAAGGTGGAGTATCATGTGGTTTTTAGTCGGTAGTGGTAACTCTTGTTGCTGAGCCCGACATATCCCGTTCGTTCCCCTTAGCGAGCGGGGATGCGTAAATGCATTTTCCACATGTAAAAAAAAATAAAAAAAGGGTTCGACTCCTGCCAGCACAAAATGTCAAAATGGCCTTTTCGGAATTGGCTTAGTACCTATAGGATTAAGATATTTTTCTGGCGATATTTATGTATTGTATGTATGTCTTCAAAATACTAAAAAAGTGGAGTAACTTGACACTTACTCAAGCGATTTTTTTTTCTAATACATTAACTTTCAAGTAATGTAAAAGTATTATTAAAATAATACTGCAAATAACAGAACACAGCGTATATTTACTTAAAACCAAATGTTTGACATAATCAGATTTGTCAAGCTACTAAACCAGGCACACGTTAAGTTACTAAAAGTGAAGTTATTTAAACCACGATTAAAATGGTTGATTAGTAAAGTAACTTTTACACAAATTTGGCTAACATTACATCTAGACTGACGTAACTGGATTACCAAAGCCGCGTAATATGATTTACGGTCTAATATCTAGACTGAAACTTGACCCCATTATGCCATTTTGACTACCAGTAGTACCTAATCTAGAATGTTCAATCACCTGTCAGTTATTTAACACGAAGTAAAAGGTTGAAAAAACGTTGACGTTGAAAGTAAAATGTTCAAATTTCGATCAAATTTTTAAACCATTCAGTTGTATAACCCGATAGTTATGCAAACGGTAAAGTATTTTCAGACTTCTGATACACGTTTTATTGTGCGGTTTATATTAATACAAACTGTTTATTAAGGTTGTTCAAACCCCGGCTCGCACCTCTGGGTTTATGTGCGAATCTCATTTTCATCCGAGATTACCACATGCTATGAAACTATGAAGGAAAAAATCGTGAGGAAACCTGCACGTCTATAGAAAGGCGTGTGAAGTTCACCAACCCGCACTGGGCCAGCGTGGTGAACTATAGGCCAAAAATCTCCCTCGTATTGAGGGAGAATGTGTTCGGTATAATGGCAATAGGCTCGCCCCGTATTACATTGGGACCAAAAATTCATCGGCAAAGTGTGGGCGCACTACGGTGCACCTCTGCCTACCCCTTCGGGGAATACAGGCGTGATGATGTTTATTGAGCTAATCTCAATTAAGATTTATTTAGGTTTAACTGCAGTTAACTAACAGCGTTGAAACCCGCCCGGTGTAATGACACCACCAGGCCAAGATGGAAAAAGTTGGTTAAAACTTTTTGTCGCCTTATTTTATTAAGGCTATTAATTAAACATAAAATTACTTGTCTCATGTTACTTAGAAAGGTATTGAAAATCATGTTTATAGTCCCCCCTTGTCCGTGGTAGAGGTAATGCCCCTTACCACTGTTTTAAAAAGTTGCTGTTTCCGAATCTGGCATAACAGCAAAAAGTCCATAATGGTACTTACCGACTTATTCCAGGGGGGCGTCGATATACCAATTATCGACACTAGCGCCATTGTGGAAGTTTTTTGAACTACAATTTCATGCATTTCGACGGACTACTACTACAGCCCTTTTTAACGTCCTACTGCTGGGCACGGCCGTCCTTTCAATGCGAGGGGGATTCAGGCCATAGTCCACCACGCTGGCCCAGTGCGGTTGGTGAACTTCACACGCCTTTCTATAGACGTGCAGGTTTCCTCACGATGTTTTCCTTCACCGTTTCTTAGCAAGTGATAATCTCGGATGTAAATGAGATTCATTTCGACAGACACTTTTTCAAAATATTCCCATAGGAGATTGCCCAATCTCCTATAGGAATATTTTGAAAAAGTGTCCTTTGATTCTACCCTCCATACACTCCACCAAGCCGATGTCAATTAGTATATTAATAATGATCAAACCATTATCTTATCGGGCCCGGGAATCGAACCACACACAATAAACTAACACACATGCCTGTGTTGCGAGGAGCGTGACCACGCATGTGAACGTGCCTAATCAGGCTCCATGCACACAGGTGCGGATAAAAAGTCAAATTTTTAGCATCCTACAGTGTAGACTGAGCTGTAAATATAGTTATTATCTAACAACATAGTTTAAAATATCTAGATGCAACTTATTTGTGAGCTGTTTTGTAAATCTGTGTCTGTATGACCGTGCAGACATAAGTGTTTATGTGCAGACTTAATGGAATAAGATGAGGAATGGCTTCACCTGCGACTAGCGCGAGTATTTCGCCAATGTCAAGTAATTAATAGCAAGGACAAATTCAATAAATACACATTATAAATAAAAATGGATAATGACAGTGATAAAGATGTCATGTGTTATCTCTTTCAACTGTCAGATTTATCAAGAAAAAGACGTCACTTTGAGCTTTTTGTACTGGACATGTGTGTCTTTTTTTTTAACGTCTGAATATCCTTTATACCCTGCCACCTCGGGGGAAGTAACAAGGTTATGTGGGAGTCCCGGCAGAAGGCCGTATACTACTACTACATCCCTTTTAACGTCCCACTGCTGGGCACGGGCCTCTCCCCAATGCGAGGGGGATTCAGGCCATAGTCCACCACGCTGGCCCAGTACGGTTTGGCAGACTTCACACATCTTACCATCTTATCACACACTTGATCACTTACCATCAGGTGAAACGTCTGCTCGTTGGCCTCCCTATCTCATAAAAAAAAAAACTACCGAGAACTAGTCAAGTTCCCCCAGACGTGCAGGTTTCCTCACGATGTTTTCCTTGACCGTTTTATAGCAAGTGATAATCTCGGATGTAAATCAGTTTCGCACATAAATGCCAGAGGTGCGAGCCGGGTTTTGAACCTGCACACTTTGATTGCAAGGCGTGCGTTCGACCACTCGGTTACCACTGCTATGACATTTAGTTATAATCTGTCTTTATCTGAGCATTTACATATCGAGGCTATTTGACGTGGTGGACTATAGCCTGAATCTTTCTCGTATTGAGAAGGAATGTGCCCGGTATAATGGCAATAGGCTCGCCCCCTATTACATTGGGACCAAAATACATCGTCGAAGGGTGGGTGCAGTACACTTCTGCCTGCCCCTTCGGCGAATACAGGCGTGATGATGTATTAAACTTAATCTAGAATGCAAGCACTAGGCACTCACGTAAGCACTGGAATTCAAAAGAAACCATAATATCTAGAAATGCATATTTTAATCCTAAATTATTACCAGTGTGGACATGTATAGAGCTGTTAATACAAAAAGCATTTATTTAAACCCATTTTAACTGATTTCAAAAACCAGGAGGGTTTCGGGTCATAGTTCACCACGCTGGCCCAGTGCGGGTTGGTGAACTTTACACGCCTTTCTGTAAACGTGCAGGTTTCCTCACCGGCTAGCAAGTGATAATCATTAGGCCCCCGGCACACGGGGCGTCAATACTTGCCCGTAAAAATATTCACCAATACCAAACGAACTCTGCGTCAATATGCATAAAGATTAAATTTCTATTATTTTAATCTTTAGTCATTAAAACATCCTTTGTGCAACCGCGTTCTACCATGTTAAGCAATCAAATTATTATATTATTATTATTATGAGTCTATAACGTCCCACTGCTGGGCAAAGACCTCCCTCCCCTTCCTCCATTCATCTCTATTTTGAGCCAAAATAGGCCACTCCTTTCGATGGGCGTCTAGTTCATCACGCCATCTCCTTCTGGGCCTGCCGCGATGTCTTCTTGCATTGCTGGGAATCCACTCTGTAGTTATTTTGGCCCATTTTTGTTCTGACATGCGGCAGATGTGTCCAGCCTAGTTCCATTTTGGCAGCTTTTTGACTTACGTCACTAATTTGTGTCTTGGAGCGCAGTACAGTATTCCGGATTCGGTCAGTAATGTTGACTCCGAGGATACTGCGCTTTATATTGGTTGTTATATTACATTTTCGCCACTGTAGGTCTATTTGTCAATTTTACTCGTAAGTATTATTACTTTGTAGGAAAACTACTGTTTGATGACTGAATAAAAAAAAATCTATCTTTTTTTTTTGAAGGACTTACACTGTTGGCCGTGAGGTGGCCTTTACAGCTTTACCGGAGGAGTGACGAGCGCAGAGTGCACTCCAACCAAGGCCTTAAGAGCGGAAAGGGGTGGCAACTAGCTCAAGGGCGCCACAGAGGGCACGACCTCGGCTTGGGCAGTTACCGTGAGGGGAGAGGTAGTGACTACGCTCCTAGGTGCAAAGATGCACCTACGACCGGAAGAGGGGGTTCCTCAACCTCGCCGGCGAGATCGATGTCTGTTTGAGGCTGGTGTAGGTGTGTTGGTGGCCCTCTCAACGCCCGGGTCGAGGAGGGCGGTGATCGTGTCGGGAGGATCAATCAACACGTGCCGCGGACGGCGGCGACGAGTTGATGATGTGTGCGCGGGGTCTGGCTCGTAATTGCCGGCGGCGACAATTAGAGGATTTAAATGCGACAAAAAAAATCTATCGTAAAAGCCACGCCCCCACGCGTCGAAGTTCGCTCGCGCTGTCAGTGTCCTTTCCTTGTAGAATGAACTCTTTCTATATGTCAGTACAGTTCGTTTTGCTATGCGGGAGGCCTTATTCAAAATGACATACCTATGCACATGGTGAAGACAGATTATATCTAACTATCATAGTTTCTGAGTTATAGACCTTTGAACATTTGTCACAGGTATCGTGTTCTGGCCTTTGGGTACATCGATAACCCTATTCAGCAGTGTAAACTACATTTATGAGGGGCGACTACCAATATTCACAAAACAGAACATGCAAATTTTACATAGGACTCGAGATATTACGAGTTAAAGAAGTTGACGATGACCAAAAAAGTTGAAAAAACATGGTCGAATTTCGATCACATTTTTATACCATTCAGTTGTATACCCGATACTGATGCAAACGTCAAAGTATTATTTCGGACTTCTGAAACATCACGTAAATGTGTAGACTATACCTACATTGTTAGTTAAATAATTGTAAAAAAATAAATAATAATTATCATCTCTATACGAACGTCGCAAGTCGGTAGAATGATCCGGCACTTGCCAGTCAGTTCGCAATAAGTCTGGATTTGTGGGGCCATGTTACGGTGCATATGTTAACGTAAGGAATTCCACAAAACGTCTATCATAAATAAATATAAATACATCATCACGCCTGTATTCCCCGAAGGGGTAGGCAGAGGTGCATTGTAGTGCACCCACACTTCGCCGATGTATTTTGGTCCCAATGTAATAGGGGGCGAGCCTATTGCCATTATACCGGGCACAGTCTATCATGTTAAGGAGCTATAATGAGTTGTCGAAACTCGTAAGTTATTTTTTTTACGAATACCAAAAGGAAAAAGTAAGATTTACTGTTTTGACAGTTAAGTACAAAATCTGTCAAAACTTGACAGTATGGAAACAACAATACTTTAAGAGGTGTAGGTAAGGCGCCAGGGGGGCAATCCTCGCATGAGCGACATTATCTCTAATTTGACATATCGACGATTGAAAGACAATCCATAATAAGCGATAAAAAATCGTAAAATGAGTTATACATACCAAGGGAACGGCCAGATTTTGCTGCGTCGTTTGGCATAATATACATGTCGGAGGAAGCTATGAATCGAGTTGAATTTGTTTACTTTTAGAAATTCCTAATTTAATTTAATGTAATTTCTTACATTGTTCTTTATCTTAAAAACCTTGCTAATGTAATAGAAGTTGTCAATCTTGTTATTTACGTAACGACTAATCAGAGCAGAGCACGTGTCTCCAGTGGGGTCGAGGCGCCATCTTTGCTTTAGCGAGGCTGGGGGTATTTGCGACACATTTGATTGTGAGCGAGCGACCGATCAAGTTGGATCATTGCGAGGAGGGTATCTGGTGGTTATAGGGAGATAGGTGCCTTGAAAGGGTATCTGGTGGTTAAAGTGAGATCGGTGCATTGAACTCGCTGCTCTGTCCTAATTGTTCATTTTTGATATTATTGTAAAGTGACGAAATATTGTTTAAATGCGAATTAAAATAATGTGAAATGGTGATCTTTGTGTTTTCTCCGACATATATAACTCATTTTTGTCGTTTAGTAAGGACTGCCTTTCAAGCGTCGATTTGTAAAAAAGAAAACGTCAAATTCGGTCGTACTTTTTCCTTTTGTTTGGACATATGAATTAGACATGATGTCGATCTTGCGAGTTTGCCTCCCAGATTTGTCATTTCGTTTCGACATTTTTTTTTTTAATTTATTTATTGCACAATTCTACATGAGTAAAAAAATGTACACAAGTAAGCTTAATGCCTCAGGCATTCTCCACCAGCCAACCTTAGAGTAATGTAGAGAGAGGCAAACAAACAAACTAACATATGCTAGACATAATGTCTATTATGAGATAATTGTCCCGCAGAATCCACACCATTGTAGTAAAAGTATTAATTATTTTGACAACTGTCCGAATTCCCACTTCCGCTGTAACATATCCAGTAATGTTCATGATCCCGACATTATTGAGAAGGCATATCTACCCGCAAACAATCCGAGGCCCTCCCATTCAAAGCCACAATGAACAGATGCACCTGGCGGAGAGGGGGGGGGGGGGAACAGCGAAACTGACAATCTGTCCTGTAAGCATAGCATAATTTTTTTCCAACTGTCAGATTTGTCGATGATAATAAGGAATGTGATGATGGATGGGATCGGCCGCAGTGAGGAGGGCCCAATTTACTACGAAGACCTAGCAAAAACAGACAAGAACATTAATAAGCTGTTGGAATTCGCTCATGCCTGGCACAGACTTCGATCAGCATGAGAACGTAGAACTGCAGCCGACAACGAAGCTGTGCCAGTGTTGTAACGCCCCAAAGGGGAGAGTAAGCACAAAGGGACACGGACGTAGACAAAAATTTGTAGGGAGTCAATATGAGGGAAATTTTTAAGCTATAGTCCACGTACGCTGGCCCAGGTTGGTGAACTTCACACGCCTTTCTATAGACGTGCATGTTTCCTCACGATGTTTACCTTCATCCTTGCATTGTAAGTGGTAATCTCGGATGAAAATGAGATTCGCACATAAACCCAAAGGTGCGAACCGGGGTTTGAACCTGCACACCTTGATTGCAAGGCGTGCGTTCGACCGGTCGGCTATAACTGCTACAACGCCATCTATATTTTGTTACCGACACTAGATTCTGTAGTCGCAATCTTATTGGCTCAGTTTTGTTCTAATATTTTAATCCGTTCACTCTTCTATGCTCTTATTCAAAAACACAGATGGCGCTTTGTGGTATTTTTAACAATCACATATTTACGTAATGATTATATTTTAATGGAATAAGCTGATAATAATACCTGCACCTGCCATTAGCGGTATTTATGGCAATGTCCAGTAAATAATCTTCTTCTTCTTCGAGTGCCTCTCCAACTAGTGAAGGTTGGCTATCAACTTTTGAAATTCGGTCCTGTCCTATGCAAGGCGAAATAATTGGGCTGCGTTGGAGATTCCAGTCCACTCTCGTATGTTACGGAGCCACGATTTCTTCCTGCGACCAGCTCGCCTCTTGCCGATGACCTCGCCCATCATAATAAGTTGCAGGAGTTGATATTAACAAAAAAAAAATATATATATACCCCACAGTCCCCCTTCACTGTCGCTGGCAGCAATGCCACATTGGCTGTGCGAAATAGTTACCAGCGATCACCGGATGTTTAGATCAGACGTTTCGCAATGGACCTAAGGATTTAATTCATTCACCACTCATTTCAAATGTTGTAGGTCATTTAAACATGACTATTAATTCCATTAAAAGATTTATGGTAGCCACTCGACTGTACAAACAGAAAATACGATTTATTAGTAGATATTATCAATTAGCGCTCCGTACGAGACATTGCCATGTTTTTTTGTGTAATTCTATTATAATTTCCGTTATTTGTACAGTCGCGTTCGTCAATAAATATTCAACACATCGACGCTTGGAAGGCAATCCTTTCTAAGCGACAAAAAATCGTAAAATGAGTTATATATACTAAACGACGCAGTAAAATCTGGCCGTTCGAATGGTATTTACAGGGTGTATCAGAAGTCCGGATAATACTTGGACACTAGCATCAATATTGGGTATACAACTGAATGGTATAAAAATTTGATTGAAATTCGACCATGTTTTTCCAACTTTTTTTTCGTCGTCAATTTCTATAACTCGTAATATCTTTTTTTTTTTTTATGAGATAGGGATGCAAACGAGCAGACGTTTCACCTGATGGAAAGTGATCAACGCCGCCCATGGACACCTGCAACACCAGGGGCATCGCAAGTGCGTTGCCGGCCTTTAAGGAATGAGTAGGCTCTTTTCTTGAAGATACCTTTGTCGCATCGGTCCGGGAACACCGCTGCAGGAAGTTCATAGCTGCAGGATATCTCGAGTCCTATGTAAAATTTGCATGATCTGTTTTGTGAATATTGGTAGCCGCCCCTTATAAGTGTAGTTTACACTGCTGAATAGGGTTATGGATGTACCCAAAGGCCAAAACACGATACCTGTGACAAATATTCAAAGCTCTGTAACTCAGAAACTATGATAGTTAGGTATAAACTGTCTTCACTAAGCATCCACATATGAGCTACCGTATATGTACCCAAAGTATTATTTCGGACTTCTGATACACCCTGTATATACCAAACGACGCAGAAAAATCTGGCCGTGCGAAAATGGTTTATGTAACTCATCCTACAATTTTTGTAAAGTAAAGATTGCCTTTCAAGTGTCGACATGCTTTATATCCTTCTTCTCATTCGTTTCGCTCTTGACAGAGCGGTCGTGGTCACGTCGAGGCATCCACGTCGGTGGCGGGGGCGGACACAGCTCTCCGAACGATCTCACGGCATCGCTGTTTGTTCGCAGACTGCCTCGCGCAGTCAGACACACGGTTGGCCACTGGGGACTTTACTTGGTCAGTCCAGCGCAAAGGTGACCTGCCGCGCGATCTGGTTCCTTCTACCTTTCCCTGCACTACCAGCTGCAGATGCTTTATATATGTATGAGAATATCAAGGGGTGAAAAGCTATTTGACTTTTGGGCGATATTGACATATATACATATTTGAAATCAGCTATATTTTCTGCATCGAATGAGTATGGTCTCCTGTAAACTTAAAAAATGAAGCTAAAGTCAAATAAGCTTTCACCCCTAGATATGGCAAGCGAGATCTATTCTAGTTACCGACAAATATTGGCCTTTTCCGAAGTCACTTCGGTCTGACTGGGATCGCCCCAGTTCATTGCACGGTACCAATAGTACAAGCGTTGCTTAGTTTGGGATCAAACGATGAGTATGTGTTGTCTGGCGATATTTGTTTATACAAAACAAAGTACCAGGAGAGCATACCTGTCGAAGAGGTTGATAGCGTTGATGTGTAACAGGGATCGCCCCCAGTCCATTGTACGGTACCCATAGTACAAGCGTTGCTTAGTTTGGGATCATCCGAAGAGTATAGTCTGGCAATATTTATTTCTTGTACAAATGTCCACTGTATCCAAGAGTATGATCATCGCCAGACAACACATACTCATCGTATGATTCCAAACTAAGCAATGCTCGCACTATGGGTACCGTACAATGGACTGGGGGCGAAGAGCAGATACTGAAATAGCCATTTTTAAAATTTGCCATAGCAGAAATCGAACCTGGAACTAACTGGTTCAGTGAGCCAGTTAACCCTTAAAACACTAAACCTGGCCGTCGTAAAAGAGTTCCGAGCTTAACAAACTGTTCGGCTGACTGTACTGTCATCTCTACAAAGTGCATTGCCCTCTATGTTTGTTCGTCTATCTGTGTGTTTAGTTAAATGTTTACTATGGGATTCGATGACCGGCAGTTATGGACATTTGACTAGAACGTGTTGGGCCCACCGTTGGGCAACTCCACTTGAGATGAGAGCATTTGTACAGCACACCAAATCTACTCACATTATCATTGTTAAATAAATTATCGCCAGTCAACAGATGCCCAACTAAGCATTCCTCAACTGGCGGGAATCGAACCCGCAATCATCCCGAAGGGGTAGGCAGAGGTGCACTACATTGCACCCACGCTCACCGATGTATTTATGGTCCCAATGTAATAGGGAGCGAGCCTATTGCCATTATACCGGGCACATTCTCCCTTACTACGAGGGAGATTTGGGCCACGCTGGCCCAATGCGGGTTGGTGAACTTCGCACGCATTTTTATAGACGTGCAGGTTTCCTCACGATGTTTTCCTTCACCGTTCAGCATGTGGTTATCATTATTGAAAATTACATTCGCACATGAAATTATCTCAGAGGCGCGGGCCCGGGATTTGAGCTTGCACCCATTACGTTCAAGGTGGGCGTTCTACCGACGAGGATAAACTGCTTAAAAAACAAAACTAAAATCCAGTTAATATTTCCCATTAGCCATTTCAATTATAATACTATATTTCCGTAAGAACATTGACCTTATGGTCAAAAAAAGAATGTTGTACATCCCATTAGTTACGCACATAGTCAAACAAATATTTTATTACGTATGATTAATGAACTCTACCGAGTGTTTCAGAAGTCCGAAATAATACCTCGCCGTTTGCATAAGTATAGGATATACAACCGAATGGTATAATGATCATACATAAAAAAAAACATACGCTTCGAATTGAGAACAATCTCCTTTTTATCTGCGGTTAAAAAAAAATTTCGAAATTTGATCACGATTTTTTTTTTTTTTTTTTCCTCGCTAGTTTTAAAACCGTTAAATATCTCGATTCCTATGCCAAATTTTCAAGTTTTGTTTTGTGAATATTAGTAGTCGTCTCTCGTTGATGAATTTTTCACTGTTGAACAGGCTTCTGGTGTGCCCTAAGGCCTGTAACACGATACCTGTAATAAACATTCAAAGGTCTGTAACTCAAAAACTATGATAGTTAGAAATGATCTACCTTAACTATGTATATAAGCTACCAATATACTACTACTACAGCCCTTTTTTAACGTCCTACTGCTGGGCACGGGCCTCAATGAGAGGCGGATTCAGGCCATAGTCCACCACGCTGGCCCGGCGCGGGTTCAGACTTCACACATCTATCGAGAACTAGTCAAGTTCCCTCAGATGTGCAGGTTTCCTCACTATTTCTTCCTTCACCGTTTCTTAACAAGTGATAATCTCGGATGAACATGAGATTCGCACATAAATCCCAGACGTGCGAGCCGGGGTTTGAACCTGCACACTTCGATTGCATGGCGTGCGTCCGACCACTCGGCTACCACTGCGTTTCCGTATATGTACCTAAAATATTATTCGGACCTCTGATACAGGACCGAATACAGAGTGCTGTATGTATGTACATAATAGTAATTAAATTTTCAACTACGAAGAGTAGATAAATTATCCGTTTTAAGTAAATAGATCACACGAAATAATAACTAGGTGTCTAAACGCCAAGCTCTGGGGAAAAAGGCTAAATGGGTTATAACAAGTCTACACCCTTTCGGTATGTATAGTAGGCATGCAAGCGTTCCCCCTCAATAAGAGGGAGATTTTGGGCCATATATGGCATACCATTGGTATACTTGCATGGTATACCACCACGCTGGCCTGGCCAACCTAATTTTCAGAAAATGAGAGTATTGATCTCGCTAGAAATTATGAAGGTACACAGATTTGTTTCCATTTGTCTCAATAACTATAAATGTTAGAAATATTATTATTGTTATATATTATAAATGTTCAAACCCCGGCCCGCACCTCTGGGTTTCATGTGCGAATCTCATTTACATCCGAGATTACCACTTGCTATGAAACGGCGAAGGAAAACATCTTAAGGAAACCTGCACGTCTGAGTGAACTTGACTAATTCTCGACAGATGTGTGAAGTCTGCCAACCCGCACTGGGCCAGCGTGGTGGACTATGGCCCGAATCCCCTCGCATCGAGGGGAGGCTCGTGCCCAGCAGTGGGACGTTAAAAAGGGCTGTAGTTAGTTAAGTTAGTTAGAACAATGAAACCAAGACTGGCTTTAAGATAATACGTTTCGTATTCCGATTGTTAAGAAGCTATTTAAGTGAGTACACACAATTTTAAGATACAAGGAAACATGCAGAAAGTGATGTGTTTTGAAATTGTGGAGATATAGATATTTGTCTCCACTTATCTTAATAGCTATAAATGTTAGTAAAATAAAACTGGCCGATAGAGAAAATGTTTGGCTTTCATGTAGTATACATAACTCAAATTAGCCAAGATGTCACTTATCGTCCTTTTAGAAACCGGACTGCAGTGTAGGTCTTGGTAAAACGATAATAACTTTGTTTAAAAATTTTGGGTGGCAGTATAGCGGTATAGCAGTGGTAGCCGAGTGCACGCTTTGCAATCAAAGTGCGCAGGTTCAAACCCCGGCTCGCACCTCTAGGTTTCATGTGCGAATGTAATTTTCACCCGAGATACCACTTGCTCTAACGGTGAAGGAAAACATCGTAAGAAAACCTGCACATCTATAGAAAGGCGCTTGAAGTTCACCAACCCGCACTGGGTCAGCGTGGTGGACTATGTCCAAAAAAATCTCCGGCGTATTGAGGGAGAATGTGCCCGATATAATGGCAATAGGCTCGCCCCCTATTACATTGGGACCTAAATACGTCGGCGAAGTATGGGCGCACTGCACAGTGCACGTAACCTACCCCTTACAGGCGTGATCATGAATTAAAATCTGGGTGAGAAATTAGTTCGTAGCTTCCGCGACGCTACCAACCAATATGTCATCTCTCTATGTAGCACATGCCCGGCGTGTCGCAATACATATCTCGGCCCGTAGCGGTCACTGTCAGTGCCAACCTTTCTCTATATAAACCAGCGAGTTACATAATTACGCCACTTCCGCCGCCGCCGTCACCACTGTCGCACGTACGTACAAATCTTATTTTACTTACTAGCTGGGCCCGCGGTTTCACCCGTGCTTCTTTTTACGTCCTCCTTCTTGGAAGTCGGTCAAAAAGTAGCCTATGTCCTTTCTCAGGGTCTAGACTATCTCTGTACCAAATTTCATTTAAATCGGTTCAGTAGTTTAGGCGTTATTGTGTAGCACACAGATAGAGTTACTTTCACATTTATAATATTAGTAAGGATTATTTGTATTATTGGTATTTATAAGCAATTTGATGTAGAACGGGTATAGCAAGCCCGGAACTATTCAGCATAGTCAGTAGGTATATGCTATCCATATCGAGGGGTACAAGGTTATTTGACCTAAGCGACACTATTGGCCGATATTGACTTATATACATACTAGCGGTCCGTCCCGGCGTCGCACGCGTATATAATATAGCCTATGTTACTGAGTGATAATGTAGCTTTCTAACGGTAAAAGAATTTTTGAAATCGGTCAAGTAGTTTTTGCGTTAATTCGTTACGTACAAAAAAAAACAAAACTACAAATCTTTCCTCTTTGTAATATTATTATAAAATCAAAATCATTTTTTTTTTATTCGTGTAGGCCAAAAAGCACTTACAAATAGTCAGATTCTACCGGTTCGGAAGCTGCTTCCACTGAGAAGAGCCGGTAAGAAACTCAATGGTTACTCTTTTCAAAATGATAATTGCGAGTAATACATTCTCAGGTGCAGCAATGCCTTGAGAGCAGACAGCACCTTTGCCACAATACTAGAGAAGAATTATAATCACGGCAGTCTAATATTAAATACAAATATAGATTTGGAATAGGCTAATTTATTACCGACTTCAAAAAGGAGGAGGTTCTCAATTCAATTGGTTTTTTTTTCTGCGTCGAATGAGTATGCTCTCCTGTAAAGTAAAAAATATCGAACAAGTCAAATAACCTTTCACCATAGCTTGTCAATAGAGTTGCGTCGAATTTTAAGGAAAACTTAACACAAATCTTATTAAAAGCTTTAATAAAATATTCGTGATTTGACATACATTATTTATTTATTTATTTATTAAAAGGGAGATGCCCTTACGACTATCATTACAGGTATACCTAATGCGATAGTGAGGCTTATTTTCTAATTTTATTATTTGCAATTAATTAGGCATTAAATAATAATACCTAAAAAAACAAAATTCGTTTAAAACAAATAGAAAGTTGTGATCTATTTACAGTAGTATTGTAGCACATTTTCGTACTGAAATATGCTAATTTTAGTGCTTTGTAAATGGAATATAAGCAAGAGAAGCTTTATTAACCGACTTCAAAAAGGAGGAGGTTCTCAATGCGACCCGTATGTTTTTTTTTTTTATGTATGTTACCGCATATCTCCGGCGTCTGACGACCGATTTCGGAAATTGTTTTGAGGTTTGCTAGGGAATTCGTCAAGGTTGGTCCCATTTTCTTAAAGGTTGGAGTACTAATTATTTTTGTTTTTTAAAAGTTAGTTCATATATTTACAATATATTTGCATTTTTAAATTAAGTTAAATTAAGATTAAACTACCTAATAAGGAAAAAAAAAACCCATTTTGAATCATATTGCAGAATTGAAAAATAGAGTAACTCGGTTTTTTTTTAATGGTTTTCAAAGTGTATTTATTTACGAGTGGAATCCTGAATATCCTTTATAATGGTAGGATTCCTCATTAAAATATCTCTTCTCTAATGACTTTACTACTTTAAAAAATACATTACGAGTCGAGTTGAGGACCTCTTATCTTGAAGTCGGTTAAATCATCGCATACCGGCCCTTAAACAATTACTACTACTACTACTACTACTACTACAGCCCTTTTAACGTCCCACTGCTGAGCACGGGCCTCCCCTCAATGCGAGGGGGATTCAGGCCATAGTCCACCACGCTGGCCCAGTGCGGGTTGGCAGACTTCACACATCTATCGAGAACTAGTCAAGTTCCCTCAGACGTGCAGGTTTCCTCACGATGTTTTCCTTCACCGTTTTATAGCAAGTGGTAATCTCGGATGTAAATGAGATTCGCACATGAAACCCAGAGGTGCAAGCCGGGGTTTGAACCTGCACACTTTGATTTGCAAGGCGTGCGTTCCACCACTCGGATACCACTAATTTAAACAATTGCAAATTGTTAAATATTAAAGTAAAATATACATAAATAACGCAAAGTTTGTGTATTATTTGCTTTAAAACATAATACGGGACCTCTCGCTAAATTCCTAAATATTTAAGGCCAAATACCATAATCCAGGCTATATTCCCGTTCGGTTAGACATATAACTTGGTTCTTGTCTATTGTTTGCAGGAACTATATATTTTATTACTACAAATTGCTCATTGTAAAACATATTGGTAGCTGTAAAGTCTATGGGCTTTTGTGTTTTGTGTGTCAACTATTCATTTCTAGAACTTTATGTCTAACTAATAACTAATGTCTTTATGTCTAACTAATAACTAAAACTTAATGATTTCTTTATAAAGGCCCATACTTGTTTTAACCCAACTGCGAACTGTTCCTGCCCATATATCACCAGAGTCGCACATGCTCGATATTTAGGAGTCCACATAGACCAAAATCTGAAATGGGAACAACATATAAATATCCTATCGGGCCGGCTCAGAAAACTAATTTATATTTTCAAAAACTTAAGACCTGTCGCAGACCTCCAAACTTTAAAAATTAGCTATTATGCTTTGTGTGAATCCTTATTGACCTATTGCAACTTATCTTGGGGTGGGGCAGGCAAAACCCTCCTTTTAAAATTAGAACGCTCTCAAAGAGCAGTCCTTAAGGTGATCATGAAAAAACCTTTCCGATACCCCACAACCCAACTTTATAAGGACATCTCGATTTTGTCGGTCAGAAAACTATTTATAGTGAATGTTATACTTAGGACTCATACAAACTTAAGGTTTGACCCTACTATCTTCAGTCGCAAACGCAGACACGATATAGTTTGCCCAACCATTCCTTGTAGAACTAAATTGGTGAAACGCAGTCTTAATTACATAAGTGGTTACTTATACAACAAAATTAATAAAACACTGAAAATTTATCCACTTACTAAATACAAAGTAAAAAAGACACTTACAGACTGGCTGCTTTCGCTCGACTATGACACTACAGAGCTTCTGCTGAATTGAGTAGTTTCTTTTAGATACCTTTGCTCATTTACCCCTATCCAACAAAATTCTGTAAACGAAACCTATTTACCCACCCCCTCCCTCCCTCAATCACATACCACATAAACACACCACTACAATTTCCACACCACACTCACCTTACACTCAAACTCACATTCGCACTATACTTTTGCTCATTTACCCCAATGCAACAAAACTGAACCTATCTATCTACCCCTTTCCTCCCTCCATCACATAATTACACCATTACAATTCTCACACCACACTCACCATACACTCATACTTACATTCGCACTACACTCACCTTATACTCAACACAAGTTTAATTAATTTATAGTCTTTTGTTAAATCTAAGTTTTTATTATCCTTTGTAACTTTTAATCTGAATCCCAATTCGCTACAGTAAAACTAGTTTGGGATTCAGAACTACCAATGTTTTGTCACATATAACAGCCATATGTCAACAGTTAGTACCACCTCGGTGACATCCAGAATACCCGTGACACAGGTTAAATCCTAGTTCGGGATCTGGTCGTTGTCTGGTTGTACTACAACAATGTTTTATAGTCTATATTTTAAGATGTGGCAATGTATCAATAAATATTATTATTATATTATTATTATTATAATAGCAGTGGTAGCCGAGTGGTCGAACGCACGCCTTGCAAATCAAAGTGTGCAGGTTCAAACCCCGGCTCGCACCTCTGGGTTTCATGTGCGAACCTCATTTACATCCGAGATTACCACCTGCTATGAAACGGTGAAGGAAAACATCGTGAGGAAACCTGCACGTCTGAGGGAACTTGACTAGTTCTCGATAGATGTGTGAAGTCTGCCAACCTGCACTGGGCCAGCGTGGTGGACTATGGCCCGAATCCCCCTCGCATTGAGGGGAGGCCCGTGCCCAGCAGTGGGACATTAAAAAAAAGGGCTGTAGTTATTATGTCTAACTCATAAGATACCAACTGCTTAGCAGCGGAAACCTATAGTCTGCGTAATCTATAGTTTAAGTGGCCTGTCTTCTTTACTTTTGCGTTCCAACAATTATCTGGGTTTTCGCTATAACAAGGATAGGGCTGACAGAGCAATCCTCCCAATATTATTTAGATGAGAATCAGAATCAGAACTTTTTTATTCGTCTAAACCAATACAGGCACTTATGAATCGTCAGTAATAAATAAATAATATTAATAGTATCTCTAACACCCATTAGGAATGCATTTCCTATGGAGAAGAATAGCAATCGACATCCTGGTTATTCATAGAAACTTCTAACTTACTATATTACCGGTAATACTGATATATTACCGGTAATACCGATATATTACCGGGAATACCGATATATTACCGGTAATACCGATATATTACCGGTAATACCGATATTACCGGTAATACCGATATATTACCGGTAACACTGATATTACCGGTAATACCGATATTACCGGTACCAGTATATTACCGGTACGGTAACTATCGCTTATCTCTGTCCACAATATTTATTAGTTGTGGCTATAACTCTACCATTGAACTCTACCAACTGGTAGACATTGAAATTGAACATGCATTGAAATCATATCGAGGAGTAAAACGCTATTTGACTTAAACGAAACTCATTGTTTTCATTTACGCGAATACTATACATTGAAATAAAACTATTTTACGGATATTATCGCGTTTATTTTCCCGACGTTTGATTTGATTAAATCCAAAACCAAGCGTACCATTGCAAGACCTCAAGACACTGTGAGCACTTTCTGCGTGGATCGGACCGCAAACAACAACTAAATATGAGGGTACCCAGTTATTAACTATGACATCAGGACGTCTAACACCTCAGTCCCCCCGTGACCATGGTTGCTGTAAAGCAGCCGAAACGTCGGGAAAATAAAATAGTAAATAAACGCGATAAAATCCGTAAAATAGTTTTATTTCAATTAAACGACACTTTTATGGGCTATATTGACATATGTACATATTTGGAATCAGCTATATTTTCTGCGTCGACTGAGTATGCTCTCCTGTAAAGTTTAAAAAAGTCGTTTAATAAATAGCCTTTCACCCCTCGATATGTGCCTTTGTTAAAAATGTTTAAATACCAAAGATTAACAAATTTGATCATCATCATCATCACGCCTGTATTCCCCGAAGGGGTAGGCAGAGGTGCACTGCAGTGCGCCCACACTTCACCGATGTATTTTTGGTCCCAATCTAATAGGGGGCGAGCCTATTGCCATTATACCAGGCACATTCCCCCTCAATACGAGGAAGATTTGGTGTACGTGCAGGTTTCCTCACGATGTTTTCCTTCACCGTTCAGCAAGTGGTAATCATTGTTGAAAATGACATTCGCACTTGCACCCCTTACGTTCAAGGCGGGCGTTCTTGCCCACGAGGCTACCACTGATTTGACAATGTAGTTGAATTATTTTTTTCGTGGAACATAGGATTCGATGAATAATTAACTCAATACCGTAAGGTAGGTTTACCAAGCCTACTGAAGCCAGGGTGGTGGACTATGGCCCGAATCATTGCATTGAGTGTGTCTAGGGCCCCTAGACTATTAATACAATCGTTGTAGTCATAACTATGTCTTCATTTTTAAGGTATGAAAGCAACTTATAAATGGTAACTAGAATATGACTAGTCAAATAGCTTCAAGGTGACAATGTCTAATGTCTAGACTGGTCATATTCTGGACATCATTGATAAAATTTGTGTTTTACGCATTATAATGTGAAGACAGAAGTGGTAGCCTCGTCGGCAAGAACGTCCGCCTTGAACGTAAGGGGTGCAAGTTCAAATCCCGGGCCCGCACTTTGAGATAATTATAATGTGCGAATTTCCATTTTCAATAATTACCACTTGCTGAACGATGAAGGAAAGCATCGTGAGGAAACCTGAACGTCTATAGAAAGGCGTGTGAAATTCACCAACCCGCGCTGGGTGGTTCACCAACCCCCGACTGGTGGACAATGGCCCTTCCCTCGTATTGTGGGAGAACGTGCCCGGTATAATGGCAATAGGCTCGCCGCTCGCACGAAACGTCAAATTGGTTGTATTTTTTCTTTGGTTTCGACATATCTCTAATAGAGATTAATGTCTATCAAATGACAATTGGGCTCCTGCCCCCTTAGCACGACCGCGTAGCCATAAGTTTTATCTCTTTCAACTGTCAGATTTGTTGAGAAAATGACGTCACAACTTATGTCTACACGGTCATTCTACAGGAACAGGGGCCCGATTTTCGTTTGATGGACATCAATCTCTAATAGAGATATGTCGAAACGAAACATCAAATTCGTTGTATTTTTTCTTTTGTTTCGACATGTCTCTAATAGAGATAAAATAAATAAAATAAAATTTATTTGGAACAAAATAACAGCGAATTCAATAATAATTATAAAAACGTTGACAATTGCGAAAGTTAAAAACTGTGTTGCAATGTCAGCGCCCATATCCCTAAAATGCGTAGATTGCTCCATAGATGACAAAATTATAATAATAAAAATTTAAAATTAACATAAAAATTCGCTCTTTGTGTGTGTATGTGTGTGTGTGTGTATGTATGTGTGTGTGTGTGTGTGTGTGTATGTGTGTGTGTGTGTGAATGTGTTAAGTGTGAAAGTATGTATGTGTAATCAATGTCCAGGTTATAATCAAAATTTTAAAAGATTTTCGGTGTCATCAAGATTGATGTCTATCAAACGAAAATCGGGCTCTGGTCTGGGTCCATTGTATGGCACATCGTACAAGCTTTGCTTAGTTTGGTATCATGCGACTCATCGCATGATACCATCATGATCATACTCATAAGACGTGTTGTCTAGCGATATTTATTTACGTTCAACGCGGGCGTTCTATCTTCTAGGTTACATAGATCAAACATCCCGGAAATCGAACCGGTAATCGTCTAAACCAGCCGGCGGCCCTTTTAAACACAAAAACTGATTGGTTTTGCATTCCCATACTGGTTGACTCGTTATTATAACGGCTTTCATAGATGAGTGTTTCTGTAAGCGGCGACTAACACATAATTGACATTACTCCGTTATTATAACTGCTCTCCTACCACCGCTTGGCTTGCAGCTATGTTTTCAATATTACATTCAGTTTTCGACAGTTATGAGTTAACTGTCAAATCAATCAGTGTCAAACAATCGGTCAAAAGTTGACAGTTACTATTGACACAATACTATAGGAGTAAACCAAATTTTGAGCTACAAGCTAATAAATTAATGTTAAAAAAACAAGCTTTTATTTAATTGCCTTTAGTAATCGCGTTCTCCTGAGCAAGCCCTTTCATTTGATACCCATTCTGTGGTAGTGCAGAAAAAATAACTATATCGCCATCTTGGATGATCCGCCATATTGGAATTAGAATGACGTCACATAGCCAAGCATGCATTGTCATCCAAAGCGTGTATACCAAATTTCAGCTCAATCGGTTAAAGATAACTGATTCAAAATTCACTTGCATGATTCCACCCGGACATACATACATTGCAAGTTAATATAAAGCTTGTCAAATGCGAAAAATTTATCTCGCTAGATAATATGAAAAGACACAATTGTTTGTATTTATCATAATAACTATAAATATAAGAAAAATAGGACCAAAACTGGCCGATGGAGAAAATACTTGACTTTCATGCAGTATTAAAACTGAAAGTAACATTAAAAATATTGCTGCAAGACGGATGGCGGTAAGGGGGCTTTAATAACTCATCAAAGAAGCACATTTTTCAACGAAATATCATTGACTCGAGTAACGTATGCGCGTGCTCACTGCCTACTCCTCTGGGGAATACAGGCGTGATGATGTACAGTTAACGTGTAGCTAAACGTTCAAAACATGAAGTACCCGCGGGGTATACTATTGGTCAATAAAAAAATCTTGTTTATTATTATTAAAAGAACCGGTCAGTAAAAAGTTGAATGAACTAACGTTAAGCATAATATTAGGTCATTACGGCGCGTGGGCCGCTCGCAATTGCTCTTACGAAAGTAACGTTCCGTATTACGCATTCCACACACTGGATGGGATGAACGAATTCACTGAACAAATTCCTAAAGCCCTTCTAACGTCTGGTCACTGGCCTTTCTTTAATGCGAGGGGCATTGAAGCCAGACCCTGGCCCCGTACGGATTGGTGAACTACACACGTCTGTTCTTCACATGGTTCCCTTCACCGTTCAGCAACTGGTAATCATTATTGAATATGACATTCGCACATGATAGCCGAAAATCCCAGAGGTGCGAGCCTAAGGTATGAACTTGTGGCTTTGAGTTTAAGGTAGGTTCTACCACTGCTTTCTAAATCTAAGTAATCGAGTAGTATTAAAATAATATTGCTATAATAGGGTGTAAGTAACGGGTCCATTAGTGCGTTGAAATATGTATGAATGCATTTTCCATAAATAAATCTATTTAAAACCAGTATCCGAATGCAAATTAAATTCGATAAAGTTCTGTAGAATAAATTAATGAAACGAGTTTTATAAGGAACCGCATTTTAAAATGGTTTGTACCGCTATATCGGAAGTATGGGCTCGACTGCCGCCTCTTCTTATTTCCTTTACGAAATTGATGAAATTTTATTTGATGCAAGCAGTGCTTGCCTAGTCGGAAGAATGCCCGGACTGGTACAAATTAGTGTATGTAATGCGATATTAATTTATTTATTCCGATTTTTTTTTACAGAATACAGATAAGAGATGGCGCTACAAGACATATGTAGGATACTGGTGCTTTTCGTCGCAGCTCAGTTAAGCACAGCGTCTGTGTATAGAAGTGAGTATAAATAAATATACAGGGTGTTTCAGAAGTCCGAAATAATACTTTGCCGTTTGAACCAGTATCAGGTATACAACTGAATGGTATACAAATTTGATCGAAATTCGACCATGTTTTTCAAACTTTTTTTTCGTTGTCAATTTCTATAATTCTTAATATCTCGAATCCTATATAAAATTTGCATGTTCTGTTTTGATAATCTTGGTAGTCACCCATCATAAGTGTAGTTTACACTGCTGAATAGGGTTATGATACCAAAGGCCAGAACACCATACCTGTGGCAAATATTCAAAGGTCTATAACTCGGAAACTATGATAGTTAGGTATAAACTGTCTTCACTAAGCATCCACATATGAGCTACCGTATATGTACCCAAAGTATTATTTCGGACTTCTGATATACCCTGTACAATAACACATATTCAAAGTATGATCCCAAACTAAGCAACACTTGTAATTTGGGTAACGTACAAGGGACTGGGGGCGAAGCCAGTAACACTCAGACAAATTTGTAAAGGCCGTTTCCGAAATCTTCCACTGGCGGGAATCGAATGTACCTCCTGTTTCAGCACTGTTTCTATGACATTCAGTTTCACGAAGGTCGTCTTGTTATCACGAAACTATTTACTCTAGTAATAGAGCAATACCTTTTGTCTCCACTATTAAATAAGCATATTTCCAAACTAACAAACTAGATGTCTATCTACTACTACTACAGCCCTTTTAACGTCCCACTGCTGGGGGCCTTCCCTCAATGCGAGGGGGATTCGGGTCATAGTCCACTACGCTGGCCCAGTGCGGGTTGGCAGACTTCACACATCTATCGAAAACTAGTCAAGTCCCCTCAGACGTGTAGGTTTCCTCACGATGTTTTCCTTCACCGTTTCATAGCAAGTGATAATCTCGGATGAAAATGAGATTTGCACGTAAATCCTAGAGGTGCGAGCCGGGGTTTGAACCAGCACACTTCGATTGCAAGGCGTGCGTTTGACCACTCGGCTACCACTGCTACTACATATCGCTACAAGAAATTTAAATGTTGCGTGTTTCAGCTTCAAGGCAATCTCCGGCCAGTATTTTCACGGTCGGCAATGGGGAGCAGTGTCTGGGCACAGATAGATCGACAGGCGGCGTATGCCTCTCCAGAAACCAGTGCAACACGCAGGGCGGGAAGGCGATTGGATTCTGTGGAGTTTTTGCTACTTGCTGCTCTTGTGAGTATAAAATAAACTAGCCAAGGGCGAGCTGGACTCGCGCACCACGGCTTCCGTACCTAAACTATAAAAGCTATGAAAGGGAGACAAACTTAACTTTGCCGTTGGTATACCGGTGTCTCCATACAATCTAAATACAAAATAAGTTTGTAATCACAAAAAAGCATTTTCTAACAATAATTTTACAGTCTTTGGATTGTTTTCTTTACTTGTGCGAAAAGACCTTGCTTCTTGCCAAATTTCATGATTCTTTTTTTTTTGTCGGGGAGGAAATCTTCACAAAGATTCCCAGTCTTCTGTGTGAGAGAAGACTGGGATATGTGGGATTCTTACCCACTAAAACCTCCTCGGTGGCCGTCTTCGACACGTTAGAGGGACTCCTGGATCTCCTATCGGAACGCACCGGTGTCCCTCTGTGCCTCGCTCCCGAGCTTTAATGTCTAGGAGCTCGTCTCGGGGGGAGCACCGCCGTCCTCCTCAGGGTCGTCGTCTACTTAAAAGCGTCCGGGGCCCACACCCCAGAAAATTTCATGATTCTAGGTCAACCGGAAGTACCCTATAGGTTTTTGATTTACGTGTAAATGTACCGAAAATGCAACATAAGCCGCCGTTAATTTTGATTGAGTTAACCTAGAAGTTTAATTATTTTGGAGCACCAAAAGGGACCGCGGACATAAGTATTTGATACAAATTTTAACTTGATACTTAATTTTAACTTGATACTTGACAATGAAGTCATCCGCCATCTTTATCACTGTCATTATCCATTTTTATTTATAATGTGTATTTATTGAATTTGTCCTTGCTATTAATTACTTGACACTGGCGAAATACTCGCGCTAGTCGCAGGTGATGCCATTCCTCATCTTATTCCATTAAATATCATCATTTCCCTCATTTCGTTAAAAAAAAAGAAAGAAAAAAACTTGATACTTGACGTGTTTACGCTTCGCTTAACTTCCGCATATTGATACAAGATGTCGTTAATTGTCGTTTTACAGTGAATGCGTGTGACGTACGCACGAACACGAAAGTGGCCGTTTTCATCAACCCACCGCTGAACAGGGAATCTTCAGGGTTGGAGTGTTCTTACAACGTCGAGATCAATAACAACAATGTCTGTCAGATGAGGATTGACTTCGAGACATTCAACCTTGCACCGCCCACTACGGTAAGCGTGAAAACTGGTAAAAAACAAAAACCGGCCAAGTGCGAGTCGGACTCGCGCACGAAGGGTTCCGTACCATTATCTATAAAAACGGCAAAAAAAATACGTTTGTTGTATGGGAGCCCCCTTAAATATTTATTTTATTTTGTTTTTTAGTATTTGTTGTTATAGCGCCAACAGAAATACGTCATCAGTGAAAATTTCAACTCTCTAACTATCACGGTTCATGAGATACAGCCTGGTGACAGACGGATGGCCGGACGGACGGACAGCGAAGTCTCAGTAATAGGGTTCCCGTTTTTCCCTTTGGGTACGGAACCCTAAAAAGGCCCTAATCATGTTGACAACCAAAGCACTTATAAACAGTTACAATTTAAAATCAACCACTGACTGAGAAGTGCCGCGCTAGCGACAAATTTGATTGTTTTCAATTTAGCAGTGGTAGCCTCGTCGCTAGAACGCCCGCCTTGAACGCGAGGGGTGCAAGTTTAAATCCCGGGCTCGCACCTCTGAGATGATTTTCAATAATAATTACCACTTGCTAAAGGTGAAGGAAAACATCGTGAGGAAAAATGCACCGCCGAACCCGCACTGGGCCAGCGTGGTGGACTATGGCCCAAATCTCCCTCATATTGAGGGGAATGTGCCTGGTATAATGGCAATCGGCTCCCCTCCTATTACATTAGGACCAAAATACATCTGTGAAGTGTGGGTGCAATATAGTGCGCCTCTGCCTACCCCTTCGGGGAATACAGGCGTGATGATGTATATATTATTGATTCTTTAAGTTGTATTTAATACTTGGCGAAACACAACTCTAAAATCAGCTGTTTAAAGTCTCTTTGATTTAATAATAAACACAACAGAAGGGACAGGCAACCCAACTAACCATGCCTGAGGTTGTGAAGTCATAGAAATAAATCTTAAATCGATACTGCTGATACTGCCCTCTTACCACCACCTGTCTTCTTAACTCAGTCCAAAATCTGAAAAAAAAAAAACTACTTTTACTATTGAAACAAAAATACTTAAAGGGGTGGTGGTGAAGCCCTTGTTCGTAATAAAAGAGGGAAAGCTTTTCATGGCCTTGAATTAGATTATGTTCTTAGGTGGAAGCAGTAGAGAACGTGACCCAACGTCCAGGTTATACGTGCAGGAACGACATCTTCCAAGTGACCAACTTGCAGGCGAACTCTGATTTCCTGCCTCCACTGTGCGGTGACAACAACGGGCAGCATCGTGAGTAAAAAAATCCCAAATTTACTAGCCAAGAAACCGCCTCCCTTGAGCTTGACGTGGCGACCAAAAGGACAATCCACAAGTGAAATTGTGATAAATAAACATGGTATCCAATCTAAATGGCAAAAAAGAATCCCTGAGATTTTCCTGACCACTTTACTTAATTTCCTCGACCAAAAAATATATATTATCAACATCTTTTTCTTAATTTTTAAAATATTATTCCTTATTTTAAACTAGGTCCTAATCATCTGTTACATCTATTACAGTATACGTTCGTGTGAACGCTTCAACGAACAGCCGTACCATCCGCATTAACTTCAAGATAGCAGACCGCAACTCTCAACCTAACCTTCCTCAAGCCACATGGAAGATCAAGGTTACTCAGCTGGAGTGCTTCAACACCTTGGGGTATGTTGAAATCAATTATACACAAACGACTTACGGTAGATTAGCTGAAGTGGAACAGTTTGTTTCCTTATTATCATTATTTGCCTTACCTTTTCCCACTATTTGGGATCAGCGCAGAATGTCCCTTTCTTCCATTCATCTCGCTTTTCCGTCATACTGACATCCACTACGATCTCATTCATATAACTTTTTACACACTCCCTCCATTTCTTTTTTGGTCTTCCTCTCACTCTGTATCCATCCACATTATATTTGTTTTTGCTTTCCTTAAAAGAGTTTGTGATATCTTATATGATTGGTTCTTCCCACAGAAAATATAGAGACGGTATCTTCGAGGCTATTACGTCATCTCTACCTTCCACCCCGCTCAGCTCATCCGCTGATAGAGATGAATATTTAATTGGTAAGCAATTGTTTTTTTAAATAAACCTCATCTTTTTAGGCACATGTCTCAAGCTTTTTGCAAATTCAATTGTCCTTCAGCTATCTTATCAGCAATTTAAGATTTCGTTTAGCTGAGGTCAAGCTATTGATATTAAAACATTAACATTTCGGCATGTCGTACGAAACTCAAGTTATATTAAGATCCAGAATGATCTTTAAAGTAAAATTGTTCAAAAATGCATACTATCTAGATGACGTTTGTTAACTTTAAAGCTAGTAACTATCAAGTATAATTTTAATTAGTTCAAATACCGAGAACTCAAATGCACCTACAAGCTATTGTGTCCTATAAGGTTATTTTTCTCTCAGCGCCTCCTGGCTGCCTTCAGTTCTATCCAGACAGATCCGGGTCATTCGAATCTTTTAATTACAATCGCGGCGCCGGACCATACATTGCTAACCTGGCCTACGCGACTTGCTTCAAGAGAACCCCAGACGTTTGTGGAGTCAAGTAAGTTTATCAACCTTGGAGTCAGATTATTGCGCGGAAAGGTTGGCATTCGGACACCCGTATTGACTATATAATTAGATCCTAAAGGACCTAGAGTAATTGTACTGTTATCTTCATAGTCACCAGTACCAGTACCAATGAAAAACTGCTCTTAAAATTATTTACCTTTTTTTACACTTGTTGTGTTAAATGTCTCAAAAATTCTTAATTCATATTAAAACGATAGAGCTGATGCGGTAAAGATAAGGGGGCTGAAGATGCAATAACTACGTTTAACTCTTCTCAGATTAACAGCAGCCAGTTTCGAGATGGCCTATCGTGAGGAGAACAACTTGTATCTGGATACAGACTGTCAGATCAACCCGGTGACTCAGGGCGCGTCACAGTCTGAAGACTACTTGTTCATACCTGAAGCTGAGACTGCCGATGGCCTTAGAGGATCCAAGTATTGTGGAACCAGTGCCGCCAATCAGATTATCGCTTGTAAGTATGTTGTGTAGTAAAAAAGAAAATTATTATCGAATTGGTAACCAGAAAAATCAGGGTCACTAAGACTAGAAGACTTCTTAAGAATTAAACAAATCAATCGTTTGACTTTTGAGACTTCACAGTCCGCTTCGATAAGCACCGTGAAACTATTCCCAATAATGAAAATTTACAAAACGCAAATCGACAATTGAAGTAAAAATAGAACCTCGGAAAACTATCAGTAAGAGTCGCCTAGTGAAAAAAGAAGGTACTTAGACGTCGTTAGTAGAAAAGAGCCATGACCTAATTTCTATATCTTTAAAATATTGTGTTATTGCAATCGGACGTGTTCCCATTCTATATTAACATTATAAAGAGGAAAAATTTGTATGTAACGAATACACAAACTACTGGTCCGATTTCAAAAAATATTTTGCTGTTAGAAAACCACATTTATCACAGAGTAACATAGGCTATATTTATTGATCCCAGAATGTCCACCCGTGCAAAACCGGGACGGGCCGCTAGTGTAGAAAAATAACTGTGAGATGACTACTACAGCCCTTTTGACGTCCCACTGCTGGGCAAGGGCCTCCCCTCAATGCGAGGGGGATTCAGGTCATAGTGCAACACGCTGGCCCAGTGCGGGTTGGCAGACTTCACACATTTATCGAGAACTAATCAAGTTCCCTCAGACGTGCAGGTTTCCCCACGATGACTCACGATGTTTTCCTTCACCGTTTCATAGCAAGTGATAATCTCGGATGAAAATGAGATTCGCACATAAATTGCAGAGGTGCGAGCCGGGGTTTGAACCTGCACACTTTGATTGCAAGGCGTGCGTTCGACCACTCGCCTACCACTGCTATACTGTGAGATGACTATTGAAGACTAATCCCACTTTGGGTATTTTTACAGCGACCCCGCCCGGACCCCTCTACGTGCACTTCCACAGCGACAACCTCGTGTCCGACGACGTCAGCGAAGCAGGATATCGGTTCAATTATAACGTACTCAATAATTGCTACCTTAAGAATTATTAAGACTCAAGCCTCGTCAAAGCGCGCGCAACCAATCCTTTGCCAAAACCAAAAGGAACTGTATTAACTAATAGGAATAGCTCATTTTTCAACAAAACGTTATCAATGAATCAAACGAATATTGACTCGTGGGCGCGTAGCTTTTAACTCAAGATCTTTGTCCTAACTTACGCTTCAGATCTCTATAGGCTGATTTTACGTAATGAAAATGAATGAAAGCTAAGCATTGCTTTAAGAGTCCCCTAAAGCTGACATTTACGAAATATGATATAGGTTAAAAGTAGTGAGCACATTCTGAATAGCTACTTAAAGGCAATCCTACATAAATAAACAATAATGAAGTAGTTAATACTTTTTATATTGTTAAATGTTTATATCGTGAGAAAAGTGCTTTGTGATGCTATTTTAATTGGATTACAACTTTGTTTAACATTGTGGGATAGCCTTTGACAAAAAACGGAATGATCCAACCTCTTAAAATACCTAACTAATTATTCTATCTAATTTAGTACTGTGCTGTCGTTCCCTTTCTGTCGTGGCGAATGTATCACAGAGACTGAGACAGCAATAAGTCTGATTTCAATTATTAATTCGGTTAAGATCCCAATAAGAACTACAACTGAAGTATTTTATGAAATATCTTCATTATTATAGTAACTATTTGGTGTGATCTTTGTAATAACACGTTTACTATCCCGTGCGATAGATGGCGTTTCAAAATTCTTCTATTTTATTGTCCTACCCCCAAAATTTATTGAAAATGTAGCCAACCCACAAAAAACATTTTCAATCTTTAAGTGTGCTTCAATGCCATTGTAGAAAGATCATTACTTTAGAGGAGAATGACACTTCTATACTATATTAATAAAATCATCAATAGGTATGTTTGTCATCAATATTTAAAACTAGCTATTAAATTGGATTTCGTATTATCAAATACTCGAACAGGAGTGGTACCAACACCTTACAGCAGTATTGTTTTAAGGTTACTTTAGATTTTTTGTCAGTTTAAACAAATTAACTGCTAATAGATCTAAGTAATGGTGGTAAGAGGGCTGGTAATGGAAGAGTTATAAATATAAATTGTAAGTTATAAAATGGTGCTTTGTTATGAAATTAATTTTTAATAATTGCCAGATACTGGGTGCATTTATGTGAATAAATATATTGATATTTACATATTTCTTTCAATAGCCTATTGTATGTCCCCCTCCCGTCTCTACATGTCCCTGTCCTCGGCTAGTTGTGGCCACGTTTATCCCGCAAAAGTGACCAAATTGTCGCACTATCTTGTCCTTGAATTGATATTTACTTAAATGTTATTTTTTAAGAAGTCTGAAAAGTCAGGATTACAATAATTTTGTTTCATTACATGTAATATGTATTTTTGAAAATAAAAATTTAAGTCTAAATTTGAATGCAAAATAAAAAAATATGAGCGCTGAATAACACCTAGATCACTATGTAGCACTTTAGCATATAAAGTGAATAACCACGAACTACCACTTTTCTGTGGTAAACGATGCTGGTGTCAAATTTATATTTACCAGTATTACCTACCTATTAAGTTGCATATTTTAATTTGTCACTGTTTGTTTACCCCAATAAATAAAAAAATAAAAAAATAACGTTTGCCAATATCAAAACGAACTGTATTGACACGTAGATAAAGCTCATTCTTCAATGAAATGTCACTGACAGCGCGAGCGAATGGACGCTTGGTCGCTTTGCTATTACCGTAGAAATTGAATATTTATGTATACTAACAAAGAGTTCGATACTGTATAGTCAAAAACAAATTAAGCAACTTGATGCACAAGTGGATCCAGCACGCTTAGCATGACCGCGTAGTCATAAGAATTATCTATTCTTTTTAACTGTCAGATTCGTAGAGAGTCACACGTCACACCGAGCCATGTCCAGTTCAAGAAGCTCGCAATAACGTAAGTTTCTCGACAAATCTGACAGTTAAAACAGATAAAACTTATGTCTACGCGGTCATGCTGAACCTTATTGGAAATTGAATTTTATCATAGATACCGCTTCTAATTTTAAATAATATTAGTACCTATTTAGAAAGCGTCAGTTGTTTTTTATATATGTCACTCGTTATTATTGTCGTGTAAGCAATACCAGTTTTTGATTCTCTCTCTTGAATAAAAGTAATTCTCTTTTTCTGGAAGTATTATTTCCAACAAGCCTATTAGAAATTCATACACCATCAATTGATACAAAACAAAAATATTATAATATTGTATTTATTTTACATAATATAATATTTGAAGTTAAAATTTACAAATATGAAATAAAATAATGGTTATATTTTAATACACGTAATGTAGGTAGGTACAAAAAATGTACATATACTAAATGCATTCTTCTTATAAATATTATTATTTGACTACAATTTTAAATAGCTAATTATGTAATTATAATATTATCGTTTATCATCTTTCAACTGAATCCCATTATTTTGAGATTGCCATTTTCAAAATATATAATCAAGATATAAAAATCTATTTTCTAAAACTTAAAATAATATCGACGTTTAAAAAGCGAATATACTCAAGCGCCATTTTAGTCAAAAAAAACCCTGCACACTTAGCATGACCGTGTAGACGTAAGTTTTATCCCTTTCAACTGTCAGATTTGTCGAGAAAATGACGTCACTTTGAGCTTTTTGTACAGGACATGGCTCGGTATGACGTCATTTTCTCGACGAATCGCACAGTTGAAAGAGATCGCATCTTATCGCATCTTTAAAAGTATAGAGACGTAACTCAAAGAAAATGTTGTTGCAAAATGGTCGTTAGTACGACCCTTTAGGATTTATAGTTGATATCCTAAAATTTCAAAATGGGTCTCTATACTTTTAAAGATGCGTTATGTCTAAACTTAAGTGGAACTGTGGTGTCAGCAAGCATGTCAAGACAAGACCTCTGTCACGGATTGGCTCGCTCGCTCTCTGTCTTATTTCATACAAGAGAAAGAGATATAATCAACATATTCTCTGACATAAGTCTAGTCTTGGCGCTCATGCTACAACTACTGGGCAGGTCACATCTGCCGCAGGCCGGATACGCTATTGGCAAAATCAACCACGCAACGGCTCCCCAACCACGGGAAACGGCAACGCGGCAGGCTCAAAAAGAGATGGCAGCATGAGCTAGACTCTCACTTACCGGAGTGGCCCCGGTTGGCTATGGAACGCAATAAGTGGAAAAAGGGAGGGGAGGCCCTTGCCCTGCAGTGGGACAGTCAAGGTTTGATATGACCTGACATGACATGACATGACATGACATGATATGATATGATATATAATATGACATGACATGACATGATATGATATGATATGATAATGATATGATATATAATATGATATGACATGACATGACATGACATGACATGACATGACATGACATGACATGTTATGATATGATATGATATGTCTACGCGGTCATGTTATGGCTACAGCTCGTCGCTTGAGTCATTTCGCCTTTTACCCGTCGAACACTTAACCCAATTACTATAGGATTAGGGTATTCGACACTAAATAAACTATTTAGTCTCATGCCATTAGAAAGATACCTGTAATAAATACTTAAATGACAATTTATTTAAAAATTGCAAGTATTAGTAAAGATACACGTAGACAGACGCCAGACAGCACATACTCATCGTATGATCCCAAACTAAGCAACGCTTGTACTATGGGTACCGTACAATGGACTGGGGGCGATCCCAGTTACACCCCGGCAGGGACCCATTCATCAAAGGCTGTTAAAGATTTATTGACGATTACTATGGGTACCATACAATGATCTGCGGCGATCCCAGTTACACCCAGACTAAGACCCATTCTTCAAAGGCTGTTAAAGATTCTTTGACGATTACTATGGGTACCATACAATGATCAGGGGGCGATCCCAGTTACACCCAGCCAGGGACACATTCTTCAAAGGCTGTTAAAGATTCTTTGACGATTACTATGGGTACCATACAATGATCTGGGGGCGATCCCAGTTACACCCAGCCAGGGACACATTCTTCAAAGGCTGTTAAAGATTCTTTGACGATTACTATGGGTACCATACAATGATCTGGGGGCGATCCCAGTTACACCCAGCCAGGGATACATTCTTCAAAGGCTGTTAAAGATTCTTTGACGATTACTATGGGTACCATACAATGATCTGGGGGCGATCCCAGTTACACCCAGCCAGGGACACATTCTTCAAAGGCTGTTAAAGATTCTTTGACGATTACTATGGGTACCATACAATGATCTGGGGGCGATCCCAGTTACACCCAGCCAGGGACACATTCTTCAAAGGCTGTTAAAGATTCTTTGACGATTACTATGGGTACCATACAATGATCTGGGGGCGATCCCAGTTACACCCAGCCAGGGACACATTCTTCAAAGGCTGTTAAAGATTCTTTGACGATTACTATGGGTACCATACAATGATCTGGGGGCGATCCCAGTTACACCCAGCCAGGGACACATTCTTCAAAGGCTGTTAAAGATTCTTTGACGATTACTATGGGTACCATACAATGATCTGGGGGCGATCCCAGTTACACCCAGCCAGGGACACATTCTTCAAAGGCTGTTAAAGATTCTTTGGCGATTACTATGGGTACCATACAATTATCTGGGGGCGATCCCAGTTACACCCAGACTGGGGCCAATTCTGAATAGGCCATTGCCAAAACTTTACACTGACGGAAATCAAACCCACGGCCAATTTCTGAAATTTAATGGGAATCGAACCCGTAACTACTAGATGCAGTTAGCCAAACAGCCTACGCCCAAATACGCCAAGTTGTCGTTAGGTGTTCACAATATATCGACGCGCGAAAGGCCATCGTTACTAAGCGACAAAAATAACCGCCGCTAACATAAGAAATTACTGTGTCAGCAATACCGCTACATATACAGGGTATTTCAGAAGTCTGAAATAATACTTTGACGTTTGCATCAGTATAGGGTATACAACTAAATGGTATAAAAATTTGATTGAAATTCGACCATGTTGTTCTAACTTTTTTTTCGTCGTCAATTTCTATAACTCGTTATATATCGAGTCCTATGTAAAATTTGCATGTTCTGTTTTGTGAATATTGGTAGTCGCCCCTCAAGAGTGTAGTTTATACTGCTGGCTAGGGTTATGGATGTACCCAAAGATCAGAACACAATACATGTGACAAATATTCAAAGGTCTATAACTCAGAAACTATGATAGTTAGGTATAAACTGTCTTCACTAACCATCCATATATGAGCTACCGTATATGTACCCAAAGTATTATTTCGGACTTCTGATGCACACTGTATATGTATACCAAACGACGCAGAAAAATCGGGACGTTCGAATGGCATATATATATCTTATTTTACTATTTTTTGTCGCTTGAAAGGAAATCCTTACTGGATTTCCTTTCAAGTGTCGATATCTTATACACTAAAACAAATTTATAAAATAATATTATGTTTGTTCGTTGAAAGCAGTCTTATGTACGTAATCAAATATTAAATTCTAATATAAATATTTTTTTATGGAGACACAACATCATATATATACATCATCACGCCTGTATTCCCCGAAGGGGAAGGCAGAGGTGCACTGTAGTGCGCCCACACTTCGCCGATGTATTTTGGTCCCAATGTAATAGGGGGCGAGCCTATTGCCAATAGAGATAAGACACAATTACTAGATAATTTAGATAGAAACACATTTTTCTTAAATTTATCAATATATTCGACTATACAGTACCTATTCATGAAATGGACGAATTATACAAAAAAAAAAAAATATCATAAATCTATTTAAATATCTAGGGGGTACAGAAGAGCATACTCATTGGATGCAGAAATAATGGCTGATTCCAAATAAGTCAATAGTGATGATCTGATCTAACTGATCCTAAGTCAATAGGTATCGCCCAAAAATGTCGCATAATTAGCTTTTCACCCCCCTCGATATGCATACACAATGATTTTACAGGCCAGACTCAATGGAAAGAGGCCATTAAATAAAATTAAAAAAAAATTAAGTGATTTGCATTACGATTATAAATACAATATAACAACTCTCTAAACACTTCTCAGCAGTGCCGTAAATAGGGCGGTGCCACCGGTGCCCAGGCACGGGGCGTAGACTCTGGGGGGCGCCAGAATGGCCAGACCAGGCAGGACTAATATTTTTTCGGATTGCTAAATATCTAAAAAAAACAAGGTCGCAGTTATAGCACTCGCACAGGGCGAAGAAAAGGCTATTTACGGCACTGCTTCTGAGTATGTATGTATGAATTTTATCTTAAAAATGACTGACAAAAGAAATAGCAATACGAACATAGAGTAACTAGAGAACCTATAACGACTCCGCGCTGCGTACGGCTCTGCGGCATTTTTTATGACGTTTATCTGAGATCCGCCATTGTATTTACCATAGGTAGGTACTATGCGATTCAAATAGAATAGGATCGACTTCGCGCCATATTGTGACGAACGAAAACGAATTATGACTTTAAATATTATATTAAGACAATTTACTACTAATATAAACTTTTTATTTGAGAACAAGCAGTGGTAGCCGAGTGGTCGAACGCACGCCTTGCAATCAAAGTGTGCGGGTTTAAACCCCGGCTCGCACCTCTGGGATTTATTTGCGAATCTCATTTTCATCCGAGATTATCACTTGCTAAGAAACGGTGAAGGAAAACATCGTGAGGAAACCTGCACGTCTGAGGGAACTTGTCTAGTTCTCGATAGATGTGTGAAGTCTGCCAACCCGCACTGGGCCAGCGTGGTGGACTATGGCCTGAATCCCCCTCGCATTGAGGGGAGGCCCGTGCCCAGCAGTGGGACGTTAAAAGGGCTGTAGTCTGTATTTCAATTTGATGTAAAACTATTATTATTGATATGCAAATAAGTTTTTGCAAACCATACTTTGCAAGTGACATTTGACGGATAGAGGTTATTGACATTCCTATTCTTATTTGGATCGCATTGTACTTACTTGATCTGGCAACTACATAAGGTAACTACAATGGCGGATGTCAGATCAACGTCGGAGTCGTTAGGGCATCTCCGATATACATCACGTTGAATACGACTGATAAGTTTTCTCGCGACCACCACTAGATGGCGCAAAACATGTTTTCACAACATTTATTTTTTAATGTTTTTTTTTAACACTATATTTATATACACGCCTAAATCCCTCAATAGGGTAGGCAGTTAAAGACTAGGTCCTGTAAAAAGGCGGCCCTCTGCTGACGGTGTACGTAGAGAGCGGGATACCTTTAGTTCCGTATATCGCTTCCGGCGTATTTTCATATTCTACGTCATAATAGATGCCATTCTGATTCTGTTAACATACAAAAAAAATACATAAAATAGTCGGTCTGTTCAGACCACTCTCTCCAAGGGTTGGTTGGTAGACATCACTATCATATTTGTGTTCTTTTAGGGTTCCGTACCCAAAGGGTAAAACGGGAACCCTATTACTAAGAGTTAGCTGTCCGTGATGTCCGTCCAGACGGACGGACATCTGTCACCAGGCTGTATCTCATGACTCGTGATAGTTAGAGAGTTGAAATTTTCACAGATGATGTATTTCTGTTGCCGCTATAACAACAAATACTAAAAAACAGAATAAAATAAATATTTAAGGGGGCTCCCATACAACAAACGTAATTTTTTTTTAGGTTTTTATAGATAATGGTACGGAACCCTTCGTGCACGACTCCAACTCGCACTTGGCCGGTTTTTTCCCAGGCTTAGGGTTAATAGGGTTTTCGTTTTACCCTTTGGGTACGGAACCCTAAAAAAGACAAAAATAACTTACATGCATACTCCTAGCCCTGGATTTCGGTCTAGGCATCAGGAGATCAGCTCTGTCTTGAACATGGCTCGACGCTTCTGAAGATGCAGAATCCATCGCCATATGATTTGTATACGCTGTAAACATTATATAAATATTGTAACACCTGTAGGCTTAGCATGACAGTGTAGATATAAGTGTTATCTCTTTCAACTGTCAGATTTGTCGAGAAAATAACGTCACTTTGAGCTTTTTATAACCGACTGCAAAACGGAGGAGGTTCTCAATTCGACCCGTATGTTTCTTTAGCGTTCCAGACCCAAAGTCTAAAACGGGAACCCTATTACTAAGACTTCGCTGTCCGTCCGTCCTTCCGTCCGTCTGTCACCAGGCCGTATCTCATGAACCGCGATAGTTAGAGTTGAAATTTTCACAGATGATGTATTTCTGTTGCCGCTATAACAACAAATACTAAAAAACAGAATAAAATAAATATTTAAGGGGGCTCCCATACAACAAACGTGATTTTTTTTGCCGTTTTCATAGATAATGGTACGAAACCCTTCGAGCGCGAGTCCGACTCGCACTTGGTCGGTGTTTTTGTACTGGACATGGCTCGGTGTGACGTCATTTTTGAAGAGATAAACTTATGTCTACTAAGCCTCGTAGTGGTTTGAGCGCAGAACGCTCGGCTTACTGCACCGGGTGTATACGAGTTCGATTCCCGTCATTGGCAAATTTCAAAAATAGTCTTATCATAATTTGGTCTGGTCTGAGTGTATCTGGGATCGAGCCCAGTCCATTATTATTATTATTATTTTTTAATGGACTACGCTATTGGCCGTGAGGTGGCCTTTACAGCTTCACCGGAGGAGTGGCGAGCGCAGAGTGCAATCCTCCCAGTCCATTATACAAGCTACCCATAGTACAAGCGTTGCTTAGTTTGGGATCATACGATGAGTATGTGTTGTCTGGCTATATTTATGGTACACAACTTACCGTACAAGTTATGTTGAGAGGCGGCAGTGTTAGCCCTGGATGCTACGGTGTTTAATGTGCCGTTGTGAATCCCGCCATGCATACCCAGCCTGTCCAAAGAGAATATAACATGAAAATCTAACAAAAGCAGCAATTAGCTTCGCCGGTAAAACGCAAGAGGTGCCTATGGTTCCAATTCTATTGGTACTAAACTAATGTTAACGCCGTCTAACTAAGAACATTACTATACTTCATTTGTTATAACATTAGAAATAAGAGGCTCGTAGAAGCAGGAGTGCAAAACATTTTATTTCAAAAACAATATCAATGGAATAACAGTAACAAATAACAACAAAATTACTAAAATTCGGTAATAACAACAAACAAGGCGTAGCATTCAGAAGTATTCACATGTTAATGACAATCACAGAACATTGTTTACGTCAATTTGACTGCCAACATAAACCGGCAAAATAAGAAAGATCCTGTTGTCACAACGGATGAAGGGATTAGGTAACATTTTAGATTTGGTAGGATTATAGTGAAACGAAAAACGTTCCCGGTATTATTCATCCCTGCTTATTTAGGTTTTTTGTATCGACACTGTTATTTTAAGTTGGAAAATATATATATATATCTAAATGAAAGCCACTTAATTTAATAAGATAAATAGTGAAAATGTTAAGTTACAGTGAGACTGCTGGTTTAAAAATATATTCTAACAAATTGGGCGTCAATCGTAACTGTAATATGTTAATTGTTACTTTTGTTACAAAGTGTACATTAAAAAGAACCTTTTTTAACTTCTTTCTAATGCTTTAACAAATGGAGTATAGTCGGGACTAGAGAGTTCCGGCCGCCATTACATAAAATAAGAAATAAAACATGAAGACGTAAGCGCATAAAACATATATTACAATACAAGAAAAAGAAGAAACAATACAGTACAAGAAGAAAAAAACATAAATAACGAACATAACATAAAGAACATAAATAACGAACATAACATAAATAACGTAGGTGTAATCGACATCTGCGTGAACAACCAATATTTACTAAGTGTATTTCGAGCGAGATGAGACACAAGTAAAAGTACTGCTGTCTCGCTTAGACATTGGGACAATGACAAGGACGACAACACACTTAGTATAGAGCGCTGTTTAATTGTAGCCTCGTCGGTAGAAAGACCGCCTTGAACGTAAGGGGTGCAAGTTCAAATCCCCGGCTCGCATCTCTGAGATGATTTTCATATGTGAATGTCATTTTTAAATAATGATTTCCATTTGCTGAACGGTGAAGGAAAACATCGTGAGGAAACTTGCACGTCTATAGAAAGGCGTGTGAAGTTCACCAATCTCCACTGGGCCAGTGAGGTGGACTATGGCCCAAATCTCCTTCGTATTGAGGGAGAATGTGCCCGGTATAATGGCAATAGGCTCGCCCCCTATTACATTGAGCCAAACTACATCGGCGAAGTGCGGGTGTACTGTAGTGTACTTTGGCCTACCCCTACTGGGGATGCAGGCGTGAAGATGAATGAGGTGGTGTGGTACCTGGGCAGCGGCACCGGCGGCAGTGTCGGGTATCCGCCGAATAACGCTGAAGATGGTCTCGTTGCCATCGTCTGCGCATCCGGCTGACAACAAGAATAACAGAAAAAAACATCAGATACATTTACTCTACAGCAGAAGCAGTGGTAGCCTCGCGGGCAAGCACGCCCGCCTTGGACGTAAGGGGTGCAAGTTCAAATCCCAGGCCCGCACCTCTGAGATAATTTTCGTGTGCGAATGTCATTTTCAACAATGATTACCACTTGCTGAACGGTGAAGGTAAACATCGTGAGGAAACCTGCACGTCTATAGCTTTCTATAGCGTGTGAAGTTTACCAACCCGCAATGGGCCAGCGTGGTGGAATATGGCCCAAATCTCCCTCGTATTGAGGGGGAATGTGCCCGGTATAATGGCAATAGGCTTGCCCCCTATTACATTGGGCCCAAAATACATCGGCGAAATGTGGGCGCACTACAGTGCACCTCTGCCTACCCCTTCGGGGAATACAGGCGTGATGATGATGTATATTATTTACTCTAAAATCGGTTCATAAACGCCGAAGATATCCGCGAACAAACATAAAAAAATTGTATATACGGTCGAATTGAGAAACCTCCTCCTTTTTGGAAGTCGGTTAAAAAAAACTAATTTTTTAGGGAATTTTCCGTCATCTTCTGTTTGTTAGAGGTAAACTCCCAAACGGCTGGACCCATTTTGTCGAGACTTTTACTGGCAGGCTAGGGTACTTTTTTCAAAGTCCCTAAGGTCCCTAAGGAGTCGCTGAGTACTATGGGGTACCTTAAAAAACTGTAACTTTATCATTACAAACAGACACTTAAAATTTTATTAGGTACTTGTAGTAGCGATAACACAAATAGTATGTAACTCACCGCATAGTGGCTGGCTTGCGCCATAGCTTCGGCTATTTGAGCCCATCTCATCCTCTCTTCCATAGACACCTGTAAACAATATTAAAATTAAATAAAACAAATGTATAGGCCTACAGTGCTCACAGGGAAAGATTGCTTAGGGCATCAATTTGCCTTAATCCGGCACTGCCCTTTTTATCTCAATACAATACAATACAATACAATATTTTTATTTGCACAAAACACGGGTAGGTTCAAATATACAATAGCTTGCACATTGATGTTATTAAAATTAGTGTCAGATCCATCATGTTTTACCATATCATATGGTGTTCAAAGATTTTCTAAGATAAATGGAGTAAAATTATTATTCCTTTATTTCTCATTTTTCTTATTTACTACATTTTTAAATATAAATATAAAAAATACATTTAAAAATATAAAAAACAGTTCCCCACCGGCATCTGGAACAGGGTCCTAGTTACCAGTGGTTAGGGCTCCAGAGAGAGGAACTTCCTCACAATGCGCGCCGTCTCCAGAAGTACCACCTTCTGAATCTGTCCCTTGATCCAGCTGCCTAACGCGAGCCTCTTTAGGTGTTTGTCGAGGCTCTTGGCTAATAAGCCATGGGCGGAAACGACTATCGGTACAATGATTGCCGCATCAATGTCCCACATGTCGACAACCTCGTGAGCCAGATCAAGATACTTGCTTTCTTTATCTTTCTCTGCTTTCACGAGATTCTCGTCATGGGGGACAGTGATATCGATAATCATTATAATTATTTTAGTTTAAATAATAATATTAACCTAGCTAGAGTTTATCTTGTAAGAAGTTATTGATACTGTAGTAACATTTTTGTATCAGTAACCTCCTAAACCGTAGTCTAAATACATTTATATTTAGGTCCCTATAACACTTCGGAATTTTATTAAAGATTTTAGGCGCCATACATACTACACTTTTATGGAGAAGTGCCGTCTTTGAGGGATGCAAACAGAGTCTATCATTGTCTCGTCGATTTCTTTTGAGAATATCAGACTCTTTTGGAAACTGTTCAGGATTAGTTTTGACGAATAAAGCAATTTCTAATATGTATAAGGACGGAAATGTCAAAATTCCATATCTAGTGAAGTATGATTTGCAACAGTCTGTCGTCTGTAGATTAAACATAGCCCTAATACAGCGTTTTTGCATTTTAAAAACAGATTCTTTTTCAGTCGAATTACCCCAGAAGATAATTCCATATCTGAGAGAGGACTCGATCAGCCCATAGTATGCCGAAAGTAATGCATTAGTATTGATTGTAGTCGAAAGTTTATGTAAAGCGTAGGCCAGACTACAGATTTTTGATTTCATTACTCGCCAAGTAATGACATCATATTGAATGAGATATCTACTTTATTTTATTTATTTTAACGAAATGAGCGAAATGATGATATTTAATGGAATAAGATGAGGAATGGCTTCACCTGCGACTAGCGCGAGTATTTCGCCAATGTCAAGTAATTAATAGCAAGGACAAATTCAATAAATACACGTAATAAATAAAAATGAAGTAGTGGTAGCCGAGTGGTCGAACGCACGCTTTGCAATCAAAGTGCGCAGGTTCTATCCCCGGCTCGCACCTCTGGGTTCCATGTGCGAATCTCATTTTCATCTGAGATTATCACTTGCTAAGAAACGGTGACGGAAAACATCGTGAGGAAACCTGTGTGCCCGTTATAATGGCAATAGGCTCGCCCCCTATTACATTGGGACCAAAATACATCGGCGAAGTGTGGGCGCACTGCAGTGCACCTCTGCCTACCCCTTCGGGGAATACAGGCGTGATGATGATGTATATAAATAAAAATGAATGATGACAGTGATAAAGATGGCGGATGAATCCCATATCTACTTTCTCATTATGACATTTAGAATTAGACATTTATACTCAAATGTTTATTCTCCTTCTTGTATTTTTTATGAATGTCTTTAATTTTTTAATTTTTTATTTTTTTTTTCAATAAATGATTATTATATGGTTTAATCTGAGAAAGTATAAAAAAAATAAAACGGAAATTCGCATGTCGTCCAGTATGAAAAAAACATGTTAAACTTTTATTGATTATATAAGACCACCATTGTTTTAGCAAATAAATTATCTTATCTAACATGCAATAACCGTAAGCGCGTTTCAGTTTCGTGAAGCGACATCTGTTATTCGTGTTTGTAAACTGACCTGGTACGGGGGCTGTCCGACTGGCGGTGTTTTAATGGTGTTAGCCGCCATGTAGTTGAAGATGGGTGATCCCATGCCGGCGGCCTTCTGCTCGCGGGACCATTTGCGACTGAAACAAACATTTATAATTAAATCGGAAATCTGATTTTTAGGGTTCCGTACCCAAAGGGTAAAACCCTATTGCTGAGACTTCGCTGTCCGTCCGTCCGTCCGTCCGTCTGTCACCAGGCTGTATCTCATGAACCGTGATAGTTAGAGAGTTGAAATTTTCACAGATGATGTATTTATATTGCCGCTATAACAACAAATACTAAAAAATAGAATAAAAGAATTATTTAAGGGGGCTCCCATACAACAAACGTATTTTATTTGCCGTTTTTATAGATAATGGTACGGAACCCTTCGTGCGCGAGTCCGACTCGCACTTGGCCGGTTTTTGTAAATTCAAGTTGTTATTTTGATATTACAAACAAGACACTTCAATTTTATTTATTTGTATCGGAAAACCAATACAGGTGCTTATTAATAGTCAATAAAAAAACCAATAATAATAATCTAGAGCCTCGACAATCACCTAAAGAGGCTCGCGTTAGACGGCTGGATTATGGGACAGATTCAGAAGGCGGTACTTCTGGAGACGGCGCGTATTGTGAGGAAGTTCCTCTCTCTGGAGCCCTAACCACTGGTCACTAGGACCCTGTTCCAGATGCCGGTGGGGAACTGTTTTTTTATATTTTTAAATGTTTTTTTTTTATATTTAAAAATGTAATTTATAAGAAATAAAGGAGCTAATAATCTTGATCTCTACCACCAATTCGAAATGCATTTTCTATGGAAAAGAATGAGCTAGAAACACTTTGTTTACTCTTTTACCAAAAGGATTTTTATTATAACTAAATTTAGTTAAATTTGCCTATAGCATATGGCAAACGGTAGTCTCTGCCTACCCCCATGGGATAGAGGCGTGAGTATATGTATGTATGTATGTTAGTAAGTACTTGGGGTTTGGTAGTGTAGGCAAGTCTCAGAAGTTGAGTTTCGAGGCGATTGGACCGTTATCTGATGGGTTGAACAAAGCTAGCAGAAGATAGAGATGTGTGGAGGAAAATGGGGGGGACCTTTGTCCAGCAGTGGGATAATATAATTAATTTAAAAAATAAAGAAATGTAGACATGTTCCTATCATTCTGAACTCTTGTTAGTATCAATAATGAAATTAAATGATTTATTATGCTCGAAACGTGGTGTAGCATAAGATCTGAAATTAGTAAGCTCGGCACATTTCACCATGAGATGGTATGCATTTAACATAATAAGTCTTAATCTTAATCAATTAATTAATTAATCAATTCTTCTTAATCAATATATTATTCTATAAATTATTCTTAATCAATTCCCTAGATCCACTCCATCCTAAGGTTGCCTGGAAGAGATCGCTTTCAGTGATAAGGCCGCCCATTGTGACACTCTGTGTAAACTGTGTGTAATATTAATACTATTTGCGGTGGAACAATAAAGAGTAATCCATCTATCGTTGGCAACACTCTAAATGTCTTGGGTAATTAATTAAATATGTTAATGCACATTACATATGAGCTTTTTTCAAACAAGGCTGTCTTACAATTGTGTAATAACAATCTGGTGGGGTCTCTTTTCCCTATTACTGAGTTATTAGTAGCAGATATAAATTGGCTGGGGTGTTTTTTGACAAACATGCAAACTTCTAATATGTATATACAGGGTATAATTTTGTAATGCCACCTGAAGGGAAACTACTCTTAATACTGTAGATGGAATATAGTATTTAAAGAAAACATTCCTTTATTTTTTTAAAGAAAGAAAACTGCATTCAAAGATTTTCGTAAATTCGCTTGCCCCACCCGGGAATCCAACCGACTAAAACCTGTAAAAATTACACCCTGTACTTTCATTGCATCGATCGTTAGGGTCAATTATAAGGATGAAATCTCTCTAACAAACTTGGTAAATTAAATGAAAGGAAAGCCATGAAATCCGGACTCACAAATTCAATGGGTCAAGTTAAATCACTTTTACTCGAAGATCCATTTATGTAAGTTTTTTTTAACCCACATTGCCCCACTGCTGGGCAAAGGTCTCCCCTATTCTCTGCCACGTTTTCTTTATTTAAAAAAATAAAGGAATGTTTTCTTGGAGAACTATTTTCTATCTACAGTATTAAGAGTACTCTCCCTTCAGGTGGCACTGTTACAAAATTCCAATATCAATATCTTAACCCTGGTTGGATTATACAGGATAATCCAACCAGGGTTAAGATATTGAAGTAATTCTTCAGTGTTTTAGACTAACCTCCATGACATGAGCGCGGCGAGTGTGAGAGCTATGACGAGAGCGGCCGCGAGAGACGCGCCCACCGCCACGCCCACCACCTCGCCGTCCACTTCACACGTCGACCCGTAGTACCCGGACGAACAACTACAACAATACATTAATGTCAATATAGCTATTTTCTATTCATATAAACCAATACAGTCACTTATGAATAGTCAATAAAAAAAAAAATATCGTTCCTTTTGAAATAAAAAAAAGCAAAAAAATTGAACATATACATACATACATACACACACACACACATATCGAAATCGAATACATAAATGTATACAATAAAAATCACACACACATATGTAAAAAGTGTCATACAATAAAAATCACACACACACATATGTAAAAGTGTCGTACAATAAAAATCGCACACACACATATGTAAAAGAGTCGTACAATAAAAATCACACACACACATATGTAAAAGTGTCGTACAATAAAAATCACACACACACATATGTAAAAGTGAGGTACAATAAAAATCACACACACACATATGTAAAAGTGTCGTACAATAAAAATCACACACACACATATGTACAAGTGTCGTACAATAAAAATCGCACACACACATATGTAAAAGTGTCGTACAATAAAAATCACACACACACATATGTAAAAGAGTCGTACAATAAAAATCACACACACACATATGTAAAAGTGAGGTACAATAAAAATCACACACACACATATGTAAAAGTGTCGTACAATAAAAATCACACACACACATATGTAAAAGTGAGGTACAATAAAAATCACACACACACATATGTAAAAGTGTCGTACAATAAAAATCACACACACACATATGTACAAGTGTCGTACAATAAAAATCGCACACACACATATGTAAAAGTGTCGTACAATAAAAATCACACACACACATGTAAAAGTGTCGTACAATAAAAATCACACACACACACACATATGTAAAAATGTCGTACAATAGAAATCACACACACACATATGTAAAAGTGTCGTTACAAAATTATCGTTACAATTTTTCGTCTTATTTTTTTCCGTCTAGCCCCCTTTCGCAACGCGCGATAAGGAACTACGTTACAAAAGTAACTCCACCACCCATTCGGAATGCATTTCTTATGGAGAAGAATGGGCAAGAAACTCGCTCCCTATATTTTATTGGAACGAAAATACATCGGCGAAGAGTGGGCGCACTACAGTTCACCTCTGCCTACCTCTTCGGGGAATACAGGCGTTATGATGTATTTATTTATATTTGGAATCAGTGAAATTTTATGCTCTCCAGTAAACTTAAAAAAATGTCGCTAAGTCAAATAGACTTAACACCTCGCGATATGTTATTCTAATGTACAAACCAATAGTACTGTACATTTTCACCAAAATCTGTTGGGTAGTTTTTGCGTGAAGGACTAACAAACATCCATCCGTTCTCATAAACTTTAACATATATATGGACTACGCTGTTGGCCGTGAGTTGACCTTTACAGCTTCACCGGAGGAGTATCATTTATAATATTAGTAGTAAGTTAGTGATGTGTCATCCCCGACCTGCAGTAGGGCTGTCCGTTGGAGTAGTAGCAGGAGCCGCGCTCGCTGCAGTGCGCGGCGGCGCAGGCGCGGCAGCGGCGGCCGCCCTCCGCGCCCGACTGCTCGTCCAGCGTGCTCGCGGCGCACGCGCATCTACAACACGTCACGACGCTCACACTAAGGCCTCACGACGCTCATTAAACGGCGTCGCGACGCTCACTATACGGAGTCGCGATGCTCACAATACGGTGTCGCAACGATCACCATAACGCCTCGCGACGCTCATTATAAGGCGTTGCGACGCTCATTATAAGGCATCGCGACGCTCATTATAAGGCATCGCGACGCCGTTTAATAGGCGTCGATTGACAAACAGATAGACGGACAACGTGAGCGTTTCCATTTTCGTTTTGAAGTACAGAACCTTAAAAATGAATATTCGCATAGGTACCCAAAAAGGCATTTTACAGGTAAATTTGTTTTTCCGAGTCTAAAATACGGACATGAAATACTGACTATTTTCACAAAAAACTGACCGTTACTGACCACCGTTAAAAAAACTGACTTTACTGACCAGTTTCGACCACTGGACAAGTCAAGGAAAAATTCCGACTACTATAATTTAGTTGTTAGAACATGTTATTTTTGCGATTACAATCTTATTTTGTAGTTACTTTGTATGGGGACACCAGTAGGTATACCAACGGGAAAGTTACGTTAGTATCTCAGTCCAGTTCATCTTTTCGTTAGAGTAATGCTCGGTGCTTTCACAGTTAAGGTGCGGAAGCCTCGGTGCGCGAGTCCAGCTCGCACTTGGCCGGTTTTTTAAATTGGAGACGAAAAAAAAAAATTGAAAAAATTATGATAATTTTTTTATACCATTCAGTTGTATACCCGATACTGCTGCAAACGTCAAAGTTATATTTCAGACTTCTAAAACACCGTTTTTATGGGCTCACCTGAATCCACCCCAAGTATTAGTGCAGGTAGCTAGCTCGTGGCAGTCGTTTAGATCCGCCGAAGAACACTCGTCGACGTCTGTCAAAAAAAAAACGGCCTTTGGTTTCAATTCTACTACTACAGCCCTATTAACGTCCCACGGCTGGGCACGGGCCTCCCCTCAATGCGAGGAGGATTCAGGCCATACTCCACCACGCTGGCACAGTGCGGGTTGGCAGACTTCACACATCTATCGAGAACTAGTCAAGTTCCCTCACACGTGCAGGCTTCCTCACGATGTTTTCCTTCACCAAAAATCTCCCTCGTATGTGCTCGGTATAATGGGAATATGCTCGCCCCCTATTACATTGGGACCAAAATACATCGGCGAAGTGTGGGCGCACCGCAGTGCACCTCTGCCTACCCCTTCAGGGAATACATGCGTGATGATGTATGATGATGAATTAGTACCGTGTAGTGGAAGTACACTGCCGGCTGGGGTGTCCACCCAGAGAGCTGATGATCCAACGTTGTTCGACCTTCGTCTGATAACGCCTAGCAAGTGTTTCTGGACTTCTGTGGCTATGGTTGGCCTTGTCGTCTCCGGGTTCTCTTGCATCTATCAACAAAATCGTTTCAAAATAAATATTTTGAAACAAAAAACAAAATCCGACTTCAAAACCACAAATAGGCGAGTGCGAGTAGAGTTACTACTACAGCCCTTTTAACGTCCCACTTCTGGGCACGGGCCTCCTCTCAATGCGAGGGGGATTCAGGCCATAGTCCACCACGCCGGCCCAGTGCGGGTTGGCAGACTTCACACATCTATCGAGAACTAGTCAAGGTCCCTCAGACGTGCAGGTTTCCTCACGTTGTTTTCCTTTACCGTTTCATAGCAAGTGATAATCTCGGATGAAAATGAGATTCGCACATGAAACCCAGAGGTACGAGCCGGGGTTTAAACCTGCACACTTTGATTGCATGGCGTGCGTTCGACTTCCACTGCTTTAATAGGCACTCAAAAGCGAAAAATAAATTAATGTAATAATTATAATCGCATCCCACTCATCTATTTGAAGTCGGTGCCAGCCAAATCTAATAGGTAGTAGATAGATACTATGTATGTAGTAAGTAGGTACTTGTAGGTAGTATCCATCTACTATACACATAAGTGGATTTACTCACCAGTATAGTATAGTTGACGAACACACCGTGGCCGGTTTCCTCGCCCTTGTGTACAGAGTTCACCGCGCTGCTCACGAAGTCATCGGAGAAAGGTGTCATTGAGAACGCTGAATCGATCTGGTGACAAAAATCCTTACTGAAACATGTAGCGTATCTTCTTATTCTACTGTACGTGTGTATGTCACTGAACTCCTCCTAAACGGCTGGACCGATTTGAATGAATTTATTTGTATGCGTTTGGGTGGCGCCCTGGATGGTTTAGATTCACAATTGGACCCGGTAGGTGGCGCTGCTTACGTATGTAATTCTAAGGCGGTACGAAGTTCGCCGGGACAGGTAGTAACATATAAATATAGCCAGACAACACATACTCATCGTATGATCCCAAACTAAGCAACGCTTGTACTATGGGTATTGTACAATGGATTGGGAGCGATCCCAGTTACACCCAGGTTTCCTCACAATGTTTTCTTAGTCAAAGTCAAATCATTTATTCTGTACTAGCTGTGCCCGCGACTTCGCCCGCGTGGACTTTAGGGAGATTACCCGGAAATATGGGTATTATGTTTTTCCCGCGGAACCCTAATGCTTTTTCTAAAATTAAAATAGCCTAAGTTACGCCTTGGAACGGCAGCTATATGTCAGTGAAAGTCCTATTGAAATCGGTTCAGTCGTTTAGAAGTTTACCCCAAATAAACAGACAGACAGACAAAAAAAATTAAAATTGCGTTTTCGTTATAGGTATCGTATATACTTTCATACGCATTTGGTAAAAAAGTGTTATTTTGATATTACAAACAGACACTCCAATTTTATTTATTTGTATAGATAGGCCTGTATGCAGAAGCCATGCCAAAATTATTAAGTAAACGAAAATAAGGACGCAAGTCACCATTTTGTCGTTGTTAGTGTGCTTCCTCGTGCGACTGAATGCATTTTTCACTCAACCGTTTGCAAATAATTAAAAAATATCTTGTTTTGACCCTAACTGGTTAGAATTGACAGCTATGACGTCACAACATGGCGCACAGTCGATCCTATTCTCATTTGAATCGCATAGTAGAGCGTATCATTGTATGGAAAGCAAGCTAAACCAACCAAAGTCAAGTGATTTCGATGCTTAGCGACGATTTCGTTTGTCGTTAAATCGAGTGACGTTACATGGGGTTTGCACTGTATATGTCAACGCAGTAACGGCAAGCCCTCGGGGTTACCATGACACAAAAATTACCGATCGGCTAGACCCTCTGGCGTTGCGTAGAGATGTAGGCTCTGTCTGCATTTTCTACCGCTTCTATCATGGGGAGTGTTCCGAGGAATTGTTCGGTATTATACCTGCCGCTGAATTCCACCATCGCACGGCTCGCCACAGACTGCATTACCATCCTAACCATCTGGATGAATGGCGTTTCAGTACAGTGCGATTTACCAGGAATTTTCTCCCTCGCACCACCAAATTGTGGAATGAACATTCTGCAGCGGTGTTCCTGGATTGATGCGACAAAGGTATCTTCAAGAAACGAGCATACTCATTCCTTAAAGGCCGGCAACGCACTTGCGATGCCCCTGGTGTTGCAGGTGTCCATGGGCGGCGTGGATCACTTACCATCAGGTGAAACGTCTGCTGGTTTGCCTCCCTATCTCATAAAAAAAGGGTACAAGGTGGTGTACTGACCGCTCGGACGGCCTCGTAGCTGAGCTGGTGGTATCGGTCGGAGTCGGGGTCGGCGAGCGCGGCGTCCCAGGCCAGCGGGCGCTCGTACAGGCGGTCGGCGCGCAGCTGCAGCAGCAGCGACACCGCGCGCCGGCACGGGCCGCGCGCCGCGCGCCGCGCGTAGCCGGCCCGGCACTGGCAGCTGGATATACCTGGAACGATCATGTTCTTCACGCACCCCTCGACATTCACGCTTTACACTGTTAGATAGGATGGGGATGCGCCTGTATGAGGAGATAAGGGGTGAGATGATGAAACGGTCGCAGTGAGGAGACGGACTCCACATAACTACCGAAGACTATCGGTTTTCACGCACGTATGGCACAAGCTCCGGATGGCACAGGATCGGGAAGGTGCAGCCAACGACGGAGCTGTGCCAGTGCTATCACGCCCCTAAGGGGACAGTTGCGAGAGGTGCCAGTGCTGTCACGGCCCTAAGGGGAGAGTTGCGAGAGGTGCCAGTGCTATCACAGCCCTAAGGGGAGAGTGGTGAGAAGTGCCAGAGCTATCACGGCCCTAAGGGGAGACTTGTGAGAGGGACACAGGACAAAGACATAATTTGTAGGGAGTGAAGACGTGCGCGTGGGAAGAGTACCGCAAGTACTATGCGATTCAAATGAGAATAGGATCGACTTTGCGCCATATTGTGACGTCATAGCTGTCAATTCTAACCACTTAGGTGGGGTGAGCAAAACAAGATATTTTTTAAATAAAATTTATTTGCAAAGGTTGAGTGAAAAATGCACTCAGTCGCACGACGAAGCACACTGACAACGACAAAATGGCGACTGGCGTGCTTATTTTCTTTTCTTTAATAATTTTCGCATTGAATCTGGGCCTTTGCACCAAAAATTAAAATAAAAAAGGTTATGGTATGGTTGTAAAAAACGAATTATGACTATAATAATTAAATATTATATTAATACAATTTACTAGTACGCAAAATGATTAATTAATTTTTACTTCTTTTTTATGTGGTTTGCAAATAAGTTGTTTTGCAAACCATACTTTTCAAGTGACATTTGACAGGTAGAGGTTATTGATATTCCTATTCTTATTTGGGTCGCACCGTACGCTAATTTTAAGTACTCTGACCTGCGGGGCAACACTCGCACGATCAACATCAAGTTCCCTCAGACCTGCAGGTATCCTCACGATGTTTTCCCTCACCGTTTCATAGCAAGTGATAATCTCGGATAAATATAAGATACGCACATTAAACCCAGAAGTGCGAGCCGGGGTCTAAACTTGCACACTGCTTCTACCTCAAATTGCCTACTCCAAATTCATAGTGTATGTTTGTGAGTATTCTTACCTGATTCCGTTCTGCATTTCTCATTCTGAGCCTGATCACACGTGGAATCATCACCCACGATGCACGTGTCAATTCTATAACAAAATAAGATTACAATCGCACATAAATAATACATAAATATCGCCGGACAACACATACTCATGGCATGATCCCAAACTAAGGTACAATGGACTGGGGGCGATCCCGGTAAAATTTTTTTTTTTTTTTTGAAGGACTTACACTGTTGGCCGTGAGGTGGCCTTTACAGCTTTACCGGAGGAGTGGCGAGCGCAGAATGCACTCTAACCAAGGCCTTAAGGGCGGAAAGGGGTGGCAACTAGCTCAAGGGCGCCACAGAGGGCACGACCTCGGCTTGGGCAGTTACCGTGAGGGGAGAGGTAGTGACTGCGCTCCTAGGTGCAAAGATGCACCTACGAGCGGAAGAGGGGGTTCCTCGACCTCGCCGGCGAGATCGGTGTCTGTTTGAGGCTGGTGTAGGTGTGTTGGTGGCCCTCTCAACGCCCGGGTCGAGGAGGGCGGTGATCGTGTCGGGAGGATCAATCAACACGTGCCGCGGACGGCGGCGACGAGTTGATGATGTGTGCGCGGGGTCTGGCTCGTAATTGCCGGCGGCGACAATTAGAGGATTTAAATGCGACGCGGCTTTTTTAAAATAGCGTTCGGACGCTATTTTTAAGTGTTTTCGAATTGAGAAGAGGCCAAGGTCGGAATGAAGATCTACGTTCCGTATGTACCACGGGGCACCTACGGCCCTATGGAGAAACCGGGACTGCACTACTTGCAGGCGGTTGATGTGTGTCTTGTGATGTGATGGCGATCTCGGTTACACCCAGACTGGGGCAAGTTCCAAAAAGGCCAATTTCGAAATTTGGCCGCGGCGGTAATCGGACCAGCAACTACCTGTAGCTGAGCGCCCTACGCTCAAACCCTGTCAGTCTAATACACATAAGTAAGTAAGAAGTAAGAAAAGTATTTATTTGAAACAAGACACAGAACAATATACATGCTTCACAAAACCAATTGATTGGTTTGTCTATGGAATAACGTCACGCTCAGATGGTTACATTATTAAATACATATTTATAATCAGCGAGTTATCTACACATAATGATTTACTTATACATTATAAGAAGCATACCCTTAAGTTAAACAATCACAATATTAAGTAGTTACGTTTCAAGTGTATATTGCTATACAACGGTTTTATGAATTTTTATTTCAGCTATTATTTATATTATATTATATGTTTCAAGCAAAACACATTTATAACGGTTTGCGAATAAAGACGACGGCCGTTCTGTCGATCCTGGCGTACAAGAGTAACAGAGGTGGGAATGTGTGGCGAACTTAGTCCCAAAGATAATATATACAAACTCTTCTAGCGCGATTCAAACTTGTACGTAGAACGATATTGTTGTGTTTAGCGCCATCTATCTGTTAGATCTCAAGACGAGTATTTTAGAGGTTATAGAACGGACCTGACAGTTGGCGGTGGTCTCCTATACCCTTGCTGGGGTCTATGATGCTGGGCCGGCGGTCTTCTGATGGGAGGCTGCGGTATATCGTCTGCTGGTATCGCCACCCCAGTGCCCAGGTTCGGGTCCAGTGGTGGCGGTGGTAGTGGGGGCACTGGAAATTGAAGCTTATCTATATTATGATGTAGAGTCTGTTGTACAAAAACTATAACTAAATTGGACAGCAATAATATGATGATGACATCTCGTTTCGATTTAGATTCCTACTCGATCCCAATAACGATTTGGTTTACGATCTCGATTACGACTTCAATTTCGATCTCGATTACGTTTAAGTTTACGAACTCAATCTCGATTACGATTACGTTCTTGCTCTCGATTTCGATTAAGATCTCGCTCTCGTTCCGATTTAGATTCCTACGCGATCTCAATTACGATCTCGATTACGAATATTATTTCGATCTCGATTACGTTTTCGATTAAGTTTACGAATTCGATCTCGATTACGATTACGGTCTCACTATCGATTTCGTTTACATCTGACTCTTGATCTCGATTAAGATTCCTACTCGATCTCAATTTCGATTTGGATTACGATCTCGATCTCGATTACGATTACGTTTTCGCTCTTGATCCCGATTTCGATTACGATCTCGCTCTCGTTTCAATTCCGATTCCTACTCGATTACGATTAGGATTACGATCTTGATAACGTTTTCGACGAAGTTAACGAACTCGATCTCGATTACGTTTACGTTCTCACTCTCTACTTCGTTTTAGATTTCAATTAATCTAACTACGATCTCGATTACGTTTTCGATTATGATCTCGATTAAGTTAACGAACTCGATCTCGATTACGTTTACGTTCTCACTCTCTACTTCGTTTTAGATTTCAATTAATCTAACTACTATCTCGATTACGTTTTCGATTATGCTCTCGATTAAGTTTACGAAATCGATCTCGATTACGATTACGTTCTCGCTCTCGACCTCGTTTTAGATTTCAATTAATCTAACTACGATCTCGATTACGTTTTCGATTATGATCTCGATTAAGTTTACGAAATCGATCTCGATTACGATTACGTTCTCGCTCTCGACCTCGTTTTAGATTTCAATTAATCTAACTACGATCTCGATTACGTTTTCGATTATGATCTCGATTAAGTTTACGAAATCGATCTCGATTACGATTACGTTCTCGCTCTCGACCTCGTTTTAGATTTCAATTAATCTAACTACGATCTCGATTACGTTTTCGATTATGATCTCGATTAAGTTTACGAAATCGATCTCGATTACGATTACGTTCTCGCTCTCGACCTCGTTTTAGATTTCAATTAATCTAACTACGATCTCGATTACGTTTTCGATTATGATCTCGATTAAGTTTACGTAATCGATCTCGATTACGATTACGTTCTCGCTCTCGACCTCGTTTTAGATTTCAATTAATCTAACTACGATCTCGATTACGTTTTCGATTAAGTTTACGTAATCGATCTCGATTACGATTACGTTCTCGCTCTCGACCTCGTTTTAGATTTCAATTAATCTAACTACGATCTCGATTACGTTATCGATTATGATCTCGATTAAGTTTACGAAATCGATCTCGATTACGATTACGTTCTCGCTCTCGACCTCGTTTTAGATTTCAATTAATCTAACTACGATCTCGATCTCAATTACGATTTCGCTGTTGATCTCGATTTCGATAACGATTTCAATTTTGAATTCGGTACCGATTCGAAGTCTCTCATCTGTTAGAAGGACTTACCTGAATGAGGCAAGCTCTGCACTTGAGTGGGTCTAATGCTGGCGGCGCTGGATGTGGGTTCATCGTGCAATTTAATATACTGTTTCTTGCCATCAATGGACACAAAGCCCTCATCCCCAGACGCCGTCAATATGATGTCATCGTGATGCTGCGTTTGGAGGTTCACGTTCTGGATGTGAACTAGAAGATAATGTAGGTTTTGAATGGAATCTCCAGTTTAAGTTGAGCTATTGCCATTATACTATACCAGCTTCTACCAGCGAATTCGTCCGCGCAGATTTCGATAACTCAATAACTTTATATGTTATTCTGATGTATAAATAATAATACTGCAAAGTTTCATCAAAATCCATTCAGTAGTTTTTGTGTGGAAGAGTAACAAACACCCATCCATCGATCAATTCTCACAAACTTTCACATTTATAATAATAGTAGGATATGAAGGAGATTTGGACCATAGTGTACCACGCTGGCCTGACCCAGTGCGGGTTGGTGAAGTTAACCGTTCAGCAAGTGGTAATCATTAATGAAATTTACAGAAATTCGATCCTTAAGAATATTAGGCATAGAGTAAATTTTCATAAAAAGTTGGTGCAGTACGTAATATTTTATGAGGAAAATCACTCACCAGTAGCCCCTTTCTCTCCCATTCCTTGTATAGCAGACAGAGTGACGTCAAAGATCTCCCCGTACCCTGGCGGCCTGGTCTCCGGCGCCGTGATGACTGACGCATCGGGCCGGTATCTGGTGCCATGGGGCTTGAAGTCCGTATCATCCAGGACAATACCTGGGCGAGGACGGTAGGGGTGGTAGGGCATACCCTGGGGAGCTGGAAGAGATTTGAAACTCTCTTTAATATTTACACAAAGTTCAAAATTAAGTTGCTTAGTTTGGGATCATACGATGAGTATGTGTTGTCTAGCGAATTTAATAGACTTACTTGGTATAGGCTGTGAGTTGATGGATGATGTCTCGATAGGAATAGCTGTTGAAGTATCACTTGCAGGCTTAACGTGACTGATCAAGCCTTCTGTTGATGTAGGAGTAGCAATCGAAGTGCTTGTTTTAATTTCAGGTATCGACGGTTCGATAACCGGCGGCGGCACATCCCTAATCGCATTAGCAATGAGCTCTAAAGTTTCATTTTTAACTGTCTTATTAACAGGTTTATCATCTATTTTATATTTTACTTTATCTTTTTCTGTGAGAGTATCTTTCTTATTGTCCGGTTTCGGTTTTTCAATTTTCTTCTCTGTCGTTGTTGTTGTTGGTTTTGGTGTAGTTGTTGTTGGTTTTTCTGTTGTCGTTGTAGGTTTCTCGGTAGTAGTTGTTGGTTTTTCTGTTGTAGTCGTCGTAGTACTAGTAGTAGTTGTTGCTTCTGTAGTTGTCGTCGTTGTTGTTGATGTAGTTGATGTAGTCTCAGCAACTGTTTTCTCTTTTTCAGGTTCCCTTTCAGCTTCAGTAGTTGTTAATAATGGTACTACTGGTATTTGTGGTTCTTCACTATTAATTACATTCTCTGAGTGAGTAGTCTCATTTTCGTTATATACTTCTTCTAACGGCTTCAACATTTCTTCAGAAATTTCAGGTAAAGGTGGAAGGCTTGGTTTATAAATTGGCAAGTTTGGATTAGGTCTACGATTTGGTGGCCTCGGTCTGGGCCGCTGCCATGGTGGTAAAGGCCTGTGGAACCCTGGCCTCAAAGGTGGGACTATTTGTTCAGGTAGATTGACTGGAACGTGCGGTGGTCTATCAAAGGGATATGGGGGTGGAGTTTTCGTTGGATGGAAAGGAACCGGTGGTGGGGTCATAGGTCCATCGAACTCTGGTATCGGAGGAGCATCAGATATTCTTGGAGGACCTCGGTTATTGATCCGAGAGGCCATTGGTCGTCCCGGTCTTCCATTCAAAAGCTGAGTATTAGCTTGGACATTAACGTTACCGTTTAGTAATTTGACTATACCGGTAATAATGTTTTGAATATCATTGTTTTGTCTCCCGTCGACTCTAGGGGAGGCTGTCGAAAATATGGGTTGTACTGCAGTAGCCCGTATTCTGGGCCCCATCGGCGCCAGCACACGCGCCTTTGGGACCCTCTTCCCTTCCCCCGGAAACCTAAAATCCAACCTATCGCCGAACCCTTCAGATGACAATATCACATCATCTTCAGTATTACGTAAATAATCAACAGTCCTTGTTGGATGGATGTCGTAATATTTCCTTTTGTTGTGTAATTCTATGTGATTATCGATTTCGTTATTCGATGTTGGTATTTCATTGATGTTTATTGCTCTCGATTCTCGGACGATCGGGTCGGCTGATCGAGCGACGATGTAATGGTCGTCTGGTACGTCGTCATCATCTGGTGTGATGCTGGCCTGTATTCTATACGCCATATTCTCAACGTGACTGGTTTGTAGTACATCTTGAGGTGACACATGATCGGCAACCGATTTAGGTGACAGTTGTGATATTGTAAACGTTTCTTCGTAACCTGGAATGAGAAAGAGATAACAAGAATTATAATCGCCATCACAGTCTAGTGATGTACGTATTGCATTCACAACTAGAGGCTAGAGTGAGAGAATGGACTGGACGTTTTTAAAAATATCCTCTTCGTTTTAAAAATATCTATGTGAATGAAATGATTAACTCATCCGTCATCTTTATCACTGTCATCCCCTATTTTTATTCTTGACTAGCGGCCGGCCCGGCTTCGCACATGTTAATAATATATAGCCTATGTTACTCAGTGATAATGTGGCTTTCTAACGGTAAAATAATTTTTGAAATCGGTCCAGTAGTTTTTAAGTTAATTCGTTACATACAAAAAAACTAATCTTTCCTCTTTGTAATATTAGTATAGATGTGTATTTGTTGAGTTTGCACTTGCTATGAATTACTTGACACTGGCTGAAGTACCCACTAATTGCAGGTGGAGCCATTCCTAATCATATTCCAATAAATTTCATCATTTCATTTATTTCGGAAAAAGAAGAAGAATATTGACGTGTGCTCGCGAGGTTTTTACTTCACAAATTCAACCTTTATGGATTGACATAACGAAAAGATAAACTGGATAGAGAGGCAAATTTAACTTTGCAGCTAGTATACTGGAGTGCCAATACAAAGTAACTACAAAATAAGTTTGTAATCGCAAAAAAAAATTCTAACAATAAATTTACAGTTTTCGTATTTTTTCCGTCGCTATAAGACCTTGCATTTTGCTAAATTTCATGATTTCTTTTTAGGTATCAAATGATATCAATATTTTATCACAGCTCCCACAAGAGTGATCAAGTGTTCTTCACGCAACGACTGCTTGAACGAAGTTCCTTGTGCAGTGAAAGTATCAACTCCGTCTGCCAGCCAGTCGACTATTGTTCTCGCCGCGGTCATTACATCAGTCTATGAGCTGATGACACATGACGTAATCAAAATAGGAGGATGGTCTCAATGAGATCCGAGTTTTCTTTTACAGAAATCGGTTTTTACAGATTAGTTGATGGCATTTTGACTTTGTATGAAAGGTTTCGTCTGGCCAAGATTCACACATCGTTCATGGGGTACTGTGTCAAATTTTATAATAAAATACACCCATAAATAATTAACCTTAATTAATTTAAAACTTGCTAAGACATACACTATGCAGGCGAGCATACTACACAATAGACAATTATTTAGAGGACTAGCTGTGCCCGCGACTTCGCCCGCGTGGACTTTAGGGAGATAAATATGGGTATTATGTTTTTCCCGCGGAACCCTAATGCTTTTTCTAAAATTAAAGTAGCCTAAGTTACGCCTTGGAACGTCAGCTATCTGTCAGTGAAAGTCCCATTGAAATCGGTTCAGCCGTTTAGAAGTTTACCTCAAACAAACAGACAGACAGACAAAAAATTTTAAAATTGCGTTTTCGTTATAGGTATCATATATACTTACATACGCATTTGGTAAAAAAGTGTTATTTTGATATTACAAACAGACACTCCAATTTTATTTATTTGTATAGATGTATAGATACATAATTGTTAATTAAGAAAAATACACAAAAAAAATCTTTCCATTCTTCTGCATATGAAATGCATTCCGAATGGGTGGTAGAGATACTATTATTATTATTTGTTAATTTAACGATTGATGAGTGCCTGTATTGGTTTATTAAAAAAAACTGATTTTGACTGCGTGTCTTGTAATACATTATCACGCCAGTATTCTCCGAAGGGGTAGTCCGAAGTACACCAACACTTTACCAATGTATTTTAGTCCCAATGATAGAAAGCGAGCCTACTGCCATTATCCCGGAAACATTCCCGCTCAATACGAGGGAGATTTGGGTTATAGCCCACCACGCTGACCCAGTGCAGGTTGGTGTATTTCACACGCCTTTCCTATATAAGCATGATTACGAGTGACTCGCACTTGGCCGGTTTTAAATACAAGGGATTTGCGCTCTAGATACACGTGTCAAAAGAGTTTATCGTCACTGGGCTCTCTCTGCCGCCCTCGCCAAGGACTTAGCGTGATTGTATGATTCGATTGCCACGGTCGCTTGGTAGAGATTTAAGTATGTAGGTACCTAAGGAATTGAAATTATTTACTTTCACTGCGCGTTCCAAGATGGCTGGACTTTCATTTTTTTTTATAACTCGCGCCGGTAATCATTGTTACAGAATAATATTAGTAGCGCCATCTTCGTCACGCTTGTTAATCTTCGAAGGGATAGGCAGATGTATGTAGATTAACGTTTCTTGAGGATTTTTCGGTGGGAGCGCTATCAGTAGTTGTAGCATGAGTGCCAAGACTAGACTTATGTCACAGAATATGACCATTATATCCCTTTCTCTCGTATGAAATAAGACAGAGTGCGAGCGAGCCAATCCGTGACAGGTCTTGTCTTGAATTTTTTTTTTTATGAAATAGGGAGGCAAACGAGCAGACGTTTCAACTGATGGCAAGTGATTAACGCCGCCCAAGGACACCTGCAACACCAGGGGCATCGCAAGTGCGTTGCCGGCCTTTAAGGAATGAATATGCTCGTTACTTGAAGATACCTTTGTCGTATCGGTCCGGGAACACCGCTGCAGGGAGTTCATTCCACAATTTGGTGGTGCGAGGAAGAAAATTCCTGGTAAATCGCACTGTACTGGAACACCATTCATACAGATGGTGAGGATGGTAATGCAGTCTGTGGCGAGCCGTGCGATGGTGAAATTCAGCGGCAGGTATAATACCGAACAATTCCTCGGAACACTCTCCATGACATGCGCGCTGACACCACAGTTTAGCGTCTGTTTCGGTCGTTCGGCATACGCGGTTCAAGAAGTCGAACGAGTCGTTACGAGCGGTGCGTCATAAACTAAATACCAAAACGAACTCTGTGTCAATATGGATAAAGATTACATTGCTTGGGTAAAAGCCACGCCCCCACCACGCGACAAAAGTTCGCTCGCGCTGTCAGTATCCTTTAGTTGAAGAATGAACTTTTTCTACGAGTCAATACAATTTGTTTTGGCATGGCACAAAAATTACGCTCGAGTGTCAACGCCGCAGTTTGCGGGAGACTTTTTATACGAGCTTATAGGCGCGTCCACACCGCGTGTCCAAATGTATAGTTTAGATTATTGCCACTAGATGGCGTTGTGCAGTTTTGAGCTATTTTTGTACCTCGGTAGGATTGTGTCCGCCCGAGGTCTATATATGTTTGCATGTTTCTAGACTTTGCAATCAATCTAGGCTTAGCACTGAATACCTAAAATACCAGATGTAATAATATAAATGTGGTTTCATTTACTGAAAATAACTTTATATGCCGATGACACATGCCTATTTAATTATTTCGGATGCACAAAATGATCTAAACCTATTAAACATATGGTTCCAATGCAATATATTAACCATTAATACAGCTAAAACCAAATATATTATCTTTAGAGCTAAAAACAAAAAGATACCCAAATACCAGCCCTTGGCCATTAACGACGAACTGTTACTTAAGTCAAATAGTGAAAAGTATTTAGGACTTATACTTGACGATTATTTAACGTGGAAACCACATTTAGAAAAGGTAAGATCAAAACTGTCTTCATTGTTAGGCTCAGTACGTAGTATAAGTAACTGTCTTCCGAAAAAAGTTCGCTACATTATATATAACTCACTTGTCAAGTCTCATTTGGATTACTTAATCGAAATATGGGGCACAGCTGCAAAATCAAACTTAGAACCAGTACAAAGAATCCAAAATAAAATTATCAAAACTCTGTTCAACCGCGATTTTCTCACACCGACCTGTGAGGTATATGCTCGAACAAAACTTTTCAACATCACTCAAAATTATAAATTCAATACGTGTGTCCTGATATACAAAATATTAAATAAAATCATTCAGACTGAAATATCCTTCACAAAAAACTATTCCCTACGTAAACGCGTACTTAGAAACTCTGAACATTTACACTTACGTCGACCACGAACTAATTACGGTAAAAAAAGTATAACATATGAGGGAGCTCAACTATTTAATAAACTACCAAAATATATAAGAGATGCAAAATCACTGCAAATATTCAAAAAAACTGTAAAGGAACACATTTTGGGGGATTCTTCTCAACCACGCTCGATATGGGCACTTCAAGTAACTGTTTCATCTAACTCTGTGTGGCTTTTATTATCGAACTATATCTTCGTGTAGCTTTTAGTATGAAACTACCCTCTTACTTTTTAACTTTTTTAAATCTCACGCCTTGCGTTGTTTCTTGCATTGTACTATTAATCATTATTTATACTATCGCTTCAACCTTATAAACATTGTAAAAACTTAATTTCTCATGTCAGTGAATGAATTGTAATATTATTCTTTTGAGAAATAAATTATTTGAACCGTAAGAAACCCTAGGGGATGGTTTATTATCATAACATGGTCCTAAGAGCCGCTTATACCAGTAAGCGTGTGGCAAACCGAAATTCAAACTGTATTTATATTAGCGCAGAGTTCCTTTTGGTATTGGCAAAATCAATTACGCGCGACTTCTGACGCGCTAGCGAATTCATGATAATTATCCAACGCTAAATTCTAATTAAAATTCTATTTCGTTCGGGAAACTGCGTCACATCTTCTCGTCCGATATTCCGCAGTGTCTGAAGACAAAAGTCTTCGAACAGTGTGTGTCGCCAGTGATGACGTACGGATCCGAGACGTGGTCGCTCACAATGGGACTCATAAGACGGCTCAGAGTCAATCAACGTGCAATGAAGCGAGCTATGCTGGGAGTTTCACTGCGCGATAGAATCAGAAATGAGGACATCCGCAGATGAACCAAGGTAACAGACATAGCTCGCAGGGTTGCACGTTTGAAGTGGCAATGGGCCGGACACATTGCCCGTAGAACGGATGGCCGTTGGGGCAGCAAAGTCCTAGAGTGGCGGCCACGAACAGGGAAGCGGAATGTGGGACGACCCCCGACCAAGTGGACGGACGACCTCATCAGGGTCGCCGGGAGTCGATGGGCGCATAAAGCCCAAGACCGTAATTTGTGGCGATCTATGGGGGAGGCCTATGCCCAGCAGTGGACATCTCTGGCTGATAGATAGATAGATGGATAAATTCTAAAATTTTGTGGCCAGCCCTCAATTCTCGTCCATATCTAACAGGTAAATAACAAAAAAAAACTCGAGATCCAAACGGCTAGCCCGAAAAGGCGACTCAAAACGCGTTTTCAACAAAAAAAATCATCTTCACGCTATTTATAAGTTAGTCGGTCTCAAAAGGCAGAGGCGATTGACCTCTTGGCCTTGACGCTTTGCTGTCTCTTATTATTAACGCTCCACATGGGCCTGACACGATCTGAGGTGATGCGAGACAAAGCTATACAAAGATAAAAAAAAAAACATACGGGTCGAATTGAGAACCTCATCCTTCTTTTGATATCGGTTAAAAAAGAACGACTAATCGTTGATTAAAAAAATAAACCTTTTTCTAACGTAGGTACTATTGCAGTTACTGTTGTAACATAAGCTTCAAGACTAGTTATTTTGTTACTTTCTCTCGTATGCAATAAGACAGAGAGCGAACGAGCGAATGTGTGACAGACAAGTCTATTCTTTACATGCGAGCTAAAACCGTGAACCGGCAATATCATAGAGTAACTAGAGAACCCATATCGACTCTGCCCTGCGTATGGTTTTGCGGCGATTTTTTTGACGTTTATCAGATATCCGCCATTGTAGTTATCTGTAGTACACGGCAACTACAAAGGGCAACTGCATGGAGATATTATAACGATGATGGCATATCGAGGCTGCGCTGCGGTAAGTTTATCTGGTGTATCTGACTCCGCCATTGTCGTTTCCCCACATAGTTTCCGACTACGGGTACATGAGACAACAACAATGGCGGAATAATTACCGTAGTGTCGTTATGGGTACTCTAGTTACTCAATGGATAAACGTCAGAAAAAAATTGCGCAGGGCGAAGTCGGTCTCCTATATGTATCGATAGAGAATATTTAACAAGACGAAGTTAAATTTTATGTTTGAAATGTATCAAAAGCAGCCTCTCAGATCTCTGCGACTGTAAGAACCTAGTTTAGAGATGATACTGTAAGAACCTAGTTTAGAGATGATGAATTTATATGTCTATAAATTGTTGGGACGATAATTTATAACTCACCATTAACGCTACTTAAAAATATTAACAGCGGCAGACTGCACCACCGCGTCCGCCATCTTGTGGCGGCGGCCATCTTGTTCCGGCGGGAAACTCAACTACACTGTCCACATTTATATTCACATGTCGACAGTTATTTTCACATTTCATATCACTTTTATGTTCATTTTGTATTGTCTTATGTAAATAACTATTTATAATGCCACATTTGAAGTCTGTACCTGTAACAGAAAAAAAAAAGATATCAGTTTAGTTTATGTATCTTTATCACTGTCATCAGATTGCCCATTTTTATTCTATACATCATCACGCCTGTATTCCCCGAAGGGGTAGGCAGAGGTACACTGTAGTGCGCCCACACTTCGCCGATGTATTTCGGTCCCAATGTAATAGGGGGCGAGCCTATTGCCGTTATACCGGGCACATTCCCCCTCAATATGAGAGAGATTTGGACCATAGTCCACCACGCTAGCCCATTGCGGGTTGGTGAACTTCACACGCCTTTCTATAGACGTGCAGGTTTCCTCACGATGTTTTCCTTCACCGTTCAGCAAGTGGTAATCATTATTGAAAATGACATTCGCACATGATAATAAATTTTATCCTTAGTAAATACATAGATTAGACAGAATATAGGTTTCCACTGTTAGACGCTACCTACTTTTCTAATTATAATTTACAAAACGTATTGATGTCACATAACTGTTACAAAAACGATAATGTATTGGCTGTTGCGAATTTTAATTAAGTAGCACAACAGGACACGCGTAGAATAGTTAACACGTAACACCATTTATTTGGCGCGTGGTTAACATAGAGGTATTCAAACAGACAGCATACACTCATCGTATGATCCCAAACTAAGCACCGTTTTTACTATGGGTACCATACAATGGACTGGGGGCGATCCCAGTTAGGTACATCCAGTCAAGGCCATTTCGGAAATTGGTTACTTGTGGTAATCGAATCTTGCATAGAGTTGACATAAGAACTTAACTCTTCAAGATAATTGATGGAATCAGGCGTAATATTGCGGAAATCCATTGTTAATACAATAGTAGAGAAAGGGACCCACCAGCCAGAGTGGTGGGTCCCTTTCTCTACTATTGTATTAACTTAACTCTTCGTAATGCTCTGCGGCAATTTTTTTGAAGGTTAATGGTTTAATGATATCCGCCATCTTAGAATTAAGATCAATTAAGTACGTAAGTGTCAAACAATATAAACAATCAAATTCTAATATGTCGGAAATTTACCGCAGTGCGGGCTCCTTATGGTATACTAACTCGATGATTTAATATTACTCTCACTTTTTGACAGTTAACTCTGTACAAAATCTGTCAAAAAATTCGGAAATTTCGGACTCGCGCACAAAGGATTCCGTACCATTATCTATAAAAACGGCAAAAAAATCACGTTTGTTGTATGGGAGCCCCCTTAAATATTTATTTTATTCTGTATTTTTATTTGTTGTTATAGCGGCAACAGAAATACATCATCTGTGAAAATTTCAACTCTCTAGCTATCACGGTTTAGGAGATACAGCTTGGTAACAGACGGACGGACGGACGGACAGCGAAGTCTCAGTAATAGGGTACCGGTTTTACCCTTTGGGTACGGAACCCTAAAAATGAAATGTTTGCGAATGTAGATTCTCACCCTAGGTTGTATTTGTTTGCGGATGAGTGGGTGAAGATTTAGTTAGTATGTATGAGATTCTGCGAACGAGATGCATGAATGTTTTATAGATAGATACTTATCTAGTGTAATTGTAATATCAGTCTAGTTAAATAAATAATAAATTGATATGAAAATTGACCATCCGCAAAGTGGTCAATATCGACGCCTTTCGGAATCCCTGCTTTAGGCCAAGCCGTCATTACTAACCACACAATGTAGTTTACAGAATCGGTTTGGATATCGAGAAAAACAGTGTCTGAATAGAAAGATATCGGTCTACTTGTGGTTTAATCAGATCCGGGCAGTGGGCCACGCGTGAGCAACCCACAAATAACTCTGCTAGATGCATAGCATAATATCCATAGGTTTCAAATCGAAGGATCGCAGCGATGGATCACATATCAGGGTGTATCAGAAGCCCGAAATAATGTTTTGGGTACATGTACAGTAGCTTATGGATGCTTAGTAAAGAATCCTTACTATCAGTTTTCGAATTGTAGACCTTTGAATATTTGTCACAGGTATCGTGTTCTGTACATCCATAACTCTATTGAGCCGTGTAAAGTATTTTAAAGGGGGGCGGCTACCATTATTCTCTAAGCAGGACCTGAAAATTCTACATAGGACTCGAGATAAAACAATTTATTGAAATCGGAGACGAAAAGGAGATGGAAAAATATGTTCGATTTTTTTATAGAATTAAGTTGTCCACTCGATTCTCATGCAAACGTCAATGCATTATTTCGGACTTTTGAAACACCCGTGTATCCAACCCAAAAATCTTAGTTTTTGGTGTCTGCAGTACATAATGTGTCAAAAAAGACAGTAATACTACAACAATACTTAAATAAGATACGGCTCCGGTTCTTTGGGATTATGTCCGGCACACATTCGCACCACTGTTACTGCTGTACGCCAGGATCAACAGCGGTGTCCATTGAAGACACCGAGTTTTGAACCTCGACGAGTCCCGGTGAATAAGCTAAATTGTCTTGGAATCCGCACGCATTTAATCGAAAAAGGTCAATAGTCCAGCTATTATAGCTATGTTTCCATTTCTGTATCCCCATATAATCGTGAGTAATAAATTACCATGTAAACGAGCTAAGGTTGTTGACTTTAAACGGAACTCTTTGATTTAAGGAGTGTCATTCTAATCATTGACGAATTTCGAATTCTTCAACTGTGAAGACGAAGTTATTTGCTGTTATTACATATGACCTAAGACTTGGCTGAGAGGAATGCATACTTCTCCACGATGTTCGCCTAGTAATGGCTGAAACCTATAATTGTTATGACAGAGGTAGAAGATAGTTAGCGAAGGTTTTTTTTTTTTATGAGATAGGGAGACAAACGAGCAGACGTTTCACCTGATGGTAAGTGATCAACGCCGCACATGGACACCTGCAACACCAGGGGCATCGCAAGTGCGTTGCCGGCCTTTAAGGAATGAGTATGCTCGTTTCTTGAAGATACCTTTGTCGCATCGGTCCGGGAACACCGCTGCAGGAAGTTCATTCCACAAATTGGTGGTGCGAGGGAGAAAATTCCTGGAAAATTCTTAAAAAAAAAAGTTTCTATGGATAACCAAAATTTGTGTTCACATCAGAATAATAATGGGAAGATGAGAGCCCGCTAAAAAGTATACTGACATAAATATTGGGACGCAAAAATATAGGAGACAGACAACTTTATCCTTAAGAGGCAAATTCACATATTATACAGAATATCGGTTTAAGCTGGCTTGACGCGTGATATATACCAGCCAATCAGGGGTGAAATTCCCATCATCTGATAAGCCACAAGATTGGATACTTTCTCTGTCTAAGACTAAATATCTTGGAGTGAGAATCCTTTTTTTAGGGTTCCGTACCCAAAGGATAAAACAGGAACCCTTTTACTAAGACTTCGCTGTCCGTCCGTCTGTCACCAGGCTGTATCTCATGAACCGTAATAGTTAGAGAGTTGAAATTTTCACAGATGATGTATTTCTGTTGCCGCTATAACAACAAATAGTTTTTTATTGGGATATATCAAACCCCATTGTTATAAGGTACGATGGATGGGGTTGTCATATCCCAATCGGATAAAAAGCCCAATCTGTAATTGATCATCGTTCATTTGCCTGACCTTTCGCTATATTCCATTCATCTCGTTTTTCCGTCATACTGACATCCACTCAAATCACACTCACACCCATCTTTCATTGATCTTCCTCTCGCTCTGTACCTATCCACATTTATACTCATCACTATTTTAGTCACATGTTTCTCATCTCTTCTCATCATACTTCTAACTTTTTTTATTATGGGCGCTACTTATATACTACCCAATCTATACTGTATATTTTTTTAAAAATAAGATTCTTACTCTTAGATATCCAGTCGTAGACAGAGAAGGTACTCAATCTTGTGGACTGAATTAACAGCATTCCTTCTTATAGTAAAGCTACACACAAGACACGTTTGAATGACGGTACGGTAAAACTAAACTATGTAGGTCGGCTCCACCTGTGCTTGCGCACCGTTACGCGCCGATGTGTTGTGTGAAACAGCTGTCACTTTACTATAAACCATGATAAGACGTAAACTGCCCCTTTTATCTTTTTTTTAGACATACAATTTTGAAAAAACACGTTAGACCCCTAGAAAGTTTGTGAAACACTAGATTAGAAGCGATTTCTTCCGTGCACACTTTGATTGTTCAATATCGTTATTAATTTTAGCCTATACGTTATTATGATCTATAGACAATAATACTGTAAAGTCTCATCAAAATCTGCGCAGCAGTTTTTGCATGAAACAGCAACAAACATCCATCCATCCTCACAAACTTATACATTGCAACTATTAGTAGGATTTACAGTTATAGTATTGTAGAACACATTAGCACTAAAAATGGCTCTGTAGATTCTTTATAGGTGGATTGGGATGGTGATAACTTTGTGACTTAATCTAATTCACTCGAATAAAAATATCCCCTATTGTTGATTTAACGGATTTTTGTAATAATCATTATAACCGGATTCTCTGAATAGGGTAGGCAAAGGAGTACACTTGCGCATTTTTTGTGAAAATAAATCACACTGGAACATAAGTATATCCCCCAATCTATGCTACTCATAATACTAGCGTCAGAGAAGTGCGAAATTAATGTCTGGCGCCATTTTGTCCAATTTTGTGCGGAGGGTGGGGCACGGAAGTGCTTCCACCAAAACGAAACAGAAAACAACGCTGTGGATATACTTTTAATGAGACAACTTGGCATTTGTGTGTGATCTCTTTGGATTAAACCCATAGATAGAAGATTCCTAAAAACATTTAAAAAAATACTAAATTACCGGGGTCTTTCCGTGTTGTAACACGTCGTTAAGCTCACGTCTGACACACTGGTTGCACAACCAGTCGGCCTACTGGTTGCGAGACATCCTGGGTACAGGTGACTCACATATTTTTAGCATTGTATACATCCGTTTGCGCATAAAACTAGGTTGAGATGGTCAAGTAGGTTGCCTCCGTTGTAAACAGTTTAAATTGTAAATTCCATTGACATATTCAAGCCTTTTGACTCTATTGTAATGGAGTATTACCTCACAGCTGCCTCTACAGTGGTGTCTAATCAAGATTTTGGAGTTTGCCCTCGGCGAGACCACATCAGATACTGAATTGTCTTAGAGCCCACAACCATGCCTAAAAGGTAGGACTTGGAAGAAAATTATGCAATTCTAACCCATTGCAAATTCGCAGACGAAAAAACCGGCCAAGTGCGAGTCGGACTCGTGCACAAAGGGTTCCGTACCATCATCTATAAAAACGGCAAAAAAATCACGTTTGTTGTATGGGAGCCCACTTAAATATTTATTTTATTATGTATTTTAGTTTGTTTTATTCTGTATTTGTTGTTATAGCGGCAACAGAAATACATAATCTGTGAAAATTTCAACTCTCTAGCTATTACGGTTCATGAGATACAGCCTGGTGACAGACGGACGGACGGACGGACAGCGAAGTCTCAGTAATAGGGTTCCCGTTATACCCTTTCGGCACGGAACCCTAAAAAAAGTACTATACACGCTGATTACAGGTCTGTACAAAGTCAAATGTTTGGTACCACCCCTTTGGACTTAAAATTTATAAATAGCCTCGTAATTAAAGTTGGATCTTAGTAGTTTCCCACGAAAGCTCTAAGGGATGGCCTAGAGGCAAACCTATATATATAGTTATATATATATATAACTATATGTATATAGATATCGTTTATGAAACAAGCTATGAATTAACTAGCTTCCAGCTCCAGGCATTGGCTCAATCAGTCATAAGGCGCGCGTCAGAATTTTTGCAGAATATTGGCGCAAGAAAAAAGCTCTTTCTTCAATGAAATTTCATTGACAGCGCGAGCCAATTTTGACGCATAGCCGTGAGGTTTTACCACGGAACTTCACTCCTTTTATTACAAGCTTTATATTAACTTGCAATGTATGTCCGGGTGGAATCTTGCCACTGAATTTTAAATCAGTTATCTTTAACCGATTGAGCTGAAATTTGGTATACGTGCTTATTCAAAATCATTTATTTTTTTTATTCGTGTAGGCCAAAAAGCACTTACAAATAGTAAGATTCTACCACCGGTTCGGAATGCTGCTTCCACTGAGAAGAGCCGGTAAGAAACTCAATGGTTACTATTTTCAAAATGATAATTGCGAGTAATACATTCTCAGGAGCAGCAATGCCTTGAGAGCAGACAGCACCTTTGTCACAATACTAGAGAAGAATTATACATACGCAGTATGGGAGAGAAGATGGTAAGTCATTAAGAGGAAAATGGTTGGATATGGTATTTTGGATGACAATGCATGCTAAGTTATGTGACGTCATTTTAATTCCAATATGACGGATCATCCAAGTTGGCGGAATAGTTATTTTTTCTGCACTACCACATTATGGGTATCAAATGAAAGGGCTTGATCAGAAGAACACGAAAACTAAGGGCAATTAAATAAAAGCTTGTTTTTAAACATATTTTTTTACCATTATTTTTTTGTATTGAGACAGAGTTCGTTTTTGTATGTGAAAAAAAAGAGTCACGGGTTTTAACACCCCAGTGTGCGTGAGACTCAAATGTATGGGTCTAAGTAATATCTCAATGGAAAGCTAGTAAAGTTAAAGCAATTAAAAGGGTCGTAAAGACACAATCTATATTGTAAAACATGATAACATTTTGAAATGCAGCGTTGTCGATTTCACTTTTGCGATTGTTATGACAGATGCGGGTTGACATAGTGTTGCTATGCTATTACTTGTGTTAATCATTTTCAAAAACTCTTAGGAATTACCTGTTTTTTTATCCGCCATCTTTATCACTGTCATCTACTACAGCCCTTTTAACGTCCCACTGCTGGGCACGGGCCTCCCCTCAATGCGAGGGGTATTAAGGCCATAGTCCACCACGCTGGCCCAGTGCGGGTTGGCAGTCTTCACACATCTATCGAGAACTAGGCAAGTTTCCTCGGACGTGCAGGTTTCCTCACGATATTTTCCTTCACCGTATTGATCCATTTGTATTTATAATATTTATTATTAAATTTGCCCTTGCTATTAATTACTTGACACTGGCTGAAATACCCGCTAAACGCAGGTGGAGAGGAATGGCTCCACCTGCGGTTAGCGGGTATTTCATCTTATTCCATTAAAATATCATCATTACACTCATTTCGTAGAAAAGAAGAAGAAGGAATGACCTAGCGACATAAATTAGGTAACATCCTATCTGTAGTAAATTAATTTGGGATCCTGTCGAGTTTAGAATAATTAAAACGATTGATTTTCTCTTCTTATGGCACATACAGGGTGTTTCAGAAGTCCGAAATAATACTTTGGGTAAATATAAGGCAGCTCATATGTGGATGCTTAGTGAAGACAGTTTATACCTAAATATCATAGTTTCTGGGTTACAGACCCTTGAATATTTGTCACAGGTATCGTGTTCTGGCCTTTGGGTACATCCATAACCCTATTCAGCAGTGTAAACTACACCAACGAGAGGCGGCTACCAATATTCACAAAACAGAACATGCAAATTTTACATAGGACTCGAGATATTACGAGTTTTAGAAATTGACAACGAAAAAAAAGTTGGAAAAACATGGTCGAATTTCAATCAAATTTTTATACCATTCAGTTGTATACACGATACCGATGCTAGCGTCCAAGTATTATTTCGGACTTCTGATACACCCTGTATAAGTATTGGACGCGTGGCTCAAAGTATACTCTGGGCCATTAATGAAGAGATCTCTAAATGTAGAATGCTAAACTGTATCTAATCTGCAGATTTGGCGTGATTATTGATAAAATGCCGTGAATACCAAAACGAACTCTCTGCCAGTAATCATAAAGATAACATTTCTGTCGTTAAGGCCACGCCACCACGCGTCAAAATTCGCTCGCGCCGTCGCGTCTGAGTCATTTCGTTATAGAATTAACCTTTTCTGTGTCAATTATGGGGATAGAATTAAAGGAGGGCATATTACCTATGGGAATAATTTGAAAAATTACGAAAAAAAATAATGAAATAGTACTTCGATACACAGATGACACTCCTTTAATTCTACCCTCCACAGTGCCAATACAGTTCCTTTTGACATGGCAAAGAATTTTGATGCACACCCAGTATGCGGCAGTCCTTAGCCTTAGTGTACGTACTCAGTACCGGTGTTATAAAACCGGCTATACCTTCGCCTTAACACCGGCACGCAGGCGTCCGTCAGGGACCGGTTTCGTGTGCTTGTTTTATGACATTCAGGTCACTAGTGCCCTTGCAGGGCCTACTTGTTTCTTTATTAAGGACAGAGCTGGTTTCGCAAGGGATTTGTAAGGCTGCTCAAATGAAAATGAGATTTTACAATACACCTGTAAATGCAGCATGTGCGCCAAGACAAGACGTGTGTCACGGAATAAGTCAAAGTCAAATAATTTATTCTGTATAGGCTCATGGGGGCACTTACAAATTGTCAAGTTTACATTTTTTTTCTTATATACTACTACCGGATCGAAACGCGACCCCAACTGAGAAGATCCGGCAAGAAACTCAGTGGGCTGATCATTTTTTAAATCGCTAAAACTTATTTCAAATACACAGGTACATATAGCTCCAGTGTGTTGCCTTTAGAGCTGCTTTTAATAATAATGATAAGATAATAATACGTTAGCAAGGCAACACACGCTGCACTTTGACAGGCAATATTATTGAAATTAAACTATTTTACGGATTTTATCGCGTTTATTTACTATTTTATTTTCCCTACGTTTCGGCTGCTTTACAGCAACCATGGTCACGGGGGGACTGAGGTGTTAGACGTCCTGATGTCATAGTTAATAACTGGGTACCCTCATATTTAGTTGTTGTTTGCGGTCCGATCCACGCAGAAAGTGCTTACGGTGTCCTGAGGTCTTGCAATGGTACACTTGGTTTTGGATTTAATCATATTGATTACTGGATCCCAAGTTGGTGGTAGCACCCAGCCATCTTCCCTATTGAAATTAGGATGTTTTTTTAATTTCAATGGCCTCACGTATCATCCTTGGTCGGAGTCGGTGTTCTTTAGCGAGGATATGCGGTTTATAAACGCGATAAAATCCGTAAAATAGTTTAATTTCAATGTATAGTATTCGCGTAAATATAAGAAAACAATAGGCAATATTATGTTTTTGAACCTGAGCTGTACAATCGCATATGTTGATTGTATCTCTTTCTCTCGTAGGAATTAAGAGAGAGAGCGAGCGAGCGAATCAGTGACCATGGTCTAGTCTTGACATGCATGCTAACCCCACTGCTGAGCCCCAAGACCCCATAACACTATGAATGAGGAGTTGGTATGACTTCATTTATTATGGCATGAAAACATCTTTTATCAATGGTAGAGATGATATGACTAGTCTAATGTGTCCAAGGTGCCAATGTCGAATGTCCACACTGGTCATATCCTAGCTACTATTGAAAAAAATATGATGGTTACATGCCTTAAAAATTAAGTCATGGCAAAGTTCTCGCGGAGTTTACGGTACGGAGGCAATTACAAAATTGTCAACTTTTTTTTTCCTTATTACTACTGGAGCGAAGTGCCACTTCGACTGAGAAGATTCGGCAAGAAACTCAGTGGCGTTATCGTTTTTTTAAACCACATCGAGGGTTGAAAAGCTATTTGACTTAGCGACAGTTTTTGGCGATATTGACTTATAAACATATTTGGAAACAGCGATTTTTTCGCGTCGAATGAGTATGCTCTCCTGTAAAGCTAAAAAAATGTCGCTTAAGTCAAATTGCCTTTCACCTCTCGACATCATTGTAGACCAAAACACGATATGCAACCTTTGTGAATTCATTCATTCAAAACCACTGCCTAGCCCCCTCCACGCGTGGTTACCATCACGGAATCTTAGAGACTCCTCTACGATACTTAATGTATTATGTATGTTCCTGCTCACCCAGTTAGTAGGCTACCGTGAAGAAACGGTTAGGAGCAATTAATAGTATTAACTCGACCGCGACTGACGGTACATCGCGAGTAACTACGATGTTTTTGTATAGGGAAGAAATCTTGGATTTTTTTATTCTACCTACTAGATACTTAAATAATAAGCGCTACTTACTACTGGTAACTAGGTACGTAATTTAAACTGCTTCTACTAAGCTGAAATACTTGTAGGTTATAAGATAAACTTCATCCCAAATCACTGATATGTCCTTTTTGAATAATAGCATTTATGTGCTTATAGTAGGTAACCTACCTATTCAACAGGTAATCACTACGTTTAGATACTTACCTATCAACCTTAGTATCTACTTTGGTAACTGGCTAGTAAAATAATAGGAGAAAGCATTCCTACCATTTGGCGAAATGGTGGTAGATTAGATACCAATAGCATTTAATATGTTCTGTGTGGAATAATGAGGACCTCTGTGTACCCCTTAAAGTAACACAATTGAGATAAATAACAAATATATACACTCACCTAATTTTACAGTGAATAACAGCTGTAGAAACAAGAAATATGTAGGATAACACGTAAAAAAGACGCACTGTTTTCTTACACGAAGTAACTTTCACATTTTGTTATATACACTACCACACGCGCTTGCGTCCGCAATGCGTTCAATTTCACACGGAAATAATTAAATAAGAATTATCAACACTACTCCACTGTAAATTAATTGATTCAATAATAAATTTCGATAAAAAGTTGATGTATTTACAATTTTTAAGTTTAAATGGCCGCCATTTCTTTTGAACATGCGCGCGCAACACTGTCTGAAGTCAACTGGCGCGACGCGAGACGAAATTCACTTCGGTTCCTATGTGTAAAGAAGACAACGTATGCGGATGTAGTCGAAGAGAGTGAGACGGATAGAGGGTGTCATGTAGCGGTAATTTTTTCTCCTTTCCCGCGTCAACTTTCTAAAACGCCTTGAGGTGTAGGTAGGTATGTGGTCATCTCATCTTGTTTTGGAGCTAATATTTCTTTAATTCGTTATTATTTTTCCTAATCGCTTATAAGAAAAATAGAATTATTCTTCCAAAAAATATTTTAGATACGTATTACACTTTTTACTTTATTAGTCATCATGATACTTTCTATAGAAATAGTCAAATTACTTCTTATCAAAAATAATTATTATTTATCCTATACCCAATGATATTCTATATTGCCTGTACCTAAAAGTGGACTTTTATAACTTTCAAGTTTCAACCATCGAGCTTTCAATTCATCATATTGCTAAGCATTAAAAATATTTTATAATATTTTGTGACGTCATGAGTAGCATTGAGCAAACAATAAATTCGACCTCAATCACCACGGCTCGTTGGTCTAGGGGTATGATTCTCGCTTCGGGTGCGAGAGGTCCCGGGTTCAAATCCCGGACGAGCCCGTGACTAACTTTCAGTTAGTCTTTTGAACCAAATAGTTTAATCTTTATTTTTAAAATGTCTATGGTATTGAGTATGTATTAAAACCGAAGATAGCAAATTATTTTCTATTTCTGAAGAATACTGTGCGACGAGAATTCTCTCGTCGCCATTCGGCTTTGCGTTATAAAATTAATCAATTATAAAAAACTAATAATAATGTTTTAACTATGTTTTCTGTTTTTAGGGTTCCGTACCTAAAAAGGAAAAAATGAACCCATATAGGATCACTTTATCGGTCTGTGTTTTTCGGTCAAGATCAAGACCCTTTTTCTCAGAAACGGGTGGAGGTATCATGTTGAAATTTATAACAGTCACATACGTCTGCGGTCCCTTGGAGCTCTAAAAAATGAAAACAAAAAATACGGCGGTTTATGTCGCATTTTCATTACATTTGCAGTAGTCAAAAACCTGTAGGATACATATCATTACCCTAGAATCATGAAATTTGTCAAGAAGAAAGGTCTTATAGTACAAGTAAAGGAAAAATCTGTTAACAGTAAATTTATTGTTACAACGCATAAAAAGTATTTTTTGCGATAACAAACTTATTTTGTAGTTTGTATGAGGACAGTTAGAGCAATGTTCGATGTCTTCTTAGTTTAGGTAGGTACGGAAGCCACGGTGCGCGAGTCCAGCTCGCACTTGGCTGGTTTTTTTCACTGTAAGATTGAGACATCTATTGACATTTATATGTACAAGTTCATACTTTACTTAGACTAGTAGTTATATAGTAACCAATAGATGGCGCATTACAGACATAAATTATAGCCCTACTAAATAAAAACGCAAACGAATGTTTTCTTATTACTCTAACATAGTATACCTCTAAAATTAGTCTTACTACGCAACAGGTGGTTGATTAGTTCAATGAACCATAGTGTAGTGTAATTTTCTCAAAAAACTTTTTTGACAGAAAGACAAAACAACTTTGCAAGTTTATCAACACGTGTTGTTAGGTATTAGAAGCCACCGATTATTATTATAATATTAGACTCTTTCAATTCAATCAGTAAGAGTGTTTTCTGACAATTTGAATGTGTTGTTTAGTGTTTTATTTGGAGAATAACGTTTAATTATGTCGGGAGCAAGTACATCCCAACAAACTCCGCCTGCAGTGGCTTCTATAAGCGATGTAGGTGCTTTATTTCAGAACGCAAAGAAATACGAGGAACTTAATGTTATTGGAACAGGTCAGTAAAAACTTTCGTAAAAATACTTCATCAAAATAACCTAACTTATGCATGTTGCCGGTTAGTCGAAAAATTCGCGCAAAAATTCACGAAATAATAATTTTGTTATTATTTACATTATATTTGTTTACTTTTGGATTTAATATCATTAATACAATCATAAGTGAACATGTTATTAACTTTCAAAAGTTGTAATCTTGACTTAATCCAAACAAAAACTTTACATTTTATTTCGTCAAACGAAATAAAACATTATTCGTACCATTAACATAGAGTTGATTATCGTTTGCACTTAAAATTGCCTTCTTTCTTTATGGCGAATATTTAAAAAATATCTGGTACTCAGTTCAACCCATATATTTTTTTGTTATGTATGCTTATATAAAATACCATCATTCCAGGTGCTTATGGAACAGTATACAAAGCTCGTGACCTCCACAACGGTGGTCAGATCGTGGCCATGAAGAAGGTAAAAGTAGCTCTTACCGAGGATGGGATCCCACTGTCTACACTGAGAGAGATAGCACTATTAAGGCAGCTAGAAGCTTATAGACATCCTAATATTGTCAGGTAAAGTGCAGTGCAGCTCATAACTTCTTGATCATGTATTTGTTTTTGAATATTTGTTACCACACTTGACTGTTTCTGAGAATCAATGGTAGCTTATTTGGTACAACACTCATCTTAGAAGCAAGGGGTGCAGCTTCAAATCCCTGGGTCACACTTTTGGGATTATGGAATGTAATGTTCATCATTTGAGATTATCTGCACTGGTTAAGACAGTGCAGAAAAACATTGTGAGGAAACCTGCACATCTGCGGGTATCTAAACAACTCTCAATAGATGTGTGAAGTCTACCAAGTTACACCGCCTACACATACATGCAACAAATATATTATTTTATTATATTACTAATTGCGGCTTATATCAATAGTGTATTGGCCACATATCAAACCTGGAACCTTTTGTTTACCAGGCCAACCTAACTAATTCTGATGCTTGAAGGCATTTGTGACGGTGTGATGGTGGTTTCCGCAGACTCCTGGACGTGTGTCACGGTGGCCAGTCGTTGGAGCGTGACCAGCAGCTGGTGTTGTTCCTGGTCTTCGAGCACGTAGAACAGGATTTGGAGTCATACCTCAAAAGAGCACCGGGACCTCTCTCAGAGAATAGAATCAGGGTATTATATCATCAAGAAGTTATTATATCAAAGTGGGAATATTTCCTAAATTTTTTTTTTTATTATGCCGGGCGCCTGATGGCCCGGCCCGCGAGCTAGACCTCTGGCATAATCAGATAACTTATTTACTATGAATAGGGATGCCTGGCAGGGTTTTACATTTATTTCTTATCTACAATTTGTAGCTTACCTTATTTCATTACTTGTCATAGTTTCATATCTTGAAAGTCCTGAGATGCAAAAATATGAAACTGTTACCAGTCCAGAAAGGTCGATTCCGTTAAGTATTATTTATTCTACTATTATAAATGTGAAAGTTTATGAAGATGGATGAATGGATGTTTGTTACTCTTTCACACAAAAACTGCTGATCGGACTTTGATGAAACTTTACAGTATTGTTGTTTATACATCAGAATAACATATAAGCTATAATTTATAAAAATATTGAATAACTGAAGTACGCGCGGGTTATGTTTATCTTAATATATAATTCTACTGTATGTGTGTATGTCACTGAACTCCTAAACGGCTGGACCGATTTGAATGTTTTTTTTGCATGCGTTTGGGTGGCACCCTGGATGGTTTAGATTCACAATTGGACCCGGTAGGTGGCGCTGCTTTCGTATGTATTTCTAAGGCGGTACGAATTTCGCCGGGACAGCTAGTTGTTTATTTATATTTTTATGGAGTTATGTATATTTTCTGTTATCCAGAGCATGTCATATGACATACTATCAGGGATCGACTTCCTGCACTCCCACCGCATCGTGCACCGCGACCTGAAGCCACACAACTTGCTGGTGACTTCATCAGGCAGGGTGAAGCTCGCTGACTTCGGCTTGGCCAAGACTTACGACACGGAAATGAAGTTAACAAGCGTTGTAAGTCACCAAAAACACACCTACAAGACCGTTTAACACATTTGCTGTGTACAATTTTTTTGTGTACTTGCTACTGGGGTGTCATGAGGTTATTTATATTGACTCATAGAAGGTATGAAAGTTCGACATGAGCCAATAAGACCTCATAGCGCAGCGAACGTGTTAATAACTATTGGTCGGACACTAAAAATAAGTATGTTGTGGTCTTCAGGTGGTGACACTGTGGTACCGCCCGCCGGAGGTGTTGCTCGGCGTGTCTTACAACACCGCTGTGGACGTGTGGTCTGCGGGCTGCGTGCTGGCCCAGCTTCACACCAGGAAGCCGCTGCTGCCGGGCTCGTCGGACTCAGACCAGCTCCATTGCATATTCAGGTAACATTGACATCGATGGTAGTACACGTAAGCTTTGTATCAACTGGGCTGAGTGAATTCAGTTGACTTTTTCATATGGAATATGTACCCTGTCACATAAAGATTAAAATTCTACTCAGTGCTGGATTAAGGTGATTTGAACCCCTAAGCAATCTTCCCCTGTGAGTCCGTCTATCCTTAAGTGAAGTACAAAGAGTTAATTTAAATAAAATGTGAATACGTAACATAGGTAGAATATGTATGTGTTGTTCCTTCTGCCCTTATCCCATGCTAGGTGGGGTTCACATGTTGTCCTAAGATTTTGAAATTGCTTTAATTTTCGTGTGCTCGTTTTTTTTTATCGGTCGTCTCTGGTGCCCCCCTAGACGAGATGCCTTAAGCAATTGCTTAAACCTGGGACCTGGGGCCAGGACAATTAATAAAACTAACATTTCTACCATTGCAGGTTGATAGGGCGGCCGCCCCTCCACGAGTGGCCAGACAACATATCGATAATACGGGATGGCTTCCCCGACTACAAACCCATGGATTTGGGTGAGGTGATACCTAGAATACACCCACACGCCTTGGATTTGATCAAGGTCAGTACTACTACTACTACAGCCCTTTTAACGTCCCACTGCTGGGCTCGGGCCTCCCCTCAATGCGAGGGGGATTCGGGCCATAGTCCACCACGCTGGCCCAGTGCGGGTTGGCAGACTTCATACATCTATCGAAAACTAGTCAAGTTCCCTCAGACGTGCAGGTTTCCTCATGATGTTTTCGTTCACCGTTTCATAGCAAGTGATAATCTCGGATGAAAATGAGATTCGCACATGAAACCCAGAGGTGCGTGCTGGGGTTTGAACCTGCACACTTTGATTGCAAGGCGTGCGTTCGACCACTGCTACTTAATATCACCCAAATGCCCGTTTTCACTAAGAGTTAGAATGAATATCGCCAACACATACTCATCGTATGATCCCAAACTAAGCAAAGCTTGTACTATGGGTACCGTACAATGGACCGGGGGCGATCCCAGTCACACCCAGACCAGGGGAAATTCCAAAAAAGGTCACTTCTGCAATTTGTCGCTAGCGGGATTCGAACCTGGTGGGTAGAACACTCGCCTTGAACGCAACGGGAGCGAGTTCAAACCCTAAGCCTGCACCTCCAGAGTTTTTTTTCATGTGCTAAAGTTATTTTCAAAAATAACTTACTGAATGGTGAAGGCAAACATCGTGAGGAAACCTGCACGTCTATAGAAAGGCGTGTGAAGTTCACCAACCAGTGAAGGCCAGTGTGGTGGTCTATGGCCCAAATCTCCCTCGTATTGAGAGGGAATGTGCCCGGTATAATGGCAAAAGGCTCGCCCCATATTACATAAGGACCAAAATACATCGGCGAATTATCATCTAAAACCAAAGTAGGTACAAGAATATAATAAAAAAAACCGGCCAAGTGCGAGTCGGACTCGCGCATGACGGGTTCCGTACCATTGTCTATAAGAACGGCTAAAAAATCACGTTTGTTGTATGGGAGCCCCCTTAAATAAATATTTTATTCTGTTTACTTAGTATTTGTTGTTATAGCGGCAACAGAAATACATCATCTGTGAAAATGTCAACTCTCTAGCTATCACGGTTCATGAGATACAGCCTGGTGACAGTTGGACGGACGGACGGACAGCGAAGTCTTAGTAATAGGGTTCCCGTTTTACCCTTTGGGTACGGAACCCTAAAAATTACTCCTGTATTTCCTTAAAGGGTGTACTGCAGTGCACCCACACTTCGCCGATGTATTTTGGTCCTAATGTAATAGAGAATTTTAGATGTGAACATATAAAAACACTTGAGAAAATTATTTCATGACATTTTTTTTTTGTTTTCAGGGTATGCTAATATTCGACCCATCGAAACGGCTGACTGCGTTAGATTGCCTAGAACATGCCTATTTCACTGATGAACCTCTTACATAAGCCCACTAGAGGACTTAACATAACGAACCCACCTTATTATAAGGCCTCGCTTTGATTACGAGTCCACGGGCACGCCAAAACAACGCGAACAATTATTTGTTAGTATTAAAACGAACTGTATTGATTAATTGAAGAAACACATTTTGAATTACTGTTACCATATAAATTCTCTTACTTTAGCCCTTCTAACGTCCCACTGCTGGGCACGGGCCTCCCCTCAATGCGAGGGGGATTCGGGCCATACTCCACCACGCTGGCCCAGTGCGGGTTGGCAGACGTCTCATCTATCGAGAACTAGTCAAGTTCCCTCAGACGTGCAGGTTTCCTCACGATGTTTTCCTTTACCGTTTCATAGCAAGTGATAATCTCGGATGAAAATGAGATTCGCACAACCCAGAGGTGCGAGCCGGGGTTTGAACCTGCACACTTTGATTGCAAGGCGTGCGTTCGACCACTCGGCTGAACGGTGAACGAAACTCCTTCCCGTTTCTTAGCAAGTGATAATCTTGAAGTTGAAATTGATAAGTATGGAGAATGATCTCCACAGAAAATTAATCTGTATGTCTATTGATATAGAACACATTTTCAGTAAATTGCTCGCGTCAGTAGAGGTCATGACCCGGCTCTTAAATATAATAAAGCGAGGACTTATATTCTTTTAATTAATGTTATTTTTTAAGATTAAGGCACATCGAGGCGTCTAAACTCGGACGTCATACTGTTTGCCAAATCAAAACGGACTGTATTGACATATAGAAAAAGTTAATTCTCCAATCTCCATTCTAGAAATGGCATTGTTGACGGCTCGAGCCAATTTCGTCTCGTCGTTGTGTGACTTATGTCACAGAAATTCAACCTTCATGTTTATGGACACAGAGTTCGTTTTTATGTTAAAAAATTTAACGCGCGAATTTGGACGCCTCAGTGTGTTTAATGCCCGTTTTCCCGAAAACTAGGAGACGCCTGACTCTGAAGCAGTTGCCAGTTGTTGTTTAGGGGTCGTTCAAATATTACTTAAGCAGATTTATTATGTACCCATCCCCCTTGTCAGCAAAAGTTAGCAAAGCTCTTACCCCCCCCCCCCCCCCATGTTTACGTAAACATTTTTTCAATTAAAAATGTATTTTTTAATATTATAATTATAATTTTATCCCAGAAAATGCGTTTCGTTTTCAAGCATAGACCATGTGAGGGTTGCCGTTCGTGTAAAAAAGTAAATAACTACCGATGACGTAATCATCATCTAGACTCCCCTACCCCCCAAATTACGAAGGTCACAACTGGAGGACTTAAAAAAAAACAAAATTATTATTATGAAATTAATTACAAGTAAAGAAAGTTACAATTAATTATGTCTAGATTCGGACGATGCTAGTACCGCAGTGTAATACTATCGCTAGGCGACGTGGTCGATGGCGTGGGATCCCTCGTCAGCGTTTACCTAAGTATTTAAAGTGGAATGCACGAGGCGTCGACTCAGCACGCCCTGCTTGCGCAAGCGGCGAATGACGCTAATTGTATTTTACACCTATCGGCGGTATGATCACGACCATCAGCGGTTTTGGTGTAGGCAGGGCATGTAACACCCATGTCATCCAAAATAAGCAAAACAAAGACCCCCCCATCCCCCCATAGTGCTTACGTAATACTTGATCGGCCCCTTGGTACTTAGGCGTCACCTAGTACCCTTCTAGTTATAAGTACAAACACAAGTACATAAAAAGTTGCTCGAATGCTGCTATTTAGTGATTTAATCTATACAAATTAATAAAATTCAAGTGTCTGTCTGTAATATCAAAAAAAACTTAATGGTAAAAAAAACTTTTTAAAAACAATCTTTCATTTAAGTGCCCTTAGTTTTCGTGTTCTCATCAGCAAGCCCTTTGATTTGATACCCATACTGTGGTAGTGCAGAAAAAATAACTATTCCGCCATCTTGGATGATCCGCCATATTGGAATTAGAATGACGACACATAGCTATGCATGCATTGTCATCCAAAATTAGCGTGTATACCAAATTTCAGCTCAATCCGTTAAAGTTAACAGGATTAAAATTCAGTTGCAAGATTCCACCCGGACATACATTGCAAGTTAATATAAAGCTTGTAATAATAATAACACCTTTTTAGCATGCTTATGAAAGTATACGATACCCATAACGGAAATGCATTTTTTTTGTCTGTCTGTCCGTTTGTATCGGATAAACTTGCAAACGGCTGAACCGATTTTGATGGGATTTTTACTGGCAGATAGCTGATGTTTTGAGGCGTACCCTAGGCTACTTTATTTTAGAAAAATAAGTATGGTTCCGCATCTTTCACGGAAAAAAAATATTACCAATTTTTCCGGGCAATCTACCTAAAGTCCACGCGGGCGAAGACGCGGGCACAGTTAGTTATCTATATAATAATGTACGGAACGCCTTGGGGCGCCAGTGCTGCTCGCACTTGACCAGTTTTTTTGTATAGAGTAAAAATCGTACATGTACTTCTTCCTAGTATTTAGGTAGGATAAGTATTTTTGGGTGATTTACACATTAAGTACATTTATGTACAAGACTATTTTGTTTAATGTTTACTTACAGAAAAATAAAATATTAAAAATAAAAAGTTTTTTTTTTTATTAAAGCACACATTAGCAGTGGTATCCGATTGGTCTAACACACGCTTTGCAATCAAAGTGTGCAGGTTCAAATCCCGGCTCGCACCTCTGGGTTTCATGTGCGAATCTCATTTTCATCCGAGATTATCACATACTAAGAAACGGTGAAGGAAAACATCGTGAGGAAACCTGCACGTCTGAGATAATTTAACTAGTTCTCAATAGATGTGTGAAGTCTGCCAACCCGCGCTAGGCCTGCGTGGTGGACCATGGCCTGAATCCCGGAATTGAGGGAAGTCCCGTGCCCAGCACTCCCTCCTTCTTTTTGAAGTCGGTTAAAAATACCAAATAAATTTTTATTATCACTTTTATTAAAATAAATATAAAAAGTAGAAAAATTGCAGTCTTACACACTAAAACTTGAATACAAATATATGACAACAAATTTGTTGTTACAAATACCAGTTATCACATACTCATCGTATGATCCCAAACTAAGCAACGCTTGTACTATGGGTACCGTACAATGGACTGGGGGCGATCCCAGTTACACATCAACGCTATCAACCTCTCCGACAGGTATGCTCTCCTGGTACTTTGATTTGAATAAACAAACATCGCCAGACAACACATACTCATCGTATGATCCCAAACTAAGCAACGCTTGTACTATGGGTACCGTACAATGGACTGGGGGCGATCCCAGTCACACCCAAACTAGGGGGCATGGGTCGCAAGTTCGACATTATCTCTAATTCGACATGTCGAAACAACACGACCAATTTTGTGGGTTTGTTTCGACATATGTCGAATTAGAGATCGATCATGTGAGAATTGCCCCCCTCGGCAAGTCATTGTCCAAAATTTGACACAGGCGGGAATGGAACCCGCAACTACCCGGTACAGTAAGCCAGCCTACTCTCAAACCACTAGAGCTCGCCGCCGTCGTCAGATTTTAATTGATTCTTATTTATGTAGTTTTATATCGAAACTTATTTATGTACTATGCGTTTCAAATGAGAATAGGAACATCAATAACCTATATCTGTCAAATGTCACTTAAAAAGTATGGTTTGCTTAAAAACGTTTTGTCGTTGTTAGTGTGCTTCGTCGTGCGACTCAGTGCATTTTTCACCCAACCTTTGCAAATAAATTTTATTAAAAAAATACCTTGTTTTGCTCACCCTACCTTACTGGTTACAATTGACAGCTATGACGTCACAATATGGCGCAAAGTCGAACCTATTCTCTTTTGAAACGCATAGTAAATCTGCCTACCCCACCTAGGCATACAGTCACGCACGATATTATTATTGTACCTAGTTATTAATTTTCCAGCTATGTATTACAGTCTGGCATATGTCAGTGTGGCAGTTCGCGTGGCGTAAGCGCAGCGAACATTAATTAATACATTGAAAGTGATAGGTACCTACTTAATTACATACGCTTGTTATGTACAGGGCGTACCAGAAGTCCGCAATAATATCTTAACGTTTGCATTGGAGCGTTAAAAGCAGAGCGTCACATTATTTTCCAAAGCCAAAATGAGCTGTATTAGCTCCAAGAAAAACTTCATTCTTTAACAAAATTGCATTGGCGGGCGTAGCTTTTACTCTTTAATGTAGTTCACACTGTTAAATAGGGCTCACGGTAACTGCCCAAGCCGAGGTCGTACCCTCTGTGGCGCCCTTGAGCTAGTTGCCACCCTTTTACGCCCTTGAGGCCTTGGTTGAAGTGCACTCAGCGCTCGCCACTCCTCCGGTGAAGCTGTAAAGGCCACCTACCGGCCAACAGCGTAGTCCATTAAAAAAAAAGTTAAATAGGGTTACAGATGTACCCTAAGGACACAATACGATGCTTGTGACATATATTCAGAGGTCTGTAACTCAGAGACTATGGTTTTAAGGTACAGTTTGCTTTCACAATGCATCTAAGAATTTGCTAACGTATATGTAACGAAAATATTATTCCGGACTTCTAATACACCCTGCATAAGTGAATAAAGTAAACAATTCAGTGGTCGCCTAGGCAAGACACCGTAACTATATTTTTAGTAGATAAATCATATTATCAGTTTCTTAAAGTTTTCTGTTTTTTTTTACCAAAACGAAATTATAATTTGTCACGGCCTTATGTCTACTATCGTTGTGGCAATTCTATGACATCATTTTTCATGGCATGAAAACAAATTTTTTTATCAATGTAGCTAGAATATGACTAGGCTAATGGCTTCAAGGTAAAGTCTTACATCATCAGCCGGTGTCAGTCCACTGCTGGACGTAGGCCTCTCCCAAGATGCGCCATTGAGCCCGATCTTCGGCTCTTTTTCTCCAACCACTGCCCACCGCTTTGCGTATGACGTCGCTCCACCTGGTCACAGGACGTCCTACGCTACGTTTGCCGATTCGCGGTCTCCACTCTAGGACAAGCCTACCCCAACGGTTATCAGTCCAGCGGCTACCTTCATGGTAAAGTCTAATGTATTTGGTCATAATTTAGATACCATTGATAAAAAATGTTGTTTTCATGCCATTAAAAATGATGTCATAGAATCGCCAAAACGATGGGACTTAGGGCCCTGTAGATATGTCACAGATTAAGTATGTACTTAATTACATAAATAGATGAATATTCTTAAAGAAATTGCATTGTAAAGTAAAAATAGCTACATTTCTATGTAGTAGAGGACATAAGATATTACAGTACTTAATCATACTAAACAACACTCTTAGCATGACCGTGTAGACATAAGTTTTATCTATTTCAACTGTCAGATTTGCCGAGAAAATCACGTCACTTCGAGCTTGAAAATCAAAATCATTTTTTTTTATCCGTAAAGGCCAAAAAAGCACTTAGTTAGATTCTACCACCGGTTCGGAATGCTGCTTCCACTGAGAAGAGCCGGTAAGAAACTCACTGGTTACTCTTTTCAAAATGATAAATAGTAAGGATTGCGAGTAATACATTCTCAGGAGCAGCAACGCCATGAGAGCAGACAGCCAGCACCTTTGACACAATACCAGGGAAGAATTATACTTGTACTGGAGACGTCATTTTCTCGACGAATCTGACAGTTGAATGAGACTTATGTCTACATTACTTATGTCTACGCGGTCATTCTTGGTCTACAGCTTAAGTAGTTAACGCTAGTAATTAACAAGTTTAACGCATAAACACAGAAATTTAAATTCGTTTTGCAACGATACTCCTTTTGTTAACATAGCTCTTTATTTACCCGTTCTGTCCATTTGTTATGTTAACTATACATATTGGCTCATTACTAGGTTCGACTCCCAGCTATGTTTACAATGGGGGTACGTATTAAAATTAAGCCTTGAGCAAAGTAGGAAGTTGAGACACGGGTATTTTAATTTGCCCGTACTAAAACGAACTGGGGCTTGACCACAACCTTTTAAAGTAACTGTAAATTTTTGACAGATTTTGTCTTGAGTCAACTGTTAAAAACTATAAGTAATATTAAAACATTGCTGCAAGACAAATAAAAAGGGTGTTCTTAAACGAAATCCCATTGGCGCGCGGTGCCGTGGTTTTTAGGGTTCCGAACCTAAAGGGTAAAACGGGAACCCTATTACTAAGACTTCGCTGTCCGTCCGTCCGTCACCAGGCTGTATCTCATGAACCATGACAGTTAAAATTTTCACAGAATAAGTATTTCTGTTGCCGCTAAAACAACAAATACTAAAAAAACAGAATTAAATTTAATATTCATAGGCTCTCATACAACAAACGTGATTTTTTTGGTACCGAACCCTTCATGCGCGAGTCCGACTCGCACTTGGCCGGTTTTTACTATAGACCAATAAATCTGCCAAAAAAAAAGTCTAAACGATATTACACCTAAATGGGTGAGTTGAGGCTTTCTAGTCTTATACGTCTTGACATAGACTAACGTACGTAGAAGACAAGGTCACAAACAAAATTATGTTAGACAAATCTTAATTATAAATGTTAGACAATTCTCCCTCTTTGATATATTAACTCTTTGTGATTGGTAAGTATTTCTGTGACCATGGGTAATAGAGACGAGATATTAAAACGATCTAATATAAACGTCTGCATCGTCGCATTACATAATTATCAGTACTATAACAATAGGAATACAGTTCATTTTACTGGTACACATCGTGTAGAGTTTTTATGCAGTATTTCTACATAAAAATGTATGAGATCCGAAGTAATTTATATGGAATGCGCGTCGCATATAACTCTTCATGTTTCATTCGCTCCTGGTATCAGTTGTGGTATTATTTGGTTTAAAATTAAATATTTTCTCCAAGTTTAAAGTGTTTTGATTGTAAATAGTATGGTCTGGGGTATCGCCCCAACTCACAGGCGTTACCCGATTCGGTCTCTCATTCGATTCTTGGGGATTTAAATCGATTTTTGTATCGATACTCGCTCCTTCGGGAATAGGGTTGAGCATTGGCTCCGATTGCACGCTCGGCGTCCTCATCCCCGGGTTCGAATCCCCCTCCAAAGACGCGCATCTGTTCAGAAAACTCATTATTCTCTCTTTATAAATCTCTGAGCTCGTCTCGGTATGTTGTTTAGTTTTTTGCTGACTTTTCAAATAGAAACCATTGTCTGATTGCGCTAGGAATACTCTTTTTATTTTCTTGCTCGGCAGGCTATCAAAATCAGCCTTACTGTGGCCATTTCTTGGTTTTCTACTGTCATTGCCTTTGATTTTTGTTACCACCGACACGCAATTGCCTCTCCTTTCTATATCTTCCTTGTAATTATTCTTCATACCTTTGTAAGAGATTTTTACGCTTAATATAGACCATAACAGCTCCAGGAACGCTGCGATCAATATATTTATCGATAAAACATGTTTGGTGAACAGATTTGGTTGTTCGTCTTTCTGTAATGGCGTATTCAATGCTACAATCATATGGGAATCGTTTTTAACTATCACATCGGTATGTTTCACAACGAAATACTCTTTAAATGGATCTCTATCTTTGTAGAATTCAGTGATATCTCCATCGGAAGTCACAAACCAGACTATAACCATTATGAACGATGTTAAAGAGACTATAGTCGATAATGTAGACATGATAAATAGCCATGTTATGTTATGGTCTACATACCATTTGATAGATGCAAAAAAACTAGCAATGCCGGCCGCCAGTCCGAATATAGTAATCAAAGTCGGTGCCAGCACCAACATGTAGTTAATATTGGAAGTAGCATTGAGAGTTCCATTCTGGTTTACACTGGTATCATTGAAAATTCCATTCTCAGATTCCATAAAATCATTTTCGAATGTGGAATCGTTCCATTCTGAACGTCCGTTTTGAATCCATTCAAATTTCGAAGCGTTTAAATTGATTTGTGATGTTGATTTGTTTTCAAATTTCGAAACTTGCGATTCTGTCGTTCCATTGTTGGAAATGGAGTTTCCGATTTCAGAATTGGAATTGATTAAGGCTAGACAAGCTAGTAGAAACGAAGTAGCAGCTAATGCGATGTGAACCCATGCTAGTCCAGACACAGTAGACGCTGAGTACCGCCTCTCTGACGGATACAAGTTCCTCGTATCAGGTTTTGTTTTAACTTTAATTGTGTATACGTCTTCCATTATGCTCAACGAATCATTGTTTAGACACCACAAGATTTTATTACACTTTAAAACTGTTAAACACCGAAAATAAGTCTAAATCCACTTATTTATATTGTTATTTCTATAATTCACGACACCGACGCAATAAAAATCGTTACGTTTTAAATTAAATTGATTATTTTGTGTTATTTTCGCGCGGGAATAAACGGAGCGTCCGTTCCCCTCCACAGATAATATCTCACTGAAGTTAGCTGCGTTCAAACGGACTGGGAATGCCGTTGAGCGACCACCATCTTGGAAAATACTGAAACAACTATTTTGAACTCTATCACAAGTGAATACCGACCATCCGTTTGAACAGTTAGTTGTACCAACAGCATATTTAAGTGTTATGTTGGTAATATGTTCAATTAATCAAGATTATGCGCACGCGATTCGTTTCGCTATATTAAACCGTCGAAAGTGCATTTAATGTTTATTGTTTTAACATTTATCTACATCATACTACACACATAAGCTAGCCCTCCTTTTGGACCAAAATTCATCGGCGACGAGTAGGTACACTATAGTGCACCTCTGCCTACCTTTTCGGGGAATACAGGTGAGATGATAATATAACATTACGACTGTTATCATCATAGGATATGTCAGACCTTTTAAATACTTCAATATAATGGAAACAAAATATATTTTGTCTTTTACCTCAATGAGAGGAATTAGGAGATTCCAAACTAAAGTTTGGAATCTTTGGAATCTGTAAACAGTATTACTGTTTGTACATCAGAATAACTGATAGGCTTTTCTATTGCGAGATTGAATCATAGTTTTCTCGGACGAAGTCGCGGGTACAAGCTAGCTTAAATATATTTGCCAGACAAGTGACAACACAATCTCATCGTACCATCCCAGACTAAGCAACGCTTGTACTATATGGGTACCGAACAATAAACTGGGGGCGATCCCAGTAAATAAATATACAGGATGTTTCAGAAGTGCGAAATAATACTTTGGGTACATATACGGTAGCTCATATGTGGATGCTTAGTGAAGCCAGTTTATACCTAACTATCATAGTTTCGGAGTTATAGACCTTTGAATATTTGTCACAGGTATCGTGTTCTGGCTTTTGGGTACATCCATAACCCTATTCAGCAGTGTAAACTACACTTATGAGGGGTGACTACCAATATTCACTAAACAGAACATTCAAATTTTACATAGGACTCAAGATATTACGAGTTTTAGGAATTGATGACGAAAAAAGACTTGAAAAAAACATGGTCGAATTTCAATCAAATCTTTATACCATTCCGTTGTATACCTGATACTGATGCAAACGTCAAAGTATTATTTCGGACTTCTGAAACACCCTGTAGATGGAAATGTATCATGCGGTGTCTTTTGCAATAAATATCGTACTTCGTTTTTTCCTCGTTTTTTCCTGCTTGCTCGCACTCCGCGAAATTCTTACCAAATGGTCGCAACAAAAAGTGCAATAACTTATTTTAACTGTTCTCTTGAGTTCAACGAGTCGAAGGCGATAGCTGGGAGTTATAATACAATTGGCAAAGAATTAAATAACTTTAATCTGAGCGTCAAGCCTACTAAAAGTGACTAAAACTATAGTTATACCTACTCGTATGTTGACTATGGCTTCACTTTATAGCGTGTAAAAAATCTTTTTAGGGTTCCGTACCCAAAGGGTAAAACGGGAACCCTATTACTGAGACTTCGCTGTCCGTCCGTCCGTCCGTCTGTCACCAGGCTGTATCTCATGAACCGTGATAGTTAGAGAGTCGAAATTTTCACAGATGATGTATTTCTGTTGCCGCTATAACAACAAATACTAAAACACAGAATAAAATAAATATTTAAGGGTGCTTCCATACAACAAACGTGTTTTTTTTGCCGTTTTTATAGATAATGGTACGGAACCCTTCGTGTGCGAATCCGACTCGCACTTGGCCGGTTTTTTTATCAAAAGGACAGTTTAGACAGTAGACATCGTCACCTTGACGCCATATTATAGCTTTCATTCATAAAGGATGTTATTCCGATGCCTTAAAAACCGGCCAAGTGCGAACTGGACTCGCGTACGGAGGCGTCCGTACAATTGAAAGCACCGAACATTGTTCTAACGAAAAGATAAACTGGAGGGACAAACTTAACTTTGCGGTTGGAAAGCTGTTGTCCCCATACATCGAGACAGGTCGCGATCAGTTTACCAACTACATGTAAGTTTATGTCGCAACAAAAGTAATTAATGCGTCCAACTATAAATTTACTGTCACCAGATATTTTCCTTTACTTTTGCCTTAAGACATTGCTTCTTGCCAAATTTCAAGATTCTCGGTCAACGGGTTCCGCTATAGATTTTTTTCCCTTGAAAGTGGATCTCATAGATGAATAATTGGTCTCGCGCGCGGCGCTCGGTGTATCTACTAAATATGCAACATAAACCGCCGTATGTTTTGATTGCGTTAACTTAGAAGTTTGATTTTTTTACAGCTCCAAGGGATTGAGTCTTGAGGATTTGAGTCTATGTTATAGATTTCAACTTGATACCTACACGCGTTTCTGAGCAAAAGGGTCTTGACAGACAGACAGACATACAGTCAACTAAGTGATCCTATAAACCCTATAAAATTGAAACTATACTACAACAATAGTTTGAGGCAAATAGGCCTAAGAATCTGTAAACTGTGGAGAAATTATCGCATGATCGACATTATCTCTCATTCGACAAATGTCGAAACAAAACTAAAGTAAAAAACCCGACCAAGTTCGAGTTGGACTCGCGCAAGGGTTCCGTACCATTATCTATTAAAACGGCAAAAAAATCACGTTTGTTGTATGGGAGCCCCCTTAAATATTTTTTTTATTCTGTTTTTTAGTACCTATTTATTGAAATAAAACTATTCGTCAGTTATCAATTTAGAGAACTATATATATCACATGATAACTATGGTGACCTTATTTGGGGTCGGCAACCGTCGTTCGAGACGGTTAAATAAACTGAAAACGGTTTTATTCAAAACTAGCTGTGCCCGCGACTTCGCCCGCGTGGACTTTAGGTAGATTACCCGGAAATATGGGCATTATATTTTTCCCGCGGAACCCTAATGCTTTTTCTAAAATTAAAGTAGCCTAAGTTACGCCTTGGAACGTCAGCTATCTGTCAGTGAAAGTCCCATTGAAATCGGTTCAGCCGTTTAGAAGCTTACCTCAAACAAACAGACAGACAGACAGACAGACAAAAAATTTTAAAATTGCGTTTTCGTTATAGGTATCGTATATACTTTCATACGCATTTGGTAAAAAAGTGTTATTTTGATATTACAAACAGACACTCCAATTTTATTTATTTGGTATGTATATATGTATGTATGTATGTATGTATAGATGTATAGATAACGGTCGCTAAAGTGCTTATCTCAAGGCCACTTGGTAGAGATACTATTAATATTATTTATTTTTTACTGACGATTCATAAGTGCCTGTATTGGTTCACATGAATAAAAAACAATTCTGATTCTGATTCACTGCCCCCCAAGTCTACTAACAGCGGAAACCATGGAGTTCTTACATCTTTTTGTTTTTAGGCTTCCATACCTAAAAAGGGAAAATAAGAAATTACTATAGGAACTCTGTTGTCCGTCTGTCTGTCACGATCCTTTTATCCGGATCGCGTGGAGGTATCAAGTTGCTATCACACATTCTTTTTAAGTACAAGCAATTTATGCAGAAAGTGATGTCAATAAAAATTAATGTTAAAAAACTTTTTAAAAACAAGCTTTTATTTAATTGCCTTTAGTTTTCGTGTTCTCAGTAAGCCCTTTCATTTGATACCCATACTGTGGTAGTGCAGAAAAAATAACTATTCCACCATCTTGGATGATCCGCCATATTGGAATTAGAATGACGTCACATAGCTAAGCATGCATTGTCATCCAAAATAAGCGTGTATACCAAATTTTAGCTCAATCGCTTAAAGATAACTGATCTAAAATTCAGTTGCAAGATTCCCCCGGACATACATTGCAAGTTAATATAAAGCTTGTAACTTGTAATAATAATAAAAATTATGAAGGCATAGAGATTAATCTCCACTTATCTTGATAACTATAAATGTTAGAAAAAAAAACCGGCTAAGTGCGAGTCGGACTCGCGCACGCAGGGTTCCGTACCATTAAAACGCCAAAAAAAACACGTTTGTTTTACGGGAGCCCCATAAATATTTATTTTATTCTGTTTTTTAGTATTTGTTGTTATAGCGGCAACCGAAATACATCATCTGTGAAAATTTCAACTCTCTAACTATCACGGTTCATGAGATACAGCCTGGTGACAGACGGACGGACGGACGGACAGCGAAGTCTCAGTAATAGAGTTCCCGTTTTACCCTTTGGGTACGGAACCCTAAAAACGAAGGCTGGCCCATAGAGGAAATGTTTCACTTTCATGTTGTACATATCGAGGGGTAAAAGGCTTATTGCGACATTTTTTCTACTATACGGGTGGTGTCGAGTGGTAGAACGCACGCCTTGCAAATCAAAGTGTGTAGGTTCAAACCCCGGCACGCACCTCTGGGATTTATGTGCGAATATCATTTTCATCCGAGATTATCACTTGCTATGAAACGGTGAAGGAAAACATCGTGAGGAAACCTGCATGTCTGACGGAACTTGACTAGTTTTCGATAGATGTGTGAAGTCTGCCAACCCGCACTAGGCCAGCGTGGTGGACTATGGCCTGAATCCCACTCGCATTGAGGGGAGGCCCGTGCCCAGTAGTGGGATGTTAAAAGGGCTGTAGTAGTAGTAGTAGGGTGAGTTTATCATTCGACACAGAACAATACACTGATTCCAAATATGTATTTAAGTAAATATCGGCCAAAAGTGTCGCTTGAGTCAAATAGACTTTCAACCCTCGATATAACTCCTATTAGCGGTGGTTGGTAGAGATGCTATTATTATTTTTTGTTCATTGACGCTTTATAAGTGCCTATATTGGATTATATGAATAAAAAAACTGACCTACTAAAAAGTCAACCTTTCCGCTACCGGACGACAGTATAGGAGTACTGTCTACCCAATCGGGGCCATATAAGCGTGGTATTACGACCTACATAGGTCCACAATGGTATAATTCGCACTGATAATTCGGTAAAACGTGAGAATACTCCAACCTTGCGTACTTATAGACACGCTCACCTTGTATACGACGGCTTAGGGTCATCAACAGTTTAAAAAACCGGCCAAGTGCGAGTCGGACTCGCGCACGAAGGGTTCCATACCATCTATACATCTATACAAATAAAAAAAATTGAAGTGTCTGTTTGTAATATCAAAATAGCACCTTTTTACGAATTGTATATGAAAGTATACACGATACCTATAACGAAAATGCAATTTTAAAAATTTTTGTCTGTCTGTTTGTTTGAGGTAAACTTCTAAACGGCTGAACCGATTTCAATGGGACTTTCACTGACAGATAGCTGACGTTCCAAGGTGTAACTAAGGCTACTTTAATTTTAGAAAAAGCAATTGGGTTCCGCGGGAAAAACATAATACCCATATTTCCGGGTAATCTCCCTAAAGTCCACGTGGGCGAAGTCGCGGGCTCAGCCAGTTATCTATAAAAACGGCAAAAAAAGTCACGTTTGTTGTATGGGAGCCCCCTTAAATATTTATTTTATTCTGTTTTTTAGTATTTGTTGTTATAGCGGCAACAGAAATACATCATCTGTGAAAATTTCAACTCCCCAACTATCACGGTTCATGAGATACAGTCTGGTGACAGACGGACGGACGGACGGACAGCGAAGTCTTAGTAATAGGGTTCCCGTTTTACCCTTTGGGTACGGAACCCTAAAAAAGACTGTTGTCTCATAATCTCTTTTGTGAAGGTGTTATAGCAACCGAAATTGCCATATTAAGACGCTTGCGACCAAATTATTTTGTCAATAGCTAAATGAACCTTATTATAATATAATATAATATCGCCAGACAACACATACTTATCGTATGATCCCAAACTAAGCAACGCTTGTACTATGGGTACCGTACAATGGACTGGGGACGATCCCGGTTACACCTCAACGCTATCAACCTCTCCGACAGGTATGCTCTCCTGGTACTTTGATTGTATAAACAAATATCGCCAGACAACACATACTCATCGTATGATCCCAAACTAAGCATAGCTTGTACTATGGGTACCATACAATGGACTGGGGGCGATCCCAGTTACACATCAACGCTATAACCTCTTCGACAGGTATGCTCTCCTGGTACTTTGAATTGAATAAACAAACATCGCCAGACAACACATACTCATCGTATGATCCCAAACTAAGCATAGCTTGTACTATGGGCGATCCCAGTTACACCCAGACCAGGGCAAATTTCGAAAAGGCCATTTCCGAAATTTGACGCTGGCGGGAATCGAACCCGCAACCACTCGGTTCAGTGAGTCAAGCGGCCTACTCTTAAACCACTGGACCAAGCCGTCGTCAAATATTAAATTCTTCTTTTTTAATGGAATGAATAAAATCAACCATAATTATATTTATTAACTAGCTGTGCCCGCGACTTCGCCCGCGTGGACTTTAGGGAGATTACCCGGAAATATGGGTATTATGTTTTTCCCGCGGAACCCTAATGCTTTTTCTAAAATTAAAGTAGCCTAAGTTACGCCTTGGAACGTCAGCTATCTGTCAGTGAAAGTCCCATTGAAATCGCTTCAGCCGTTTAGAAGTTTACCTCAAACAAACAGACAGACAGACAGACAAAAAAAATTTAAATTGCGTTTTCGTTATAGGTATCGTATATACTTTCATACGCATTTGGTAAAAAAGTGTTATTTTGATATTACAAACAGACACTCCAATTTTATTTATTTGTATAGATTTATAAAACACAAAGCAGTGGTAGCTGAGAGGTCGAACGCACGCCTTGCAATCAAAGTGTGCAGGTTCAAACCCCGGCTCGCACCTCTGGGTTTGTGTGCGAATCTCATTTTCATCCGAGATTACCACTTGCTATGAAACGATGAAGGAAAACATCGTGAGGAAACCTGCACGTCTATAGAAAGGCGTGTGAAGTTCACCAACCCGCACAGGGCCAGCGTGGTAGACTATAGCCCAAATCTCCCTCGTATTGATAGAGAATTGCTCAGTATAGTGGCAATGGGCTCGCCCCCTATTACATTGGGATCAAAATATATCGGCAAAGTGTTGGCGCACCGCTGTGCACCTCTGCCTACCTCTTCTGGGAATACAGGCGTGATTATGGATTTATAAAACTAAAAAAATATCAAAGCTGTATCATTATTTATTTCGTCGTAGGCATACGAGATATGGACCATTCATTCGACGCGGCATTTCTTCTGATTCGTTCTATATCAATAACTCATCAAATTTCGAGATTTCCGCTTTCTGGCGTCCATATTAGTTAATTGTATTGTATAGGTCAGAACTTACATTATAAGCAAACTGCAATTGAACCCTTCGCACACTGGAGCGTCAAAACATGAGCGAAAAAATATCTGCCAATAACAAAAGGAACTTATGAGGCGTTGATCACTTACCATCAGGTGAAACGTCTGCTCGTTTGCCTCCCTATCTCATAAAAAAAAATAAAACTGTGTCAATATACTACTACTACTACTACTACTACAGCCCTTTTAACGTCCCACTGCTGGGCACGGGCCTCCCCTCAATGCGAGGGGGATTCAGGCCACAGTCCACCACGCTGACCCAGTGCGGGTTGGCAGACTTCACACATCTATCGAGAACTAGTTCTCCCAAACGTGCAGGTTTCCTCACGATGTTTTCCTTCACCGTTTCATAGCAAGTGATAATCTCGGATGAAAATGAGATTCGCACATATATCCCAGAGGTGCGAGCCGGGGTTTGAACCTGCACACTTTGATTTGCAAGACGTGCGTTCGACCACTCGGCTACCACTGCTATACAGATGTCAGTATACATAAAGATTAAATTTTCGTGTTTTAATCCACTCGACCACGCGTCGGAATTTTCGTTGAAGAATGAACTTAGTCTGTGAGTCAATACAGTTCATTTTAGTATGTGCCAAATATTCGACGCGCGACTTTTGACTTTCCAGTCTTACTTCCCAGACTTAAATGTGTTCATCGCAATTTACAAACTACTAGCTGACCGGGCGAGCTTCGTACCGCCTTAGAATGAGGGACATACAAAAGCAGCGCCACCTACCGGGTCCAATTGTGAATCTAAACCATTCAGGGTGCCACCCAAACGTATACAAAAAAAAAACATTCAAATCGGTCCAGCCGTTTAGGAGGAGTTAGCTTACAACGAAAAGTGGCATTGATTTTTATGTACATTTTGAAACTTGACCAAACGCAATTTCTTAATTGTATTTTTTTCTCTATTAAATAGATTTTATGTCGCCACGATCATTACGTTTGTCACGGCGCGATATTTTGGGCACGTAGCCATTGATCCGGTTAAGCAATACCAATCAAGGCTGCCACTTTGATGGGTGGGCGACCGCACGACTTTTTTCTTGGTGAATATTGCAAAAGTCTGCGATGTGACATAGATTGTGGCTATGGGATATATTTCACCACCGTCGCGTAGTCAAAACAGCGAACTTCACACGAGTTCCGAAAGAAGAAGTGCGGATTTCCTTACTATAATATCTTCAGAGGACTATAGAGTGGTGTAATTTTATTTATTGAATTTCCTCTTGCTATTAATTACTTGACACTGGCTGAAATACCCGCTAACCGCAGGTGGAGCCATTCCTCATCTTAATCCATCATTTCATCAATTTCTTATAGAAATAAGAAGAAGAAAAAATAAAAATGGGTAATAAGTGTTATAAAGATGGCGGATGAAATCAAATCTTTTTAAATCATGACAGAATATAGTAAAGAAATCCGAAATGTCAGCGCACTAATCAAAAAGTGAATTTTTCTATCCATATTTTTTTATTTCCTAAAATTCGTGTATTATTTTGATTACCCGAAAAGAAAAATTACAGTTTGCTTATAATGTAAGTTCTGACCTATACAATACAATTAACAAATATGGACGCCAGAAAGCGGAAATGTCGTATCTCGAAATTTGACGAGTTATTGATATAGAACGAATCAGAAGAAATGCCGCGTCGAATGAATGGTTCATGTCTCGTATGCCTACGAAGAAATAAATAATGATACAGCTTTGATATTTTTTTAGTTTTATAAATCCATCATCACGCCTGTATTCCCAGAAGAGGTAGGCAGAGGTGCACAGCAGTGCGCCAACACTTTGCCGATGTATTTTGATCCCAATGTAATAGGGGGCGAGCCTATTGCCATTATACCGAGCAATTCTCTATCAATGCGAGGGAGATTTTTGGACCCACCACGCTGGCCCAGTGCGGGTTGGTGAACTTCACACGACTTTCTATAGACGTGTAGGTTTCCTCACGATGTTTTCCTTCGCCGTTTCAAGCAAGCAATCTCGGATGAAAATGAGATTCGCACATATGGCCAGAGATGCGAGCTGGGGTGTATTTATTGAATTTTTCCTCGTTATTAATTACTTGAAACTGGCTGAAATACCCGGTATCCGCAGGTGGGTCCGTTCCTCATCATAAATTTCATAATTTCATTCAATTCGTAAAAAAGATGAAGAACTTATACTACCGGCACGATAACTATCGCTTTTGTCTTTAAAAAATAGTTTTGGGTATTAGTTTTGTGTTTTTTTTAGTTTTGTGCCAACATAATTGAAACCATTGTACTGCAGGCTCCCCCACTTTGGGTCTTCGACGCTTGCGCATAATTTTTTTTTGCCAACACTAAAACGAACTATATTGACACATCTTAAAGTTTATTTTTCAGCGAGATGACAATGACAGCGCGAGCTAATTTCGACACGCGGCTGCGAGCCCATTACCACAGAAATTTTGCCTTTATGCTTGTCGACTCAGAGTTCGTTTTCGCTTGGCAGAGTAGATACCACGTAGGGTACTTATTATAAGTAATATGTGCAGGCCAGTACCTCTCGGCGAAGACTGGCAGGGCTGTTTCAGGCCCGACTTGTGCTACTCAGTGCTTCGACTCCTAAAAATGACTGTAAGTATCTTTTCTATCATACAACTAGCAGATACCCGGCGTGTGCTACTACGCTAAAAAAAAATGCATTTTGTTTATTCAGCCTAATACCATCTTTGCCTTTCTAATGGAACCGGTTTGGGGCACATCAGTTGGTCAGTTTCAATGTCTATAACGGACATAGGTAGACACAATTTTTAGGGTTCCGTACGCAAAGGGTAAAACGGGAACCCTATTACTGAGACTTCGCTGTCCGTCCATCCGTCCGTCCGTCCGTCGCCGGGCTGTATCTCACGAACCGTGATAGTTAGAGAGTTGAAATTTTCACAGATGATGTATTTCTGTTGCCGCTATAACAACAAATACTAAAAAACGGAATAAAATAAATATTTAAGGGGGCTCCCATACAACAAACGTGATTTTTTTGCCGTTTTTATAGATAATGGTACGGAACCCTTCGTGCGCGAGTCCGACTCGCACTTGGCCGGTTTTGTATTTCATATAAAATGATATGACTAACCCTTAAAATATAGATCTTTGGCTTGTTCTATACGAAAAAGTGGCATTAGAATAATTATCAAAAAAGATTTTTGACGTGCTAAGATTTTCTTATGGCGGAGATTGGGAGAGACCTTTGCCCAGCAGTGGGACAATGTAGGTTAGTTTTAAAAAAAGTTTTTCTTAAAATTCGGCACAAAACAGCTCTAATCAGCATCAGCTGATACTTTTGAAGTCTCTTTTATCTAACGATGAACACGGCAGAAAGTACAAGCGACTTAACTATCCATGTGTAGGCTTGTCGCTGTCAAGCTCCCCCAGACGTGCAGGTTTCCTCATGTTTTTCCTTCACCGTTTCATAGCAAGTGCTCTCATTTAAAGGTTTAAAAATTGTCGCTGAAGTCAAATCGCCTTTCACCTCGATATAATGTAAAATTATGTTGAAGAAGGTATTCTCAATGGCTCCCTGCACCCTGGAATCATCACTGTCTTCCACAGTTTATCCCTCTTCCAAGAAACTGAGGATATAATCATGGAGGGAAATGGCGAGGGTATGGTGGCGGTGGTGCACGGTCTCCGTGACGCTGACCTCGCCGTTACTCTGATGAGCAGACGCTGTGGCAGCCAGGGTCGGAAGGTCGCCAGGGTACTCGGTGAGAACTCCCATAAATACATCATATAGATAACCCTTTAAGGGTCCCGCTGGGTCATCAGACATTTTGCAAATATAACTGTATTGAATCATTGAAAAAATCTTCCTAACGTCAAAGGGAAGTACCCTAGGTTTTTGATTTCCGTGCAAATTTACTGAAAACGTTATTGCGTTAACTTGGAAGTTTGATTTTTTTAGGGCACTAAGGGTACTCAGACATATGTCTCTGTTATTTATAAATTTCAACTTGATACTTTCACGCATTTTTGAGAAAAAGGGTCTTGACAGACAGAAATGGGACACCCCAAAAATGGGTGATGAATGTGATATATATATATATATATATAGGGGATCGTAAAGTGATTTATTTCAATAACTAGCAGACACCCGGCGCGTGCTACTACACTGAAGCGACCGAATGTGCCTAATGCATTGTTTTAGTGTTTTAACTAAAACCATCTTCGCATTATTAACTTTCTATTAAAACCGGTTTGGAGCACGTCGGATGAATGGTTTCAAAGTCTATAACGGACATAAGTAGAAACCATTCTTGTGATGTATATAATATATATAGATTACGTTTTTTCAGCATTCAAGAATCAAATTTTGCCTCAAACAAAGTCTTCAGTTGAAACTAATACATATAATAGCTATGATGTTACGAGAAGTCACGCGGGCGTTCAAATATGCGATGATCGATACACCAGCAGTTATCAGGTACCTAGTACAGCACTTGTAGCATGAGTGGCAAGACTAGACGTATGTCACGAAATATCTTGATGTTGTCTCTTTCACTCGTATGAAATTAGACAGAGAGCAACCGAGCCAATCCGTGACAGAGGCCTTGTCTTGACATGCGTGCTGACACCACAGGTGTTTTGGCGGTAAAGGGAAGATCTTCCTGCCAGGCTGATGGCATGCCTGAAGGGCTCCGCTACGAACCCCCAACGGTTATTGTTAAGATTATACGAATCTTGTATATACGATACAGGGTGTTTCAGAAGTCCGAAATAATATTATTGGTGCATATACCGCAGCTCATATGTGGATGCTTAGTGAAGACAGTTTATAACTATCATAGTTTCTGAGTTATAGACCTTTTAATATTTGACACAGGTATCGTGTTCTGGACTTTGGGTACATCCATAAACCTATTCAGCAGTGTAAACTATACTTATGAGGGGCGAATACCAATATTCACAGAACAGAACATGAAAATTTTATATAGGACTCGAGATATTACAAGTCATAGAAATTGACGACGAAAAAAAAGTTGGAAAAACATGGTCGATTTTCGATCATTTTTTTCTACCATTCAGTTGTATACCCGGTAACGATGCAAACGACAAAGTATTATTTCGGATTTCTGAAACATACTATCTACTAAGATCATCGAGAACTCTTCCTGCGCGATTCAGGATTTTCATAGCACTTTGTATGGCGGCTTGATTTTATATAAGCGTAGCATTGCAATGTGTTGGTAGTCCCGCCATCTATTGGCGAGTGGTGGAAGTTATGCTTTGTGTTCGCCACAGTGTTATTGCTGTTTTACACATACTAAGACTAAACTAAATTTGGCAGCACTAAAATTATTCTCAATTTGATATGTATGACTGTGGATGAAGCGAAAGAGGCATGTCAGGATCGTATCAAACGGTAGTCTCTGTCTACCCCCATGGGATATAAACAAGTGTGAGTACCTATGTAAAAATATCGCCATCTCGATATTACGGTACGTCCGTGAGAAAGTAGCAATGGTAGCCGAGTGGTCGAACGCACGCCTTGCAATCGAAGTGTGCAGATTAAAACCCCACCTCGCACCTCTGCGATTTATGTGCGAATCTCATTTTCATCCGAGATTATCGCTTGCTATGAAACGGTGTAAGGAAAACATCGTGAGAAAACCTGCACGTCTGAGGGAACTTGACTAGTTTTCGATAGATGTGTGAAGTCTGCCGACCCGCACTGGACCAGCGTGGTGGACTATGACCCGAATCCCCCTCTCATTGAGGGGAGGCCCGTGCCCAGCAGTGGGACGTTAAAAGGGCTGTAGTAGTAGTAGTGAGAAAGACAGTTAGACGCTTAAATAAAGCGGACCAGTCCAGTCAAATCTCTAACAATATATTTAATCTCGTTTCAGTTGGCCCATTGTAGAGTGAAACCAACTTCTCCGCCCATCAGTTTATCAGAATTCCCACCACAGAGGACACAACCGAACAGAAGTTAGTGAAGTTCACCCTCCTTTCTCTATTTATACTGAATAATGAACAAGAAATCAATAACTCTAATTACGTATATTAATTATATATTGGTTTTTAGGTAGGTATACAAAATTTGCTAAATGTTGGCTTTAATCATAATCTCATTCGTTTAAGTATGTATTTTACCAAATATTATGATTTTTTTCTATTTTTTTTCTTCGCGACTCCTTTTCTCTCTTTCCATTTACGTCTCTTTAATTTCTTGCACCCACTTAATAAGTTTTTTTTCCTATCTACATTACTCTTAAGGTTGGCTGGTATAAAATGCCTGAGGCATTAAGCTTACCTTGCACATTTTTTTACTCATGTAGAATTGTGCAATAAATAAAATAAAATAAAAAATAGAAATCAACACAAATAAACAAAATTGAAGTTTCTGATTGAAATATCAAAATACCAGCGTTTTATCATATCATATCATATCTATCATAAAAAAACTGCTTTTAAAATTTTTGTCTGTATTTCCTGCCTGTCTGTGTTTGGGTAATGACCAAAACGGCTGGACTGATTTTGACGGAAATTTCACTGGCATATGGCTGATGTTTTATGTAATATCATAGGCTACTATATTTTTGATGTGAAACATCTAATGGCGCGCTTGGCGAGTAAGAGCAACTGTTGATACCGCGATGCCGTGATGCGAAAACTTCGAGCAGCTCTGTGGCTCCACGGTTCTTCCCGCCGCTTAGACTCCGCCCACCGGCTGACTCCGCTCACTCGCCGCTACGACGCTTCTCTCTCTCTACTCTAAATAACATAATGTTTCACATCTGCCAGTCGTCCTGCGACGTCTATTTTTCTTTTATAAATTCCACGTACACGAAGTCACAGGTTCTATAATAAATAGTCGTATTTTTAATTAGACGAAGTCAACTGACGTTTACTGTGTTGTCAGTTTTTGATGAAATGAAAATAGTGTTGTGACAAAGTGAATGATTGAAAAAACTCCTGAATGAATGAAATTGCCTCGATTGTCTTTTGTAGTTCGAAATGATTAACTATTCACGCTCATTATTCATTCATCTGATTGAACGAGAACTGAACGCATCACTATTACTTTAAATATGGCAACATTATTTTACAAAGTGACATTAGCTACTGTCAGTTGGCTTCGCCTAATTAAAAATACGACTGTAATGCTCTGCCTTGCACGTTCGTTGCCGTTCAACACGTAATTATAGCGTAGTCAGCTTTACTGTCTAAATGATGCCTTCGTAGAGTAGTTAAAGTTTATTTTGTTATTTACAGCGCAAGGTAATTTCGAAATTGGTGGTATCGGAAGTGTTCAACAGACCACCGGACCGATCAGAACACAGTATTCCTTCAGAAGCAACTTAAGATGGGCCAATAAACGTGAGTTATCTGAACTAAAAAACATTATAATAAATGTATTGTCGTCCTTGTCATTATCCTTATGTATAAGCAGGGCAGCAATACTTTTGCGTTGTAGGATTCCTGGTTGTAGGTTTCTACCTACACAAAATATGTAATAAAAAAATTAATATAATAAAATCTTGTAAAAATCACTGGCAACACCAGCGACTCATGGTCGTACCCAGTCTTAGTAAGCTTGTCATGGACAAGGATAAACGTGATACCCTGCTAAGCTATTGCGCGGAGGTGGCGACCAGAGTCATTGATAGAAACAAGACCTATGCAGAGAGAGGCCAGCTGCCAACTTATTTGCTAATAAGCCACCAACAGCAGCCTACACTACACTGCACATTAATGACTCTATTTGCCGGATCCACGCAATGGATAGTAGGGAAATGTTTTTGTTTTTATTTTTATCATGTTTTATATGCTGTGTATATCCTTGTCCATAGCCTTTTGCTATATTACTGTTATTTTACTTAGTTATTTTAAAAGACAAATTACTTTTTATTGTATATATTTTTGAATTTGTTAATTTTGTTATTAATATTCTATGACTTTTATTTCAAATAAAAAAGACTGGGAAGAAATCATTGCACACACATTAGGCTTACGCTAATTTTAAGGACTCCGACCCCCATATCAGAGGTCAGCATGCAGGCCGGGACGAATTAGGGCCCGGAGAAAAAAAAAAACCAGCGACTCCATAAATATTATTCGTTCGTCGATGTACGTTCCTGTATATTAAAATCTCAAAATATAAGTGTGTCTCGTCTTATTCCACCAGAACCTACAGTCTACAGATCAACACAAGCGTCAAATTTAGTTTAGTTAGGTATTTGAACGACGCCTTGCTGTAGTGGTTTGATCCTAGGCTGCTCGCCTCACTGAAACATGTGGTTACGCGTTTGACTCCCGGCAGTGACAAATTTCGTTAATGATAAAATTTACCCCGGTCTGGGTGTAACTGGGATCGCTCCCAGTCCATCGTACGGTACCCATAGTACAAGCTTTGCTTAGTTTTGGATTGTGATGAGTATGTGTTGTGTAACGGTGAAGAAAAACATCGTGACGAAACCTGCACGTCTGAGGGAACTTGACTAGTTAGATGTGTGAAGTCTGCCATCCCGCACTGGGCCAGCGTGGTGGACTATGGCCTGAATCCCCCTCGCATTGCGGGGAGGCCCGTGCCCAGCAGTGGGACGTTAAAGGGCTGCAGTATATGTGTTGTGTGGCGACATTTATTTCCAGGGTCAGTCCAGTTCAGTCGAGCGGCGTGTCAGACAGATCCGTTTGCTCATTCTTTGAGAAGATACCCCACCTTCCCTCCGAGCAGGTCAATATCAGCAGATATTATTGAAAGACTCATTAAGCATACCCAAGCGAAGAATTGTAAGTATTTTTTTTATTATTACAAGCTTTGTATTAACTTGCAATGTACCTATGTCCGGTGGAATCTTGCAACTGAATTTTAAATCAGTTATCTTTAACCGATTGAGCTGAAATTTGGTATACACGCTTATTTTGGATGATAATGCATGCTTAGCTATGTGACGTCATTCTAATTCCAATATAGCGAATCATCCAAGATAGCGGAATAGTTATTTTTTCTGCACTACCACAGTATTGGTATCAAATGAAAGGGCTTGCTGAGGAGATTACGAAAACTAAGGGAAATTAAATTAAAAGCTTGTTTTTAAAAAGTTTTTTTTACGAGTATACTTCCTATTGAAATATTAAGTCGAAACTTAAATAGTTTAAGCTGTGGTAGCCTCGTCGGTAGAACGGGCGTTCTACGGGCAAACGTAAGGGGTGCAAGTTCAAATCCCGGGCCCGCACCTTGGTGGTAAAAGTCACGCGACCACGCTATAAAAGTCGCTCTCGTCAACGATGGCAATTCATTGAAAAATGTGCTTTTTCTATAAATGAATACAGTTCCTCGGTTTGGTTCGCCGAGGGTCAAACCTCGGTGTCTTCAATGGACACATCTGTCGATACTGGCTTACAGGAGTAACAGTGGTGGGAATGTAAGGTAGGCTTAGTTCCTCTCGGTATTGGCAATAGATCTGCAGCGTTCTTTCTCTGCGCCCTGGGGTTTCGTTGCCACAAAACCAAAGAGAGCACCATGAATTTTAATTGAATAGTTTGACTCTAACCCATCAAGATATCTATCGACTCCGCCCTTTGGCAAATTTTGTGACGTGTATCTTTCTGTGTATATGGGTTCTCTTGTTACTCCATGCTTCCTTTTTTTACGAAATTAATGAATTGATAATATTTAATGGAATAAGATGAGGAAACAATTTGATTATGAAATAAAGAAATTTGAATTTTGAATCGCTCCACGTGCGTTTAGCGGGTATTTCAGCCAGTGTCAAGTAATTAATAGCAAGGGCAAATCCAATAAATACACAATATAAATATTTAAATTTTTATGGGACCAAATGGCATCTATTCCGCATCAAACAAAAAAAGAATCACGTAAATCGGATCATAACTCGCAGCGTAATCGGTGTACATACATAAAAAATAACATACCGACTGAATTGAGAACCTCCTCCTTTTTGGAAGTCGGTTAAAAATGGATGATGACAGTGATACAGATGGCGGATAAATCCTACTCTATGCTTTAACAGCATGTCCTCATCAAAACGAACTGTTTAGTTTAGAATTTACCTAGTAGGTGCCGAAACTCTTCCCCAAATTATTATCTACCTACCCCCGAGTACACTGATATTATGTTGCCCTATCTCTTTCCCCCTGACGTGTGAACTGACTGACCGTCATGCGGATCTAACTCCTCTCGTTTGCGCTCCTGAACCTAATCAGCGGACATTTCATTTAATCGTGTGTGATCGTAAGAGACCCAGAAAGCCCTCTCCGTATTGTGTTAGTGCCAGCCAGCCTGACGTCCGAGCCGCAGTCAAAGGATGGCGCCTACGTCAACTCAAAGGTACCGTACCCGCGTGACACTGACCTGACCCTTGCCCTTTGATACCCCCTGTTACTAGTAGCCTAATTAAGGATTTTCCCCACTTTGACTTTGACTTTGCACATTTTTCAACGACGTGACATCGTACCTCGAGTTACGCGCATTAGACGCGTGGCCTTTGCCACAGGAATTCAATCTCTATGACTATCTGACACAAAGTACATTTTCAAATAACAGTCAAGTAAATTCGCTTACTCCAATGGCGTTATCCTACAGACAGGTCGAAATGAAACACAAAGCCAACTCAGCCAACATTCTTGAAAGTCTCTTTTCTGCCGCGTATAAATAAATCCAACATGATGGGGAACATTTGTCTTGCAAAGATCTGGCTTCCGAAGCCGACGCTGGGCGCCGACCATCTCGGCAGCGGTCTCCTGATCGGAAATGGGTAGTCATCCCGGAAGTACATGCTGTTGGCCCTCGCTGCTTCTAAAACTTCGTCGTACCAGGCCGCCGTAGGCCGGGGTCTAGTCTCCGGAGCCAGGAGATGGTGGTGGTAGGGTTCCAATGTGATTGGACTGGTGTAGATTGGGCGGAGGCCTGTGGAGGATTGTGGTTGTTTTTCTGGCAGCAAATTAAATGGCCTTTACTAAATTTGACCCAGCTTGGGTGTAACTGGGATCGCCCCCAGTCCATTGTATGGTGCCAATAATACAGGCGTTGCTTATTATGGGTGTGTGTGTGTTGTCCGGCATCATTTATTTGCGGTCTACGCTTATATAATTAACCCAAGCCGTTGATAATTAATTCCCGCGACAACTTGGGCGCCGAAACGCACACGAATTATATTTTGCAAATACTCAAGCGGCTTTCAGACTACGCTATAATATATAGAGCACAACAATATCACGCACCATACAAACCCAATAATGTATAGTACAGTACAGTGCGAACGTGGCCATAGCAATGTATGGTGCGCGATATTGTTGTGCTATGAGTTATATATCTACTATATGCCATTATATAATGGCCTAGTCTGAAACCCGCTTAAAACGAACTGTGTTGACGTATAGATAGAGCTCATCATACAACGAAATGTCACTGACAGCGCGAACGAATTTTGGTACGTGGGCGCTTGGCTTTTACTACAGAAATTCAATCTTTATGTCTATTAACGCAGAGTTCGTTTGTTTTTGGCAAACATTTTGACGCATGCGCCTTGACGCTTTAGTGTGTTCAGAGCACTTAGTTATACCAATACTCACATAGAAATAATAATATAATTGATACATTTCCACTTCTAATAATAGTTATTTTTAACATATCGAATGCATAATATGTTTACGTCGTATATTCCCACTGTTATGTAACATAATATTGGTATTACATAAAAGAAATCATTTTATTTTATTGTACTTACTTGCTGTAACTGTAAAAATATTTTTATGCATGAATACACACTGAAATTATTGTGTCAACAGGATCCGGACACTTTACTGAAAATCTTTATTTATAAAACACAAAAGTTGTTTCTATCTATGTCCGTTATAGACTTTGAAACCGTTCAACAGGTGTGCCCCAAACCGGTTTCATTAAAAAGGCGATAATGCGAAGATGGTTTTAGACCAGGAAATAAAAAAAATAAACAGGATTTCTTATTTTTTTAACGTAGTATCACAAGCCGGGTATCTGCTAGAGTCTAATAAAAAATACTGGACGTTTTTCAGTTATGAAATCCTCGAAAATTTCAAAGAGCATGCGGTCTTTACCCAAAGTCAAGACAGACGAACATACAGACAGACAAGAGTACAGACCTTCTAAGAATATTCAGACATATACACGAACGAAGAACGAATATCCAAGCAGAGATATTGAAAAGGATGGCTTTGTGAGAAGGGAACGGAGTTATAGGATGTCCTTTTCTGGCGACAGGAGACATAAGAAGTGAGTGTTAAAATTACTTGAGGCAATTTTTGTTAAAGTTGGGGGGGTAGTTTGAGGCAATTATTATAAACGTTGGGGGTGATTTGAGGTAATTATTATAAAAGTTGGGGGTGTTTTCAATATACCCATTTTGGTGATTTTTTTTTTATGTCTATTTGTCACATTCTGTACGATAACCATGACAGCGTAGACATAGTTTTAACTCTTTCAACTGTCAGATTTGTCAAGAAAATTACGTCTCTTCGAGCTTTCTATACTGGATTTTATATATTAGAACTTTTAAGAAGTAATTTGATACAAAAAGTCCCAGAGCTGTCTACGCACAGTGACCCAAATATACTTTATAACTCACTGTTCCATCTTATCAGTGAGGAATTCAGAAAAGTATTTAAATCAAAGTCAATATCTATTGATACTCGTACTAGGTTTAGTGAGTGGGCAACTCCTGGGATTTTTATAAGTAGGCATAAATTGTATGAACTTTACCATGAAAAAACATATAATCAAAATCCATCTTTTATTAATTATGTTAAAAATTATTCTAAATTATTTAAACGAGCCTGTTCCTCTGCCAAATCGATCTATATACGAAATAAGATAAAACATTCTACAAACAAAATAAAAATGACATGGAACATTATCAACAGTGAAACGGGTAAAAACATAGTACGTGACAGAGACTTTCATTTAAAAATAAATAATGTGGATGTAAAAGCGGATCTGGATGTGGCGACGGAGTTTGAACATTTTTTCACTAATGTCCCTTTATTAACAACCAAAACTCTGAAAGCCTCTCCCACATCCGCTGAACGTTTACTTAAACAAAGTGTAGCTTATTGTGCCACAGCTTTTGAATTCTCGGCTGTTAATTCGAAAGATATTTTAAACAGTTTTAAAAGTCTTGATATAAAGAGTACGGCAGACCTATGGGGGCTTTCTGTGAAGACCGTTTCCGCGATCATATATACTATTGCACCAAATTTAGCAGCCGTATTCAATAGTTGTGTGGCCAGTGGTGTTTTTCCTGATTTAATGAAACACAGTAAAGTGGTTCCTTTGTTCAAATCGGGTAGTACTACAGACCCATCAAATTTTAGACCTATTTCGATACTGCCTACTTTGAGTAAAGTTTTTGAAAAAATCATACTCAACCAGTTATTACGTCATTTCAATGACAATTCGATTCTTCATAAAAATCAGTATGGTTTCACAAGAAATCGCTCTACTGTAGACGCTGGTATTGAGCTAATTAAAAATGTTTTCAGTGCCTGGGAGAATTCGCAGGATGCCTTGGGTATATTCTGTGACTTGTCCAAGGCCTTCGACTGCGTCCACCATAAAATTACACCACTATGGTATAAGGAACATGGCTCTCAATCTTTTGACTTCCTATTTAAACAATAGAATTCAGAAGGTTAATATTAATGGTAAGATATCGCCCGGTTCTGTAGTCTCGATGGGCGTTCCACAGGGTTCGATACTAGGACCATTCTTGTTTTTAGTCTATATTAATGACTTACCTTTCTATGTGGGTAATCATCACGAGATTGTGTTGTTTGCAGATGATACTTCGCTATTATTTAAAATTAAACGACAACTCTTACTTTATGACGATGTAAACAACGCTCTTGCTAAAGTTGTTGATTGGTTCAATAAGAACAACCTGCTTTTGAATGAGCAAAAAACTAAATGTATAAAGTTCTCGACGCCAAACGTGCGAGAAATAGGGACCAGTCTTCATCTAAATGGAACGGGATTGGACCCTGTGGAGTCAACTGTCTTTTTAGGTATCACAATAGATTCCAAATTACAATGGGGTCCCCACATTAAAAAATTGTCATGGAGGCTTAGTTCGGCGGCTTTTGCTGTTAAAAAAATTAGACTCCTAACGGATGTGGAAACAGCTAGAATAGTTTATTTCAGTAATTTCCATAGCGTTATGTCTTATGGCATATTGCTCTGGGGATGCTCTGTCGACCTTAATTCTATTTTCATACTCCAGAAGAGGGCAATACGAGCCATTTACAACTTGGCTCCGAGAGATTCCCTTAGAGAAAAGTTTAAGGAGATAAATATTCTAACTGTCATATCCCAATTCATATTTGAAAATTTAATGTATGTTAAGAAAAATATAAGCAATTTTGAAAAAAGAAGCGATGTTCACTCGTTAAATACACGGAATAAGCATATGCTATCCGTACACGTTACTCGTCTCCACAGAATAAATAACTCTTTCATGGGGCAAAGTATACGCTTTTTCAATAAACTTCCAAAAGAAATCAGAGATTTGCCCATTAATACATTTAAAATTGCAATCAAATCCAAATTGTATCAAAAGGGCTATTACAAAATCTCGGATTATTTAGATGATAAATCAGCTTGGGATTGTACAGCTCAGGTTCAAAACAAAAATCGAAATATTGCCCGTCATGTCAATGTGTAGCGTGTGTTGCCTTACTAACGTATTATTATTCTATCTTTATTATTAAACGCAGCTCTTAAGGCAACACACTGGAGCTATATGTACCTGTGTATTTGTAATAAGTTTTGGCGATTTAAAAAAATTATCAGCCCACTGAGTTTCTTGCCGGATCTTCTCAGTTGAGGTCGCGTTTCGATCCGGTGGTAGTATAGTAGTATATAAGAAAAAAATGTAAACTTGACAATTTGTAAGTGCCCCCATAGGCCTATACAAAATAAATGATTTGACTTTGACTTTGGACATGGCTCGGTGTGACGTCATTTTCCCTACAAATCTGACAGTTGAAAGAGATAAAACTTATGTCTATGCGGTAATGCCTAAACTAACGGGTATCTGTATTTTTAATATCATTGGTTGCAGGTTGTAATACCCATTCCGAATGACATTGTATATTGTTATTTTTTAATGCAGGTATAAGGAGAGTCCAATCAATCCCACTTATGATTATTTGAAGGGGAACAGCTCCCTCTACCGGAAACGCCATGAACGCTTCACCGACGTTCGGTACCTGGATAACCTCGCGAAGTACATTAAAGACACGTTACAACAGATATGTGACGACGAACCTGTTGTAAGTATTCGTCCACTAACCTAGTATTCTTGAGGGAATAAAGAAAAATTGGGACGTAAGTGTAAATTTTTGCCCATACCAAAATGGACTCTGTGCTCTTGTACTTGTAGATTAAACTTCTGTGGTGAAATACACGTTTTGGTTTTGGTAAAAAAAATTGCAGCTGGTGTCTTGACGCTCTTTTGTGCGAGGGCTTTACAGTGGCGAGCCCTCGCATTTAACAGTAATCATGTTAATAAATATCCTTGTCGGACTGTACGACTGTTAATAAAAAAAGTTAGATTTAGTATTTTTTTATCATGCACATATAGATCCCTGTCGGACTGTACTGCAGTTAATAAAAAAGGTTTCACTCTAGTTAAGTATTATTTTATCATGTACATAAAGATCCTTGTCGGAGTGTGCTACCATTAATAAAAAAAAGGTTTAGTCCAGTTAAGTACTTTTTTTAATCACGCACGTCTTTGATGGACTGTACTATAGTTAATAAAAAACAAATATTTGTACTACCTACCTTTGTATTAACAAAGTGTTTTATTTTCTGTTACAGGTGTGTCCCAAAATACAGAGCAGATATAACCAACACAGGAAGAACCATCATCCCGAACAGTCGGTGCGTAGACACAGTTCTACAATTAGATGATCCATACATTCTGTTTATTTAAATATCGCTAGACAACACATACTCATCGTATGATCCCAAACAAAGCAACGCTTGTACTATGGGTACCGTACAATGGACTGGGGGCGATCCCAGTCACACCCAGACTGGGGTCCTAAATCTACTAATACTATTGTCGTAGAATGAAAATGTTCACACTTTATAAAGCGTAAAAGAAAACTTTTTTTTTCCATGATAGAATATGACCAGGGGCCCAATTCTCGTATGATCGACACTATTTCTAATTCGACACATCATGTCGAAAAAATATTTACAGCCAAAAAAATTCCACTCCTTTGGGGGGTAAGTTTCGATTTTTGTTAACAATCCGTATTAAACAAAAACTTATATTCTACCGAAATGAAAACTCCAAAAAAAGCCGCAAACCATTACATCATCCACGTAAACAAAAATGTTCATAATAAACATAAAAATGTTTATAACATTAAAACTGCTCGGCCAAACCATGTTAAATTGTTATGGGACCAAAAGGCATCTGTTCAGCATCAAAATAAATAAGAATCACGCAAATTTGATCATAAATCGTAGCGTAGTCGGTGTACATACATTAAAAAAAACCAATCGAATTGAGAACATCCTTTTGGAAGCCGGTTAAAAACACGACCAATTTGGTGTCTTGTTTCGACATATTAGAGATGATGTCGATCTACCGAGAATTGGGCACCTGGGCAAATTCCTAAAAGGCCATTTCCGTAGTTAGCCACTGACGGGCATCGAACCCGCTACTATCTGGTTCAGTGAGCCGAACTGCCTAGCCATAGTCAATTGGAATATTTTCTTGACCTGTCAATTTTTTTTTTCAGAGTTTCCACTCCATCGATGCTGACGATCAAGGTAAATTGTTATACTATACTTTAATTAATTTAAAAGCTAAATATCTACAAACCGTCTACAGTGGCATTTTAAGTACAAAATGGTTTTAAAATCAATTGGAGTGAGATACTCAAGTGTGGTGAAATTTATTTCGGTCTCTACAAATGTATTACGCAGTATTATGTCATCATCACATCATAATGTCATGCCTGTATTCCCCGAACGGGTAGGCAGAGGTGCACTGCAGTGCGCCCACGCTTCGCCGCTGTATTTTGGTCCCAATATAATAGGGGGCGAGCCTATTGCCATTATACCAGGCACTTTCTCCCTCGATACGAGGGACATTTTTGGGACATAGTCCACCACGCTGGCCCAGTGCGGATTGGTGAACTTCACACGCCTTACTATAGACACTATACGTCTATAAATAGGCACGTAAAGCACGCAATATCTAGTTTCTTTACCATGTTTTCCTTCACAGATTATAGTTACTTAGCAATGTTTATTTTGCCTCAATACATGAATAGAGTGCAAAGTGTTTCGGTGTATCATAAGATATCACTTTCATTCATAAGTTAATTATGTCCCTGTGTTAATATAACTTCATAAAAAATATTGGAGCAGAGTTTTCAGAATAAATAAATCCACAAAAAATATTTCTAACCTATTTCAAAATAATTCTAATTGAATTATATACATTTGAAGCAACTATGTTTCATGTTTCCGAACGCATCAAATCGATTTTAATAGTTGGCAGCTCTGATTTACTGTCATTGGCTGTTTATTCGTCGCCGCCATTTTGTCGAGCTTAGTTTGGTGTGAATTGTCCGATACACATTGCTTTTGTGTGAGAGACGGGGCTATTGAATAATACATTATTTGAATAGCCCTGTCTTTTGCTAGATCAGACCATACACAGCGGGTATTACAAAATATTTAACAGACCAAATTAGTAAAGTAGCTAATAACATAAGCTTTAGGAGCTGGACACCCATCCAATTCCAAGCCTCGCTTACATAATTACGTATTGGTTGTTTCTCGGCCAGCCGCCCCTTCTGGCTCTCGAGCGGTACCTTCCACGTCCGTTCAACTCAGTCCTGGTGTAAGTATTACTGTAGTTAATAGCTGGATATCCTACTCCTCTATCAGTCACATTCTTCGCAACATATCATCCCTCCCCATCCCTCCCATGCCTATTCGCTCGTTGTCGCCTTTCTAGATTTTTGAAGATCTTTTACCATATAATTGTACAGAAAAAACATAGAAGTATCAATCCAAACTGATGGTAAATTTGATTTGTTCCTTCTGATGATTAATAGTGTTATTAGTCCACCAAGTGTCCACAATACTTGTGTTGGGAGTGACCTTACAGAAATAGTGTAATAAACAGTAGTGGAGTTAGTAGAAAAACCTCTTGGATCTTTAGCGAGTGTTAATTTTACTTTATAATTACCACCATTTGCAATTGCAGACTTGCAAAAAGAACTGTCCTAAAGGACGTAAGATCTGCGAACATTGTCGGAAGCCGCTGGCGTGTCCGTGCATCAAGACTCTTCAAACGGAAGCCGCCACTTCCTCACCCTCGGTACCTACTGCTTCTAAATTCTGTCAATGTCTACCTGAGGATACTGAACCAGGAACCAGAAGCAAGGATGATGAAGATACTACATGTCCTTGTACACCAGGATCTGGATATTATGATCGAGAGGAATATAAAAGTTATGATCAAAAGAGTTTCAAAGCTTATGATCGAGAAGATTATAAAAGTTATGATCAAAAGGAATTGGGAAATTATGATCAAAAGGGTTCCAAAGCTTATGATCAAAGCGTTGGAGATGAAGTAACCACTTGGATCAACGAATTACCAGTCAAAGCCGGTGATACTTCTCAAAATGTGGCAACAAGACAAAAAATCGGGAGAGAGCTAACTGATGTATTAAAAAATATACATCAAGATGATAATTTTGATGATAATGTTATGAATGAAGCATTCAAGTACTTAGATAAGCTGCCTATTTGGTTACCGGATAATAAATCAGCGCAGGATGTTTTCAAAGATCTAATGGCGAGAAATCTTTTGGATAAACTGAAGAAAATACCTGACAAACCCGATAAATTTGTAGATACAATAAAAAAGTGGGTGAATGATATTGATTTTAAGAAAGACGTAGATAGAAATAATATTGCCAATGATTTTATTGATAAACTTAAACCTGTAGCTTTGAATAGACCTACAAATACTTATGACTATGCTCACAAAATGAAAGAAGCTATTATTGATATCCTCAAAGACCTGTCAATTAATACAAAGGGAGATAAAGAGAAAACACTGAATGAATTGGCCGATAATTTAATAAATAAATTGGTTAGTTTACCTGTATTGTCCAAAAAAGCTGATAAATTTGCAGATACAATAAAACAATGGGTGAATGACATAAATATGAAGAAGGACATAGACAAAAATAAAGTAGCTAATGATTTTGTTAGTAAACTTAAACCTATAGCTTTGAACCGGACTGGAAATAATAACGAGTACGCTCAAAAGCTGCGAGGTGAGATTAAAAAAAAACTTGAAGGTGTACCCGTTGATACTAAGGGAGATAAAGACAAAACAATAAACGAATTGACCGATAAGTTGATTGATAAATTGGTCAATTCACCAAAAGACGCAGTAAAGCCTGAATATATTGTTAAATCTTTAGATGAAGCAGTTAACATGATTAATGATTGGTTAGACAAAGAAGATGTGTTTATTGATTTCCCGTATTTGAAGAATAGCAAAACGGTCGAGGATTTAGCTAAAAAACTACACGATCTACAGGCCAATGGCGTTGATGAGAATGTAGTAGAAGAAATGAAAAATGTCGTACAAAATTTTCTGAAAAACGACTTGGGCATAACAGATCCGGATGTTCTCGACAAGTTGACTAATAAACTATTATATAAATTCGTGGGTGATACTATAATTATGCCGAAAACGCGTTTAGATGCAATGACTCCATCGGAAACACTCAAAAACCGTAAGGAGGAAGTCGAAACATTATACCAAGATATTTATAATTGGATGAAAAATCAACCGGAAACTAGTCACTTAGATCCGGAGAAAATTAAGGAACTTAGTCGAGAACTAGCTAATCAAATCTATGATAATAAAAGCTCAGGAGGTGATGAAATTGATAATTCTCAGTGGTTGAAAAGGAAACTCAGTGATATCGGCGAAGGCAGAACTGCAGAAGACAGCCGTCACAAGAGAAAATTAGTACTAAACGAAATCGATGACTTCTTAGCAGACGCCATAACAGATGTACCTACTGAAATCAAAGAAGAATTAAAACATGAGCTAGCTGATATGCTGATCAAAAACAAAGATGAAATAGTAAACTACGAAGTCGAAAACGAACTGCTAGAAGATGAAACAGACAGACTGATCGACAAATTATTTGAAGGTGTCCGATATATTTACGCACCTGACAAACCTGTAATAAAAGTTGAAATACCTAAGATAACAAAGGAAACACTACATGAAGGAATCGACGATCTATTAAATAATATTTCCACTGATATTAAAAACAAAGGCGATTTAAAAACAAATTTAATGAATACATTGGTAGATGGAGTGCTTAAAGGGGAAGATGAAGATAGAATAAAGAAAGAGGTCTATGCTCAGTTACGCGCAGCCAATATACCCGAAGACGAGGCCAAAGACATAACTCAAAAGATGCTAGATGATACAAAAGATATGAAATTAGCACTTAAATCTCAGGACTCAACTATAACTCACAGAACAATACTCAGCAAAGCTGAACCGTCGAGATTCAAGGATTTATTAGATAACGAACAGAAAGACGTGTTTGTACCTGATGATCTCGTAATACTGGATAAGAAGAGAAAAGGCAGCTCTTTTTCAGCGGTCGAGGCAGCGAAAAGACTTCAAACTCCGAAACAAATTGATGTTCCCAGACAAAGGAGATCTACAATAAAAGATGCTATAGATGTAGGGAGCAGAAGAAAATCAACTAAACATGATGATGAACTGTTGCCAGAAGAACTAATAGAACAAATGAAGATGTATAACATTGATCCTAATGACAAAGCGGCGGTAGCTAGATTCCAAAACGCGTTACAAGATTCTAAACAGGGGAAAGGTCCATTAGATAAACTAATGGCTAGTCTACATAGATATTCAAATCTACCTAAAGTGCCTAGGATTGATAAATCTAAAATGTCTTCAGCAGAATACTTACCGTCGCTTACACCTTCATTTTCACCACCTGTCAAACAAGAACTGATTGAAGCTTCGATTGGGATCAAAGATCCATCGCTCTGTAGTGATAATGAAGAAAGACGGAAATCTAAAGCTCTTACTAAAAGCGAAGCAGATGATGGAACGCCGCGGCTTTCTGTTGAACCAAGAAGTAAGCTAAATAGGATCGATAGGTTAGAAAGAGACAAACATAAAGATTTGAAAGATAAAGACGGTGGATTAAACAGTGATGGTGCAGCTGGTAGCACTGAAAGTTATATGAAGCAGAAACAAAGTATTTCAACAAGATCCGGGAGTTTGACACATTCTGAAGATTATAAGAGACGTAAATCTGAATCTAAAACAAATCAAGAAATTGAAAAATCATTGAAAGATGGCATTCAAAATGTTTTAGACCAAGCTAAAATCACGGTCGATGATAGAGAGGCTTTAGAAACTGAATTAAATTCTTTGCTCAATCAACTAGTGGCGGGGGAAGTGTTTGACGTCACAGATGATATATATAAACTACTTCGTGATGCTAACCTGCCTGGAGAAGAAGCTAGAGATGTAACTAATAAGCTATTAAAAAAAGCTAAAGATTTATCTAAAGCTAACACTCAAAAAGTACAAGCTGACCCATTGAAAAGGCAATCTTTAGACTTTAGAACGAAACAAAAAATCAAACAATCATTAAAAGATGACATTAATGAGGTTTTGGATAAAGTTAAAGCCGAAATTGAAGATAGGACAGATTTAGAAACAAAATTAAACACTTTACTGAATCAACTAGTAGTGGGAGAAGTTGATGATGTCAAAGATGATGTATACAAAGCACTACGAAAGGCTAACATACCCGGCGCAGAAGCCAGAGATGTTACAAGCAAGCTATTAGGTAAAGCTAAAGATTTATCTGAAGCTGTAACTCAGAAAGCTGTTAAAGCTGGACCATCTGAAGATTCATTGTTAGATTCTAAAACTAAACAAGAATTTAAAAAACAACTGAAGGGTGGCATACATAATGCTTTAGACGGAGTGAAGTATAAAATTGATGACGTAGAAGATTTAGAATACAACTTACTAAATACTCTTCTCAACCAAGTCGAGACTGGAGATGTAGAAGACGTTAGAGATGATGTGGACAAGCTATTACGTGAGGCTAACTTACTCGGAGATGAAGCTAAAAACATAGGTAATAAGATTATAAGTAAAACTAAAGATTTATTGGAAGCTTCAGCTCGTAAAACGAAAGCTGGACCATCGAAAAGCCAAGCAAATGATTCTAAAACAAAACAGGAAGACAAACAAACATTAAAAAAAGATATACAAAAGGCATTAGATAAAGTAAGATCTGAAATTGAAAATAGAGAAGATTTAGAAGCAAACTTACTTAATATAATAATTAACCAAGGTGAAACGGGAGATGTCGAAAATGTCAGGGATGATGTGTACAGGCAATTACGTAGAGCCAACATACCTCAAGAACATGCTAAAGATATAACTAACGAGATATTAGGCAAAGGCAAAGATTTATCTGAAGCTATAGCTCGGATAACTAAAACTGGACCATCAAAAAGCAAACCATTTGATTCTGCTACAAGACAAGAAATTAAACAATCTCTAAAAGCTGACATTCAAAAGGCCCTAGACAGAGTTAAATCTAAAATAAATAACAGAGATAATCTGGAAACAAACCTACTTAATAGTGTACTTAACCAAGTAGAGGGAGGTGACGTTGAAGACGTTCGTGACGACATATATAAGCTGTTACGTAGTTCTAATATACCCCAGGAACAAGCTAAAGATATAACTAATAAAATATTAGACAAAGGTAAAGATTTATCTGAAGCTATAGCTCAAAAAGCAAAGGCTGGAATATCAAAAGGTAAACCATTAGATTCTAAAACAAAACAGGAAGTCAAACAAACATTGAAAAAAGATATACAAAAGGCATTAGATAAAGTAAGATCTGAAATTGAAGATAGAAAAGATTTAGAAGCAAACTTACTTAATATACTAGTTGACCAAGTTGAAACAGGGGATGTCGAAAATGTCAGGGATGATGTGATCAGGCAATTACGTAGAGCCAACATACCCCAAGAACAAGCTAAAGATATAACTAATAAAATATTAGACAAAGGTAAAGATTTATCTGAAGCTATAGCTCAAAAAGCAAAGGCTGGAATATCAAAAGATAAACCATTTGATTTTAAAACAAAACAAGTAATCAAACAATCTCTAAAATCTGACATTCAAAAGGCCCTAGACAGAGTTAAATCTGAAATCGATAATAGAGAAAACCTAGAAGCAAACCTACTCAATACTTTATTTAACCAAGTAGAAGACGGAGACTTTGAAAATGTCAGAAATGATGTTAATAAACTATTACGGAATGCAAATATACCCCAAGAACAAGCTAAAGAAATAACAAATAAGCTATTGAGCAAAGGCAAAGATTTATCTGAAGCTATAGCTCATAAATCAACAGTTGGACCATCAAAAATCATGCGATTAGATAATAAAGCTAAACAAACAATGAAAGCTGACATACAAAAGGTTCTAGACAAAATAAAATCTAAAATCGATGACAGAGAAAATCTAGAAGCCAATCTACTCAATACTATACTTGACCAAATAGAAGTCGGGGATGTCGAAGACATAAGTGATACCATATACAAGCAGTTACGTAGCGCTAACATACCCCGGGAACAAGCTAAATATATAACTAATGAGATATTGACCAGAGGTAAAGATTTATCCGAATCTTTAGCTCACAAATCGAAAGGCAAACCGTTAGATTATACAACAAAACAAGAAATCAAACAATCTTTAAAAGCTGACATTCAAAAGGCTCTAGGCAAAGTTAAAACTAAAATCCATGATAAAGATGATCTTGAAACAAACATACTGAATACTATACTTAACCAACTAGAGAGCGGTGACGTGGAAGTTGTCCGGGATGACGTATACAGACTGTTACGTGGTGCTAACATACCCCAAGAACAGGCCAAAGATATAACTAATAAACTGTTAGGTAAAGGTAAAGATTTATCCAAAGTAGTGGCTCAAAAAACAAAACATGGATCATCTGAACGCATACCATTGGATTCTGCCACAAAACAAGAAATCAAACAATCACTAAAAGTCGATATAGAAAAGGTTTTAGACAAAGTTAAAACTAAAATCGAAGACAGAGACGATTTAGAAGCAAATCTTCTTAATACTATTCTTAATCAAGTAGAAGAGGGTGAAGTTGAAGACCTCAGAGAAGAAATAAACCAACTATTACGTAATGCTAACATACCACAAGAACAAGCTAAAGAAATAACTAATAAGCTATTAGACAAAGGTAAAGATTTATCTGATCTTGTTGCTAAGCGAATGAAACTAAGCAGATCAGATGAAGATTCATTTGAAGATACCCTTAAATCTGGTAAAGCTTACGCACAAAAGCGAAGACCGGATGATTTGAGCGGAGATACATATAACAAAAAGGGTAGGATAACTTCGAAAGAGAAAGACGCATTGAAGAATTCAATAATAGGAGATGTTAGCGATGTCATTGAGGGCGCACCACTGCCCTTAAGCTCACACACGAAAAACGTTCTCAAAGCAAAACTGTCTAATGCACTTATTAAGGGTTTGAGCACACCGTACAGTAAAAAAGATGTTAAAAGTAAAGTATTAAATATCCTATCAGAAGAATCTATTAAACTTCAAGGTGAAAAAAGACCGAAAGAAACACCTACTGAAGTCTGTCAAGAAGAAGCGAGGAGAAGATATTCGTCAGGTAAATTGTGTTATATGTTTGTGTTGCTCCGATCATAGTTTGAGCAGTATTGTTTTAATATTACTTCGTATTTTGTCGAATTTAATAATTGAAACAAACCTGCTATTAGAAGAGTCCTTTTATGCCTTACGTAAAAATATTGTATGCAGAGGTAGTGATTCTGACATAAATACTTATTATTTGACTTATAATAATTCTTCCAACCTTTGACATTAATTTTTAGATTTTTTAGATTTATAGAATTAAGTTATCTTAAAATAGATGTATTGACCATTTACCAAGGTTAGGTTAAATATTTAACATTCTTGGTGATTTTAAATGCTTAGGAATGATTGTGCACAATTTAAAGAAGCAAAACAGAAGAGAACGCTTGAAATTTGAAGACAGAAGATAATATCAATAAACAAAAAGCAAGATTAAACCAAAAACTTACATCTGGATCTACAAATCCCATAACAAATAATCATATTAAAAGCAATGACAATATAAATCAAAATGTATTTCTTTTATCAAATCATGATGATAATTAAAATAAAACTTTATTTGTTTTGAAGACTCTGCTCGCAATTTAATTTAATAAAATGAATTGAAACGTAATTAGATAACAAACATAATAGAACCACACCTAAAACAACACGACTAAATCATATTTACAGGTAGAACAAACATAAACGAAAGCATTCAACAAGAAATAAGTGACGCTCTTGAAGACGCACCTACCAAGATACCTAAACACAAAAAGAATAATTTAAAAAAGAAATTAACAGAAATTGTAGTGGCTAATATAAGATCTGACCCTAACGATGTTAGGATGAAGATTCTTAATCTTTTAACAAAAGAAACACATCTTCATAAAATTATTATAAGTGATTTGACTAGTGACATCATAGAACGAATTATAGATGTTATAAAATTATCTGAAATCACGAACAGAAGGAAAACCAAGAAAATTATATATAGCTTACAAATCGAAGGTAAAAAACGGTCTAAATTATTTGGAGATACAAGTAATTATGATCGTAGAACAAGAAAGAGAAGGAACGATGGCAACGGGTCGTCCGATGACGACAAATCTGTAAATAGAGGAAAGTCTAGGACAAAACATGACAAGTCAAATTTGAGTCAGTCCATATCGGACCATATAGATGACACAATAGCTAAACAACGCATTGATATACCACAATACAAAATAAGTGAAATCAAACAGAAACTAGAGAATTTAGCACCAAAAGATATCTTGGCTGTAATTCGCGGAGATAAAGTTGTCAAGAATAAAATACTAGATATTTTAATAAATGATATTAATATAAAAGATAATGACGCTAATGAACTAATCAATGGTGTAATTAAAAGATTCAACGAATCAGATGACAGTCAATATTCCGCTACTTCCAGTCAAATACAAGATATGAAAGGCTACTTGAAAGGCGAGATATTAGGTCTGTTGGAAAAATACAATGTAAAATTGCATTCAGAGGTCAGCAAATCTGAATCGACATCACCTTCGCTTCAAGCCGAAGTACCATTTAGTTCGACACATCGAGATGATGTGGGTTCACCACAGATGATGATCGAACCATCACTGTCGGCGGTATATGATGACGATGAAATGTCTGAAGCAACAATAAAACCATCAGATCGCATAGATTCTGGAGAATACTTCAATAAAATTACTGATACAGTAGATAATTGGGTTGAAGAGTTACCTGTAGACTTGAATGATGATAGGTATAGGAATGCAATGGTGGAGGATCTAGCTGGCGATATAATTGAGCGACAAAAGTATTTACAGTTGAATCCAGATGCTAGGACATCAGCTAAAGAGGAATTGGAATGTTTGAAGTACCAAGTGTTTCGATGGCTGAATAGTATAGAAGATGTTGGAGATCTTACTCCTATGACGCCTAAGATTGGGGAGTTGAGAGATAGGATTAATGAGATTGATGTGCCTTTGTTTAGCAAGTCTTCGAAAAGGCATCGTGGGAAGAGTACCGCGCCGCATAACAATGGTTCGTTAACTAAAAGCTAAGCGGAATATTGAATCGGATCAAATAGGATTCTTAATGCTTTGACTTCGTATTTTTTTCTAGCAATGTAAAGTTTGTCACAATACTACTAGTCCCGAAAGCATTTCCAACTAAGCTAAATCCCTGTGCTAGGAATGGGCTCGTGTCAATAGTTTAATATTCAGGGTGGGGATCGAACCCGGAACCTCTCGTGTACAAAGTCGCCCCTCTACACATTTAGGCTATTGACGCTTCAAATTAATCGTGATAAGTATTGAAAAGAATGTATATAAGCATTTTTTTAATCAACACCTAACGGTAGAGTACCTATAATAATTATGCAATGTTGATTAGGTCAATTATGGAATTTAAGAGTATTTGTTTTTTTTTAAGTAGGTCAATATTAAATTTTAATATGATGTGGTAAGCCCAAGACACGGTGGGGCGATGACCACGACGCTTATTTGAACAAATGGTGTGAGAGAGCGAAAGACCGGGATGAATGGAGGTTGGGGGAGACCTATGCACAGCAGTGGGTTAGAAAAAAAAAAATCTTTAAAAGGTGTATTCATTAACATTTTATTACAGCCAAAGAAAGGACTTCTGATGCTTTTATCGACAAATTCGAAGCCTGGACTGATTCGCTGCCACTTAAATTCAAGAACGAAGAAGAGAAACAACAATACGAGAATTTAAAATATGAATTATTCAACAGATTAAAGCAATTGGGACCGCAAGCGAGACCGCGAGCTATAAAAAATGAAATCGATAAATTTCTAAGTAAAGTACCCCTAGATCCAAAGAAAAAGATAGATTTAGATGATAAAATACTTGAGCTTACAGGTATCGTGCAAACTACTGAACCTAGCAACATGGAGGTATCAAGTTTTGAATCGAAAACAGGTTACAAGAAACTTCCAAATTTACTATATGACTTCATTGAAAATTGGTGTGACTCCCTACCATTTGATGATAGCCTGGATCAGGACACAATCAATAACATGAAACATAATCTAACCAATAAGATGCTGCAGAAGATATGCCAACTGAATTTGAACCCCGAAATTCTAAATGACGACTTCTTGTATGAAGATGTTCTCAGAGACGAATTAGACAATTTATTCAGTGACATGCGTAATTATATACGTCTAGACGACGATCAGTTAGCTGAACTGAAAGATGTGTTAGTCAATAAAATAAAAGAAGCTAAACAGAAAACACAGAATGAACTATCTGGACAAATGTACAAGCAGCAACTCAGAGACGCTGTATCAAGAACTTTACCTCCAGGTTTAAACCTAACGACTGAAGATCAGACGTCATTAGAAGTGCTTAAAGATGCAGTAGCCGATGCATTCATTAACTTGAATTACGTTTCGAACAATGAAGAACTGAGGAATAAACTTAAAAAGAAAATTGCAGATGAAGTGACAAGATTCTGTAATCATTACCTTCAGAGACATCCAACAACATCGCTTTGCAGTAACAAACTCAATCAAGAGTTGTATGCTGCCTTAAAAAACGTATCATTACCGAATGATGAATCTATGAGATCCGAAGTGGAACACGTGAGAATGAAAGAGCTTATAATAGATTGGGTGAAAGGTCTTCCGCTTGCAGAACAAACACCCACAGGTCAGTCGACATTAACCAAAATGATTTCAGTACTAGCTAAACGATTACATGACTTAGAACACGCTGGGCAATTCGATTATTCGGATTATACAGAGGAAATGAAGAAAGAGATCAAGAAATGGCTTGGTAAAGTACCTTTGTTGGGTGGGAAAGAAGCCATAGATCATTACGCCGCTGATTTAATAGAAAGATTGAAGAATACGGAGGATTCTAGAAAATTTGACGCTTCCATGAGAATTCGATTAGATGGTACAGATATATGTCCAGGGCCGTGTCATTATGCGTTAAAAGAGAGACCAAAGCCTAAACCATGTCCGGATACTTGCATCTTCACTCCACAATTTCCTAGTTCTTTGACAAGAGAAGATAGAGAACATTTAGACAGAATAAGAGAAAGAGTGCAGCAAGCCAAATCTAAACTAGCTAAACGACCATGCAGAGACGCGTCGCCAAGTCCATGTATAGACACAGGAAGCCAGACCGACATCAGACCTTACGGATCCATAAAGTCCATACCTTCTGTCTGTCCGGGGCCTTTACAAAGGCCTTACAAGGCCGCTGCAAGTAGGGTCAGGGAGTGTCCATCGGGTCGAATACCGTGTGAAACGCCAAGGTCGCAGAAGTCGCCATGTCCGGGGATGTACGCGACACCTCCGCAGTCTCGACAAGGCAGATATAGGATGGATGGAGCGAGCCCTTACGTGGATTCCTTTAGTCCATGCGATGGAAGCTACAGTGAAATGCAGCCACAGGTATTGTTATAAGCAGCATCTAGCGAATATATTATCCCATCAAAAACATAAATGTAAACCTCTGTTTAGCCAATGATATATGCCTTGGTTGTCCACTTCAACGACAAAAGATATGAGATCTAAACGGGCGCCAATTTCAGTGGTCAGTCCTAAAATTTATTTAGAGCAACATCAAATATTTCATAACAACTTAAAGTATAATTTTTTATTAAAACTTAGGATAATATATTGGCCTAAGGCCTTATTTTGCTAGTTCTAATGTACGAATTATAATTAAATACCTACTAAAACAGTCCTGGAAGAGCTCTATGTTCGCTGGCTAGTTTCTACCAGCAAGCCAAATTGTCGGAAGAATAAAATAAGTATTTACAGCTTTAGAAATGCGAATTCGTATATTAGAACTAGCCAAGTAAGGCCTTAGGCCAATATATTATCCTAAGTTTTAATAAGAAATTATACTTTAAGTAGTTATGAAATATTTGATGTTGCTATAAATAAATTTTAGGACTGACCACTGAAATTGGCGCCCGTTTAGATCTCATATCTTTTGTCGTTGAAGTGGACAACCAAGGCATATATCATTGGCTAAACAGAGGTTGACATTTATGTTTTTGATGGGATATCATTACTTTTTGTACATAAATAATTAGTAGGTACTTATTCATAATAAAATTAATACCAAAGGGTGGTTTTCCACTCGTTATATATTCACGTGAAGACCTTAATAATGTTAGAATGATCGTCGTTAGGGACTAACGGCAGCACATAATATAACTAACATAACTCAAATAGTTGGTATTAAAAATAAAATATTCTTCAATCATGAAACAATAAACTTATAAGGTAAATCTTATTTATTAGTATGTTAGAATGGTCATTCAATATTTTATAATTAACTTTAAACATACAACCCGCATAAAAAAATACATTTATTGTGGTAGGATACGAACGCCAGACCCAGACGATTTATCCAACCGCATGGCCCACTAGGCTACACTAACAGATACTTTTATTATGAAAAACTTGACTGGTTGGTCATACTACCAATGACGTCATAAAGTGAATGTTCCTAACAAAATCAATTAATTGAAAAAATATTATAAAATGATAAAATTATACTAGTTTCACATTTTTTCCTTTGTATTTACCCAATTACCTATCTGAATGCCAAATTTGAACTCTCTAGGTAATCTGGGAGAGGCTATGATTTTTGATCTATTGGTCAGTCAGTGTAATAATTCCGATTTTTGGACGATTATATCTTAAGAACCGTTTGAGGTGTGTTTATGAAATTTGGAGCACATATGTATCTCGCAAGTCTCAATAGATGAGCCAAATTTGACATGGTTATGTTAAATAGTTTCTGAGTTATGAGGGGGTCAAAAGTCGCTCCAAATGGTTCGTGTAATATTACACACGGTGCTGCAGCCAGCTTTCATTGGCTGGGCGCACTCCCGTGCGCCTTGATGTAATATTACACACGGTGCTGCAGCCAGCTTTCATTGGCTGGGCGCACTCCCGTGCGCCTTGATTTGCTTTTCTAGTTAGATTATATTTAAGTGTATAGCATGGGCCCTTGTGGGCTCTTCCAGCTGAGACAAACAACTTAGTAATCTTCGTTTGTTTTTTTTATTTTGATCATACTATGGTGAGATGCTTATGGTAGATTTTGTCGTTGCGAAGTCAAAGCAACCATAAAATTTAGATAAAATTGATTTTCTCCAAATTTTCCATCAGATCATAGTCAAGGAGTACTACTGGGATTCAACAGGCAATTCCAGCCACCAAATTCCCAACTGTACGCCCTGTGACACCTTCCAAGGCGCACAGGAACCAAGATCTCACTGCAGTCGCCCATCACCTTCATGCCGTGCCCAGCCATCCCAACCACACACAGTCCCCCAATCCCCACAAATATCCAGCTCAGACCAGGAAAACCGACGACCCAGACCAGAACCTAGCACCAGCAGATATTATAAAGAAAAGGTCACCCGTTTAGGATCTTTGGATGACATGAGAGCTCCCAATATGAAGGAAAAGCAATCTGAGAACTTCGAATGGGGTTCAGTCAGATTCCCTGAGGATGACGACTTTTGGGGACCTTGTCCAAGACCCATGATAGTCTCTGATGATGATTACTCACCGTTTTCGAGAGAAAGGGAGAGGAAGGAAGAGAGAGTGAGATGCAGATGCCGGGAAAGGGTCCTTACTAAGTGTGCAACTAAGAGGAGGAATAGATATGGCGGGTCATGTAACTCATGCAATAACGACCCCTCCAGACGTTGTACTAAGTGTAATCCGGTTCAGTGCCCTCATCCCAGCTACCTGTATTTCAGAAAGTGATTATCTTGTCTAGTAAAATTGAGTTTGTCTCTGATTTTTTTTTTATTGAAAGCAATCTTTACCAATCTCAAGTACCAGAGGAGGATCCTGGTGGGCAAAATACGACCAAGGTGGTTTCGACCTCTGGTACTTAAGTATGGTAAATATTACTCTCCACCTTTTATACTAGTTTTTTTTTTAAATAGAATTGCCTTTTTCGACAAATTTTGAATTAAAATTCAAAATCTGTCAAATTTATTTGATTTGATTAAAATTACTATCAAAAATGATGCTAGGGTCTTCCAGCGGTATTCGTTGCTCAGGTTTCCCGAGGAAAGGCTAAGGGGCCGTTCAAGTCTTACGTAAGCACTATGGGGGGGGGTCTTTGTTTTGCTTATTTTGGATGACATGGGGGTAGGGGAGTCTAGATGATGATTACGTCATCGGTAGTTATTTACTTTTTTACACGAATGGCAACCCTAACATTGTCTATGCTTGAAAACGAAACGCATTTTCGGGGATAAAATTATCATAATGTCATACATTATAATTATAATATAAAAATAAACATTTTTAATTGAAAAATGTTTACGTAAGCATGGGGGGAGGGGGTAAGAGCTTTGCTTACTTTTGCTGACAAGGGGGATGGGTGGGGTAAATAATTCTAATAAATCTGGTTACGTAATATTTGAACAGCCCCTAAACAATCAGCACATTATACCCTTTCTGAATCTCATACCTATAAAATGTAGATAACCATTTGTAATCAAATGCCATTTTAAGAAAATAATTTAAAAGCAATTGTCTAATTAGGACCTTCTCCTTAGGTTTTTTGTTTTCAAACAAATTACTATCAACACTTATTTAACACTTTATTGCAACTAAACATCAAATCACAACACATTCAATAGTAACATTGACAGGGGACAAATCTGCGGCAGTCGTCATCACAATCGTAGCACACGTAGCTCCGTCTCATATAGCATTGGCATCTCACTCTCTTTCCATCCTCTTCTTCACCTGACTCTATTTCAGTTCTCATCTTGGCTGCATAACCTGAAAAAAGCGATACTAGGGTATAACAACTTCTTCATATCTTAGTAACTGTCATATATGTCAAATTTTGGGTTTCAATAAAAATTAAGCATTCTTTATCTTATTCCATAATTCCACCAATATCATCATTCCACTCATTTCGTAAAAAAAGAAGAATTCTTTAATTGAAGGCTGACTGAGTCATATACACTTCCACTTATGACAGTTTAGGCAAAAGTAAGTTTTCTCGATTTTTTTACAAGCTTTATGTTAACTTGCAATGTATGTCCGGGTGGAATCATGCAACTGAATTTTAAATCAGTTATCTTTAACCGATTGAACTAAAATTTGGTATACACGCTTATTTTGAATTACAATGCATGCTCAGCTATGTGACATCATTCTGATTCCAATATGGCGGATCATCCAAGATGGCGGAATAGTTATTTTTTTCTGCACTACCACAGTATGGGTATCAAATGAAAGGGCTTGCTGAAGAGAACACGAAAACTAAGGGCAATTATATAAAAGCTTGTTTTTAAAAAGTTTTTTTTACCATTATATAAGTAATAAAATGACACTCAAAGCTCAATTAAACTGGAACCGATAGGAATTATTTAACGTTAAGACACTTAAGTTATTATTAATGAGTTTTTGGTATTTATATGTATTAAATACTCTACTGTGATAAATTACCTTTAGGTTGATTAGATTCCATGTAACAAGTTCTACGATCGCCATCCTGGGGTTTATCATAACCCTGATAGCCTGAATTCACTTTATAAACATTCATGTCATCTTTAGCTACATTCGAGAAACAGCAACCTTGGTCAATTTGATCAATTTCATTTGGGGTTTGGAGTCCTCGAGTTATATTAGGTGCGTACGCATATCTGGGTTGGCTGTTTTGGACATTTTCATTATCTACATAACTGTAAGGACCATAATCATTTGGCATTTCATAGCTTTGAGTGTACGCGGCATTACTGCCTCTTGCTGCATTTACTGGTTGCAAAATATCATTTTCATACCACGCTAATGTAGAACTGATTGGTTTATCCTTATGAAACGATTCGTATTCGACGGATTTATCAATCCATCTGTTTTTCAGTCTATTATTTAATTCGTCCACCATAAAGTTTATATTCAAATCTTGGTTTGGTTGCAACTTTCCTTTGCGCTCTAAAAACATAGTCATTTCATGTTTCATGAGTCTTTCTTTTGATGGATTTTCTCGGGATACATTTTTATCAATTTCATTCAGTTTTCTAGCTAATATGTCTATCAGACGTTTTCTTAATAGCACGTCCATATCGTTGAGGTACGGGTAAGTGGGTAATTCTTGGTACCAGTGCTGAATCTCCTCAGCTAATAGTATCTCTTCTACTTCCTCCTGTAAGACATCATTAGCTGGAATCGGAACTTCGTCTAGTACTTTTATAGCTAAACGTCTTAAAGCAGCTCTGTTGATGTATTTGAAGCCTAACTTATGTTCCCTTGTTATATGATTTGTGAAATCGTCTAGTTTTTTCATGAGTCTTTGCTTGTAGATATTAGATTTGATTGGGTCATCTTGTATGTATTTTGTTTTTAATATATAATCGTTAGCCATTTCAACTAGGAATGCCTGTTGAAGCCCAAAGCATTCTTTGTCCTCCAAGTCTTTTAGAGCTTTCCTATTAAGTCTTCTTGTTAGTTGCTGTCTAAACGTCGGTCTGTCAGTCACATTGTGTATCTCTTTAAGCATGTCTACGGCGTTTATCAGTACGCTTATCTTCCAGCTGTGTTTAATTTTATCTAGTTCAGTTGTACGTGGCAGTAAATCAATCAGTTCATCAATTTTATCTTCTAGCATAAATTCAAAACAAGCGTAATCATTCTCTACATCTGAATTTGATTTCAAAGTGAAGAAGCCATTTAATATACCTTTGTATATTCCAACTTTGGCCATGTCAGCTAAGGATTTGTCATTGGGTATCGCTGCATTAACTATCTCATTGGATTTCTCAATGAATAACTTTTGATATTTATCGTAAATCTTTGGTAGTGTATTGACTTGATCTTGTGGAGCTGTATTAAATGATTGACCTCCTGGATTGCTGGCTGCTTGTCTTAAGATTGTATTATGTGAGCTTTTGCTAGGAGAGTTAGTTGCAGTAGCCAGTCCCAAAGCGCCTTCACTAGTTTTTCTTGAATTTTCAAATTTTCCTTTGAAATTACCGAGAGATTTTTCTGGTGCTCGTGTATCGCTTTGTAATTTGTTTGGCTCGACATTGGTATTTTGTGATGGTTTAAGAGAACTGGATTGAATGCTATCAGTTGGAGTGAGGAGTATTTTCTCCAGTGGTTTTACTAGCATTGGCACAGGTACACTTTGGATTCTTTTCATCAAGTCTCCAGCGTGTTCAATAGTCACGAGATTATCTTCACCGACTAATTTATTAATCCACTTGAATATCTGATACTTTAAATGTTCTAATTCTTCTTCATTACTTCCTACGCTTTTAGGGTTCAATTCTAAGTATTTATGTCTATCTATTATATCTCCAGCTAAGTCGTTGATTACTACTTCTTTGAAGTTCTGCTCTTTGATATTAGGAACATTCAAATTGTGAAGCCATTTGTTAATATGACCAACTAATTGTTTTGCGTAATTGTCTATGTTTGATTTTATATCATCGTCCTTAATACTTTTGATGCTATAATCTGTGTCTGTTATAGTGTCTTTTTCTAGCGATACACCATACACTGTTATATTATTATTTAGATGTTGTATTCTATCTTTTAACATTTCTATAAGATCATTAGCTATTTGTGAAATGATGTCATCTGAATTGTATGCAAGTTTTAAAGGGAAACATTTAAGATTCTTAATTATTTCCTCCTGGAGATGTCCGTCATTAAAATCATGTCTTGGTTGTGCTTGAAGATTAATGATCTGTTTTATAATATTGTCAATAAGATACTGCAGTTCTCTAAAACTGTAATTTGTTATCAATGGTAATTTTTTACACCAATCTCTTACAATATTCGTAATTTCATTATTCGTATATGTTAATTTATTTGGGACATCGCCGACAATTATAGATAAGCTTTGTATCAATTTAGTCGCTTCTTCGTGAATAAATTGTTTGCTTCTCTTAATAAGCGGCAGGCCAGCTAAGAACACAATGATTTCTTCTTTTAGAATATCATCACCGGCACCCCAAAATCTCAATCTTTTTATAACGTCAACAAACTTCTTTTTACGAGACTCAAGATCAATAACAGCTTTTGCATCAAAAGGTAGATATTTTAACCAAATATTGATGTTGGCGACCAAAAATTCATCGTACGGATCGATGCGTTTAAAAACATTTTCAATAATATTAAGCTTTTGTAAATACTGTTCAAGATTCACAGCTGTGTTGTACACAAATTCGTCATTCTGATTTGGGTCCAGCATTCTTATATATTCCATTATTTCTGTATTAGGATCCAAATTTGAGTCTTTTATTGAGTTGCATAATTTAACAGCTAACTTAGTCATAATTAGTTCCATGATCTCTTTGTTTTTTGCACTTTTGTTTTTGTAGAGTGGAAGCTTCTTCAGCCAATCAATTACCGCGTCTTCTAATTGACGATTATCACAATTAGTAGTATCTTCGTCTACAGTGTTACAAGCTTGTATGTTTTCAACCAGGTTTGCCGCTGATATCACTGTTGTTCTCTGTTTATCAAAAGGCAGTGTTGCCATCCAATCTAATACTTCCTCTTGTAGTTTTTTATAGATAATTTCATTACATTCATTAAATCTCAACTTTACATTGTAAAGTTTTACAGCTAAATCATGGATACGTTCGTTTCTGATATCGAAAAATGGGCTATCCTGTCTTATTGCATCAATACTTTTGTCAACCCATTCGTCTATAATATCTTCGTATCGTCTAATAACAAGTTTTTCATTCTTGGGATCTCTTTCTACTTCAATTTCTCTATGCCGCACGTTTTCTAATCTACTTTTTAACCGTTTCATATTATTTCTACGTAGATTTCCTTTGAAAATCTTTTCTGTCCATAAATTTACTTCATTATCTATGATGTCTATATCACCCATACTTAAACCACTTGTTATTTTCTCAGCCAAATCTCTGACAGAATGTTTAGCAAGATTTTCTTTAGTCATATCAAGATCTATGGGCTGTTCACGAAACCAAGCATATATCTCATCAATCAGTCGATTGACAAGTGATTTATCATTATTCATTTGTACATTTGTTTCATTTTGTTGTTCATAATAAACATTAGAAGTTTCTTCCCGTGAATTATCGTCGCGAAAGAAATTATCTTTATAATCATTCACAATTATATTAGTCAAGTACCTTGCTTCACATGCCGGTATTTTGCCGATATCTTGAAATAAATAACATACTTTATGAGATACTATTTCATCGATATCATTAATTCCAACGAAAGCATCAATTAATTCTGCTTCCAAGTACTTAAGACTCTTTGTATTCATTATTATGAGTGATTCTTCAACAAAATAAATTATTTCGTCAGATATAAACTGTTTGAGCTCTCTCACAGTCGGTTGTACATGTCTATCAGGGAGTGTAGAACTAATATTCAATATATCAGTAGCCAAATCATCAGCTAGCTTACGATTCTTATTGCAATCATCAGTAGGTAAGCTTTCAACAACATTAGCAATGCTCGATGTTAGTAATCTTTTATATTCTTCATCTGAATGGGGTCTGTCTATAATAACAGATTTTATTATGTCAGTCAAAGAATGTAATATGTCGTCTCTTCTAAAAGTTTTACCCAAAAAGGCTTGTCTTTTAATTGGTATGGTCACAAGCCAATTCATGACAGCTCGTTTTACATTACTGTCAAATTTTAATGATTCAGTTCTGTTGACGTTACCTCGTTCTGAACTTAAATACACCTTCCTTAATTTACTTATCAAATTGTCTGCTAACTCTCCTGTAAATTCTGCTCTATCATCACAATCGGGCTGATTTGGTATGCTTTTTAAATATTTGTCAATCTTCTTTCTTAGCTTTTCTTCTTCTCCTGGCTTATTCAGCTTCTGCGCCAACTTCTGCATCTTATCACGCAAAAGTTTAACTTTCAATTTATCGTTATACACATCAATCCATTCTAATATCTCTTCTTTTAATTCCTTTCTGTTATATCTTCTTGAATCATCACCTATTTCTTCTTCGGAATAACTTCGCTGGTTGAGTTTGCATTTGATAGGACCTATGTCTAATGAGCTAAACGCTGTCTGAACGTACTTCATGCTTTGCGGTTTGTCTATGGTCATTTCCGTTTCCTTTCTTTGTTGCGTTGCCTGAAATTACAAAACCTACTTCAATCATACGAATACTATCTTTGAATTTGTATATTTTTGTAATAAAGATAGCTATTATACTCACAGATAAAATATTGCGATGCTCGCACCTCATCAAAACATCTGAAATTCAAATTGTATAATTATTTTTTGTACTTACATAAGTTTGATTCAAAGACAAAATAATCAATATTTGTTGAGCTATTTTATTATAATTAAATGAGACATGATTACATTATTATATCAATAAATCAACACAATAGTATGTCTTTTACATTAATAATTTTTGCGTTACAAAAAGTTGTTTCCATAACCAATGAATTGAAATGATTTAATACAGTAAACAAAATTATATAGGATTCCTTCTGGACCAAAAACCAACTAGTTAAATTTACAGTGTGACTACTTCAGAAAAAAATAAGCGTAAGGACATCGAATAGGTATAAGCTGGGGACACTTCATGTCATACTCTTCGCAAGAGACCATTATTGGTCTACGTCGCCTCCTCTTGCAACGTTCCATGCATCTACACGTCTCTCTCTCCATTTCAGATTCTGTATCTTCCATCTCCAATCTCCTTCTCACTTCCTCTGCGGGTCTCTGTACTTGTTGATAGTTCTTTGTAGGTCTCTCTGGAAACTTCTCTTTGTAGAGTTGTTTTGGTGTAGAAAAGCCAATCGGTTGGCCCGTTCCCGTCATTTCAGACGAAGGATATGTTTTAGAATTATTCTGCTGCTGTGTGCTTTTGTTCTGAATACATTCCTGTATACCATTTCTGTCGGTAGACTTATAAAATTTCGTATTACCGCCTTGACCGTACCTTGTGTTGCAAAGTTGCGTGGGAGCTGTTCTAGAATTAACTCCACTAGGACCAGCAGTTTGACTTGTTCCTAGAACTCCATAGCTGCCACCACCACCTGCGATTCCTTGTATGTTCTGAGGAATTGGAAGTTCGCTTTGATACCTTTGATTGTCATCCCGGAAATGGTTATTGGAATTTCTGCATGTGGGATGCCCGCAGCAATTTTTCGGGCCGTATTGCTTCTGTTGAGGCATATTAGTATATGATTGAGGTATTTCATTAAACTGAGAGTTACGAGATGAGTAACTTCTCTCTGGTTTTGGAGTATCTTGTTCAAATGATTGCGGCTGTCCCCCATTTTGTGCCATAGAAGGCGGTAATCTAGTTTCTTCTAAGGACAGCCATTCTCCATCAGGTGTTTGAAAACTAGGCCAGCTTTTAGGGCTATCTTTCAGGGCTGGCTGTTCAGATAAACTGGAGCAACATGGCATGTTCCTGCTGAACTCCTGATAATCCTGAGGCTCCTGGAAGCCAACCGATCTTCGTCTAATCAACTCTGTGTCTTCATTTTGATCGTTTCTCATAGTTGAACTGTGTGGCATATTATTCTGAAATTCTTGAAAGCCCTGCGGTGCTTGAAAGGCGACTGATTTCCTCCGAACACCATCCCGTGGTCTGTTCCTTAATCTGTTCACCAATTCTTCAATAACAAAGTTTATGTCTGTCCCTTCTCGTAATGGAACTTTCTCGAGAAACTTCATAATGTGTTCCTTCAATTCTTTGGATGCTTCGTAATCGGATAGACTTCTCTCTTTTTCTAAATCATGTATGTTCTTTACGAGAGCGTCTCTGAATCTTTTTCTTTGCAGTTGCACTGTGTAATCAATGTTTTCAACAAGCGGCAAGTCCGAATACCACTGTTCCACCTCTATGCCTAATAGAATTTCATCAGCCTCTTCTCTTATAGTGTTTTCACTAGGTAGCGGCACCTTGTTTAAAGCGCTTACTACTTCATTCATGTACAGCGCAGGATCAATATCTTTCAATTCCTGACCGTGATTCTTTTTTAAATCATCAACCAGTGTTTCGACATTATTAAGCAATTTCTTTCTGTAAACGTTAGCTTTAACTTGATCGTCATCTTTGTATCTTATATAAAGTATATAGTCTTCAGCAAGACATAACTTCTGAAGGTCCTCGTGAAATCTCGCAACGTTTTCGTCAGTTTTATCAAGAACAGGCAGACTGTTTTCGACGTTTTCGACTAATTGTTGTCTAAACGTAGCAGTGGCCGCTAAAGATAGAATTTGCTCGTTAGTATCAGTAGTTTTTTCAATCAGCTTAGCTTTCAGCGCGTGTTTCATCGTCTCCAACTCTGGAGTTTTCGGAAGAATATTTAACAGATCTTCTATCTCATCATCCAATACATCTTGGTAGTAAAAACGGTTGTAGAATATGGACGGCTCAAATTTCAATTTCGTTATCGCTTTCCATAAACCATTGTACAGTCCTAGCCTAGCTTTCTCTGCTACGGCGTGTTCATCTGGCTTCGAAACTGCTATAGGTATTTCTTGCACCCATCGTTTAAGGAAATCATCGAATTCTTCATTCAGCTGTTTAATTGAAAGTGATGTGGAGTCTCTTATTGGACTACAAGTATTTGGTGGGGTAGACATATTATTATTATTACTTGATAGAGGACGAGACTCTTCATTCATTGGCCTATTAACTTCTAGTGGCGTTACAGCATTCGTATTTTTTTCGAATGGCATCTGTTTGTTCACAATATTAGTTTGCATCTCAGTAGGATCAGAAATTATAGCAGCTGGTTCGCTGAAACTTTGTTTGGGAAACATTGTATTACCTGTAATTGTCAAACCAGGACTTGTGCCAACAGAAAGCCTAATATTTGTATCACGAGTGGAAACTTCGTCCACTGAAGAGCTCATTTTACTATCTGTAATGTTACGATTAATTTGAGGACTTTGAGGCATTGGACTGGTCGTTCTTTCATGCGTTGAGTTGAGTTTAGGACTATGTTCTGGAGCTCCGAATGATTGCCTATTACGAGACTTCATAGGATCACTTCCTGACACATTCACACCATCTACTGTATTTAATATTGGCTTAGTTTCTGTATAACTAGACACATGTCCAGTTGGCATATTTGGTTTTGCCATATTTGTACCTATAGATCGTTGACCTGCATTAGGGATGGCATTTACTTCACCAGAACTATTAATCCTTCTACCGGTGTTACTACTATCAACAGTTTGATCAGTATTGCATTTATTTGAATATGAACTTTGATATTGGGGACTAGGGTACGTATTTCCACGTGCCCGGTTTGACGATACATCTTTCTGAGTGTGCGGTGGAGGTATTTTTAGCATAGGAACAGGAATGGTTCTAATTCTCGTCATAAGTTCTTCAGCGTGCTGTATTGTTTCCATGTTATCCTCTCCAACCAATTTATTTATCCATTTAAATATTTGATACTTTAGTTGTTCTATTTCTTCTTTGTCTGTCCCTCTGCTTGTAGGATTAAACTCTAAATATTTGTGTCTATCGATTATGTCACCAGCTAAGTCGTGCACCACAACTTGTCTGAAGCCTCCATCTTGTATTTGTCTTACATTTAGGTTGTTCAACCAATCGTCTATTTGAGTACATAACTGGTTCATGTAAAGATCTAAGTTAGCGTTCAAGTCTCCTTCAGTTAGAGCTTCAATTGTTAAGTCTGTGTTATTAATTGTACTAGAATTTTGCGATGCATTCTGAAGTACTGTCAATACTTGACTGTAACTATTCGTCATCGTTATTAGTTTAAACTTTTCAATTATAACATTGATTAAGTATTTCGATTGAGCATCAGTTAAATTTCCAATTACTCTTAGTATATATTTCATTTGATGTGTAACATCGCGGTGATCTCCCGAATCAATGGCATTCGCAATGATGTCAGTCAGTTCATTTTCAATATCACGAATCCGATAGTCTGTAATATTCATTTTTAATCCATGAAAATAGTTCCAAAGTTGTTTTCTAACGAAATCTTTTAAGTATTCTTTACATGGACTAGTATGCTCTGCTTTGACAGTTACTGGCGTATTTACACGCACATTTCTATAGTCACAATCATTGGTTTGATAAACGAATGTGGTCTTTATTTTCTCTAATAAAACATCTACTGATTTGTTGAGATACATACTTTTATTACAACAAACGTTCGTATCCATCGGTACCTCTTTAACCATTTCCAAAATATCAGTTTTCAGATTAGCAATCTCATTTCTGAATCTAATTACAATCAGTTCTTTAAGTTTGAATGCCATATTATTTAAAATGTATGTTTTATCTCTGTCGCTACCAAGATTTTTAGAACTAATAGGTAGACCATCAACCCATTTCTTGATTGCAAAGTCTATGCTTTCATTGACGTTGAACGGAGTTACTACAGCCTGATATACGTGAGTTGTATTACCATAGACACTCGTATTAATAGCTCTATCATCACTTGTAAGCCTTTCATTGCATTTCTCACAACTTCGTGGTATAGAAATAGTGTTTACACATCTATTGTATGTTGCTTTAGATTTTAAAAGTCCTCTATCTTTTGGTAATCGTTTTAAATACTCCTCTTTGAGCCTCTCCTTCGTTCTATCATCCCATGATACATTATCAAACACAGCCAACGCTTTCTTTTTCAATTTATCCTCTGTTAATCTCAATTCCTCTTGTGATTTACTTTTCCGACTATTTGTACAATTCAATTCATTGTCAGAGCTAGTTAAATCGGTGAAACTAACTGTCTGCACGAATTTGCGCTTTAATGTGTATGATTTTTGAGTAGATTTTGTATTGTTTGGTAAATCACCTTCTGTTGTGTCTGCATTGGAAGACGTGGGGGTAAGTTGAGCAGCTATCTGAAACAAGATATGGACTTTGGGTCTATGCTTACCTTGGGGTCCATGCTGTTTAGTATTATTATTATAGGCAATATCAAGCCAACTATTCATCTTTCTAATCTATGCAAATAAATAAAATTTAAAGGGGGCGTCGACCCTGGCGCATCATATTTTTTGCCACTACCAAAATAAACTCTGTGTTGATATGCATAAAGATTGAATTTCTGTGGTACAAGCCACGCCTCTACGCATCAGAATAAGCTCGCACTGAGTGTCGTTTAGTTGAAGAATTAACTTTTGCTGAGTCAATACAGTTTGTTTTGGTATGGCAAAAAGCCACGCGAGGGTTGACGCGCCAGTGGACTATCAGGCAGCCGGCGTTACCGTGTGAATGAAACAAAAAGATCTTACTGTTCTTCTGGTTGGTTCGGGTCTTGGAACAGTGGCTACTTCTCTGGAGACCATTCTTACAGCAGCTGAAGTGATAAGTTCTTTGATGAAACTCTCTTTTGACATTAAATGTACAGGCGTGTATCAGAAATCCGAAATTATATTTCAGTCACATACAGGGCTTGTCAGAAATCCGAAATAATATCTTAGTCACAAACAGGATATATCAGAAGTCGAAAATAATATTTTTGCCATATACAGGATGTATCAGGAGCATGAAATAATATTTTAAGTACATACTGTAGCTGGTACGTACGTGCTTAGTGCAGATATAATTTAAATGGCCCCAATTCTGTCGGCGCGAAACTAAACTAAATGTACAATAGTTAATGGTCAGGATGGGGATCGAACTTGGAGCCCCTCGGTTACGAGAGCGACCCGTCTGACCACTAAACTCAAGCCGAGATAAATACGAGAAATGATAACAAACCTTGAATCTCAGTGTTCACCGCATTGATACCCTGAAAAGAAAATAACATTTATTTATAACATTTACAATTTATAGATAGGTAAATACATCATCAACATCACGCCTGTATTCCCCAAAGGGGCAGGCAGAGGTACACTGCAATGCACCAACACTTCGCCCGATGTAATTTGGTCCCAATGTAATAGGGGGCGAGCGTATTGCCATTATACCGGGCACATTCCCCTCAATACGAGGGAGATTTGGGCCACAGTCCACGACTCTGGCCCAGTGCGGGTTGGTGAAGTTCACACACCTTTTTAAAGTAGTGTCCGTTTCCTCACGATGTTTGCCTTCATAGGACAGCAAACGGTAATCATTATTGTAAATTTAATAAGCATATTATGTACTCCAGCCCGCACCGGCCCAGCGTGGTGGACTATGATCTGAATTCTGCTCGCATTGAAGGGAGGCCCGTGCCCAGCAGTGGGACGTTAAAAGGACTATATTACACATCCAAAAAAGATATATGCCCTTGGGATTTGAACCTACAATAGCAACCTTTTGCTTTCAAAGCGGACGTTTTAACAACTATAATAGACTACGACATAGGGTGTATCAGAAGTCCGAAATAATACTTTGGGTACATATACGGTAGCTCATGTGTGGATGATCAGTGAAGACAGTTTATACCTGTCTTAGTTTCTGAGTTAAGACCTTTGAATATTTGTCACAGGTATCGTGTTCTGGCCTTTGGCTACATCCATAACCTTATTCAGCAGTGTAGACTACACTTATGAGTGACGACCACCAATAATCACAAAACAGAACATGCAAATTTTACATGGGACTCGAAATATTACGAGTTATAGAAATGGGCGACGAAAAAAAAATTGGAAAAACATGGTCGAGTTTCGATAAATTTTTTATACCATTCAGTTGTATACCCGATAATGATGCAAACTTCAAAGTGTTATTTCGGACTTCTGAAACACTCTGTATGTGTTGACCTACTAACATAGTGTTCGGTATGTCTTCTGGATCTGAGCGGCATATTGTCATATTCTTTGATGTTAGAACATACTGATTCCTTGTAGGGCTAAAACAAAAATGTATGTAAATTAAAAGACATACAAAAAATGTTTCGTTATTAGTAGCGTTTTCAATCCTTTCTAGATGAGTTAAAAACATAAAATGAGTTTGTTTTCTTATATTTACGCGAATATAGTAACGTATAGTACGTTGAAATAAAACTATTTTACGGATTTTATCGCATTTATTTACTATTTTCAATAGGGATGATGGCTGGGTGCTACCACCAACTTGGGGTCCAGTAATTAATATGATTAAATCCAAAACCAAGCGTACCATTGCAAGACCTCAAGACACTGTGAGCACTTTCTGCGTGGATCGGACCGCAAACAACAACTAAATACGAGGGTACCCAGTTATTAACTATGACATCAGGACGTCTAACACCCCAGTCCCCCCGTGACCATGGTTGCTGTAAAGCAGCTGAAACGTCGGGAAAATAAAATAGTAAATAAACGCGATAAAATCCGTAAAATAGTTTTATTTCAATAAAATGAGTTTATTTAATTTTATAATTGTTCATATTATTTCGTTAGCGTTTGAGTATTAGTTCAGTTCATATAGTAATAAATTATAGCATATAGGTATGTTTCAGTCTTTATAAGGCTCCAGTACCTATGTATCTCAAGTTAAATAACTTTGACTAACTACTTACGTACGAAGAAATAATTCTAACATTCTCCTTGGCCCTTTTAGGCAGATCTTTGAAGCATTTGACATCATAACTCCTGAAATACGTCTTTCTAGACTCCGGGGCGTCACCCTCAGCCTTCATCGACCTGTCCCTGGTAGGGGACTCCTCAACCCTTGACCTATCTTTGGCCTCATACCTTATGGAGGTCTTTGGGGTCGAGGTTCTGGAGTATTTGAGATTATGGGAAGAGTTGCAATCGGGCGACCTTTGCGGTGACGTCTGGTTCTTTATACTGAACGTTTTTGCTGCACAGATAATAAATAAGTACATCATCAAACCTGTATTTTCCAGAGAGTAAGATAGAGGTGCACTGCACTGCACCCACCCTTCTCCGAAGTATTTTGGCCCCAATGTAATAGACTCGCCCCCAGTCTAATACCATACCGGGCACAATCTACCTCAATACGACGGAGATTTAGGCCATAATCCACCACGCTGACCCAGAGCGAGTTGCAAGCTTCACACGCCTTTCTAAAGACGTGCAGGTTTCCTCACGACATTTGCCTTTACCGTTCAGCAAGTGGTATTCATTATTGAAAAGCACATGTAATCTAAAAACCCAGAGGTGAGAGCACGTGGTTTCAACTTGCTCTCCTTGCGTTCAAGGCGGATGTTCTACCAATAGGCTACCTTTTTTTTTAAGGACTTACGCTGTTGGCCGTGAGTTGGCCTTTACAGCTTTACCGGAGGAGAACCAATAGGCTACCACTGCGTTCCGTTGCGCAATGAAAATAAAGATATTTTGCAACTCACAAACTCTAGATTGAGTGTAGTTAATAAGCCTCTCTACAATTTCCGTGGATCGATCGGGAGAGACGCACGGGTACTTCCTCAGGGAGTTGGCGAAGGCGTCCGCCTCGTGAGATGGCCTAGGAGTGCACACAGACCCTAGAAAATAATAAATAGACTACACAATTTCTTTTGAAGTACTAACTGTTGGGTAATGATATTAAACAGTATAAATATTTAAACATGTCAAAAAATAGTCTTTTTTTTTTTCTTTTCCTATCTTCTTTTTTTCGAAATGAATGAAATGATGAAATTTAATGGAATGAGACGAGATGGGAGATAGAAATTCAATCTCTATTCTTATTGTCACAGAGTACATTTTAAATCAAGGTAGTCATTAATTATGTCCCCCCGTGGTTGTCATTGTTTCATGCTTTGATAATCTATGGTAAGATAATTGATGGAATCAGGCGTAATATTGCGGAAATCCATTGTTAATACAATATTAGAGAAAGGGACCCACCACTCACCCTCGGAATTGTTTAGAATCCCAAATTATAAATCAAATAAATTTGATCGATAATAGAGGAAACCAACAAGACCGAACTCCCTGTCAGTCGAGAGTCAGTATGTCATAAGTCATGAAGGGCCCTAACTATGAGCAATCCTCCGCAGAACAATCGAATCTAAAAAAATAATTCGACACGTGTTTCGCCTCTCAACGAGGCATCCTCAGGACGGTTGGGCTGCGACTGAGCAGCTGCTCAGTCGCATCCCAACCGTAACCAATATTGTATTAATCTATGGTAAGCCGAAGCTGGCTTTACATACAAAACGATCGTTGTTGCCTTTCTAACCTGGATAGGTTCTATTCTATTCTATGATAGGTTATGTAAAAGTAAGTTATACCTTTGTCGGGCCAGTTCATACCACCACGAAACTTGCCATTCGCCTTGACAGGGACATATGTCTCCCCACTACCGGCACCCCCCACTTCAAAGTTTCCATGACCTGTTGAGAATATATCGAGGGGTGAACGGCTAATTGGCTTAAGCGACATTTTGTTAACTTTACAGGAGAGCATACGCATTTAACGCAGAAAAAAACTTTTTAAAAACAAGCTTTTATTTAATTGCCCAGTTTTCTTGTTCTCCTCAGCAAGCCCTTTCATTTGATACCCATACTGTGGTAGTGCAGAAAAAATAACTATTCCGCCATCTTGGATGATTCGCCATATTGGAATTAGAATGACGTCACATAGCTAAGCATGCATTGTCATCCAAAATTGTGCGTGTATACCAAATTTCAGCTCAATCGGATAAAGATAACTGATATAAAATTCAGTTGCAAGATTCCACCCGGACATGCAAGTAAATATAAAGCTTGTCAAAATGGCTGATGCTAAATATGTATAAGTCAATATTGACCAAAGTGTCGCTTATGTCAAATTGCCTTTCACCCCTGGATATGTATCTTTAAATCTTCAAATTATCGTAAAAGGTACAAGGTATCAAGTAGGTATCTGCAGGCTTAGCATTACCGTATAGACATAAGTTTTATCTCTTTCAACGAGATTGGTCTAGAAAAGGACGTCACTTCCAATAAACTAAAACATGTGTGTAAAATGTCGAGACGAAATTCGGCAAAGGATAACTTCTAGATTAAAAGCAGTGGTAGCCGAGTGGTCGAACGCACGCCTTGCAAATCAAAAGTGTGCAGGTTTCAAACCCCGGCTCGCACCTCTGGGTTTATGTGCGAATCTCATTTTCATCCGAGATTATCACTTGCTATGAAACGGTTAAGGAAAACATCGTGAGGAAACCTGCATGTCTGAGGGCACTTGTCTAGTTCTCGATAGATGTGTGAAGTTTGCCAACCAGCACTCTGGCCCAGTGCTGGTTGGCAGACTTGGTGGTGGACTATAGCCTAAATCACCCTCGCATTGAGGGGAGGCCCGTGCCCAGGAGTGGGACGTTAAAAGGGCTGTAGTATTTAGATTAAAAGCAATAATTCCATGTCTTTCATGTTGGTTGTTTATCAAGCTTTATGTACTGGACATGTCTCGGCGTGACGTCATTTTCTCGACAGATCTGACAGTCGAAAGAGAGTATGTCTACGCGGTCACGCTGAGCCTACTGGTCTGTTTGTCTATGAAAGCAGTGTGCAGGCGAAAATTCACTTACCAGGGCATACAGCTGCCCTCTGTGGTGGAAACTCAGTCAGCTCTAGCGGAGGCGATGAAGGTTTGACATGACAGTGGGACATCTATACCAAGCAATAACAAAAAATACTTTACATATCCATAAACATCTACAAGCAGTGTCAGCCTCGTGGGCAAGAACGCCCGCCTTGAACGTAAGGGGTGCAAGTACAAATCCCGGGCCCGCACCGCTGAGATAATTTTAATGTGCGAATATCATTTTCAACAATGATTACCACTTGCTAAACGGTGAAGGAAAACATCGTGATGAAACCTGCACGTCTATAGAAACGCGTGTGAAGTTCACCAACCCGCACTGGGCCAGCGTGGTGGACTATGGCCCAAATCTCCCTCGTATTGAGAGGGAATGTGCCCGGTATAATGGCAATAGGTTCGCCCCCTATTACATTGGGACCACAATACATCGGCGAAGTGTGGGCGCACTACAGTACACCTCTGCCTACCCCTTCGGGGAATACAGGCGTGATGATGAATATAATTTATATAAATATCGCCAGACAACACACCCATCGTATGATCCCAAACTAACCAAAGCTCCACTCCACAGTAAGGTACCCATATTACAGGGTACCTTACTGTGGAGTGGGGGCGAACCCAGTTGCAACTAGCCCAGGGACCCAATCCTCGCATGATCTACACCATCTCTAATTCGACACATGAGAATTATCCTTCAGGGGCCCAATTCTCGCATTTCCCAACAGAGCAAATTTAGAAAAGACCATTTTTTATATTTGCCACTGGCCGGAATCGAACCTGCTGCTCAGTGAACTGAGTGGCTGACGCTAAAACCACTACAGTAAGCCGTCGTCAACAAAGAAAACACATCATCACACCTGCATTCCCAAAAAGGTTGGCAGAGAAGCACTGCAACCACCTCGCGAGATGTATTTTGCTCCCAATGTAATAGGGGGCGAGTCTTTTACCTTATAAATGCTAGCGTATCTGCCATCAGTGACTTGGACGCCTGTGTTTCTGATAAAACCATCTTTGACAGGTTCTGTCAGTATCGCATTGTGCTGGGTCGACTGCTGCTTCGATGCGCGGAACGAGGAGACATCCATGGTCGGGGAAGGCGATGTATTCTGAAGCACTGAAATGAAATGTGAGTTTATTTATTGTAACACATTTGATCAATCCAAATATTGATTAGAGATATTCGAAATAGATTGACGAGCCCTCTAGTTTACTTAGAACAACCGTTTTAAACTGAGGCGATATGCATGACGCTATTATTCATGCCAAAGAAGGGTCGCAGAATCAGAATAAAAGTTTTTTTTTATTAATGTAAATAAAGCATAATATCTCTACCACCCATTCGGCATGCATTTCATATGGAGAAATGGACAAGAAACTCTATGGTTACTCTTTTCCAAATGGATATATAGATAGATTACTCTTTATTGTACTCACCAAACAAAGAAAATAATACAACATTCTTAGTTCTAAATACAGTAGCTATGTACATTTAGGAGGTCTTATCGCTAAAAGCACTTTCTGCCAGACAACCAGCTTGGACACGAAAACTATACATAATTAATAATGGGCAGCTGTTGGTGGCGTACTAAAATAATAAATCAATACATACATACACATATACATACATACATGCACATTGCACAATCAATGTACATTTTTGTGTATTTACAGGCTTGTGACCCATTTTGAATAAAATTGTATGGTTTACAGCTTTCAAAAGGTGAGGGATCAAGTCCTTACTGGAATTCGGCATGAGGGTGTACTCTCGGTTCCCATCGAGCAGGGTCACCGCCAGCCCAGAGTCCCGAAGACCACGCACCACCGCCACCATACCCTCGCCGCCCTCCATGGTAGCAAGATCAGCTCCGGTCCAAAGGGATATGCTGTAACAAGATGCTATGGCTTTGAGATATGTTTGCTTATAGCAGTTCCTGTACACTGGGAGACCCCTTCACATTGTAGCGACCTCTAAAATCTCGGCACAGAAACACAAGTACAACAATAGGCCAAAAGATGGCGTTGTAAAATATAGTGCATACAAAATCCACGATTCCATGTTTAAATCCTGAATCGCGGTGAAAGAGTTCTTAACCAACAACTATATACAAATACAAGAAGATTGACTAAGGTTGTGTCTAGAGGTTTGAGCGTGAGTCGCTCGGCTCACAGCACCGGGTGGGTGCGGGTTTGATTCCCGCCAGCGGCAATTTCCTAAATGGCCTTTTTGGACTTTGCCCTAGTCTTGGTGTATCTAGAATCGCCTGCAGGCCATTCTATGTCACCAATAGTACAAGTTTTACTTAGTTTGGAATCTAGGGATCATACGATGAGGAACTGGGTATGTGTTCTCGGGCGATATTTATTTATAACTCAGACCGCGACATTAACGTCAGTAGGAAAGCCGTAATAATCGTGATCTTACCGTCATTTTCAGGAGTCTTAAGAACGAGTAGCAACCGTCAGGCCTGTAACAAGGCTGGCAGTCTTCGCCGTGGGTTATTGGCCTGTGCAAACGAAAATGGACTTAATAATGCCGGGTAAGTGTGATAGTGACATCCAACAAGTTAGCAAAGAGGGAGCTTTTTCTAACATTTGACAGTCTTCTACTTCTACACCTGCTATTAGCGGTATTTATAGCAATGTAGAGTAATTAATAGCAAAGACAAACTTAATAAAACTAAATTTCATAATTTCACTACAATTTTGTGAAATAAAGACGAAGATACCAATTTTGGTGCATGTTTTACACGTCCTTTTGACATATTTTGGTAGGTATACTTTATCACTTGCTGATCGGTGAAGGCAAACATCGTGAGGAAACCTGCACGTCTACAGAAAGGCGTGTGAAGTTTACAAACCCGCACTGGGCCAGCGTGGTGGACTATGGCCCAAATCTCCTTCCTATTGAGGGGGAATTGTGCCCGGTGTAATGGCAATAAGCTCGCATCCTATAACATTGGAACCATAATACGGCAGAGAAGTGTGGGGGCACTGCAGTGAACCTCTGACTACCCCTTTTGAGGATAGAGGCGTGATGATGCGTTATTAATCATATCCAAGTGCTACTCACATTTCTCGCAAGAATTTAACAAAATTACCAGCAATTACAGAATAATTTAAACGTAAAACAAGCGTAAAACAATAATTTAGAATTTTGTGAATCTTTTGTGGGAATGTCAAAATGGCACCATCGGGGTTCTTTTGGTTTTACTAGAAAAAAAAAGAAGAAAAATAAATATTAAATTTGGAGGAAAAAAAGGTTTATTATCAATGAGCGAATTCCAGTTTGTAAATAATTGATAATATATACTATAAATTTGCGAATTCATCTCACTTCGAATCTTTGATAATAATAATTTGTGCACCCAAAATGGTGTTTCGTATTCCGAAAAGAAACTCATGCATACGATGAAGTTAAATAGAATATCATTGGATGAATTATTATTTCGGACTTATGGAACCATCTGCATAAAATATTACATCGATTGAAATCTCTGTTATTTCTTTTTAGCACAGAGAAGAAAAAAAAAATGATCAAAATTACAATATAAAATCAGAAAATACTCCAAAAATCAAGTTATAAATACAATTATAATGTATAAGTAGATAGGACATAATAATAATGATTTAAAATAACTTTCAATCCGTGAGCCCCAAAAGTGATGCAAGGCGCGTACCTATTCAACTGGGCTACCACTGCTCCACGTTGTCATCAGATAATCCTCTGAAATCCGATCAAAATGCAACCAAAATCATCAGTACAGTTGGAAGTCCACCCCACCAAGGACGTGGAACAGCTTCAAGTGCTATTGGCGAAGAATATGGACGTCAGATACATGAGGAACTTGTTGAACTTCACTGACAGACTCAGATCGCCTAACGTAAGTTCACTTATTCAATGGGCCAAAACACTTAATATTCAGTTACAATAATCCAGTATAGTATAGTAAATAGTCTGCCAACCCGCACCGGGCCAGCGTGGTGGACTATGGCCTGAATCCCCCTCGCATTGAGGGGAGGCTCGTGCCCAGCAGTGGGACGTTAAAAGGGCTGTAGTAGTAGTAGTCAATAATCCAGCAGCTGGTCTGGGTATACCTGGGATCGCTCTCAAACCATTGTATGATACCCATAATACAAGATTTGCATAGTTTGGGATCAGTGTGATTGTTTTTACTGATTTATTTAGCAAAACAAAGTTTATAATCAATGATGTCATAAAGTACAGAAAGGTACACAAGAAGACGTCCACAAAAAATTACACCGAAGTCACATTGACGCCATGGCCATATTATAATGTAATAAACTATTGTCAGGTTCTTGTAATAGACATATCACCCGTCTGGTCGGAGGATCACTTTAATATCGCGATGCAGGACTAGTTCGTATGCGGCGAGGTAGATGTCGCCATACTAGATTTTTAATAATGTTACATACTTGAAAGCCCTTGCTACGAGTAAAATTAACGGCTTATTTTTAGTTTAGCTAACAACTTAATAACTCCTAAGTCAATAATTATTTGGTGTTTTCTGTAAAAATACGAAAAGTGGATTTATCGGGTTTTGTTCCGAAGCTCCTCATATATAGTCTTAGACGTCATAACCAGAGATCGGAATAGGTTGACTATATTTACTTAACTTCGAGGAAGAAAGTCATCATCATCATCATCAGCCGGTATCAGTCCACTGCTGGACGTAGGCCTCTCCCAAGATGCGCCACTGAGCCCGATCTTCGGCTCTTCTTTTGCAGTTACTGCCCACCGCTTTTCGTATGTCGTCGCTAGTCGTCGAGGAAGAAAGTATCGGCTTATATTGTCAAGTTTACATCTTATTCTTCTACGACCGGTTCGGAACGCGCCCTCTACTGAAAAGATCCGGCAAGATACTCAGTACGCTTATCATTTTCCAGTGCAACGAACAACACTGTCCGTCGATGCGGGAGCGATGGGACAGACACATTCACGAACACCACACCATGAGCTCGAACGTCCAGCCTTCAGTCCTCCACACCAACAGTCCTCCCATCAAAGTGCGCGACCAAGCTGTAAGCCCCCTATAAACTAGTTATGGAGCCATCCACCCTATTTTTGCCATCTTTCGGCCACCATCCGCCATCTTTCGACCACCAACCGCCATCTCTCCGCCATCTTTCGACCACCATCCGCCCTCTCCGCCATCTTTCGACCACCAACCGCTATATCTTTTCCATCTTTCGACCACCATCCGCCTTCTCTCCGCCATCTTTCGACCACCATCCGCCATCTCTCCGCCATCTTTCGACCACCAACCACCATATCTTTGCCATCTTTCCGCTATCTTTCGACCACCATCCGCCATCTCTCCGCCATCTTTCGACCACCATCCGCCATCTCTCCGCCATCTTTCGACCACCAACCGCCATATTTCTGCCATCTTTCCAACATCATCCGCCATCTTTTCGCCATCTTTCCGCCAACATGCGCCATCTTTCCGCCATCCACCAAGTCCTCAAAGCACGCGCGAAGTGATCGTGCGGCTTTTACCACAGACATTTATTCTTCAAGCCCCGCACACACCCGGGTGGTGTCATTATTTTTGCCAATATCAAAATGAACTTTGCGTAAATATAAATAGGTATTGAATTCCTGTTCCAAAAGGAACGCGATCACGCGTCAAAATTTGTTCAGTGCCATTTCGTTGGAGTATGAGCTTTTTATATGAGTGAATACAGTTCGTTTTGGTATTGACAAACATGAGTTTGGACGCACCAGTGCACGCGGGGCTTAACGCGTGGATATTAACTCGTCGCGTGACTTACCACAGGAATTCAATCTTAATTTATATTGACACAGAGTGTATTTTTTAAATTTCAGATTTCGGCATCATCAACTTTATCGGCACTGCGCGTGCCGACGTTCATAACACAACAAGATAACGACGCACGCGCAGCCCAAACCGATCTAACATCCAATGATTTATCTCGACTAGACTTTCTTAGTAAACACTTCAAAAAGAAATTTGAAGCCCCTATACCCAGAATATCAAATCCAAATCTTAGTAACAAAGACATACATCCAACACTAAATATATCTGAAACCCGAAGTGTTATACCTGAGAAAAGTTTTTACAAGGAGCATTTGAAAGAGATAGCAGATCGTTGGATGGAAGATATGCCCATGCATTCTACAACGACAGATAAAGACAAACAAATACAAGAGAATGTGTTGAATGATTTGATTGAAAATGTTTACAAACTCGCCGTGGACGCCGGCAACAGTAATTACGAGGCAAAAGTTAAAATTGAAATTGATAAATGTTTACAATTGCTGCCAATATGGTCACCGGGTGCTGAGAATGATAAAATCCAATTCACTAATGGATTAAGTGAAAATCTTTGGATTAAACTACAAGAACTACACAGTAAATACCTTGTTGATACTGATAGTAATATAGTAATTAACTCAGATATTTATTCTAATCATAATAGCGATACAAATAATACAGATGATGATGCTGTAGTCAATTCAAACGAAAATGAAATTAATTTAGATGAAAATGTGTTGGAAAAAGAAGTTACTGAATGGTTGAATGCAAATTTAAGTGGCGAAGATATAAATAGATTGGAAACAGCAAAACTTATATTGAAGCAATTGCTACCCTTGCTTAATGAAAGTTTACACAATGCGAAATATAAATTACTACTAAAAGGAAAAATCTTCGATGTTCTGTCAACTCTGTCTTTAAGTACGTCGCCGATAAAAAATAAAGTTTTATACTTGAATAGATGCGCTGAGGATTTAGCCAATAGAATAATAAGTATACGTTTAAGATCTGAAATCAAACCTAAGCTACGTGAGAATACGGAACAAAATGCATTGATCAATCGTATCGAGAAGGTTAGTGATTGCCTAGGTTCGCTTAAAATGACAACACTAGTTGATATAGAGGAAGAGATATCTAGTACGATTATCGATGATGTCGATTCCTTTCATAGTAATGATGATTACAATAAACTTGCCATTGCTGTATCCAGTGAAATTAATAACGTTTCAGATGCTAAAGTAACAAAACAAATCTCTGAAAGTACTCCGGATGCGGTTACAAATACTATAGCTGCTAGTCACCAAACCATGACGCCACAGTTATCAGGCGTACTATCAGTTTACACATCAAAGGAATACTCTTTCGCTGCAACGTCAACCCCAAAGAAAGCAATAAAAAAAGATGTACCAAAATTAAACGCCGAAGAAACGGCGTACATGGATAAAGTGGCAGAATTAATTAAATCATGGATGGAAACTTTACCAAAGCAATACAATGAAGATGTTAATTACAAAGAAACTGTCATTTATGATCTGGCTGGTGACGTTATGGATGAAGTGAAGCTCAAAGAACTATCGTCGGAGATAAAATCTGATAGCGATAAGTACCTGACTTATATAACGTATAGGTGGCTTTGCAGGTTTGACTTTTTTCAAGACATCAACGATGCTAAACCAATGGTTAATAATTTTGTAAAGAAATTGAAGAAAATACCCATCCCAAAGTTGACCAGACCACAGCATGGAAACCGGCAGACAATGAAGAATATAAAGCACATGCAAAGCGAAATGGCTAATGAAGATTTTTTACCACAAGGTATAGACGTATTGGAGGATCAGATATCTGTATGGATGAATGAACAGCCTTCAGAGATTTACGCTAAAAAAGACAAAGGGGCTCGCAATAAACAAGTCCACGATCTAGCTCTTAATTTACAGGATAAGCTCAGAAATAAAAGTCCGGATAGTGAAATCGAACGAGATGTAAATGATTGGTTAAAAAAAGTTGTGAAACCAAAAGAAAAAGAGAATATTGGTATTCTTACTGAGAATCTTAAAGAACGAATAAAAAATACGCCTCAAGATGAAACGTTAGAAGGGAAAGTTCAAGAAAGGAAACGTGAAAGGGCAGAGTACTTTGAAGCAAGGAAACAACCTCAGCCCGAGGTCAAGAAAGATATAAATGAAACTAGACTAAACACACAAGACCCAGATAAAACAATGAAAGAATTCATAATGAAATTCATGGAACACAATTATGATATTGACGATCCTATGGCTAGAGGTGCGTTCAGTCACTTACTCAAAATAGAGCTGAGGAAACTGACACCACAGACACGAAAGGAAGTCTACGATAATCTGTCAAAATCAAGTGCACACGAGGATTTTTTACCGTCGCAGCTGACCAAGGAGTTACAGTATATCAAATTAATATCTGATTGGTTAAAGAACATACCTATAGCTGCTTCATATAATACTGTAGGTAACAAAGAGAGAGTCGATTTTGTCAATGATCTAGCTAGGAACATAGCTGAAGCTGAAAAACAAAGACAGGAAGATCCTACACAAATGGATTTCGATGTATATATATCATCTGTTATAAGTCAATCAATGCGGACATACCAAATACCGATACTACCTGAACATAAACATAATGATAAACTAATGGTTGATCAATTGATGAATAAGATTATTGCTGCTCGCACGCCTGATTCGACAATATCTAGTTACACTGATTCATCCATCAAAGATGATACTGGTAATATAGATCAGAATCTCAGTGAATTTATTGAACAATACATTCGTTTAAACGGTCGAGAAATAGCTGACGACAATGTGAAGCTAGAAGCTTGGTCTGCTCGACTTCTGAAAGAAATAAAGAAAATGATACATGAAAATGAAGATCCTAATACATTATGTACAGCGCAGGTTTATAATAGATTCGCTGACATACCCATACCGGGCGATGAGTCTGTAAAATTATTCGGTTTAGAGCTTGAATATGTAAAAGAGATATCTGAATGGTTGAAAAATTTACCATTATCATCAATAGCCAATCACTCTGAAGCTCAAAATCAAAGGATTGAAATGATTAGCGATCTGGCTGAGAAATTGCGTGAAAGGACTGTCCAAAAGGCTGCTAATCCTAATGACTCGAACATTGATACGAATACCGTTGAGTATGTTACCAATTGGATTTCAAAACTACCGTTAGATCCTCAACAAGAGATAGTATTACCTATAGTAATTCAACAATTAATTAACAGAATTGACAGGGTTAATAAAAAGGCTAACCCTATTGAATCCCCGACATCTCATAATTTAGATGATTCAAAGAAAGAAGATAAATCTACCAAAACTCCAAAAGAACGTAAACCGTCATGTTGCAACACGAGCAAAAGCCACAAAGACCCGGGCAAAGCGGTCGTTGAAGCTATAGACAATTTTGCTAATAAATTATCAATACAAGGCGACAAAGAAACAGTAAAAGCTATGAAAGATAATATAGCTAAGAGATTGTATCAAAAAATTGGTGAACTAAACGTTGATCCGAGAGTATTTAACGATGACTTACTGTACCAAGAAATGTTGGAGGATGAAATAGATACACAGTTGGAAAATGTACCCCAGAATCGTGATTTACAGGATCAACGAGAGAGACTAAAATCGACTGTGATAAATACTATTTTGGATGCGAAAAACTTTGCCAAAGAAAACTCAGCCGGAGAGAACTATAAACATAAGCTAGAGACTACTATTGATGGGTCCATGCCTAATCCATATCAAAATAATCAAGAATTAGATCCAGGCTTTGAAATATACAAAAACCATGTTTCCAATATGTTTATTTTGGAAAATTTCGATCACAGTAACAATGAAACTAAAGCTAAATACGAGAAAATGATCAAAAAGGAAATCGATAGGTATTCGGAAAATGCTCAAAATAAAAATGCTGCGCCTATGACTAAAGATCAACTATATAATGAACTATATAGCACTTTATTTAAAGTACCAATACCCAGTGGCAAAGCGGTTGCAGATGAAGTAGAAGAAGTTAAAATGAGATATGAGATACAGACTTGGTTTGACAATCTACCGCTTAGAGAACCGACTGGCGTACCTGAATTATTGGAAAGAGACAAAATTCTAACTACATTAGCAAAGCGAATACATGAAATGGAAAAAGAATCTAAGTCTGACGACAAAATACGCAAAGAAGCAACAAAATGGCTGAATAAACTACCTTTGCAATCCGGAGAAGAAAATAACATAGATGAATTTGTTAATAGTCTACAAAAAACATTGAAATCAACTGCTGCAGATAGAAAATGTGTAACTGCTGAACCTAAGCATACAGACTTGAAAGTTAAACATAAAAAGAGTAAAAGTACTTTAGACAATAGTCAAACAGCGGGTCCTAGCAGTGCAGGCAAGAACTGGGTTAGTCCACCTACCTCTCCAGAGACTAAACCATGTTGTACTAACCTTAATCAACATAATCCCGCTGATGTTATAATAGAAATCGTCGAGAAATGGTGTCAAGATATACCACTTGTCTCGTCAGAGGAAGAGAATAAAATTATGAAAGATAATCTAACCACACGAATTATAATAAAAATAAGCGAGTTGAACACCAATCCGGAGTTTTTTGACAATGATATGATTTATTGTGAGTTATTGGATGAAGAGTTAGATAAATTATTGCCAAATCTACCAACATGCCCAGAATTTAAAGACAGCATACCCGCTAGAAAATATCAGCTTATAGAACAACTAAAATCAATCAAACCGTTAATGAAAGCGGAAAAAGCTAAACACGAGTACAAGGAAGATCTCAAAACCACAGTCAGTACCATTTTGAAAGAACCGAAGGACACCACAGAAAATAAATTGGCGCTATTCAATGATTTGAAAAATGAAATTGTTGAGAATTTCGTGCAATACCATTACGATAGAGACGATGAAGTCAGAGAACTTTATATCCGACAAGTACATGACGGTGTGGTCAAATACTTTATAGATTACAGAGAAAAAGGTCTCAAGAATCAAGATCCATTGATTGTGAGAAATCAATTGATGTGTGAATTATCAAAAATACCAATACCCAGTATAGGAGCTATAAAAGATACGGTTGAAGAAATCAAAATGAAGAAGGAGGTTGATGAGTTTTTTGAAAATTTACCACCTCCGAATGGAGATGCTCAAAATGAATCATTACGTAAACAATTTAAAGTGAGCCTATCCAAACGATTGTACGACATTGAAAAGTCAGGGCACAGCTGTTCCACGGATCGGAAAATGAAATCTGAAATATCCAGATGTTTAAAAAAGCTAGATATACAAGAGAATTCAGAATTGATTAACTCATTCGTTGATAAATTGAGAAATAATGAGGCATCCAGAAAAGTACCTCCCAGTCCTCAAACCCTAAGTCTTTGTAAGACTGGAGTAGAAGATGCTGGGCAGTCTAATTACCAGATGACAGACCAAAATGGACAGTCTTACGATACATTTCCAAGAGAAGTCACATCTTCAAGACGTCAAACTTGGCAAAGCCAATCACAGAACCCAAGTTTTGGAACAATGAATCAAAGCAGTTCTGCGTCTACAGATAAAAGCTTGAATCAATCTAACTTAAGTTATGAAGGTTTTCGCACTGGAGTTGATAAAAACTCCACGAGATCTTCACAACCAGTCGGCGTACCAATCCAACCTGTTGTTACGACGAGCAGACCTTACACTCATCCTGTCGACAGATCTTTAATGCAGTATGACGCAGGGTACCAAGATGCTAGTTCTGTTGTCAATGTGAGCTCATCAGGTCAGCAGCCATCAACTAATATCAAACCGTGTAATTCTGTAACTCCTGCAAATTTCATTGGAGCACCAAGGATCAGTGAAACAGGTCGTAATCAAATGCCTCGGATGAGGCGATTTGATGAAAATCCTAACGCTGTCCAGAGATCAGGTCCACAAATAACCCAGACTCCTAATCAAATAGACCAAATCCCTTGTCAAATGTCCAGGTGCCCTGCTCAAACTACCAAAACCCCACAAGGTCCGAGACGAAGTCAACAGTTTGCTAGAAATCCAGATCAAGTTACAAATGATTTTACATCGCAGTCTGGAGCAGAACCTCAATATTTCGAATCACACGCACACCAACAGGATCCTGGATACTTCAAAACATATGAAGAAAGACGAACCATTGATCAGGAATTCAGTCCGGCACCGAAAACTGAGAGAAGCTTAGGACAATCTGTCGTTAATTACGACGAATTTAGTGGTCGAGTCATTTTCAAAAGTTCTTTAGGACCTAATCAACAAGGGAATCTACCTAGCAGTCAGCCTCCAAGTATTATCCAAGATAATTCATCCTATACTGTTCCTAAGGACACTGAAATTACATCATCTAGCATTTTTGATGCACCCCACTTGAGTCAAATTGAAGATAAACCTCAATTCCACCCAGAACAGGCGCTGGGCCCAAACCCAGGACGACAAAGATGGTCGCAGCCGAGTTGTGAAGGTATTAGGTTTTTAATGGGTGAGCATCCTCATACCCTCGATTCTGATGGGGTTTGCAGCTGTGTGAAGAGAATATTGAAGAACTGTAAAGGTAGACCTCAATGTAACGTGGATATGAATGAATATTGCGATAAATGCGGCGGCTTCGGGCCCATGTGGTGGAGGATGTCTCCACGATTTATATTTTATTAAATTGGTTTATATTTTAACTACCATCTACTTTTATTAACTTTTCCCTATTTTAACTATTAGCTACATAAAAACTTTTTATTGTGGCTATTTTCGCAAAGCTTCAAACGCGTCGTGAGTCGCCATCTGTTAATCGTTCATGGCGACTAAAATTATAACAAAATTTTACATAGTCTAAAAATTAATACGTTGGTTTATATTCTGTATTACTATATGATATCCATAATTTATCGTTAGCTTACCAATTATTTATGTTAATTAGCGATAATCGATTTGAAATCACTATGGCCATAGCATATGTCTATGCTGCCAATATCCAGAGATCAATGTAACGCATTTTTGAATAAAGCCAAACCATACTAGCCGGAATATAATTAAAATAAACTTTATTTATTTTAGTGACTAGTGAATGTAAGTAGTGTGCGTAGTTAATTTGTGTGATTTAACAATATATAAAGTACTTTTTAACCTATGCCAATTATTAAATCTACTCTATGAATCTACTACATTGATTGTCATGAAGTATGGTGGCACCACTGGCGACAAAAAAAGTTGGAGACGCCATGACAGGTCACGTGATGTAAATTTTCGTCGGGCATGCGCGATATCGCTGAATTTTTCAAGTGATTTTGAAATGGTGAGGCCCCTTCCCTAAGAAAATATTGTGTATAATTGATCATATTGATCTTAATTCGTATTTTTTTGTGTTAAATAACGGATGTTTTGCGAACTGTGCGCGTAATTACTTGATTGGTGTGCGCCCAGGAAGTTTTTGTTTCTAAAGGTCGCATCTATACTTGGTAATGACATTTTTTATTGGTATATTTGCGTCGGAAACCTCGTATTGTGCTTTGTTCCGCTGCCATTCGTGATATATAAGGTAACAAAAGCATTATTATTTAGAAAAATTGATACTAAAATGCAGTATATAACGTTTCAAAGGTAATCAAACAGCCTCTTTTCACTTGACAGTTGGCGTCAAGACATCTTGCGCTTTTCGTTATTATTACGGATAATTCTTTTGAATTCCCACCGAATTAACCAATTTGTGGGTCTTCTCATTAGTGTACAGCGTCCAAATCTCCCGTTATAACATAAATACTCGTAAATAAATACGCGGTATTAGTATAAATCGTGTGATGTTTTTAAGCGTGTTGAAAGTCGAAATTTTATGCATGTAGCCCCAATTGGCGAGACTGCCGATGACATCATAACCTGTGCTGTATACAGGAAAGAATTCGCATGCAAACAGATTTGGATTATTATGTCGTGAATCAGGGTTAAGACAGTCAATCGTAAAAGTGTCATGACTTGTAATAATAATAATGTGTGACCTTGTTGCCTTACCTTGTATAGACTTGGATTATTCAATGAAATGAGTATACAGGGGTCTCAGAGTTATTAACAACTGAACAGGGCTCCAAGTCCCCTAACACTATTATTGTCCCCACAACAACTCCTTGTTGTAACTTAAGTTTTTAAGGCATTAAAACAACATCTTTTATCAATGGTCTAGTCTAATGGCTTCAAGGTGACAATGTCTAATGTCTAGACTGGTCACATTTGACCTACCATTGATGGGAGATGTTGTTTTCATGCCTTGAAATTAGAACATTTTGAGTTATTTTGTCAGTTTATGGTGTGGTGATGGCAATCACCTTTGCCGAATTTGCTCCCTCTAGGTGTAACTGGGATCGCCCCCAGTCCATTGTACGGTGCCCATAGTACAAGCTTTGCTTAGTTTGGGATCATACAATGAGTATGTGTTGTCTGAAAATATAATAATATTAAATGGCTGTCAGTATCTCATAATAACATGAAAACAATAATATTACATGTTTTATCAACTGGTAATCTTATTTCTAAAAAATGTTTTTATTGTATAAGATAAGAGATTTTTAATGTAGTTTCAGTGTATGATAATGGGATTATATACTTTCATATATCTACAAATATAAAGATAACCTTATAACAGTGGAAAATCTATATTTTGTCTAGTATGCCTTACTAAGGATAAAGTTGCCTAACTTTTTTATTTTTAACACCTGCTCAGTTTATGAATCTAAGCTTGTAGTATGGATATCATACAATTTACTGGGTTCAATCCCAGTTACACCCAGACTGCGAATCAGCGATTTTTAGAGTTCCGTACCCAAAGGGTAAAACGGGAACCCTATTACTAAGACTACGCTGTCTGTCCGTCTGTCACCAGGCTGTTTCTCATGAACTGTGATAGTTAGAGAGTTGAAATTTTCACAGATTAAGTATTTCTATTGCCGCTTTAACAGCAAATACAGAAGAAAATAAATATTTAAGGGGGCTCCCATACAACGAACGTGATTTTTTTGCCGTTTTTATAGATAATGGTATGGAACCCTTTGTGTGCGAGTCAGAATTGCACTTGGCCGGTTTTTTCTGTGCCAAATGAGTATGCTCGTAAAAGTTAACAAAATGTTGCTTAAAAGTCAAATAACCTTTCAACCCTCAATATAGATCTTTACCACCTGTTGGGAATGCATTTCCTATGGGTAAGAATGGGCAAGAAATTCCTCTCTTAAACCACAAGAATTATTATAGCTTACATATTTGTTAGCCGACCGTGGTAGCCGAGTGGTTAAATGCACCCCATGCAAACAAAGTGTGCAGGTTCAAACCCCGGCTTGCACTTCTAGGTTTATGTGCGAATCTCATTATCATCCAGGATTACTACTTGCTATGAAACGGTGAAGGAAAATATCATGAGGAATCCTAAACCTGCATGCCTATAGAAAGGCATGTGAAGTTCACCAACCCGCAATCGTGGACTGTAGCCCAAAAATCTCGAATGTGCCGGGTATAATGGCAATAGGCTCGTCTCCTATTACATTGGGACTAAAATACATCGGCAAAGTGTGGGCGCACTGCAGTGCACCTTTGCTTATCCCATGGGGGTATATAGGCGTGTTGATGTATGTTTTTTTTGTTAAATTTACTTGGAATACATATCTATACAAATGAATAAAATTGAAATGGCTATTTGTAAGGTAAAAATTACAGTTTATTTTTAGTAAATGCGTATCAAGGGTTGAAGGACTTTGGTTGGGTTGAAGGTTGACTTAAGGGACATTATTGAGTGATAGTGACTTTACATATTTGGTATCAGAGATTTTTCCTGCATCAAAGGAGTATGCTCTCCTGCAAAGTGAAAAAAAATGTTGCTTAAGTCGATTAACCTTTCATTTCTCAATATGAGAGTTATGAGTAACATTGGAAACTTTTTAACAAATTTGATGTGATCCCCCTAGCATTGAGGGGAGGCCCATGCCCAGCAGTGGGACGTTAAAAGGGCTGGTGTAGTAGAATATGCGTGGGCATGTCTATTCAATCTATACTAATATTATAAAGCTAAAGAGTTTGTTTGTTTGTTTGTTTGAACGCGCTAATCTCAGGAACTACTGGTCCGAATTGAATAATTCTTTTTGTGTTAAATAATTCATTTATCGAGGAAGGTTATAAGCTATATATCATCACGCTACGACCAATAGGAGCGGAGCAGCAACGAATAATGTGGCAAAAACGGGAAAATTCCCGAACATGATTCGGGTATTATAGACTTATAATCATAGACTTTATAACATCAGTCTACGCCAAAGTAACTATTAGCGCGGGTGAAACCGCGGGCACAGCTAGTAGTACAATATAAAGAATGTATGTAATTTGATTATTGCCATTCAATCCTAGACCATATGACATGTGTAAACAAAGGTCACTGGCATAATAGTTTATACCTCATCGAGTCTCTGTGCAAACACTGATAGTAGGTTAGGTATTATATCAAGTATTCTGATGTCATTATTTGCATATAGGTAAAGATATTGATATAATAAACATTTCTACCAATAAATATTTAGTTACTTTAAAAGTCTGATGACAGTATGCATAGTAGGGTAAGCATGCTGTCCAAACTATATACCTTGGCGGGCTAATTAATTTTACTACAAAAGCTGGGGGCCGCTGACATTTTTTTTTAGTTTTCAAGTAAAAAAAATACAGGGTAATCATTTCTTTATATGTCTACTAGCAGACCCGGCCACGCGTTGCTGTAATCTAAGCTACCCTATCTCTCAAGTTGGATCAGACTGCTCACGGTGTGCCAATTTAATTTAAAATCGGTTAAGTTAGGAAACCATCGCGGACAAACATCGTGACAGGAGATTTAAATATATAAAGATTGGTTGGAAGTAGTGGTAGCCGAGTGGTCGAACGCACGCTTTGCAATCAAAGTGCGCAGGTTCTATCCCCGGCTCGCACCTCTGGGTTCCATGTGCGAATCTCATTTTCATCTGAGATTATCACTTGCTAAGAAACGGTGACGGAAAACATCGTGAGGAAACCTGTGTGCCCGGTATAATGGCAATAGGCTCGCCCCCTATTACATTGGGACCAAAATACATCGGCGAAGTGTGGGCGCACTGCAGTGCACCTCTGCCTACCCCTTCGGGGAATACAGGCGTGATGATGATGATGATGTATAAAGATTGGTTCTTCGTTAATTTATCTTTAACAATCATATCAATATCAACGTTAACATTCGTTGTTGCCAGACGCATTGCATGAAGAAGTGACTTAACTGACAGTGAAGATCTATACTTAGATTTTATTAAGTTCATTGTTGAATACGCACTTTCACATAAATAAGTGCTACCCATCATCGATCCTATTTTAAAGCCAAAATTTGTTAGTTTGGGAAAACGATTGCCAAGAATCTTAAAAAAATCCATTCCAGTTTCTGTTAAAAACTATTTTCTGATTAAAACATGCGCCGAGGGCCGCATGAATACAAGGCGCGAGCCGCACGCGGCCCGCGGGCCGTTGTTTGGACATCCCTGCCCTAGTGGGTTGAGCGTAGGGCATCGTTTTTTTCTTATTATAGGTATAGAATTAGATATAATGAAGATCATGGGAGAATTGCCCCCCCCCCTGGTCTGGGAGTAACTGGGATCGCCCCCAGTCTAATCTATAGTAGCCATAGTACAGGCATTGCTTAGATTAAGCTTGTGTAATGAGTATGTGTTGTCTGGCGGTATTCTTCTTATCACCGAAAATTGTTCAGGCGAACTTACATAGGTAATATTAATCTTGAACTCTCCATTAAAAGCTTTTTATATTGTCTCTACAGATAAACCCACTTAAGTATGATCAAAGAAACTATTTTTAAACTGCATAAATCACTCCGTAGTTGGTTTGTAATAGACTTGATTTATTAATAGTAATATGCGTTCGCGTCCAACGTTTTGCCAATATCAAAACGAGCTGTATTGACTCATAGAAAAGGTTTATTTTTCAATGAAATGACTTTGACAGCGCGAGCGAATTTTGGCTTTTACCACAGAAATTCAATCTTTATATATGTACTAGCAGACCCGGCCACGCGTTGCTGTGATCTAAGCTATCCTATCTCTCAAGTTGGACCAGACTGCTCACGGTGTGCCAATTTAATTTAAAATCGGTTAAGTAGTTTAGGAATCCATCGCGGACAAACATCGTGACAGGAGATTTATTTATATAAAGATTTGACGTCCGAAATAATCCTTTGGGTACATATACGGTAGCTCATATGTGTATGCTTAGTGAAGACAGTTTGTACCTAACTATCATGGTTTCTGAGTTAGAGACTTAGAGATATTCGTCACAGGTATTGTGTTCTGCCCTTTGGGTACGTCCATAACCTTGTTCAGTAGTGTAAACTACACTTTGACAGTGTAAGGGGGACTAACAATATTCACAAAACAGAACATGGAAATTTTACATAGGATTCGAGATATTACGATTTATTGTTATTATTAAAAGCAGCTCTAGAGGCAACACTGGAGCTATATGTACTAGTGATGTGCCGGATATCCGATGGAAAAGAAAGATCCATATCCCTATCCGTTACTTTTCGGCGGATTTTTTACCTTAATATTTTTCAAGACAGATAAAATTCTTATACTTATTTATGTCTATACATCATCACGCCTGTATTCCCCGAAGGGGTAGGCAGAGGTGCACTGTAGTGCACCCACACTTCGCCGATGTATTTTGATCCCAATGTAATAGGGGGCGAGCCTATTGCCATTATACCGGGCACATTCCCTCTCAATACGAGGGAGATTTGGGCCATAGTCCACCACGCTGGCCCAGTGCGGGTTGGTGAACTTCACACGCCTTTCTACAGACGTGCAGGTTTCCTCACGATGTTTTCCTTCACCGTTCAGCAAGTGATAATCATTGTTGAAAATGACATTCGCACATGAAAATTATCTCAGAGGTGCCTGGGATTTGAACTTGCACCCCTTACGTTCAAGGCGGGCGTTCTTGCCCACGAGGCTACCACTGCTACTTATACGTACAGATTATTTTTTTATTTCATAAAATCAAATATTTGGCACCTATATATTGCAAACATTTATCGTAGTGAGTTACCATACCAGTATTACATAGCTCAAAGGTACTAAGTCAACTATCTTTATAACGAGATCAATGACAAATCTTTGTGATAAGCTTATTAAACATTTACTATAGGAAGTTTTTATAAAATGGTTAATATCTGTATCCGTGGATCTTGACACCAAATATCTGTATCCGGATCCGTATCCGCGGATATACATATTTAACGATCCGGCACATCACTAATATGTACCTATTTGATGTGAGTTTTGGCGATTTAAAAAAATGATTAGACCACTGACTTTCTTGCGGGATCTTCTCAGTTGCGGTCGCGTTTCGATCTGGCAGTAGCATATACGAAAAAAAATGAAAACTTGACAATTTGTAAGTGCCTCCATAGGCCTATACAAAATAAATGCTTTGACTTTGAGTAGGTAGTTATAATGTTATTATAGACTAAAGTTTCTTTTTTTGTTTCAGAAAATCAGCAAACGATATTGAAAACAATAATGATCAGTGGTTATTATTTGTATCTGTGATCGTTGTTAGTTGTTCAAGTGAACAGTGCGGGCTGCTCGGGCGAGCAGCGCGTCGTGGACTGCATACCCTTGTCGTGTGAGATGATAGTGCTCAACGGGACACGTGTTATAACGACTTGTAATAGAGAAGAGTTTGTTAAGTGAAAACAACAGTTGAAGGGTAGGTTGTTACATATAATAAGGCTAGGCGCGCACTAGGCAGCCATGGCTGCGCAGCATATTTGCGCAGCCAGTTATAGCAGCCAATCCACGATTATTCAAGATCCTCTGTATCGAAAGTCATTCTTTTTTAAAGTTTGAACGCAAAAAACGTCTGGCTGCTACAACTAGTGCGCGGAGACTGACGGCAGCCACATACATTCACCTACACACGCTATGGCTGCGCGCAGCCAGCTGGCTGCCATGCAAACAGGCGCGTTTTATTGGCTGCCGCAGCCGAGATTTCGTTGCTGCCTAGTGCGCGGGCTCCCATACAACGTCATATGTTCGTCTGGCTGCCGCAGCCTGGCTGCGCAGCCATGGCTGCCTAGTGCGCGCCTAGCCTAAAAGATAATGTCAGAGTGGCGGTAACGATTGTTTTGAATGAAAATCAGCATTGCTATTTAGACATTATTAAGTGAACAACAAGTGATTATTGCATCTTTGTTGCATTTGGATAATTATAATTGAAAGGTACAAAAGTCGTTTATGACATTTTAGCTATTGACGAATGAGTACTTACTTTTTATAATAATAGATAATTATTTATTTTTTTAATGGCAATAGGCTCGCCTCCTATTACATTGGGTCCAAAATACTTCGGCGAAGTGTGAAATGTCCTCAGTGCATCTCTGTCAAGCAAGTGGGTCTTTTATCCACGATTCAAGCAAGAAATGAATCGGTGGCGGCGGTTTTCATACAAAACTATCGCTGCCGCCATTCCAACTTTTTTTATCTTCTTTGGTTGATCGGGTGAAATTGAACGTGTTTATATTGTCGCCGGCAGATGGCGCATTACCCCCAGCCGACGTCGCTGGAGGCGGCGCTGCCGCTGCTGTCGCGGCCGGACCTGCGCCTGCGCCAGCAGCTCGGCGAGCAGCTGGTGGCGCTCGTCCGCCGCGAGCCGGAGATCACGCACGACCTCGCCGCCCAGCTTCTGGACGCGCTCGTACACTGGCTCAATGGCGGCAACTTTAAGGTAAGACCTAATTAAAAGTTCTTCAAAAAGAAAAAATAAACCCTCTAGGGCACCCCCTGCCCTAGAGGGTTTATTTTTTCCTTTTTTTCGGGGGGCACGGCAAGTCGAGCAAAAAAAAGGGGCACGGCCGTACCATCCATTTCTTCTACTTTATTAAGTCCCTATTTAAGGGACTTAATAAAGTAACCGACTTGTTAAGGATCTCACAACTTTTTACGGTAGAAAAACTGAGTTGCGAGAATTGGGTTTTTTACAAGTATGGTTTTTGATGGCATCTTACCTTTTCCGGTAACCTTTTGAGTCGGAAGAGTCAAAAATTAATCATTTACAAAATTTTAAAGTTCTTAAGGAGCCACAATTTTGTTGTCTTTCTAAACTTATAATAAGGCCATATACGTATTATTTATCTCTGTGCAGATCTTGACGTAGTCTGTTAGAGCGGTCGGACTGTTTTTACGTTTCACGGATAGTTCACGGGAATAAAACTAAACTATTAATCCTGTTTTTTATTGGTTTCAATAACTTAACATTTTTCACTCAACTTTTGCAATTAAATTTTATTAAAAAAAAAATAGTGGCAAAAAAAAACATTTAAAAACAAGCTTTTATTTAATTGCCCTTAGTTTTCGTGTTCTCATCTTTCATTTGATACCCGGACTGTGGTAGTGCAGAAAAAAAATAACTATTCCGCCATCTTGAATGATCCGCCATATTGGAATTAGAATGACGTCACATAACTAAGTATGCATTGTCATCCAAAATAAGCGTGTATACCAAATTTCAGCTCAATCGGTTAAAGATAACTGAATTAAAATTCAGTTGCAAGATTCCACCCGGACATACATACATTGCAAATTAATATAAAGCTTGTAAATATCTTGTTTTGCTCACTCTACCTAAATGGTTAGAATTGACAGCTATGACTTCACAATATGGTGTTAAGTCGAGCTTATTCTCATTTGAATCGCATAGTACCTAAGTCATTATCGCCCAAAAGTGTCGCTTAAGGGAAATAGCTTTTCACCCGTCGATATAATCTGGTACATTATGTACATCACAGTCTGATAGGCGCGGCGCGGTGCCGGCTGAGACACGCGCTATTGGCTCCCGCACGGTTGACGTCCGTATTCTGTAACTAAGATACTCCTGCGCAAGTTAACGCTCGCAAAAAAAAATGCCCAATACCAAAACGAACTGTGTTTTTTATTTTTATCCGGGCCCTAATTTGGCCCGGCCCGTGTGCTAACCTCTGATATGGGGGTCAGAGTCCTTGAAATTAGCGTAAGCCTAATGTGTGTGGGCAATGATTTCTTCCCAGTCTTTTTAATTAAGTTCAAATATTACGTAAGCAGATTTATTACAATTATTTACCCCCCCCCCCCCCATCCCTCGATTCGATATATCTCGAAACATGACAAAATATGTCGAATGAAAGCGAATTTTTGTATTTTCGAGATGTCACGATAGAGATATAGCCTTCGACATGCAATTTGTGATGACATGCAATGTCGAACGTTACTCTATGATTTGATCGGATACGTCAAATCATTTTTACGTGCGAAGTGCGAATATAATTGATTACATTTATATTTATTAACTAGCTGTGCCCGCGACTTCGCCCGCGTGGACTTTAGGGAAATATGGGTATTATGTTTTTCCCGCGGAACCCTAATGCTTTTTCTAAAATTAAAGTCAAAGTCAAATCATTTATTTTGTATAGGCCTATGGGGGCACTTACAAATTGTACAGTAGCCTAAGTTACGCCTTGCAACGTCAGCTATCTGTCAGTGAAAGTCCCATTGAAATCGGTTCAGCCGTTTAGAAGTTTACCCCCAAACAAACAGACAGGCAGACAGACAAAAAAAATAAAATTGCGTTTTCGTTATAGGTATCGTATATACTTTCATACGCATTTGGTAAAAAAGTGTTATTTTGATATTACAAACAGACACTCCAATTTTATTTATTTGTATAGATATAATAATGAGTGACATAGTGAGTAGTGAGAATAATGAGTGACATAGTGAGTAGTGAGTATAATAATGAGTGACATAGTGAGTAGTGAGTATAATAATGAGTGACATAGTGAGTAGTGAGTATAATAATGAGTGACATAGTGAGTAGTGAGTATAATAATGAGTGACATAGTGAGTAGTGAGAATAATAATGAGTGACATAGTGAGTAGTGAGTATAGTAATGAGTAACATAGTGAGTAGTGAGTATAATAATGAGTGACATAGTGAGTAGTGAGTATAATAATGAGTGACATAGTGAGTAGTGAGTATAATAATGAGTGACATAGTGAGTAGTGAGTATAATAATGATGAGTTTGTTCAAATATATTGCCCATTGCCTAACAGTTTTTGACATTTAAAACGTTCCATTCCTTTACTAAACATTTGATATTGACCTTAAGAAAAGTAGTTATAGAGCTTTTTGCTTGGCCTAAACATATTGAATTTATTACTAATACGGCTCTATCCTTATTTATACACCTTAACAATATTTTAAAACATTCTTAACGCCCAGTCGATACTTTTCAAGTCTAATCAAGAAAAAAACTGATCGAAAATATCATTTTTAGATAAAAATCGCCATTTTGGTGACATTTTTAAAAGAGATTTAAAAACAGAGATAATCTCGAATCGAGATTTATCTCTATCAAACGAAAATCGGACCCCAGGTTCCCTCACCATGTTTTTCTTCACCGTTTCTTAGCAAGTGATAATCTCGAATGAAAATGAGATTCGCACATAAAACCCAGAGGTGCGAACCGGGGCTGAACCTGCACAGTTTGATTGCAAAGCGTGCATTCGACCACTCGGCTATCATTGCTATCAATAATTTCGTAAAAAAGAATAAGCAGTAAAAAATAATAAGAAGAAGCAGGTATAACTGGGATCACCCTCAGTCCATTGTATTGTATGGTACCCAAAGTACAAGCTTTGCTTGGTTTGTCATCTGCCGATATTTATTTATTAATTTCCAAATATAGATACGCTAACATTAGAAGATGGTGATCGAGTGACATTATCTCGATTGTCGATTTCGCATCGAACACAATACGGACGTACAGTTATAGATATTAACATAATACTGAATAGTTAGTTACGAATAGCATCTTACGGAACACGCGTGCACTGAAAATATATTTAAAAAGTTAAAACAGTTTATTATTTTATTGTGAAGTGTGGTGTATAGTATTCGTAAACTTTAATTAATATCCTCACTGCGTTTGGTGCGTATAGATTTATTTTTATTACAAGCTTTATATTAATTTGCAATGTATGTCTGGAATCTTGCAACTGAATTATAAATCAGTTATCTTTAACCGATTGAGCTGAAATTTGGTATACACGCTTATTTTGGATGACAATGCATCCTTAGCTATGAGAACTCATTCTAATTCCCATATGGCGCATCATTCAAGATGGTGGAATAGTTATTTTTTCTTGGAGACCACGAAAACTAAGTGCAATTAAATAAAAGCTTGTTTTAAAAAAAGTTTTTTTTTAAACATTAATATACTATTCAGTTATTGTTTTCTTATATTTACGCGAATACTTTACATTGAAATTAAACTATTTTACGGATTTTATCGCGTTTGTAAATAAACGCGATTGCAGCCGAAACGTCGGGAAAATAAAATAGTAAATAAACGCGATAAAATCCGTAAAATAGTTTAATTTCAATACTATTCAGTTGTATATGCGATACTGATGCTAACGTTAAAGTATTATTTCGGACTTCTGAAACACCTGTGTATATCGTATGAATCAGCGGAAATGTCTCCGTCTTTTGAGCTGGATTTCGTGCAAAGTTACTAAAAAGGCGCTGAAGTCAATTCGCCTTTCAACCGTCTCGATGTAAGACAACAAAATGGAAACTTGACAATTTGTAAGTGCCCTAGGAATTTGAATTGTTTATTATACAGGCGTGTATCCCTCGATACGCCACTCTAATGTATTCTTAAGCTCTATGTGTTACTGTGTCGCAGGTCGCCCAGAATGCGTTGGAGGTGCTGACCGCGCTGACTGAGCGCATGGGACCAGAGTTCTCTCACTACGTGCCTACCGTTCTACCCCACATCATAGACAGGTATTTACGATACAGTTACAAAAATACATCATCACACCTGTATTCCCCGAAGGGTTAGGCAGAGGTGGACGGCCCACACTTCGCCGATGTATTGTGGTCCCAATATAATAGTGGGCGAGCCTATTGCCATTATACCGGGCACATTTTCCCTCAATACAAGGGAGATTTTTGGTCCATAGTCCACCACGTTCGCCCAACGCGGGTTGGTGAACTTTACACGCCTTTCTATATACGGGCAGGTTTCCTCACGATGCTGTCCTTCACCGTTCAACAAGTGGTAATCATTGTTGAAAATGACATTCGCACATGAAAATTTTCTCAGAGGTGCGGGCCCGGGATTTGAACTTGCACCCCTTACGTTCAAGGCGAGCGTTCTTGCTCACGAGGCTACCACTGTAGTTTATACTGTTAAATAGGGTTCCGGGTGTGCCCTAACGCCACAACATGATACTTGTGATCAATACTCAAAGGTCTATAACTCAGAAACTATGTTAGTTGGTTTAATCTACCTTCATTATACATCTACATATTACTACTACTACAGCCCTTTTAACGTCCCACTGCTGGGCACGGGCCTCCCCTCAATGCGAGGGGGATTCAGGCCATAGTCCACCACGCTGGCCCAGTGCGGTTTGGCAGACTTCACACATCTATCGAGAACTAGTCAAGCTCCCTCAGACGTGCAGGTTTCCTCACGATTTTTTCCTTCTCCGTTTCATAGCAAGTGATAATCTCGGATGAAAATGAGATTCGCACATAAACCCAGAGGTGCGAGCCGGGGTTTGAACCTGCACACTTTGATTGCAAGGCGTGCGTTCGACCACTCGGCTACCACTGCTATATATTCTACATATGAAGTACTTAAAATATAATTTCGGTCTTCATACATATTGTATATGCCATCCTCCAAGGAAGCCGTGGACAGGAAGTGACATCAGTGCCTATTAAAGTCGCCCAAGCAGATCTCAAGTAGTTAACTCATCATATCAAACTATAACAATGGGACTATAAATTTGATGTGACATCAATTTTCCAATTATTGTTTCTGTTACAAACAAAGACACACTCTGCAACACAAACGTGGCGGGTATTTTCAGGATATACAGACATAGGTGCACTATAGGGGACCTATATTATAAAAATCAAACATTGTAAATTTAAAGACTTTTTATGATTGGTGGGGAAATACACAAAAAAAAACCCTATTGAGGAGTTAAAGGGTTTCCGAGTGATTCTGAATAACCCTTTGAAAGGGTTTTGATTAGTCACAATGTGTGCTGTATAGGTTAGCGGATACGAAGGAGGCGGTCCGCCATTCGGCTCGCACGTGCGTGTCCGCGCTCGCGTCGAGTCGCGCCGCGAATGCGCGTGCGCTGCTCGCGCGTCTCACCACCGCGCTCCAACATAAGGCGCCGCACGCCAGGGAGGAGGTCGTGCGCTGTATACAGTCGTTATTAGAAGCGTGAGTACTATTATAAATAGCTACTACAGTAAAAAAAAATGGGAATAAATTACGATATTTTTTTCAGGACAACCTAAAATTAAGTGTAATGTATAATAGGTGTAAAAACGGTACCTTTATATGCCGAAGACTTCTAGTAATATGTGACAGATATTTTTTTTTAATTTTTCATTGTTCTTACCACTACCTCTTAGTAGTATTGTTTTAATATTAAATGGACATTTTTATGTAATCTATGTCAACATTAAAATTGAATGTCTGTGGCAGGCGATCAAATTTGGTCGCGTCTTCGATGACATTTCGTTGAAAATTTCATTATTCAACTAAATGACACTGTTAGCGCGAACGAGTTTTGACGCGTGGGAGCATGGCTTTTACCACAGGAATTCAATCTTTATGCATATTGACACAGAGTTCGGGTATTGTGTGGCTTCAATGTAATGATCGTGTTGCAGTCACGGTGCGGTGGAGCTGCAGCTGCGCGCGGCAGTGCCGACGCTGGCCGCGCTGGTGGGCGACCCCAGCTCGGGCGTGCGAGACGCCGCCATGCAACTGCTGGTTGACGTCTACAGACACGTCGGTGAGTACTTACTGCCTTGTCTTACTGCCCGCCACCCTCCGCCGGCGTGGAGCAGTACGCCTGTTACGATCTCTAAGAACACATTTGTGAATTGAGGTCGTCAGCTTAAAAGTGATTTAAGCTTGAGACATACAGTATGAAAATAATAATATAATAATAATAATGAAAATAATTATAAATTTAGGTTTTAGACAACATTCTGTAGTTGAATAAGAATATGTAAAATTGTGCGTTAGGTCCCAAAACTAATTTTGGAATTAGGTAAGCCAGTTATTTGCGAAACCCCTTCAGACTAATACTTATTTTATGTAACCCCTTCAGACTAATACTTATTTTACGATTCCAATATATGCAACGCGAATACAATGGGTACTAAAATGGACTGAGGGTGATTCCAGCTATACTCCGACTGGTATATATACCGGAAATGCTACTTTCGTAATTTGCCGCTGACGTGACTTGAACCCGCGATCACCTAGTGTAGTGCGCCGAGCGGCCTACGTTCGGACCCCTACACGAAGCCGACGTCAAATCCTACTAATATTATAAATATGAAAGTTTATGAGGATGGATTGATGGATGTTTGTTACTCTTTCACGCAAAAACCACTGAACGGATTTTGATGAAACTTCAAAGTTTTATTGTTTATACATCAGAATAACACATAGGCTATAAATTATAACGATATTTAACTATCAAAATCTGCGCGGACGAAGTCGCGGGTTGACGCTAGTATTATATACTTTGCTATTTTCAGGTGAACGATTAAGACAAGACTTGAAGAAGAAGGAACTACTGCCGGCTCAGAAGTTTTTGCTTCTAGAACAGAAGTTCGACGAGGCGAGAGAAGCTGGACTATTGTTACCCACTGGTGAGTTTCTCCAACACACTAGGATTTTTTTGTAAATAGGATGATATGCAATTTAAGTTTATCACATCACTATTAGTACTTTTAGCCTCTACAACCAAGCAAATTGTTTGTGCTAGAAGTGAGCTAACATCAATACTGCAATGGCCAGATTGGGACTCGAAATCGGAATCTCTTGGTTACGGACCGCGCATGTCTAACCACTAAGCTATTGATTTATTTTTCTCAACGTTGATTAGATAGGTTTTTACAAAGATAGGTGCCTTCATCGTTCATCAACTGATTATCTTCTCCACAGCGACGCAAGGCGCTGACGAACCGGACTTTATAACGCGTTCTGTGAAACGTACTATGACCATACCCACCTCGGCCAGGACCAGGGATGGAGACAGCTCGGGGGCCTCCACTCCAGGTCAGACACGCACCAACACAGTACCCTACTTGTCGTGGGGGGAGGCATAGCAACATTAATAACCTTTTCATCTACATCACCTTAGCCAAAAATGACTAGTCTTGCATGAGCTCTTTCTTTTAGAAGTTTATATTAATTGAAGATTTATTCACTTGACGATGTTGTAGTGGTTTGAGCGTCGGCCGCTTGGCTCACTGCACAGGCTGGTTGCGGGTTCGATTCCCGCCAGTGCTAAATTGGAAATGGCTTTTTCACAACACACTGAAAGATGTGAACACATTATATTATCATATCTATCTAATTTTCTTTACATCATATCTTGTCTTCATCACTTTTCAACTTAATATCATTTTTTTTATGATACTAATGTGAATGTTTAATATCTTTGCCACCATGTACCACGCCGGGCCACGGACGACTAACCGGAACTACTGCAACCTGTAACCGCATATCAACAACAATAACCATTCACCAATCGACATAAAATCACTTCCGTATCATTCATACGCCATCTACATCTTCTATATTTCCACTGCCGTCGCTTGTGGCAAATCGTTATCGTTGCCATATTTGGTAACATTTTGTCATTATAATCATATTTGGTAACCCTTTGCCAATGTCCCTACATTTGGTAATCTTTGGTTCAATTTCCCAACATTCGGTAACCCTTTACAAATGTCCCTACATTTGGTAAACTTTTGTCAATTTCCCCACATTCGGTAACCCTTTCCTGTATTTGTCAACCCTTTGCCAATGTCGCCCCGTATTGGGTAACCCTTTCTCATATTTGGTAACCTTATGCAAATGGTCGCCACAACAGCGTGTGACCCACCCAAAAAGACGATAGCCGGGCTGTATAGCTTACCATCCGCTAGTCGGAAGCCCCCGCCACCGACCAAGATAACCAGCGCGGGCAGCAGTGAGTATTCATCTCATAATACAAAAAAAATATTACAATTATTGTCCATTAAGGTCTCCCGCATACTAGGGGTCAATTGTTTTGACCAATAGCAAGATGTATGTGTGTGACATATAAAAAAGTACATTCAATAATGAAATGACACTGATAGCTGAGCTAGTTGCCACCCTTTTTTTTGCCCTTATGGCCTTGGTTGGAGTGCACTCTGCGCTCACCACTCCTCCGGTAAAGCTGTAAAGGCCACCTCACGGGTAACAGCGTAGTCCTTTCTAAAAAAAAAGAAAATTAAACGGTTGCCTGTTCCGCAGCGTCGAGCGGCGCGGGCGGCGCGGGCGGCGCGGGCGGCGGCGAGGCGGGCGCGGTGTCGTGCGAGGCGTTCGAGGCGGCGTTCGCGGGCACGGCGCCGGCCGCCGTGTACGGCGCGCGCGGGCTGGACGACCTGTGCCGGCACGCCGCCGCCGTGCTGGGCGACCGCGCCGCCGACTGGGAGAAGCGAGTCGATGCGGTCAGCACATTTTTTCTCTCTCTCTCTCTCCTACAATTTCCCACTGATGGACAAAGGTCTGTAGTTGTAGTATGAGCGCCAAGACTAGACTTATGTCACAGAATATGTGGATTATATCTCTTTTTCTCGTATGAAATAAGACAGAGAGCGACGGAGCCAATCCGTGACAAAGGTCTTGTCCTGACATGCGTGCTGACACCACTGCCCCACCATTCGTTCCGGTTTTTCGGTCTCTTACACTGTCTTCTAAATTAATGGCTCGGCCCTTGTCGGTACATCTGATAAAGTCCTCGCCATCTGGGTCGATCCAGTGTAGCCTTCTTCACCTCCACATACGACATGACACCAACCTTATCTTTTATTTGACTCGTGTAACATATTCGCGGTCTACCTCTCCCACGCTTTCCGTCGCTCTTGCCCTCCATGATGTTCTTAATAAAAGTGTCATGTCTCACCAAATTTCAGCTCTAATCTGTTAAAGATAACTGATTTCAAATTCAGTTGCAAGATTCATGGCATGGCCGTAACTCAACTATCATGTAACAGAAAGAAACGGCTAAATAACGTTATATTATATTTTGGTGCTTGTTTATGTGTTTACAACGCTCACTACTGTGTGTACAGTTGAAGAAGATCCGCTCGCTGCTGACCGCGAACGCGCATCAGCAGTACCCGAGTGAGTTCGCGGCGCATCTCAAGGACATGTCCGTGCCGTTCTTAGTCGTCATCAAGGACCTTCGGAGTCAGGTGAGAAATAAACATCGCCATCATGCCACATGGTTACCCTAAGTTAGTTCTTTTGCTCACTCTCATCATGTGGTTTCCCTAAGTTAATTATTTTGCTCGCCCCAAACATGTGGTAACCCTAAGTTAATCATCTCGCTCGTCCTCAGCATGTGGTTACCCTAAGTTAATTATTTTGCTCGCCCCAAACATGTGGTAACCCTAAGTTAATCATCTCGCTCGTCCTCAGCATGTGGTTACCCTAAGTTAATTATTTTGCTCGCCCTAAACATTTGGTAACTCTAAATTGATTCTTGCGCATGTGTTAACCCTAACATAATGAAATTACAAAAGTAGCAGCTGATTTTGGAGACATGTCCAGTACAAAAAGCTCGGTGTGACGTCATTTTCTTGACAAATCCAACAGTTGAAAGAGATAAAACTTATGTCTACACGGTCATGCTAGAAAGAAAATATTTCTTTCGTCAGCTATTATTTATGAATGTGTTTGTCTATGGCAGGTGGTGCGCGAGGCGTGCATCACAATAGCTCACATGGCGAAAGTACTCCGCAACAAGCTGGAACAGTTCAGTCTGTACATCTTACAGGAGGTGATCAACCTGATACAGAACGCGGCTAAAGTGAGTGACGATAGAACCTCAATAATATATACATCATCACGTCTGTATTCCCCGAAAGTGTAAGCAGAGGTGCACTGCATTGCGCCCACACTTCGCCGATGTATTTTGGTCCCAATGTAATAGACGGCGAGCCCATTGCCAGTATACCGGGAACATTCCCACTCAATTCGAGGGAGATTTCAGCTTAATCCACCACGCTGGCGATTTGGTGAACTTCACACGCCTTTCTATACAGGGTGTATCAGAAGTCCGAAATAATATTTTTGGCACATTAACGGTAGCTGATATGTAAATACATAGTGAAGGCAAAATATACCTATCATAGTATCCGAGTTACAGACCTTTAAGTTTTTAAAATGTGCGGCGTAAACAATTTAAAAGTCATGATCGAATCAAATTTTTGTACCATTCTGTTGTATACCCGATACTCGTGCAAGCGGCCAAGTATTGACTTCCAGCCAACATAGACGTGAACCCTCACGATGATTTCCTTCACCGTATTATACTAGTAAGTACGCTGTTTGTGTGCGAAGGTGGTATCGTCCGCGGGCACCGTGTGCGTGCGCTACATCGTGCTGTACGTGCACTCGCCGCGCCTCGTGCCCGTCATCGTCACCAACCTCACCACACACAAGTCCAAGGAGATCAGATCCACGCTCAGGTAACACACACACACATCACACGCACACACACACATACATAAATACACACATCACGCACATAGGGATCGTTCAAGTATTACGTAACGCAATATTAGGACATTGTGACCCCCCGTGAGAAAAAAAATCTCTACGCGACCATTCTGAATGGCTGTCTGAATTGCTGGTTGCCCCGATCTGGGTGTAACTGGGACCGCTCCCAGTCCAGTGTACGGTACCCATAGTACAAGCTTTGTTTAGTTGGGGATCATACGCTGAGTATGTATTGTCCGGCGATACTTAATTTATGTTTTATTGTATGTCTGTTTTGTTTATCTCGTTGTATCTATACTAATATTATTAAGCTAAAGAGTTTGTTTGGTTGAACGCGCTAATCTCAGGAGCTACTGGTCCGAATTGAATAATTCTTTTTCTGTTAAATAGTTCATTTATCGAGGAAGGTTATAAGCTATATATCATCACGCTACGACCAATAGGAGCGGAGCAGGAACGAATAATGTGGCAAAACCGGGAAAAAACTATTCCTTTTGAAAGCTTCCGTTGCGTACGCTGCCTAAACGGTTAAAGTTTGCACTTATTGAGGAAGGTCATAGACTTTATAACATCACTCTACGCCAAAGTAACTATTAGCGCGGGTGAAACCGCGGGCACAGCTAGTATATAATAATAGTGATGTTGTATTGTGTGAACAGTGAAGTGCTGGTGATGCTGCTGGAGAAGTGGTCCCCGGGCACGATAGAGAAGCAGCAGCCGGCCGTGCGCGACGCCATCCGCCGCGCCTGCGCCGACGCCGACAGCGCCGCGCGCACCAACGGACGCAGGTAACACCACACACCCACTCTCATTAATCCACTAACTCACTCACTCACTCTCATTAATCCACTCACTCTCATCAATCCACTCACTCTCATTAATCCACTCAATCACTCATTAGTCCACTCACTCACTGGCATTAATCACCTCACTCTCATTAGTCCACTCACTCACTCTCATTAATCCACTAACTCACTAGTCCACTCACTCACTCATCCTCGCATAGAAGCTAGTTCAATATAAAATTGAGGGCTGAAAGGCTATTTGACTGGAGCTACATTTGTTTTACTTGACAGGAGAGCACACTCATTCGACGCACAAAATTTCGCTGATTCCAAATAAATGCGAAAGTAACTCTGTCTATGTGTTACGCAATCACGCCTAAACTACTGAACCAATTTAAATAAAATTTGGTACAGATATAGTCTAGAGCCTGAGAAAGGACATAGGCTACTTTTTAACCAACTTCCAAAAAAGAGGACGTAACAATAAGCGCGGGTGAAACCGCGGGCCCAGCTAGTATGTTTATAAGTCAATATCGCCCAAAAAAAATCTTTCTTTTCGAGCTTTTTGTACTGGGCATGGCTCGGTGTGACGTCCTTTTCTTTCTGTTTCTGATTGAGTGTTGTGTTTAGAGCGTACGGCGCGTACAAGCGCCAGTTCCCGGAGGAGGCGGAGCAGCTGTTCGCGCGGCTCGACTCGGCCGCGCAGAAACAGATCGAGAGGGAGCGCAACGTCGGCAGCGTCGACAGCCTTCACCAGCTCGGCACCGGTACGGAACACCATGTATCATGTCACACTACACAACACACTACACTACACAAAACACACTACACTACACAACACACTACACTACACAAAACACACTACACAACACACTACACAAAACACTACAGTACACAACACATTACACACTACACTACAGAACACACTACACAACACACTACATCCTGTACACGGCGTCCAGTGGGGCAATTCTCGCAAGATCGACATCTCTATTCTAGACTGTCGAAACAAATCGTCAAATTGGACGGTTTTTTTTTACATATGTCGAATAGAGATGATGTCGATCATGCGAGAATTGGGGTCCAGTAGGCTAAGCATGAACGCGTAGACATACGTTTTATCTTTTTCAACCGTCAGATTTGTCGAGATGAAATAATGAAAGGGCTTGTTGAGGAGAACACGAAAACTAAGCGCGCAATTAAATAAAAGCTTGTTTTTAAAAAGTTTTTTTTACCATAAATGTATGATATTAGATTATGTATAGATGTTTTATTTTTTTGAACAGAACGAAGAGCCATCACCAGTCCTAGGAGTCCTTCCGCGAGTGTCTCAGGTAATAATATTTCTTACAATAACATACATACAATGTGAATCAGTATGGGTGCACCAAGCCTGCCACCCTTTGCCATTTACAGTTTGTGAAATCATTTAAAAAAAAAACGGAATATTAACTTTTTTTTTTTAAATATTATTTTATATGTATGCTTCGACAAGCCTAGGCATGGTCAGTTAGGTCGCTTGTACCTTCTGCTGTGTTAATCTTTAGATTAAAGGGAGTTTAAAAGTGACAGCTGATTTTAGGGCTGTGTTGCGACGAATTTTAAGGAAATCCTCGAAAATTTTATTAAAAACGTTAATAATATATTTGTAATAATAATACATCATCACGCCTGTATTCCCCGAATGGGTAGGCACCCACACTTCGCCGATGTATTTTGGTCCCAATGTAATAGGGGGCGAGCTTATTGCCATTATACCGGGCACATTCCCCCTCAATACGAGGGAGATTTGGGCCATAGTCAACCACGCTGGCCCAGTGCGGGTTGGTGAACTTCACACGCCTTTCTACAGACGTGCAGGTTTCCTCCTCCTTTAGAATAAGCTAAACAACTTATATTGAAGGTTAGTTGTACACTATTTGAATGAAATTGTGTAACTCACGACTTAAATATTCAGGGTGTATCAGAAAACCGAAATTATACAACTATTGCATTTGTATCAACAAAAAAAAAACCGGCTAAATGCGAGTCGGACTCGCGCATGAAGGGTTCCGTACCATTATCTATGAAAACGGCAAAAAAAACACGCTCGTTGTATGGGAGCCCCCTAAAATATTTTATTTTATTCTGTTCTTAGTATTTGTTGTTATAGCGGCAACAGAATTACATCATCTGTGAAAATTTCAACTCTCTAATTATCACGGTTCATGAGATACAGCCTGGTGACAGACGGACGGACGGACAGCGAAGTCTCAGTAATAGGGTTCCTGTTTTACCCTCTGGGTACGGAACCCTAAAAATCATTATTATTTATCGCCGAAGATTTTGAAAATTCCGTTTTTTTAATACCAATTAGTCGCCCTTTGTAGATGTAGTTTATAATTTTAAACACGATACCTGTGACAAATACTCAAAGGTCTGTAACTCAGAATTTATGATAGTTAGTTATAGTCTGTCTTCACTGTGGATCTAAATATTAGCCACCGTATATTTAGCTAAAATAGGTACTGATCGGTCGGGAAATCTGTCAAAAGTTGATAGTTACTATTGATTGAAATATAACTATTTTACGGATTCTATCGCGTTTATTTACTTTTTTATGTTCCCGAAGTTTCTGCTGCTTTACAGCAACCATGGTCACAGTGGGACTGAGGTGTTAGACGTCCTGATGTCATAGTTAATAACTGGGTACCCTCATATTTAGTTGTTGTTTGCGGTCCGATCCACGCAGAAAGTGCTCACAGTGTCTTGAGGTCTTGCAATTGTACGCTTGGTTTTGGATTTAATCATATTAATTACTGGATCCCAAGTTGGTGGTCGCACCCAGCCATCTTCCCTATTGAAATTAGGATGTTTTTTAATTTCAATGGCCTCACGTATCATCCTCATCGGACCGCAAACAACAACTAAATATGAGGGTACCCAGTTATTATCTATGACATCAGGATGTCTAACACCTCAGTCCCCCCGTGACCATGGTTGCTGTAAAGCAGCCGAAACTTCGGGAACATAAAAAAGTAAATAAACGCGATAGAATCCGTAAAATAGTTTTATTTCAATGTATAGTATTCGCGTAAATATGAGAAAACATTAAGTTACTATTTAAACAAGAATACTTTTAGAGGTGGTCGTGGTGAGGCCATCGGTATTATTTTGTTATTAAAAATAGACACATAAGTTTTATTTGTTATTTATATATTTAACTTCCAGGCATACTGCTTTACTGAGTCTGATGTAGCAGCGTGGTGCGGGGGGGAGTCTGCCAACCCTGCACACCCCCACCCCCACCCTCCCGCACCGCGCGACCAGGTCCCAGGCCCGCTCGTCCGCGAACCAAGGCCAGCGGGTCTGGGACCACCGCCTACCAAGGACTCAGATAAGCAGTAGTCTCGTAACCGATAATACAGCTCTACAAAAAAAAAACCTGTAGTTTTTGTTGCCCTGGATATCATAGCAAACTTTTACGTTTTCAAGTGCCCACATTACGAATATATTCATGAAAGTTCTCAGTGTCCTCGTATTTTTGTATGATTTTGAACGATTATCGGATTGTTAAAAGGAAAATTTAATTTTCCAGTCATGATTAGGCTTCTGCGCAACTTTTTCGCGCATACAAACACCACGTGATCACAGTACAGCTGAGATCTCAGTTATTTGACAATATTGAAATATATCTGTTATTCTGTTTCTCGTTTTTATTATTATTATTACAAGCTTTATATTAACTTGCAATGTATGTCCGGGTGGAATCTTGCAACTGAATTTTAGATCAGTTATCTTTGGCCGATTAATCTGAAATTTGGTATACACGCTTAATTTGAATGACAATGCATGCTTAGCTATGTGACGTCATTCTAATTCCAATATGGCGGATCATCCAAGATGACGGAATAGTTATTTTTTCTGCACTACCACAGTATGGGTATCAAATGAAAGGGCTAGCTGAGGAGAACACGAAAACTAAGGGCAATTAAATAAAAGCTTGTTTAAAAAAAGTAATTTTTATTATTAATTTTAAATGAAAATAAACCTTTAAAAAGAATCAGAGCAAATCTTACAAAATCATTGATAGTTTCATGAATTGTGTGCATAAATAGACCCAAAATCATTTTCATATCTAGGGCAACAAAACCACTTTACACCAACCATTATACACGTAACGCCTTGCGTCCAAATATCTTCAGCTTTTTATACGAAATGTATGAAATTTTAATGGAATTAGTTGAGGAATAAGCCTGCCCAACAATTGACTTGTAAAGATCTTTTTTTTTATCTCGAATATGCCAACGGTTTCAGGGTTCCGTACCTGAAAAGGACAATAACGGAACCCTTATAGGAATCAAGAACTCATAGTACAATCGTTGCTTAGTTTTAGATCATACGATGAGTATGTGTTGTCCGGCAAATTATATATATATTTTTAATAATAGAATAATTATTCTTATTCATATTATTTAACCTGTTTTGTATGCTAAGACTTGAATAGTTCTAGATAGATGTGTGAAGTCTACCAACCCGCACTGGGCCAGCGTGGTGGACTATGGCCTAAATCCCCCTCGGATTGAGCGGAGGCCCGTGCCCAGCAGTGGGACGTTAAAAGGGCTGTAGTTAGTATGCTAAGAACTAGAGTTGAAACGGATAGTGATTTGGCCGGATACCGGATACTCGGCAAGCTACCAGGCCGGAGCGCCGGATATCCGGCTACCGGATATTCGGCCCTTTATCGCGGTACATGTGACGCTTATTTAAAACATTTACAATCGATCGCAATCACGACCCATACATATGGTGGTCGGTTTGCATCAGTACCCGCAGTTGTCAAGGTTTGCTAGAATTTCTCTTTCAGTCACCTGGCAGTAGCGTTTACAGCGAAAGGCTATTTTCAGAAGCTTGTCTGGTATACGAAGCCAATCGCATCAAATTATTTTTCGCATTTGTTCGTAAGAAGCAGTCGCTTTAAATGCGGAAAAGTTGGTATTCATTCACCACAATTTGCCAATTGTACATTTTGAGTTCTAAACGAATTAATTAAAAAAAAATGTCGTGCGATTATAAAAATAAACGGTATGATTGCCTTGTGTAAAATAATGAGATTTTTTATTTATTTTACTATCCGGTATCCGGCCGGATACTGAATTACTATCCGGCATCCGGCCGGATACTGAATTACTATCCGGCATCCGGCCGGATACTGAATTACTATCCGGCATCTGGCCGGATACTGAATTACTATCCAGCATCCGGCCGGATACTGAATTACTATCCAGTATCCGATACTGAATTACTATCCGGCATCCGGCCGGATACTGAATTACTATCCAGTATCCGGCCGGATACTCAATTACTATCCGGCATCCGGCCAGATACTGAATTATTGTCCGGTATCCGGCCGGAAAGTGAAAACAAGGCCGGATAGTTGATATCCGTTTCAACTCTACTAAGAACAAGTCGGATTTAATGAATACTGTTATGTAAAATGTATAAATTATATTTTTATTAATGTTATATTATATTAAGCATATCTTTTATGTTGTATTTTTTATGTAGACTGTTAAAAGGCGAATTGACCCAAGAGCCACTTTGGTAACTTTGCACGAAACCCAGGTCAAAAGACGGAGCAAAATTCGCTGCTTTGAAACGATATCGAGGGGTGAAAGACTATTCGACTTAACGACACTTTTGGGTGATATTGACTTGTACTATGCCATCCAAATAAGAATAGGAATGTCAATAAGGTCTATTTCATTGTAATAATTTTAATATTAAGTGCAATATCTTATTTCTTATAATTTTTTTTTTTTAAAGACTGTGCTTATGCCCAGTCCGCCACTTTCCTTCTGACATGATCAGAAACCTTGTTTTGGTTTACTTTTTTCCTATTTAGTATTTTTAAATTTTAATGTTAATGTTATTTCTTTATTTATTTATTTGTTGATTATACTGTTTGTTTAATTTATAAATGGCTTTTCTAGTTGTATTTCTTATAATTGGTTACCATAATATTAATGCAAGTTGTGACACCTTCAAAAACTGTACATTTAATTTACTTTTGGCATACTTTATTCTATAGATGTTTACAATGTAACAGTTACTGGTTTGTCCTATATAAATAAATAAATAAATAAGGTCTATTTGTCAAATGTCACATGAAAAGTATGGTTTGCAAGTAACTTATTTGCATATCAATAATAATAGTACCTACATCAAATATAAATAAAAAGATTGAATTAGTATTTAATTGTCTTAATAGAATATTTAATTATTTACAGTCATAATAGATAGATAGATAGATAACTCTTTATTGTTCCACCGCAAAAAGTATTAATATTACACACAGTTTACACAGAGTGTCACAATGGGCGGCCTTATCACTAAAAGCGATCTCTTCCAGGCAACCTTAGGATGGAGTGGATCTAGGGAATTGATTGATTAAGGCGGGGGAGTACTTAATAAAGGATATTAACAGTTAAAAGTTTCAAAAAGTACACATACACATAAATACTTACATACAATATAATATAATATCCTACATACATACATACACAAACAAATACATACATAAACAAAACAGCTCAAATACTTAAAGTTGAAGTAAATAAATACAAGTTAGACAGTAAGGTAAAATTTCTTAGTAAGTATTAGTTTTTTCACGTCACAATATGGCGCAAAGTCGATCCTATTCTCATTTGAATAGCATTGTATACATATTTGGAATCAGCTGATTCTTCTGCGTCGATTCAGTATACTCTCCTGTAAAGTTAGGAAAAATGTCGCTTAAGTCAAATACCCTTTCCCCACTCGTTATATATAACTCAATATCGTCCAACATGGCGTTTGAGTCACTTCGCTTTTTAATAGTCGATGTATTTTTATTCCAGAATTTAAATTTCCATATTGTCTTGTAATCTAGTTATATATATTATGTACAATTAATAAATACCACATTCCAATCTAAATGTCTCGCTAATATATAATTATTTTAATATCTCATACAGAGTGTATTATGAGTCCGATATAATATGAAGGTTACAGGCAAATAACAGGGAATGTCACATTTTTTTATTTATTTTTTTCATATTTTGTGTATGGTATTTTGAATTTTAATCATTAGAATGTAAAAAAAAAAGTTAACAGATGGCGTCAAAAATGCAGTTTTGTTTATGGCCAAGAATTGTTGGAATAGTTGAACTTTCAAATTGTTTTTTTTTTTTATCTCAAAATTCATTAGATTAGGACATTACCTGTGATTTACATGTACCCTTCGTATTTTAGAAACATATACGGTAGCTGATATGTAGATGTATACTGAAGACAGACTATAACTATCATAGTTTCCGAGTTACAGACCCTTGGAGTATTTGTCACAGGTATCGTGTTGTGGCCTTAGGCCGTTTGTCCACTGCCGCCGTCACCGGACCGTCACCGAGGGATTATTTCGGGCCGAGTTTGAGGTGACGTGACGGCGATCGTGTGTCCATCGTGCCGGTATCGGTGACGCAATCTCAGACAAAACAAAAACCGGGCGAACGGCGCGGTGCGACGGTAGTGTGTGTTTTGTATAGCCGGCACATCGGCCCGTCATAAAACCGCGCCGAGTTCTAGCGGTCACGCCGATCTACTCGAAACTTCATCGGCTGGGATGACGGCGGTCGGGTGACGGACGTGCGGTGGACACGCGGCTATAGTAGACCATGTACCGCTACTTCGGCGCCGTCATCTCGTTCTCGTTGAGAGTCCGGTGACGGCGGCGGTGGACAAACGGCCTTAGGGTACACCCGTAACCCTATTTAACAGTCCTAAACTACATTTACGAGAGGTGACTGAATAATATTCACAAACCAGAACTGGCCCTGTAGCATAACCGCGAAGACATAAGTTTTATCTGTTTCAACTGTCAGATTATCAGCAAAAATGACGTCACTTCGAGCTTTTTGTACCGCTCATGGCTCGGTGTGACGTCATTTTGTGGACAAATCTGACAGTTGAATGAGAAAAATCTTATGTCTACGTGGTCATCCTAAGGTCTGGCGCCCACTGCCGGCACGGCGCGGCATGGTATGGCAAAGGATTTTATTACTAATCAAGTTACTATTTAGAATCTTATTTCAATGAGTTTAAGAGTTCATGTTAGCTACTTTATTTCGCGGCATCGTGGTATCGAAATAAAGTAACATGAACTCTAAAATCATTGAAATAAGATTCAAAATAACTTGATTAGTAATAAAATCCTTTGCCATGCCATGTGATGCCGTGCCGTGCCGGAAGTGGGCGCATAGGTATTAAGTTCTTAAGTCATGTTCGAATTTCTACAAATTTGTGTACCGTTCTATAGTTGTAACATATGCGCCAAGACTAGACTTATGTCACACAATATGTTGATTTTGTCACTTTCTCTCGTATGAAATAAGACAGAGAGCGAGCGAGAGAATCCGTGACTGAGGTCTAGTCTTGACATGAGAGCTAAACCCGCAGTTTTTGCCCCAATTCTCATACAACTGTTAAAATATTTCGGATTTCTGATACACCCTGCATGCATCGACTAACCCAAATATTTATGAGTAAACAAGCCAGCTAACCCTGTAAGCTAAGCATGACCGTGTAGACATAAGTTTTATCACTTTCCACTGTCAGATTTGTCGAGAAATTGGCGTCACTTAGAGCTGTCTTTACTGTACATGGCACTGTGCGACGTTATTTTCTCGACATGTCTTGACATGACGTGTTCTATGTCTACTTATGATATGCTAAGCCTACTGGCTATGCCAGCGTGGTGAGTTCCCGCTATAATGGCAATAGGCTCGCCCCCCGTTACATTGAGACCGAAATACATGAGCGAAGTGTTTGTGCACTGCAGTGCACCTCTGCCTACCCCTTTGGGGAATACAGGCGTAATGATATATCTTTATTAGGAATTCCTGTTCTAAGGTGATATAAGTAACAGTAGAGGTTACTTATACCGTATTCAACCTTATCTATTTATGTATACGGACTAATATAAAATTACAAGCTTTATATTAGCTAGCAACGTATGTATGTCCGGGTGGAATCTTGCAACTGAATTTTAAATCACTTATCTTTAACCGATTGAGCTGAAATTTGGTATACACGCTTACTTTGGATGACAATGCGTGCTTAGCTATGTGACGTCATTCTAATTCCAATATGGCGAATCATCCAAGATGGCGAAATAGTTATTTTTTCTGCACTACCACAGTATGGGTATCAAATGAAGGGCTTGCTGTGGAAAACACGAAAATTAAGGGCATTAAAATAAAAGCTTGTTTTTAAAAAAAAAAAAGTATATTTTAACATTAATTTATTGTCTTCTTTCTTCCTAAACGCTGCGTTACTTTGGACATCACATGGTTTGGCAATTTTTTTTTTTTAATATCTTAAGCGTCGACGGAGAACTTAGTCTCTGGCGTCAGTAGAACTAACTCGTTGCGCAGACGCAGGGCGTCGCAGGAGCGGCCGCCGATATCGCAAATACCGGTGGCCATGAGAGGTATAGTCTCGTCTCGCTCGCACTCTGGCAAACGGACGTCATGACATGTTTTTTACCAATACCAAAACGTACTCTGTGCCAATGTACATCAAGATTAAACTTCTGTGGTAAAACTCGGCATTCGCTCAAGCCGTCAATGACATTACTATGCGATTCAAATAAGAATAGGATCGACTCTGCGCCATATTGTGACGAACGAAATGATTAAATATTATACTAAGACAATTTATTACTAATTTAACCTCTCTATTTAAATTTGAATGTTTCTAATATAGCCTATGTTACTCAGTGATAACGTAGCTTTCTAACGGTAAATAAATAATAGAATTTTTGAAATCGGTCCAGTAGTTTTAGAGTTTGTTCGTTACATAAAAAATACAAATCTTTCCTCTTTAACCATACTTTTCAAGTGACATTTGACAGATATATGTTATTGACAGTCCTATTCTTATTTGGATCGCACTATACGTTGAATAATGACCTTTTTCTATCAGTCAATACAGTTCATTTTAGTATTGGAATAATTTTTGACCGCTCTGTGCGCTCAGGGCTTACAGTTATCAAAATGTACCTAATAAATGGAAGATGACCTCGGTAGGATTAATCAAAGAGGGTAGTATTAATCGGGCCATAAGACTACTAACATAATCGTTGTAGTATAACTAGGGCACAAATCTTTCATCAATGGTAGACCATAGCTACGCCATGACCAGTCTGATATCTTCAAGGGGACAATGTCATATTGTAGCTACCTTTCATTATACGAAGAGCTTCTACCTTCAACTTCGTCCGCGCAGACTATTCTGATGCACAAACAATAATACTGTGAAGTTTCCTCAAAATCCGTTCAGTAGTTTTTGCGTGAAAGATTAATAAAAATCCGTTCATCCATATTAGAAGGATGTTGTTTTCATGTCTTTAAAAATGACGTACGACGTCGACGCAACTCCGCAATGATAGTATTAGTAGACTTGACCGTTGGATAATCTTCACAAAGATGTGACCTTATATAGTTCACGCCAAGGAGATGTAAAGGAAATTGAGAGAGGGGGGAGGAGGTTACTACAATAGTCTCGGTCTGGCTATATTTTGTTATTCGGTATAGATCGATCTCCGGGCAGCGGGGGCGGCGCGGCGCGCTCCGTGTCCGCGGTGGACGCGGCCGCCGCTCAGCGGGCTCGCGCGCGCGCGCTCTACTCGCACATGAGCCGCGCCAAGATGGCCGCCGGCACCGCCAGCCTGCGTGAGTATACACACACACGTACGCACACACACATTCATCTCATATACCCACATCCCTCTGATGCTCAAGTCACTCACACAGTGCTTACACTAACGCTTCTTACACTGCTCACACCTATATTACATTAACACCCTTCTGACACTTACCCTTCTTACAACCACACCCTGATTACACTTACACTACAACATTCTCACAAACAGACCCTCTCACTCACACCCTTCTTCTAACACAACACACATACACTCATTACACTAAATCCTTCTTGCAGTCACACATTTCTTATACTAACACCTTTATTACACCATACTTCTCACACTCCCATACTTACAAGCACACCCTGATAACACTCAAACCCTACACACGCCCACACATCCTTCGCTCTCTCACACATACATCACATATGCGCACTCACACACTAACTAGGGATATTTTTACCAGTAAGAAATGTTTGTCTCAGGGACTACAGACGCCCAGATTTAACATTATAAAGTATAACTTTTAAAGTATTCTCATTTTAACTATTAAACTATTCTCATTTTCATGTACAGCCACAACCCCGTTCAAGTACCATTAATATATTATATACATTATAAATATTAAAATGTAATAATAATAAATGATTATATTAATCAATCAATACCCCCCTTTTAATGTCTGCGAAGTTTGAGTACGTATGTAAGAAGGAATGTGCACGGTATAATGGCAATAGGCTCGCCCCCTATTGCTTAAATACATCGAGGAAATGTGGGTGCACCGCAGTGTACCTCTGTCTACACCTTCGGGTTATATGTGTTATACTGTTGTGTGCCTTCGTCATTATATTTTGTTGTTGACGAATTGAATTATTTTTATTTTTTATTATTTAGCTTTTTTTTATTTCAATAAATTATTTTTTAACGCCCCCATTGTTTCACCTACTTAAAAAGCACTATAACGTCAAATTAAATTAATTTTATTATTATGAGCTACACAACGCCCCCATTCTTTTTCTGGGATCTCTTACCGGCCCCCTTTAGGCCTGCAGCGCCCACAAGGGGCGTTATCGCCCACTTTGGGAAAGGATGGTGTAGTGGATTGAGTGGAGGCGGCTGGGCTCACTACACCGGGAGGTTGCTGGTTCGATTCCCAGCAGCGGCAAATGTCGGATGGCCTTTTCGGAATTTACCCCCGGACTGGGTGTAACTGGGATCGCCCCCAGTCTATTGTGTGGTACCCATAGTACAAGCGTTGTTTAGGTTTCGGATCGTACGATGAGTATGTGTTGTCTGGCGATTATATTTATTTTATTTGTTATGCATGCGCGAAGAGGGAGAAATGGCGCAACAAGGTACATGTATATCTAAATATGTAGAAGTTACAATATATTTACAAAAGCATTGTAGGATTGTGTTTCAGAAGTCCGAAATAATACTTTAACGTTTGCATCAGTATCTAAATTCGAGCATGCTTTTCCAACTTTTTGTTCGTTATCAATTTCTCGAGTCCTATGTAAAATTTGCATGTTCTGTTTTGTGAATATTGGCAGTCGCCACTCATAAGTGTAATTTCCACTGCTGAATAGTGTCATGGATGTACCCAAAGGCCAGAACACGATACCTGTGACAAATATTCACAGGTCTATAACTTGGAAACTATGAAAGTTAGGTATAAACTGTGTACTAAGCATCCACATATGAGCTACCGTATATGTACCCAAAGTATTATTTCGGACTTCTGATACACCCTATTTTGAAATTGAGGCAGAGTAAATTTTCATAGAAAAGGCATTTCAATTCCCCTATTTGAAGCTATTATAGTTGGTTATTAAATCATTTAGGCTTCGTGCCCTCCTTGAATGCAAGGGATTCGAACTCCGGTCTCGCACCTCTGGTTTTCATGTGCGAATCCCATTTTCATCCAAGATTATCACTTGCTCTGAAAACGGTGAAGGAAAACATCGTGAGGAAACCTGTACGTCTGAGGGAACTTGACTAGTTCTCGATGGATGTGTGAAGACTGGCAGCCCGCACCACGCCAGCGGGGTGGAGTATGGCCTGAATCCCCATAGCATTGAGGGGAGGCCCGTGCCCAGCAGTGGTGTTGCTTTACTAACGTATTAGTTATTATCATTATTATTAAAAGCAGCTCTAAAGGCAACACACTGGAGCTATATGTACCTGTGTATTTGAAATAAGTTTTGGCGATTTAAAAAAATGATCAGCCTACTGAGATTCTTGCCGGATCTTTTCAGTTGAGGTCGCGTTTCGATCCGGTCGTAGTATATGAGAAAAAAAAATGTAAAATTGACAATTTGTAAGTGCCCCCATAGGGACAGAATAAATAATTTGACTTTGGACGTTAAAAGGGCTTTAGTAAGTAGCAAGTTGTGTATTAACGTTGGTGATGTTGTAGCTCGCGCGAAGCGGTCTCCGGCGGCGTCGAGTGGTGTCCCGCCCAGCCCTGAGCGCGTGGTGGGCCGCTCGCGGTCACGGCCCGGCGTATCGCAGTCACAGCGTGAGTTAATTTACACAAAACTTTCACAAATTTCTTTCACAGACACTTCGGGAAAGGCCGTGGCTACCTGGATCCCGATTTTCGTTTGATAGACATCTCTATCTGTACTATTTATATCTATACTTCTATACTAATATTATAAAGAGGATTTTTTTTTTTGTATGTAACGAACTAACTTAAAAACTATTGAAAGCTACATAAAAATCTGGTCTTGTCATGCATGCTAACCCCACAGGCGTGAGTATGTACTATGCGATTCAAATGAGAATAGCATCGACTTTGCGCCATATTGTAAAGTGAAAAAACGAAATATGACTAAATAATTAAAAATTCTATTAAGACAATTTACCACTAATTTTAACCTTTTTATTTATATTTGATGTAGGTACTATTATTATTGATAAGCAGATAAGTTTTTAGCAAACCATAATTTTCATGTGACACTTGACAGATAGAGCTTATTGACATTCCTATTCTTATTTGGATCGCATAGTATGTGTTACGGTGGTGTTGTTCCAGCGACGTCTCGTTCGTCGTCTCCGTCGTCGCGCAGCGGGCCGGTGTCGCTGGCGAGCGCGCGGCGCCGCCCCTCCGGCATCCCGCGCTCGCTGGCCGGCTCCAGGGAGACCAGCCCCACCAGGTAAACTTGTCCACCAGCCTCACAGAGTTACCTTCCCTACCTGCCCCACCAGCCTCACAGAGTTACCTTCCCTACCAGCCCCACCAGGTAAACATCCCCACCAGCCTCACAGAGTTACCTTTCCTACCAGCCCCAGATAACTTTCCTAACCAGGTAAAATATTATTTCGGCCTTCTGATACATCCTGTATAGTCGATAGTATCTGATGTTTCCCCCCCCTGCAGGAGCGTAAGGTCCAGCAGTGTAGCGGGCAGCGCGGTGCGGCGCCGCGAGTCCCTGGAGCGTACTGCCCCGAGCCGCGCGCCCGCCGCCACGCTAAGGCTGCTGCAGCAGTCCAGAGACGCCGAGGGATCGCTCAGGGTCAGACATTATACACAATCACTCACTCACATACACTGCACTTTATCGCACATTCACTCACATACACTTTACATATTTATTTTGAACTCTTGCGAAGTAGTTCTTTATCAATGTGAATTATCTTACTTTAATGTTTTATTGACTTAACCTGACAAAGTACTTAAACAGTTCAGCTATCGTTCTTAGTTATTTGTACAGTTCATTTCTACGTCAATTTGTTAGTGTTCGAAATTAATGTAGTTTATTCATCAATCCCTTGTTCTATTCTATATCTTTTTTTCTAATTCAGTTTACAGAATCAGATTTTTTTATTAATGTAAGCAAAAAAAAATGACATATTTAATTTAAAATTGTCTATAACTACATGTATTTACCTACTCACACTCTAACACGCAATCTCACTTACTAAGTGTAACGCGCGCACGTATATTAAACGGCAATACGAGACGGGCCACGCTCGTAACGTAATTGACCCAAGTATTTACCTCAGTTAAAGTGGCTTATGGGTTTACCAGTGATGTACCCATTTTGAATGACATTGTATGTGTAGAGCCCAGAGGACAGCCCGGGAGGCGAGCCGCGCGGCCGGGATGACGACTCTGAGGCCTCCAGCGTGTGTTCCGAACGTAGTCTGGACTCCTACCGACGACACGACGTAAGTACACAATACTCACTCACTCACACTCACCACAGGGGGGGGGGGGGGCGCAATTCTCGCATGATCGACACACAGATCACTACTATGCTACAGATAGGACAATGGTGATTAGTTCCAAGAATGCGTACAGCGCATCTGTCACCTAAAGTGATGGGCTCCGCCTTAAAACTCAATTATCGATATAGATTACATAGTGATGTACCTCATAGGAACAATTTAGTCAAACACTTAATGAGATAAATAAAAACACTGGGAAGAAATCATTGCACACACATTCGGCTTACCTACGCTGAACTAAAGGACTCTGACCCCCATATCAGAGGTTAGCACGCGAGCCGGGCCGAATTAGGGCCTGGATATAAAAAAAAAACACTTAAGGGGATCACTTTTTATTTCACTTATCTATTACATTGAGTTTCTGGAATACCGGATTCATTGCTCTACAATAAATAACACAACATAATTAGACTGAATATTTCTTTATTCCTAACCCATGTTTGGCTAAGATCTATCGGCATACATACCTGTTTAACAATTGTTTTTGTTTTTACAAACGTTTACGCTATGCTTAACAGCAAACGAGAACACTAACCACGATTCGCGTTATTCCGATAGTCGGCGATAAGACGTATAAGCGGGGGTGCGCTGCAGTGCACTCACATTCTGACATGTATTATTAGTCCCAAAGTAATAGACGGCTCGCCATTGTAGAGTGTATCGTGGTCGGGGTCGGTGTCGCGGCTGGGAGTGGGATGGGAGTGCGGGTCGCCGCCGCCGCCGCCGCCCGCAGACGACATCATCGCGCTCTGCGCCTGCACGCACTGGACCGAGAGGAAGGATGGCCTCACACATTTGGTAGGTCAAACACACAAATATACACCTCTCACATATATATCATACCTCATACCCGTCACTCATAGACACTCACACATTCATACACCCCTTACACTCATGTGTAAGAGAGTATATATCTGTACTCTTATACAGATATACACCTCTCACACATATATTATACCTCAGACATGCACATCCGTCACTAACACACACGTATACACACCATACATGCCCTCTCCCACGTACACGTTTCTCACACTCTTCACGCATATTCACCTCACAGACACATCTACACTCTCTCACACAGAAATTCACACCTCACTCACGCACACACTTCACGCTCACTCACGCACACACATATCTCACTCTCACGCACACACCTTACTCACACCACACATCTCACACACTATCTCACTCACACTCCTCACTCACACACCTTACTCACACCACACATCTCACACGCTATCTCACTCACACTCCTCACTCACACCTCACTCACTCACGCACACATACACCTCACTCTCACGCACACATACCTCATTCACACCACACATCTCACACGCTAACTCACGCACTCTCCTCACACACACACACACACAAACACACCTCACTCACGCACGAACACATCACACACACTCACACTCACACAAGCGTCACTTGACTTAGTGTCATACTATGAGTAGATGTTGTTAGTGGATATGATACAAGTACATATAATAATAGCGTTGATATATGTCAGGCCAACTACCTGAACAGCGGGCGGCTGCTGACGGACGAGCAGCTGCGGCGGCTGACCGAGCTGCTCAACAAGATGTTCGTGGACGCGCACACCAAGGTGTTCTCCCTGCTGCTCGACGCCGTCTGCGAGCTGCTGCTGGTCCACTGGCAGCAGCTCAAGGACTGGCTCTACCAGCTCATGTTCAGGTACTGCTGACACTGCCTACAGCTTACGGGCCGTAATAATCACGTTAGGCTCGAAAGGGGGAGGGGTTTTGGCAAAAATCACGAAATGTCACAAGGGGGAGGGGGGTGTAGTAAGTTGGGTTAAAAATGATAAAAAAAAACATCACGTGATTAATGGACGGCCCTTATAGCCGTAGCACCAGGCGGCACTGCTACTTACAGCGGGCACCATGGAATATAAATAAGATTAGAACGGTCGTAACTCTATAGTTTAGTATGAACACTAGCGTTGCAAGTAGCACACAAGTGAATAAACACGACGACTGCTTGGTGTAGTGGTGTGAGCGTGGCCTTGTGGCCTTTTCGGAATTTGCCGAAGTCTGGATGTAACTGGAATCGCCCCAGTCCATTGTACGGTACTAATAGAACAAGCTTTCCTTTGGGATTATATCGGGGGGTGAACGCCTGTTTGAGTCAACCGACACTTTTGGGCGATATTGACTTCATACATAAAACTGTCGCTTAAGTCAAATTGCCTTTTACCCCTCGATATGATGAGTATGTGTTGTGTGGAATCTCGACAATTATCTACGAAACTCCTTTTTATAGCACCTATTACGGCTCGTAAGCCGAACGAGGCGTTGTAGACTTCAAAATATTATCTTATCGTTTTACCGACTGTGTTACACTGTTTTACCGACAGGTTGCTGATGAAACTGGGTACCGACATCCTCGGCTCCGTGCAGAGCAAGATCATGAAGACGCTGGACGTTATCCACGAGTGTTTCCCCGCCGAGCTGCAACTACATAACATATTCAGGTATCAGACGCCTAACCACCACTAATATTCAAGTATTGTTATTTTAATACTGTCTATTTTTGACAAACTAGCTTCTAACCGCGACCTCGTCCGCGCAGACCTCAATTATTCAATATCTTTATAAATCATGGCCTTTACGTTGTTTTGATATACAGGGTGTATCAGAAGTCCGAAATAATACTTTGGCGTTTGCATCAGTATCGGTTATACAACTGAATGGTATATAGATTTGATCGAAATTCGACCATGTTTTTTCAACTTTTTCATCGTCGCCAACTTCTATAATTTGTGATATCACGAGTTCTATGTTAAATTTTCATGTTCTGTTTTCTGAATATTGGTAGCCGCTGCTCGAAAATGTGGTTTACATTGTTTAATACGGTTACGATACCTGTGACAAATATTCAAAGGTGTATAACTCTGAAACTATGATAGTTACATATAAACTGTCATCAATAAGCATCCACATATGAGCTACCGTATATGTACCCAAAGTATTATTTCGGACTTCTGATACACTCTGTATACTACTGTAAAGTTTCATGTAATTCCGTTCAGTAGTTTTTGCATTAAAGATTAATAACCATCCATCTATCCTCGCAAACTTGCATTTATAATATGCGGACGAAGTCGCAGGTAGAAGCTAGTAAATACATATACTCACTCTTGTATTCCACGGGGGTTGGCAGAGACTGCGACTACGAACCTGACATACATCCAACGCTTCGTCCTCATTTATACATCTTTTCCAGTTCGTTTTGGTATAAAATGGTTTGACGCCACAGAGTGTGAAGGGCTCAGCGTGGTGTGGTGGAGTAACGGTGTGGCTGGTCCCAGGTTCCTGGCGGACAGTGCGGCGGCTCCCACGGGCAAGAGCAAGGCGGCCGCTCTGCGCTTCCTGGCAGACCTCGCGCACGACTACTGCACGCCCAACAGCCTCGCCGTAGCGTTACACGGTCAGTGACACATTAAGAGTACAGGAAAATAACAGGGAATGTCACATTTTTTTTTATTTTGATGTGAAACGTCTCGGTATTTTTCTTTTTTGTTTGACTGTTTGTTTTTCCTGGGTGACATTCCAAACGGCTGAATCGATTTTGACGGGACTTTTACGGGGAATCGATTTTCACTGGCAGATAGCTGATGTTCTAAGGCGTTACTTAGGCTATTTTTATTTTTAAAACGGAATTGGGTTCCGCGAGATAGACATAAAACCCATTTTGTCTCGGTAATTAGTGTTCTTTCTTTCGCGAGAACGACATCGCTGGCTTAGTTATAATAAACTAGCTGAACCCGCGACCACGCCCGCGAGGACTTTTGGGAGATTACCCGAAAAATCTATCTGTCGCCAGCTAAATCTAATAGGTAGTATATAGATACTATGTATGTAATAAATAGGTAGAGTAGAAAGATATTTTCTTATGTTTCTTGTGCTACATTTTCAAGTTCTGTTTTCTGAATATTAGTATGCCCTACTTGATGTAGTTTGCACTTTAAAATAGGGTTACAGGTTTACCCAAAGACCAGAACACGGTATCTGGGACCAATATTCAAAGGTCTATAACTCGAAAACTATGATAGTTAGATATAAACTGTCTTCACTAAGCATCCACATATGAGCTACCGTTTGTGTACCGTACATTTCGGACTTCTGATACACCTGTATATTGAAATGTGTGTGTTTTGGTGCAGGCGGCGCGGGTGGCGCGGCCGGGCGTGCCTTAGCCAAGGTGTCGGCGCTGGCGGGCGACCCGCGCGCGGGCGACGTGCGGCTGTGTGCTCGCCGCGCGCTCGCCTGCCTCTACGACTGCAACCCCGTGCCGGTCAGTACTAAATCACAATCACTATTTGTTAGAAATGGAACGCCACCCTTACAGCGCTCCTAAATTATATTGTCGGTGGTAACATTGTTCTGTCTCCCACCTAAATTGTAACGTTTTTTTTTTTTTTTAATTATTCACAACGTAAATACATCTTTTATTCATCAAATATCTTCACTATTCCATGTAAACCAATACAAGCACTTATAAATCGTCAATAAATAACAAAAATAGTAGCTCTACCACCCATTCGGAATGCATGGAGAAGAATGGGCAAGAAAGTCCATGCTTTTTTCCAATAAGAATATAGGGTAACCATACCCACTGTTGGCATCCCCCCACTTATTTGCACCCAAAGTCATGGGTTCAAATAACAAGAAAACCATGACTTTAACCCCAGATTTTATGTCAAAAATTGAAAGATTTTACATTTTTTAATCTAAAACCTTTGAGCGAAATTGAAGTGGGAGTGGGCTGGTCACGTCTCGCGCATGGACCCGCAGAGGTGGGCTTATATCACCACCAGCTGGACTCCCAGTACTGGCCGCCGCCGCCGGGGTCGACCGAGAAGACGGTGGCGAGACGACCTTGACACCTTTGTGGGAAAAACGTGGCCGGAGGTTGCCAAGGACAGAGAAGTGTGGAAGAGGAAAGGGGAGGCCTTTGCCCAGGAGTGGGACACTACTATAGCTAGGCTAGTTAAAAAAAGCATAGGCTAGTTAAAAAAAAAAAAAAAACTAAAACCTTCAACCTCTAACTCAGACTTAGTTAGTACAAACTTTAATTTGTTTTCGACATACACTAAAAAGCCCTTTTTTACGCATTTTCTGAAGGACCGGTACTTGTGCCAGTAACCGGGTAATCGGAATTTTGATCCCCAATGTAATAGGGGGCGAGCCTATTGCCAGTATACCGGGCACATTCCCCCTCAATACGAGGGAGATTTGGGCCATAGTCCACCACACTGGCTCAGTGCGGGTTGGTGAATGGAACACGCCTTTCTATAGACGTGCAGGTTTCCTCACGATGGTTTCCTTCACCGTTCAGCAAGTGGTAATCATTGTTGAAAATGACATTCGCACATGAAAATTATCTCAGAGGTGCGGGCCCGGGATTTGAACTTGCACCCCTTACGTTCAAGGCGGGCGTTCTTGCTCAAGTTCTTGTGTTGTCTGGCGATATTATATTATTATCTGTTTACAGTTCACGGCGCTGATGAGTGAGCTTCCGCCGGAGACGCAGGCGCTCGTGAACGGCGTGGTGCAGCAACACGTCCGGAGAACCTCTAGCAGTGAGTATCTATTCTATAACATGTATTAGACGTCCGATTTTTTTGCCCTTTTCGTAGTGTAGACGAGTTAGTGGCAAAAAAGGATTGAATTAACAACTTCCTTCTTATTGTTTTTTTTTTTTATACCATACAGGGTGTATCAGAAGTCCGAAATAATATTTGGGGTACATATACGGTAGCCCATACGTGGATACTTAGTGAAGGCAGTTTATACCTAACTATCATAGTTTCCGAGTTATATACCATTGAATTATTGTCACAAGTATTGTGTTCTGGCCTCTGGGTTCATCCATAACCCCATTCAGTAGTGTGAACTACACGTATGAGGGGCGACTACTAACGACGAAACAAAAATTGGAAAATCATGGTCGAATTTCGATAAAAGTTTTATACCATTCAGTTGTATACCCGATACTGATGCTAACGACTAAGTATTATTTTGGACTTCTGAAACACCCTGTATATGGTTTATCAAAAGTTCGAAATCATATTTGAGGTAGTCATAAAGTAGCTAATATGCAGATGCAGTAGTGAATGCAGACTATACCTAACCATCATAGATTATATCCGATACTTATAAAAACGGTGAAGTATTATTAAATTCAAATCTGACTAAAATAAAGGTATAGGAAAGTTACAATACACTTGCAGCGGCATTGTAAATGTATTGCAGTCGTTATATTTTGATTCGTATGATAAATCATCACACCCATATTCCCCGAAGGGGTAGGCAGAGGTGCACTGCTGTGCGCCCACACTTCGCCGATGTATTTTGGTCCCAATGTAATAGGGGGCGAGCATATTGCCATTATACCGGGCACATTCCTCACACATCCCTCAATACGAGTAAGATTTTTGGGCTATAGTCCACCACGCTGGCCCAGTGCGGGTTGGTGAACTTCACAGGCCTTTTCTATAGATGTGCAGGTTTCCTCACGATGTTTTCCTTCACCGTTTCATAGCAAGTGGTAATCTCGGATGAAAATGAGATTCGCACATAAACCCAGAAGTGCGAGCCGTGGTTTGACCCTGCACACTGCCTGATTGCAAGGCGTGCGTTCGACAGAATATATTGCTGTCGTGTCATTCTCTAATATGAAATAAGATAGAGAGCGAGCCAGTGAATCCGTGACAGAGATCTAGTCTTGTCATGCGTGCTGACCCCAAATGCTAGTACTCATTGGGTCAGAGGGGAGTGAATCAACTTCAATATTTTTGTCTGTTCAATATCATTGATATGTGTTCCAGCAGGTAGTGACAGCCCGCAGCGTGGCGGCGGGGCCGGCGGGGCCGGCGCGGCTAGCACGGCGGAGGACGTGTACTCCAGGATACGGAAGACCACCTCCGAGATACATAACTACACCGCACAGCACGCCAACGGTAGGTGATTGGCCTGAGTTTAGATAGACGATCTATCTATCTACCAGCCAGGGACGTCCAGGGACAAATTACGGTCCTGGGCTTTATGCGCCCACCGACTCCCGACGACCTTGATGAGGTCGTCCGTCCACCTGGTCGGGGGTCGTCCCACATTCCGCTTCCCTGTTCGTGGCCGCCGCTCTCGGACTTTGATGCCCCAACGGCCATCCGGTCTCCGGGCAATGTGTCCGGCCCATTGCCACTTCAAACGTGCAACCCTTCGAGCTATGCCTGTTACCTTGGTTCTTCTGCGATTCTGCTGTGTGACGATAGATACACCAAATAGAGAGAATAATACTTTGGGTACTTATACGGTAGCTGAGGATGTTTTTTATTATATTTATAGACGTATTTTTTGTTACACAATAACCAAACATAAAAATAATTGCAAAAATGTTGGATTTTTACATTTTAGGACCAAATATCTATGTTAATCAAATAATATCGTTTATAATAAGTATTTTGTGGTAACAGTGGATTTTACAACTGAAAAGAGCATGAAAATGCACTTAGCAGGGCTAATAAAACGAGTTTTTGGCACTTGGGGTTAATTTAACTTGATGAAACTGCAAAAACGGGTCGTCCCAAATGGGAACATTGGTATATAATGGGTTAAGTTGTATACCCAATACTCGTAAACACGTTAAAGTATTATTTCGCACTTCTTATACACATGGTATATTTGTCACAGCCGAATGCGGTAACCACATGTCCAGCAAAGACTCTGGAATCAGTCAGATGTCGGATGTCACGCTGTCCAACAAGGGAGTGAACGGTGTACCAAACGGACACTACAATGCGTGAGTAAACTTTGAATAAGTCAATAATAATTATCGCCAGAACAGCAGTGGTAGCCGAGTGGTCGAACGCACGCTTTGCAATCAAACTGTGCAGGTTCCAACCCCGGCTCGCACCTCCTGGGATTTATGTGCGAATCTCATTTTCATCCGAGATTATCAATTGCTATGAAACGGTAAAGGAAAACATCGTGAGGAAACCTCCACGTCTGAGGGAACTTGACTAGTTCTCGATAGATGTGTGAAGTCTGCCAACCCGCACTGGTCATAAAATAGTTATATCAAATTTATAAAAGTCAACAAAATTATACAAGTAAACTTGTCTAAACTTGTCTTTAAAAAAAACATTGTAAACAATTTAAAAAAAGGAAATGGCTTGTGGACAAGGATTAATATTAAGTGCAATATCTAATTTTTTATTATTGGTTACCATAATATTAATGCAAGTTGTGACACCTTCAAAAACTGTACATTTAATTTACTTTTGGCATACTGTATGCCGAATACAAATGTAGCACGGATGGACCCGCAAAGGTGGACAAATCGTGTCAACACCTGGATGCCCGAAGGCGGTTGCCGGCGTCGTGGCAGACCATGGAGAAGATGGTGCGACGATTTGGTCACCTTTGCGGGAGAAACGTGGCCACAACAGGCCCAGGATAGGGACATGTGGAGACGAAAGGGGTAGGCCTTTGCCCAGCAGTGGGACATATACTAGGCTATAAAAAAAAAAAACTTTATGCTATAGATGTTTATAATGTAAGATTACTGGTTTGTTCTTTATAAATAAATAAAGGATATACACAGCATAAAAAACATGATAAGAGTTTAACAACAATTTCCCTACTGTCCATTGCGCGGATCTGGCAAACTGAGCTATTAATGCACAGTGTGGTGTTGGTGTGGCTGCTGTTGGTGGCTTATTGACAAATAAGTTGGCAGCTGGCCTCTCTCTGCTTAGGTGTCGTTTGTATCAATGACTCTGATAGTGTGTGTGTTGTAATGCATGGCCCGTGTCGTCAGCGAGGCGTTGTGCCGCGCGGCGTCGGCGGACAGCTCGGAGGAGGCGAGCAGCACCAAGGAGTCCTCGCCCGTGCCGCACGCACCCCTCGACTACACGCACGGGTAATACTATACAGGGTGGAATCTTGTAATGCCACCTGAAGGGAAAGTACTTTTAATACTGTAGATAGAATATAGTACTCAAAGAAAACATTCCTTTATTTTTGAAAAGAAAGAAAACTGCATTCAAAGATTTTCGAAAAAATACTATACGACTAAAATCTGTAAAAATACACCCTGTACTTTTATTGCATCGATCGTTAGGGTCAATTATAAGGATGAAATCTCTCTAACAAACTTGGTAAATTAAATGAAAGTTAAACCATCAAATCACCATTTAAAATTCTGAAAACTCGTTTCAAAATTATCTCGCGTTGTCTGTGTTAAAGACACTGACAACGCGAGATAATTTCAGAATGATATGATGATAATTAAAGAATGAACTTTTTCCATTAGTCAATACAGTTTGTTTTGGTGTGGCATAAAGTTTGAGGCGCGAACGTCGTCGACGCCCAATGTCGGGAGGGTTGATGTTACCACTAATATAGCAACAAAAGTCATGGCAAAGTGTAGCGTGTGTTGCCTTACTAACGTATTATTATTCTAACTTCTTACTAACGTATCTTTATTATTAAAAACAGCTCTAAGGCAACACACTGGAGCTATATGTACCTGTGTATTTGTAATTTTTGTTTTGAAAAAAATGTAAACTTGACAATTTGTAAGTGCCCCCATAAGCCTATACAAAATAAATGATTTGACTTTGACAAGCTATAAGCAGCAATTCTTAAAGCTAATGCAAATCCTCAGGAACAAGGTGTATATGAATAATTACATTTCAGTGACTACAACTCTAGTCAGCTGGGCCGCGACAAGGTCCGGCCGTATGAGACGGACGAGAACGGATACATTATTACTAAATGTAAGTGATATTTAATCTTACTTATACTAAATAAACTTACTTATACTTATATAAACTAGCGGTCCGTCCCGGCTTCGCACGGGTCTCTAATATAGCCTATGTTACTCAGTGATAATGTAGCTTTCTAACGGCAAAATATTTTTTTGAAATCGGTCCAGTAGTTTTTAAGTTTATTCGTTACATACAAAAAATACAAATCTTTCCTCTTTATAATCTTTATATATATAAATCTGTCACGATGTTTGTCCGCGATGGATTCCTAAACTACTTAACCGATTTTAAATTAAATTGGCACACTGGAGCAGTCTGGTCCAACTTGAGAGATAGGATAGCTTAGATCACAGCAACGCGTGGTCGGGTCTGCTAGTATTAGTATAGATATAGATAATAGTGATAGTATAGATGTGGAAGATTTTGAGAGTTATTTTTATCAACAGTAGCGAAAATATGACCAGTGTAGATATGGTCACTTTAAAACCCATTAAACTCCTCATACTCTAGCTAGATATTGACCCCGGGGGGTTGATATTGGTTTCCCAGGGGTCGTAAACGAAAACTGAATTTGGGGGTCAACGAGGTTTAAAAATCGAACCCAGCTCTTATTTGAAACTTTCAAGATACTGTTTAAGTTATTACGTGTACCAACTTGCTAAAAGAATGACTAATATTTTAATAAGAAGTATTATTGTTGAACTTTGAAAAACTTATCATTTGATGAGAAAATAATGTCAAGTTCACTCACTTAACTAACGGCGAATTTTTTAAATTGGTAAGTATTTTTTATGAATAGGAAAACAACTCGAGATAGGATTTTTAAAGCAATTTGGCTGAGGTATAAGTTGATTTTGGAAAAGGGGTCTCGTGCCCAAAATGGTTTGGGAATCCCTGGACTAGGCTATTAAAATGGTTTGATGCTGATATGAAATAAGATTATAGGATCAAAGGTGTATACTATATTGGTCCCCGTTTCAATATCAAATGAAGTAAGTATAATTTTCTATGCAGTTAGTACTTTAGGTACTAAGTACATCTATATGAGAGATTCGCGTCATAGTCCAACCGAGCCGGCATCGGCTGGGTTGGTGAACTTCCCACGTCTTCAGACGGACGTGTGAAGTTCATTGCTGAGTGGTATGTGTGTCGTCAGGTGGTCTTCGCGAGCCGGAAGTGCTGGAGGCGTTGTGCGCGCTGCAGTCGCCGGCGCCGCGCGAGCAGTGGGAGCGCTGGGAGCGGCTGCTGCTCGCCACGCACGAGCTGCTCAAGTACGGGGACTGCAGCAAGCCCAAGGAGTACTTCAAGTGAGTGGCATGCGTGTGGTGGCAGGCGGGTTGCGCGAGCAGTGGCAGCAGTGGGAGCGCTGGGAGCGGCTGCTGCTCGCCACGCACGAGCTGCTCAAGTACGGGGACTGCAGCAAGCCCAAGGAGTACTTCAAGTGAGTGGCATGCGTGTGGTGGCAGGCGGGTTGCGCGAGCAGTGGCAGCAGTGGGAGCGCTGGGAGCGGCTGCTGCTCGCCACGCACGAGCTGCTCAAGTACGGGGACTGCAGCAAGCCCAAGGAGTACTTCAAGTGAGTGGCATGCGTGTGGTGGCAGGCGGGTTGCGCGAGCAGTGGCAGCAGTGGGACCGCTGGGAGCGGCTGCTGCTCGCCACGCACGAGCTGCTCAAGTACGGGGACTGCAGCAAGCCCAAGGAGTACTTCAAGTGAGTGGCATGCGTGTGGTGGCAGGCGGGTTGCGCGAGCAGTGGCAGCAGTGGGACCGCTGGGAGCGGCTGCTGCTCGCCACGCACGAGCTGCTCAAGTACGCAACTCATGTCGCAACTTCGTATAGTGAGCGTCGCGGCGCCTGATAGTGAGCATCAAGACGCCTTATCGTGAGCGACGCTCACCACTAGGCGTAGCGGCGCTCACCACAAGGAGACGCGACGCTTACGATAAGGCGTCTTGATGCTCATTATAAGGCTTCGTGACGCACAAAACAAAGCGTCGCGACACTCACTATACGGCGTCGTGACGCTTATTATATAGCGTCGCGACGCACACCATAAGGGGTCGCTACGCTCGCCATAAGAGGTCGCGACCCTCACTATAAAGCGACGCGACGCTCACCATAAGGGGTCGCGACGCTCACCATAAGGTGTCGCGACGCCCACTATAAGGGGTCGTGACTCTCACTATAAAGCGTCGCGACGCTCACCATAAGGGGTCGCGACGCTCACCTTAAGGGGTCGCGACTCTCACTATAAAGCGTCGCGACGCTCACTATAAGGGGTCGTGACTCTCACTATAAAGCGTCGCGACGCTCACCATAAGGGGTCGCGACGCTCACCATAAGGTGTCGCGACGCCCACTATAAGGGGTCGTGACTCTCACTATAAAGCGTCGCGACGCTCACTATAAGGGGTCGTGACTCTCACTATAAAGCGTCGCGACGCTCACCATAAGGGGTCGCGACGCTCACCTTAAGGGGTCGCGACTCTCACTATAAAGCGTCGCGACGCTCACCATAAGGGGTCGCGACGCGACACTCAAGGGTCGCGACGCTTACTATAAGGGGTCGTGACTTTCACTATAAAGCGTCGCGACGCCCACTATAAGGGGTCGTGACTCTCACTATAAAGCGTCGCGACGCTCACCATAAGGGGTCGCGACGCCCACTATAAGGGGTCGTGACTTTCACTATAAAGCGTCGCGACGCTCACCATAAGGGGTTGCGACGCTCACCTTAAGGGGTCGCGACGCCCACTATAAGGGGTCGTGACTCTCAGTATAAAGCGTCGCGACGCTCACCATAAGGGGTCGCGACGCGACACTCAACTTAAGGGTCGCGACGCCCACTATAAGGGGTCGTGACTCTCACTATAAAGCGTCGCGACGCCCACTATAAGGGGTCGCAGTGGTAGCCGCGTCGGCAGAACGCCCGCCTTGAACGCAAGGGGTGCAAGTTAAAATCCCGAGCCCGCACCTATGGGATGATTTTCATGTGCGAATGTTATTTTCAATAATGATTACCACTTGCTGAACGGGTGAAGGAAAACATCGTGAGGAAACGTGCCGGTCAGAAGGGCGTATGAATTTCACCAACCCGCATTGGGCCAGCGTGGTGGACTATGGCCCAAATCTCCCTCGTATTGAGGAAGAATGTGTCCGGTTTAATGGCAATAGGCTCGCCCCCTATTACATTGGGACCAAAATACACCGGCGAAGTGTAGGTACATTGTAGTGCGCCTCTGCCTACCCCTTTGGGGAATACAGGCGTGATGATGATATAGATTTTTTTCCAGCTTTATTATGGTGTTTTTTGGCTCTCGTGTAAAATTGGATATTAATAATTCTAGATACGTCATTACCTCTTTCTGCCGTCGAAATAATGCTTGTGGTCTTCTTGATTCGTCATATTGATGTGTTTTATTGTCGTCGTCACCAGGAACATAGTGCGGGTGGCGCTGGCGGCTCTCACCATAGACGAGACCTCCGGCGACAAGGAGAACGCTGAGAACTCGCAACAGACCTCCGGTGAGTGAACATCACAAGCGCGTCCCTTGAATAGATAAAGCTGTTTAATGCACACCAAATAGACATAATCGCCAGACAACACATACCCGTCGTATGACTGAGCAAAGCTGGTACTATGGGTACTACTACTACTACAGCCCTTTTAACGTCCCACTACTGGGCAAGGGCCTCCCCTCAATGCAAGGGGGATTCAGGCCATAGTCCACCACGCTGGCCCAAAGCGGGTTGACACACTTCACACATCTATCGAGAACTAGTCAAGTTCCCTCAGACGTGCAGGTTTCCTCACGATGTTTTCCTTCACAGTTTCATAGCAAGTGATAATCTCGGATGAAAATGAGATTCGCACATAAATACCAGAGGTGCGAGCCGGGGTTTGGCACACATACAAGGATTGCCACCCCCAGATACACCCAGACCAGGGCAAAGTCCGAAAATACCATTTTCATAATTTGCCCATACCTCTAGACAGACTTCGTTTTCTAATTGGCAAGAAAACGTCAAGCGCAGCTCGATCCCAATAGTACGCTTACCATGACCGCGTAGACATAAGTTTTATCTCTTTCAACTATCATATTCTTCGAGAAATTGACGTCACTACGAGCTTCTTGTACTGGACATGGCTCGGTGTGACGTCATTTTCTCGACGATTCCGACACATGTCTACGCGGTCATACTAAGGAGTAGTGGGCTCTAGCTCCAATAGCCTAGCGGTGTTATGTGTCAGTCCGATAACTAAAAGGTGATGTTCGCAGGGTGGGGTTCGGCGAGCGAGCGCGCGGCCGCGGAGGCGGTGAAGGTGCTGGTGTGGCTCTGCCGGCGCGAGGAGACCCGCCCGCAGTGGCAGGACTACTTCGATCTCATCCTGCTCAAGCTGATACACGCCTACGAGTCGCTCAACAAGGAGGTCATGCGCGCCGTCGAGGCCGGCATGCCGCACATCGCCGCCGCGCTGCCAGCACACCAGGTACACCCCTTGTTGCCTTATACTGTACACACACACCACACACAGTCACACACACACGCACACAGCCAAGCACAGAGAGAGGGGCAGACACATAACACAAACACCACACAGATGCTCACACACCACAAAGATACACACACTAACACACTGAGGAGATATACTTGATACAAACACACCACATACAGACTGACACCTACATATCGAAACAGACACACTCACCAGTGTGAGTGTCAGTACACATCACCAGTGTGAGTGTCAGTACACACATACCCACATTACCACACACACACACACACACACACACACAGTCATCACCTGTGTGTGTGATACCGGCTAGGTGCGACGTCGCCCAGGAGTTAGAGGCCACACTACGCTTTTACGGCGCGTCGCGACGTCGGCTAGGGTGACGCAAGCTAGAGGTCACACGACGCTTCTAGGCGGCTAGGTGTGTAGCGACGGTAGCTAGAGGCGTCACGACGCTCTAGGCGGCTAGGTGTGTAGCGACGGTAGCTAGAGGCGTCACGACGCTCTAGGCGGCTAGGTGTGTAGCGACGGTAGCTAGAGGCGTCACGACGCTCTAGGCGGCTAGGTGTGTAGCGACGGTAGCTAGAGGCGTCACGACGCTCTAGGCGGCTAGGTGTGTAGCGACGGTAGCTAGAGGCGTCACGACGCTCTAGGCGGCTAGGTGTGTAGCGACGGTAGCTAGAGGCGTCACGACGGTCTAGGCGGCTAGGTGTGTAGCGACGGTAGCTAGAGGCGTCACGATGCTCTAGGCGGCTAGGTGTGTAGCGACGGTAGCTAGAGGCGTCACGACGCTCTAGGCGGCTAGGTGTGTAGCGACGGTAGCTAGAGGCGTCACGACGCTCTAGGGGGCTAGGTGTGTAGCGAGGGTAGCTAGAGGCGTCGCGATGCTAGACACCTCGCGACGTCGGCTGCAAGAGCGTCTCCGCGTCGTGACGCCTGCAGTGCGGTAGTATGACATCGCTCGTGGTGCAGGTGCTGGCCCTGCTGAAGCCGGTGATCCGCACGCGCGGGTACCCCACCTCGCTGTGCGCGCTGAAGCTTGCGGCCGAGGTGGCCAAAGCGCGCCCGCACGAGCTCACCGACGAACTCGTCTCCAGCCTCATGGAGGGTGTCGGACAGGTACCACACTACTACTACATCCCTTTTAACGTCCCACTGCTGGGTACGGGCCTCCCCTAAATGCGAGGGGGATTCAGGCCATAGTCCACCACGCCGGCCCAGTGCGGGTCGGCAGACTTACACATCTATCGAGAACTAGACAAGTTCTCTCAGACGTGCAGGTTTCCTCGCGATGTTTTCCTTCACCGTTTCATAGCAAGCGATAATCTGGGATGAAAATGAGATTCGTACATAACTCCCAGAGGTGCGAGGTTTGAACCTGCACACTTTGATTTCAATGCGTGCGTTCGACCACTCTGCTCTCATGGCGTTGCTGCTCCTGAGAATGTATTATATCGCAATCCTTACTATTTATCATTTTGAAAAGAGTAACCATTGAGTTTTTTACCGGCTCTTCTCAGTGGAAGCAGCATTCCGAACCGGTGGTAGAATCTTATTTGTAAGTGCTTTTTGGCCTACACGAATAAAAAAAATGATTTGAAATGCTTTTGACTTTGTATGTCCAGTTGGCCGATCACCAGAACAGTGCGGTGCGCAAGGCGGCCGTGTTCTGTATGGTCGCCTTCACGTTCGCTTTGGGCGAAGATCGCATGCAACCCCATCTAAAACACCTCTCCGTCAGCAAGTGCAGGCTGCTACAGGTATGTATCTACGCCATATTGACAGATTATCTATTATCTATCAATTCTCGCTCGCTGATCGACATAATCTGTATTCGAAGTATGTCGAAAAAAAACTAAAACCTACGACCAATTTGACGTTGTTTTCGCGAGGATTACCCCCCTCGACAGTCGGTGACGCAAAAGGTCCGTTGGTCAAAGAAAACTTGTCATATATGAAAATTGTTTGAATTTCTAAGGGTAGCCAATGTTTTTTTTTTCCTAAAATTTCGCTTGTAAAATGTCACGTTATCAGATTTTATTCTTGAAGACATTTCTAATGTTATTTCCGTAATATATTTTAAAATGGAAGATGGTCTTAGTGCCTTTCGCATTGATTTAAGGGGAGGCCCGTGCCCAGCAGTGGGACTAGTAGTAGTCACTTAATTATTTTTTTTATAAAAGATGACAATTGCTCGATGATGCTGAGTTTTTTTTTTAAAAGTGGGAATATGCATTATGCTTCCCTCTCCAACTCGGGGGAGTCGAAGAGGGTATGTCGGAATCTTGGCAGTGCCGTATACCGACTAGAAACCCACGGTGGATCTTCTTCCGCCTAGTGATGTAGCCACTGGAATATGCTGTCTTGAGACAACCCTAAAAGCAATTGCAACTGCTCGCATTTGACGCTATTAGAACAATCGTAGACTAACCTTGCAATGTTCTGTTCAGGTGTACATAAGCAAGCATCGCGACGAGCACGTTCGCGGACCGAGCGCTGGCGGCGGCTCGGGCGGCTCGGGCGGCGGCTCGGGCGGCTCGGGCCCCGCCACGTAGCGCCGCCGCCGGCGCGCGCGCACCACCACACGCGCCACGCAGACTGACGCGCTCATCTAGAATACAAACCGAAACCCGTTATCTACACGAGTGAAATGATGGACCGTTTACTGGGTACTACTAACTATGCTTTAATCAATCTCGGACATGCAATAACTGAACGCGGCTACCGCATACACGTATCTTTGATTTAAGTGACTTTTGTACCACTGCTGGTCCAGTAGTTGTAGCATGAGAGCCAAGACTTAGACTTATGTTACAGAATATGTGGATTATACGTCTTTCTCTAGTATGCAGTAAGATAGAGAGCGACTGGACCAATCCGTGACAGAGGTCTTGTCTTGACATGCGTGCTGACACCGCGGAAAGCGGAAATGTATCACGAAAATTGGCCTAAATGATTAATTGATATAGAATTGATGAGAAAAAGAATCCGCGTCGAATGGTCCGCCTACGACGAACAAAAACAATGTGAAGCATTGATGTTTTTCTAGATTTATTAAGAAGTTATGAATTTTTGAAATAGTTTTTCGTATCTGGTGTAAAATTTGATATTTCGTGATATGCCATTTCTGCTTTCTGTCGCTTTCTCTTTCTCTCGTATGGAATAAGACAGCGAGCGAGTGAATCCGAAACAGAGGTGAAATCTTGTCATGCGTGCTAGTCCCGCTCTGTATTCGGTCCATCATTAACTTCGTCCTGTCACCGACCACGGACCAACGGATATTATTTTATGTTTACAATCGTGTATGTACAAGAAAATATATTGCTCTGTTATGTTTTAATAAACTACCGCCATATACTAACTCATATCGAGGGGTGAAAGGCCATTTGACTTAAACGACATTTTTCCAACTTTACAGGAGAGCATACTCATTCGACGCAGAATAATTAGCTGATTCCAAATATGTATATAAGTCAATATCGCCCAAAAGTGTTTAAGCGACACTAGCCTAGCCTTAAAAGTGTCGCTTCAGTTATATAGCCTTTCTCACATCGATATATTGCCGTTTTTGTCAGTGTCGTTATGTGCGAGCGAGACGGCATATATTTCGCCAACTCTACGATGAAATACTATATGTACATCCGATCGAATCAGACTTTGTGAAACGTTTTAAGCTTCACGCACACTGGGGCGTTACACACTCGCGTGTATTATTCAGAATGACATTTTATTTATTCATATAAAGCAATACAGGCACTTACTATGCGATCCAAATAAGAATAGGAATGTCAATAACCTCTATCTGTCAAATGGCACATGAAAAGTATGGTTCGCAAAAAAACTTACTTGCATATCAATAATAATAGTCATACATCAAATTTAAATAAAATGGTTAAATTAGTAGTAAATTGTCTTAATGTAATATTTAATTTAAAGTCATAATTAGTTATTTAAAACCATACCATAACCTTTTTATTTTAATTTTTGCCGCAAAGGCCCAGAAGCCATGCCAAAATTATTATTTTGTCGTTGTTGTGTGCTTCGTCGTGCGACTGAGTACAGTTTTCACTCAACTGCAAATAAATTTTATTTAAAAAATATCTTGTTTTGCTCACCCTACCTAACTGGTTAGAATTGACAACTATGACGTCACAATATAGCGCAAAGTCGATCCTATTCTCATTTGAATCGCATAGTATGAATCGTCAATAATAAAAAAATAATAGTATCTCTACCACCCATTCGGAATGCATTCCCTATGGAGAAGAATGGGCGTCACAATTTTTGCTAATAACAAAACGTACTCTATGTGAATGTACATAAAGATTGAATTTTCGTACTACAGGCCACGCGACCGCGCATAATTCGCTTGCCCTGTCAGTGTCTTTTAGTTGGCGAATAGACTTTTTGTACGAGTCAGTACGGTTTGTTTTGGTATGCGCGTGAGTGTAGACTCCCCTGTGTGCTGGAAGGCTTAAAGAGGTAAGATTAGGCTCTCTCTCAATAATGTTAGGCGACATGTAAATTCATTGAAATGTTGTACTAAAGCAATTAATAATGGAAAGACATTTTAATTTTATTTTAACAAATCGTGAAAAATTTAAGCGCGCGCCGGATATTGAAATTGGATGTAGGAAAATTGGAGGTTTGGTGCGAAAATTGTTGAAATTTCAGATCTTAAGAGAGACTTGATTAAATAGAATGACGGCTTGGTCTAGTAGTAGCATTGTAAGGTACTTCGGGTTCGATTCCCGTCGGCGGCAAACTACGGAATTTGTCCTGTAGGCTTCGCATGACCGTGTATACATACGTTTTATCTCTTACAACTGTCAGAGAGCTTTTTGTACTGGACATGGCTCGGTGTGACGTCATTTTGTCGAAAAATCTGACAGTTGAAAGATATAAAAGTTATGTCTACACGGTGACGCTTAGCCTACTGGGTGTACCTGTGATCGCCCCAAATCCATTGTACGGTACCCATAGTACAAGTGTTGCTTAGTTTGGAGTTCATACGATGAGTATGTGTTGTCTGGCAATATTATATCGACGCTTGAAAGGCAATCCTTATTAAACGACAAAAAATCGTAAATTGAGCTATATACCATTCGAACGGCCAGATTTTACTGCGTCGTTTGGTTTGTATAACTCATTTTACGATTGTTTTTGTCTCAGTAAGGCTTTCCTTTCAAGCGTCCATTTGCAACTTTCATTCCTTAGTAATGTACGTATTTCCTAAACCATCACCGTTACCTAGCCTATTATTATAAATATAAAACCGCATCCAAATCTGTTCATCCGTTTAAGAGCTACATATAAACAAAACGGGATCAATAATAAAACTTTTAAATGTTTATGAGATTGGAATCTAAACAATTTTAGTACCAAATGCTTAAGTTATCGTTGTAAGATATAAATTGTAAAAAAATTGCTATGAATGTGTATTTTGTATATGATGGGGCTTTGTCGATTATATTTCCGCCCACTGTTGGGCACGCCTCCCCTCCTAACGGGGAGGGAAGTGAAGTGTTTGCTGGGCATAATCGTCTTTTTATAATATGATGGCAAAATTGCTTGATGATGTTAAAACTAAGTAAGGTTTGAGTATAATCTGGAATATACATGTTATATAATGTTTAGCGAGAATTATATTAGAGAGGGTTTATACCAGATGTATTATAAGTCCGAAATAATACTTTAACATTTGCTTGGGTATCGGGTATACGACTTATTAGTATAATAAATTGGTCGAAATTCGAACATGTTTTTTATCGACCATTACCAAAACTTTTAATATCTCGAGTTCTTTGTTAAATTTTCATGTTTTGTTTTGTGAATATTGGTAATCGCTCCTCATAAGTGTAGTTTACACTGCTGAATAGAGCTATGGAAGTACCCAAAGGCCAGAACACGATACCTGTGACAAATATTCCAAGGTCTATAACTCGGAAACTATGATAGTTACGTATAAACTGTATTTTTTAAGGATCTATCTACATATGAGCTACTGTATATGTACCTTAAATATTATTTCGGACTTCTGATACATCCTGTAGAACACTATTGAAGATATATAGAGTACCCCTGTATACCAAACAATGAAAAGAATACATAATTCTTAGGTCTAAATACAGTAGTTATGTACCTACAATTGGGCTGTCTTATCGCTAAAAGCAATTTCTTTCAGACAACCATGTATTGTGATGTCGAGAGGTGAAAGGCTTTTTGATTTAAGCGACATTTTAACTTGACAGGAGAACATACTCATTCGACACAGAAAAAAATCGCTGATTCAGGGTGTATCAGAAGTCCGAAATAATACTTTAGGCACATATACGGTAGCTCATATGTGGATGCTTAGTGAAGACAGTTTATACCTAACTATCATAGTTTCTGAGTTATAGACCTTTGAATATCACAGGTATCGTATTCTGGCCTTTCGGTACATCCATGACCCTATTCAGCAGTGTAAACTACACTTACGAGGCGCGGTTACCAATATTCACTAAACCGAACGTGAAAATTTTACATCGGATTTGAGATATTACAAGTAATAGAAATTGGCGACGATAGAAAAGTTGAAAAAACATGGCCGAGTTTCGATCAAATTTTTATACCATTCGATTGTATATCCGACACTGATGCAAACGTCAAAGTATTATTTCGGACTTCTTAAACACCCTGTATAAATCAAAATCGCCCAAAAGTGTCGTTTAAGTCAAATAGCCTTTCACCCGTCGATATTTATTTTGAAGGCATTTGCGAATCTATCATTTATATTCCAGTTTATAAAGTATTTGTGATTATGATGCGAAGCGCGCTTGATTTACAACACTCTTTAATTACATTGTAAGTGCCATTAAAATGGAAGACAAATTACAATGGCGAATTCTGTTGTGACTACAACTAAACCATATTTGATAACACTAAACATATTGCCATCTCGCTCATGCATTACTAGCGTGAGAAAGACGGCAATATATTTAGTTTAATGCCAACAGAGTCGATACCAATATCTTTATAGACAACATCATCCGACTGACAGAAGGAGACAGATGTATAGCCACGTGGACCGTCTAAACGCGGCGTCAAAAATTTTGCTAATACCAAAACGTACTCTGTGCTAATATATATAAAGATTAATTTTCTTTGGCCACACGATCACTCGACAAATATTGCTCGCGCGTTGTCAACGATATTTTGTTGAAAAATGAGTTTTGTCTATTTATTTATTTTATATAGGACAAACCAGTAACTACTACTAAACTAACTACAGCCCTTTTTAAAGTCCCACTGCTGGGCACGGGCCTCCCCTCAATGCGAGGGGGATTCAGGCCTTTGTCCACCACGCTGGCCCAGTGCGGGTTGGCAGACTTCACACATCGAGAACTAGTCAAGTTCCCTCAAACGTGCAGGTTTCCTCACGATGTTTTCCTTCACCGTTTCATAGCAAGTGGTAATCTCGGATGTAAATGAGACTCGCACATGAAACCCAGAGGTGCGAGCCGGGGTTCGAACCTGCACACTTTGATTTGCAAGGCGTGCGTTCGACCACTCGGCTACCACTGCTTCAACTGCTGGAACCAGTAACTGTTACCTTGTAAACATCTATAGAATAAAGCGGCTTTCAGACTACGCTATATAATATATAGCACAACAATATCGCGCACCATACAAAGCCAATAATATATAGTACAGTACAGTGTGAACGTGGCCATAACAATGTATGGTGCGCGATATTGTTGTGCTATGAGCTGTATACTATATGCTATTATATTATAGCGTAGTCTGAAACCCGCTTAAAGTATACTACTACTACTACACAGCCCTTTTAACGTCCCACTGCTGGGCACGGGCCTCCCCTCAATGCGAGGGGGATTTGGGCCATAGTCCACCACGCTTGCCCAGTGCGGGTTGGCAGACTTCACACATCTATCGAAAACTAGTCAAGTTCCCTCAGACGTGTAGGTTTCCTCACGATGTTTTCCTTCACCGTTTCTTAGCAAGTGATAATCTCGGATGAAAATGAGATTACCACATGAAACCCAGAGGTGCGAGCCGGTGTTCGAACCTGCGCACTTTGATTGCGAAGCGTGCGTTCGACAACTCTGCTAAAGTATGCCAAAATTAAATGTACAGTTTTTAAAGATGTCACAACTTGCATTTATATTATGGTAACCAATAATAAGAAATTAGGTATTGCACTTAATATTAAAATTATTACAATGAATATATCTATTCAGGTAGTTTTGATATTGGTAAAATTTATGACGCCCGCATCTTGGCGCCTCCATGTGCCCGGGGCACTATCATCATCGGCCGTAGACATTTCTTAATAGTTTTATTCTTATTCAAAGTCATAATTGTAACAAATAATAATAGACTATAAAAATAATGTAAGTTCTTTTTTTGTACATAATGTCCAATACGGACGTGTACTTTGATCGCTAAAATTATGTTTTGTGTAATATTTAAAAAGTTATTAACGCGACTAGATGCGGGGAGAAATTTGATAAGATTATTACTGAACAAGAAGAAACGAAAAAAAAAAAATTTTTTGTACCGTATAGGATGTCAAAAGATAATTTGTATTAATTTGCTCGAAGTCTTAATTTGACAGGTTCCTAGGTAGGTATCATTTCAAATTAAAAAAAAAATGTATATTAAAAAATAATAATGAAACTTTAGTACCTACATGGATATATTTATTTTAATTATCAAAGCATTTATATTATCAAAATACAATATTAAGGGTCATTAGAACTGGGAAATAATAAATAAAAAATGATGCCGATTCTGTTGTCGCCAGGCTAGGAATAAACTAAATTTGACAGAACTAAAAATATTTCCATCTCGCTCATACATAACAGGTTGGTTTTAAAAGAATCGGCATTATCATCTTTGAGTCGTTATTATGGGAATTTATAGCGCCAATAGTTAAATGGGGAGGCAGCCGATAGCTCCCGGGTACAATTCCCATCCTTGTCATTAAACTATTGATCCTACTTCTACCAAAAGCATTTAGCTTCCTTGTAGGGGCGAACGGAACTAGTAACGATGCGATAAATACACTTGATACATTAAAAATAGATCTCATTTCTTACAGCCACGAAAAGACATTCTTTATATTGAGATTATGGAGTATTTCTTGGAAGCATTCCCAGAGGTGAACTAAATGGTACTTTAGGTGATCAATTTACAATTAATACAAAGCGTTTTTTAGAATAAAAGTGCGTTCTAAAGCTATTATATAATGTGATTCATAATGCTTATAATAAACCTGCAATCATTCATTATGCACAATATTCGTTTATCATTTTGTAAAGTCAGTATGTTGATTATAAACTTTATTTATATCTTTTGATATTTAGGTTAGGTCGCTTGTACCTTATGCTGGGTTAATCTTTAGATCACAGAGAGTTCTAAAGTAACAGTCGTAGTATGTGTGAGGAGGAAATACTTATATTGTGATACACATTGCACACATTGTGTGTTGATTTTGTCTCTTTCTCTCGTATGAAATAAGACAGAGAGCGAGCGAATCCGTGACAGAGGTCTAGTCTCGACATGCGTCTTAAGAAACGCACGGCGTTAACGCTTGCGGGTCAAATGTTTTGCTAAAACGAACCGTATTGGCACATGGTTAAAGTTCATTGTTCAACTAAATGACATTGGCAGCGCGAGAGACTTTTCATATCATATCAAGCCTTGACTGTCCCACTGCAGGGCAAAGGCCTCCCCTCCCATTTTCCACTTGTTGCGGTCCATAGCCAACAGAGAATCAGAGAATTTTGACGCTTTGAAATTCAATATTTATGCATATTGACCTCAGAGTAGATGCTCTTCGGCGTTTGAAGGTTGGCAATAATGGTTTATATGAGATCCGCCATCTTGGAATTAAGATCAATTAAGTACGTAAGTGTCAAACAATATAAACAATCAAATTCTAATATGGCGGAAATTTACCGCAGTTCGGGCTCCTTAGGGCCGCTCCCTAGTATATACTAGCTCAATGATATTGACACAGAGTTCGTTTTGGATGACATTCTAACGCGCGCTCCTCTTGAAGCTGAAGCCTCGGTGTGCTCGGGGCTTTAAGGAAAACAACACATCAAAATGATAATGAAAATTTGTGACTTCACAAAAATCTGGAAAACTTAATTTTTTTTATGGGTTTAGTATACACAATCTGAATCACATTGTAAACAATTCGCTTCCATGAATGAAACAGAGGTGTGATTATAAATTTACATCACCTTAACCTTAACAAGATTTAGTTAAGTTTTGGACTAAACAATGATGTCGATTCTGTTGCACACAAACTAATTCATACATTACGCCCGGGAGAAGTACGGAAATACGTTTAGTTTCCAACAGAATCGGCGCCAATGTAGTGTTGGAGCGGACTGAAACGTAAAAATTGTATGGCATTTGTCTATATTCGTTTGCGCGTACGCATACAAGCCGACTGTGTAATATTTTCGCAAGAAAAGACATAAATAAATGAGTGTTACGACATTTGCGAATGAAATGTTAGGAATATTTTGGTGGAGATTACCATTGTGAACAGAGTCAGTGAAGTATTTTGTTTTGTTGTTATTTGGGCCCCGCTGAACGATTTTATTATGAGTTATGACTATTGAAACGGAGCGTCTACTCGGAAAATCGATAATCGATGTATCGTGACAACCCTATTTTGTGTCGATGTGAGGAGGAACGACTGTGGAAACATAGCGTTGATGATGTTTGGTAGACCATCCGCCATCTTTATCACTGTCATCATTCATTTTGATTTATAATGTGTATTTATTTAAATTTGTCCTTGGTATTAATTATTTGAAATTCGCTGAAATACTTGTTGTTAAATTGTTGCATTAAAATTACATCTTTTCATTATTTTCGTGCAAAAAATAAAAGATTGTAAGAATTCACTGAGGATAGGATAGGATACGACACGACACGATAATTAATGTCACTATAGATTCGAGTCGATTATAGATTTTTACTAGTGGAGTGTTTACTTGCATCGATTGCGAACCGATTTCAATCAGTTTCTATCAAAATGTACGGAAAAACCGCCATGTTTGGTGGTTTCAAATGAAAAATGTTTGCTATTGCTAAGATATGTAATCGCTAGTCGGTTTCTGGGTTTACCCCTCCAGGGGGGCAATTCTCACATGATCGACATTCTATCAGAGATACTGAGATTGACAATTGCCCCCCGGACCTGTTGCAATGTACACGTGTCGCGACGCGGCGATGTTTGAAAGATCGGATAGTGAAATCAACGAGTCTATATCTAGTTATGTCTACACTTCCAAAGTTATCATGTTATAGTTAGTTATTTGATTTACTTTCTAAAAAAAAAAATATTTAAAAAATGGTAACTCACAAAACTTTTTTATAATAATAAAAAAAAACTTCACAATTTTTTTTTTTATTTGATTTCTCATTTCTTTGTAACGCTTTAACTTTCATTGTAAGCCATTATTATTATTATTATTTGTTTGTTTTTGTAACGATATTTAACTAATTTGTATAACTTACTTGTGTAAAATATTTAAATTGCCGCGAATAATGCATTGATTTTGGGTTTTTTCCGGTGGCGAACGGTACTAACAGGTGTCAAGAGTTGACATTAATTTTGACAGATTCGCATAAACAGCGGCGCCATTGGAGAAATCAGTTTTAACCTAAATCGTTGTGTTAGCAATGTTGCTATTTAGCAGACATCAATGGTTTGTAATTGAAAGAATCTCATTTTTTTATGACTCTGTAGTAGATTTAGATTAAAAAGACATTAATTTCTAACTGTTAACGACAATCGGAATAGTGTCTTGTTTGCACATGAAATAAATTACATAGTTAGAAATCCTACCAATTGGAGACAAAAATCCATTTAATGGGAAAAAAAAAACCAATACGTCAGATGCATAAATATTTACTAAGACTTTAATTAGGCTATTGGCGATGATTGTGTGGGCTTCAAATGACGACAAAAATAATTGTGACATCATAAATACTGCTATCTCGCTCATGCAACTAACATCATTATGTTAATATTGAGACATTATTCCAATTGTGAATCTTAAAACAATTCCAAAACTGCTTTTATAGTTTACACGTCCTGTTCCTAAACATTGATGTCTGCGTATAAATAATAATTATATTAAACAAATGTTTTGTTGCATTAAAAGTAAGGATAGGTACTGGGAAATATGAAAATTATTTTAGATGTGTGTTACTTTCATGTTTCTATTATGTATGAAGGAAAAAAAATGATTAAGTAATGTTGTGCATATTAAACCATGTTATCTTAGGTTTTACATACATTGTGATGTTTAAAATTATTATAGTAACAAAATAATTATGTTTATTGGAAATATTGTGAATAGATTCGATGGTTAAAACTGTCGTTGTGTTGAAAATAATCATGATTATATCACTACTGCGTTGACATTACTATTAAAGACATTTTGAAGTTTGTTAGAAATGTATGCTAGTGGTTTAGATTGTTTTTGAGTTTTCCAATAAATGGGAAATTTCCCATCAATGGGAAAACGATTCCTATACGTAAGTATAATGTCCCCCAGTTGTTGACAGCTATCCTCCAAATTTATATTAATTCCAATATCATCTAATTGGTAGTTAAAATTGCATTTTTACAACAAAAGCGCTGTGCAATACCAAATTAATTAAAATTTACTAAATTTGGAGGTATATGTTCAGTAAGTAAGTAAGAAAAGTATTTATTGATTTAAAAAAAAACAGTACAATACACATGCTCCACAAAACCAATTGTTTGGTTTGACTGTGGAATGACGTCACGCTCAGGTAGGTTAACATTACAAGCGTATTAACAATATTACAACGGTTTTATGAAATTTTTATCTTAGCTATTATTGATATTATACGTTTCAAGCAAAAAACTTTTATAACGCCTTGCGAATGATTTTTTATTCGTTTCTAACCTTAGATCGGTGGGCATTTCATTAAACAAAATAGGAATTCGTCGTTTAAGCATTCTTCCACCGAAATAATTATTCGTACTTATAATTTGGAACTTTCCCTGTGTTATACCTCTAGTACATATATTATGATGTAAGGGGGATCTATGCTCTGCAGTGCCATGGTAGTATAATACTATTATTGGTGCCAGTAGTTCTATAATACTATTATTTCAAACGATGGGAGTGACATTCCCAATTATTGGAAAATTCTTTCAAAGTATTTTAATGCAACAAAACTTGTAAAGTATAATTTTAAATTATTAAAACACTTGATTATAAATAAAGTACCTATATTGTTAACAGTAAATCTAGTGCTGTCTCTATATACGTTACGGCCGTAACAAGGACGGGCAATACGGTCAAATTACTATAAACTAACTTTTATTCTCTTTAAAATACAGGAGGGTTTTGCTTATATTTTTTTTACCTTTGATCATTTAAAAAACCTTTAACAATAGAAAGTTGCGTTTAAAATTGTGACTCAAATTTTTAGTAGTTATAATCCACCTACATCTGCATTGTATAACTGTTGTACCTACTGAAAAATGCATTTGTAGAAGGTTTGTCGATGTTTAAAATTATCAGGTAAAAGTTAACAGAAAGGTGAAATAAATTTCAAATTTTGACATATATTTTTAGGTTCTATAATCCATCTATAGCTACATTGTATAACCGTTAAAATGCCATTGTCGTAGGTTTATCAATCAATTTTAAATTGATATATTACACGGATTTTTAACGAATAATAGCATTGGTTTTGATATGGTGTTGTTCGGTTCGCATCAAACTTAAATACACTAAACTTAGTGTTATTCCGTCCTTATTACGGCCGTGATGTATGAGCGAGACAAACATATTTTGAGCGCTGCCAAATTAACATTATTGAATGCAAATGTTAGTTGGATGTGGTATCTTATTTATGTTCAAGTGTGTTATGTAAGAAGTGCATTTAAAGTGTAAACGCTTAGTGGGAGTGCCGCGGTGTCGAACATACAAGTAATTACTTGCTGTATTTAAATTTATTATTAATAATTGATTATTAATGTATGATAGTTACGATTAAAATGATTTTTAAGCCTTTTTTGTGTTGTTTTTAATTTTTAATTTAATAGTCTATGTTACTCCTTGTGTCTTAAGCTATCTTTCAGTGAAATTCCCGTCGTAATTGGTTAAGCTGTTTGAGAGTTAATAATTAGGATTCCTTAATTCTGTACGAAGTCGCAGGCGCAGCTAGTTGCCTTCTAGTCAATTTATACCACTATATATATACTATGCATCATCACGCCTTGATTCCTGAAGGGGTAGGCAGAGGTGTACTGCAGCGCATTCACACGCTAATGTATTTTGGTCCCCATGTAATGGAGGGCGAACCTGTACAATCAACCGTGCACAATTCCCCACAATACGAGGGAGATTGGGCCAAGTGCGAGTTGGTGAACTCCACACGCCTTTCTATAAACGTGCAGGTTTCTTCACGATGTTTTACTTCAAGTGGCACTCATAATTGAAAATTACATTAGCACATGAAAATCTCAGAGGTGCGGGCCGGGATTTGAACTTGGACCCCTTACGTTCAAGGCGGACGGTCTACCAAACTACCTACTTGGCAGTGCGTTACCATATTTATACCAATAATTATTTATTGTCTATTCTTTGTACTTAGCTTACAATTTACAGCACTTACTGGTGTTGTTCGACATGATTAATCTATACTATAATATTATAAAGCTAAAGAGTTTGTTTGTTTGTTTGAACGCGCTAATCTCAGGAACTACTGGTCCGAATTGAATAATTCTTTTTGTGTTAAATAGTTCATTTATCGAGGAAGGTTATAAGCTATATATCATCACGCTACGACCAATAGGAGCGGAGCAGCAACGAATAATGTGGCAAAAACGGGAAAATTCCCGAACATGAATCGGGTATTATAGACTTATATAATCATAGACTTTATAACATCACTCTACGCCAAAGTAACTATTAGCGCGGGTGAAACCGCGGGCACAGCTAGTATTCAAATAAGCTTAAATCAATATTGGTATAACCATCCAATATGACGCAAATAACTTGCCTACCTACAAACAAAATTAAACAATGACATAAATCATGTGTATGTACCTTACATGTGGTATCATTGTTCATGATCAATAGATATTTCTGGAAGTTTAATGACTCATAAATAATGATCATAATACAATAATAGGTGGAGAACAAGCGCACTTTTTTTCTGATACCATAACGAATTAATATTATTAACTCCTCTTTTGCTATGAAACGGTGAATTAATATATCGTGAGGAAACCTGCACGTCTATAGAAAGGCGTGTTAAGTTCACCAACCCGCACTGGGCCAGCGTGGTGGACTAAAGCCCAAAAATCTCCCTCGTATTGAGGGAGAATGTGCCCGGTATAATGGCAATATGCAAAATACATCGGCGAAGTGTGGGCGCACTGCAGTGCACCTCTGCCTAGCCCTTCGGGGTATACAGGCGTGAAGATGTATTTATTTTATATTCCTCTTTTCCGAAATTAATAAAAATTAAATGATGTTATTTAATGGACTATGGCCTGAATCCCCCTCGCATTGAGGGGAGGCCCGTGCCCAGTAGTGGGACGTTAGAAGGGCTGTAGTAGTACGTAAAAATAGCAAGGACAAGTTTGACAAATAAGTGCTAACGATGGAGTTTCTTGCCTATTCTTCTCTATAGGAAATGCATTCTAAATGGGCGATATAATCTAGATCAGGCATTCCCAAAGAGGGTCGATATCAACCACTTTATATAACCAACCACAGATTTTAAATTGTTATGTATTTTTTAACAATAGAAAAAAAACTTGAAATAGGATTTTTAAAATAATTTGGTTAAGGGGTTCATTTTGGAAGAGGGGTCTCTTGCCCAAAACAGTTTGGGAATCCCTGATTTAGACTATTTTTTTGTTTATTGACGACATAATATCGATCGACATAATTATCAGTGGGGTTAGCACGCATATCAAAACAAGACCTATGTCACGAATTAGCTCGCATGCTGTCTAATTTTATACGAGAGAAAGAGGCAAAATCAAGATATACTGTGACATATACTAGTCTTGGCGCTCATGCTACAAGTACTGTATTGGTTTACGTAAATAAAAACAATCTGGTTCTAATTTCTGTATAATAACTCATCCGCCATCTTTGTTTCAGACTCGAGTAGGTACCTAAATATTGACGCGTAGGCTTTTACCACAGTATGTAGGTATAGTACTTATAATAACAATATTAATGTAATCCCCGGTCTGTCTGAGGCGTTAAAACCCTCGCTTCGAAAATTTTTCCAATACAAACCGGCCCATATTGACTAATAGAAAAAGTTCATTCTTCAACGAAATTACATTGACAGCGAGAGCGAATTTTGACGCGTAGTCGCGTGGCTTTTACTACAGAAATTCCACCTTTATATGCATTAAGATAGAGTTCCTTTTGGAACTGTCCAAAAAAATGCAGCACGCGTTACGCCCAAGAATTGCCAGGGCTATATATATATAGAGGTATCGGAGACCGCTTTTGTACTGAAAAATGCTTAGATAACTGGTTTGTAAATGGATTTAATTATATCAAACAAATCTGGGTAACCTAACCATACACCTACCTAAGTACCTACTTGCCAATAAATTTCAAACTACCATTAATTTATAAACCATTTGTTCAAACACAATAAATTTATGTATTCAAATTATAGCAATAACAAATGTTCGTATTGTCGATTAATTGTTGTTTTAACACCCAAAATGTGTTTAGGACAGAGTCGTTACAGGAACCGTGGACAACAGTCGACGAAATGGCGACGAGAATACTTGCTGTCCTACTATTGGCCAGCTGCTGTCTAGCAGGTATATTATTTTAATTAAATATTATAAAACAGATCACATCATCACGAAGTAATCCCCGAAGGAGTAGGCACAGTCTGGCACAGCTGGCTACACTTCGCCGATGTATTTTGGTCTAATAGAGGGCTGGACCATTGTCGGGCACATTCCTCCAGAATACGAGGGTGATTTGGGCCTTAGTCCAACACGCTGGCCCAGTGCGGGTTGATGAACTTCACACGCCTTTCTATAGATGTGCAGGTTTACTCACGATGTTTTCCTTCACCGATCAGCAAGTGGTAATCATTGTTGAAAATGACATTCGAAAATTATCTCAGAGCCCGCACGCCCGCACGCCCGGGATTTGAACTTGCACCCCTTACGTTCAAGATGGGCGTTGTGGCCCACGAGGCTACTACTGCTATACACATTATATTTATTAACAAATTCGTCAATTTCTTTCAGATCCCTTGAAAATCGTGCGACCGTGCAATTTGAAGGATCATAAATGTATTCGTGACAATTTATCTGTGAACTCGAAGTGCAATCGCCAGGTAAAGGGCTCCGTATCCGAAAAATATCTGATCGATGAGTTCAGATACGAGACGCCGTACTTCAACTCCTCCTATATAGACAGGAACTTGGTCATCAGGAATCATGATAAGTGTCGCATTGCAGAGTTTTTGTGAGTTATTTTTTTTTTGTCATATATTTTTTTTAGTTTATTTATTTATATTTTATACGAGACTATTTTATTTAAAGAAGCCATGTTTATTTAATTTCTAATAGGGATAAGCATTTTTATGAAATTCTTCACAAACCTTCATAAGACAGGAAGGTTTTTAAGGAAAATAAATAATTGTAATATCTTGTTCTATATAGCTTCAACGTAGCTACGGACACAATAGTGTTGGGCATTGATTGCCCACAGTTGGACTTTGAATCGGAGCGACTACTGATACAGCACTCCTCGATGCAAGAAGACACATCCTATAGCTATCATATCAGAGGAACTTATCGTGAGTTCTTACTTAATCTTACTTAAAAGATAGGTTGCCAAGGTCGCCTACGTTGCCTCCATCGCCAAGGTCGCCTACACCGAGCCTTGCTCTTCTCCTACTATCTCTTACCACTTCTGGTTTGTTAAATAGTACAAATAAGGAACCTACGATAGTTATTTATTGAAATGAATGACTTCAAAGTAGGAAGTCAGAAACTCAGCCGTCCAGACATGATGCCATTTTAAAATGTCTCTACAAACTGTTATTTCATCGACGGCAATAAGCGGAAATGAATCTCGAAATATCAAATTTTACACTAGAGCTGAAAACCTATTTAAAATCATAACCCCTTAATACCTACAGCTAGAAAACAAATTTATGCTGCATAATTCTTTTCGTCGCAGGCAAATGAGACATGTAGCATTCGACACGGTTTTTTTTCTGATCAATTCTATAACAGTCATTTATAGCCACGAGATACGACATTTGCTCTTTCTGACGTCGAAAAAATTCTAACAGTAGGTAAACCTGTTAATAAAGAATATAAGGAGTGGCAGAATATTATAACATCGTGATAATCTTTACAAAAGGCGTGTGGAGTTCACCAACCCCCACTGGGCCAGCGTGGTGGACTATAGCGTAAATCTCCCTCGTATTGAGGGGGAATGTGCCCGGTATAATAGCAATAGTCTCGCCCCCTATTACATTGGGACCAAAATACATCAACGAATTGCACTGCACAGATTGGAAAAATATATGCAACTCTAAATCAGAGATCATGACATATGGGCCCCAAGTCCACTAATACTATTGTTGTGGAGATGCTATGGCTTAATTTTTCAAGACATAAAAACATCCAATAATGGCCTAAATCCCCCTCGCATTGAAGGGAGGCCCGTGCTCAACAGTGAGGACGTTAAAAGGGTTGTAGTTAGTTAAAACATCATCTTTTATCAATGGTAGTTGATAATGATCAGTGTAGACATTAGACATTGTCACCTTGAAGCCTTAGACTAGTCATATTCTAGCTACCATTGATAAAGATATTGAATACATGTCTTCAAACATCAAGTCATGGTAAGTCCACGACGATTGTCTTAAGGGACATGGAGCCCTGTTAGTACACTTTTGTCTACCCCATCTGGTAACTAACGCCGTAATGTTTGTTTTTCAGCGCTCATTCGCCTAACTATCAACATTCCGAATGCCAACTCGCGCGCAATTGACGTGTGCAACGCTTTCGTGTACGCCGATGTGACCGCACTACCTACATTCCACGTCAATCCTAATGGTAAGGATATATAATGATAGCTTAGTGTATTCAGTCCTGGACTAGCCTATAAGCTATTTAAGCAATTGCAAGGGGGGCACCAGAGACGACCGAGAAAAAAAACGAGCACACGAAAGTTAAAGCAATTTCAATATTCTACCTGCGACTAGGGTTGCCAACCGTACTATAAAATATAGTATTGTACTTTATTTTAGCTCTGCGTACTATATACTGTTGAAAAAATATATAGTACTCAATAGTACTATATTTTTGTGTCTTGCATGGAGATTTGCGCGTATATTATATAGCGTGTTTCGGAACGGAACGACAACTACACGAAACTGTCAACTAATGTCAAGTGAAAGACGTTTTCACAAACAAAAGTTATGGTCTTCTCGGTACAAGTTCAATTTTATCTCGAGGAACCCTAAACAAACGTAGCCTAGGTTACTCCATAAAACATTACCTATCTGCTACCGAAAGTCCCGTAAAAGTCAGTCCTGCCGTCTCAGAGATAAAAAATAATTTGTTCCATGTAGGTAGGTTCCTGTTATTTTGGCATTACCAACAGACATTTCAATGTATGGATAGATAGATTGATGCTTTCCCACGTAAGTTGTATCCCCAAGCACCACAACTTTACAACGGAACATTTTATCGATATAAAATAAATAAAATCGTAAAATTATTCATATGTACTCATTCATTTATGAAAATAGATAGTATAGCATGATAAAAATGAATAAACTAATTTTGTGGGTTACAACAACTTATGTGGGAGGTACCTATCGAGATAGTTCGACGTTTTTTAAAATAGGTAGATATCTACTTACCTAATTATAACTGGTTGCTCCATACGTAGACGTAACGAACAAGACACAACCTCCTTTTCCCACCACTCCACTTAATTGTCTAGTTTTTAAAGTCAATAGTTCACATAAACACTAAGTTTTAACCCACTAGTACAACGATGTAACATTTGGTCCACCTCAGTACACGAACGCGACAAAAATGAATTCATTTTAACGCCATTCGAACACGTGAACTAATAAAAAATACCTACTTGGTGGGTAGCTCTTTGAAACCAAATCAAATTAAAACTTTTTGTTTCTACCTTACATGATAATTAAAAATAGTATCATAAAATACAATACAAAGCGTTATTTTAATATTTTTATGCAAAATAATCGGGAATAACTAATTAATTATTTCTAACAAAATAATAAGAAGGTGAATAATTCAAACGAATTTTTTCTTTCCCGCCTTATTGCATTGACAACTGTGAATTGTCGACTTATGTTTTTTTTGAATATATGAAAAAGGAAACAGGTACTTAATGTGCCTAAATAAATACAATAAAATAAATACCATTTAAAATATAATTTAAATGTACATACTAAATATCTTAACGAAGGCAAAAAACAAGGTTATCTTATCAAGTGTGCAATTTTTAAAAATGAGTTTAAAAAAATGTAATATTGTTGACTTCAAATATAAGGTAAACCCACCTTTTAACGGCACAATGGGGCATTGACCAAAAAGTATTTCGACATTTTCTATATTTCTTTTTATTTTCAGATCGACCAACAGCTAACTTCTTGACAAAGGATCTGTCTAAACTGAACATCTATGAGATCGAGACGTTCAGCTACCGCGCTGCACCCCTCGCCAGAAAATTCATCAACTCCGTACTTTGCGACTTTGGTTGTCAATAAACACTTAATAATAAATAAATAAAGTAACTTTTAGCGGGAATGGGTAGGTTATAAGAAAATACTTTTTATCTGACTTAGATTCTATAACGTATGATTACATTGCAATAAATATCTTTTATCTGCATATAATATCAAAAAATATTATTTTACCACGAAACCTTGAAGACCTAGAAAAATGTCTTCCGAATTTCTCATCGCATATATATTTGTGACTAGCTACATAAATCTAATATTGTTTTTCAATAAAGACATCTTCCACACGAGACGCATTTTATTTGATGATTTCAGTAAGTACTATGCGATCCAAATAAGAATAGGAATGTCAATAAGCTCTATCTGTCAAATGTCACATGAAAAGTATGGTTTGCAAAAAACGTATTTGCATATCAATTATAATAGTTCCTACATCAAATATAAATAAAAAGGTTAAATTAGTAGAAAATTGTCTTAATAGAATATTTAATTATTTAAAGTCTATTTAATTATTTATTATTAGTTAATTATTAAGTTTAAAGTTTATTTAAAGTAATTCATGTGAAATTTCACAGATAAACTTTTAGACATTCCTATTCTTATTTGGATCGCATAGTAGGTAAATATCACCAAACTTGTTAACCAGCTTGTCCTACATAACATTCTGTGCCTATCTAGGTACCTACGTTTTAATCCTGAAATTATATACATACATAAACTGAAGCCTATATCCCCAGGCGTAGGCAGAGAGTACCGCATGCTAACATTCTGGCATTCCTTTTTCGCTTAAACCTGAAATTATCGGGAGCAGAGCCCCTTACGGTCACCTCCTAGCAATATTGTTTTAATATTATAACGTTATTTTTAGTTTTTGTGGTGAAATATAACAAAAAATTACTATTAAAACAATACTACTCTAACGATCGTAAGGAAGGCAAGGTGGTGGTAGGTAATTAATTAAACATTTCAAATAAAACAAAAGAGTAATTTCATTACATTTTTATTATAAAAATGATCACAATCCAGAACACTATTGCGAATGGCTAAGCTTCAACAATAAACCTTTGAAATATCGTGAAAAAATACCAATCCTATATAACATTATAAACATCTGGGACACTTTCATTATTTACATTTCAACATTCACTAATTTCATTGTGACAATTTAATCTCATCTCATTTCTATTACACTAGCTCCAATAATTTTCGTACAATTCAAATTTAAGGTGGATCAACCTGTCATCGGACATGCATTTTACAAAAAGATAAAATTGCAAGGTTAAATTGTAACTTACATCACCAATGATTAATTTTGTTTTTTTTTATGATGTGATGTCAAAAAACAGATTGAACCACGCCAATAAGCGAAGTTTTTCAAAGATCGTTTTGTTTAAAGGCATATCATAGCCACTTAACAATTAATCGTTATTATCGACAAAGAATATTTACACTCTTAAAGGCGACGCAATATTGGAAGTTGCTTACACTCTAAATTAACTATGACTTCTATAAGGCATATCCACTAAAGCTAGTAGGTACAACAGTTACAAAAGTAACCAATAAGATCGCTTTATTTTCATACCGCGTGGAAATGAAGCGACGCTATTGGTGGATTTTCCCACCCACTTCGCAAGGTTTGGCGGACATATAGCTTTAGTAAACAGATGATCACATTACTGAGTAATATTAACTATAGTTATATTACAATATAAAAAGGGCATTTTTTTTACTAATACAATATTATAATGTACGTATTTTATGTAAATATGTGACAATACAACAATCGTTCAACATGTTGGACAACTTCGCCATACCTACAGGGACGTTTTTTCATATAAAGATCATTTCAATCGGTACAAATAACAATTATGAGATTCTTATGTCATTTTTAATACACATTAACACCCTGCCGCTATCCTTAGCAGTAATATTGTAAGATAACTTTTAATTATTTGACAGATGTAGGTACTACCAAAATAACGCTAAAAAAATTTGAGCAATATTAAAATAATACTTCTAAAGTTATGGCGGTAAGGTGGTTGTATAGCAGGCGTATAATGAATCAATTTAGGAAAAAACATGTTTCAACTCGATTCTTTTATAACAAAAATACAAGCGTTTAAGTAAAGGAGCTTACTGAAATTGTTAAAAAAAAGAGTATTTGTACACTCATAACTTTCAATACATGTAATATACCTTAAATTACCAATAATGGCAATGTTTGAGCGTTCAACAATGTCTCACTTTAAATTTTGGAGAATAATAATAATATCGATGGATGGGAAAAAGGCATAATGACTCATGCGTCATTTTGGGATATATTTACTTACCAAAGCAATTATTTCTATAAAGATCTGTGGTTTAGAATAATCCCTTCATTGTAAATGGGAGTAGACGCACCTTACTGTACTAGCTTCCTAAGCGTAAAGACTATATTTGTATTTAATATTAGACTGCCGTGAGTATAATTCTTCTCTAGTATTGTGGCAAAGGTGCTGTCTGCTCTCATGGCATTGCTGCTCCTGAGAATGTATTACTCGCAATTATCATTTTGAAAAGAGTAACCATTGAGTTTCTTACCGGCTCTTCTCAGTGGAAGCAGCATTCCGAACCGGTGGTAGAATCTATTTGTAAGTGCTTTTTGGGCTACACGAATATATTTTTTTTATTTGATTTAAATATTTCGTTGGAATCAGCAAATTTCCTTTGTCTTTTAAGCTGGGTTTCATGCAAAGTTACCAAAATGGTACTTGAGCTAATTACCTTTAGCCATCGATATATAAACCAAATCGTCTTGCACTAAACGCAGCTGCATTGTTCAGTGTACGACGCAAATTTGTATAATAAGATATGTTCAACGAATTGATATTTTTAACGCTAACAAACTTCCATAACATTTCTCTCGCTCGAGTGATATGATAGGAACAACATGGGGCTATGTGCCAGCCTATTTAACGTGACTGGCATATGACTTGCAAGACAACATACGGATCGACACTAAATAAATAACAAGAAATAACGCTAGGCAACACATACTCATTGTATGATCCCAAACTAAGCAAAGCTTGTAAATTGGGTATCATACAATGGACTGGGGGCGATTCCAATAACGCCCAAACCAGAGCAAATTCCGATATTTGCCGCTGGCGGGAATCGAACCTGCCACTACTTGGTTTTTTTTTATGGACCTACGCTGTTGGCCGTGAGGTGGCCTTTACAGCTTTACCGGAGGAGTTTACAGCTTTACGGGAGGAGGGCTACTACTTGGTGCAGTGAGCAGAGCAGTCTACGCTCAGACCACTAAACCTAGCCGTCTTCGCTGCTTCATATATCCTCAATGCGAATCGCAAGTTATATGCCAGAGCACAATCTCTAGCAAACGGGCACAGTGCCCAAATTGATATGACATTTTCTTAACTTAAAGTATAAAGCATGCTATTTAAAATAATGAACACAAAACTTAGAGAACCGAGAAAAAAAACCGTCCAATAATATCGCTTCATTTTGACGGACGCATCATAATGTAGTGATAGTATTGGACGGTTTTTTTTTTTACTATCCCCTGAAAGTTACGTATGAAAATGAGAAATAAGAATGATTTTATAAATAACATGCTTCACACTTATAAACTCACTGTTCCCTTTTTTAACGATCAATATCCGCACTTACTCTGCGCTTAAATACAACTTCTACAACATTTTCCATCAGGCACATTCAGGATATCTATACTCGCTTACATCCTAATAACATTTTGATTTAATACATGCAATTATAATATCAACTCTTGTTATAATATATAAAGAAAATATTAAATTCTCAAAAAAAGTATTTATTGCACAAATAACTTATTTAAATGAAATTGTTGCGGTTTAAGTATTTAGTTTGACAATAAATAATACTTTGTTTCATTTTAATGTAATAGCGCAAATAAAATATATTATTCTACAATTCATATTTTAAAATTTTACTGTTTTTTTATAGATGACTGTGTTCTAATGCATTTAATTGAATAAATAAGTACTCACATAATGTTTGCATAAAACAAACACATCCTACACAATAATTATTGTATTTGAGGAGAAATAAAATTTATTTAATATTTTAAGAAAAAAAAAACATTGTAGTCTATTAACTGGTTCATTTACCCTATCATATCTCACAGTAGTGTCCGACTTTCGTTCACTACTATAAGATTCTGATATGATATGGGCGGATATCATATTGGCCAAAGCCGAACGTAGTATGTTTTCGCCAAAGCGGACCGATTCGCTCGGACCCTATGTGATAGTTTCAAATGTGCAATATATTGATCTTTCAAGGAATACTTCATCCGTATGGCTCTGTAACATTTTGCGATACTCGGTATGTACATCTTTAATGAATTACATAAAAACATCTGAAAAAGAAATAATAAAAGTTATATCACGCCGAGCCGTCTGTGCGACCTTCATATCCATCTTAGTTTGAGGCTCGTGACTTACTAACGAAACGTAACATAATATAAAAAAAACGCAGATAATTAAATCTTAATTACTTGATTCCATTTTTGTTCTACGGGGGCTACATTACATTTTTTTTTAATTAATCTAGGTACTGAGATAAATATCTATTGCCATAGAAAAAAAAGTATGAGGTCAGATCATTTTATGCATGTGCGAGCGGCCATGTTTGTTGAAGTAGTTTTTTTGTCTATTAATAATGTTAATCGAATAATAATTAGAAAAAAATAACACTAGTTCAGTACTACCAATAAGTTTTTAATTTTACTAAATAAATGAAATTATTACTGGAATAAGATGAGAAGTGGCTACACCTTCGATTCTCGGGTATTTCGCCAATGTCAGGTAATTAATAACATGAACAAATACAATAAATAAAAAAATATAATAAATAAAATTGGGTAATGGAGGTATTAAAAATGGCGGATATTCACACTTATTAGAAAAAACAGTATCATTGCCAATATTGCAGAATAGTAAATTGCGTACTTAACTACATAAAAAAACTTTAAAACATGGCAGCGTAACTCTCTGCGCGTATAGACACGTCAAAACGCCATCGACCAATTACTTGCCAACAGCAAAATAAACTTTATAAACTTATAAAAGAAGCACACTTTTCAACCAAAAAATCATCAATGACCTGACCGAATTATTACGCGTGATCGCGTGGCTTTTCCCGCAGAAATTCAAGCTTACATAGAGTGCACATTTCAATAAATAAAAAAAATAGCTACGAAAATACAATAAATAAAATTTAGCTTTATTTATTGACTACATTTTATAAATGCTTTCACTAATAGAAAACTATACTACACTTGCTAACAATACCATTTGCACTCTTAGCGTTATCGTGTAGACATACTTTCAATCTATTTCAACTGTCAGATTTGTCGAGAAAATGACGTCACTTCGAGCTTTTTGTACTGGACATCTGACAGCCGACGAATCTGACAGTTGAAAGTGATAAAACTTATGTCCACGCGGTCATGCTACGGGGCCAAAACGTTTCTATGTTTAAATATTATTGTATTTCTTTGACAATTAACTGTACTCGTAAAAAAATCTGTAAAAAAAAAAGTAATATAAAAGGTATATACCACAAAAACATGTGGTATATAGGCCCATGACAGTCACGGGCTATGTTTATTTGCCACAACGCATCTTGTTACTAATAAAGCTAAAATTTTATTATTCAATTAAGTTACTCTTGTTATTTCAAAGATATAAAACACAAACCATTCCATTTACAGTCATCTAGAACTAAGAGGCCCGTTTTGACACCTGTCATCCATTACGTTTCACTAAAAAAAACGAATTATTTGGTGATAAAAAAAAAAACTTGAAATTAGTTCTCACTATGCGATTCAAATGAGAATAGGATCGACTTTGCGCCATATTGTGACGTGAAAAAAATAATTATGATTTTAAATAATTAAATATTCTATTAAGACAATTTACTACTAATTTAACCTCTTTATTTATATTTGATGTAGGTACTATTATTATTGATATGCAAATAAGTTTTTTGCAAACCATACTTTTCATGTGACATTTGACAGATAGATCTTATTGACATTCCTATTCTTGTTCGGATCGCATAGTACATATATTTACCTATGAAAATAAAAGTATCCTTTCAATCCAAACATTTTATAGCATTATTTTTAATACATCATCATCACGCCTGTATTCCCCGAAGGGGTAGGCAGAGGTGCACTGCAGTGCGCCCACACTTCGCCGATGTATTTTGGTCCCAATGTAATAGGGGGCGAGCCTATTGCCATTATATCGGGCACACAGGTTTCCTCACGATGTTTTCCGTCACCGTTTCTTAGCAAGTGATAATCTCAGATGAAAATGAGATGATATTATTTTTAATATTTACTTGATTTCATGTTAAGTTACTTTCTATTGTTATAACAAGCTGTTAAAAAGGGCCAATAAGATCTAGACGAATGTAGTGGATTCTACAAAATAAAAATACCAGATACATTCAAATAAATACACACATTCTTAGGATCACAACCCATAATCCCTTCATCTCCCAAGATGAAGGGATATCCATAAAGGATTTGCCCATTGTATAAAAAGGGTCACAACCCATACAAGCTGCCTGCGGGGCTGGCATGCGCAGAAACACTGGGACAAATTTTGTCACATCGAGACTCATCAGGGTTCCGTACCCAAAGGGTAAAACGGGAACCCTATTACTAAGACTTCGCTGTACGTCCACCCGTCCGTCCATCCGTCCGTCCGTCCGTCCGTCCGTCCGTCCGTCCGTCCGTCCGTCCGTCCGTCCGTCTGTCACCAGGCTGTATCTCATGGAACTATATATAATAAATAAAAATGAATCCCTATTACCCTTGGTCATCGCATCACGCGTGAACGGATGGAACAATTTCGCTAATTCTTTTTTGTTGTTGCGTTTATTATTGTCAGGAGAAACTTCTTATGAAAGAAAAAAATAAGGAAGTTGCGCGGGAAATTATAAAATTTAAGAAAACTTAACGTCAATATTTATTTTACATAATTCTGTCAGTTGTTTTTATAAATTTTGAGGTTATTATAATAATAGTTTAATCCACGGGCCTGCCGCATCACTTTGTAACATAAAATATTTAAAAATATATAAAAAAGGGGACCTTATTAGGCATATTATATTTTTTTTTTCTGTGTAGGAGTAAAACTCCTAAATAAGATTATGGTACAGACATGGCACACAAAATAGCTGTACGGAAAATAGATTTTGTTCGATTTGAATAATATAATGTAAATCTGTTAAAATTCGTTGAAATAATTTTAATGCCAATTAAAATATACTCTAAAAAAACCATCAAGATTCTATTAATCTATGGAAATTGGACTAAACAATAAAATAAAATACAAGAAAATTAAATAAAAAAAAAATTGCAAATAAAATAGAGCAGTGGAGTAGGACATAGTTCATTATAGGAATAAATAAATATGAATTCAATCGTAAAAAAATAAAACCAGATCTATAACCTTATATGATGTTAAACAAAACATGTCTTATTTTAAAATTAATAGGTACCATTAATTGTGCATCAAGACTAGGCAAATGTTACGGAATATGTTAATTTTGTCTCTTTCTCTCGTATCAAATACGACAGAGAGCGAGCGAGCGAGCGAATCCATGACATATGTCTAGCATTGTCATAGATGCTGACCCAACTGGAAGATTGTAGATTTTTTTATTTCAGATAAATTAAGCTACGTATATTATTGCTAATATATTTCAAAATAATAATTTATCCAAAAAAGGATGTCAGTTAATTCAATAATAATACATCACCACGCTTGTATATGCCCGAAGGTGATGGACAGTGGCCACATAATAAAAATAAAATATATTTTGTAAATAAAAAAAAAAAAAATTATGAGCACATTTAAGTTTAGACTTTTTGATTTTGGCCAATTTTTTTGAGAAGACTGGTTTTGACCATCGACTTCCATTCCATTTATTTATTTATTTTCTAATTACCGATTGCCCCCAGTAGTTGTCGCTAGTGTTTGTGACAATCTATGGTAGTTTTTCTAACTAATGGCACAGGTGGCATTTTAAAACGCGCGCGATCTATTTTTTTTTCAATACCAATACTAACTGTATTAACTCATAGATAAAGTACATTTTTCAACGAAACGTACGAATCGATAATTTGCCAGAGACATTCCATCTTTATACAGGGTGTATCAGAAGTCCGAAATAATACTTTGGGTACATATAAGGTAGCTCATATGTGGATGCTTAGTGAAGATATTTTATACCTAACTATCATAGTTTCTGAGTTATAAACCTTTGAACATATGACACGGGTATCGTGTTCTGGTCTTTGGGTACATCCATTACTCTGTTCAGCAGTGTAAACTACACGTATGAGGGGCGACTACCAATATTTAAAAACAGAACCGGCAAATTTTGCATAGGACCCGAGATATTACGAGTTACAGAAATTGACGACGAAAAAAAAGTTGGAAAAAAATTTCGATCAAATTTTTATACCATTTAGTTGTATACCCGATACTGATGCAAACGTCAAAGTATTATTTCGGACTTCTGAAACACCCTGTATATATAGGCACAGAGTAAATTTTCAAAAGAAAAAAAAGGCAAGTGTATTCGATCGCGCCCGACTAGGGGAGGTAGGGGGTGTTATTACAATTTTAGTAAACTGATCTATCGTTAACATTCGTTGGTAACGAGGAGTCGCAGATATTTATATATAACGTATAGTCTACGTTGCCGTTGTTTGATCTGAAATGGACGAGAAAAAAAAAGGGTAAAAAAACGCAACAAAAAATTTTAAAAAAGTAAGCGTGGCGCATGTAAAAAATTAAAAAAAATCGTTACACTATTATAAAATTTTGTTACGCCTTAGGTAAAAAAAAAGAAAAAATAGGACATAATAGTAAAAAAATATAAGCTACCCCCACAAAGCGACATAAAAGGAAGCTGACATAAGTGGAAGGAATACAGGAAGCTGCCCTACGCAATGTATGGGTTGTGTTGCCCTAAACAAAGCACAAGTGTGTAAAAAAACCATTAATCTATACTAATATTATAAAGAAAAAATATTTGTATTTTTGTATGTATCGAATAAACTACTGGACCGATTTCAAAAATTCTTTCACCGTTAGAAAGCTACATTATCACTGAGTAACATGGGCTATATTATAAACCCGTGCGAAGCCGGGGCGGGCCGCTAGTGTTAAATAAAAAAGGAAATTTCATTAATTATTTACGGAAACTTAACAATTTCCCTAATATTCCAAATACGGTCAATCATGCGATTCACTCTCCGATTCATCTCATCGGCAAATATTCTTATTTGGTACATAATTAAAAAAATAAAAACAACCAATGAAATTAAGTGTCTGGGGCATTGCTAAAATTGCCAAATTGACCCCATGACCCCCCTTAAACATGAAAAAAATGTTCCCATATTCCCTTTGGAAGATTCCATTATTATTTTCAAGGCACACAAAACATTATCATATCAAACTTGCAATACCATAACTATTCAACTTTTTTTGTGACAAAAAAAAATCTTAAAATATTTCTACCTATATCCGTTATAGACTTTGAAACCATCCAAACGATGTGCCCCAAACCGTTTTCATTTGAAAGACAATAATGCGAAGATGTTTTTAGACAACTAAAACAATGCATTAGGCACATTCGGTCCCCCAACCAAATAAAACCAAAGCATACACAATGAAATATCTTACAAAAGCTAATATAACCATCCCTTAAATAAAATACAAATTAAATACAATGTCATTAAGGAAGCACATATATAACGAGCAATAAGCCGCACACTGAGGCGTCGAAACGCGCGTCAAATATTTAGCCAATACCAAAACGAACTGTATTAACTGAGAGAAACAGATCATTCTTCAATGAAATCACATTGACCGCGCGAGCGAATTTTGACCATAGCTTAAACAGAGAAGCCATATTGACCCCGCCCCGCGGCAAGTATTGTGACGTTTACCTGTCATCCGCCATTGTAGTTGCCGGATCAAGTAAGCACCTAAGGTGTCAAACAGGCAGTCAGGAAAAATTATTTTACACATACTAAACATAAGGCTAATTTTAAGTTCTCTGACCCCCACATCAGAGGTGAGCACGCGGGCCGGACCGATAGAGAGCCGGTTTAAAATAAAAAAAGGTGTCAAACAATATAAACAAGCCTCGTATTTATTAAAATACATACGTTTTATAGAGTTTTAATACCATTTTAAATTGAAAACTTTAATAAATACGCAGCGTGTTTGTATTGTTTGATTAACTTGATCCGGGGACTGCGGGGAATGGCGGATGTCAGATAAACGTCAAAAAATTTGCCGCACGGCGGGGTCGATAGGGCTTCTCCTTTTACTCTATGATTTTAACACGTGTGTGGCAAAACCACAGATATTAAGGCTAGGCGCGCACTAGGCAGCCATGGCTGCCGCAGCCAGAATATTTGCGCAGCCAGTTATAGCAGCCAATCCACGACTATTCAAGATCCTCTGTATCGAGTCTTTTTTCTTAAAGTTTGAACCCAAAATACGTCTGGCTGCTACAACTAGTGCGCGGAGACTGACGGCAGCCACATACATTCACCTACACCCGCTATGGCTGCCGTGCAAACAAGCGCGTTTTATTGGCTGCCGCAGCCGAGATTTCGTGGTTGCTTGTGCGCGGGCTCCCATACAACGTCATATGTTCGACTGGCTGCCGCAGCCATGGCTGCCTAGTGCGCGCCTAGCCTAAGTGAGCCCGGGGCTAGTGATATTACAGATTATTATTGAAGTACTTTAGATGATTCAACCACTAATAAATATACTACATAGGTTCGACAGACAAGATGGTGAATATATGAAGACGGTATAAAGCATAAATATCGTATCTATAAATATCCAATACGACACCAGAGCCGATAAACTATTTCAAAAATTCATAACTCCTTAATAAAACTAGAAAAAATCCAGTCTATAAATACAAAATGCTTTGTCCTGAATGACTGACTGACGGATCAACGCACAGCCTAAATCGCTGATCGTAGATACATAAAACTTAGAGGGTGTGTTGTTTGTATGACGTCCGATAAGCTAGGATTTTCCGATATTTTACCCCTTTTTTTTAAAGGCTTTTTATGTCCCACTCCTGGGCAAAAGCCTCCCCTTTACTTCTCCACGCATCTCGGTCCTGGGCTATTTCCTGCCACGATGTCCCCGCAAAGGTGTTCAAATCATCTCGCCACCGATTCCTCGGTCGACCTCTTCGTCGAATTTTACCCCTAAGGGGGTGAAAAAGGGGGGGCAAAGTTTGTATGGGACAACGTGATTCCTTGGTATATTTTTATTCGTCGTACGCCGATTTTATAGAAACGACATTTACGCTTTCAGCCGTCTATATATTTAAGTCTTAAACTAAAAGCGGAGCGAATTACAAGTAACTACAAAAATATTTTTTTTTCCACTCAAACATTTTTGTGAATGAAATATTTTTTAGACTATACGGGGGTCATTCAATGACCCCAAATAAACTAAACAACAAATATAATGGTCGCCGTGACAAAATACAGCCAAAAGTCATGTATCACGTGAGATTCAATAAAATTTTTAAATTTTATATCTCCCAATTCGTATGCTGCCTGGTAAATTAAAATTAACTTATGGCCTCCATCCCGCACACTGGGGGGACAACGCTCGCTCGTCAAATATTTTGCCAATATTAAAACGAACTGTATTTACTCATAGATACAGTTTATTATTCAACGAAACGACACTGAGGCCGTTTGTCCACTGCCGCCGTCACCGGGACGTAAACGGGAACGAGATGACGGCGCCGAAGTAGCGGTACTTAGACTACTATAGCCGCGTGTCCACCGCACGTCCGTCACCCGAGCACCGTCATCCCGGCCGCCGAAGTTTCGAGTAGATCGGCGTCACGTCATCTTAAACTCGGCCCGAAATAATCTCACTCTCGTTGACGTCCCGGTGACGGCGGGCGGTGGACAAACGGCCTGACAGTGCGGGCGAATGCTGACGCGTGGAGGCGTAGCACTTACCACAGAAATTCAATCTTTATGCATACTGACACAGGGTTCGTTTTGGTATAAACATTTTGGCGCGCGGCCTTTACCGCTCCAGAGTGCGGCGGGGAATAATAAATAAAGTAAATAATATCAAATATGAGATTGCCATTGGTTTATGTCGATTGTGTTGTATACAAACCACATCTGTGGGCTCATCATGACCATGTAGACATAAATTTTATCTATTTCAACTGTCAGATTTGTCGAGGAAATGACTTCACTTCGAGCTTTTCGTACTGGACATGGCTCGGTGTGTCGTCATTTTCTCGACAAATCTGACAGTTGAAAGAGATAAAACATATGTCTACGCGGTCATGCTAAGCCTACCCAACTATATTTGAGAGCACCAATAAACATTGCCATCTCGTTCATACATTACATGTGTGAGAAGGAAGGCAACACTCTTAATTTAGTGTAGTTTAGTATGATGCCAACAGAATCGACGCCATTATTAAACCTAAACCTTACAACCACCTGTAACTATTGCTGTTTCAATAGCTGTCAATTTTTGACAGATCTTGTACTGAGTTAAGGAGCCGTTCAAGTATTACGTAAGCACTATGGGGGGTGGGGGTGGGGGTTTTGCTTATTTTGGATGACATGGGGGGTAGGGGAGTCTAGATGATGATTACGTCATCGGTAGTTATTTACTTTTTTACACGACTGGCAACCCTCACATTGTCTATGCTTGAAAACGAAACGCATTTTCTGGGATAAAATTATAACATTTATAATATAAAAAAAAAAACATTTTTAATTGAAAAATGTTTACGTAAGCACGGGGGGAGGGGGTAAGAGCGTTGCTTACTTTTGCTGACAAGGGGGATGGGTGGGGTAAATAATTGTAATAAATCTGCTTATGTAATATTTGAACGGCCCTTAACTGTCAAAAACTGTAATAATACATGGCTGCAAGACAGGTGGTGGTAACGGGGACAGATTATAAAAGCCGCCATATACAAATCTGATTTATAATGCCTCTTGCAACAAGCCTGCAACCCCTTTGTTATATACAGTAACATAAATAATTCTGTAAATATAGCTGATAGATTTAAAAAAAAAAAAAACTATACCATTGATTACCATAATTTATATTGACGCTTGAAAGGCAATCCTTTCTAAGCGACAAAAAATCGTAAATTGAGTTATTTATACCACTCGATCCGGTCCAACCATTTTCCTCTTAATGACTTACCATCTACTCTCCCATACTGCGTTGAAGGCATCATACCGAAGCAATTATTTCTATAACCATCTGCGGTTTAGAATAATCCCTTCATTGTAAATGGGAGTAGAAGCACCTTACTGTACTAGCTTCCTATGCGTAAAGACTATATTTGTATTTAATATTAGACTGCCGTGAGTATAATTCTTCTCTAGTATTGTGGCAAAGGTGCTGTCTGCTCTCATGGCATTGCTGCTCCTGAGAATGTATTGCTCGCAATTATCATTTTGAAAAGAGTAACCATTGAGTTCCTTACCGGCTCTTCTCAGTGGAAGCAGCATTCCGAACCGATGGTAGAATATATTTGTAAGTGCTTTTTGGCCTACAATACAATATTTAGAAAATAATAATACAGGAATAAAAAAAAATATTTAGATTTTTGGAAGGACAGATTTTTCTGCGTTGTTTGATATAAAACTCATTTTACGATTTTTTGTCGCTTTGAAAGGATTGCCTTTCAAGCGTCGATATGTATGCTTTAACAAGTCTAAGCACTGTCAGTTAGGTCGCTTGTACCTTCTGCTGTGGTAACCTTTAGATCAAAGGGAGTTTAAAAGTAACAGCTGCTTTGAAAGCTGCACTTAGCCGAATTTTTATGAAGAACAATACATAAAAACATAGTAAAATATTTCTGATTTCACATATTCGTTCAGAATAAGCTAGCCTAGACTTCTGTTGTCTTAATCTTGAAGCGGGTTTCAGACTACGCTATAATATAATAGCATATAGTACATAGCTCATAGCACAACAATATCGCGCACCATACATTGTTATGGACACATTCACACTGTACTGTACTATATATTATTGGCTTACTATACGCTATAAATTAGTGCGATGCGCTGAGTTCATGCTATGCTATATCGTGCGCCGCCCTTGTCCTCCTCCCTCACCCCCGGCCGTCCCGTCAACTGAGCTTGCTATATACTATAAATGCTTGAGATAATATCGCGTAATGTGAACGCCATGCTATGCTATACTATATAGCATCCTTCTTTGCTATACTATATATATATATATAGCAGGGGTCACCAATTAGTTTCGCTCGTGGTCCGTTTTAAGAAAATAAATTACCTTCGCGGTCCGCACAACATTTTATAGAAAAAAAATTATTTATCAAACAAATGTAATTACGGAAATACCAAAGGTATTTTTACGGCTTTCGCAATCCGCTCTCTTTCTCGCTAGTTGGCTCGTTACTTCGCCCGGCCGTTTTCAAATTGACGTAAATACATACATCATCACGATTCCCCGAAGGGGTAGGCAGAGGTGCACTGCAGTGCGCCCACGCTTCCCCGGTGTATATTGGTCCCAATGTAATAGGGGGCGAGCCTATTGCCATTATACCGGGCACATTCCTCCTCAATACGAGGGAGATTTGGGCCATAGTCCACCACGCTGGCCCAGTGCGGGTTGGTGAACTTCACACGCCTTTCTATAGACGTGCAGGTTTCCTCACGATGTTTTCCTTCACCGTTCAGCAAGTGGTAATCATTGTTGAAAATGACATTCGCACATGAAAATTATCTCAGTTTGGGTTTGGGCCTGGGGTTTGAACTTGCACCCCTTACGTTCAAGGCGGGCGTTCTTGCCCACGAGGCTACCACTGCTTTTTCGACGTCAACAAAGATAATGAGGGGGATACATTTTTATACAGTTTCATACTCTGTAGTGCAAGTTGCTGTGTCTTAGCGGGCCGCACAAAATGGGTCGGCGGTCCGGATGCAGACCGCCGTCCGCCATTTGGTGACACCTGCTTTTTTTTTTTTGAAGGACTTACACTGTTGGCCGTGAGGTGGCCAGCGGTGGCCTTTACATCTTTACCGGAGGAGTGGCGAGCGCAGAGTGCACTCCAACCAAGGCCTTAAGGGCGGAAAGGGGTGGCAACTAGCTCAAGGGCGCCACAGAGGGCATGACCTCGGCTTGGGCAGTTACCGTGAGGGGAGAGGTAGTGACTGCGCTCCTAGGTGCAAAGATGCACCTACGAGCGGAAGACGGGGTTCCTCGACCTCGCCGGCGAGATTGGTGTCTGTTTGAGGCTGGTGTAGGCGTGTTGGTGGCCCTCTCGAGGAGGGCGGTGATCGTGTCGAGACGATCAATCAACACGTGCCGCGGACGGCGGCGACGAGTTGATGATGTGTGCGCGGGGTCTGGCTCGTAATTGCCGGCGGCGACAAGGTGACCCCTGCTTTATAGCACATTAGTATAGCGTAGTCTGAAACCCGCTTTAGACTAAAGATTTCATCTATGGCACAAATGTGTGATGGCTATCGTAACGTATGGCGGCTATTTAGTTAAACTAAAACTAATTTATTTAGTTTAGACCTTTTGGGCGGCGGCTTTGGTTTTAAGCGGTCCTTTCTTACCTTCGTTAGGCGTATCCTCTCACATCTGTAAAGATAGATATTAAATAAATATAGTCAGACAACACTAAACTATGTTCTTTAGTCTATACACAACTAAATAAAATTGGAGTGTCTGTTTGTAATATCGAACTAATATCTTTTTACCAAATCTATACTTAATATTATGAAGCTAAAGAGTTTGTTTGTTTGTTTGTTTGTTTGAACGCGCTAATCTCAGGAACTACTGGTCCGAATTGAATAATTCTTTTTGTGTTAAATAGTTCATTTATCGAGGAAGGTTATAAGTTATATATCATCACGCTACGACCAATAGGAGCGGAGCAGCAACAAATAATGTGGCAAAAACGGGAAAATTCCCGAACATGAATCGGGTATTTATTATAGACTTTATAACATCAGTCTACGCCAAAGTAACTATTAGCGCGGGTGAAACCGCGGGCACAGCTAGTGAGATTATATACGACACATGTAACGAAAATGCAATTTTTAAATTATTCTTCTGTCTGTCTGTTTGTTTGAGGTAAACTTCCAAACGGCTGAACCGATTTTGACTTTCACTGGCAGATAGCTGATGTTCAAAGACGTGACTTAGGCTACTTTTATTTCAGAAAAAGCATTTGGGTTCCACGGGATGAACATAAAACCATCTTTTGCCGGGTAATCTCCCTAAAGTCCACGCGGGCGAAGTCGCGGGCACAGCTAGTCTGTTATAAATTTCAACTTGATACCTCCACGCGGTCCTGAGACAAAGGGACGTGACAGACAGACAGATGGACAACTAAGTGATCCTATAAGAGTTCCTTTTTTCCTCCTCAGGTAAGGAATCCTTTAAAAAAAAATTATAGACCAGTAAGCTTAGCATGACAGCATAGACATTAGTTTTATCTCTTTCACCTGTCAGATTCGTCGAGAAAATGACGTCACACCGTCCCGTGTCCAGTACAAGAATCTCAAAGTGATGTCATTCTCTAGGCAAACCTGACAGTTGGAATAGATAAAACTTATGTCTACACGGCAGGGGTCGAAACAGATTGTATGGTCAAAAATACTGATTTTACTGACTGTGATAGTGACTATTTTCAGAAAAAAAAAACGGAGTGTTATTGACCACCGTACAAAAAACTGACTTTACTGAGCAGTTTCGTCCCCTGACACGGTCATGATGCAGGCTTTTAAAATATATAAAAATAATTAGAATAAATAATTATAGCACATTATATACTACTTACGAAATCTATGTGTACTATTCACACACACACACACACACATCATCACGCCTGTATTCCCCGAAGGGGTAGGCAGAGGTGCACTGTAGTGCACCCACACTTCGCCGACGTATTTTGGTCCCAATGTAATAGGTGGCGAGCCTATTGCCATTATACCGGGCACATTCCCCCTCAATACGAGGGAGATTTGGGCCATAGTCCACCACGCTGGTTAGTACGGGTTGGTGAACTTCACACGCCTTTCTACAGACGTGCAGGTTTCGTCACGATGTTTTCCTTCACCGTGTACTATTCAAATAATGTATTATCTATGAGTCTTTATAAAGAAATATATTTAGTCTGTTTGCAACCATTATAGTGTGTTTTTAACAGGTTATGGGCCCAGCACGCTTCCACTTCCTTCCAGTTTACCAGTTTTGCTATAGCCCCCCACAGATGGCGCTGTCATAGACAGTACTCACTCGTCTTGAGCCGCGCTGGTCTTGAGCTGTCCCGCCAGCCGCCGCATGATGGTGGGCGTGACGCGGTGCGCGGTCACGTGCGCGTGCGCGGCGCACAGCAGCTTGTCGCCGCGCGCCGGCTGGTACGAGAACAGCGGCTCGTCGCGCGGCGGGATGCGCGGCCGCGCGCGCGCCGCGCACATGCCTGTGAAACAATACGACATCAATACATGCCTGGACGAAACATACTGCATCGAAAATTGAAGACTGCATAAAAAATATAAAACTGAATCAAAAATTTAAGATTGCATATAAAGTTTTCTTATATTTACGCGAATACTATTCATTGAAATTAAACTATTTTACGGATAATATCCAGTAATCAATATGATTAAATCCAAAACCAAGTGTACCATTGCAAGACCTCAGGACACCGTAAGCACTTTCTGCGTGGATCGGACCGCAAACAACAACTAAATATGAGGGTACCCAGTTATTAACTATGACATCAGGACGTCTAACACCTCAGTCCCCCCGTGACCATGGTTGCTGTAAAGCAGCCGAAACGTCGGGAAAATAAAATAGTAAATAAACGCGATAAAATCCGTAAAATAGTTTAATTTCAATTGCATATAAAATTTAAGACTGCATCAAAAATGACCGCATGAAAAGTCTGAATATAAATGTGAGTCTTTAACTTGTGTATTTAACTCGGAAACTATTATAGTTATATTCGACTTAGAACTATTATGATAGTTACTTATCTACTACTTCTGATATAACCAAGCTATCTTACCAGTAATAAATATATCTTCAAGATGGAAGTAGTTAGTCCTGAGTGCCGCCTCGTAAAGGGCGGTCGCTGCGTCCGAAGACAGGACGTACCCCGTGCCGGAGAGATACTTGGGGTATACCCTACCGCCGTACATATAGCGAGGGCTAAACCTGAAAAAAAAACTAGTAATAAATATCGCCATAAAAAAAATAATGGTAAAAAAACTTTTTAAAAACAAGCTTTTATTTAATTGCCCTTAGTTTCCGTGTTCTTCTCAGCAAGCCCTTTCATTTGATACCTATACTGTGGTAGTGCAGAAAAAATAACTATTCCGCCATCTTGGATAATCCGCCATATTGGAATTAGAATGACGTCAAATAGCTAAGCATGCATTGTGATCCAAAATAAGCGTGTATACCAAATTTCAGCTTAATCGGATAAAGATAACTGATTTAAAATTCAGTTGCAAGATTCCACCCGGACATACATTGCAAGTTAATATAAAGCTTGTAAAAATATGGCCTGGTAAGCAGTGGTAGCTGAGTGGTCGAACGCACGCCTTGCAATCAAAATGTGCAGGTTCAAACCCGGCTCGCACCTCTGGCATTCATGTGCGAATCTCATTTTCATCCGAGATTATCACTTGCTATGAAACGGTGAAGGAAAACATCGTGAGGAAACCTGCACGTCTGAGGGAACTTGACTAGTTCTCGATAGATCTGTGAAGTCTGCCGACCCGCACTGTGCCAGCTTGGTAGACTATGGCCCGAATTCCCCTGGTATTGAGGGGAGGCCCGTGCCCAGCAGTGGGACGTTAAAAGGGCTGTAGTAGTAGTAAATATCGCCAGATAGACAGATAGAACACATACTCATCGTATGATCCCAAACTTTGCAAAGCTTGTACAATGGACTCGGGGCGATTCCAGTTGAAGGGCACAGGAAAATAACAGGGAATGTCACAAATATTTTTTTTTATATAGAATCATATCTTTGTCTATGGTATTTTGAATACTAAACATTAGAATTTGACAAAAAGTTAACAGATGACGCCAAAAATGCCGTTTTGTTTACGGCCAAAACGAAATGAACCCGAAATGTCCATGACGTTAGTTCTAAGCAAAAGTTATTGCATGCATTGATCTCAATAAAAATAATATACTTTTTTAATTTCAAATAGTCGTTCTTCTAAATTCATTAATTAGGACATTCCCTGTTATTTGCTTGTGCCCTTCAGTTACACCCAGACTAGGGCAAATTCCAAAAAGGCCATTAATGAAATTTGCCGCTGAAGGGAGTCGAACCCGCAAATACCCAGTGCGCCACCAAAATCAGCTGTTACTTTAGATCTCCCTTTGACATAAAGATTATCACAGCAGAACGTACAAGCGACCTAACTGACAATGCATAGGGTTGCCAAACCATACAATAAAATTAATGATTGAATTTTCTTCATAACATTATACCACATACTGTACATGACCAAGGGGTGTAGGCTTGGTACACCCATACTGAATCACATTAAATTATTTTGTTTATATTTAAGTACATACTTACATTTATACTCTGGAAATATATAGATTTAAATATTATTATTTTAAATTTACTATTTAAGGCATAAAAAATTAATTGATACTTACGCAGAGTATCGAAAAGACATACTCATCGTATGACCCCCAAACCGAGCAAATATGGGTACATAACAGTGGACTGGGAGCGATCCCAGTTGTACCCAGACTGATGCAAATTCCGAGGTAATTACCGATATTTTCCATTGACGGGAATCGAACCCGCACCCACCTGGTGCAGTGAGCCGAGCACAGATGTCGAGAATTGATTAGAACAAAAAGTCGCGTCGAATGGTCTACGTCTCGTCTGTCTACGCCGAAACTATAGTAGATTGTATCACAAGGGAGCAAAATAATATTTTTAAGGCGAAGGCGCTTTTTTGAATCAAGAGCGAAGTGAGGGATTCTAGAGTAGAATCCTGAACGTAGCGAGGGATTCAAAGTGCGTCGCCCGAGCCAATGATATATTTTGCACCCGAGAGATACACTCTACTTTTCATCACAAACTATGAGAAAATAAAAGGCGCCCCATATCAAGACATAGACAAGACATAGAGTAACAACTAAATTGAAATTAAATAGTTTCTAATAATAAAACAACTAAAAACTTATATTTACATTTGAGATATTTTATTTGTTTAAACCATGAATTTCTAATAATCGTGAAAATTGACGAAAACTTGGGCTGTAGTTCGCGCGTTATGATTATGTTTTTTTTTTTTTTATTATTCAGCTGGCCACGCGACTATGGGCCGTCGTACCAGCCAGTCTTTATTCAAACAATATTTGCGTTCGATTCCTTTGGCGCTGAACACTAAGATGTTCCAAATTCAAAAAGTGCGCGGCAAAGTAAATTGCGGCGCACTTATAAAGAGGATTAAAAACTCATTACTGCCCGCTGAAAGTTTCATATAGAAAACACCACCTTTGGGCGCACTTAAAGGCGAACCAAGTCGTCCTTTTCGAATAGATGGGATGAAAAATCACTTTACAGCATTGAATTTATTTTAATTTTATTTTACATTAATAAATTTTTATAATCGTTTTCGGTCCTGGAGTAAATATGGAATTTTCGTGATACATTCCGTTTTCTGCCTTCTCGATTATGTTGAATTAGACATAATATCGACCATGCGAGAATTGCTCCCCAAGCCTTACTTACTTACCATTTATTATGCGAGTCCAAGACAGGCCTGGCGCCGCAGATGAGGTCTCCAATGAGCAGGTACTCTTTGCCACTCCAGGCCGGCCGGGTGTCGAACTCCTTAGCCCTGGTCCTGAGATTGGACACCAGACTCGGCACGTTGACGTACATGTCATCATCGGTTTTCAGGATGTATCGAACTGAATACAGAAAAAAAGTAAGGTTAAGGAGTGGGGGGTCGTGGAAAGAGGTTCCAATACTTGTTCTACTAATACTATAAATGGGAAAGTTTATGAGGATAGATCATAGATTATCTGGAGTACCCGACTCCACTCTTCGTATAAATCAGCGGGGATTTTTCCGCCATTGTTGTTATCTCATGTACCTGTAGTATACGGCAACTATATGGGAAAACAACAATGGCGGAGTCAGATAAACCAGAAAAATTTACCGCAGCGCGAGCTCGAAATGCCATCTCCGTTATAATATCTCCATGGGATGGATGTATTGATTGATGGGTGGATGGCACGCAAAAAGTACTGAACGGATTCTAATGAAACTTTACAATATTATTGTTTATACATCAGAATAACATATAAGCTATAATACAATAGTAGAGAAAGGGACCCACCACTCACCCTCGGAATTGTTTAGAGCCCCAAATTATAAATCAAATAAATTTGATCGATAATAGAGGAAACCAACAAGACCGAACTCCCTGTCAGTCGAGAGTCAGTATGTCATAAGTCATGGGCCCTAACTTTGAGCAATCCTCCGCAGAACAATCGAATCTAAAGATTTAGATTAGTTATTTTTTAGTTAAAATTCAGTTGCAAGGACCCGGACATACATTGCAAGTTAATAAAAAGCTTGTAAAAATGATACCTACTTACCGCCTGGCCCGCAATTATTCGTGATCCATTTCAGCATCATAATAGATTTCAACGTTAAATTATTATATGAATCAATAAACCCCTCCTGAATGACATCCCCATACTTCCCCACTTCCTCATCGATTTTACCCTGTGTGGTAGTATCGTTAACATTGGCTGGCAACCCCAATAAAAAAAGCAACTTGAACTCCGGCTCAGTGCCGCCATCTGTTATCGTCCCCCTCAACTTGTTCAGCTTCTTATCGCGTTTCAACATTTTTAACACTTTATTTAGATCCGGACTGTGTCCGTACCCATTCTGTGGTATTTTCATGATATTAGTATCGTAATAATCGTATGTCGTATCAGTTTCGACGCCAATTTCTTGGTTCATATCGAATTCCGGCAACATTTCATCGTCGAACCTCTGTTCCGTCGGTTCTGTACTATCATTACTGACCAAATTGTTTTGCAACGCTTCCGCCAAGGCCGGCAACAGCCTATTATACCCGGACAGATCTCGTTTGACTCTTGTTACATTTACCGCAACTTCCGGATATAGATCATATGTAAAATTATAATTTATATATTTCTCTTTGACAGATTTGTAAATTTTCGATGTTGCCAGGTAATTATTGTAATTACCCCACGTCTGTCGTATTGCGTCTCGCTGTTTGAAATGTACGGTGGAAGAGCATACAACTATGAGTAAAAACAGTTTGTTTTTCGTTTGTTTGTCGCATATTTCCTTTGGTTGGTGCATTATTGTCAAATTATCAGGTTGAACATATACCTTTGTATCTCTGTTGGTTTGCATCGACCATCCGTCGACGACGCCTGAAAAAATTCGAAACGACACATAAATATCCCACAGTGCAGCTGGTAGCCTGGTTAGTAGAAAGCCTGCCTCAAACTTGACAATTTGTAAGTGCCCCCATAGGCCTATACAGAATAAATGATTTGACTTTGACTTTGACTTTGAAACTCGAGAGGTACAAGTTCAAATTTTCGGATTGCATGTGCGAATGTCATTTTTAGGGTAAAACGGGACCCTATTACTAAGACTCCGCTGTCCGTCTTTCTGTCTGTCGGTTCGTCTGTCACCAGTGATAGTTAGACAGTTGAAATTTTCACAGATGATGTATTTCCAATTAGAGATACATTTTTTTTTGTTTATGATGATTCATAAGTACCTGTATTGGTTTATTAGAAAAAAAAAATTGGACGTCTTTTAGACACATTTATACATCATCATCATCACGCCTGTATTCCCCGAAGGGGCAGCCAGGGCGCCCACACTTCGTTGATGTATTTTTGGTCCCAATAATGTAATAGGGGGCGAGTCTATTGCCATTATACCGGACACATTCGCCCTCAATACGAGGGAGATTTTTGGGCTATAGTCCACCACGCTGGCCCAGTGCGGGTAGGTGAACTTCACACGCCTTTCCATCGACGTGCAGGTTTCCTCACGATGTTTTCCTTCACCGTTCAGCAAGTGGTAATCATTATTGAAGATGACATTCGCACATGAAAATTATCTCAGAGGTGCGGGGGCTCGGGATTTGAACTTGCACACTTCACGTTCAAGGCGGGCGTTCCTGCCCACGAGGCTACCACTGCTTCTACACAATTAGGTATCTATATTTTATGTTGTTATCATTGGTGATTACCTTTTGTAACTTGAACGCTGGCCTTATAGTAAACAGGTATATACATTAACACGCAAAACAGTATCATGGCTGAGCAGAATATGAGCAGTTTCGCTAGGAGGCTGAGGGTGGCCCGCCGAGGCCGGTCCTCGAGGCGTGGCGAGGCGTACACCTCGTGACGGCGGTGATTTTCATGTCTACAAAACAATAAAAATATTTTTTACAATTTTGACATTAGAAATTATAGCTAAACACTTGTAAGTTTCAGACAACAATAGGAGAATGTAATTTAACAAAGTTTTATTATTACAAGCTCTATATTAACTTGCAATGTATGTCCGGGTAGAATCTTGCAACTGAATTTTATATCAGTTACCTTTAACCGATTGAGCTGAAATTTGGTATACACGCTTATTTTGGATGCATAGCCATGTGACGTTATTCTAATTCCAATATGGCGGATCATCCAAGATAACGGAATAGTTATTTTTTCTGCATTACCACAGTATGGGTATCAAATGAAAGGGCTTGCCGAGGAGAACACGAAAATTAAGGGCAATTCAATAAAAGCTTGTTTTTAAATTAATATTTTTTACATATTTTTTTTTGGTAATAACTTCTTTATGCAAATGCAAAATGGTCACAACATTTGAAATAAATACCCACACCCACACCCACACACACACACACCCACGCGCACGCACACGCGCACGCACACGCACACGCACACACACGCACACACACACACACACACACACACACACACACACACACACACACACACACACACACACACACACACACACACACACACACACACACGCCACGCACGCACGCACGCACACACGCACGCACGCACATTTACTTGCATATTTTGTATAATGTTATTTCTGTTACTTAAAGCTTGGAAGGAGCGGAGTCTTCTAACACAGGCATTACTTGCCTAAAAGGAGGCTGCAATCACCAATCAATGTTTGAATCATATTTTGGTATAGAAATAAATCAATTATTATATTATATTTCTATAGATAGATTATAGTTGAAAACGAATTCGTAGGAGTCGTGACAACAGCGCGCCGATGACTCATTAGCATTGTTGTTTTATTAATACCTAGAATATGACCTACTTACAATACAAATTGTTACTAGCTGTGCCCGCGGTTTCATCCGCGCTTGTGGATACTGTGTCGTAGCGTGATGTTATAAAGTCTATAACCTTCCTCGATAAACAAGCTATACAGTGCAAAAAGATGTTTGAAATCGGACTGATAGTTCCAGAGCTTAATGTGTTCAACCAAACAAGCTTTAATTTTTTTTATCAGCTTTATAATATTATATAGTATACATTTACAGTATACATGAACATAAAAAAAGACGGATGAAATCCCGCTAAATAATAAGTGAAGCACACATTGTGTCCTACTAATATTGTAAATGTGAAAGTTTGTGAGGATGGATGTTTGTTACTCTTTCACGCAAAAACTACTAAACGCATTTTAATAACACTAAAACTAACTACAGCCCTTTTAACGTCCCACTGCTGGGCACGGGTCTCCCCTCAATGCGAGGGGAATTTAGGCCATAGTCCACCACGCTGGCCCAATGCGGGTTGGCAGACTTCACACATCTATCGAGAACTAGTCAAGTTCCCTCAGACGTGGAGATTTCCTCACGATGTTTTCCTTCACCGTTTCATAGCAAGTGATAATCTCGGATGAAAATGAGATTCGCACATAAACCCAGAGGTGCGAGCCGGGGTTTGAACTTCCACACTATGATTGCAAGGCGTGCGTTCGACCACTCGGCTACCACTGCTATATGTATACAAATTTATTAACACGTAAAAAGAGCTCACTTTTTAACAAGTCATCGACGACGCGTAGTCGCGTTGCTTTCCACAGCAATGCAATCTTTATCTATATTGAAACAAGAGTGAAACTCGTTCTACGACGAAATTATATTGGAAGCGCGAGCGAATTTCGACACGTAGTCGCGTGGATTTTGCCACAGAAATTCAATCTTTATGAATATAAAAACAGAGTGCATTTTCAAAAAAAAAAACATTCTAGTCAATTCGTTCGCCTCAATGCATGCAGTACACAACCTATCGCCAAAGTCAAAAGTTATCATCTATACATACAAATAAATAAAATTGGAGTGTCTGTTTGTAATATCAAAATAACACTTTTTTATCAAATGCGTATGAAAGTATATACGATACCTATAACGAAAACGCAATTTTAAAATTTTTTGTCTGTCTGTCTGTTTGTTTGAGGTAAACTTCTAAACGGCTGAACCGATTTCAATGGGACTTTCACTGACAGATAGCTGACGTTCCAAGGCGTAACTTAGGCTACTTTAATTTTAGAAAAAGCATTAGTGTTCCGCGGGAAAAACATAATACCCATATTTCCGGGTAATCTCCCTAAAGTCCACGCGGGCGAAGTCGCGGGCACAGCTAGTACAATGATAAATAAACTTCAAACTAAAAAAAAAATCTAAGTGCAACATTATCTGCTTCGCACAAGACGTATAACATAAAAATGTGGAAATTAATACTATTTTCGCTGATAATAGCGACATATACCGACGAATTGGACACGTTGAACGGTGAATGGTAGGTACCTCACGGCAATATTCCCACCGACCAATAGGGGAGGATGTACAAAGATCAGCACGAAGAGGAAAGCAACATGCGCTTGCATTGACGGCAACAACTCCACGCACTTCGAAATGGGAATCAAAATTGGAAGTGCAACGATCAAATCCACATTACCAGTCATATACTTGTAAAAATTCCGATCAAGTATCAAGTTATTTGAGCGTGGTATGCAATTGCAAATATCGTGTATACTACAGACATGTCTTGAGACTTGTTAACATGGATAATGTTATATATCACGTGCCATCAGCAGTGGTAGCCGAGTGGTCGAACGCACGCTTTGCAATCAAAGTGCGCAGGTTCTATCCCCGGCTCGCACCTCTGGGTTCCATGTGCGAATCTCATTTTCATCGGAGATTATCACTTGCTAAGAAACGGTGACGGAAAACATCGTGAGGAAACCTGTGTGCCCGGTGTAATGGCAATAGGCTCGCCCCCTATTACATTGGGACCAAAATACATCGGCGAAGTGTGGGCGCACTGCAGTGCACCTCTGCCTACCCCTTCGGGGAATACAGGCGTGATGATGTATTATTATTATATTATTATCACGTGCCTCCAAAAATATTAAACCCTCGCGGCGAATATGCGTATAAAGTTAAAACAACTTGTATATTATCAAGGCATATACCGGAATACAGTGATTTAATTAAAACGATTGAAAACACCGAATTTAATAATATACATGGCTGATTATTATGTACTACCAATATGACAGACTCATAAGGTTAGAGTGTGCCAAAATAGCATGGAGGAAAGGAGTCTCCTGTGCCCTAAGCTAAGCGATAAAGTGAGAAATGAAGACGTCAGGAAAATTACCAAGGTACAAGACATAGCAAAAAACACAATGACCCAAAAATGGAAATGGGCTGGGCATGTACAAAGATCACCAGGGAACAAATGGTCCAGAATTGCCACAAATTGGCCGGATACTGAATTACTATCCGGTATCCGGCCGGATACTGACTTACTATCCGGTATCCGGCCGGATACTGGATTACTATCCGGTATCCGGTCGGATACTGAATTAATATCCGGTATCCGGCCGGATACTGACTTACTATCCGGTATCCGGCCGGATACTGGATTACTATTCGGTATCCGGCCGGATACTGAATTAATATCCGGTATCCAGCCGGATACTGAATTACTACCCGGTATCCGGCCGGATAGTGAATTACTATCTAGTATCCGGCCGGATAGTGAAAACAAGGCCGGATACCGGATAGTTACCGGATATCCGTTTCATCTATAGTATAAATGATTACCTGTTGGCCAAAAGCGGGCTGTCATCGCTGTCCCTCTCCAACTGGTAGTATCTGTCTTCATCGTCCCATCTGCCACCCATGTATCACAGCTGGAACAAACACCATAAACATCACAACTGGGCTCCAAGACCCCTTACACTATCGCTGTGATGTTATGAAAGAAAAGAAAGAAAGAAAAAACATTTATTCAGCACAGACACAAAGAACACAGAGAATACTAAACTTAAAAATAGATACAATAATCGGCCAAGTGCGAGTCGGACTCGCGCACAAAGGGTTCCGTACCATTATCTATAAAAACGGCAAAAAAATCACGTTTGTTTATTTTATTCACGTTTATTTTATTCTGTATTTTAGTATTTGTTGTTATAGCGGCAACAGAAATACATCATCTGTGAAAATTTCAACTCTCTAACTATCACGGTTCATGAGATACAGCCTGGTGACAGACGGACGGACGGACGGACGGACGGATGGACGGACGGACGGACGGACAGCGAAGTCTCAGTAATAGGGTTCCTGTTTTACCTTTTGGGTACGGAACCCCAAAAAAAGGAAAAGAGCTCAGTGTGAACTGTGCCGAAAAGTTAGTGGCTCAGCACATGCTGGAGGGGCATAGCTTCCCCCAGCGCTGATTTACAGCCAAACCCTCTTAATTATAATAAATAAATACTAACTAACAGTGTATTAAATAAAACTAAACAAAAACAATAATGAACATATAAAATAAAAGCAATATAAAATATAGATTTAATAATAAATACATCATCATCACGCCTGTATTCCCCGAAGGGGTAGGCAGAGGTGCACTGCAGTGCGCCCACACTTCGCCGATGCATTTTTGGTCCCAATGTATATATAGGGGGCGAGCCTATTGCCATTATTCCGGGCACATTCCTCACGATGTTTCCCTTCACCGTTTCAAAGCAAGTGGTAATCTCGGATGAAAATGAGTACAAATACTATAAGTACAAATACATAATACACTAAATATATTTCACAACTTATCTAAATGAACAGAATAGGGCTATACAAAATAATAAATACAAGACATCTACATCCCGGCTAAGTACGCATCGTCATCCCGTGAGTCATCGCAAGTAGTTAGTGATTGCGGACAATAATAATAATAGATGTACTATCTCACTCGTCTAAGCACCAGCCGACTTATGTCTTCATTTATTAGAGCAGCATGTTGCTATAACTTCATATCTTTTATTTATTTATTTTATCAATGGTAGTTAGAATATGGCCAGTGTAGACATTAGACATTGTCACCTAGGAGCCATTAGACTAGTCTTTTTTTTTGTTTTTACACTAGTCCTATGCTAACTACCATTGATAAAAGATATGAAGTCATAGCAACTCACAACAATAGCGTTACGAGACTTGGGGCCCTGTACTAATATGTCTTTGGACTAAGAGATACTCCATGGTCATTTTAAAAAGGTGTGTCTATGCTCTATTATGTAAAAATTGATATCTAATTTATTAAAACGTGTACTTCCTTACAGCGGAAATTTTTATTCTGTCTGTTCGTCCATTGTACGGTACCCATAGTACAAGCATTGCTTAGTTTGGAACCACACCATGGTTATGTGTCGTCTGGTGATGTTTATAGATAAGTGACACCATAACTACTAACTAAAGTAGTTAGTAATTATACCATAACACATAACTAATCCTCATCTATTTTTAAATTAAACTATTTTACGGATTTTATCGCGTTTATTTACTATTTTATTTTCCCGACGTTTCGGCTGCTTTACAGCAACCATGGTCACGGGGGAACTGAGGTGTTAGACGTCATAGTTAATAACTGGGTACCCTCATATTTAGTTGTTGTTTGTGGTCCGATCCACGCAGAAAGTTCTCACAGTGTCTTGAGGTCTTGCAATGGTACACTTGGTTTTGGATTTAATCATATTAATTACTGGATCCCAAGTTGGTGGTAGCACCCAGCCATCTTAATAGATATAGATATAAATAGTAAATAAACGCGATAAAATCCGTAAAATAGTTTAATTTCAATGTATAGTATTCGCGTAAATATAAGAAAACCTCATCTATTTTATTAGAATTATTGCAATGTAAATTTGACGTGATGCACAATTTTATTATATTGGCTATAATCATAATTTTATTCGTTTAAATATGTATTTTACCATCGTATTTTTTTTTTTATACTTTTTTTCCCGACTCCTTTTCCCTGTTTGCATTCGCGTCTTTTATTTCTTGCACCCACTTAGTTTATTTTTCTCTCTCTCTACATCACTCTAAGGTTGGCTGGTAGAAAATGCCTGACTCATTAAGCTTACCTTGTACATTTTTTACTTTTGTATAATTGTGCAAAATTAAATAAATAAAAACCGGCCAAGTGCGAGTCGGACTCGCGCACAAAGGGTTCCGTACCATTATCTATAAAAACGAGCAAAAAAATCACGTTTGTTGTATGGGAGCCTCTTAAAGGACGGACGGACGGACAGCGAAGTCTTAGTAATAGGGTTCCTGTTTTACCCTTTGGGTACGGAACCCTAAAAAAATATATATATATTTTCTTTTTTATCAAATGTGAGCTATCTAGCGCATAGCCCATATCAGCCCGTCCGGTTTTAGTACCAACTGGCTTCCTGTCAGGACACTGCGGTTGATAGACTTGTTGCATCCATAATTAGACACCTAATACATGCCCAAGGTCCTGGTTTTGGTTGACTCATTCGCACATATCGATGGTTAAAAGGCGAATTGACTTAAGCACCATTTCGGTAACTTCGCACGAAACCCAGCTATTTTTTTATGAGATATGGAGGCAAACGAGCAGACGTTTCACCTAATGGTAAGTGATCCACGCCGCCCATGGACACCTGCAACTCCAGGGGCATCGCAAGTGCGTTGCCGACCTTTAAGGAATGAGTATGCTTAATAGATTCGCTGCTCCCAACGATATAGCTCAATATCGCTCAACGTGGCGCTTGAGCCACTTTGCCATTTAGTTACCCGGCGATATAAATATTTGCATATAATGATGTAGATTTCATATATACATCATCACGCCTGTATTCCCCGAAGGGGTAGGCAGAGGTGCACTGTAGTGCGCCCACACTTCGCCGATGTATTTTTGGTCCCAATGTAATAGGGGGCGAGCCTATTGCCATTATACCGGGCACATTCTCCATCAATACGAGGGAGATTTTTGGGCTATAGTTCACCACGCTGGCCCAGTGCGGGTTGGTGAACTTCACACGCCTTTCTATAGACGTGCAGGTTTCCTCACGATGTTTTCCTTCACCGTTTCATAGCTAGTGGTAATCTCGGATGAAAATGAGATTCGCACATAAACCCAGAGGTGCGAGCCGGGATTTGAACCTGCACACTTTGATTTGCAAGGCGTGCGTTCGACCACTCAGCTACCACTGCTACCTATAGATTTTGTGTACACATAATATAACTATCTGTATCAATATATATAAAAATCAATGCCACTTTTCGTTGTAAGCGAACTCCTCCTAAACGGCTGGACCGATTTGAATGTTTTTTTTTTGTATGCGTTTCGGTGGCACCCTGGATTGTTTAGGACCCGGTAGGTGGCGCTGCTTTCGTATGTCACTCATTTTAAGGCGGTACGAAGTTCGCCCGGTTCGTTAGTAAATACATAAAATTGAAGTGTCTGTCTGTAATATCCAAAATTTACAAAATGCATATGCATGCATAACAGCGTTTTCCTAAATGCATATGAAAGTATATAAAACATATACGAAAATACATTTATGATTTTAAATTTTTGTCTTCCTGTTTATTTTTTTGGTGCGGGTAAATTATTGAAAGGCAAACTATGGAAAGGCGTGTGAAATTCACCAATTCGCACTGGGCCAGCATGGTGCACTATGACCCAAATCTCCCTCGTATTGAGGGTGAATGTGCCCGGTATAATGGGAATAGGCTCGCTCCTTATTACATTAGGACCAAAATACATCGGTGAAGTGTGGGCGCAGTCTACCCCTCCGGGGAATAAGGGCGTGATGATGATGTATTTACACGAAACGTTGACACAGGTACGTATTAGGTTAGGTTATACTGACGACATCGTCATAGTACATTAAATACAACGGCCTTAAAACGGATATCATTGCCACAGTTCATTTGAAATTCAAATAAAGTTTCTATGAATATACGTATAATAGCTGTGCCCGCGACTTCAACCGCGTGGAATTTAGGGAGATTACCTGGAATTACTTACCTACCTGGATTACATACCTAATTACCTCCGTACCCAAAGGGTAAAACGGGAACCCTATTACTGAGACTTCGCTGTCCGTCCGTCCGTCCGTCCGTCAGTCTGTCACCAGGCTGTATCTCATGAACCGTGATAGTTAGAGAGTTGAAATTTTCACAGATGATGTATGTCTGTTGCCGCTATAACAACAAATACTAAAAAAATAGAATAAAATAATTATTTAAGGGGGCTCCCATACAACAAACGTGATTTTTTTGCCGTTTTTATAGATAATGGTACGGAACCCACAGTACCAACAGTAAAGTTTTATCTGTTTCAACTGTCAGATTTGTCGAGAAAATGGCGTCACTTCGAGCTTTTTGTACTGGACATGGCTCGGTGTGACGTCATTTTCTCGACAAATCTGACAGTTGAAAGCGATAAAACTTATGTCTACACGGTCATTAAACGGTGGATCCAGTACAACATTATTCCCATATCCGTAACCAGATCCAGATTAGAAATTTCATATCCCTAACGTCCCTACCAACAATACTGGAACATTACTAAACACTAAAAAAGGCGTCATATCATCAAGGATGTTACTGATAAAATAAATAATTCTATACTTAATGGTATTTTTTCATTTGGGTCGCATATTTTTAATGATAAGGTAATATGCACCTTATCATTAAAAATATGCGACCCAAAAGCAATTAAGCATTTCATGAATATATTAATAATAATAATTGTACACTATTTAAAAATCCGCTACCGAGGACAGGCCCCCCCTTGATGCAAGGTGAATTTATGCCATAGTCCACCATACTTGCCCAGCGAGATTAGGCCCACTACACATGTCTAACAAGAATTACTTAGGGTCCCACAGAAGAGCAGATTTCCTCACAATCATTCTGTTCACTATCTTAGCAAGTAATATTCTCAGATAAAGATGAGTGTTAGCCTGGGAGTTGAACCTGCATCTTTTGCTTCCAAGATAGACTTTCGGGCAAAACTAGTGTTGCCCATCTTTTAGTTAGATCATCACTCCTGCATTTCCCAAAGGAGTAGGCAGAGATGCATACATTCACACTTCACATATTTTTGTACCAATGTAATAGGGGTGTGTCTATAACCATTATACTGGGTATGGTACTCCTCAAATCCATGGAGATTTGGGGCATAGTCCACCATACTCGCCCAGAGAAGGTTGATGAACTTCACACGCCTTTTAATAGATGTGCAGGTTCCATCATGATGTTTGCCTTCATCATTCAGCAAGTAGTAATCATTATTGAAATGATAATCCCAGATATCCAGGCCAAGGATTTAAACTTGCACCCCTTACATTCAAATTCGGTGTTCTATCAATTAGCCTACCACTGCTTCTGGGTGTGTCTGGGAGTATTAATTTATTTAAAACCTGTTATCAAGTACTTGGTTTTAAAAGTTAAAAGGGATAGTCATTTCATATGTTATCCTATAAGAAAAGAAAATCAATTGTTTGATTGATTAAGGCTGGTTTTCCTGTCACGCTGACAGTCGGCGCCTAGCTTGTCAGCGCTGATCGGTCAGCTCGTATCGTTCGGCCGTCAGCGCTGAGCGGTCAGCGTGACTCAAAAACGCTACCTATAACTACATACACATTGACCCATCAGCGCTGACGGTGCTCATGCCGCCGGCGACAACACTAAAACAACAAGACTAAAACCAGCCTTACACTTCTCTAGCTAACACATATGTGAATGTATTACAATGGGTATGCCTATAGACTAGTTTTAGATGACCTATGCTGGACTAACCTTGTCTAAATATAGTTCTTAAAGTGAAAGTCAATTAAACTAATCAATACATTGCTTATAATGTAACTAAAGTGCGGGCCTACCTAATGTTATGCATAGTAGGCTTAATAGAAAAAAAAGCAATACGTTTTAACGCCATTATCGTGAAAATTAATTAATTATGTGCTGAAATAGGTGTTCAGAGTCCATTATTATTTATGAGTCCACAAAATGACACATATCTTTAAATAATATTCTTAGAACGCGTGTGACTAAGCTGCGAATGTATGCTGAAACGTTATAACCAGTTAACTATTAGAACAAGAATAAATAAATTACCAAAAAAGTTTAGAATTTTAGAGCCAGACTCGTTATTTAAAACTGTGTTACTTAGAGAAATTAACAGCATGAATAGTGAAAACAGGAGTATAAAGTGTTAATTTGGACTGTACTTAAATTAGCAATAATTTAGAAATCCTCGGAATACGTTTCTAATTAATTTACAAATTGCAAATTGAAAATATAAATAGTTAAACAAAGTCGGAATGTTTAAGCACTTACTTTTGAAAATCGCTGGTCAAAGACATATAATTATTGATGAGGAAGGGTACTGGGATATACACATTCACTGTTAAAACACTTAGCGTTAAATAAAAAATATTTATAAATAAATTACAACAGCTAAATCACGACCGACATAACCAAACAGCGGCCATTTGTAATGTGAGTGACAGTCAGTCACACGGTCACTCAAGTTGACTGACAAACATGTGACAGTCGGATCACGGGCTGCCATACTATGTTTTTACAAAACATATTACCGTGTCTAATTTTGTTAAAAATTTCAATATCTCAACTGTATATTTTACGTTTTTGTTATAAATGTACATACATATTTCTTTCCAATTGGAGTCAAAACCCTAGGTCCTCGGAGTCCAAGCACCCGAAATTAAATGCATTTAATAAGCAAAATATTTGTCAACACAAACGGCGACCCAAGAACAGGCCATTTCCTCGCTTAGCGACTGGCTGGCCATTCAGCGAGGGAATTCAGCCAGCGTCTTGGGTAGGTACGCTTCCACATGGGCAATTTTTTTTACATATTTTATTAATATATTTTTTCTTATTAATTTTACTTATTTCATTTTGAATTGTATTTTTTTGGTAAATAATTGGTTTAAGGTTTTTTATTTTTATTTTACGAAATGAGTGAAATGATGAAATTTAATGGAATAAGATGAGGAATGGCTTCACCTGCGACTAGCGCGGGTATTTCTCCAATGTCAAGTAATTAATAGCAAGGACAAATTCAATAAATACACATTATAAATAAAAATTGATAATGACAGTGATAAAGATGGCGGATGAAAAAATCTGGTTTTAGGTTATTGTCTTTCTAATACCAAAATGACAGCATTGTTATTAATGTGGCAATCCTAAAATTAGTATGTTACTTTACACGCAGTAGGTATCCGCTTTATTAAGTCGATACGAAATATTTTCTTGAGAATTCACCAATTGCCATCACTTGTGTGTTAACAAAGCACCTATTTTTTATATTAAGATACTTAAAACCCATTTTTTTTATTAATGCGGCTTACGAATAATTTAACATCAAAATGTTAAAACCCATTTTTTTTATTAATGCGGCTTACGAATAATTTAACATCAAAATGTCTCACGTCAATTGTGTCGTGAGAAATACGAAGTGTGGCGGACACAGTATTTATCAAAGAGTATAGTAATGTGATAGTAATTTTCTTATCGTAATCACGGCAAACGGAACGCAATTTTATTTACAAATCAGAAGATTTGTATCGGAGGTCGAGAAATTTCTTGTAAAAACAGTAAAAATGTCCGGTGTGACGAAAATACAGGTTTTGTCCATGTACAAATCGCTCATCAGGGAATCACAGAAATTCAATAACTACAATTACAGGTAACAAATTACATAACCTCACTTACTGTACTTATGTTATTAAAATTAATTTGAGGCATGATCGGCTTGTAAAATAGTCATTATGTACGCAATAGTTTATAAGTACGCTATCGCTACCTACAAAGCTTACAATGTTCATTAATGTTAGGTTCTTGAAAATATATTTTTTCATTCACTTGCTTCAAAAGTATTTTTGGCAATGATAACTTGTATTTTAGAAGTTATTTTTTAGTATTTTGTCTATGGTCTCAGACCATTGTACCCATAGTATAAGTATTGCTAAGTTTTTGTTTATTACATGATTATCCCAATGATATAAGAAAGTGTAGATATCCAAAAAATTTCAAGACGTTAATAATGGACTGAAATTGGTCCCATTGTTGCCACAACCATTTACTCTTATACGGCTTGACATAGACAATCAAAGTCACACAAAATGGGATGTGTGAAACTGTCAGTTGCTAGGAAAAGCTCTCTCTTTGATGTAATAACTCGTAGGAGTATCATTTTCAGAGCTTATGCCATAAGGAGAGTGCAAGATGCCTTCAAAGACAACAGACAGCTATCTGATCCAAAGACAATTAAAAAAGAATACAATTTTGCCAAAGACAACTTGAATATGATCAAGAGACAGGTGCGTATCAGCTTTTTGAATCAACATGCTTGTATTCCATAAAGGAGTAATCAGAGGTGCACTATTACCTACTACAACAAAAATGTGTGTGTCCTTATAGGTATAAGGTCCTAATATGATAGGGTATGCATTACCATTAGGAAAATGATTTTTACCCTCAAATAGATTAATTAAATGTTAGTTTATTATTTTATATTATTATGTGATGGTAAGATTTTTATCTTCTCTCCGAAGAGGTGAATGGTGACACAGACCAAAGCCAAGGGCATTTTTTTTTATTATTATGGTCCTATCAATGAGAGGAATTTCCGAACTATATGGCAAGTATTTAAAATGACTGCTTTTTGTGTTATTATTATTATAATTATGTTAATTTCAGGTTACAATTGGGGACATGTACGGAACTGAAAAGCTAGTTATAGAGAATCAACAATAATTTTAAAATACAGTTCTATAAATAAACAGGACCATAGCTCAAACAACAAAATAATTACAAATATGTGAACAATAACATGTCGGATTCGGGAACGGTTTTGAAGAACAGACTTCTAATAAATATGTTAAACTTACATATAAAATAGTAGCCAGCAATGATGGCTTGTATTCTACGTTTGGTTCCTGACAGCGGCTAATTTCAGAAATGGCCTTTCTAGAATTTTCTGTGGTCTGGGGTAATTGCAGGCTTAGCTTGACTGCATAGACATACATATTATCTCTGTCAACAGTCGGATTTGTCACGAAAATATCGTCACTTCGAGTTTTTAGTACTAGACTTGGCTCGGTGTGACATAATTTTCTCGACAAATCTGACAGTTGAAAAAGATAAAACATACATACTATGCGGTTGTGTAAGCCTCCCAATCGATCCCAGTCCGTGCCCGTAGTACAAGCTTTGCTTAGTTGTTACAATGAATATGTATTGTCAGGTGATTATTATTTATTCATAGTATCTGACTGACAGTCTTAGTAATTACTTCTATATAGCATCAAACTAGAGTTTGTTATTTTGTTGGCACCAATATAGGACTAAATAAATAAATTTAACAACCATAAATATGGCTGGCACCAAAATATCCTTGAAAAAGGGGCTTTCCATTAATTACGTGATATATTTTTAGCATTTTTTAACTGCCCCCCTCCCCCTTGGTGATACGTGGTGAAGTTTAAGACTAACTCCCCCAACCCCCCCTACCCAAAATCACGTGTATTTTTTAGCATCTACAAAGAATCTTAAAATATTATCGTTAAATACAGAAAGGCAACAGACAGGTAGCAGGTTGTTTTAGAAAAAATAAATACACGTGATATCTTTCTACACCCCCTCCCCCCTTATGATATTTCGTGATATTTGCCAAACCTCTTTCAAACCTCACGTGATTAATGGACGGCCCCTTATATCATGAGGGAGCTTCCTAACATTTGATATTAACATTTCTATGTATGTCAGAGTGTCTATGTCAAGATGTATTGTATTGTATTTTGCAATTTTTTTTTTTGGCACATCTCTAATATATTTATGTATCTATACTTTCAAATATCATTGGTTTACGCGCTCCTAAATTACAGAGGATGACATAAAACGTCTTATGTTTTTTTTTTTGCGAATACCAATAGGAACTCTGTGTTAAATATACATAAAGATTAAATTTATGTGATCAACGCCACGCGAACATCCTTTACAATTCGCTAGTGTAGCATAGAAAACGTTGAAAATTAATCTTTTTGTATTAGTGAATACAGTTCGTTTTGGTGTGAGCTAAATATTGGATTTTAACATATTTTTCGTTGGTGTCAAGATGATTTTAATTGTTAATAGCCAGTTCAGGATATTTATTAGGACGGTATGGGGAATAAATACTCATTAATATCCAGAGAATTAAACTTACAAAGCATTTAAACAATTTTATTATAACAAAAATTCCTTGTAAACTCATTTATGTAATTAGTACAACTATGTTGTGATTTTTGTATTATAAATTGCATTTTAATGTTAAATATTAGTTAAATTTTAAGCATTATATATGTAGATAAACTTTAGTTGAGTAAATCACTATTTCTTTTTATTATACCTCGTATAAGTAGCTCTGGGGTTTGTGTATTTGAAATAAGTTTTGGCGATTTAAAAAATAATCAGCCCACTGAGTGTTCTTGTCGGATCTTCTCAGTTGTGGTCGCGTTTCGATCCGGTAGTAGTATAAGATTAAATAAGAAAAAATGTAAACTTGACAATTTGTAAGTGGCCCCTATTGGCCTATACAGAATAAATGATTTGACTTTGACTTAGAATTTCATATGCTAATGTCATTTTCAATTATGATTACCACTTGCTGTACAGTGAAGACAAACATCGTGAGGAAACCTGCATGTCTGTACAAAGACGTGTGAAGTTCACCAAACCAAACAGGGCCAGCAAGGTGGACTATGGCCCAAATCTCCCCCGTAATGAGGGGGAATGTGCCCGGTATAATGGCAATAGGCTCGCCCCCTATTACATTGGAAGCAAAATATATCGGCGAAGTGTGGGCGCACTACAGTGCACCTCTGCCTATCACTTATAGTAAATGTGTTGTAAAATAATCTTTATTTATTTTATAAAATTTCTTTATTATAGAAAACATAATAACGATAGTCGATACATGGCTCAGCTATACATAGATAAAATCGAAATAAAAATATATTTTGTACTTAACTAATACACATCAGAAATAATTATCAATTCTGTGTTTTTATCCTAAATAATTTTGCTATCTTGCTCGTACCTATACAAAGACAATAATAAGGACAACAATTTAACTAAGTTTGTCAAACAAAGACAGATCTATTATATCATGTAAAGAAATTGCCCAGACCATAGACAATAAATCAATTTAAAATCATCAACAAAACTCCTTTAGCTTAGCCATTTATCAAATAACATAAAAACCATCTTATTTTAGTACAATTATTAAAGTTTGCGCCATAATGAACCCTAGAGCCGTTAATTATTGAGATTACTAAATAAATTATCTAGTCGGTACCATGTTCAAATATTATATAATTTAAAATTGACACAGAAGTCCCGTTAACCCCTCCAACTAAATCAAATACTTGCCTAGGAGAGGGAAAATAATTTTATATATGGGATTATAATTTTGTCAATGCGACAAAAGTAATTAATAAATTGGTCTTAATAGGCGATCATAAATTTCTCATTTTTTAAATATGACATCCATTTGGTTCTAGCTACAACTAACGCCATCTATTTTTTTTACTTGCTAACGACAGCGCTGCTATCTTCCAATGAGACCACATTCTTGTCTATTTCTACTGATGTGACCCTGCTGAAGTGCTTTCTTTTATCATCCTTGCCTCTATGCTTCTTGTGGCTCCGTCCGTTCTTGTTCTTACGTTTCTTGTGGCTGTGTTTCTTGCGTTTCTTGTCGTCCTCCGACACGTCCGAGACGACAGTTATGTGCGCGGATGCCTTGCGGCGAGTATCAACCGGCGCCATGTACGTCGGCGCTGATGGCTCCTGAGAAATAGGAATACAAAATTTCTACAAAATGAGGTGTAGACCATGGACTCGAAAAGAAGAAGAAGAAGTAAAAATATCTCTTATAAAACAGACACATGCAAAATAGCGCGCCGTCGAAACACAACCGCGTTCTTACACTCGCTCACATACAGAGATATACACACAAAAGCGCGCTATCACGCACGTGCACGCTCTCTGTCACAGAGTGTCACATATACGAGTCATGTCACATATCGTTCTTACACTCATTTCAGACACGCGCTCTCACGCATGCGCGCGCGTGCTAACACATGTACAAAAGCGTTCTTTCACACACACTCAGATACACTCACGCAATAGCGCTCTTACACACATACTCAACCTCCAAAACATTATATAAGTATTTTCGTAATTTACCGTGTTATGAATAGGCTCACGTCAATAGTTTGACAGTCACGGTTAGGGATCGAACCCGTAACCTCTCAATTACGAGGGCAGTTTAACTAGGCTATAACCTCTTAATTACGGCAGTTTAACTAGGCTATAACCTCTCAATTACGACTTACGAGGGCAGTTTAACTAGGCTATTGCCGCTTTATTATTATTGGTCAATACCAACGAGTTAATATATCAAAGAGGGAGAATTTCCTATCATTTGATAGTTTCACATTTCCAATATTGTGTGTGAATTTGACGTCTAATAGGTCAGGTAATCTATATCAAGATGTAAAAGACTAGGTGGCCATAATTTACCCAATGAGGTCAAATTGTATTTATACATCAGTTGCTAAATGTATGTACGTTCTAATATCATTAGGCGTTACCTTTGGCGAGCTGGCTCGTCTTAGAAGGCTGTTGCTGGCATCACTGAAGTACCCATTCAGGTTTGTGTCTTCGACAAAGAGCGGCTGGTCCGTGGTTACATCAGTGGTCCCATGGAGGTACTTGCTACCACGATTCCGGACTGAAAAACTGAAAAATCGTTTTCCGTAACACTTGCTAATCAACATAGATAAGCGGATCAACGCCTTAATGTGTCAACGTGAAAGTTACATGAGTTATGGGACCCAGAAATTGGGAAGATAAGCAATTTTATCCCTTGCAAGGCTAATCCACGGATTAAACATAGATTTTCCTCGTTAGTGGAACTAACCGTTTGTAATGTTCCCCATCGGGGTTCGGTCTTTTCGTTTTGCCGAAATCTTTCGCCTCTTTATCGGCCTTGTGGTGTTTATGCGGGGCCTGTTCGGGTTCCGTAGCCGCTCTGCAAACAGAAGGTTTGCATTTAGATACACGTACACCTTGATCTTTCGAGATATACATCCCTATGTCACGTTCAATCCCCGAAATTCGACCATAGTTATGATTATTCTTGCAAATTCAATCGTGAACTCCGATCAGAAGAAAAATACTGTTACGCTATCCAAAATATAAATTTCTAAAGAAGACGGAGTTACGACTTTGTCTCCAACCGGTACCTCAAGAATTAGGATGGTAGCCATTAGTGCAAGGAAAACTCCAAACAAAGGTTTGATTTTGAGGTGATGATTGAACTTATTGAAGATTCTTACCTCTTCTCAGTGCTTACATACTCCACAGGCTTCGCTTGGTGGACTTTTTCACTCATCCTTTGAACCACATTCTCAATGTCTCGCATTCGGGTTCCAATTGCGTCCACCAAGGCTTGGAGATTAGACGGTCTCTCTTCCTTCTTCTCAGTATCTGGAGACGGGAACTCTGCTTGATGGTAAGCTGCGTCCTGTGCAAAAGGTTTACAAATCAATTAAGCTATACTTATGTCTCCTATGTCCCAAATCTCCCTCGTATTTAGCCCCTCATTATATTATGACCAAAACACATCGGTGAAGTGTGGATGCCCTGCAGTGCACCTCTGCCATACCCTCCGGGGTATACACACCTGACGATGATGATCAATTATATCCTGAGTGATCCCATATGGCATGTGTTGTATGCATTGTTTGGCATGTATGCATTGTTTGGCGATTTAATAGGTATTTCATTATTAAATCATCTGTAATACCTATTCTAGATAGATGGATATAGGTACCTATTATCAAAATTATGAACAAGTGTGGTCTGTATCCACCTCATTTTACAAATATGTGGCCCTTTACGTCCAAAAGGTTGCCGACTGCTGGTTTAAAGGTATTCTTAAAGATATCCCATAGAATTTCAGTGAGCACTGTCCTGAACTTACCCTAGTTTCTTGATCCATAGCAGGATCGTGTTCGTTCCATTGGTTTTGTGGTATTTCCGTCCACGCGACCTGATGATGTGGACTCTGGAAATATGCATATATTGAATAGGATCTTGGAGTATACAATACTTACGAAACATAGTGGCGACCCCTATATCTCGCTACAAACTACTGCAACACGCTAATAGATGGCGCCTCAATAATACGTGACATACAAAAACACGATTTTATATTCTATCCTGAATCGCGATAGAAAAGCTTGCAACGATCTTAACTATGAATAGAAGATTCCGCCTGAATGGAAGATCTTTCTTTTCCCGTCAAAATATTATTAAGTAAGTATATAATTAGTGGTAGTGGAGTTACCAGCAGTGGTAGCCGAGAGGTCGAACGCACGCAATCAAAGAGTGCAGGTTCAAACCCCGGCTCGCACCTCGGGGTTTATGTGCGAATCGCATTTTCATCCGAGATTATCACTTGCTATGAAACGGTGAAGGAAAACATCGTGAGGAAACCTGCCCGTAAGAGGGAACTTGACTAGTTCTCGATAGATGTGTGAAGTTTACCAACCCGCACAGGGCCAGCGTGGTGGACTATGGCCTGAAACCTCCTCGCATTGGGGGAGGCCCGTGCCCAGCAGTGGGACGTTAAAAGGGCTGTAGTTAGTTTTTTATCATTAGTAATTGGTTTGTTACCTTGAATGGAATCTTCTGGGTCACTCCATACGCGTTTGCATAGAATCTTTCTTCAGATAATTCAGCGGGCTGTGGACATTTGAACATTTTAAATAACTGCTGGTATAATTCCATCTTATATTAAAACTAAAAAGTTAAGTAAAGTTTTCAAAGTTTACACTACGCTGGCCCAGTGCAGAGGTTTGTGTGGTGATCGGTGAGGTGTGAAACATACCTTCTCCGTGGACATAGATATGGCAGGTTCTTCGACATCGTTCGGCTCTACGTCGTGGCGATCTTCTTCAAAGTAAGGGTTGTTAGGAGCCTTGCGCATTCTCTTGTGTCTGTAATAACGCTCCAGTTTATTAAAAAAAAAGTACCAATTAGACGGTCAAAGGTATTTTAAAGATTAGCTTTGAAATGATATATATGATAGTTTTAACATTACGTTGACTTTCTTAAAGTTTTTTCAATCTTAAATTTCGGCGTGATTACGGTAAGGGGGTTGTTCGTGGAGTCTTAAGTAGTATGAATAGGTACTTATTATAACACATCTTACCTAGTCCCTTCTTTCTTGTGGTCCTTCTGTTGCTCGCTGTTCGTTGACAACGCAATCTGCAAATTGTTCAAAATTATTATCATCATCCATTCAAAGTTATGTTTATAGTTTTCTTGATATCCCACTGCTGGGCACGGGGCTTCCCTCAACGCGAGGGGGATTCAGATCATAGTCCACTACGCAAGCCCAGTGCGGGTTGGCACTTGGCAGACTTCACATGTCTATCGGGTACTTGTTAAGTTCCCCCGAAAGTGCTTTATGTACTCACGATGTTTTTCTTCACCGTTTTTAGCAAGTCATAATCAAGAGTTTGAACCTGTACACTTTGAGTGTAATGCGAGCGATCGACCGCTAGGCAACTGTCTTTTATGTGTTCGTCAGGCTTTTAATTTTAATAACTTATTTAAGAAGACGTTTCTTGAGCCTAAAAGCTTTGTCGAAGGTTTGATGTAGTAGTCTTCAGTATACTTCTCATAACTTATTCGTATTTTGCTATCGTCTCTGTATTACTCAATACGCCATCCCCAGATCCTTATACCTATGTCATATCAGCCGGAATACTTCCACTGCTAAACCTGCGCATGCCCGAAGAATCCCCGGGTTATAGCTATACTACAAGAGTTGCTAACTTTGGAATAAGCAACCACCATCTGAATTCCTAGTTATTACCACAATGTCCGGCGGCGGAGCGGCCCTTGGTAGCACTTCGTTGCAGTCGGTGCTGTCAGGGATGGTCTTCTTGCCAGCGCGGAGCACCTTCTCCCTGGTGCCTTCGCCCTCAGGCTCCGCCAGCTCGTAGATAGGACCTGACTCTCCAGTCCTGAGGGTAATACTTGTGAGGTTCATGATAAGGTCCTATGATGTCGAGACACGTTCAAACGGGTGTCGATTGAAATTGTCCCTCCAACTAACTTAATTTTTGTGCCAAGGTCAGGTACACAAAACAAGTCATGAAAAAAAATATTTCTTATTTCAGACTTCTGAAACACTCTTTATTCACTGAATAGTAATGACTTCATACATAATCTGGTTCTAGACACTAATTCAGGTCATTTCAAATAAATAATTTTCAAGTTATAAAAATATTATAAAATATCCGTGTAAAAATCTGTCAGCAATTTCAATCAATTGAGAGACTTACTTGGGCAAGAATGCGGTGTCAGTGGGTGGAGGTTTCTTCATCTTGTACATGTGGCTCCAGGGGGCTGCCGGGAGCGTCTCCCAAGGCTGGCCCAACACCCGGGTCCAGACCTCACCACGGACAACGACCAAACACCTGAAAAACATGGTTATGATAACAGAGGCCGAGCCTCCACCACTAAACTTCAATTAGTGCCTGCTAACAAATTTATTGACTGTTTTTCCAAACCATTGTGTTCATAATAGCGCACGATTGTATAGGCAAGCAAAACAAAGTCGCGAAACACAACTTTACAAAGCATTTTTGAAACCATTTTTTTTATGTGAGTTATCCAATAATAATTGAGAAGAGATTATCTTAAGGCGAAGTGACTTAAGCGCCATGTTAGGCGTACTTAATATATGTATATCGTTTGGAATCAGCGAATTATTCTCCGTATTTTGAGCTGAGTTTCGTGCAAAGTTACCAAAATGGCACTTAAGTCAATTCGCCTTCTAAACGTCGATATTATAATTATCTTGTTCAAGCCGAGCTGCCTCCTCACTACCACCATTCTTGAATTAATGTTCTTCTCCTTTTACAAAAGAATGAAATGATGAATTAATGGAATAAGATGAGGAATGGCTGCACCTGCGAATAGCGGTAATTATGCCAACGTCGAGTGATTAGTAAATAAACATTATAAATAGGTAATGACGGTGATAAAGATGGAGCTCGTAGAACTGATAGCTTTTGGCGTAGAGAGATTTTAGAATTCACACTAAGAGCTGGCAGACGTACTTACTATAGGCCTGAAGTGGAAGGATTACATCAGATGCGTCCCATGGTCTTGGAGGATGGCAGTAGCGAAGGAACAGGGTACGTGGAAGTGAGGACGTCTACCGGCTCATGGGTAGGTGGAAAGCTTACCTGAGTCTCGTGCAGCAAAACGGGAACTGCATATTCGTGTCTTCAACAACTTCCTCGCATTCTATAGCCGACTCCGGAGCTTCCACTCTCTTGCAGCTGCAATTAAACACTTCAAACTTAAAATCATCCCACGCCGACACAACAAACAATCAAAAGCATGCTTCTTCTTCTTATTTAAGAGCTCGGGCCTTGTCGGTGCATCTGATGAAGTCCCCGCCATCTGGGTCGATCCATTGCAGCCTTCTTCACCTCCCCATACGACATTGCACAACCTTTTCTTTTATTTGACTCATGTAACATATTCGCGGTCTACCTCTCCCATGCTTTCCGTGGCTCTTGCCTTATAGGATATAAGCATGCTATTATTTTTAAAATTACTTTACTAAAATTAATACCGTATGTTAATGTACAAAAAAGATTGAACCTCTGTGGTAATAGCCACGCCTCCATGCGTCTTAACAATTTCATTGAAGATTGAACTTTATTTATGAGTCAATACAGTTCGTTATAGTATTGACAAACATAAGCTTTGAAGCCCCAGTGTACGCGAGGCTCTAGCCATATGCTCAATGTGGTCTTCATCAACGTAAAATACTTACCCAACCGTGTATATAGCCAGGTTCCTCCCACCAGGCTGGCAGCGATGCCTAGAGCACGAATAAGCGTCTGCCCACTCAGTATAGGCAGCATGCTTCCTCATGGTTCTGGGGTCCGTACAGTCTGGAGACAAACAGCATCATTAACCAACATGTCTAGTCCCCTGTGCCCAACCACCTGCACGAGTGAGGACCTGTATGCGGCCTAAAAGTGGCCGCAAACAGGTTGGCTGCGCTTGTTGTGGCAAAATTTCTACAAAATTATGTGTAGACCATTGACTTGGAAAGAAGAAGAACCTTCAGAAAATATCAATAAATTAGCAACCCCACAACGATAGTGTTAGGAGACTTGGGGCCCTGGGGCCTTACTACCTTAAAGTACAATACTACGTTTCAATTCAATACGTTCAATAGAAACTGTAATTTTTTGACAGATTTTAAAAAAAATACATCATCACGTCTGTATTCCCCGAAGGGGTAGGCAGAGGTGTACTGTGAGTGCGCTAACACTTCGCCGATATATTCTAGTCCCAATGTAATAGGGTGTGAGCCTATTGCCATTATACCGGGCACATTCCTCCTCAATACGAGGGAGATTTGGGCCATAGTCCACCACGCTAGCCCATTGCGGGTTGGTGAACTTCTTCACATCTTTCTATAGACATGCAGGTTTCCTCACGATATTTTCCTTCACCGTTCAGCAAGTGGTAATGATTGTTGAAAAATGACAGTCGCACATAAAAATTATCTCAGAGGTGCGAGTCCGGGATTTGAACTTGCAACCCTTACGTTCAAGGCGGGCGTTCTTGCCCACGAGTCTACCAATGCTTTGTACTAATTTAATAGTGTTAAACTGAAGGTAATTTTGGAAATATTGTTGCAAGATTGTGGTAGTGGGCTGTCCCAAACCCATAATTATCAAGCAAAATAGATTAGACGTTTAAAGTTAAATGAAGTAATCTTACATTGATCTTTATAGTTCTCCTTGACATCATTTGATGATCCAGCAATTACCACGGAGATACAACATAATATACAAATTAAAATCATTTTACAACGAGTTTACAGACCGCGTTTGACCAAGCATAGCACACGAGTGATGTCTACATAACAATTGTGTTTAGATTACTCGTGAACGTACAATTGAGGAAAAAAATCATTTCGTAAAAAGGTTATTGGTTTCTTTTTAATTGATTCCTATGGGTTTTGATGATTGCTTTTGCCATGATAAGTATACTGATAATGTCTCAATGATGTTATTAAGCGGTATACAGACATATATATATACACTTCTCATCAAAAAAATCGAAACACTTTCGTTTTTATTGTTTTTGTCCTAATTTTTAAAATTACTCATCATACAAAATACGAAACCTATGAAGACTTAATTTGAATTTAGAACATTAACATTAGGATTTATAAACCTCATACTACTTACTATTAAATGACATTTTACATTTATTCCTAAATATACACATTTTTCTGATAATCCTTATCAAATCATAAACTGCGAGGTGTTTCGATTTTATTTTGATGAGAAGTGTATATATTAATTATAATATGAATATACATACATCTATAGTATATACTATACAAATAAATAGAATTGGAGTAGAATTAACAGCTTTTTAATTAATAAATTCATATGAAAGTAGGTATATACTTAAACTAACCGTAACGAAAAAGCAATTTATTTATTTTTGTCTGTCTGTCTGTTTTTGACGGGTAAACTCCCAGATGGCTTCACCGATTTTGACGGGACTTTCACTGGCAGCTGGTGTTACAAGGAGTAACTTAGGCTACTTCTATTTTAGAAAAAGAATCAAGGCTCCGCGGGAAAAATATAGAACCCGTTTTGCCAGGTTCTCCCTTAATTCCACGCGGGTGAAATCGCGGGCACAGATCAATTTTCAGTTCAACTTGTTATTAATAAAATATTGAAATGTTCATGGAGTAAGATGAGAAACGGCTGGATCTGTGATTTGCGAATATTCTCCCGTTTCAAGTAATGTTGAGTTAAAAACACTTTGTTTTTCAAGCAACATAAGCTCTCTTTCTATAACAAGACCAATATAAGTAACAACAGTGAAATATGTGTGTACTACAGTACACTTCTGTCTCACCCTTCAAAGAATATAGGCGTGATTATATACGTGTTTATTACATAAAATCAGTGCTCGGTTCTCAATCAACTGTTTGTTTTATTGAACATCATAAAAATATTACATACCTATTTCATTTTATCAACAGAGTTATTTGGAAATCTTTAGAATTTTGGTAGTATTATATTTCTTACTATGTTATATATTATGTACATTCCCGCATTGGGACATCTTGTACAATGTATAGCGGAAACTAACCATTTGACAGAGATTTATAAGCGTTAATTAGGTAGTATACGTTGCAAGTTTTTTTTTTTTTTTTTTTATGAGATAGGGAGGCAAACGAGCAGAGGTTTCACCTGATGGAAAGTGATCAACGCCGCCCATGGACACCTGCAACACCAGGGGCATCGCAAGTGCGTTGCCGGCCTTTAAGGAATGAGTAGGTTCGTTTCTTGAAGATACCTCTGTATCTAAGTTTTTATGGATAACCAAAATGCCAGAACAGTTATCCACAAAATAATTGCTCTGTCAGACCTATGTTCAGTGAACTATGGTCCAAATCTCTTTGAGTGGGAATTTGTCCGATATAATGGCAATAGGCTCGCCCCCTATTACTTTGGGATCAAAATACATCGGCGAAGTCTATGCATTGCAGTACAGCTCTGCGTACCCTTTCGGGGAATACAGGCGTAATGATGATTTAAAACATCCCCATGGCAAAAAACCGGCCAAGTGCGAGTCGGACTCGAGCACAAAGGGTTCCGTAACATTATCTATAAAACCGGCCAAGTGCGAGTCGGACTCGCGCACGAAGGGTTCCGTAACATTATCTATAAAAACGGCAAATAATCACGTTTGTTGTATGAGAGCCCCCTTAAATATTTATTTTATTCTGTGTTTTAGTATTTGTTGTTATAGCGGCAACAGAAATACATCATCTGTGAAAATTTCAACTCTCTAACTATCACGTTTCATGAGAAACAGCCTGGTGACAGACGGACGGACGGACGGACGGACAGCGAAGTCTCAGTAATAGGGTTCCCGTTTTACCCTTTGGGTACGGAACCCTAAAAATACGTGCGAGGCTGGACGCCCCAGTGTGACTTTAGATACAGCCCCCTGGGTAGAACCATGTGGTACTCATGATATTCTTATGGGAAAGTACTGTGCGTGTGACGGGGTGATATTTTAAACATATTATCGCATCCAAGGGTTTGCTTTTAGGGTTCCGTACCTCAAAAGGAATCTTTATAGGATCACTTCGTTGTCCGCCTGTCTGTCAAGACCCTTTTTCTCAGGACCGCTTGTATCGTGTTGAAATGAATAACTCATAATAAAAATTAATATAAAAAAACAAGCTTTTTTAATTGCCCTTATTTTTCGTGTTCTCCTCAGCATGCCCTTGCTTTTGATACCCATACTGTGGTAGTGCAGAAAAAATTACTATTCCGCCATCTTGGATGATCCGCCACACTGGAATTGGTATGACGTCACATAACTAAGCATGCATTGTCATCCAAAGTAAGCGTGTATACCAAATTTCAGCTCAATCGAAAGATAACTGATTTAAAATTCAGTTGCAAGATTCCACCCGCATTCCACCCTTGGCGCTCTAAAAAAATCAAACTTCTAAGTTAACGCAATTATTTAGACCATCCGCGACCTCGTTTCTCGATGTATGGGAATAACAGTGTTCCAACGTCAAAGCTAAGTGTGTTCCTCAATCCAGTTTATCTTTTTGTTAGATCAATGTACGGTGCTTTCATAGTTTATGTACGGAAGCCTCGGTGCGCGAGTCCAACTCGCACTCGACCGGTTTTTCTATAAATAAACTCAAGAAGGGTTGAAATTTATTTACTTTTATGTCACACACGTGGATAGCTTGTTATACAGATGTGACACCAAGTGGTGTGTTGTCGTAAGAGTGTAGGCCGGACGGTTTACTGAACCGGGCCGGGGGTTCGATTCCCAATAGCGTCAAATTTTGAATTTTGACCTGTTTAGATTTGGGTGTAACTATGGTATCCATAGTACAAGCTTTGCTTAGTTTGGGATCCTACAATAAGTATGCGTGTTTGGCGATTAAAAATAATTGCTAAATGTCGTTTTATCTTCTTATCTTAATACATATATATATATTTCTACTGTACGTGTGTATGTCACTGAACTCCTAAACGGAAACCCCCTCTTCCGCTCGTAATTGCATCTTTGCACCTAGGAGCGCAGTCACTACCTCTCCCCTCACGGTAACTGCCCAAGCCGAGGTCGTGCCCTCTGTGGCGCCCTTGAGCTAGTTGCCACCCCTTTCCGCCCTTAATGCTTTGGTTGGAGTGCACTCTGCGCTCGCCACTCCTCCGGTAAAGCTGTAAAGGCCACCTCACGGCCAACAGTGTAAGTCCTTAAAAAAAAAATCCTAAACGGAAATTTTGTGTGTATATTTCAATGGGTTCCTAGATGGTTTTGATTCACAATTGGACCCGGTAGGTGGCGCTGCTTTCGTATGTCACTAATTCTAAGGCGGTACGAAGTTCGCCCGGTCAGCTAGTATTATAAGTATAGTTAAAGACTACGGCGCGTCTACAGTAGAGGTGTGTTGAAGTGAGCCCACATTTCGTCGGTACGACTGTGGGAGCGAGTCTTTAATTCAACCTTTAACAGTTTTTGCCTGATCGTACCAAATAAGCGATAGTTTAAAAAATGCTCGTATGTTTACAAACAACCCTTATCCGGTTGGTTTCTTAGGAAAAAAACGTTGATAACATTCCAAAACTCTCTCGCCTCAGTTCGCTGTGAGTTATTGGCGTAATAAACTTGGGCCGTGTTCAAGATTTTTTTTTTATTTTTTCTTAAGGAATGTAAAATGAAACCTTCTACCAAAAATAAAAAGTTTCGATTCATTTATAATGGAATTATAGGACACTATTGTACTTAAAATGCCATTGTTGTTGCTTTGTAGATGTAGATAATTAAATTTATAATACATTATTAAGATTGGGATGCAAGGGGTTTTAATAACATCTAAAGAGCCAAGCCAACCTCACCTGCTCGCGATGCATCCTGCTGACTAACGAACGAAGCTCCGGCGAACCGTCCACCAACCCGAATAAGACCAGTGTGGTGGACTATGGTCCAACCGAACCCCCTACAAACATGACAGGCTCCGCAGTGGGACTTACAATAGACAAAAAAAAATAAGTTCACTATTTTTAGAGATCCTCGTATTGAGGGAGAATGTGCTCGGTATAATGGCAATAGGCTCGCCCCCTATTACATTTCGACCAAAATACATCGGCGAAGTGTGGGCGGACTGCAGTGCACCTCTGCCTAACCCTTCGGGGAATACAGGCGTGATGATGTATTTATTTTGACTATAAGTAAATACGGCATAGATTTCACATTTCAATGCTTTTTTTACGAAAAGGAACATGCTGGGCGAATTGGGAAACTAGTTCTTTTTTTAAAGTTGGTTAATGAAAGAAATATGGGATAGTTCGTTGTGTATTTATTTTGTATACTAGCAGTGCCCGCGACTTCGCCCGCGTGGAATTTAACCCAGACTTTTCGACAGAATTTTTGACAGACAAAAATAAAATGCATTTTCGTTATAGGTATATCGTATATACTTTCATAAGCATTTAATAAAAAGCTGTTATTTGGACACTTCAATTTTATTTATTTGTTTAGATTTTTTTACCCGACTGCCCCAAAAAGAGGTTTATACATGTGTTAGTCGTTAAACTGGATCGTGCAGCGATAAATTCCGTCTGTAAATAATGTTAAGATGTAACAAAAAAAATTATAATTTGGATCCTGATAGTCAAACACATTAAGATTACGTTATGACACGAAGAAGACTTCCATTCAATAGAAAGCGATATTTATTTAAATGACATAATATACTTATTATTATTTTATTATTAAATGCAAGCAGTGGTAACCGGGTGGTCGAACGCACGCCTTGCAATCAAATTGTGCAGGTTCAAACCCCGGCTCGCACCTCTGGGTTTATGTGCGACCCTCATTTTCATCCGAGATTACCACTTGCTATGAAACGGTGAAGGAAAACATCGTTAGGAAACCTGCACGTCCATAGAAAAGGCGTGTGAAGTTCACTAACCCGCAGTGGGCCAGCGTGGTGGACTATGTCCCAAAAATCTCCCTCGTATTGAGGGAGAATGTGCCCGGTATAATGGCAATAGGCTCGCCCCCTACCACATTGGAACCAAAAATACATCAGCGAAGTGTGGGCGCACTGCAGTGCACCTCTGCCTTCCCCTTCGGGGAATACAGGCGTGATGATGATGTATTATTTTAAATGATTAAATATCTACTAATTATCAAATACCAATAATTAACTGCGAAAGTTAATACTTTTCTGCTTTTTCAATAATTGGTATTTTTTATTATTGAAAAAGCAGAAAGTGGGTACTTTCTGCTAATGTTTAATGCTAATAACTAAATCAGGTACATCTACATGAGCGGATCAATTGAGGTGCTCTAAATTATTTCCTGCAGATGATTGAAGATCGTAAATCTTCCCAAACCAAGGGACACCAGCAGTTGTGGCATGATCACCAAGACTAGACTTATGTCACGGAATATGTTGATGTTGTCTCTTTCTCTCGTATCAAAACTCAAAACTTGTAAAAGACTTGTTTTGACTTTTCGACAGTTTTCTTAGTACCTACAAAGCTTGTAAAAAATAAAAGTAATGTTTAAATAATACTGTTTAGAAGAGGATATCAAGGGGCAACGGGTGATTCTAGGTAAGTAGAAGCAATATTATGTTAAGTAATGGTGTTGATAGATTAAAAAATAAAACTTGAAATCACCCCGTGCGAGCAGTGAGTTTGCTTACGTGTAAACCACTGGACCGATCGATACTCATAAGTAGATACATCAAGTTTGTTTTGCTCTCAATGCGTAGTTATATCAACAATAATATATGATATCATGTTTTGCAAATATTAGGTAACTAAGAAACTAATATAAAAAAACCCAGACAGGAATAATGTTATCAACTGACCTCTACTTAATAACGAGATGTCGTTGACTCTGGAAGGTAATTTTTAAAGTTTGATACTCCTACCATTACGTAGATAGCTTCTTGAAATCTTTAAATGATAAAGTTATGACATTATGCAAAGTATGATTATTTTATCATTTATTTATATTTTCACATGAAAACCTCGACTTTGTAATTTTAGTCATTTATATTATTGCACAGTTATCACCAAAACTGCATTGATGATTTTATTTACATACTACAAGTAAATAAATATCTATATCGAATAATATATGAGGTTCAATTAGATGGAAATAATGTATCGAATAAATTTATTTTCGGATCTTCTCAGTCGATGTCGCGCTCCGATCCGGTAGTATTATAATAAGGCCAAAAAATATAATCTGAATGTAAGTGCATCTACACGATATTATAGATCAAGAATTTATTTATTAGTCCGTGAAACGAAATAAATGATATGACTTGAATGACATGATTTGCATTAAAAGAAGTATAATTTCAGCGCCAAAAGAACCACCATTAGTTCCACGTACGTCCGCAAGGAGTCGCGATCCGTGGCGCTATTATCACACGTCATTAGGCGTAACGTTAGCTAAATATACACAATAGTCTATACAGGGTGTATCAGTAGTCCGAAATAATACTTTACCGTTTACCGAATAGTATAAAAATCTGATCGAAATTCGAAAATGATTTTAGTATAGTAATTTTAATTACTATACTAAAGTAGTAGTATAGTAGTTAGTATATGCCGCTGCGCCGCCTGTCTTTTTTATACCCTTGTAATATCTCGAACTCCTATGCGAAATTTTCAACTTCTGTTATGTGAAAGTTTACCGATCGGCTAGACCCTCTGGCGTTGCGTAAAGATGTAGGCTCTGTCTGCATTTTCTACCGCTTCTATCATGGAGAGTGTTCCGAGGAATTGTTCGGTATTATACCTGCCGCTGAATTCCACCATCGCACGGCTCGCCACAGACTGCATTACCATCCTCACCATCTGGATGAATGGCGTTCCAGTACAGTACGAACTTCCTGCAGCGGTGTTCCCGGACCGATGCGACAAAGGTATCTTTAAGAAACGAGCATACTCATTCCTTAAAGGCCGGCAAAGCACTTGCGATGCCCCTGGTGTTGCAGGTGTCCATGGGCGGCGTTGATCACTTATCTTCAGGTGAAACGTCTGTTCGTTTGCCCCTATCTCTTAAAAAAAAGAATAGTTATAGTCACTCTTCGTAGATGTAGTTCACACTGTTAAATAGGGTTATGGATGTACCCAAAGACCACAACACGATACCTGTGACAAATACTCAAAGGTCTGTAACTTAGAAACTATGACAGTTAGGTATAGTGTGTCTTCAGTATGCATCTACATATCAGCTACCATAGGTATATATAAGCTGGGGCAAGAAAACCTTCGTCAGTTTTCAAATTAATCCCTTTAGTAAGTTGTAGACTTTTATCACCTTTTAAAACTAAAGCACTAAGCATATAACTGCTTATGAAATTAGACTTACTTGATACAACAACAAGGATACATCATCATCATCGAGCCTGTAATCCCCGAAGGGGTAAGCGGTGGTGCACTGTAGTGCGCCAACACTTCGCTGATGTATTTTGGTCCCAATGTACCAGGGGGCCTATTGCCATTATACCGGGCACATTCCTCCTCAATACGAGGGAGATTTGGGCCATAGTCCACCATCCTGGCCCAGTGTGGGTTTTCCTTCACCGTTAAGGAACAACAAGGATCAATATAGTATACACTGTTGAACCTAAATCTAGTTTCATATCAACATCAAACCTTTTTACTGGTCTAATCATTCCTAATTTCAAATTAAATATGTTCTATTTAATCGTCAGTGTGCGCTGGACTGACCAAGTGAAGTCCGCAGTGGGTAACCGTGTGTCTGACTGCGCGAAACAGTCTGCCAACAAACAGCGATGGCGTGAGATCGTTCGGAGAGCTGTGTCCGCCCCTGCCACCGACGTGGATGCCTCGACGTGACCACGACCGCTCTGTCAAGAGCGAAACGAGTGAGAAGAAGTGTGTCATATATTTTCTCTTGCATTTCTTACATCAATGCGATATTCAGTTTCATTTGAAATTAAATGTTGACTTAAGGATGAAGTCTCTTTTTACCGCGACTATACTTAAAATGTTATTCCGAACTTCTGATACACCTGGTATATTTATATAGTTAAACGGGTAAAGTAAAGACCCCAAGCTAACTAAACGCGCTCATATCGCCAGCAACCATGATTGTATTCACGTGTGTATTGTGTTTTCTGAGCGCGGCGGCGGTGAGTTAACAATTTTATTTATAGATTTACTTACAGGGGCCTTACCACTACCTTTTAAACTTATTTTTCTTTACGAAATGATAAAATCTTAATTGTATAAGATGAAGACTAGCTCCACCTGTTAATACAGCGGGTATTTCGCCAATGTCAAGTGATTAATAGCAACGAGAAATTCAATACATACACATCTATAATATAAAAATGAATCGATTTATGTGTTGCTAAGCGCAAATCTCGAGAGCAGCTGAACCTTTTTCACTAATTCTTTTTTTAGAATATTCCTTGAAGTACGAGGATTGGTTCTTGCGGAGAGAAACATTTAAAAACAATTCCCCAAAAAAAGTCTAAAAACAACACTTTTCTATACTCCCATACAAAAGATTCGTAATAATACTTAAAAGTCAATTTGAACTTTAATACCATACGATAAAGTTTAAGTGTTAGTGGAGAGGGAGTTCCGGGCAGGAAAAACAATTGAGTGACGTTAGTATCGTATGTCAATATATAAGTTATAAAAAAAAATCGACTGTTAGGCGGTACGAAGCTCGCCGGATAATGAAAATTACTTTTTTTTTTTTACGAAATAAGATGAGGAATGGCTTCACCTGCGATTAGCGCGAGTATTTCGCCAATGTCAAGTAATTAATAGCAAGGACAAATTCAATAAATACACATCTATACATACATACATACATATACATATACAATATACATATATATATATATATATACATATACAAATAAATAAAATTGGAGTGTCTGTTTGTAATATCAAAATAACACTTTTTTACCAAATGCGTATGAAAGTATATACGATACCTATAACGAAAACGCAATTTTAAAATTTTTTGTCTGTCTGTCTGTTTGTTTGAGGTAAACTTCTAAACGGCTGAACCGATTTCAATGGGACTTTCACTGACAGATAGCTGACGTTCCAAGGCGTAACTTAGGCTACTTTAATTTTAGAAAAAGCATTAGGGTTCCGCGGGAAAAACATAATACCCATATTTCCGGGTAATCTCCCTAAAGTCATAATGACAATATAAATAATAAATAAAAATTGATAATGACAGTGATACAAGATGGCGGATGAATCTCGATGTACACCTCATAAAGTATTGTTGTTTCATAACTGTCAATTTTTGACAGATACTGAGTTAACTGTCAAAAACTGAAAGCAATATTAATTAATAACATATTTTGAGCTTCGTCCGCCATCTTTATCACTGTCATCATCCATTTACATTTTTATTGTGTGTTTATTGAATTTGCCCTCGCTATTAATTACTTGACACTGGCTGAAATACCCGTTAAACGCAAGTGGAGCTATACCTCATCTTATTCCATTAAATATAATTTCATTAATTGCGTAAATAAAGAAATAAATAAATATTAAGTACCTACATTTCTGCAAGACAGTGAAGGAGGTATGTTACTTTATTAATAACTTTATCTTATTTTCTATAATGCAACAATACTTTTGATAAGTAAACAATGTGACTATGTATGGGTACAACAAGTCTGCAAACCTTAGTCGTGTATATGAAATCAATTTATGAACAAATAATATTTATAACACCATTATGTAGGTACCTATTTATCCTCCTGCAAAATGGAAAGATTAATTTATTTCTATGCTTTGACAGGCCTAAGCATGCTCGTTTAGGTGGTTTTTTTTTTTTTTTTTTGAAGGACTTACACTGTTGGCCGTGAGGTGGCCTTTACAGCTTTACCGGAGGAGTGGCGAGCGCAGAGTGCACTCCAACCAAGGCCTTAAGGGCGGAAAGGGGTGGCAACTAGCTCAAGGGCGCCACAGGGGGCACGACCTCGGCTTGGGCAGTTACCGTGAGGGGTGAGGTAGTGACTGCGCTCCTAGGTGCAAAGATGCACCTACGAGCGGAAGAGGGGGTTCCTCGACCTCGCCGGCGAGATCGGTGTCTGTTTGAGGCTGGTGTAGGTGTGTTGGTGGCCCTCTCAACGCCCGGGTTGGGGAGGGCGGTGATCGTGTCGGGAGGCGTTTAGGTGGTACCTTGTGTTTACATCAAAGGGAGTTTAAAAGTTAAAGTCGTTTTTTTGTTGCGCCGATGTTTTTTTTTTTTTTTTTTAAACTTCAAACGTAATCTTATTGTAATACTATTCTTCCGATGATTCAATATTGTTATAAATTGTAGCTCATATGTTATTCTGATGTATAAACAATAATACTGTAAAGTTAATTAACGCAATCCAAAGATACGGCCAGTTATGTTGCATATTTAGTACATTCGCAAGGGTATCAGAAACCTATAGAGTAGGTACCTACTTCCCGTTGACCTAGAATCATGAAATTTGGCAAGAAGCAATTTCTTATAGCACAAGTAAAGGGTAAAATCCGAAAACTGTAAATTTATTGTTAGAAAATGTATTTTTGCGATTACAAACTTATTTTGTAGTTACTTTGCATGGGGACACGAGTATACCAACGGCAAAGTTAAGTTTGTCTCTCTATCCAGTTCATCTTTTCGTTAGAGCAATGTTCGGTGCTTGCATAGTTTATGTACGTAAGCCTCAGTGCGCGAGTCCAGCTCGCACTTGGCCGGTTTTTTTTTTGTTTCGAGTAGCTTTATACTATATTTTTAAGATTGAAAGCAAAACCCTTCAAGTAGATGCATGGATGACCCGATCGCCCGCGGGCCCGGGGACGTGGGCACAGGCAATTGTCCGGCCGTTATTTTGGCCCGCGACGGCGCGGCGCGCATTTCAAGTAATCGCTTCTTGGAACGAAATTGTTTATGTAACACTACCAAATGCTATTTTTTTTTTATTTTCACTATGAGTTAAGCTATATATTGTTATCTTTTGTTTGTCGATAACGACTTTGGTGTACTGTTAAATTGCGATCAAGTGGGAGACCTAGTGGCACACAGGGGCCACAAGACTCGCGCGTATATTTTTATTGCCATACCAAAACGAACTGTATTACTACAAAAAAAAAGTTCATTCTACAAAGAAATGACAGACCGACAGCAGGAGAGAATTTTAACGGGTGGGGGCGTGGCTTTTACTATAGAAATTTAATCTTTATGCATATGGACACAGAGTTTGTTTTGGTATTGGTAAACATTTAGACGCTCCATTTTGCTTAAACCTTATCTAGGTAGTTCTAGGTATGTTCCACTGCTGGGCACGGGCCTCTCCTCAATGCGAGGGGAATTCAGGCCATAGTCCACCACGCTGGCCCAGTGCGGGTTGGCAGACTTCACACATCTATCGAAAACTAGTCAAGTTCCCTCAGACGTGCAGGTTTCCTCACGATGTTTTCCTTCACAGTTTCATAGCAAGTGATAATCTCGAATGAAAATGAGATTCGAACCTAAATACCAGAGGTGCTTGCCGGGGTTTGAACCTGCACACTTCGATTGCAAGGCGTGCGTTCCACTGCACTTGCTACTAGTAGTAGGTAATCTTTAAAAAATATAATGCGGAAATAGGTCCACTTATTTATTGACGCTTATGTATATAAACAAAGCATTTATTGATATGGCATAGTATGTATAAAGCGGAAGGTATGCAAGGACACGGAATTGGATGGGTTCCCTTCACCGATGCACAATCATCCTTTTACTTTGATGTATAAATGGTGCGAGCGAATTGTATTGACGTTTTTCGAAAATAAACTGTCTTGATTGGCATAAAGATTGAATTTCTTTGGAAAGAGAGTTGGCGAACTTACGCCTTTCTATGGACATGCAGTACAATGTTTTCCTTCACTGTTCAACACTGTTCTTCCGACTAGGGTTAGTACATGTGAGCAAGCCTCGACCGTTCCAGGGTGAAATGGTTACCGGCAACAGCGGCACAGTACCCAAGTCTATCAACCGGAACGAATCGTAATACCGCGTTTCAAAAATAGTAACAATCTAGCCAGCGACATCTATTGGAGATATGGTGAAACTTTAATAAAATCAATATTTTGGAGAGACATCTTTACGAATTCAACGGAACTATTATTACGTAAAATAGCTTCAACACACCCGTTGCGTTCAACGCGGCTAATTAATTGGTAATTAATTGTTGGCAGATGAGTTCGGGTGTCGAAGTACCTAAGGTGAAGATGCTGGATGGCCGGGAGATGCCTGCCATCGCGTTGGGCACATATCTCGGATTCGACCAGGTAAACGACAAGACTTGTGACACGGATTATGTCGCACCGAGTCGCTCTCGCACTACTTACTTATATCTCATTGTTTACCTTGTTGCAAACGTCTAAATGGTGAGGCCAAAATAATAGTTTGTGAAAAAAAAATAGATGTCGCTACAACAATAGTTTATTTGAGTTGTAACTAGATGTCGCTACGAATTTATTTAATTTTTTTTTATTTTTTTTCATTTAATTTGTAACTAGATGTCGCTATGAAAATAGTTTATTTGATTTGTAATTAGATGCCGCTACGTAAATAGTCTCCAAAATAAAAACGAGATGTCACTATATACATATTTTACGAATTATAACTAGATGTCGCAATAAGTATAGTTTATAAAGTCAAAACTAGATGTCGCTAATAATATCAGTAACTATTCTAACGTTCTTCTTTTCTGTGACTTGTAGAACGGAGTTGTTACGTCCAAGAACAAGGAACTCCGTGACGTGGTGCTTCAAGCCATAGACATAGGCTATCGGCACTTCGACACAGCGGCTATTTACGACACGGAAGCAGAGATAGGTGAAGCTGTGAGGATGAAGATTGATAATGGAACAGTGAAGCGGGAAGATATATTTTTAACTACAAAGGTAGGTTTCTATGGGGTTGGTAGAGTACTATTTATGATTTCATTTGTTTGTTTGACGACTTTTAAGGTAATGGTAAAAACTTCTTAAAGCTAGTTTCAGTGCTGTTATAGGAGTTATGTCTTAACAACTCAACTTTCAAAACTAACTTTCAAGAAGTTTAATAACTAACATAATATATTATACATGATACGAAATAAAGTTCACATTTCAATGTTATACTCCGAATCGAATTGGTGTTGAGCTGTTACGGTGTGTGAATTCCTTAATTTTGCAAATTACTGAGAATAGTGTGACAAATACCTAATATAGTGACTAAGAATATGTTTAATTACCTACTTAAATCAATTGCAGTTCGTTAGTCTCACTGAATCTCAAATATTGCTCAACCATTTTTTTTAATTGGTTCTAAGACGAGGGCGATTAAAAAAATATGCAGGTGTTGCTAAGTTCGCCGGATCATCTATCCAACTAATATTATAAATATCTGTGCCCGCGACTTCGCCCGCGTGGACTTTAGGGAGATTACCCGGAAATATGGGTATTATGTTTTTCCCGCGGAACCCTAATGCTTTTTCTAAAATTAAAGTAGCCTAAGTTACGCCTTGGAACGTCAGCTATCTGTCAGTGAAAGTCCCATTGAAATCGGTTCAGCCGTTTAGAAGTTTACCTCAAACAAACAGACAGACAGACAAAAATTTTTAAAATTGCGTTTTCGTTATAGGTATCGTATATACTTTCATACGCATTTGGTAAAAGAGTGTTATTTTGATATTACAAACAGACACTCCAATTTTATTTATTTGTATAGATATAGAAGATGTATAGATGTAAAAGTATGTGAGGATGCCTAGATGGATAGATGTATGGCTATTTCTTACTCTTTCACGCAAAATTTACTGAACGGGTTTTGAGGAAACTTTACAGTACTATTGTTTATTACCTCAGAATAACATACAGGCTATAATTTATTACGATAGTGAACGGGAGAAGCTAGTATTTAATATATTTATTTTATCCAGCTCTGGAACACAAATCACAAAAGGGAACAAGTGACACTGTCGCTTAAGTCCACCTTGGAGAAGATGGGGCTGAACTACATTGACCTGTTCCTGATGCACTGGCCTATTGGCCTCAATGTGAGTTAGAGAAATTTGTATTGATGTATTTAACTATATGCCAAGGTATTGAGAAGATCACATGGAAATTGCCACCATGCTCTTTACAGTCATTTCTTTAGTATAATTAGATTTATGTAGTTAAATAATAAACCAGATAAATAGCCGTTGCTAAGCATTAGTCTAAAGTATAACTTGAGAGTCAGTCAGAGAGAGTCAGTTTTGAGATATGGCAGGTTGAAGTTTGATAATGTATTACATGCGGGATGGTAGCCAAAGTGGTAAAAATGGTTTTGTTTTTTGTTGAAAAGGCCTCCTGTTAAGCTGTGCGTCTAGTATGGATTTCTGGGTTTATTTTTGTCGGGGTGTCGCAGGTACAATTTTAAAGAGGTGTCTTGTTCAATCGTCCATTTTGGTATATATTTTTCATCCTACAATCATCGGTAAAGCAGAAGGCTTTATGTTAAAGGATATTTAATAGCGACACCTATCCACGTCTCTGGGAACCATTTGGTATTAATCGATATTTTAGTTGACAAGGTCCAGTCGCATCGCGTCGATAAGTATCGCTATTAGCCCCCCACAGATGGCGCTGTCGTAGACACCTCCTTTATTATGGAAACCTTTTGGTATACTTAAGTACGTCTAACAACAATTCAACGCCGGTTGTATCACATTGTTTGAAATTGGAGTAATATTGAAACAATACTGCTGAAGAGTGTTGGTAAAAACCTGGAGTATTAAGCTAAGATTTACCTTTCAAGCTTAAGACCATGAACCGTTTTCTAATGATACATTACAGGATGACTATACTCACTCCGATGTAGACTTTATGGAGACTTGGCGCGGACTGGAAGACGTTCAGAGACTTGGTCTAGCCAAGTCCATAGGAGTCTCCAATTTCAACAAAGATCAGATCAAACGAGTGCTTGACGAAGGGACTATTAAACCCGTTGCTTTGCAAGTGGAGGTAGGTCTTAGAAAACATGTTTATAAAGCTTTATTCTAGAATTTTTAAACTGTATATAAACCCTACATAATGCAAGATAACCTCAACAGGACAAAGTCCTTAAAATTAATTTTATTTGTGGCGTACTCTATATCTCGCCACGAAACAGAACTTCCGCTAATCGCTACTAGATAGCGCGACTACCAACACATCGCAATATCTACGCGTACAAGAAATTAAACAGCCATACAAAGTACTATGAAAATCCTAGCTCGCGGTAGAAGAGTTCTCGACGATCTGCAGGGTGATTTTAAAACACTCGGAATCGAATTCGGAAACGGAATCGAAAACTTCGAGTTGTCGATTCCGTTTCCGACGGCATGTTAAAACGCGATTTTGAATAGCGGACGGAAGGGCCAATTGGAAAGTTCCGACGTCGGAAAGATTGTGTGCGTTTACAAAGAACGTTTAAAAATGGTAGAAATGGTAGAAATAAAATTCGATTACAAAACAGTTATTAATACGATTTTTTTTGGCCAAAAAGTCTTATATAAACACACTTATCATAATTATAAAATTGGAAATTGATTACTTATTTAAATTATCGATTTAAAACTTACTCTCCTTCATTATTTTTGGTTATAACGAACCTCGAAATTTTTTACTGATACGTCAAAGTGAATGTGAAGGGTAACATCACGCCTTTGCAACCACGAAGTTTCAGAGCTACGTCATAGATGGCGCATGGCGCTGTATTTCGGTAAATAAAAACACAACCACGAAGTGAATAATGCAGCACGATTGTTTGCCGGCGCTGCACAGCAGCCGCCCTATGTTGTCTCCTATAAGATAATATTCCATCCTATCGAAGGTTGAAGGGAATAATTTTCACAATAATGTAAAGGGCCATAAAACAACGTTAATGGGTTTATTTTAAACACTCTTTAGTACTGACTTACCTTAAATATTATGCAAGTATTTAGATAACACTTAAATTTGGTATCTTATTTATGTTTTTGTTCAATTTCGGAAGCTTTCCGCGAGGAAAAATGTGTCGGAAACTTTCCGTCGATTCGGATGGGTTTATCCGACGAGAAATGTCAAAAATCGTCGGGTACGGAAATCAAAATAGCGATGGCTGGAATCCGTGACGGAAAGATCCGATTCCGTTTCCGAATTCGATTCCGAGTGTTTTAAAATCACCCTGCTGAACTATTTATACAAATTCCCCGACAATATCAGCGAAGCGTAGCGGACCCCGCCTGGCAGGAAGGTCTTCCCTTTACCGCCCAATATTGAAAGTTAACAATATTGATAGTTTGAGCATTTCATGGCCTTTTTTTCGTTATGACGAGGTAATCATGGAGTTTATAGCCAGCCAGCTTTATGCAATGGAAACAGCAGTTTAAGTCTGTATTAGACTCGTATAATTGATAAAAAACTCTTGACCAAGATAATTAAAATGTTTTTAATTGTAGACACAATTGATTTGATAAATACATCATCACACCTGTATTCCCGAAGGGCTAGGCAAAGGTGCATTGCAGTGCGCCCACACTTCGCTGATGTATTTTGGTCCCAATGTAATAGGGGTCGAGCCTATTGCCATTATACCATACACATTCTCTCTCAATACGGGGGAGATTTTTGGGCTATAGTCCACCACGCTGGCCAGTGCGGGTTGGTAAACTTCACACGCCTTTCTATAGACGTGCAGGTTTCCTCACGATGTTTTCCTTCACAACTCGAATGGAAATGAGATTTGCACATGAAAACCAAAGGTGCGAGCCGGGGTTTGAACCTGAACACTTTGATTTCAAGGCGTGCGTTCGACCACACGGCTACCACTGCTTGATTTGAAGTAGGTACATTATTTTGCTTTTTACAGGTTCATCCACAAATAATCCAAAAGGACTTAATCTCATTTGCCAAGTCTCATGGTATTGTAGTGATGGGCTACAGTCCTTTCGGATCTTTAGTTTCGAGGTTCGGTATGAGTTTCCCAGGGCCGAAAATGGACGACCCTACCCTTACGACTATTGCTAAGAAGTATGGTAAAACGAGTGCTCAGGTTGTGTTAAGATGGGAGGTAAGTTAATAGGACCTCTTTTAACTTAAACATTATCTTTCTTCAGTTTTTTTTAAATTTCAAAACTATAAAACTAAAAAAAAATGCAACTATAATGCGATATAAATAAGAATAGGAATGTCAGAAACCTCTATCTGTCAAATGTCACTTGAAAAGTATGGTTTGCAAAAAACTTATTTGAATTATCATTTGTGGCGCATCCTATATCTCGCCACGAAACACAACTACCGCCAGTCGCTACTAGATGGCGCGACTGTAGACACATCGCAATTCTACGCGTTCAAGAAATTATCCGCCATACAAATTACTATGAAAATCATAGCTCGCGGTACTGGTGTGTTCAACGATCTGAACTATATATACAAATCCCCGACATCATCACTGGGGCGTAGCGGACCCCGCCAGGCATACCACCCGCCTGGCAGGAAGATCTTCCCTTTACCGCTAAAGTTCTTACATCACATTTATCTAAATAATATTCATCATCACATTAATAGTAAATCGTCTTAATGCCACTGCTACTCCTACAGCCCTTTTTAACGTCCCACTGCTGGGCACGGGCCTCCCCTCAATGCGAGGGGGATTCAGGCCATAGTCCCCCACACTGGCCCGGTGCGGGTTGGCAGACTTCACACATCTATCGAGAACTAGTCAAGCTCCCTCAGACGTGCAGGTTTCCTCACGATGTTTTCCTTCACCGTTTCTTAGCAAGTGATAATCTCGAATGAAAATGAGATTCGCCCATGGAACCCAGAGGTGCGAGCCGGGGTTTGAACCTGCACACTATGATTTGCAAGACCTGCGTTCGACCACTCGGCTACCACTGCTTAATTAAAATGCTTAAATCGTCTTAGTATAATATTTAATTATTTAAAGTCATTATTCATTTGCGTTCGTCACAATATGGCGCAAAGTTGATCCTATTCTCATTTGAATCACATAGTACTTTGTTTACCCAAATGTCAAAATATAATTATAATTTCAGGTTGACAGAGGCGTAGTACCAATCCCGAAGACAGTAAGCCCGAAGAGACTATCGGAAAACATAAATATATTCGATTTTCAGCTGGAAAATCATGAAATCGAAGAGATAAATAAATACGATTCGCAAACTCGGTACACGATACCGTCGTTTTGGCAAAATCATCCTTACTATCCATTCGAGAAGATTGAAAATCCGATCGCTGACCCTTTCATTAAGGTCAAGTAACGACTTCTATTATTGCTAAGTGTAAACATTTTAGTTTAAGTCTCTTTATTAACCCTCGATGTCACTTTTTAATTAAATACTAGCAACCGATAATAGTAAGAACAATTTGATAATAGTTGTGTCTTTTTACCACTAGATGTCACTGTATAGAAACTTAAGGTTTTAAATTTTCGCTATCCAAAATAGGCTATGTAGGTAGGTACAAGATCTATTATTGCCATAATATTACAGTAATCTTTAAGACTGATTTACTTTGTAAGTTAGGTTTATTTTTTTAGAAAAGAAACTCACTTTAATTTTTTTTTTTTACATTATAATTAATTCGAGTAGGTCCGTTTGTTTAGATTTAAGTACTTATCAACAAATTTATAGAAATATCAATTCATATACAAATCACCTACTTCACAATGGCATTTTTTGAATTTTTAGTACAACAAAAGTATTTGGCAAAGATTTTCTATAAATTTTGGGATTATTACATCATTGTAATTTTTACAAAGGATTATAAATAAAATATTTTTATTCTTATAGAGCTGTTTATTATTTATTTACCAAAAAACCGTGCTTTTTGGCGCTGTTAAATATACAAAATTTTGTTGGAGCGGGAGAAAACAATATCGCAAGTAGAAGCTAAAAATGTCGATTACATGCAAAAAATATTGTTTTGATGGCACTGGAACATAATTTATGTTACCAGATAAAGTTGATTTACCCGAAATAGTCCAGAATAGGTTGTCTTTTTAAATTTATACTTAAGGTTTTTGAACTTTCCACATTAGGACGAAATATGAAATTTATAAAGCTAATATTACCTTTACGTTCTGTAAGATAGGGATTTTATTTATCCATCTACATAAGTCACACAATTGGCAAACCTAAGCGGTTTGCTAATTGTATTGAGCTAGATGGAGCTATGCAATAAAAGTCCTTTCTTTCTTAATTACTTCATTACTCTTTTTCAGTAAGTTGGTCTTACCAAATAGATCAGATTATATAGGTATTAATTTTATGATTTATTTTTCTTAGAGGTAGGAGAAAATAAAATTGCTCTGGTATCCCAGTCTGGCCAAAGCCGTCAAAGTGCAAGCGCGTTAATGGACGAATGAAAATTTGCGCATATGTCGGTCTACGATAAATAAAATTACCATTTCTCCACCATATTTGTTCGTATTGCGACTCGCTCGCGTTAATTATTGTGATAATTAAAGTGTTCTAAATCTTAAATTGTGGCTAAGGTGACGCCTTATCCGAGTATGAGTTATTCCGGACGGAATAAATTCGAGGTGAGTTGAAATCGATAATAATGTCATTGTTTGTGTTTTCGTTTTGTTAAAAACAGCTGACACGGGCCCTTAAAGGGTCCATGCTTTGTTCCCGTTACTCCAAAACGTATATTTTTGAAGTAAAACCTGAATTTTCTTGACAAACCTAAGTGTTTTTTTTTCGTAAGATACCGTAATGAATGATGTTCTATTTTTAAATGTTTTTTTTTTGTTATTGCCGCGTTCGTGTTATCTTTATTTATGTGTTTTCATTACGTTGCGTTTGATAATTTCGAAGGAGTTAAATGTTTTTCTTCGTAGTTTCTATACATGGTGTTCGTAGTCTATGCTCGTACTCCCTTTGTTAAGCTTAGGTCAGTGTAAATGACCTCAGCCACGGGCACTCAACCCGCGAATTACACCGTTACATACAATAATTGTTTTGATAAAACCTAAGTACCTACCTGAATACGCATTAATATCTAGATATTATCAGTTAATACTTATCCTTGTTATTTTGTTGTGATAGATAAATTTATTAAACAAAACAAATGCCTGATTCATACCACCAGCAGTATTGTTTATTACCTAAATTTTTTCGTCAGGTTTGATCATTCCAAATATGTCAAATAAAATTCATGCACAACATAAAAAATAAAAAAATACATTGCTTCACTTTCCATATAAGCAATGTATAGAATTCCTTTTTTTATATGTCTATGTCTTGAATATTTTATATTAACGAAATGTTTAAAAATTAAAATACTTTTTTAAATGGTTTAAAAACAATTCTCCCACTTTCTAGCAGTCTTAAATATCTAGTAAGTAATTCCTCTTAAACTAATTCATTTCCTGAATATATCAAGGGGTGTAAGGCTAATATGCCTTAAGCAACACTTATGGTGGATATTGACTTATGTAAATATTTGGAAACAGTGAATTTTTCTGCATCTCATTGGAACGACTAATGATACAAGGAAGAGTAGAGGAGAAGAGAGAGAGTAGAGAGTAACGCTCCACAGCAGGTCACCAACAAGTTGGACAGACCTCATCAAGTCCTCAACAAAGTGTACCCTTAATGAATGTGCATGTAATGCTACTGACAGAGGGAGATGGAGAAGTCTCTCAAAAACCGCCACCAACCAACTAGACAATCCATGACCACGATCACTCCGCCAGGAGTGTACGACTAAGAAGAAGAATTTTTCTGCATCAAATGAGTATGCTCTCCAGTAAAGTTAAAAAGATGCTTAAGTCAAATAGCTTTTGACCCCTCGATATAAACTGCTAATTCATTGAAATAAAACTATTTTACGGATTTTTATTGCGTTTATTTACTATTTTATTTTCCCGACGTTTCGGCTGCTTTATAGCAACCATGGTCACGGGGGGACTGAGGTGTTAGACGTCCTGATGTCATAGTTAATAACTGGGTACCCTCATATTTAGTTGTTGTTTGCGGTCCGATCCATGCAGAAAGTGCTCACAGTGTCTTGAGGTCTTGCAATGGTACGCTTGGTTTTGGATTTAATCATATTAATTACTGGATACCAAGTTGGTGGTAGCACCGCGCCATCTTCTCTATTGAAATTAGGATGTTTTTTTAATTTCAATGGCCTCACGTATCTGTAAAATAGTTTTATTTCATTGTATAGTATTCGCGTAAATATAAGAAAACAATTTGCTAATTCATGTTTAAAATTATTTTTATGTAATCAAGAATTTGATTGTATTGATGTGATTGTGGATAGTTTGATCATAGGCTACTTCGGTTATTGCAGGTTCAATTCCTGGCGAAGGCAAATTTCGGACATAGGTTTTTCAGTCATTTACCCTGTCCTGTCCCAGTCTGGGTGTAACTGGGACCCAGTCCATTATACAGGTCCCATAGTACAGGCTTTGCTTAGTTTGGGATCTTAGTATGTGTTGTCTGGCGATATGTATTTATATGTCCATGTTACAAGGTATATATTAGCTTGCAATGTATGTCCGGGTGGAATCTTGCAACTTAATTTTAAATCAGTTATCTTTAACCGATTGAGCTTAAATTTGGTATACACACTTACTTTGGATGACAATGCATGCTTAGCTATGTGACGTCATTCTAATTCCAATATGGCGGATCATCCAAGATGGCGGAATAGTTATTTTTTCTGCACTACCACAGTATGGATCTCAAATGAAAGGGCTTGCTGAGGAGAACACGAAAACTAAGGGCAATTAAATAAAAGCTTGTTTTAAAAAGTTTTTTTTACCATTAGTTTTTTGTTAACAGATCCCTCGGTTTTCGGGCGAAGATGATAGCCACATTAACAAGAAGCTCCCCAAGGAGCTGCTGCTCCGGATTCTGTCTTATCTGGACGTGGTCTCGCTGTGCAGGTGTGCACAGGTAAGTTAAACCACACCTAGGGACGGACTTTCATATTTGGTTAAACACTTCCATTACAGTCACAGTCTATTTTGGTTTTATTTGTACACCCCCCACTTACCAACACCTTTTTTTTTTTTTTGGGACCAAGCCCGCCACACATTCCCACCACTGTTACTCCTGTAAGCCAGGATCGACAGCGGTGTCCATTGAAAACACCGAGGTTTGACCCTCGGCGAGTCCCGGGGAATAGCTAAATTGTCTTGGAACCCGCACGAATTTAATCGAAAAAGGTGTAGGAGGAGTTGGAAGAAAAAAAAAAAAAACATCACCTGTCTTGCAGCTATGTTTTTAATATTACTCACAGTTAACTCAGGACAAAATCTGTCAAAAAGTGATGGTTACTATTGAAACAATAATACTTTAACAGGTGGTGGAAAGGGCCCAGCTTTGCGTATTATTCTTATGATATTATTTGTCAGGTGTCAAAACTATGGAACATATTAGCGTTGGACGGCTCAAATTGGCAGAGGATCGACTTATTCGAGTTTCAGAGGGATGTCGAGGTATTACCTATTATATTAATACAAAGATATGATATTAAATGTGTATTTTTTTTTTAATATTAACTTGCAATGTATGTCCGGGTGGAATCTTGCAACTGAATTTTAAATCACTTATCTTTAACCGATTGAGCTGAAATTTGGTATACACGTATTTTGGATGACAATGCATGCTTAGCTATGTGACGTCATTATAATTCCAATATGGCGAATCATCCAAGATGGCGGAATAGTTATTTTTTTCTGCACTACCACAGTATGGGTATCAAATGATAGGGCTTGCTGAGGAGAACACGAAAACTAAAGGCAATTAAATAAAAGCTTGTTTTTAAAAAGTTTTTATAACATTATTTTTTATTTATCAGGGTCCCGTCATTGAAAACATATCCCAGAGATGTGGTGGGTTTCTAAGGCAGCTTTCTTTGAGAGGCTGCGAGAGCATCGGAGATGGGTCCATCAAGACGCTGGCGCAGGTACCACCATCATTATCATCACACCTGCAACACTCGAAAGACAGAAATATTTGTTGGTGCCCAATGTAATGGGGGGCGAGCCTATTGCCATTATACCAGGCACCTTCACTCTCAATACCAGGGAGATACCGGCCATAGTCTACCACGCTGGCACGCTATATACTAGCAGGTTTCCTCACGATGTCTGCCTTCACCATTCAGTAAGTGGTAATCATAATTAAAAATGACAAGCACATGAAAATCTCAGAGGTGCGGGTCCGGGATTTGAACTTGTACCCCTTCTTCTTCTTCTTGGGGACTTTTTCCACAAATCAACGTCCGTTGCGCCTGTTTTGTGTGACGGAGGGTGAGCTGGTTACTCCAGCCATCCAAGTTCTGCGAGGAAGTTCCCCAGCTTCTTGACGTCGCCAAAGACTTCCTGGAGACTACCCGGTGAGCTCAGGTCGCTACCTCCGATCCTCAGGTCGCCCGGTAGGTTGTTGCATTCCAGCAAGATGTGAGTGGCTGTTTCTTCAGCCTCTATGCATGCTCTGCATAGGGGGCGGTCCGTGATACCTAAATCAAAAAGGTGTTTATTAAAGTTGCCGTGACCAGTCAGAGCACTTGTTATAATGCGTAAGCGAGGTCTACTTAGCTATAATAGGGCCTTCGTGAGTCTACTTGCACCCCTTACGTTTAAGGCGTTCTACCGTTTATTGTGATCTCCATTGTAATCGCTAATATTATTTCTCCGGAACAGTCTTGTCCGAACATTGAAGATTTGAATTTGAACAAATGCAAGAAGATCACGGACCAGTCTTGTCAGGCCCTTGGGAGGAGATGCAGCAAGTTGCAAAGGTAACCCTTCAGCTTATATGATTGAACTGCCCGAACTGAATAATAATAATAATTTCAGAACCCTAATTTACTACTAACTTCGGGCCTCCCTTCAATGCGAGAAGGATTCGGGCCATAGTCCACCACGCTGGCCCGGTGCGGGTTGGCAGATTATATTGATTTGATGTATATGTATATGATATATACAGATTTCTGTGATGAAAGCGATCCAGCGTCAAGTTTTCAAGTCAAGTTTTAGAAATAGAAATTCGAACACATCGAATTCTGCATTTTCTACCGCCTCTATCATGGAGAGTGTTCCGAGGAATTGTTCGGTATTATACCTGCCGCTGAATTCCACCATCGCACGGCTCGCCACAGACTGCATTACCATCCTCACCATCTGGATGAATGGCGTTCCAGTACAGTGCGATTTACCAGGAATTTTCTTCCTCGCACCACCAAATTGTGGAATGAACTTCCTGCAGCGGTGTTCCCGGACCGATACGACAAAGGTACCTTCAAGAAACGAGCATACTCATTCCTTAAAGGCCGGCAACGCACTTGCGATGCCCCTGGTGTTGCACGTGTCCATGGGCGGCGTTGATCACTTACCATCAGGTGAAACGTCTGCTCGTTTGCCTCCCTATCACATAAAAAAAAAAAAAAATAATTGAGAAGTATGTACAGGGTTCCGTACCCAAAGGGTAAAACGGGAACCCTATTACTGAGACTTCGCTGTCCGTCCGTCCGTCCATCTGTCACCAGGCTGTATCTCATGAACCGTGATAGCTAGAGAGTTGAAATTTTCACAGATGATGTATTTCTGTTGCCGCTATAACAACAAATACTAAAAAACAGAATACAATGAATATTTAAGGGGGCTCCCATACAACAGACGTGATTTTTTTGCCGTTTTTATAGATAATGTTATGGAACCCTCTGCCCGAGTCCGACTTGCACTTGGCCGGGTTTTTTGAAGTCGCTTATATAATATCGAGGGGTGAACAGTGCCGGATTAAGTTAACTTGATGCCATAAGCAATCTTCCCCTGTGGGCCCCCCTATACTTAAGTGAACTACAAAGAATCAATTGAAAAAAAAAATGTGAATACGTATTGTAGGTAGAATATGTATGTGTTGTTCCTTCTGCCCTTATCCCATGCTAGGTGGGGTCGGCACGACATGATTTCTCATGTTGTCCTAAGATTTTGAAATTGCTTTAACTTTTGTGTGCTCGTTTTTTTTTCTTGGTCGTCTCTTCTGCCCCCCTAGATGAGATGCCCTAAGCAATTGCTTAAATAGCTGATCCAGGACTGGGGGTGAAATGCTATTTAATTTAAGCAACGCTTTGGACGATATTTATCATATACATATTTGAAATCAGCCATTTTAATGTTTTCAGAATAAACCTGGACTCCTGCCCCAGCATTACCGATATATCACTGAAGGCGCTTTCAGACGGATGTCCGGTAAATACTTACTAATAGTATGTAATATATTATATGTACAGGGTGTGTAGTCAGACACACACACACAGTCACAAATAAAATATACAGAGGGTATTACACGTCCGAAATTAAATTATAATATTGTATGGACATATACCGTGGCTGATATGTAAATAATTAGGGCAGTCAGAAATTATTATAGTTTTCCAGTATTTGTTACCCAGTATGTTCTGATTCCTGGGCCTTATTAAAAAAAAATGATTAATAATAATTTGTATAACACCCCGAGATGGTACCCAATGAAGGGGCAGGTGACATATCATCAGACATTGTAGGAAAACTGTCTCAACGACTCGCGGTGGGGGACAAATGAAGCAGTACCATCGAACACCATAAATAATCTCAGTGGTCACTTAGCATACAATTGAGATAATGTACAGAGAAAATCTGTCTCAAACGCCCCCTGTGCCCCGTTTAAAATCAGTCTCAACGGGGATAAGATAGTTCCATCTTGCATTGTTATAAATCTATCTCAGCGGTCACCTATTAGGGACAGATGAGACATTACCATTGGACCACTTTATAAATCTGTCTCAGTGGTCACCTATTAGGGACAGGTGAGACATTACCATTGGACCACTTTATAAATCTGTCTCAACTGGCCCACGTTAGGGGGCAGATGAGAATATACGAATTATAATATTTCAGATGCTTACGCACGTTAATGTGTCGTGGTGTCAATTGATCACGGAAAATGGCGTCGAAGCGCTGGCCCGCAGCTGCCTTAAACTGAGAAGCTTTATATGCAGAGGTCAGTCTTTTGTCTTACCTGATGTTCCACTGAATCTTCGGCTTTAACTACCTTCGGCCAAAGGAACCGCCTTCGGCCAAATGTTCGGCCAATATTGGTCGAACGCACGCTTTGCAATCAAAGTGCGCAGGTTCAAACCCCGGCTCGCACCTCTGGGTTTTCATGTGCGAATCTCATTTTTATCCGAGATTATCACTTGCTAAGAAACGGAGAAGGAAAACATCGTGAGGAAACCTACACGTCTATAAAAAGCCGTGTGAAGTTCACCAACCCACACTGGGCCAGCGTGGTGGACTATGGCCCAGAAATCTCCCTCGTATTGAGCGGTAATGTGTCCGGTATAATGGCAATAGGCTCGCCCTCTATTACATACTGTATTTAGAATTAAGAATGTTGTATTATTTTATTTGTTTGGTGTCAACAATAAAGAGTACTTTATCTATCTATCTACATTGGGACCAGAATACATCGGCGAAGTGTGGGCGCGCTGCAGTGCACCTCTGCATACCCCTTCGGGGAATACAGGCGTGATGATGTACTTAGGCCGAATCCGAAGGTTACTAGCCGGGGCCAAAATGTAATTAACGCGAGAGTTGAATCAAAGCAGCGACACGCTGGGCCGGGAATTATACTGCCCAACCCAGTCGCCATGATGTAATTATTTAAGACAAGTTCAATACACTCATTATATACTCATTCCTAAAAGGCCGCAACGCACTTGCGATGCCCCTGGTGTTGCAGGTATCCATGGGCGGCGTTGATCACTTACCATCAGGTGAAACGTCTGCTCGTTTGTCTCCCTATCTCACTAAAAATAAAATAAAAAAAAAGTCAAAATAAATAAAAGCATTATTTTATTTACTTTCAGCCAATCTTGAACTTTATATATCTTAAGTCAAAGTCAAACCATTTATTCAGTATAGGCCCATGGGGGCACTTACAAATTGTCAAGTTTAAATTATTTTTTTCTTATACGCTACTGTACTACCACCGGATCGAAACGCGACCTCAACTGTGAAGATCCGGCAAGTAATTCAGTGGGCTGATAATTTATTAAAATCGCCAAAACTTATTTCAAATACACGGGTACATATAGCTCCAGTGTGTTGCCTTCAAACCTGCTTAGAGTTATTAAACAAAAAAGAATAATGGTATCTCTACCACCCATGCATTCCCCACGGAAAAGAATGGGCAAGAAACTCCATGGTTTCTCTTTTCGGAATTTGCTCCAGTCTGGGTGTAACTGGGATCGTCCCCAATTCATTGTGTGATAGCCATATTAAAAGCTTTGCTTAGTCTGGAACCATAGGATGAGTGTGCGTTGTCTGGTGATATTTATACAGGGTGTTTCAGAAGTCCGAAATAATAATTTGACGTTTGCATCAGTATCGGGTATACAACTGAATGGTATAAAAATTTGATCGAAATTCGACCATGTTTTTCCAACTTTTTTTTCATCGTCAATTTCTGTAACTCGAGTCCTACGTAAAATTTGCATGTTCTGTTTTGTGAATAATGGTAGTCGCCCCTCATTAGTGTAGTTCACGCTGTTAAATAGGGTTATGGATGTACCCATAGACCAGAACACGATACCTGTGACTAATATTCAAAGGTCTATAACTCAGAAAGTATGATAGTTAGGTATAAACTGTCTTCACTACGCGTCCACATATGACCTACCGTATATGTACCCAAAGTATTATTTCGGACTTCTGTTACACCCTGTATATTTACTAGCCGACCGGGCGAACATCGTACCGCCATAGAATTACATACGAAAGCAGCGCCACCTACCGGGTCCAATTGTGAATCTAAACCATCCAGGGCGCCACCCAAACGCATACAAAAAAAAGCATTCAAATCGGTCCAGCCGTTTAGGAGTTGAGTGACATACACACGTACAGTAGAATTATATATATTTATATTTGTCATAGGTTGCAAGAATGTGAACGACCGAGCTGTGTCCTGTCTGGCCACCTACTGTCCTGACCTGGAAGTCCTCAACGTGCAAGGCTGCGAGGTATGATTATTTATTAAATTATTTATATAAAGATTGGAAAACCAACAGCCAAAATAAAGATAATAGAGAAAGGCAGTGGTAGTCTCGCGGGCAAGAACGCCCGCCTTGAACGTAAGGGGTGCAAGTTCAAATCCCAGGCTCGCACCTCTGAGATAATTTTCATGTGCGAATTTAATTTTCAACAATGCTTACCACTTGCTGAACGGTGAAGGAAAACATCGTGAGGAAACGTGCACGTCTGTAGAAAGGCGTGTGAAGTTCACCAACTCGCATTGGGCAGGCGTGGTTGACTATGGCCCAAATCTTCCTCGTATTGAGGGGGAATGTGCCCGGTATAATGGCAATAGGCTCGCCCCCTATTACATTGGGACCATAATACATCGGCGAAGTGTGGGCGCACTACAGTGCACCTCTGCCTACCCCTTCGGGGAATACAGGCGTGATGATGATGATGAGAGAAAGAGTATAAATTACATAAAGCCAATCATAGGTTTCCACGGTTAGCAGTAGACAGGTTATCATATTTACTTTTAGCGATCACTTAGTACCAAAAAATATACTACTACAGCCCTTTTAACGTCCCACTGCTGGGCACGGGCCTCCCCTCAATGCGAGGGGGATTCAGGCCATAGTCCACCACGCTGGCCCGGTGCGGGTTGGCAGACTTCACACATCGAGAACTAGTCAAGTACCCTCAAACGTGCAGGTTTCCTCACGATGTTTTCCTTCACCGTTTCATAGCAAGTGGTAATATGGGATGTAAAGAGATTCGCACATAAACCCAAAGGTGCGAGCCGGGGTTTGAACCTGTACACTTTGATTTGCAAGGCGTGCGTTCGACCACTCCAGCCACACCAGCAGTGGGTCGTTAAAAGGGCTGTAGTAATAGTAGTAGATACACCCTGTAGTTTTGTTTTCAGACGTTGACAGATGAGTCTATATCGAAGTTGGGTCCCACCATGCGCCGTCTCTGTCTGTCGGGCTGCGCTCGTCTGACGGACAGCACGCTGGCCGCGCTCGCCGCGCACTGCCCCGACCTGGTGACCCTGGAGCTGTCGCAGTGCAGCCAGCTCACCGACGCCGGCTTCCAGGCTCTGGCCAGGGTAAACAGAAGCTGGCACTCCCCTGACCACGACTGTGGTGTCACCACACATGTCAACACAGGACCTCTGTCACGGATTGGCTCGGTCGCTCTCTGTCTTATTACATACGAGAGAAAGAGATATAATGGTCATATTCTGTGACATAAGTCTAGACTTGGCGCTCATGATACAACTACTGAAGACTCTTCAGTTGGCACAGTAGCCAGATCATGTAGTATACCATACACCAGCAGGCTTAGCATGACCTCGTAGACATAGCTTTTGTCTCTTTCAACTGTCAGATTTGTCGGGAAAATGACGTAACTTCGAGCTTTTGGTATTGGACATGGCTCGGTTTGACGTAATTTTCTCGACGAATTTGACAGTTTAAAGAGATTAAAGTTAAGTCTACACGGTTATGCTGAGCCTACAGGGCCAGCTGCCTTAGAGAGAGACAATTCTATATACATGAGAGTCGCTTCAGTAATCTTTAACCGATTGAGCTGAAATTTGGTATGCACGCTTATTTTGGATGCCAATGCATGCTTAGCTTTGTGACGTCATTCTAATTCCAATATGGCGGACCATCCAAGATGGCGGAATAGTTATTTTTTCTGCACTACTGTATCAAATGAAAGGGCTTGCTGAATAAAACACAAAAACTAAGGGATATTAAAAATAAAGGCTTGTTTTTAAAAAGTTTTTTTACCATTAATTTTAATTTCCACAGAGTTGCAGATTATTGGAACGTATGGACTTAGAAGAATGTGTTCTGATCACAGACACTACGCTCGTACACTTGTCTATGGGTTGTCCTCGACTAGAGAAATTGGTAAGTAATCTATTGCCATTATACTGGACACATTCTCCCTCAATACGAGGGAGATTTGGGTCATAGTTCACCACGCTGACACAGTGCGAGTTGGTGAACTTCACACGTGTTTCTGTAGATGTGTAAGTTTCCTCACGATATATACCTTCATAGTAGCCTTGATCAAAATGATATTCGCACATGAAAATCATCTCAGAGGTGCGAACCCGGGATTTGAACTTGCATCCCTTACGTTCAAGGCAGGCGTTCTACCGAGGAGGTCACATAAATGTATGGATTGAGGAAATTTCTCCCTTTAGATAGTCCTCAAATATAAAAAAGCCGGCTAAGTGCGAGCTGGACTCGTGCACCGAGACTTCCGTACCTAAACTATCCCTTCCTAAAATATCAAACTTCTAGGTTAACGCAATCAAAAGATACGGCGGGTTATGTTGCATTTTCAGTACATTTGCACGGGAATCAAAAACCTATAGGGTACTTCCCGTTGACCTAGAATCATGAAATTTGGCAAGAAGCAAGGTCTTATAGCACAAGTAAAGGAAAAAATCTGAAAACTGTAAATTTAATGTCAGAAAATGTTTTTTTTGCGATTACAAACTTATTTTGTAGTTACTTTGTATTGGCACACCAGTATACCAACTGCAAAGTTATGTTTGTCTCTCTATCCAGTTTATCTTTTCGTTAGAGTAATGCTCGGTGGTTACACAGTTAAGGTACGGAAGCCTCGGTGCGCGAGTCCAGCTCGCACTTGACCGGTTTTTTTCCTTTTAAAGTACGGAACCCTAAGAAGGCATTACTATCAATCTCTTGGTGTTTATAAGTTCGTTTCTCTACCCACAGACGCTGTCTCACTGCGAGCTGATAACAGATTATGGTATCAAACAATTATCAATGTCTCCGTGCGCCGCGGAGCATCTCACAGTACTCGGTAAACTTATATATATATACATCATCACGCCTGTATTCCCCGAAGGGGTAGGCAGAGGTGCACTGTTCGCCGATGTATTTTGGTCCCAATGTAATAGGGGGCGTGCACATTGCCATTATACCGGGCACGTTCCCCCTCAATACGAGGGAGATTTGGGCCATGGTCCACCACGCTGGCCCAGTGCGGGTTGGTGAACTTCACACGCCTTTTCTATAGATGTACAGGTTTCCCTCACCGTTCAGCAAGTGGTAATCATTGTTGAAAATGACATTCGCACATGAAAATTATCTCAGAGGTGCGGGCCTGGGATTTGAACTTGCACCCCTTACGTTCAAGGCGGGCGTTCTTGCCCGCGAGGCTACCACTGCTTCCCCATCGATATCATTGTGTTATTTGTCTCCAGGTCTCGACAACTGTCCCTTAGTCACAGACGGTGCCTTGGAACATCTCATCTCATGCCATAACCTTCAGCTGATCGAATTGTATGACTGTCAGATGGTCAGTAGAAATGCCATCAGGAAACTCAGAGTAAGTACACCATTGATCGATATATCATCACGCCTGTATTCCCCGAACGGGTTGGCAGAGGTGCACTGCATTGCACTTCGTCGGCGTATGTCCCAAATAGCTTCGATTGTACAATATCATTAAATATTTTTGTATGCGTTTGGGTGACACCCTGGATGGTGTAGATTCACAATTGGACCCGGTAGGTGGCGCTGCTTTCGTATGCCACTCATTCTAAGGCGGTACGAAGTTCGCCCGGTCAGCTATAAAGTATTATGTTATTCTGTTGTACAAAAACCATAATACATCAAAATCCGTTTAGGTGTTATTGTGTGAAAGAGTAACAAACATCCATCCATCCTCACAAACTTTCACAATTATAATATTAGTAGGATTTAATAGGGGGTGAGCCTATTGCCATTATACCAGGCACACTCCCCCTCAATACGAGGGAGCTATCTGCCAGTGTAAGACTGTCTGTTTTTTTTATTTATGTACGTTTATATGCATTTAATAAAAAAAAATGTCGTTTTGACATACAAACAGATATCAATTTTATTTATTTGTATACATGGCGTCTCAGAAGTCCGAAATAATACTTGGCGTTCGCATGGGTATTTTACTGAATGGTATTTTTTTTAAAGCCCTTTTAACGTCCCACTGATGGGCACGGGCCTCCCCTGCATGCGAGGGGGATTTAGGCCATAGTCCACCACGCTGGCCCAGTGCGGGTTGGCAGACTTCACACATCTATCGAGAACTAGACAAGTTCCCTCAGACGTGCAGGTTTCCTCACGATGTTTTCCTTCACCGTTTCATAGCAAGTCATAATCTCGGATGAAAATGAGATTCGCACATAAATCCCAGAGGTGCGAGCCGGGGTTTGAACCTGCACACTTTGATTTGCAAGGCGTGCGTTCGACCACACGGCTACCACTGCTATTTTTTTTATCGAAATCTAAAAATGATTTTTATTTTATTTCCCTCTCAAATAGGTTGCTAGGCTATACTACACATATGAGCTAGGGGTGAAAGGCTGTTAGACTCAAGCGACATTTTGTTAACTTAACAGGAGAGCATACTCATTCGACGCAGAATAATTAGCTGATTCCAAATATGTAAAATATTATTTCGGACTTCTTAAACACGCGGTAGATGAAACTTGGGATGGCTAAGAGGCCTCCTCCGGTGAAGCTGTAAAGGCCAACTCACGGCCAACAACGTAGACCATAAAAAAAAATGCTAAGAGGCATATTTTTATGTGTTTTCGTAGAATCATTTGCCGAACATAAAGGTGCACGCATACTTCGCGCCCGTGACGCCGCCTGCCGGCGCGAGCGGCGCCAGGCCGCGCTACTGCCGCTGCTGCAACATCATATGAACACTGCCACACCCGCTGCTACTGCTGCACTAACATACGAGTCGGCAGTGGATAGGTATAACCACTACTATGTCATATTCGGTCTACAGTGGACAAGTATTTCTACTGCTGCACAATCATATGAGTCAGCAGTGGACAGGTATTGCTACTGCTATGTCATATGAGTCTGGAGTGGACAAATATTTCTACTGCTATAATATGTCGGCAGTGATAGGTATAGTTGCTGCAGAATCATATGATCCCGCAGTGGACAGGTACTCATAAAGGAGCATCATATAAGCCAGCAGTGGACAGGTACAGTTACTGCTGAAAAATCATGAGTTTGCAGTGGACAAGTTTTTCCATTGCTGCATCATATGAGTCTACGATGGACAGAAACTACTACTGCAGAATTACATGAGTCTACAGTGGACAAGTTTTCTTACTGCTGTATCATATCAGCCGGCAGTGGATAGGTAGGCAGCAATAGCAGGAGCCGGCAGTAGCACGAGCACCAATTGGAACGTTCATTGTTGTTATTTGTACACTAGTTATCTATATATTGCAAAAGCCCAACGAATTCATGCGCGTAATTTTTTTTGCCAATATCAAAAGGCACTGTATTAACCCATCGATAAAGTTTATTCTTCAATAAAACGTCATTGATAGCGGGAATGAGTTTTGTAGCGTGGTCGCGCGTGGCTTTTACCTAACTACAGCCCTTTTTAACGTCCCACTGCTGGGCACGCCCCCCCCCCCTCAATGCGAGGGGGATTCGGGCTAGTCAAGTTCCCTCAGACGTGCAGGTTTCCTCACGATGTTTTCCTTCACCGTTTCATAGCAAGTGATAATCTCGGATGAAAATGAGATTCGCACATAAATCCCAGAGGTGCGAGCCGGGGTTTGAGCCTGCACACTTTGATTTGCAAGGCGTGCGTTCGACCACTCGGCTGCCTACGAAATTTAATCTTTGTGCATATTGACACAGAGTCTGTTTTGGTATTGGTAATTTTCATTGCCCGCTGGCTTATGCGGACCATAGAATGGGTCCTACATGATAGGACACATAAAAATTTATTAGAAGCTCACGACTCTCGTCTCGACAAATATAATCGAAGGCAGAAAGCGAAAATGTTGTATCTCGAAAATTGGCAGAGTCAAAGTCAATGGTCCAAGTCTCGTCTGCGTACAACGAAAAAAATAATAATGATAAAGCATAGATTTTTTTCTAGTTTTATTAAGGAGTTAGTCATTTTTGAAACAGTTTTTCGGCTCTGGTGTGGAATTGGATATAACGAGACATGAAATTTCCGCTTTCAGCTGTCCAATTGTGTTGATTTAAGACTTGAAAAATTAAGTCATAGCAACGTTGTATAGACAACGAATTATAGACATAAGTTTTATCTCTTTCAAATTGTGGAATGAACAAGGAAGTTCCCAGCAGTGTTCCCGGACCGATGCGACAAAGGTATCTTCGTGAAACGAGCATACTCATTCCTTAAAGGTCGGCAACGCACTTGCGATGCCCCTGGTGTTGCAGGTGTCCATGGGCGGCGTGGATCACTTACCATCAGGTGAAACGTCTGCTCGTTTGCCACACTATCTCATTTTAAAAAACTGTCAGATTTGTCGAGAAAATGAAGTCACACCGAGCCGTGTCCAGTACAAGAAACTCGAAGTGAAGCCATTTTCTCGACAAATCTGACAGTTGAAAGAGATAAACCTTATGTCTACACGGTCATGCTAAATTGCAATGCAATATGTAGAATAATTATTATTTGATTACTTGTAAATGTAGTATTGATTGATGAGAGATACGAATTGTGGAATAATAAAGAGGAATTGATTGAATTATAAATTAGTGAGAGATCTTAGGCTTACCGGCTGTCTACAGGGTCTATAAGAAGGCCAAAATAATATTTTAGCTATATATACGGTAGCTAATATGTAGATGCACAGAGTGGAGGCAGACTATACCTAAATATCATAGTTTACTAGTTACAGACCTTTGAGTGTTTGTCACAGGTGTCGTGCTGTGGTCTTAGGACACATATCCCTATTTAACGTTTTCTTTAACTCAGAAACAATGATAGTTAGGTAGTGTCTGCCTTTACTATGCATTTACATATTAGCTACCGTATATGTACCCAAAATATTATTTCGGACTTCTGATACACCCTGTGTAGTACAATTATTTAAGGGTATAACTGAAACTCTAATTAAAATTACTAACCGATATTTTTATAACTGGCAATGTCAGCTGAAATGCTTGTTATTTACGAATAAATTGTATCACCTACTTGCCTGTATGCTTCGTAACAGGGGTAGGTACGCTGCAGTACACCCATATTTCATGTTATCCCGTTTTAATATTATTGCCATTATATCGGGCACACTGCCATTCACTGCAAGAATTCAGGACGTAGACGAGCATGCTGAATAAAAAATGTCATAAATTAAAAGGCTAATTGAATCAAGCGCCATTTTGGTAATGCACGAAAGCTAAGGATGTGACATTCTACATAAAAAATCGATGATTAATTAATCGATTTTTTTTAGCATGAAAAATCCATCGATTTTTCTTTAAAAAATAACCGATTTTGTCATATTATTTTTTTAATTTTTTTTCATTTCATTCCAAAATAAACGCCACATTATTGTATTAATCACATAAATTAAAAATTGGCCCTTTGTTTTAAAACCCTTTTTGGTCGTTAACATTTCTATAAAAACCGGCCAAGTGCGAGTCGGACTCGCACACAAAGGTTAAGTACCATTATCTATAAAAACGGCAAAGAAATCACGTTTGTTGTATGGGAAAATAAATATTTATTTTATTTTGTATTTGTTGTTATAGCGGCAACAGAAATACTTCATCTGTGAAAATTTCAACTCTCTAGCTATCACGGTTCATGAGATACAGCCTGGTGACAGACGAACAGCGAAGTCTCAGTAATAGGGTTCCCGTTTTACCCTTTGGGTACGGAACCCTAAAAAGACTTTTAAAAACACTAAACCAAACTGAACACTTTTTGTCACGATAACTTTCATAATAAAATTGTCGTTTGAAGAAAAATTAAGTTTCATCAATAACATAACAAACAGCCGAATGTCGGTAAAGCAGTACAATTCGTTGACTAAAGCCATCTAGTATCTAGTGAATGTTTGATTGTGTAAGTAAATTGTTCTAAAAGCACAAAAGGGATGCCATCGTAGAAGACGCCCTGACGCACAGGTGGCGTTAATGTACCTAATAGTAATTAGACCTTATTCACACTCCGGCCAGACTTAAATGTCGGGGTGTGGCAGATAAAAATCGATTATTCGCAATATTAAAATCGATTTTTATTTAAAAAAATATCGATTCAATATCGATTATTTTATAAATCGTTAATTTTTTACATCCCTAACGAAAACAGCTCAAAAGAGGGAGAAAAATTCGCTGATTCCAAAGATATAACTCAATATCTCCCAACATGGCGCTTGAGTCAATTCGCCTTTTACGCGTCGATGCTAGTAACGCATGTTACGTTCACCGAGGCCGAAAAATGGATGGGGCACGTTGTAATTTAGACCCTAACACATAGTATATAAGTGTGATTTAAGTTAATTACATAATATGTGATTTTAAATGTTAGTATACATTATATGTATTGTTTAGTTAGACAAAATGTAGTGTGATTTTTTCACATTATTCTATTGAATAAAAAAATATAATTTGTATAAATATTTATGTTTTTTATTTATAAAACGGGTGTATTAGAAGTCCGGAATAATAATAGACGACGCTTTGTACTAGTCTTTCAATTCGTAAATTTCAGAGTCCTCTTTTATAAGAAATGATGGAATAATAAGATGAGGAATGGCTACACGTACGTTAGCGGATATTTCAGCCAGTGTCAAGTAATTAATATCGAGGGCAAATTCAAAAGATACAAACGGGTGATGAACGTGATATAGATGGCGGATGAATCCAGGTACTTAATTGATAAACGTCAAAAATAATTCCGCAGTGTGCAATCGATATGACTTCTCTGTTTACTCTATGGTATGAGCATAGATAAATAATGTATAACATTGCTATCCTCCCTACATTGGACCATAATTGGACGCACAAAGTTTCCCCTTAAATGCACCGTGGATTCAGATGGCGTTACTGCGTATGCACCCTGGACATAATGCCAACTTGCTTATATATTATAGCCGTGAGAAAGACGGCAATACACTAGTTATTTAATAATATTCTATCATTCCCAATCTAGTTCCAAATTACGTCACTATAATTTTTTCTTACCAGAGCGACATCTAGTTATCACACACTGAACTGACAAGGGTGCTATTTTTAATGCTGAGTGCAACATATTGTTTTCTCATATTTACGCGAATACTATACATTGAAATAAAAGAAAACTATTTTACGGATTTAATCGCGTTTATTTACTATTTTATTTTCCCGACGTTTCGGCTGCTTTACAGCAACCATGGTCACGGGGGGACTGAGGTGTTAGACGTCCGTTTTTTAATTTCAATGGCCTCAGGTATCATCCTTGGTCGAAACGACGGGATAATAAAATAGTAAATATACGCGATAAAATCCGTAAAATAGTTTTATTTCAATGCTGAGTGCAAGTTTAAACTTTTATCAAGATGAAGGGCGCAAACTTTATATTTCTTCAATTTAATTATCAGTAGGGTGATTTTAAAACACTCGGAATCGAATTCGGAAACGGAATCGAAAACTTCGAGTTGTCGATTCCGTTTCCGACGGCATGACAAAACGCGATTTTGAATATCGGACGGAAGGGCCAATTGGAAAGTTCCGACGTCGGAAAGATTGTGTGCGTTTACAAAGAACGTTTAAAACTGGTAGAAATAAAATTCGATTACAAAACAGTTATTAATACGAATTTTTTGGGCCAAAAAGTCTTAAATAAACACACTTATCATAATTATAAAAATGGAAATTGATTACTTATTTAAATTAACGATTTAAAACTTAGTCTCCTTTATTATTTTTGGTTATAACGAACCTCGAAAATTTTTACTGATACGTCAAAGTGAAAGTGAAGGGTAACATCACGACTTTGAAACCACGAAGTTTCAGAGCTACGTCATAGATGGCGCATGGCGCTATATTTCGGTAAATAAAAACACAACCACGAAGTGAATAATGCAGCACGATTGTTTGCCGGCGCTGCACAGCAGCCGCCCTATGTTGTCTCCTATAAGATAATATTCCATCCTATCGAAGGGAATAATTTTCACCATAATGTAAAGGGCCATAAAACAACGTAAATGGGTTTATTTTAAACACTCTTTAGTACTGACTTACCTCAAATATTATGCAAGTATTTAGATAACACTTAAATTTGGTATTTTATTTATGTTTTTTGTTCAATTTCGGAAGCTTTCCGCGAGGAAAAAGGTGTCGGAAACTTTCCGTCGATTCGGATGGGTTTAACCGACGAGAAATGTCAAAAATCGTCGGGTACGGAAATCAAAATAGCGATGGCTGGAATCCGTGACGGAAAGATCCGATTCCGTTTCCGAATTCGATTCCGAGTGTTTTAAAATCACCCTGCAGATGGCCGCATATTTTAATGAAAAAATATATCAAAACGCCTGTATTCTCCCGAAGGTGTAGATACAGGTGTACTATAGTGCACCCACTCTTCGCGTCGCGACCCTATCGCCATTTGGGCATGTTCCCCTCAATACAAGGAGATTTGGGCCATAGTCCACCATGCCATGCGGGCCCGTTGGTGAACTTCACACGCCTTTCTATAGACGTGCAGGTTTTCTCACATGATGTTTTTCACCGTTCAGCATGTGGCAATGATTGAAAATAACACTTTTGAGGATGAATGAAATCCGATAATCGATAATCTTTTAAATCGATAATAAAGCAGGGTTTTTGTACGCAATGTATTTCATGACGCGCCATCTATTAGCGTATTGTAGAAACCCTAATTTTGTAGCGAGATAAATAGGGATCGTCGCACTTATTACAAAATGTATAAAAAAACAAAGTATTATTAAAATAATACTGCTAATAAGGTGATGTCAAGGAGCAAAATACCGCGCCGTCTGTAATTGCGGTTTTGTATTGTATTTTTTTTTTAATTTTGTAGGTTCGATTAAAATCAAAGTAAGAAAGTAGGTACCTAATCTTATAAGCGGTACTTATTGCTAAAATCTAGTAAAAAGGCAATTATCCAACTAGTAAATTGTTTTTCTCAAACTGCATTAGAATCAGAATCAGAATCAGAATTTTTTTATTCATGTAAACCAATGCAGGCACTTATGAATCGTCAGTAAAAAATAAATAGTATTAATATTATCTCTACCACCCATTCGGAATGCAATTGCTTTTTTCCAATAAGGATTTACATGTTAGTAATTAAGTATTTACTTAGGGACCTATGTAGGTAGCAACTTAACTGTGAATAATGTTGTTTTTTTTTTGTTTTAATAAGATAATTTCAAGGTTATCATACTTTAATTTGTTTTTGTATTAATAAAATATCTGTAACAATGTAAACCATGCAAATATAAGTAATTTAGAAATAAAATGTTTCAAATTAATAAGTTATGAGCTACAATAATTTAATGCTGATTTTTTTCCGCATTACGCTAGCGCATAGCCAATGCCGGCTGGTCAGTGTTGCCACTTCAAGAAATTACCAATGTTTGTTGGAAATAACATGACAATGAAATCTATGTAAGTATATAAATAAAAACATATTTCATTAACATTAACATTGAAATATAAGTTTTAGGTCGTTCATTAACATTGAAATATAAGTTTTAGGTCGTCAAACTGACACACACATCGAGCTTCTTTTTCCAGACATAGGTTGATTTGACGTCATTTGCTCGATAAATCTGACAGGGCCTGCGGTGTAATATCGTTCATGTTAATAATACTGACTGAAATAAAGTTACCTGCAATTTGGAACAATATAAAAAATACCAATTAGACGGTTCTTAAATATTTAATGATAAATGGGGAAATTGGAATGGTGACGCTGGTATCCCCGCTAGTATGTCGCCGCGCGTCGCTCAGTGGAAGTGTCCCACGTAAAATGGGCCTGTTATATTCAGACAAAACGTTATAAAACCAACATAAAATAAATAATAACATTAATAATTATGATTATAACATATTTATAACACACGGTATAAAGGTAAAAATAGCAAGTGAGTTTCAGTAATCTCTATATATAAATTTAATAACATAACATACAAAATAAAAACTAAATTATTGTACGCAGCAATTTTTTTAATTACAATTTTTTGTAGTGGATAAAAGTTGGCAGTATTTGGCAGTTTTTTTTTTTTAAATATAGATGAAAATTGCTATCACCCGTTATATTCCAATTGTTACGTATTGTATTTAAGTGTTTATTATAGTGGTAATATAATATTTCGACTGTGATTTAGTAAATAATCACATGGGACCAGCGGTACGTAAAATCAATAATGTCCGCGCATAATGCCGCGTACTGTAGTAAGATTTTTTAGTTTTCTACTCACGACTACCATTTCTAATCACCCCGTATTCATTATAACATCTAATTGTATTTATTAATAACATCTCTGTAAATTATTTTCACTATTGCAGAGTTATTTCAAAAGACCGATAGTTAACCTCAAAATGTCATTAAAATTAAAAAAAATATTCCCGCTATTTTAACTGTCATTTCGATCAATAATAGTGCTGGGGATTTTTTTACAATATAATTCTGATATCGATAAAAATGTTTCAGTTTTTTTTTATTCATTAACAGATACTCATATTAGAGATTAATTTAATGTCTACTCACGTAAACTGCCTTAAATAGCTTTGTAATATGGATGTTGTTATTAAACATACATCCTTTTAATTCGTGTGCATTTGATTCCACTCCATGTACATATGTCAAACCACGAAAAAAAATTAGCTTGTAGGGTATTATGTAAGGTTTAGGAACCTTTTGTTCTGATATACCATTATATTCCATTATATTACGTTCTTATACATAAAACAAATACTAACTTTGAATGTATCGACGCATAGCATCTACTTTCTCCAAGAGTAACATAAATCATATAAATTCCATTTGGATTTAAACAAAAGTTACTATAATATAGCCAATAATACGGTTTCTGGGGTTACTTATGTATAAAATATACCTAAGTAGGTGCATAGAGTAACTAGCTGCTTCGAGGTATCCGTAACGTTACGGTTTCCTTAATCTGTTCAGCGTCAATTGTTTCGGATTAGCATTGCCTTAAAAATAACTTGACAAGGCTTATTCCTGAAAAATATATTCTATCTATTAAAAAATAAATTCCCTCATACCTATCAGTATACATACAATTAATTTTATAGGTACCACCACCTACCACTTTTATTGTATTTATTAAACCTACAAAGAATTTTGTTTTTTGTGAACGTTCAATGGGTGATAATTTTACTACATACTGTTTTTTTGATAAAATATTTATTTACAAATACACAAGTAAATGGTATTTACCACAAGTAAATTATTTCAATGTAAAGTTCAATAAGTACAGAAATATTGTAATTATCAGTCTTTAACGTACATTTTGTTTATAGTTTGATGATCAATGGCACAGTTCACGTATTATTGATTTATCGTTTGTATTTATATTCAAGTATTTACATAAGTTTTATCACTTTGTGTAAACATAATTGTGTAGTTATTTATAAAGTTGCTGTATTAAAAAGTTCATGTATAGTTGAAGTGGCGATGTCCGCGGCATGTAGCAGACGTTAGTGAGCGGAGAGTTTAAGAAGAAAATTGGAAAAAGATGCGCTGGATATTTCCTGTGCCAGGTAATTTTTTTATCTCACATTAACAATAGTGTCCTTTCTGTTGTACAAACAGTATGACTAAGCTATATGACGACAGTTCAGAGCCGGATGTTTGTGGGTTCGACTCCCGACAGCGGTCTTTTCGGAATTTGCCCAGAACTGGGTGTAATTGGGATCGCCTTCAGTCTGTTTTACCCAAAGTACAAGCTTTCCTTAGTCTGGGACCATACGACGAGTATGCGTTTTCTGGCTTTATTTATTATTCATATTTTACAGCACTAAAAGTATTGCCGTCTTGCTTATAGTTAATGACCGTGAGAAAGCTGTCAATATACTTGCCAACAGAATCTGAATCAGAAAAATAGACTAAATCTTAATTTATGAATGTGTAAATGCATTCGCAGTGAACATTGTAGATTATAATGCAATTGTAGAGGTTGTTTTAGAGCGATAGCACCTGCTATAAACTTGAGATCTATTTCAGCCCTCCTTATCTCTCTTGCATTTTCATGTTTTTAATATTTTTCATTTTTTAACATTTCAATTAGTACGAACTCTGTCGAAAAATCACAGTTAGTATTACAATTGTTTATTATGAGATAGTGGTAACACCTCTTTACCAGTTATAGCTAATAGCCGACCCGATGTCAGTCAGTCGAAGTCTTATCCATCAAATTACGTTTGACAAAATGTTAGCTATATTTGATCAGTTTACAGGACGATAAAAATATCGGCCCTGAATATATATATTTTATATCTTCAACATAATATTAAGGATTTTAAAATTGAAGTCTGAATTGTTAATGACAGGGCCTAAAATTTCATCCTTCAATGTAAATACAAAATGGCAGAATCATATCTAATCAGTTTCTTACAAAAGAGCCAAAATAACTTATCGATACCTAGCAACAAAAATCCCGACCGGTCCGAATCAATAGGGGTCAGTTGCATCACGCAATGTTACTACAGTATTTAAAGTCGAGTTCAGATTTACAGGAATAGCCTCGTGGACAATGAACCAAGATTAAAATAGTCCCACGTCTTTGATGTCAGACGTTTTGTAAATATTGTGAACGGTGAGTTACGATGCGACAAGTACGATCCGTTTATAATACTAGTATTTATCGATATATGAGGTTACATCACTAGTACTTTGACAATTATTTTTATTTATGATGGTTTATAATATGAATATTAGTCCTATAAGAATCTAACTAAGCAGATTTTTTTGTTAGTCGGGGCTCACGTTGTAGATGACCATGGGTCGAAATCGGAACCTCTCGGTTACGAGTGCGGCCCGTCTAACCACTAGATTATCGGTAGGTAGATCTCGTAATCATATTATTCCCATAGATTTTGCAGTAACGATCTGTTGGAACGCTTGTATGCAGTCATATTAGCTCTGTTACGTCCATTTTAGCAGTTAACCTATATATTCGTGGAATGGTTACATTAGAATCAATAAGCAGTGGTTTCTACAATTGGATTATGGTTTTAAAACTAGATTTTTACAAGTGACACGATTCTTGTAGAACAATAAAACGTAGGTTATTTGCTGTAACAAAATTTTGGTAAATAAAATGATATTTGATATTTAAAAAGACGTCCCAAAAAAAATTGACCAAAATTAGTCTCATTGATGCCACGGCTGTCATATGCGTCACAATCGAACTTGTGAAACTGTCAAATGTCTTTTAACGTAGTGATTCATCCGCCATCTTTATCACTGTCATTATCCATTTTTATTTATAATGTGTATTTATTGAATTTGTCCTTGCTATTAATTACTTGATATGGCGAAATACCCGCGCTAGTCGCAGGTGAAGCCATTCCTCATCTTATTCCATTAAATTTCATCATTTCACTCATTTCGTAAAAAAAGTAAAAAAAATGTAACATTTAAAAACTAAATATATCCAAATTAATAATGTATTTTCGAAATCGATATTATTCCGAAATCTAGATTTTGAAACCATCATTATTGAAGAACCGAAATCCGCGTGGAGTAATTATCGGATAGTAGTTTGAAATAAAAAGAAAAAGGTTTTCAAATATCCAGTTTATGGCTACGGAATCACTAAGTGTGTGGATGTAATATTTGCCGCTTGGATGTTCACGTACAACACTAGAGTCGAGCGTCGCCGGCGCGACACTAGTGCGCTCGGCGGCCATTACCGAAACAAGCCGTCAATGCCGAGACGCAACGTATAATTATAAAATTGTTAAAAAAAAGGAATTAAAGGTGATAAGCAAACCTAGACTTATAATTTTGACCACCAAAACCCACACATCTAACCATGTTACATTACATCCACACACTTAGTGATTCCGTAGCCATAAACTGGATATTTGAAAACCTTTTTCTTTTTATTTCAAACTACTATCCGATAATTATTCCACGCGGATTTCGGTTATTCAATACCATTGTATTATATATTATGTTATTCTGATGTATAAACAATAATACTGTAAAGTTTCTCCAAAATCCGTTCAATAGTTTTTGCGTGAAAGAGTAACAAACACCCATCCATCCTCACCAACTTTCACATATATAATATAGCAGACCCGGCCACGCGTTGCTGTGATCTAAGCTATCCTATCTCTCAAGTTGGACCAGACTGCTCACGGTGTGCCAATTTAATTTAAAATCGGTTAAGTAGTTTAGGAATCCATCGCGGACAAACATCGTGACAGGAGATTTATATATATAAAGATTAGTAAGATTAAAAAACATTGGCTAAAGTGTTTTAATCACTAAGTAATCGCCCAAAAGTATGTGCAACATCACCATTATTTACAAAAGCATATTTTACGATGAAGCTTATAAATCTTCTCAACAGTTTACGATTGTGTCCGCTAGACAATGTTATTATTATTACACTAACAAAGGCTATTAAATATACAATGTGATGGTTTGAGTCGCTAACCGCAGGTTTAGGAGGTTACTGATACAAAAATGTTACTACAGTATCAATAAATTCTTACAAGATAAACTCTAGCTAGGTTAATATTATTATTTAAACTAAAATAATTATAATAATTTTACTCCATTTATCTTAGAAAATCTTTGTACACCATATGATATGGTAAAACATGATGGATCTGACACTAATTTTAATAACATCAATGTGCAAGCTATTGTATATTTGAACCTACCCGTGTTTTGTGCAAATAAAAATATTGTATTGTATTGAAGCCATACCTCATCTTAGTCCTTTAAATTTAAATTGATTTCGTAAAAAAAAAGATATTTTTACAACAACACATAATGAAGCACAATAATTCACATCGGTTTTTAGGGTTCCGTACCCAAAGGGTAAAACAGGAACCCTATTACTGAGACTTCGCTGTCCGTCCGTCTGTCACGTATCTCATGAACCGTGATAGGTAGAGAGTTGAAATTTTCACAGATGATGTATTTCTGTTGCCGCTATAACAACAAATACTAAAAAACAGAATAAAATAAATATTTAAGGGGGCTCCCACACAACAAACGTGATTTTTGTGCCGTTTTTATAGATAACGGTACGGAACCCTTCGTGCGCGAGTCCGACTCGCAATTGGGCGGTTTTGTTTAATTTGAGATGTCAGTCATAAATTAAATAGAGGTACCTAACGTACTATAATAGCTCTATACTTTGCGGTTATGACGTAAATGTGACCACAAAATTGGCACGCAGAATACCACCTGAACAGCTGAGAGTTTGCTTATTTAGAAACCCAATTTATTTGAGGACATCGTCGATATTATTAGATTTAAATGCGTCGCGTCGCTCCACACTTGATTTTCCGAAATATTTCGACACCGCCGCCTATTTCTGACGGGATAACGAGTTGATGTTTGAATAAACTTTTTGTACGTAATAATAATACATCATCACGCCTGTATGTAAAGGGGTAGACAGAAGTGCACTGTAGTGCGCCCACACTTCGCCGATGTATTTTGGTCCCAATGTAATAGGGGGCGAGCTTATTGCCATTATACCGGGCACATTCCCACTCAATACGAGGGAGATTTGGACCAAAGTCCACCACCCTGGCCCAGTGCGGGTTGGTGAACTTCACACGCCTTTCCATAGACGTGCAGGTTACCTCACGATGTTTTCCTTCACCGTTCAGCAAGTGGTAATCATTGTTGAAAATGACATTCGCACATGAAAATTATCTCAGAGGTGCGGGCCTAGGGGATTGAACTTGCACCCCTTACGTTCAAGACGGGCGTTCTGGCCCGCGAGGCTACCACTGCTTTTTTTGTACGTAGCGTAATTTTATAAAAAAAAAAATCTGCTCTAAATATCGTCGGCATCTTAATTAAACGTCGTTAAATATTCAATATGTACCCTTGTCACTGTCTGCTGTGTTGCATGCAGCAATGTTTTATATTATTTTCAGATTTTTAGGGTTTCGTACCCAACGGGTAAAACGAAACCCTATTACTGAGACTTCGCTGTCCGTCCGTCCGTCCGTCTGTCACCAGGCTGTATCTCATGAACCGTGATAGTTAGAGAGTTGAAATTTTCACAGATGATGTATTTCTGTTGCCGCTATAAAAACAAATACTAAAACACAGAATAAAATAAATATTTAAGGGGGCTCCCATACAACAAACGTGATTTTTTGGCGTTTTTATAGATAGTGGTAGTTTCTACATTTAACTCAGTACAAAATCTATCAAACATTTACAGCTATTCAAACAACAATGGCCCGTAGTCGCACATTGAAAATACTTCCAGTAGCATAACAGCAGTGATTTCTAACCCCACTCCTTCCTCTCATGCTACATGGATACCGATAAGAGCACATAAACACTTTTATATCAATTAATAAAGGGAAGTGATCATAATGATTGATTGACAAATGATATTATAATGTTTAATATAAACTGCAGATAAATTCTTTGGCAAGACTCTTTGTGATTAAACATAAAATTGGCAAATCAACAAACATTCAATCACTTGTGACTATGACTGCTAAATAAATAGAAGCGATACCAAATGCTTACTTGTTTGGCAAGCAAACGCAAAAGGTTAAGAAGAATAAAATTAAAAATACCAATCGAATTGAGAACCTCCTCCTTTTGGAAGTCGGTTAAAAACTGGCTTCTACGGTGCCCAGCGGTAGGGAATAAATAAGTATATCAGAAGGTTTTAATAGCTGAATTCCTTTCGTATAGGCGTCATAAAAGGCGACCTGTCCCCTTAAAACCATCTTAAACAAAAACTTACAGTTTTTGTTTAAGGTTAAAATAAATATTAAAACGATGCTGCTAAAATAGAATGGTGGTGATGGTAAGACTCCATGCTACGTAGAGACCAACCACTCCATTACCTACCAGAGTAGTATTATTTTGGAATACTTAATTTTTTTTGTCAGTTTCTTTAATAAATCTGTCAAATATTTTTTTAAGTAATATATTTGATACTACTGCTACAGCCCTTTTAACGACCCACTGCTGAGCACTGGGCACTATGGGGGATTTAGACCATAGTCCATCGCGCTGGCTCAATGCGGGTTGGCAGACTTCACACATCTATTGAGAAGGAACTAGTCAAGTTCCCTCAGACGTGCAGGTTTCCTCACGATTTTTTCCTGCACCGTTTCATAGCAAGTGATAATCTCGGATGAAAATGAGATTCGCACATGAAACCCAGAGGTGCGAGCCGGGGTTTGAACCTGCACACTTTGATTACAAGGCGTGCTACCACATATTATTGCCATATTTGATACTAGGCAATATTAAAAGAATACTGTAATAACAGGGTCTTTACCACCGCCTCTTAAAGTATTGCTGGCTCAATAGTAACCGTCAATTTATGACAGATTATGTACTGAGTTATCTGTCAAAAACTGAAAGTAAAATTAAAAATATTGCTGCAAGTCAGGCGGTGGTAAGAAGGCTGATATTTCGAAGAGTCATTTGGAGGTGTATGGTATTCTAGTAAACAGATATGTTATGAACGCGCAAAAGTGAAGACTCGAATACGTCCTAATTAGGACGTATTCGTTGACAGATGAATGTTACATCACATAGAAGCGCAAGTGACAACACTGGCTATCTCTTTTTTCTCGTTGGTTTTATCAAGCCATCTCTCTTGCACATTTCTACGTGTTGTGAAATGTAAAATGAATGAAAAGTGTGTGTGTGCTGGCGCTGTTACGTGGAACACTTTTTTCGGTTGTTTTGTGCGTTTATAACATATCTGTTTACTAGAATATCATTGTGTATAACACTGTTTTAAGTAATATTTCACCATTTTCGTTGCAGTTCTCCTGATGTCCTGGTTTGGAGTCGACCATGTCAAATCGAACTCGTGCATACGGACTGGTAATGAAGTTGACGTACAGCTGTCACGTACGGTGTATAGGTGTCCCTGTCGTTTAGATTAAATGTCGTGTTCGTGCGGTTGCGAATACATCGATATTTATCGATATCTGTTGTGTGACATCACTACTACTTTGATGTGTTTAAATTTGCTTCTTTTATTATGATCCGCCATCTTAATCACCCTCCATATTTTTATGTTTAATGTATATTTATTGTATTTGTTCGTGATATGAATTATTTGACATTGGTGAAACAGCTGCTAGAGTTTGGCCAACGAAAGTTGTGCACGATTTTTTTTAAAACTTCAGCATGGCAACTATTCCCGATTGTTAAAACTGTCCTATACGCTGATGAAATACGTTGATCATGTTCTTAATGTGGGAACTCAAAAGACCGTATAAATGAGCTTGAGAAGTTATTGAGACATACTTTTCTTACAGAAATATAGTAAAGCAAAGAAGCACAGTTTTTTTATTTCACTTGAATCCTATTTATTAATATTAGCGTTTTTTTTATAACATAAGTTAATTATAACAGTACATAAGTACTAGTATCAAGTCGATTTATCGATTACGATAATCGATTTATCGATTTATGCGGAGTATAGACAGTGTTGACAGCTTCAGATTTTTTAAAATTGCCGCCTTTTTTAATGGTCAGCTTTCCTTGGCCAGACTCTAATCGCAGGTGAAACCATTATTATTACCTTGTCATATTCTTTCACGATGTAAAGTTAATGGAATAAGATAAGCTTGTGTAGAATATTCTTGTATAGAATATTTGTGTTTTGAAAGTGTCTGAATAAAATTATGACATTGCTTTTAGATTTGTTTATGAAATTAATAAAATGAGGAATGGCTGCACCTGCGATTAGCGGGTATTCAGCCTATGTCAAGTAATTAATAGCAAAAAAAAAAATCAATAAATAAAATACACATTATACAATAAAAATGGGTGATAAAGGTCACAAAGATGGTGGATGACGTTTTATGCATCTTAAATATTATAAAGTGAAAAATATTTCCGGTTTTTTTTTTAATATATGATTTCAAGTTGTATAGTGATGTGACGATATCGATGTTTTCGCAGTTCGATAATTAATGTTTGAGTATTCACAGGAATGCGTGTTGACTGTTCATGTTTCGAGGAATGAAATGTGCATGTAATAACTTTTAGTCACAATAGACAACATACGAGTTAGGTTAACAGAAACAACAAATAAAAAAAAATCACAAATATTTCAACTCCTGTAAATAACTGAATTAAAAAAGGTTTATAGTAGGTAAGTAGACTAGACGTAGTAGACTTACATAGCAGGTCATAAATATTATTAGTTTTAATGACTTTAAATTCATTATAAATCCTAGTAATCTTAGAGTTTTTCTTTTGAATTCATTATAAATCCTAGTAATCTTAGAGTTTTTTTGCCCATTATACCCAATTAAATTATATTTTTTGCTCAAATGCATTCTAAAATCTGAATGGGTGTTAGAGTCCTATTTTATTTTTAGTTTCTTTATTAACGACTCATAGGTATCTGTATCGGTGTTATTCATTAATAATAAAAAACCTTAGTCGTTAGGTTTTTTTTTAATTCCATAAGTACGTACTATAAATATACCTGCCTACACTATGTTTACATCTGACTTGAATACTATTTCAGTTATTTACAGGAAATTTTATCTATTGTGTATAACTTCTTCTATCTAGATAACTGTGTAGATTTTTTTTCTAATTTTTTTTTATATGTTTTTCTTTTTTACTAATTCAAGCATGGATTTTCAGCATTATGGGCTCTAAGTCTGTGCCCCCTTGTTCAGGCGGAATGCCAAAGTAAGTATTGTTTTTTTAAAATTAAAATATAAGTTTTTCTTGTGTAATCACTGGCTTTTTAGATTTAAAAATCTGATTATGTCGTTAGTAGATTAACATGCTAATAATATACATGAATACTTCAGAAATATCTAGAACAATGCATTGAAAACTTCTTTAATAAACATAAACTACGATGAGTGCACTTAAAAAAATATCTGTATTTTTTTGTGCTGCCTTATTTTTTTGCTTTGCCTTTCGCCGCCGAACTTGTCAAATGCGGCAACAAAAAGTACGCTGAAATCGGCGTACCCCAGTCAGTCACACTGCAAGCTGTGTGTGAGGTGTACATACCGAATATTTTATTAAATTTCGTAAAAAAGTAAAATGCCAGTTTGCGTAGTAAAACTGTGTAAAAATAATACTACAAGAAATAAGAAGGGCACTGGGATCACATACCATCAGTAAATATCGTATAATTTCGACATTTCAACATAAAATAACAGGAAACCTTAACGCCATTTAGTGTTGCCGCGTATACAAGAATCAAGTTCCCCGTGGTTGAGATTTTTATAATGTGATCAATGATACTATATAGAATATCATTGATGTGAATTCATTGTTATTGTATTTTACATACTATACCTTATATATACTACAACCTATTTCATTTACCGAACCTAGTTATTATATACTTAACCTATTTCTGTATTAATTAATGTCAAAATGTAAGCTAAACAATTCTTCACGCTCACTGGCATCCTTGCAAATTGTCTTACACACACTACAATAACGAGTTGCCGCATTCACGGAGCTTAAGTTTTTAGAGACCTGTGCGGTATCTAGTCGAGCGAAGCAAGACTAATAATTTATCTATATATTAATACTACTGGAACTAGCAACTCCTCCCTTACCACCACCGGTCTCGCAGAAATGTTTTTAATATTACTTTTAGTCCAGTACAAAGTCTGTCAAAAATTGCCAGGTACAATTAAAACAACAATTTTTGAAGAGGTGGTGATCCCTGCTTCATATTTATGCATCAAGTGTCAACGAGGCGTCTGCTCTTGTCAGTGAAAACATGTAATAAATTAGGTCCTACCTATCGTATTTCTGTTATAATAATAAAGACAGCAATAGGTAAGTATTATTACTTTTTTACGAAATGAGTGAAATGATGAAATTTAATGGAATAAGATGGGAAATGGCTTCACCTGCGACTAGGGCGGGTATTTCCCCAATGTCAAGTAATTAATAGCAAGGACAAATTCAATAAATACACATTATAAATTGATAATGACAGTGATAAAGATGGCGGATGAGATATACAAAAATGTCGGTAAGTATTATTAGTTAGGCATGTCAAATGAAGAATTATAAAGCCGCTTGCGGACTGGAGCGAGCGCTTAAAAACAATTTTGCTTTTTAGCATTTGAGATTTTTATATGAGACAATACAGTTCGATTTGGAATACGAATAATTATTTTTATATAGGTACGGAACCCTTTGTGCGCAAAGTCCGACTCGCACTTGGCCGGTTTTTTATTTTTTTTAGTGTCCGACATTATTTTTGTGAACACAATATTGTAGGATTGTCGCAGTAAATAACTGACATTATCATGTATAACGGGACCGTTATGAAGATATTAATCGAGACGCGTTCAAAATAAACTCGCGGCGAGTTCTAAAAACAGAAATTTGTGACGCTAACAATAAAAAAAAAATGACGTTCGGTGTCAAAGAGTTGGATAAAGACAAGTAAATCGCGGCCTGCCCACAGGGCCTGCCTAGATAGGCAAAACTGAAAGTTACATTAAAAATAATTATACTGTTCGCAGGTATAGACCATAGTATATTCTTGACAGCTGACTTTTTATAAAATCTGTCAAAAATTGACAGTTAGTTTTACTTTACTTTTTTACGAATTGTGTGAAATGATAGAATATCAATTTTTATTAATAATGTGTATTTATTGAATTTGTCCTTGCTATTAATTACTTGACATTGGCGAAATACCCGCGCTAGTCGCAGGTGAAGCCATCCTCATCTTATTCTATTAAATTTCATCATTTCACTCATTTCGTAAAAAAAAAATATATAAGAATAACTTTCAACCTGTATGATTTTAGTTGTTGTTTTTTGGCAGGTAAGTAGCTTAGTAAAAAAAAGTTCAAATTGTATCGTCCTTATTAAGAATCAGTGAAATATCACGAAAAAAAAAAGATATGTTTCAAATCTTGAACATTCAAATTAATATAAGCAATGCAGTAATTTTCTAGGCTATTAGTGTATATTAGCTAATGTAGGCCACACAAGTAACCTAGCCTTCACCTGGCGGTTGCCAGTTAAAGATATAAATGTATGTAGGGGTGCCCTGCAACTGACGCAGGCTCCTTTACGACCACCTGTCTTGCATCAATGTTTTAAAATTATTTTAAGTTAATGTGTATTTATTGAATTTGTACTTGCTATAATTACTCGACATTGCCATAAATACCACATATCGCAGGTGCAGACATTCCTCATCTTATTCCATCAAAATATTATCATTACACTCATTTCGTAAAAAAAGAAGAACATTTAACACTCGGTACAGGATTTGTCAAGAATTGACAATATGGAAATAACAATAGTTTAAGAGGTGGTGGGGTTTCATCCGCCATCTTTATCACTGTCATCACCCATTTTTATTTATAATGTATATTAATTGAATTTGCCCTTGCGATTAATTACTTGACACTGGCTGAAATACCCGCTAAACGCAGGTGGAGCCATTCCTCATCTTATTCCATTAAATATCATCATTTCATTCATTTCGTACAAAAAGAAGAAGAATAGGTGTTGGTAAGGCGCCAGGTTTCAGTGCTGCTATGCCACTATTAGTGTTTGTGCTTCCAGCTAACAGCTTCGTGACCATTTCAGTTGCAAAATCAGTATTGATTTCATGCATTAGGTACATGCATCTGTGAAAGTATACCAAGGACGCGATCCTTGACACGGATAGCATGTCGTGACTGCCTTGAGCATATATTAGCGTGCTTCTAGCAATTATAACAGTCGTTGGCAATTTAATATTCCTTCGGCGAATACCATTTTGCATGTGAAGTATTATTTTCCTTGTAATACCAGGGGCTTTACTACCAGTATAACTTTTCTATACATTTTTGACAGATTTTGTACGTAAGTTAACCGTCAAAAACTATAAAGTAATATTAAAACATAGATGCTTATTTAATTCCGGATTTATTATCGCATAATGTCTCTTACATTCTGCCTCTTTACCATTGCCTTTCCTGCAGTAGGTATTGTTTAAATAATAATTTCAGTTTTTGACAGTCGTCAAAAATGTACAGTTCTTAAAACAATACTACTTAGAGAGTTGATGATAGCAAAGTAGTTGTGAAGTCAATACTAAATACAGAAATGACCTCTTAATTTGAACTCATACTCAAATATAAGTCCTTACATTACAATACCTAAGTTGTTAATTTCATGAAAATGTATTTATGATCATATCATATCTAACTACTATTTAAGTATTTATAGCTTCTTGGCTTCGATTCAATATGACATTGCTAAGTTTCATTCAAAAATAAGCCCTTTTTCATTTTGAAACTGTACCTTTTACAGTAACACTTCTAATTTGGTGCATGCTTTATGTTATTAAGGTCTTCAGCCTTCACGGTACCACAACGAGATTGACTATTTTCATGGCTAGGATGTTTGCTTAGAGAAATGTGAGGCGCTTTACTGGTATGCCCCAATTGTAGGGTTGCCTATAACCCTACGCGAAAGAGGGAGTACACAATACTAATACTGATAAGACCAGCGCGTCAGTTGTAACTACCTATAAGACTCGTCAAAAAGAAATGAAAATGTTAGGATAGCCCCTTTTTTTTCTAAGATCCCGTGAGTTTGCTTCAATGATTATCATGATGAAACTCTGCTCCCTTACCACCGCGAACAGTATTATTTAAAAAAAAATGTTGTACACGGTGGTAGTAAGACCCTGGTCTCCGTGTCCTCAGCTCGGACGATATACTGCTACGAGTGTGACAGCTGGACGGACCCGAGGTGCAAGGACCCTTTCAACTACACGGCACTGCCCCGGGACCAGCCCCCACTGCAGACCTGCAACGGCTGCTGCGTGAAGATGGTGCGGTACTCCAAGAGCCGTGAGTATCTAGGATAGTCCTCACCACCACCTTGCAGTAATATATTTTATATTACTTTTTGCGCCAGTAGTCCTTTTTGCTCCTCAAAGCAGTGGTAGCCGAGCGGTCGAACGCACGCCTTACAATCAAAGTGTGGAGGTTCAAACCCCGGCTCGCACCTCTGGGTTTCATGTGCGAATCTCATTTTCATCCGAGATTACCACTTGCTATGAAACGGTAAAGGAAAACATCGTGAGGGAACCTACACGTCCATAGAAAGGCGTGTGAAGTTCACTAACCCGCACTGGGCCAGCGCGGTGGACTATAGCCCAAAAATCTCCCTCGTATTGAGGGAGAATGTGCCCGGTATAATGGCAATAGGCTCGCCCCCTATTACATTGGGGCCAAAATACATCGGCGAAGTGTGGGCGCACTGCATTGCACCTCTGCCTACCCCTTCGGGGAATACAGGCGTGATGATGGATATATGTATGATGTATATATTTTGCTCCCTTACCGCCACCTGTCTCTCAGTAATGTTTTTGACAGTTGACTCTTAAAAAATCTGTCAACAAATTTCAGTTACTATTGAAAGCAATACCTCAACAGGTGGCGGTAACGCCTCAGAATGCTGTTGACCTTCGATCAGCGATAGCTATTTTTGATCGAAGCTGTTGACAGTTGCCTCACGTCAATAAAACCATTCATACGGTTCAGCATTCTCATTACGAAACAATAGTTGTATTGTTGTCTCTCTCCAGCGTACGAGGTCGTCCGACGGACCTGCACGTCGCAGCTTCAGATTAACCTATTCATGGTGGACCACGTGTGCATGATGGAAAGTACTGGCACGGGCCACATGTGCTTCTGCGAAGAAGACATGTGCAATGTCGCGTTGGCCCCAGCGCTGGCCCCAACATTGGCCCTGTTCGCACTGCTAGCATGCGCATGTTTCAGGTGAAGTAGGCGTAGTGACAGCCCAACGGTGCGGTCGAGATTGTGTTGTTGACATAGTTTGACAATCGTAGCGTAATATTTCGACAATTGTAGCGCGGTTCGACAATTGTAGCACGGTTCGACAGTTTTCGAATGGTTCTATGATCATGTGAGTTTGACAAAAGTAGCATAGTTTGACAGTTTGAATGAAAGTACTTCTTCTTCTTCTTTTTTTACGAAATGAGTGAAATGATGATATTTTGATGGAATAAGATGAGGAATGCCTGCACCTGCGATATGCGGTATTTATGGCAATGTCGAGTAATTATAGCAAGGACAAATTCAATAAATACACATTATAAATAAAAATGGATAATGACAGTGATAAAGATGGCGGATGAATCCATCTTGACAGTGTGAACTGTCTATTGACAGATAAATAGTAAAATATAGTGGGGCATTGTATGCAATGAGAATCGGTAACATAAAAGTCCATTAAAATTTAAGAAGTTATTTTACTTCAATATTGAGACCATTTTTATTGTTCTTAAAAGATATTTAGTAAACTAATTTTCATTATTCTAAAGTATTGCTGGCTCGCTCTAACATAACGACTATGGACAAGATGGACACAATTAGCATGACTTTAAGCCTGTAGGAGTTTCTGAGTAATAATTTTTTTTTTAACAAAGTTCCTAATACCTACTGATTCTCATTGTGAATGATTTGGATTTTGACAGCTTGGGGATCTATGTAGCGAGAATGAACTGACAGATTTTAGTTTAGGTAATTTTATACGAAATACACCATCATTGATTGTTGAACTAAACAGTAAGGATTGTGTGATTTTTCTCGATATTTATGTCAGAACTAAATTTCATTTGACGGCACTTAATGTATTGCTATCTCTTTCATGTCTTCTATAAGTGAATAAGATAGATGTGGGTGGTGTTAGCATTATGAATTTACTGATATGAAATGAAATTAGATTTTGATAAAATACGATAAAAATAGACAATAGTGTGACATAATTCAGACAACCCTACCATTAACTAGTGATGTGCAAACACAGATCGAGAAGTTTATCGATAAAACACAATCGATCGACTGTACCGAATGGGCCCTACCCTAGTTGAGATTTAATTACATTTTCGTCCAATAGTAGTCGTAGCCTCGATCATGGTGCTTAGTTTTCACAGCACGTTCGAAGTTCAAACGTTTCAGTCATGTTGAGCCGCATCAAAGATTGCTTAGCTTGATGCATTTATAAGATCATTAACAATAATGTTTTGTTTGAGTCATCTCTTCTTATAATTCCAATTGGCCTGTTTATGCTATTGTTGTTTTAATATTAACTGTCGAAAACTGTAAGTAATATTAATACAATAATGCAGTAAATGTTTCTAAGAAATCATGTATTCAGTGACAAGAGTAAGTATATGTAAAATAATGGTCATTTCTCATTGAAAGCTTTATTTTTCTTCATTTTGTGCTATGTAAAGGTGAATTGGGCGTTATGATAAGAGAATGCTCTTCTAAGACAGTAAAAAAATATAGATTTTACAAATAATCTTCAGTAACACATTATTGGTTTTTAAGATAAATTCAACTTTGGGTTACGACAGAAGTCTCTACTACTATAGGAACCTGCAGTGTACTAGTGTAGCGCACTATACAAATACCGCCGTAGTCTGAACAGGTGTCAGTGATGTCAAAACTAAGCATATGTATCTTCATTGAAAGCGATCTAATGCTCCCAGATCTAATAAAGAAGCTTTCTAACAAATTAGCATGTAAATATTGCTCAGTTATAGTGATCCGAGTAGATCGATAGTTTGGTGAGTGAGTTTGATTGATACGACGATAGATGGCGGCAGTAAGACCTGAATTTCATAATTATAACCCACTATAATTCCTTAACTATTGTTATTTTGGCTTAAATCTAAATTATGGTGATTAAAACACACAGTATTACTTCGAATATAATTCGAGTTTATTATCGCCATCTACCAATGGGTTTTCGAGTTACTAATTCGCGCGAACGCTTCTGATTGGTCCAAATATTGACCAATAAAATTTGCTCATAGTTGCACTTCGTTTTAGTAATGGACACATGTAGATAGAAAGAAAATGCGATAATTTGAACGAGACTAGCGTGTACTGCCGGTAAATAGGTCTAGTTAGATGTATCGGAGACGTGATTTATCAGTTTTCGAAATAGTATTTGACAAACGGTTGTGTTTTTAAAAGAATTATGAAAATGTTAAATAGCCAGCGATAACTTCGCTATGCTTTTAAATTTAAATAAGCTTCCATTTCAATCGAATATGATTTGTCGATGATTATTAAAAAATGGTGTCACATCACTCGCAATAAAGTCAATTTAAAAGAAGAGTGATGAGCAATATTTTTTTTTTTTTAATATTCGTTTTGTTCTAAAGTTAACGACCTTAAACCGTGATATTGTGTTGCCAGTGTCAAATATATTAATTGCAAAATAAAATCGTTTTTATTTTGACAAAATATTAAAGTGTTTATATTTAAAAATACGGGTGACATAGATATTATAGATAAAGAGTATGCTAGAATTATAGATGCAAAAAGTTTTATAATTATACCGCTCCCGCTTTCCGCCGCGTCGGGGTAAGCAGAGCCTTATATTATAGAAATATTTAAGTAAATAATTTTATGAAATTAAACACCAAATACATTTTAATCAGTAAGAATAAGTTATGATAAAAAATATCGTAGGGGAATAATTATGATTAGTACAAAAAAATATATTTTCATCGTTTTGCTAGATAAATAGTTATATAAGCAACGTTGACATCTTCCGGATCTGTGAGACTTCAAAATGGATGAACAAAATACCATTAAAAGTGTACAAATGAATGTAATTTGTTATAAATTTAACATTATATATAAGATGATGGTTGTTAATTTTAAATACAACATTTGACAACGACTCATTCGCTTTATGACAGACTACCTACCATAGATTATTAAGTTGACAGCTGTCAAAGTAAAAAATATCTACTTAGTATTGCACTTAGTCGTCCAATATAGAAGTAAACAAATCGTTACACAAAGTGTGAGTGCAACTACCTTACCTCCTACATTTTTTGACAGTCAATTTAGTACAAAACCTGACAAAGAATATGATGTATAATTCAGAGGATTTGTTCAGAGATATATGGATATCTTAAAAAAAATTCAAGTATCATAACAGCAATATCAAATTCAAATAATAATAACACATTTAGTTTATGGAGGATGACTTTGCAAACGATAAAGTACTTGTTATAGTAAATTTGTCATTAAGATCCTGCCATAATTATATCCCAAAAAATAAGAATTCGACACATCTTAATACATTATTGCAAATTTAGGTTCTTATTTTTTTACGAAATTATAAAATTTAATGGAATTAGATGAGAATTGGCTCCACTTGCGATTTGCGGGTATTTCAGCCAGTGTCAAGTAATTAATAGCAAGAGCAACCTTAATAATCACAACCTTAATAACACAACCTTAATAAACACATCGACCCTTGAAAGGCAATCCTTACTAAGAATTCGCAGAATGAGTTATAAACCAACCAACGCAGAAAAATCTGGCTGTTATATTTTATTTATTGGGGTAAACAAACAGTGACAAATTAAAATATGCAACTTAATAGGTAGGTAATACTGGTAAATATAAATTTGACACCAGCATCGTTTACCACAGAAAAGTGGTAGTTCGTGGTTATTCACTTTATATGCTAAAGTGCTATATAGTGATCTAGGTGTTATCATGACGTAGGTATGTTAGTGGGCATTAGAAATTTAGGATTTCTAAAACACTTTTTTTAAATAATCATTGACGCACTGTCCCAATGTCAATTGTGTTAAAGTGTTCATTGTAAGATTTGATAATGGTATGTATCACTCATTTTACGATTTGTTTTCGTTTAGTAAGAACTGCCTTTCAATCGTCGACATTATAAATAAAAATGAATAATGACAATGACAAAGATGGCGGATGAATCCTAGTTTAGGTTGTATCCAATAAGAACTTTCCAGTTTGACGTTTGACAGTTTCCGACGCGATGACGTCATTAGCAAAATGTCCGTTACGCCAGCAAACGCGCTAAGTTTTAAATATAAAATATAGTTTAAAAGTTAAATAAATATGGGTGCAAGCAATACATATTGAGCAAAGTTATATTATTAACGTTTACCGTTAATTATTGAATTTTTAATTTAATGTCTTAATTATGATTTATACGGTACCTACATAATACAAAACAATGAAAACTCAATTGAATCCCAACTTCATAAAAGTTTGTTTTTGTGCCACGGATTTACATTTTATTTCGTAAATATCATAACTAAGACATTCAAATTGAGCTCCGTCTTATAAATACCGAGTGCAAAGCGTTATACTAGGCGAAAACATGTGAATTATATAAAAAAAAGTATATAAATATAGTGTTTTAGTCATAATCATACTTCCTTATAGATTGTTATTAATTATTTAATAAAATAAATAAAATTGATTCTTAATAAAAATGCCTGGGTGATGATCGCGTTATAATGAAATAATGTTATGAGTAAAATAATGCAATTTTTTTGCAAAAATAAATGCAAATTTCTTAGCATTTTTGTTTTTATAAAATTTCATAGCAAACCATAAGTAAATATTGCCTGGTAGGTACAACATTATAGTATCATGACAGAATAATTCACAGTAAATAGTTTTTAGTTTAGATTTAATGCAAAATAATAATATTTATTAAACCAGTGTGCGTTAAACCATGTTACAACATAGATATAAACTATAGATATTTTTTGCTGTTAAATTTTATAAAAATAACAAATTATGTATATTTAATAATAGTATCCTGTAATGTTTTGGATTACAAATAATTCCAAATTTAAATAAGTTAAATCTAAAACATTACAGATTATTAAAATCCTTAATCATATAAAACGTTGCATTCATTGCATGTTGCGTATTATAATTTAAAAAAAAAAAACATATCGCTAGACACAAAAATAGCGACATTGATAAATAATAGGAAAAAACAAACTTATCTGTGACTACCGGTCGCCAAAAGTCAAATTAACTCTATCATCGAAAAACCTTTTTTTTTTTAATTTAAATAATCACTGCCAAAGTTACTTGATTCACGTTAAAAGCTAGAATGCAAAGAGTAATAAAATAACAATTATTTTAGAATGTCTTGCTCACTGTGCTAGCCATGGGACAGAGAGGGACAGAGCTATATGCAACAGCAAGAGGCAAGAGACAGCTGTAGAATATCACAGAATATGTTGATTGTGTCTCTTTCTCTCGTTTGAAATAAGACAGAGTGGAAGTGAGTGAATCCGTGATAGAGGACTTGTCTAAACATCGTACTGCAGTGCGGCTTTCTTTTCCCATAGATACTCTTCAAACATGTTTGATTATAATACTCCTGTTTATTCTGTTGAATCTAAACTAAACTAACCAAGCATATTGCCATCCTTTTCACGAATGTAATATAATGAGCAAGACGACAGTATTTTTAGTGCAATAAAATATTGTTGAATTGTAGTTTGTGTGACGGTTCCAAGACTAGAATCATGACACTAAATATGTCGACTTTGTCTCTTTCACTCTTATTAGATAAGAATGAGTGAGCGAGTCCGTGTGCCTGAATCATTTTTGACAAGACATTCGTGATGCCTAGCTATGCAGAATCGACATGCCTAATTGTTGTTCTTCTTTACGAAATTTAATGAAATGGGATGCGAAATGGCTACACCTGCGAATAGCGAGTATTTATGGCAATGTCGAGTAATTAATAGCAAAAACAAATTCAATAAATACACATTAGAAATAAAAATGGGTCATGACACTGTTAAAGATGGTGGATGACTCTCCTCAATACTTTACTTTCCATTATTATGTTCTTCTTCTTTCTTATTTTACTAAATGAATGAAATGATATTATTTAATGGAATAAGATGAGGAATGGCGACACCTGCGATTAGCGGGTATTTCAGCCAGTGTCAAGTAATTAATAGCTAGGACAAATTCAATAAATACAAAAGTTAATTTTACTAAATTTGTTTGTGTCAGAAAAAATGACAGATGTTGGCGACTTGGTAGGTTACAGCTAAGTTTGTAATTATTTAATTAGGCATGACACCGCACTGTAGTCCGGCTTGACACGAAGCTGTCCCATGGAATGCTGATTAACAAAAAAAAATATTTAGGTTGACTGTTATAAAGAATTATAAGGTTTTTTGATCGCATAAGAGTTTTAAAAATAAGATGCCTTTTAATTATGACATATGAAACAGCTTATCAACCTAAATGATACGAGCTAGTGATTTTTATTGAAAAAAGAAATGAAATACATTGTTACAAACTAACTTTAAAGTTAAAAAATCGATTGCTTTAATTTAATTAGTATTTTAAGAACGCGTTGTAGTGTTGGATTGTATTTTTAAAAGTAAAATAAATGTTTCGGCTCTCTGGCTTTACGCAATTGTTGAAATTTGCAAAAAAAAAATTGGAGCTAATCGAATCGGACACGATTAATTTAACTAGATGCCATTAACTTGTATGTCGCTGGTTTTAAGAAAAAAAGTTGTTTTTTTTTACAAAATTAAGAACTATTTACCTACGCGTGTTCAGGCATTAAAATAAATATTTGTTAATCAATTGACTATTTAAAAATACAATCCAACACAATTTATAGTTAATAATTCTTCTTTCTTCACCATTTTTCTAAATTTTATGCATATCACGCATATTAATTAGTACTAATTAACTGTTGATGGATTCAGTCAATTAGATCGGTAACATATCCTTACAAAATTTGCTTGAAATTCCCGTTGCGACGGTATCATTAGAAATTATAAAGCATGTACCTATTTAATAAAATTATCAATTTACATTTATATTATAATTTTCTGGTAAAACGACGCTAACTGCCATCTATTGGCAATATATCTGAAACTTGTTTACTGTTGCAAAACTAGATGGCGCCTTTGAAATATCACTCGCGCGTTCATTACGTCGTTTTACTCGATTAAAAAAAACTAACCGCACCTTGATTTTTACACTAATAAGCTGCAGGGTGATTTTAAAACACTCGGAATCGAATTCGGAAACGGAATCGGATCTTTCCGTCACGGATTCCAGCCATCGCTATTTTGATTTCCGTACCCGACGATTTTTGACATTTCTCGTCGGTTAAACCCATCCGAATCGACGGAAAGTTTCCGACACCTTTTTCCTCGCGGAAAGCTTCCGAAATTGAACAAAAAACATAAATAAAATACCAAATTTAAGTGTTATCTAAATACTTGCATAATATTTGAGGTAAGTCAGTACTAAAGAGTGTTTAAAATAAACCCATTTACGTTGTTTTATGGCCCTTTACATTATGGTGAAAATTATTCCCTTCGATAGGATGGAATATTATCTTATAGGAGACAACATAGGGCGGCTGCTGTGCAGCGCCGGCAAACAATCGTGCTGCATTATTCACTTCGTGGTTGTGTTTTTATTTACCGAAATATAGCGCCATGCGCCATCTATGACGTAGCTCTGAAACTTCGTGGTTTCAAAGTCGTGATGTTACCCTTCACTTTCACTTTGACGTATCAGTAAAAATTTTCGAGGTTCGTTATAACCAAAAATAATAAAGGAGACTAAGTTTTAAATCGTTAATTTAAATAAGTAATCAATTTCCATTTTTATAATTATGATAAGTGTGTTTATTTAAGACTTTTTGGCCCAAAAAATTCGTATTAATAACTGTTTTGTAATCGAATTTTATTTCTACCAGTTTTAAACGTTCTTTGTAAACGCACACAATCTTTCCGACGTCGGAACTTTCCAATTGGCCCTTCCGTCCGATATTCAAAATCGCGTTTTGTCATGCCGTCGGAAACGGAATCGACAACTCGAAGTTTTCGATTCCGTTTCCGAATTCGATTCCGAGTGTTTTAAAATCACCCTACTGATCGCTTGTTTATCGGCCATTGTTGAGTCTATAGTTGTGAAGGCTGCTTAAAACTGTATTTTAAACGACTGGACGCGATTTGAAAAATACTGCAACTACTAGGAGCGTATCACAATACCATCAACTGTTGGAGCACTGTTTTAATATTACTTTGACATTGAAAAACCAAGTCATATCACAAGATTACTGCAACAAAAGATTGGATAGCCCTTACCAACACTTCTCTTTTTCTTTTTTTACAAAATGATGAAATATAGGTAATAGAATAACATGAGGAATGACAGCACCACCAGCAGGCATTCTGACAATATCAAGTGATTAAAAGCAAGGACAAATTCAATGAAAAGGAAATTGGTAATGAACGTGATAAAAATAGCGGATGGAGTCCTCTATTAATTTCAGTTTTTGACAATTAAATCGTTTTAAAATCTGTCAAAAATTGACAATTATATTATAATATAGGATGTGGTGGTAAGGCCCTGTTAGCTTCGACAAAAAAACTAGGAGTGGTCAAAGTCCAAACACTTGCAATATTTTGATTCCAATTCAAACTTCTGGTTCGTTTAAAACACAGTTTTTTCTATATGTGGCCTGATTGTCAGTTAATTTTTCACATATCAAACGATGGTTCTACCTGTTAAGTATCTAAGCATAAAATTTATATTTATTCTGTATAATTTGATGAAAATTATCGTAAAAAAAACTTGACCGAATGTATTTTTTTTATTTTTACAGTGGCTTTTCAATGCAATACCATTGTTTCGTTTTCACTGACGCTAGAAGACGCCCAACTCGATGCCTAAATATTAATGCCACTGTAACTGGCAACTGTATATTATTTAAGCGTCAATTATAACAGTCTACTAGTGTTACTGAGAGCGGACATAAACTTATATATATTTGTGGGTAGGTGTGAAAATCAAAAAATACGTAATAAGGAATCGTTTATCTAAAAACAATTAGTTTGAATCATAATAAAATTGAAAAACGACTTTGCTTATGCTGACAATAAAATCATAAGCGAAAATAATTTGAAAGGATAAGTTTTATATAGCTTCAAACAGATTGTGGCGACATCTGTATCTCGCAACTAACTAAATATGTACAATATGCTAATAATGAAAGCGTGATTTTATGCAATGTATGTTTGCCGCGCCATCTATTAGAGTATTGTAGTAGTTCTGTTTGTGAGGACATGTAGGGGTCGCCACAAGATTAATTTTTATCAAAAATAATTAAAGTGCCATAATTATAGAGATTGTTATATAAATTATGGTTTTATTTCATAGTTATGTACCTGTCTACACACCCTTAACTACCTATTCTGGCTGGTGTCAACCCTTCCCTGTAATATTGAACATTGCGACGCCTATCACATTGAGCGATAACTGTGATAGCGTCACGACGGTAAGAGGTAAGTAAATAAAAACAATAAATATATAAATTTTATACTATACTTTAATATAACACGCAAATAAATTACAATTTCAATTAAATAACTTACTTCATTGATATAAAATTAATTAAAATACTGGAATGTAACATTTTTTTGACATGAATTACATTTTTGTGATAGGTTTAAGTAGGTATTGATTGCTAACCAATACCCATAGACGAATGAAAAAGGTGGACTTCGCACCGTTCACGTCCAAAGTGAAGCAATGTATCGTTCCATGTGTGTCAATTGAGACATACCAAACAATGCGTGCCGGCGTCGATCGACCTATGAATATCGATACTATGAATGTAGATAAGCAGGTAGACATTCTACGAGCGCTTCACATATTGTTAATGGTGATTCTTTCGACCTTTTTTGCATTCAAGTTTTGGTAAAAGATTCAACATAATAGATGCTTCATACATTATTCATTCTTTTAATTGACGTCAATCCACTTGTGGCGACAGAAAGATCTTCCTTCCCCTAACGTTTCATGTCGCGGATTCTTATATATAGTTAATATCATCGAGAACACTGATACCGCGATTCAGGACTTTTAAACTATGTTGCATGGCAATTCGATTTTCGTACGCGATAAATTGCGATGTGTTGCTTGACGCGCCATCTATTATCGTGTAGTGGAGTTCTGCTTTTTCTGGCGACATAGGGGTCGCTACACACTCAAGTGTCAGTTCTGTCTGCATGCATTCCCATCATTCGCATTCTCTTAGCGATCCTGATTTAACTAATAATTCGTTCATTCGTTACTTTTAAACATTGGCGCCTGTACTTTTTATTTTGTCCAATATATTTCCTGAAATATTACAAAAACCAATTCTTAATAAATGTAATTAAATCATTTCAGCAGTCGCAACGTATCTGGTAGAAGGCTCGGCTGAAACGCCAGTGGAGCAAGTTCAAATCACAAGCCCGCCCGTCATTTTCAATAATGATTACCACTTGTTTAACGGTGAAGGAAAACATCGCGAGGACAGCTGCACGTCTATAGAAAGGTGTGTGAAGTTTACCAATCCGCAATGGCACGTGCTAATAGGTTCGCCTCCAACCTACTACATTGGGAGCAAAATACATGGGCGAAGTGTGGTTGCACTGCTGTGCACCACTGCGTAGCATCCCCTTACGGGAAATACAGACGGGATGACAATGCTTATAAAATAATTTCATAACTTATTACCGTCTGTAAGATGCCTGAAATATAATGGAAATTATTTTATGTTTTATAATGATCTAACTAAAGTATAAAAAACCGGCCAAGTGCGAGTCGGACTCGCGCACGACGGGTTCCGTACCCTTATCTATAAAAAGGCCAAAAAAATCACGTTTGTTGTATGGAAGGCCCCTTAAATATTTATGTTATTCTGTTTTTTAGTATTTGTTGTTATAGCGGCAACAGAAATACATCTTCTGTGAAAATTTCAACTCTCTAACTATCATGGTTCATAAGATACAGCCTGGTGACAGACGGACGGCCGGATGGACGGACAGCGAATTCTCAGTAATAGGGTTCCCGTTTTACCCTATGGGTACGGAACCCTAAAAATTATCTGTTCTACCTACCACCACCTATTTGGCAATATTATTTCAGTATTACTCAGATCATTGACAGCGAATTGCGAGCTGTCTAGTAGAAAAAGGTGGTTGTGACGTCATATTCTCGACAAGTCTGACAGTAAACTGCTGGAAGAGATAAATGAGCCTGTGGAAGACAAGTGGTGAAACTCACTCAAATCGTCAGAGAGTGAACATTTCTTCATATGTTCCATAATTATCATTTTGAGTACGGCCTTCTCCGCGGTCAGTCTGTCATTAGCCTCTCTCAGTTGTTGGTTTTCCAGCGTCTGACGCGAGGCGGATTCTTTTAATCGTGCCCTGAAATCATAAAAATGACTTGGATTTGAAATATGTAACTTGAATTTTAACTATTTGACTTGGATTTAAAAAGGCGACTTGGATTTTCCTGTTTTGCATTTTAATGGCGCGATCTAGTGATTCGATAGTAGGCCACACGGCTCACTGCACCAGGTGGTCGCAGGGTTCGGTTCCCGCCAACGGCAAATTTTGAAAAATGGCATTTTATGAATTGGCCCTGTTTTGGGTGTAACTGGTAACGCTACCACTCTGTTATATGCCCATAGTACAATATACTTATATGCTTTTATTCCAATGTCTTAATTAAAAAATTACATTCTAACTTAGATTTATAAATATGTAGACCGAAATCTGAAAACATACCTATATCTTCTGGAAGCTGCGCTTTTGCTGTCTAGTTTTCCGGGCAGACCATTCATCTTAACATCTTTCTTGCTATCTAAATCATTAACACAATCTATCTGACTAGATGTTTTAAAACTTTTTCTTTTTACAGGCTTTTTATCGAATACTTTAGCAACTTTTAAAGGTGTTATGGGTAATTTAGTTAATAGGTTATTACTAGGACTCACAAGAGTCACAGGTATTAGCGTACCAGCAGTTATTGGTACCACACTAGGTACAATATTGACTTTCTGTAGATTCTTTTTTGACTCAACTTTTTCTGTCAGTGTTTTTTTTAATACTTCCTTGGCGTTCACTTTATCTGTCGTCTCATCTACCGCTCTCATTCTAACTTGCTTACCATTGGGCAATTTTATTATCACCTCATAATCATCGTCGTCTTTTTTACTCCTTTTAATACTAGTTTTATTCAGATTCTCATCGCTGCTGTAATCATTTAAACTGTCAACAATGAAATCTAAAGATTTCTGACTCATAATTGGTGGTATTTCGTTAATTTTCTCTGTGTATGTGTCTTTAGAGACTATATTGCTATCTTTAATCACTGTGTCTTCATATATTAGAGTCTGTATTGGGTTCTTATCGACACTGTCTTTACGGACTAAGTTGCTATGTATTTTGATTACGTTATTTGTGTATGACACTGAGTCTTTCCGTATCGAGTCGTTCTTTTTGTCATCCTGTTTATCATCTGTTTTACCTACCACTCGGCTGATTGTGGTGACCTCATTTGTCAGTTTTGATATTGTTGTTGTCTCGAATTCTTTAATGGCACCTGATTCGTCGCTTGATGATCTGTAAAAAGAATTGCATTCAAATCAGTGACTTGGATTCATGATTGGAATTAAATGAATTATTTAAATAACACTAAATCACTTGTACCCAACAAAGTGACATAGATTCGACATTATGTCTTGGAAAATGACTATGAAATTACTTTAAAAATAAATGACTTGAACCCAATGAAGCAAATTGGATTCGACATTATGACTTGAGGTTAACTAAATTACTTTTATTAAACAAGTGACTTAAACCCAATTAAGTGAATTGGATCTGACATTGTGACTTGGGAGTTAACTCAATGACTTGAACCCAACTAAGTGACTTGGATTACCTGCTTATAGTAATATTTCTTTGATTATTAGTAGCACTGTAGAGAGCTGAGTCACCGTCTATCAGTGGGAATACCATCTGGGGTGTGTGGAGCTCGTCTGATGATGACGAACCTGCTACAGCACCCTCCAAGGATAGAAGGCCATGTCTGAAATATTAATTGCATGATTTTTTAAAGATTACTAGTACTGTGAGCTTATCACATTACTATTAGTCTTGAGAGTGTCTTTAACTAAGCTAAATACTTGAGTTAGGAGTGGGTTCATGTCAATAATTAAATGATCAGTGTGAGAATCAAACTTTGAACTCTCAAAACCATGTTGCCACATAAAAAAATACACTGAAATAGTCCAATAAATAGTTTTGATATCCATTGAATAACCAGACATAGGAAATATAAATGTTAAAGTATTATATCTGACTTCTGATGCACTCTGTATATAAAATAATACAAGAATTATCAAATTACTTAGCCTCCATAGCTCGTTTGAAGCCTTCGTCAAAGGGGTTGACATTCTGCAAGTCCTGGAACAAGCCGACCTCCTCGCAGTTCCTGATAAATCGCGTCGGTGTCGGTGTCTGGTCGGCTGAAGGGAAATTTTGTTCAACAACTTTATTTTCAAATAACTTCAAAAATGGAGGAACTTGTCAATTTCATATACCTATCTGCAGTCTGATGACCTTAAGGCCATTATAAAAAACATATTGACTAATTTCATTTATATTTACTGTACATGAAAGCTAGTAACAGCAACATCGAAATACTGGAAAGGTTCCAAACCAAGACACTTAGAGCCATCTATAACATGCCTCAATGTATAAGCACCGTCAAACAAGTGATAACTCAGTACAGCAAGAAGTACCAAGACAGACTGTCACAACATGAAAATGAACTGGCCCTCTGACTGTCTGGAGATGGGAGGTTTAGAGTACAGGAGACTTATAAGACACAGTGTTCCCACACTACTAGAAAGATTTGCTGATAGGAAATGAGGCACCTAACTTCAGAGTGCCCATCCAAACTACTGCCATAAAATTCTGATATGAAATATCAACCATATTATTGGCTTATTTTTGTTAGACAGATTGCCACGATGCAGAATACACAAAAAAAAAAAAATATGACAGCCAAAAGTTTTTAATTTGTTTATATCTTAAAATTGTGTGAACTCATATAAATACCTTTAAGTAGTTTAAAAATGTCCTTTTTATTTATTAAATATTTATACCTAGTTAAATGGAATAAGAGGAATGGCTCAACCTGCATTTAACAGGTATTTCAGCCAGTGTCAAGGAATTATTAGCAAGAGCAAATTCATTAAATACATTTTATAAATAGAAACAGGTGATGAAAGTAATTAAGATATCAAAAGAATTCCTATATTTCATATAGTAATTGGGTAGCCGGGTATATGCTTACACATTATATTGATAAAGGAACCTGCATGTCTGAGATAAAAGTCCAACAACCAGCTATGAACGAAAACGGTGGATTATTGATGGGAATCCTCCCATTACGGACATTTAATACCCAATAATTTGGCTCACCCATTACCCTAGACTAAAATTTTATGGGAAAAGCGTGTCTGCACTACAGTGCCCCTCTGTCTACGTCGTGAAATATGAATTTGATGATTCTTACCAACAAAAGCCGCTTTCTGCTCCATACCAAGTTGAAGAACCATGTCGTGTTTCTTAGTGTGTACATGCAAATGGTCCTCGTTAGTGAATGTCATACCGCATTCCGGTATTGTACAAGCGAACGGCTTCTCCGGCTCAGCCATTATCACTTATTGAACACAACTTTGAACTGTGATTAAATTTGTCGTCAATATTTATATCTATATTTTATGATGGTTATACTATTTTGGGTACAATATTCGCCACTTAATATCGAAGGTTATTTTACTCGATTTGTTCTTGTTTATATTCCTATAAGCAAATAAACATATGGAGAAAGAAAATATCGAAAATATGTTTTTTTTTTCTGTATTTTATTCTTTTCTTTTTTTTTTTTTTCTTTTGCTCATATATGTGAGCAGGCTAAAGTCATTGAGACCATACCGCCTCGTCTTACGTTTTTCTGTATTTTATTCTCTTCGTCACCACAGAGTAAATAAATAATCACTACATAGCACAGAGACAAATATAGAGGAATCACTATATTTTAAGATCTTTGGTATATTAAGGCATCTCCTACTGTAATAATAAACTTATATTTTATATTCGCTTACTTCAGCAGAGGGAGATGAAATAAATGAAACAACATAATTTTTACGCCATTTTGTTAATGTTTAATTAATGTTCTTGTGAAACAACAACAGACACTCCACTGTTGTATAAAACTAAATAGAAACATCTACTTATTCTTCTTAAGTCTTCCATCGATATGTTTCTTGAAAAACATTCGACCTTTTATTTTCTTGTCAATCTTCACTTGAGACAGCGATATCGGCTTCTAGGATTTAAAAAAATGTTAAAAAAAACCATTGAGTATTATATATGACAGTAGTCTTATAAAATACGCAGGGTATAATATGGAGGGGACTCCTTAATAAGACTAGCCCGTCAGCCAAATATCTTGTCTATTGGTTTGAGCGTCACCCTTAGCATAACCGTGACATGAGTTTTAACTCTTTCAACTGTCAGATTTGTCGAGAAAATAACGTCACTTCGAGCTTTTTGTACTGGACATGGCTCGGTGTGACATCATTTTCTCGACAAATCTGACAGTTGACAGAGATAAAACGTATGTCTACACGGTCATACTAAGGGTGCTGCTGAATAGACACGCCAGCTTAGTGGGTTATGGGTAGGTCACTCGGCTCAGTGCACCAGGTTGCGACTTTGATTCCCGTCGACGGCAAATTTCGGAAATGGAATTCCCCGGTCTGAGTGTAATGTAAGTGGAATCGCAGTAGGTACAAGCGTTGCTAAATTTGGGATCACAGAATGAGTATGATGTGTTTTATGATGGAGGCACCGAGTTATAATATCAAAGAGACTGCTTTTATTAACATTTGAAAGTTTCAAACGTCCAACTGTTGGCTATCGTTTATTATTTGCTAGAAGCTGTGCCCGCGACTAAAGTCCTTAATAGGAGATTGTAAAGACCTTTGATAGCGGTGCGTGCGGTGCGTGCGCGCGGCTCAGCGCCTCGAAGCGTCGGTTAACCTCCACCATCTGTCAAATGTCGACGCAACATACATACAATAGTCATACATACATCATCATCATCACGCCTGTATTCCCCGAAGGGGTAGGCAGAGGTGCACTACAGTACGCCCACACTTCGACGATGTATTTTGGTCCCAATGTAATAGGGGGCGAGCCTATTGCCATTATACTGGGCACATTCCCCCTCAATACGAGGGAGATTTGGGCCATAGTCCACCACGCTGGCCCACTGCGGGTTGGTGAACTTCACATGCCTTTCCATAGACGTGCAGGTTTCCTCACGATGTTTTCCTTCACCGTTCAGCAAGTGGAAATCATTGTTGAAAATAACATTCACACATGAAAATTATCTCAGAGGTGCGGGCAATGTTATTTTATATCATTGGGTGCGTGCCTGGGATTTGAACTTGCATAGTACCATAGTATTTAGTTATTTGACAATAGTCATGTCATAGTATTTACTTAACTATAGATACATATAAATAAAGATTAAGGTCTGTTTGTAATATCAAAATAACAGCTTTTTGCTCTAAGCATATCGAGGGGTGAAAGGCGTGTCGGTCAAATACGACACTTTGGGCGATATTGACTTATATACATATTTAGCATCAGTGATTTTTTCTACGTCAATAATGTATGCTCTCCTGTAAAGATAACAAAATGTTGGTTAAGCCAAATACCCTTTCACACCTTGATATGAAAGTATTTACGCTATCTATAAAGAAAATTCAATTTAAAAACGTCTTGTCTGTCTGTTTGTTTGAGGTAGACTCCGAAACTACTGGATAGTTTTTGAAGGAACTTACTACCACAAAAATCGGTGACAAATACACGTTATATCTAGATGGCGTTACTGTGCAATCTCCTTATAAGTTCGCCTGTATTATCCACGCAGCGTTAGTAGTTACGGACTCATAAATGACATAGCAGATGGCGTTATTGTCATCATAATTTCTACTACTAACAGGTATGCAACAACAGTTCTTTTAAGTACGACCAGCCCCCTTAGCATGACCGCGTAGACATAAGTTTTATCTCTTTCAATGGCTTTCATGGCTCGGTGTGACGTCATTTTCTCGACGAATCTGACAGTTGAAAGAGATAAAACTTATGTCTACACAGTCATGCTACAGGACCAGGGGTCTTACCTTCACCTCATATCATAGAATCTTCATATAGTATTGCTTTAATATTAACTGTCAATTTCGTACTGAGTTATCTGTCAAAAACTAAAAGTAATATTAAGAACATCACTGAGAGAGGTGATGGTAAGGAGGCTGGTCTCAGGACTAGGTGCGAAGGCACTCACATCGAATGCATCCTCATCCACGCTGCCATCGCTCAGGAAATTATAGAGCATCGGGTCAGGCTGTGCTGCTGCCACTTCTGCCTCGTGTGGGCGTACTCCTGCCTCTTGTGGGCGTACTCCTGCCTCGTGTGGGCGTACTCCTGCCCCGTGTGGGCGTACTGCTGCCTCGTGCGGGCGGGCGCCTGCCTCATCTGGGCGCTCGCCTGCCTCGCGTGGCAGCGCCACCTCGCGTCCAGTCAACTCCTTTTGGATATTGTCGATGGTACTGCGCATGCCACGGATGCGTTCCTGCAGCCGCTCCTGTAAAGACGACGAGGCATAGACACCGAGAAATAATACATCATCGCGCTCGAAGGGTTAGGCATAGGTGCACACACAGGGGGCGAGCCTATTGCCATTATACCGAGCATATTTCTCCTAGATACGTGGAAAATTTGGGCCATAGTCCACCACGCTGGCTCAGTGTTGGTGACTTCATACTTCTTTCCTCATGATGGTTATCGTCACCGTTCAGCAAGTGGTAATCATTATTGAGACATTCGCAGAGATGGTAGGAAAGTACCTACCAGCTCTCTAACCATAACCTCATTATCAGTATTGTTACTAATTTGGAACTTTGTCACTTTATCACATTCATAACCCATATCTTGGCAGAATACTGATATGTGCAGGCATTCCTCGTCGTATTCCATTAAAATTTTCCCATTTCATAACAAAAGTGGAAGATGTAGAGATGTAGCAGTACAGGTAAAGCCCCAGTAGGCTCAGCATGACTGCGTAGACATAAGTTTTATCTCTTTCAACTGTCAGATTCGTCGAAGAAATGACGTCACACCGAGCCATGTCCGGTACAAAAAGCCCGAAGCTACAGCTACAAGCTAAGCTCGAAGCTACAGGACCATCAGAAACAGCGGAGTGGGGCCTGTAGGCGGGGTGCACTTACCTTCTCGTTACGCAGCTCTAGAATGATGTCCATCTGCGCGATCAGCTCAGCTTCTTTCGCCATGCGCTGCGTTTCAAGCGCGGCGATGCGCGCGGCGTTTGCGTCACGCTCTTGCGCAGCCTGGCGTCTGAGCTCGGCGGTGGCGTTATCTGCGCGTGCGCGTTCTTCGCGCTCGTTCGCCAGAGCACTTTCAAGCCGCTCTACCACGTGCGACAACTCATCGACCCGCTGTGAGTCCACCGAACTGTAAAAGTACGTTACCGTTCGACTTCCGCGTACTTACAAGTATATTATCATCACATCCGTATTCCCAGAAGATGTAGGCAGATGTACGCCAATGTATTCTGGTGCCAATGTAATAGGAGCGAGCCGATTACCATAACACCAGACACGTTCCCTTTCAATACGAGAGAGATTTGGGCCGTAGTCAACCACGCTAGCCCAGTACGGGTTGGTGAACTTCACACGCCATTCTATAGATGCATTCTATATTCCGTAAATGGTAATCATTGTAGTATTCCACAAATGGTACCTTAACGCAGATGGAATCCGAAAAACCCAGAGATGCGAGCCCTCTTATTTTCTAGATTTTTTGGTACCCCTCTAGTAGGTACCTACTTAACTTACTTACCAGCTAACTGCAGCGTCTGAGTTCCGACCTATACAATCTCATTAAGTAAGTTCCTACTTATGTATCTAACGAATATTTGATGGATAAATATTGGATTTGTCTAATATATAGGTCAGATAGTCGGAAACACTTGTATCGCGATTCAGGATTTCCATACAATGTGCGACTCAGTTTTTTGTATGCATGGAATTGCCTGTGTTGGTTATCACGCCATCTATTAGGATGCGGTAGAAGCTATGGGGCCTTAGCGCCACCTCTTAAGGTATTATCGTTTTAATAGTAACTGTCACTTTTTGACAGATTTTGTCAGTACATACGGTAAACGGTATCGGTAAACTCAGTAGTTTACCGTTCAAAACAAAGTAATATTAAAAATATTGCTTCAAGACAGCTGGTCCCCAAGCCCCCTAAAACTATCGTTGCTATGACTTAATTTTTAAGGCATTGGTAGCTAAAATAGGGCCAGTGTAGACATTAGTCAGTGTCACCTTGAAGCCATTAGACTAGTTATATTTTAGGTACCATTGATAAAATATATGATTAAAAACTGAAGTCATAGCAAGCAACTCCACAAAGTTAGTGCAAGGGAATTGAGAGCAGGAGGTAAAGGTGCTGTTCTGTGGCGAGTATCTTGGTGGTCACAGGTTGATAAATTTACTGTTGGCGTTGGAAAGCGGCCTCGGCGTCGACTATCTTGGCTTGCAGTGCCGCCACCGAGCGCATCTCTGCCTCGAGGCTGACTGTCTTGTCCGCGGACTCCTGCCTCGTTCTCTCCAGGTCAACCTCGAGGTCACGCCTTGCCGCCTCGGATCGTTCTAGCTGGTCTTGAATGGATTTCGTTTCTTTCATCATAACTTCCACTCGCTGTAATATGAAACTTACTAATTTTGTGTGCGGTAGCGTAGTCTTCTGAAGAATAGACGACAGCTTAGTGGTTTGAGTGTTTGAGTGTCACTGCACCGCATGGGTGAGGGTTGAATTACCTTATGCGATATAATTTGGAGTGCCTTTTTCTGGATTAAATGGAACTAGTATCCCCACCTATTCCATGGTATGATGGCAGTCATAGCACAAGCGAAACTTAGTTTGGGATCATACGATGAGTATTCGTAGTTACTTACCTGATTCTTATCAGAAACAACTTCTTCAAGTACTAGTTTATTTTCAGTCAAAAGCTCCAGTTGCCTATTTAAGTCGTTTATAGTTATTTTTGTATTCTGAAAAAGAATAGGTGTGTTAAACTCGACGGCAGTTCTACGCTCGGTGTGACGTCATTTTCTCGACAAATCTGACAGTTGGAAAAGATAAAACTTATGTCTACGCGGTCATGCTAAGCCTACTGTCTCAGATACCGGTGGAAGTGGAACTGTTTTTTTATGTATCTTTAATATTTATATTTAAAAATGTATGAAATAAGAGAAATGAAAAGTAAACTAATCTACCACGTCTATTTCAGATCAATTCAGACCCTTTCAGACGCTTGACTAACCTAACCTAACTAACATATAATATTTCTAATGTTATGCCTTATGGTGGTGTGGTACCTGCAACTCATGGACTAGGGTGGCAGCACGCTCGTCAGCCAACGCCACGAGCTCTTGGAACCGCTCGCTCTTCGCTCGCTCGTCGCGCCCCGCTCGCTCTTCTCGCTCCAAGTCCGCTCGCAAGCCAGCGTTGGTCTCCGACGCCTCCTTCAGTCTACGATATCGTCGGATTAGTCAGTATTTATAACGGTGATTATCAATTCCGCCGTGAGGCAATTTTTTTGGCATTTATCTGAGATCCTCCATTAGGCTCCATTGTAGTTACGTGTATACGTAGGGAGTGTAGATATAAGGAGAACAATATGTGTATTGAGAAGTATCCGTCGAAATGCTTTATATAAGGGTGGCGCCACATTGGCATCAGGTGGCAGTGCTTTGACAATGATATGAATTTTTTTAACTCGGCATACGTGGTATAATGGTAATGAAGCTTGCATCGAGATAGCCAGATATAGATAATATTGGCTATGTAATAAAGATGACAAGTGTATAAAAAGTGTCCGTCGAAATGCATTAAATAGGGGTGGCGTCACATTCGCAGGTTTTTGAACAATTATATATAGCAAACAGCTGGACACTTTTTCAACTTTTAGCCCATAAGAAATTGTCCTCCATAGATCTACACTCCATAAGTATACGCTAACTGGGAAACTGCAATGGCGGATGTCTTAAAGGTCAAAAAAATTGCCTCAGCGCCATACGCATGTCAAATTCGATATGACTTCTTTAGTTACTCTACAGATATTTCGTCGTCTATGATGCCAAGGGAGTCTCCGGGACTTACTGTGTGTCGCGTAAAGCGATGGCCGCTTGTAGGCGTTCGGTCCGAGATTCGAATTCGCGGATCAGCTGACGCGCGTCCTCCTGAAGCGCGGTTGCGGCTTCGTCACGCTGCGGGCAACCGATGGGACTTGTCACGTGACTCGATGCAAATAATTTGCCCTTCTTATCTTCCAAACCACACATAAAGATACAATGCGATCCAAATAAGAATAGGAATGTCAATATTCTCTACCTGTCAAATGTCACTTGAAAAGTATGATTTGCAAAAAACTTATTTGCATATCAATAACAATAGTCTTTCGATTCTAATCGAATTAAAATAAAAAAGTTAGATTAGTAGTAAATTGTCTTAATATGATATTTAATTATTTAAAGTCATAATTCGTTTTCGTTCGTCACAATATGGCGCAATGTCGATCCTATTCTCATTCGAATCGCATAGTACTTAACCGAATATTAGCAATATTGTTTTGTTAACAAGCAGACAAAGGTTTTGTTTTACGATAAAAAATGCAATTAGGAATTCGTATTCGTCGATTTAGAAGTCTTCATCTTGCACTTATACAGGGTGTTTTTGAAATCCGAAATAATACTTTGCCGTTTGATTCAGTGTAAAGTATACAACTGAATACTATAAAAATTTGATTGAGATTAGACTAAGGTTTTTCCAAATATTTTTTCCTCGTCAATTTCTATAACTGGTAATATCTCGAGTCCTAATTTGAATGTTCTGTTTAATGTACACTGCTGAATAGGAGTATGGTATACCTAAAGACCAGAACACGATACCTGTGACAAATATTCAATGGTCCATAACTGAGAAAGTATGATAGTTAGGTATAAATAACCTGTCTTTATTAAGCATCCACATATAAGCTACCGTATATGTACCCAAAATATAATTTCGGACTTCTGATACACCCTGTATAGTAACAAGATTACAAACACACACTTCAGTTTTGTTTATTTTTATTTATTTTATTCGTCATTCGAAAATAAGTAAAAGCGACATGCGTAACAAGCGTGTTGCGCGGACCGCACGCGCTGCACTGACGGAACTTACGCGCTGCAGCTGTTGCGCGCAGGCCTCGAGGCGCGCGGCGAGGTCAGCACACGCGGCCGCCGCCTCGGCCGCTGCCTCGCGTGCCTTCCCTGCCTCGCGCGAGGCTGCCTCCGCGCGACTCTCGCTTACCCGCAGACGCTCCGCCGCCGCGCGCTCTGACAACCGACACCGCGTAAACCCCCTCCGCACGTGTTATAACATTTCCCAATACCAAAACAAACTCTGTGTCAATATACATAAAGAATGAATTTCTGTGGTAAAAGCCACAGCCCCACAAGTCTAAAATCGCTCGTGCTGTCACTGTTATTTCGTTGAAATATTAACTTTATCCATGAGTAATACAGTTCCTTTTGGTATTGGCTAAAGATTTAACGGCCGAGCGTCTAAGCCTCAGTATACGGGAAGGCTTTATAGACAGATATCGGATTATATTCTTGCAACAATTACTCATTTTGCATGATTCATTCGCCATCTTCACTTCCCCATTTTTATTTATAATGTTAATTTAATGAATTTGTCCTTGCTATTAATTATTTGACACTGACAGAATATTCGCTAAACGCAGGGGTCCTACCATGAGCGCTTACTAAATAATCTTATTCTTAGCGAGCTTGTAGCTATCCTCGCTATTTAACATCTTAAATTCGTACCATGAGCACCCCCGTTTGCTATCATATAGTGCTGGAAAGACCGAACCACATTTTTGACATTGTCCGTGGTAAGATATGTATTAAAGCACCAATCAAGACGCCCAGGTTGAGCCATTCCTCACCTTATTACCATCAAATTTTCATAATTTCGTTAGAAAAGAAGAATTTTCTAGTAACTATGTACTGTGGCGACCCCTACATCCCGCCACAAATAGAACTTCTACAGTACGCTAGTAGATGGCGTATCAAAAATACATTCGCCACATATCTAGCAGATATCTAACAAATCGATTACTTTTATGATCCCATGTTCTTAAGTTAAAAAAACGACCTACAATTATATTTTGCAGTAGTTGTTAAGTCACTATTTTGGTCGTCCAATAAGTTACGAGTCGATCAGTAGATTATATAAGCAAAAAGTAGCAATTCGCTGCTGTCCCATACGTGCATCAGCGTGGTTCCTGGCGTCGAGACGCGCGCGCAGGCGAGCACGGGCAGCACCGACTGCCTGGTCACGCACGCGCCGCGCTGCGCCGCTATACGCTGCGGCCAGTGCCGCCTGATCTGCGCGGCTTCGTGCTACGCCTGCCCGAAGCCGCGCCGCATACGCCTCCAGGACGTCGCACATCCCACGCGCACCGTTCACCCTGTACACACATCCGTTCACTGTTACTGCTACCCCACCAATGCGACACACCCATCCATCCACAGCTACTGCTACTTTGCCACTAAGACATACCCATCCATCCACTGCTACCCACTGCTACTGCTTCTCTTCCACCCTGACACACCTATCCATCCACTGCTACCCATTGCTACTCTGTCACACCACCATAGCATACACACCTTCCATCTATCCACACTAGTCTGTTTTGAACCATTGAAAGAAATAAAGAAGACTTAATGGTCCTAAAAGACTTGGCACGCGTTTCCACTCATTGAACCCGGTCGAATGAACGTACCCAAGCATAATAATATTCCAGCTACTGCAGTGCACCTCTGCCTTCGATATATACTTAGTTACAATGTGTTCTTTTAGTTAATTGTAGGAAACACCAGAGTGGTGCATGGTGTACTTGTTGAGGGTGTCTGGGCGCATGCGCAGTTCGCGCTGGCTCTCCGCCGAGGCAGCCTCGAGCTGCATCTGCACGTCCAGCATGTTCTGCTGCAGCCGCTCGCGGTTACGCTCCGTTTGCGACAGCTTCTCCTTCAGATCCCAGTAGGCCGTGTCCTGAGCAACCTGCGACCGAATCCTAGTTCGTAGGCCGTTGCACGATGCGTGCGAGACGCGCGCCGTGGGCGATACGCTCGTGCGACGCGCGCAAAACATACGTGCGATGAGTGCGACACGCGCAACACGCACGCACGACGCGCACGACACGCGCAACACACACGTACGACGCGCATGACATGCGCATCACCCTCTTACGATGCGCAGGACACACTAGCACGTGAATGGTATTACATCCCAATATAATACGAAAATAGTTAACACCCACTCATCGTATGATCTCAAACTAAGCAACGCTTGTACGATTTGATAGTGATACAATAGTGGCAATCTTAGTTATACCCAGACGGGAATCGAACCCGAAGCCACTCAGTGCAGTGCGCTAAGCGTCCTACGATTATATCAGTACACCAAGCCGTTGCAAATCTTTATATTATCAAAGATCACGTCGCAAAGACATTTAATTAAACAGTAACTCCTGAACCGACGGAATTAAGATTAATTTAGCTTCCACAGCTATGTGTGCCTATATTCACATACAACCCGTCTTCTCTTTCTATCGCGTATCTTTTATCGCACTACTTAAAAAAATATTCTTAGTACAAATTGTGGTCTACAAGTAGGTAAGCCAGCCAAATAGTTAAGTAATTAGTATAAGGGGATGTACTTAAATCATGGTACTTACTTACCTACGTGCCCGCCTCTAATTAATAGTCATTACTTATAATTAATATTGATAGTAAAATTAATAAATTTATTACCTTTAATTTTATTATCTTAGCAGTTTCACGGGAGACCTTCTCCCTTAACTTTTCAGCATCTACATTCATTCTTTTTCTGCTAGCCACTTTGCTTATATCAGAAACATCCATCTTTCCCTACAATTTTTTTATTGTATTCGCTACAAATAAATCAATGAATCCTGAATTAATTCTAGATCAAAAGATTTTAGATAACTGAAAAATCCCGCCAATTTAGCTTATTATTTTTTTAGTAGAAAAAAGTTTATCATAGACAAAGAAGGTGAAGACCTCGTTTATCAGTATACCTATGTAGGTACTGATAAACGAGGGTTTTGAGAGAGGATTTTGTCATAGTGTTTGTCACTGACAAAATCCTCTGCATCCAAAGGTTGTCTGGAAGAGATCGCAGCTTGCGATAAGACCGCCCAATACACTTTTATTTGTTCTTGTTTTTGTCAATATATGTTGTGTAATTTCCTTGTAACTATTGGTGTACCATAAAGAGTTTTCTATCTATCTAACAAGAATTTTAGAGATTTTAATATGTTTTAATCATAGATTTTACGGACATAGATCAACGGTTCCATGAGTGTTTATGTTTACCAATATCTATGGTACAATAAAAAAACATTTTTAATCTGTATTATTATAAACACCTTTTATTTATCATTATTTATCTATGATTTATCTCTATGATAAACACTAATTTAAGACAGTAGATAAATATTGTTTTTATTTATTCCGCAAGGTTCTGTACATTGTTTATATTTAACTAGCTTTATAAAAAGAATTATATACTTAATCGTGAATCATTTAATCATATTTTCTCAACAGAACTAACTACACAATAACAAACTTACACTGGTATTATTAAATTAACAAAAAAAAAACAAAACAACGATAAAAATTAAAATGATTTAAATTAGTTACATACATACACATTACATTTTGTTGAGGGTATAATAGACACATCGCCGTGAAGAAATTATTATAATTTTGAATACGGCATATTCTTAACGCCATTAGAGAAATATGACGTGTATTTCTCGGGGGTAAATCCATGTATTTTCACGTGATGGGGTTGATAGGAGCCCGATTCTCTTATATAAGCTCTATCAAACAGTGGGTAGATGGTCGAGCGCTTCTTCCGCGGCGATTCTTGCATCTGCTGGCTGGGATAGGGGTCTACGTAGCGCCGTCCGTTAATATCGTTGCCATCCACTGTCGGGAATATCGTTGGCTAAATTAAAATATGAATATTTAACTGTTTTTGTCAACATATCATTAAAATTACCAAAAGCAAAAAGCAGTTTAGAAGGATTAAGCTAGGCGTGTATGATCAATAGAGATTTGGTAGATTAGAATATATTTTTATTTATAAATGCATCAGAAAACATTGATTGCAATAGCACAACATGTCGTGGAGGTCTAGATTTAGTAGCCTTGCATATTCTTTGATTAGCAGGCATGATGCGTTAGTTTTTTTTTGTTTTTAAAAATATCAGAAATAATGACTGCTTTTCCAAGGATATACAGGCTACACTGTAAAGGAACAGGTTATAACGCTGTTGATAAACCCTTACACAGGTATTACAATCTATTGACATTAGCCGGATATGGATTGGCCTATTCAATAGCTAATAACACCTTACTCTGCTTGCCTGCTCCTCTGCTGTTAAAGATTCCAGGGGCTGGTTGACCCTGTGGTTCACCGCCGACTGTGTTCTGCTGAATACCACCCATGCCAACGATCGCTGGGTTAGGTTCATTCTGCTGTCCCTTCCATGGTCTAGAATTTCACAATTACGTCCAATCATACGTTTATGTAGCATTATGGTCGGGTTTTTCAAAAGTTAAAATTTTCACAATATATTTTGGCTTGTTTATTATATAAAATGTGCAGTTAACTTACTTATCAGGGAATAACTCGCCGGGTTGTCCTCGGGTTTGCACTATTCTCTCTCCATTGATTTCTACAACGCATCGCAGGCGTGCGCAACATGTTGGAAACTCTGAAATTGTATTATGTCTCAGTAATGTGACACCACCATTAATTAGGACAAGATGTGATCTAAATTGTTATACGTACCGACGTTTTCATCTTCAATGTACTCATGGCATTCAAGCGCGTTTTCTGGTATCTTCGGTTTTCTACAACTAAAACAATAAGGTTGCATTTTAGGAGATACTATGTTGGTTTAGTCAGTTTCTTATAAGGGTTACATACCCGACATTAGACGCTAAGTCTAATATAGAGCCACAAAAAATATTATTCGAACAACTCTTGACGTATATTTTATTTATTTAGGAGACATTATTATCATCCTGTAATTTATCTTATAAGTAAGAAAAAGTGAATTACCCAACAGCAGCAATGAAGTATTTGCCATCTCGTATTTCACATCTATATCGGTGGCACGTGTAGTGATCTGACCACTCCTGCCACGGTTGGTAACCTTTCCTCGAATATTTGTCCACACAGGCTTGATCTAGACATAACAAGGATTATGAGTGGGACCGTTAACGGTAAGTTGTTGCATAACAAACTGTATGCATTAAAACCTTATCGCTGATTCAAAAAACACCGCGTTTAACTAATTGGATCACAGGTACTGAATGTATTTTGGCATGGAGTCATGATAAAATTAGGGTGATATTTGTAAGATATGGTATAGAATTACTTCGTGATTACAATCTGACTCACTACAAAATCTCTGAAACAAAAGGTCCTACAAACTTCAAATTTAGCTAATTTAAATTGGCACTTGGTAGAAAATATGTAAATGAAATATCATAGAGGTCTGAATTAGTCTGCCAAAATACTTACAGCTGACATCTTCAGCAAAAATAGCGGGAACCACTAGATACACCAAAAAACTAAGCACGCTGAGCTGCATCTTCAACTTTTTCACGTCACCTGTAATACCACTCTTTAGATATCACCTTCCGACTCACGATCTAGCTCTTAACTAATTTTTTTAAGGCAACCGCAGCCTAGAAATACACTTCCAATTATTAAATATTTAGAAAACATTGTATAGGTGACACCTGGTTGTGACGAAAAGAAGTCAAATATTATGTCAACTGCACTATGCTTCCGTGATTCATTTCAACAAACATAATGACTACATGTCAGTTCCCGTTAGTTGTGTTTTTCAAAATAATGTAAGTGTAGTAGTTATCATATTGCCATGATGGAAAGAGGAGCCCCAGGTTTTACTATCTCAGGTATGTAGATGATATAACTATCTAGACAATCTAGATGCGCTTTACTAACATATGCGATAGCAAGTGCATGTAATTTATTTACCATGAATAATGGAAAGGTCCTCTAAAAGCAAGTACAATCTAACGCAATGCTGTACAATCGCAACACAATCTTTTTAATTCTTATTCACAATCTTTCATTTATTCCCTTAGATTTTCTTCCTCTTCCTCTATAATTATAAAATCTACTCGTTAGACCAATATAGTGTCTACCTTCTTACGTATTAATGTCATGAAGTTAAACATAACTAAGTTATTGAGTTGAATAAAAAGCTTACCCATTTTCAAATCCTACAATTCTCAGTCCATAAACGTAACGACGGAACAATAGTATCAATCAAAAGTTTGCCGATAAGTGAAGTAAACCGGCAAAACAGTTAGCAGTCAACTCTGCAACTTGTTTTCAGTTTTGCAAAGTATATTCTTAGAAATTAATCCATTGTGTTCATTCAATGTGTTTTGTGGGCTGATAATTGCTGATGCATTTTAAGGACTATATATTTATGTACATGCACCAGATTTTCCTTTCACCCTAAGCAGAGATCCATGCTCGTTAAAGATAGTAGAACGTAAGTATCCTGTTATTTATTGGATGATGAGTGATAATATTTTTGTTAACGATTTAAATATTTATTAACACACCCTACTTATAATAATTGTGTCACGGTGCCATCCGGTACTTTCTTATACTTATCTTACTTACTTATATTTTTTGTGAATAAAGCGATATTTAATGGTTTTCTCGTTCAGCAAACTTTATTGAACCCTAACATTCGACATTAACAACGCTTCTACAGTAGGAGTAATGACGTTTCGTTTGACGTTCTACAATTTTTTTAAATAATACACACAGATTTTTTATTCTGTGATTATTTTACCGAATGACATCCAACTGTCAAATAGTTTCGAGTTTCGAGTCTCATAAATAGATCTATGTTCGAGTCGATTGCTTGCATGTTTGCGTCGGATGTGTGTTAAATTATTATTTGTAATTGATTATCAAAGTGTTTAGCTAAATTTAACACAATATCTTCGAGTTTACAGTGTCACAAATGAGGTGAGTTAATAGTATTTAAATAAAATGCTCCATAAACATGTTTGCTGGCCAATCAAACATTTATCTGTGAGTAGGTGTTAAACATTTTAAATATAAAATCCTTGGAATTGATGTCTACATTATTATTGTGTCGCTGTAATGTTGTTATTATTAAAATAATTCAGATTTAATTAGTTAAAACGCTTCGTCCCACCTTGACACTGTTTACTATCTACCTTCATTTCTATTTTCGAATTTAATTTTCGCACTTCGAAATTTTACGTGATTTTAATGTGATATTATCGTAATTAATACAAACGGCTGGTTGCATCACCACCTATGAAAGGGTAGTTAGGTATGTTTTTATATGTATACCTACCTATGACTTGTTTGAACTAAAGTAGGTACTAACTTTATAAAACAAATATTTTAAGAGCCCAATGTTATTTTCCGTATGATAGATATTATATATAACACTTACAGAATACACTGAATTAATGATTTTCTTGGAATACTCCAACATTCATTAAATAGTCCTAGATGTAACCACCCACAAACAAACATAACTTTTTTCTAATATTAGTATAAGATAATAAAGTAAAGCTGAAGCTGAATAGAGCTAATTTGGTCCCCTTAGTCCCCCACAAATTACATCATTCGATGTCATTTTACATTATAGCCTATGTGCTATTCTGATGTATAGACAAAAATACTGTAAAGTTTCATCAAAATTAATTCAGAGTTTTTTTGCATCAAATAGCAACAAAAATCCATCCATAATAATAGGATGCAGAGTATTTAAAAAAAAAAAAAACAAGTTAATCTGCTTCCCCCGCAGTTGTAGGTGTGATGGTATGAGCTAAATAACAATCTTCTATACAAATAAATAAAATTGGAGTGTCTGTTTGTAATATCAAAATAACACTTTTTTACCAAATGCGTATGAAAGTATATACGATACCTATAACGAAAACGCAATTTAAAAATTTTTTGTCTATCTGTCTGTCTGTCTGTCTGTTTGTTTGAGGTAAACTTCTAAACGGCTGAACCGATTTCAATGGGACTTTCACTGACAGATAGCTGACGTTCCAAGGCGTAACTTAGGCTACTTTAATTTTAGAAAAAGCATTAGGGTTCCGCGGGAAAAACATAATACCCATATTTCCGGGTAATCTCCCTAGAGTCCACGCGGGCGAAGTCGCGGGCACAGCTAGTTTAGAATATAATTAAAGATGACATAATTTGTATTAACATATGCATGAAATTAAAAACCTAAAGTTGTTCAATGAATCTTTTTGTATTTGTTTTGCCTTCTATACAAACCAGTTTGATTCAGTATTAAGGATAAGTTTCATATGGTATTAATAAAATGAATTATTTATTTGAATTATTTTATTGTAAAGAAAAAACTGAAGAGTAAAAAAATAGAAGAGTGTCATAGACAATTATAAATTTTAAATGAATATAAAGTATCTCCTGACAGACAGTATGGCACCACACGTACTACACGTACTACACGTATGAATCCTACTAATTTTATAAATGTGAAAGTGTGGTGAGGATGTATGGATATTTGTTACTCCATCATGCAAAGACTATTATTTGGATTTTGATGCAAACAGTATTATTGTTTACTAGCAGTCCGTCCCGGCTTCGCATGGCTTTATAATATAGCCTATGTTACTCAGTAATAATGAAGCTTTCTAACGGTAAAAGAATTTTTGAAATCGGTCCAGTAGTTTTTAAGTTAATTAGTTACATGCAAAATACAAAATCTTTCCTCTTTATAATATTAGTATTGTTTACTAGCTGTGCCCGCGACTTCGCCCGCGTGGACTTTAGGGAGATTACCCGGAAATATGGGTATTATGTTTTTCCCGCGGAACCGTAATGCTTTTTCTAAAATTAAAGTAGCCTAAGTTACGCCTTGGAACGTCAGCTATCTGTCAGTGAAAGTCCCATTGAAATCGGTTCAGCCGTTTAGAAGTTTACCTCAAACAAACAGACAGACAGACAAAAAATTTTAGAATTGCGTTTTCGTTATAGGTATCGTATATACTTTCATACGCATTTGGTAAAAAAGTGTTATTTTGATATTACAAACAGACACTCCAATTTTATTTATTAGTATAGATACATCAAAATAACATATAAGCTATAATTTATATCGATATTGAATAGACCAAGTCTGCGCGGATGAAGTGGCGGGTAGAAGCTAGTTTTAAATATTGCCAGGCAGCAAATACTCGTATGGTCCCAAACAAACAACCCTTGTACAATGGACTGGGGGCATACCCAGTCACACCCAGACCTGGTATTAGCATGCATGTCAAGAAAAGACCTCTATCACGGATTGGCTCGGTCACTCTCTGTCTTATTTCATACGAGTGAAAGAGATATAATCAACATATTCTGTAAGACTAGTCTTGGCGCTCATGCTACAACTACAGGGCAAATTCAGAATAGGCCATTTCCAAAATCATTAATGGGATTCGAACTTGTAACTAACTGGTGCAGTGAAGTGTCTAATTGGTCCATAAAAAGATGCCATGTCAAGTTGTCGTGAAGAGTGATCATTAAAACCATTAAGGCATACCCAATTAAGGTGGAACCATTTAGAAAGTTGTTACCGCGTGCCTACAAAGAGGTTACACACCATTGTTATATTCCTAATATACAAATACTTTCACTTTACTCATAGTCAGGTGGTATTGTCTTTCAGTGGCACCATATGGGTAGATAGTTCTCCTCCAGTAAAGCTGTAACCTCAAGGCCAATAGCGTAGTCCTCTCAAAAAAAAAGGTATATACATGTAGCCCCCTTTCGACAAGTATATGAATAAATATTGCTTATATGATTCATAATTTTATTCCTCAAAGGGGTAGGCAGGTGTGTACTGTAGTGCACTGACACTTCGCCAACGTATTTTGGTCCCAATATAATAAATGGCGAGCCTATTACCATTATGCCGAGCACATTCCTTTTTTACTAAGGTTATTTGGGTCTACGCTTGCACGATATGGTTTGGAGAACTTCTCACGCCTTTAGAAAAGACTAGCAGGTTTCCTCGCGCTGTTTACGTTCTTAGATTATTAAAAATTGATTTATGAATGATTTTTTTGCAGTGATCTCAAGTCATTACGTTTAAATGAAGATGAACTCACATCACCGTCGTCAGACGAAAAGATGGACACTGGATCAGAAAGCTTCCGATCACAGGGGACACCCAGCTCAGTCCTATCAGACTATGAAGACCGGGACTTAGGAATAGAACCAGTATTGAGACTCCAAAACCCAGACTTGCACCGCTTAAACGATAGTCTCATCTCCAAAATGTCGAATTTGAATCTCAACTCACCGACAACTGATTACCGACCGAAAACCTTAGGTATAAGTCCACCGAAATTCAGCTCGACACTCACTCTAACCACCAACCATCCCCTCATGACCCCCGACGAGAATTACCCCGATTTAATACCGAAGAAAATATTCAAAGTCGACGACGAAAAAGACTTGAGTTTGTCCAGTATAGAGGATGAGAGGCAGAGCGACTTGCAATTCTACAGTCCACAGAGGAACACATCGAAAAATAATCTGTATTTCACTGAGAGTTATTTGACGGCTGAGAGCCAGGATTTAGATATAACGGCGCCTCCGGATGTCGCTAGGATTGATAAAGTGGAGAGGAGAAAGATTGTGCCCAAGCTAAGGGAAGTTGTGACCCCCCAAAGGGTTGAAGAAGGGGTCTTAAGGTTCATTGATACTAGAAAATTGACCTTGCAGAGCACGCCTAAGTCACAGCCTGTGGATATCAGTATAAATGAGGAGTATCATACAGGGGTAAGTAGGCAGTTCAATTACTTCTAGATAAAGAAATAAATGTCAACAATAGGTTTACCTAAGTTTATTGGTCTAAGCTTGTACTATGGGCACACCCCTTAGAACACCCCACTTAGGGTAAAATAAGTCTTATGTCTGTATGTACCTGCATAGTAAATAATCATCTCGACAGACATACGTTTTGTTTGGTGTACTATAAAGTACTTGTAACCTAAACAATAGTGTGTTATATTTATTATTTTGAGTAAATATAACAAAATCCTTATAGTCAAAAATATGTGTCTATAACTGTAACAAAACTGTTGATAGTGTTAATTTGTATTGCAGAACGAACAAAAGAGGTACCTATTTGCCGTTTGATATTTACGAATGTATAATACTTAAAACCGGCCAAGTGTGAGTCGGACTCGCGCACGAAGGGTTTCGTACCATTATCTATAAAAACGGCAACAAAATCCAGTTTGTTGTATGCCCCGTTAAATATTCATTTTATTCTGTTTTTTAGTATTTGTGTTTATAGCGGCAACAGAAATACATCATCTGTGAAAAAAACAACTGTCTAACTATCACGGTTCATGAGATACAGCGTGCTGACAGACGGACGGACGGACGGTCAGTGAAGTCTTAGTAATAGGGTTCCCGTTTTACCTTTTGGGTACGGAACCCTAAAAAGCTACATAAAGCTAAACTCATTACTGATTATCATTGCGAATAATCTACGCAAATCAGATTTGAAAGGGCCATTATTATATTATCATCTCCTACCCCTGAAGTATCGGCGTGACATAGCTGACTTTCTATTCTTCCAAAAAATAATAGCAAATGATATTGATGTACCTGACCTGCTCAGCAAATTCTCTTTCAACGTACCCAATAATTCTCTCAGATTTAACCCCCCCATTCGTATTCCCCACGCCTCTACGAACTATAGGCAAAACACATACATTGTGCGAGCAAGTAGATTTATTAATGAAAAGTGTCAGCAGCATGATCTGGATATTTTCACTTGTAGTGCCAACTCGGTTAAGCGGTGCCTAAGCCTTGACTTCTTTAATTCTAATAGACATACTCTGTTCTTTACTCTGCTGTGCTCGTCGAGCCTTACTATGATTTAGTTTTATATTATTAATTATGTTCATACCTTAGTTTTAAATTTCTATGTTCTATTGTTATACGTGGAGACCTGTAATTGGGTCTCAGTTATTTTTCCTCTGCTATTTATTACTGTTACCATAGCTGTTGGTCTTCCATTAAATAAATAAATAAATTATGTAGGAGTGGTTCGTAGATGTGTAGTAGTGGTTAGTTATGAGATACCTTAATATTGATAGGTGGCAGAATGGTGCGAATCGCCCTCCCAGCTTCGTGCTATGCCCAACTTCGAACTGCCCATCGAGATGTCTAGTAGTCTAGGCATGCATAATGTAAGTATTACCACTCAGTAGGCTTTTTTAAGTTCTGTGTTGTAATACATTAGCAAAAGACATGCAATCACGCGTTAAAATAATAAATCTTTAGATGTTTGATCTGGCTCACGAGGTTGTCGACATGTGGGACATTGACGCGGTAATCATTGTACCGATAGTCGTTTACGCCCATGGCTTATTAGCCAAGAGCCTCGACAAACACCTTAAGAGACTCGCGTTAGGCAGCTGGATCAAGGGACGGGTTCATAAGGCAGTACTTTCGGGGACGGCACGCGTAGTGAGGAAGTTCCCTTCACAGGAGCCTTGACAGCTGGTAACTTGGGGCCTGTTCCAGATGCCTGTGGGGAGCTGTTGTTTATATTTTTAAATGTATTCTTCAAGAGCAATGAGCAATAAACTTGGAAATATATCTCCGAAATCAGTTTATTATTACCCTTAGGATTTGGAGTCACCAGATGTGATATCGTCGTCGACTCAGGAGGATCGGTCCGCGTACCAGGCCCTGCTGGACCCCTACACCGGCAGCGTGGCGCTGAGACACACGCCGGCACCCCAGCGGAGCCCTGCAGGTCGCCGGCGGAAGATACAACTGGTGAGTGACTTTCCATGAGCGCAACGCGCGGTCGGACTCCGGATGGGTAGCAGGACTAGCAGGAGTTGTCGTCGACTCAACTGAACCCTTAAACAAGTGAGGTATTGTTTTGTTCGTATAAGTTTGTGGAGAACTTGTCGGGAGTTTTAAGGCTGTCTGAATATATTAAACATTATGGGTGACAAATGGTCTACTTGAGTGACCCTATTTGGGTGACAGATCATTGTTGGGTGATATTTACCGTCAGTTTACGTAGTACATAAACTATCAAGAATTATAAATGTTATAAAATTCGTCATCACGCGTGTATTCTCTGAAGGGATAAGCAGGGGTACACGTGGTGCTGCGTAATATTTTTTCACTACCAATACATTAAATTAATTATACAAGTGCGAGGCGGACTCGCGCACGAAGGGTTCCGTACCATTGTTCTACAAAAACGGCAAAAAAATCACGTTTGTTGTATGGGAGCCGCCTTAAATATTTATTTTATTCTGATCTGTGAAAATATCAACTCTCTAACTATCACGGTTCATGAGATACAGCCTGGTGACAGACGGACGGACGGAGGGACAGCGAAGTCTCAGTAATAGGGTTCCCGTTTTACCCTTTGGGTACGGAACCCTAAAAACACACTTCATGTGCTTGATACACACACAGATATGTATGAGGTATGACATTTTGGTATATTTTTTTGTTTGTCGTTAAAATCTGTGGAGGTCTTTGACAAAATACCCAAATAACGTTCAAAGATTATGGTCGAATTTCGACCAATGGGCGACCTCAGTTAAAAACAAATACTCAGTGATTGCAAAACATACACAATTGTTCCCACAGTAATATTAGTAAACAATGTTACTAAGAAAATGCGTTTTCATGTAAAAAATGCGTTCGAGTCTGTTCAAATGGGTGTGTGAATTGAATTCAACCGAGTTTCCATCATCATCACGCTTATATTCGGCGGAGAGGTAGGCAGGGGTGCTATACAGTGTACCCACATTTTAACGACATAGATATAATAGAACGCCATTGCTATTATACCAGACACACTTCCTCACAATGTGAGAGTGATTCGCACCACCACGCTTGCCCTGTACATGTTGGCGAATTTCGCACGACTTTCTATAGATGTGTAGGTTTCCTCACAATGCTAACCTTCACCGTTCAACAAGTGGTAGGTAATTGTTATAAAACATCAATAAAATCCCTTGTGATGCGAGGCTGCGCTTTGAGTCCCTTGCTTTCAAGACTAGCGTTCTAGCTTCTAGCATTTAATATTTTTGTCTATGACTATATTCTCCGTGCTTTTAGGTTTTTGTCTATGGTCAGAATACGGAGTGTAAAATTCATAGTTAAAATATTGGTGACAAAACCTTAATTTCCCTCAACACTGTCTCTAGCCACCAGAAGAAGACAGATGTAGCCTGGACAGCGTCAGCGCATGCTCCATGGAGTCTGAAGAGGAGCCTCCAGAGCCTGATCACCAGGACTTGGAGCCCTCACAGCCAGTCCACCAGCAGCTGCACTTGAGTGATGATGAGGGGTCCAAGATGTAAGGACCTTACGCAGTTTACCTACATATCGAGAATGCCACCATGGCGATTGCGTAATTCAATTGCAAACCCCATTTCAATCACCTGTTAAAATGTATGGAAAACCCGCCATGGTTTGAAACGAAAAATGTTTGGAATTAATGTTACATTATAACTTATATTGATCTAATGGTAAATTCCTATATTCAAACGCACCGTTTCGTTCACCAACCGTAACATTTTTATGTTTCCCCAAATTTAGTTTAGTCATTCTGCCGTGATGTTCTTTTTAAGCTAAGATTTATCTGAACATACTATCCACGTAGGTCAGATTTTATTTAGATCACATAGGTCAAACTTTGGTCTAAACTTTATTTATACCACCCTCTTAGGTCAAACTTTTGGATAACCCCATGTCCCCTCTAAGGTCAAAGTCAACGAACACAATGAGCGATTGTAGCGACCCCATCCCGGAGTACTCCGCGGCTGAAGAGTTGAGCAACGAGCGCGCCTGGCTGAGCGTGGCCAGGCCGGCCGGGGGTCACGCCACCTGTGACATGAAGGTACCACACCCTTACACCCCTTTTGAAAATACGTATTAAGCGTGTCAAATTTTACATTAAAATACATCTTTAACTTCTGTGGAAATAACTTCTGTATTTAACTTAGTCATACCTATCACATTATTGTTTATGCCAATTTATGAGTAAGTGTTTAAAATTAAAACGTTTGACAGCCTTATGCAATGGAATAAAAGTGAAAATTATGACCCCCTGCCCTCCCGACTCGCTGTAAGTGGTAAGAATTATGACCTACGCCATCCTAACTTCTGTAAGTGATAAAGGTTATGACCCCCAGACTTCCTGTAAGTGTTAAGGATCATGACCCCCTGACCCCCATTAGGTGATCGAGCCGTACAAGCGCGTGATCTCGCACGGCGGGTACGATGCGCGCGGCGCCGCGCTCATCGTGTTCAGCGCGTGCCACCTGCCCGACACCGCCAGGCCCGACTATACATACGTCATGGACAACCTCTTCCTGTGAGTGTACACACACTACTATTATACATGGAAAATACTTATCATCTTCACCATTATAGTGTACATTACTTATTATCTTCACGATTTTAGTTTAAAATACTTATCATCTTCACCATGTTACTTTAAAATACTTACATCATCTTCAACATTTTGGTATAAATACTCATCATCTTCACCATTTCAGTATAAAATACTTTTCATATTCACCACCTTAGGTAGAACTACCTATCATCTTTTGCGTTTTTGTTTAAAATACTGATTATCTCTCCTATTATACTCTAGATCACTTATTATTTTTAGTTTTCACCATATCAGTTCAAATTACTAATCATCTTCACCAACTTAATTTAAAATACTTAGTAACTTATCATATTTGCCATTACTATTTTAGTTTATGATTGCCATTTTAGTTAACATACTTGTCATATTCACCATTCTAGTTTAATATATTTCTCATCTTCAACATTTTATTTTAAAAAGTTTAGTAACTTATCATATTCGCCATCTTAGTTAACATACTTCTCATTTTCACCATTCTAGTTTTAAATACTTCTCATCTTCACAGGGTTCGAGGATATATATCATGATATATATCCGATATATATCAAATGTTTTTATGATATATATCAATGGAAAAATTGTTAAAAAAAATATATATTATTAAGTAATTTTTGGCATTTGTTACTGTATTTCTACTTCCCAAATGTTGGAGTAGAGTTAAAAATACTCCCTAATACCGTAATAGTAAGTTCTAAAATTACTTTTAACAAAAAATGAAAAACGCATTTCAACAACCTAGGTTTTTTGTAAAAAAAATACTTTTGTATTCACGATTTTTAGTGTCAATAATCTTTGAAAATATGCAAGTATTAGCACCTCATAACAGCCCTAGAAAAGTTTAATTTACAACCAAAAAAAATGGCTTTCATACAAAATGGATGTATATCCAACTTTTGATATATATCATACATACATACACTCACGCCTGTATCCCATGGGGGTAGGCGGAGACTACCGTTTGCCACACGCTACGATCCCGACATACCTCTTTCGCTTCATGTACAGTCATACATCTTTTCATGCACTTCCGTCGGTTGAGGGTGCTACGGACTTGACCTTTCTGGAAGAGACCGTTAATCTGGTCGTGAAAGGTCCTCCTCGGGCGCCCTCTTCCGACATTTCCACTCACGTTTGCCTGGTATATTTCTTTCGTCAGTCTACCTTCATTCATCCTCTCTACATGGCCAAACCACCTCAACATACTTTTATCAATCTTATTTACCACATCATCCTTCAGCTTACATTAATCTCGTATCTTGCTATTCCTCAACCGGTCAGCGATGGTGATCCGATATTTTGATATTTATAATAAATATCGGATATTTTGGAACCCTGCATCTTCACCATAATATTAATAGTAAATGTCGAGGCGTTGTGTCAGGTACGTGATCTGGACGCTGGAGCGGCTGGTGACGGACGAGTACGTGCTGGTGTACCTGCACGGCAGCGCGGGCCGCCGCCGCCTGCCCACCTTCCACTGGCTGCACGAGTGCTACAAGCTCATCGACAGGAGGTCAGTCGCCATCCGCACTCACTGGTGGTGGTGACCACCCACTCCAGGCCCACCCCTCCACCTTTTATCTCTTTCAACTGTCAGATATGTCGAGAAAATGACGTCACATATTGTTTTCTTACGAAATCAAATAATCAAAATAATTTTTTTTGCGTGTAGGCCAAAAAGCACTTACAAATAGTCAGATTCTACCACCGGTTCGGAATCCTGCTTCCACTGAGAAGAGCCGGTAAGAAACTCAATGGTTACTCTTTACAAAATGATAATTGCGAGTAATACATTCTCAGGAGCAGCAATGCCATGAGAGCAGACAGCACCTTTGCCACAATACTAGAGAAGAATTATACTCACGGCGGTCTAATATTAAATATAGTCTTTACGCTTAGGAAGCTAGTACAGTAAGGTGCGTCTACTCCCATTTACAATGAAGGGATTATTCTAAACCACAGATGGTTATAGAAATAATACTATACTATACATTGAAATAAAACTATTTTACGGATTCTATCGCGTTTATTGCAAGACCTCAAGACACTGTGAGCACTTTCTGCGTGGATCGGACCGCAAACAACAACTAAATATGAGGGTACCCAGTTATTAACTTTGACATCAGGACGTCTAACACCTCAGTCCCCCCGTGACCATGGTTGCTGTAAAGCAGCCGAAACGTCGGGAAAATAAAAAAGTTAATAATCGCGATAGAATCCGTAAAATGACGTGACACTGAGCCATGCCCAGTATTTGTACAAGCTCGGCGTGACGTCATTTTCGCGACAAATCTGACAGTTGAAAGAGATGAAACTTATGTCTACACGGCCATGCTGAGGGTGAAGCGTGTGTAAAGTGACTGTACAGTGTTCTTAATGTGTGACATTACACATACTACTACAGCCCTTTCAACGTCCCACTGCTGGGCACGGGCCTCCCTCAATGCGAAGGGGATTCAGGCCATAGTCCACCACGCCGGCCCAGTGCGGGTTGGCAGACTTCACACATCTATCGAGAACTAGTCAAGTTCCCTCAGACGTGCAGGTTTCCTCACGATGTTTTCCTTCACCGTTTCATAGCAAGTGATAATCTCGGATGAAAATGAGATTTGCACGAAAATTGCAGAGATGCGAGCCGAGGTTTGAACCTGCACACTTTGATTGCAAGGCGTGCGTTCGAACACTCGGCAGGTTCAAACCCCGGCTCGCACCTCTGGGATTCATGTGCGAATCTCATTTTCATCCGAGATTATCACTTGCTATGAAACGGTGAATGCAAACATCGTGAGGAAACCTGCACGTCTGAGGGAACTTGACTAGTTCTCGATAGATGTGTGAAGTCTGCCAACCCGCACTGGGTCAGCGTGGTGGACTATGGCCCAAGTCCCCCTCACATTGAGGGGAGGCCCGTGCCCAGCAGTGGGACGTTAAAAAGGGCCGTAATAGTAATTTATTAATATTATTCTTTCAGGTTACGCAAGAGTCTGAAACATTTGTACCTGGTACATCCCACCTTTTGGTTAAAATCCTTTGTAATATTAACAAAACCGTTTGTGAGGTGAGTTCATATCATTTCGAAATATTTGACACAACACACCCATCGTATGATCCCAAACTGAGCAACGCTTGCACTATGGGTACCGAACAATGGACTGGGGGCGATCTCAGTCACACACAGTCTAGGGATGTGACTTGGAGGGGAAAAAACCGATTAATAAATAATCGATATTTCTCTCTTTAAAATAAATCGATATGTAAAAAATAGATTTCTAATATTTAGAGAATCGATTACTAAAAATCGATTGTAAGAAAATAATTATCGATTTATATAAAAATCGATTATTTTTCACATTCCTGACCCAGAACCAGAACCCAGGTTAAATTCCAAAATTTACGAGATTCGAACCTGGTACCACCAGAAGCAGTGAGTGCAACTACCTATGCGGCAAGCCTTCCAGTAAATTAATTATGTTTTTCTTTTCATCATGTTACAGTTCAAAATTCTTTCGGAAACTTAGTTACGTCAGCAAACTGTCAGAGCTAATGCAACAGGTCCCCGTTGAGCCGAATGCTATACCCGAATTGGTGAAACAATACGACGCTACCAAACGATAGATGACAATCAAGATTTGTATAATGTTGGTAAGATTATACAGGGTGTATCAGAAGTCCGAAATAATATATGTACATTTACGGTAGCTAATATGTAGACGCTTTGTGAAGACAGACTATACCTGTCATAGTTTCTGAGTTACAGACCTTTGAGTATTTGTCACAGGTATCGTGTTGTGCCCTTAGGGTACACCTGTAACCCTATTTAATAGTCTAAACTACATCTATGAAGAGCGGCTACTAATTTTCGCAAATTACTTGAGATATTAAAACTTTTTGAAATAGTCGATGAAATTTTAAAAAAAAATATGTTTGATTTTCGAAAAAAAAATTTATACTAGTATGCAAATAAGTATTATTTCAGACTTCTGATACACCCTGCACTCTAAGCATGACCGTGTAGACTCTCTTTCAACTGTCAGATTTGTTTGTGATAAAACTTATGTCGACAATGTCATGGTAAGGATGCTTTATAGTGATTTAAATATGTAATTCGAAACAATAATATGGGTACACTGATATTATTATAATATTAATAATCGCGTGAGAATCACACAAAGGCTTAAAATTTGTTAGATAATTTATACCTCCCGCACATCAGAGCGTTAAGAAGGCTTGAAGAATTTTAGGCTAATACCAAAAGGAACTCTTGTGTACATAAAGATTACATTTCTGTGGTAAAATCATGTAGATATACGGAGATAGCATTACGAGCCCGCGTGCGGTAAGCTTTTCTGGTTTATCTGACTCCGCCATTTTTGTTTTCCCATATATGTGCCGTATAAGTACTTTAGGCAAATTTTCTAGATACGACATTACAGCTTTTTGAATTCTATACATAATTAATTTTAATAATATTGTTGATTCTGTTGTAGACAAACTGCATCTAAACTATATGTGAGAGTACAAAAAAAATATTGCCCTCTCGCTGTTACAGTACGGCTGTGAGAAGGACGGCATAGACACTTAGTATATTTGATAATAGGTTGATCCCAACAAAATCAATATGAATAAATATAAAATATTTATATAAATAAAAATATGATATTATTTTATATATTTTATCATATCATATTATTTTATCATATTGACGGTTAAAAGGCGAATTGGCCCAAGCGCCATTTTGGTAACTTTGCACGAAGCCCAGTATGCTTACTCTTGAAATAAATCCTAATCTCAATCCCATTCCAATTCCATTCAGTTCCAATTCCAATCTCCAGCAAAATGGTACCCTTGAACAGAATCGACTCGAAGATTTGGATCGAGCGCCAGATCGACTCACGTTCGACCACAGATAATAAATATATAGCATACCGCAGTTTACCGATTGGCATGGGGTGGCAATAATAAATAAAACGTTAACTATTTACTTAAAAAATATTTAATAACCCGTAAAATCTATTAATCATCATGGTTTTATTATTATTTCAATATTCAATATCATTAAAGTAATTATTTACTTACATTTATAAGGTGTTTTGATGCAAAATACTTAGGAAAAAAGAGCTCTTTGTTTATGGCATTGTCTATAAAAAAATCTAAACTCATATAGCTGTCAGCTGTCGTGCAGATGACGTACCTAGTCATTTGACTACAACAATTAATGTTAATGCTTTCTTCTTGAATTAATTCGTTGTTCGGAATATTGTTTACGTCTAGGCGCCTCGCGTATGTTTATTAGGAATATTACCTTACAAGGCTTGACGCCGACATCGACTCTCCAATCCCATAATAATTAGTGCATTGTTTGTTTCTACGTATCATAGTTGCACACAAGATGCTCTTTGTTGAATCAATGGCGCCTTACTTTGTCATTTAGGTTTAAGTGTTATATTTTTTAAATATAAAAATAAGGAAATATTATTAGGCCCAATTTTGCCATAGCTGAATATAATAATTTATCTGATGGATAATGTTATTAGGCATTGATGCAACTGGGTTACGCTGGGGAAATGCTTTTCTTTAAATATTAAAACGAATAAGGTTAAGGATAAAAAGAGTATAATAGTAAATATAACACTAATCACATAAAAAGTAAATATTAATGTAAACGTCGAGCTGCCTACCGTTCTTGTATGAGCTATGCACTTGCATCGAGACCACTACGTAGCTCAACAGAGGCAGCACCTTTTATTCGAATCAAGCCCGTGTTGCCCCAATGGTGGTGTGCCTTTTATGGGTATTAGGCATAGCTTCCTCAGTGTCATCCGGACCCAAACATTCTAGATTACAAATGTTGTGTAAAACACAGCAAGCATTTATGATCTTAGCCACTGTGTCTGGATGATAATGAAGCACTCTGTGACCCAGAAGACATCTCCATCTGTTTTTCAAAACACCTATAGTGCGCTCTACTGTGTCACAAGCAACACATTGTAAAGTGGTGTAGTACTCTTCCGGTGATCCCGATGGTGCAGCAACTATTAGTGCACACCCTGATTCACCTGTAATTAAATTAAAATATTTACTCAGACAATAATTATAATGTCTATTATTCACAATGTATTAAAGATAATTTAACTGTATAAAAGGCTTACCAAGTAAATAAACTCTTTCAACTGCATTTATTAAATTTGTTAATTGTTATTTTATGGGGTGTGCGTTCCATACGAAACTATTGTGTGTAGCTCCACCAAATGATGAATCATATAAATTCTTAATATATTAAGATTGGCATTACATATCTGTAAAAATAAAAACACTGAAAAATACTATATAAACTACCACATGTTAAAAAATTTAGTAGTTAAGTTAATAAATTAATAATAAATAATCAAAAGTGCTCACAATTAAAACATTCCTAGAATGGTAACCTTTTCTGTTGAAAAACCGTTCTTCATTTTCAGATACTAGTCACTAGGGCCACATGAGTGCCATTTATACAGCTTGTGACTGCCAAGATATGAAATTTTTCATAGAATCTGAAATAAGTTTATAAATTATCAGCATTAACTTAACCAAAGAGCTGTAAATTAACACAAATAGAAGGTACACAACCTATAACTTAATATATAAGATAAAAATAAGTAAGTATTTGTTACCTTTGTTTCATAACATTGTTGGTGAGTGTGGATACTTAATCCACTTATTTAAAATGTTGGTGGAGTTTAGTGCGTCTGTGACTTCTCTTATACACTTGGACACAGACTGCTGGGACATCATGGTCTCTTGTGTCCCTCCCAGTGGCGTAAAACGAAAGAGTCACTAGTACCTAAAAGAATCACACACAATGATTAAGCTAACTACAAAGTCACAATAGCTGTAGAGTATTTGACCTATTTCGATAATTTATTGTTTATTTACAAACCTTGTATTTACACGGTATGTCGCTAAGGCGAGTAGGCTGGGTAATTAGAGGTGCCAAATCCTCGTAAATTCTCTGGAAGAGTTCCATATTCACTCTATAATTGTGGCGGAATTCGGTGTCCGGCATTTGAAAGGCGTTATTCGTGTAACGCGCCTTTCGCCTTAAATTTCGTCTTTGTGACACATTTGGGCATGATCATTGTCCATAATGTCATACATAAGTGCTAAACGTGCCATTATTCACTCTCCCAGAATTTAAATCAACACAGTCGCATCACAATAACTAACTCGATCACAAAAAAGTTAACTTCTTGAAATTGTCTAACCTCGAACGCAAACACGATTTCAAACTCGAAACGTCAATGTCAAATGTCGTCGCGGGTACCGATTTATGCGATGCGTTCGAGTCGAGTCGAACTGGTTTAGTTCCAAAATAATCCACATAATACGAATCCAATCGTGCGCTAGTGTAGCGTTCAAGGGTGCCAAATCTCAAGATTCCAATCCCATTCCAAGCGATCGAGTGTCGGGAGTAAGCACACAGGTCAAAGGACGTAGACAAATCGCTGATTCCAACGATATATACAGGGTGTTACAGAAGTCCCAAATAATACTTTGACGTTTGCATCAGTATCGGGTATACAACTGAATGGTATAAAAATTTGATCGAAATTCGATCATGTTTTTCCAACTTTTTTTCTTCGTCAATTTCTATAACTCGTAATATCTCGAGTCCTATGTAAAATTTGCATGTTCTGTTTTGTGAATATTGGTACTCGCCCCTCATAAGTGTGTTTTTCACTGCTTTATAGGGTTATGGATGTACCCAAAGGTAGGCATGTGAAAAAATTATCGATTTTTATAAAAATCGATCAATTTTTTTACTTAAAAATTGATTTTTTAATAATCGATTTATTTTAAAGAGAGAAAAGAGAAAAATCGATTTTTTATAAAACGATTTATTTTAAACAGAAAAAAATCGATTATTTAATAATCGATTTTTTTCTCCTCCAAGTTACATCCCTACCCAAAGGCCAGAACACGGGACTTGTGACAAATATACAAAGGTCTATAACTCAGAATCATAGTTTCATAGTTTAGTTAAGTATAAACTGTCTTCACTATACATCCTCATTTGACCTACCGTATATGTACCCAAAGTATTATTTCGGACTTCTGAAACACCCTGTATACCTCGATACCGCTCTATATGGCGTTTGAGTCACTTTGCCTTTTACCCGTTGAACTAGGATAGGGCTGAACCGATTTCGAGCAAACAAAGCTGTGAATCGTCTCGACGATATAAGGTATCGAATTATTGTAACCGCATCGAAATCTGTTCATCTTTTATCAACATACTTGTATACATACATCATACATCATCACGCCTGTATTCCCCGAAGGGGTAGGCAGAGGTGCACTGCAGTGCGCCCACACTTCGCCGATGTATTTTGGTCCCAATGTAATAGGGGGCGAGCCTATTGCCATTATACCGGGCACACAGGTTTCCTCACGATGTTTTCCGTCACCGTTTCTTAGCAAGTGATAATCTCAGATGAAAATGAGATTCGCACATGGAACCCAGAGGTGCGAGCCGGGGATAGAACCTGCGCACTTTGATTGCAAAGCGTGCGTTCGATCACTCGGCTACCACTGCTCGTATCATACTTGTATCTAACGAAAAATACATTTCATATCACGAAATAGGTACAAACAAATTGATTTATTATTTTCTAAATTTAGCCGAGTCGAAGTCACGCCTTGAAATCAAAGTGTGCAGGTTCAAACCCCGGCTCGCACCTCTGGGATATAAGTGCGAATCTCATTTTCATCCGAGATTATCACTTGCTATGAAACGGTGAAGGAAAACATCGCGAGGAAACCTGCACGTCTGAGGGAACTTGACTAGTTTTCGATAGATGTGTGAAGTCTGCACTGGGCCGGCGTGGTGGACTATGGCCTGAATCCCCCTCGCATTGAGTGGAGGCCCGTGCCCAGCAGTGAGACGTTAAAAGGGCTGTAGTAGTAAATAATAATAATAATAAGAGATATAACAACGAAATAAGGTGATGATTTTGTGTGTACCAAACTAGACTTAACAGTACTGAAACAGTATTGCCATCTCGCTCGTACTTTGCACCCTTGAGAAGAACGAATATATTTAGTCTGGTGCCAACAAAATCGTCACAAATATAATAATAGAGAATGTATTATAATTAATATAAAATAGATTTGTTAATTACTCTTGATCCCCATTTAGGTAAAAGTTTTTATATCTGCCGTAAACTCTGAAACCACACTTAATAGAGCCCTGGCCATATTGGAGCGTAAATATGCGCGAATCAACATTTTTAATTAAAAGGAACTCTGTGTCAATACGAATAAAGATTGAATTTCTGTGGTAAAAACCGAGCGACGACGTGTCCATACCAAAACTAACTTTATTGACTCATTGAAAAGGCTTATTATTCAATGGAATGTCATTGACAGAGCGTGCGAGTTTAGTTGCGTGGTCTTTGCTACAGAAATTCAATCTCTATGTATGTTGACACAGAGTATATATTCAAAAACCGGCCAAGTGCGAGTCGGACTCGCGCACGAAGGGTTCCGTACCATTGTGTATAAAAAATCACGTTTGTTGAATGGGAGCCCCCTTAAATAATTATTTTATTCTGTTTCTTAGTATTTGTTGTTATAGCGGCAACAGAAATACATCATCTGTGAAAATTTCAACTGTCTAACTATCACGGTTCATGAGATACAGCCTGGTGACAGACGGACGGACGGACGGACAGCGAAGTCTCAGCAATAGGGTTCCCGTTTTACCCTTTGGGTACGGAACCCTAAAAATATCGTGATGTTTCATTCCAGTAGTTTATGATTGGGGATCAGCTTTCACAATGCCAGTATATTATAAATCATAGCTTTACATAGTGGTTAAGTAATTTTGTACCTGTCTGTCGTGTCAGAAGATGTACAATATAATAATTGGTCTTAATAAAGTGTGTATCAGAAGTCCGGAATTATATCATACTAGCTGTGTCCGCGGTTTCACCCGCGCTTATTGTTACTGTGTAGTAGCGTGATGTTATACAACCTATAACCTCCCCGGTATGGACTATTCAACGCAAAAAAAATTTTTCAATTCGTATCAGTAGTTCCTAAGATTAGCGCGTTCAACCAAACAAACAAACTCTTCAGCTTTATAATATTAAAATATAATTATATTAAGTATATTGAAATAAAACTATTTTACGGATTTTATCGCGTGTATTTACTATTTTATTTTCCCGACGTTTCGGCTGCTTTACAGCAACCATGGTCACGGGGGGACTGGGGTGTTAGACGTTAGACGACCGCAAACAACAACTAAATATGAGGGTACCCAGTTATTAACTATGACATCAGGACGTCTAACACCTCAGTCCCCCCGTGACCATGTTTGCTGTAAAGCAGCCGAAACGTCGGGAAAATAAAATAGTAAATACGCGCGATAGAATCCGTAAAATAGTTTAATTTCAATGTATAGTATTCGCGTAAATATAAGAAAACAATATATATTAAATATAGATATGGAAACTGATATTTAGATGCTTCGTGAAGGCAGACCTATACTGCTAACTATCTTAGTTTAGAGTCCTTTGAATACAGACCTTTGAATATTTGTCACAGGTATGCAGGTTGTTGTGGTATAAGAGCACACACTATTTAACTAAATTAACGAAGAGCGGCTACTAATATTCACAAGCGCTTTTTAATGTAGACTCAAGATACTAATAGGTTTTTTTAAAAATTCGACATTGACTTTTGACATTTTTTTTTATACCCTACAGTTGTATGCCCGATACTCGTTTAAATTTATAGTATTATTTCGGACTTCTGAACCGCCGTGTATATTTAAAAATGTGTGTATGATGCCATATTTATATATTATGATAGAATATTTCAATGGACAACATTGATATCAAAATAAAAAAAAAAAAACTTTCTTGATACACTGATGTTGATTTTGTATGAACTGAACTAAATGTATTGCCGTCCCTCTCGTGATCGTATGGAATAAGAGAGATGGCATTATTTTAAGTGTAATCAGGATTACAACATTCATCCCAAATTAATAGAAAATTTTGATACATTCACTGTGCTTGGTGTTTTAGAAAAAAAAATGTACTGAATAGGCCTTTGTAAGCGGTTTGTAAATGCATTGAAATGTCTATAAATTTTAAGGGAACTCCTTAGTATTTTTGCTTTAAATCTCAAAGTACTTTTATATGTATTATATGCGCAAGCCATTTCAGAACACATGTACCTTAAGAAGATATCTCAAATATTTTTTTATGAACACATTCCTCCTAATCAATTTCATATAATTTTGTATCTATTCACAATTGATATACAACTGGCTTTGGTCCGCCCCCAGTCCATTGTACGATACCCATAGTACAAGCGTTGCTTAGTTTGGGATCATACGATGAGTATGTGTTGTCTGGCGATGTTTGTTTAAATCAAAGTACCAGGAGAGCATACCTGTCGAAGAGGTTGATAGCGTTGATGTGTGACTGGGATCGCCCCCAGTCCATTGTACGGTACCCATAGTACAAGCTTTGCTTAGTTTGGGATCATACGATGAGTATGTGTTGACTGGCGATATTTGTTTATACAAATCGAAGTACCAGGAGAGCATACCTGTCGAAGAGGTTGATAGCGTTGATGTGTAACTGGGATCGCCCCCAGTCCATTGTACGGTACCAATAGCACAAGCGCTGCTTAGTTTGGGATCATACGATGGGGCTGTATATTTTTATACCAGATAATTATTAGTAAAGCTATTATTAGTTAGTTTTGATATTATACCGTTTTGTTTGGTATATATTTATGATTAAGTTTATAAAGAAATGACCACCTTATAGCTGAATAGTCTCACACAATCCATTTACAACGTTATTGCAATTCACTTCTGTACTGGTGGTTGTGCGTGATTTGTAGAGGGATTGAGATTGCTGTTAGTTTAAATCTAAATATAATCGAGTTTTCATTTATAATATTTCGTTTAAGAGTAACGGTGCATTATATAGTTAAGTATTCTTTGGAAATGTAATCTCAGTTATGGTTATTTAAATTATAAATGTATTGTTGTCCTCCTCGGAGTCCTAAGGTATGGTTGAGATAGCAATAGTTTTAGTATTATCAAACATATTTCTTCTTTTATATTTTTGTTAAATGACTGATTGATTTAATATCTTCTCTCTCCGTATTTTTTTTGGATACATCCAAGTTCGCCATCCTTATCATGTTCATCACCGATTTTTATTTTTAATGTGTATTTATTGAATTGGCCCTTGCTATTAATTACTTGACACTGGCTGAAATACCCGCTAAATGCAGGTGGAGCCATCCCTCATCATAATCCTTAAAATTTCATTCATTTCGTAAAAAAGAAGAGGCCCTTTTTGACATCTGGCATTTCACTTTGGATTATTTCGCGAATCAAAGGAACCTAAAATATGTTCTCTCCAATAGTAAAAAAAAAATATTAACTTTTTTTTTCTTGATTTCATGCCAAGTCACGTTTTATTGTCACGACAAGCTGTCAAAACGGGATTATTAGATCTCGAAGTATTTTATTATTTCAAGTATTATTCTACATTTTGAGCTAAATACATACATACAAATGATCTCAATATAATTGTTACTTAAATTTTTAAATGTATTTTTTTATATCCTACTCGGTCCCTAGTACCTTGGACCCCAAAAAATGACAGTGAATCTGTTGGTACCGAACTACTACTAAGTGTATTGCCGTCCTTATCACGGCTGTATTAAATGAGCGAGATGGCAAATTTAGTATAGATATAGTTCGGTGTCAAACGAATCAACATTGGAATAAAATATATTTATTTTCTGAATTGTATTTATTTCTGAGGGTCATTATTGGACCCCTCAACGCGCCGCACTACCGTAGATATGTCCGAGTGCCATTAGCATAGCACAACACTAGTTAGATATATGTATTATATATAATGTCAAGAAAAATGTATGTTTGTGTGGTGATATTTAATGTAGGCGTGAAATGTGAAAAAATACAAGTAAAACAATAAATATTTAAGTAATTATTTTGAGTTTCTATTCTGTGCGTTTACATTACACTGAACCAAAGTCAAAGTATCTTCAGTAGCTGTCACTGTCAATATGTGTTTGAATAAAGATGGCCGAGCTCTCGCCTCCCCCCCCCCCTGCGCGTCCCCCGCGCCGCCCATATTCCGTAGCGACGCGAGCGCTGTCGCCACGCCAGTCGAGCCATGGACGCGCTACCGTAAGGGTGTGCACCGCCCCGCGCCACTGAGAACGCCGCGTGGGCGCTCCGCGAGACTGTGCTTGTGATTTTGTAGGTACCACAGATTTTTTAATTTGAACCCTACACCCAATACAGAGAGATAGAGTGCGTAGGTCTGTAGACTCGACATGTCTGTGCTTGTTTCTACCGAAGTGTGGTAAGAAAGTTTCCGCATCTACCTACAGTGGTTAACAATAAAAAATTGTGTCGTCTTCATGTAGTGAAGACCGGCAAATGTTTCTAAGCTATGGCGGTAGTAATGGAGAACAGAGAGTGTGAGATGTGGTTACGTGTAAGGCGTGGAGTCGCGAATCTCACGATGCACGAGGCGAAGCCACAGGGCGAAGCTACCTAGAGTATCAGGGTGAGTCCCATTACTATACTACATATATATACCAAACAGAATAAAGAGATTAATACGAGCACTGACTCGTCATTACGGTAAATGTGCGATGTCTAATAATGTATGTCTAGAGTCTAGAGAGGCTATGGTTAGATATTTGAGTAGGCCTTGCTAATAATTACTTGACATTGGCGAAATACCCGCTCTAGTCGCAGGTGAAGCCATTCCTCATCTTATTCCATTAAATTTCATAATTTCACTAATTTCGTAAAAAATGATAATTTAATAAGAGGGTACCCAGTTATTAACTAGGACGTCTAACACCTCAGTCCCCCCGTGCCCATGGTTGCTGTAAAGCAGCCGAAACGTCGGGAAAATCAAATTGTAAATAAACGCGATAGAATCCGTAAAATACTTTTATTTCAAATGATAATTTTGTTGAAGAATGAAGTTTATCTCCGACTCAATACAGTATGTTTTCGTATTGCCAAAAAATGTGTTTTAACGCCCCTGTGTGCGCCGGGCTTTAAAGAGTACTTTACAAGTATTTGGTGTTTGTCGCAAGTTCAAAGTTATATCGATGGTCCTTCAAAAATAAATGTTTGTATAAATCTCATCATTTATAAGACTGCCGTACATTTCGCATAGCGTTATATACAAATTTGTCAACCGATTTTAGTACCGTCTGCTCCCCTAGATGGAGCTACATTAGTTTTGAACAAGGTATCATTGCTTCATGGCACATTCATAAATTGAATTCAACTTAACATGCAATAATATCGCTATACAAACCATCTGTGGGTTATTAATTTGAAATTTTTGTATGAGGGCAGAGTATTCAAAACTGCAGCTCTCGTTAAAGTAAAAATAAAATATACGCGTCGAATTGAGAACCTCCTTCTTTTTTTTTTTTCGTCGGTTAATAACATGACAACCGTTTCGTAGGGAGCCCTCGCAGAGCCACTGGCGGCGGCCGGCCGGCCAGCGCGTGGTACTCTATCAAAACTATGATATCTTCTAAGCTATTCGTGGATATCATATGAATGATTCCAAGGGCAATTATGTTCAAAATTAAATGGGTACTTATGGTGAATAACGTATTTATTTGGATAAGGATTAATATCATGTTTATGGAAACACCTTCGCAAGTAATGCATTATTTTGTAAACAACTTTGATTACCATAAACAAGATTATATTGTGTTAAACTTAAAATATAGACATATGCTGTCCCGGACTTTTTTGTAGATCTTTTATAGAACAATTCCGTCAAATATATTTTACCTAACGTACGCAACGGATTTTTTCTTCCCGTTTTCCCATATTATTCATTGCTGCTCCGCTCCTATTGGTCGTAGTGTGATATTAATACATCATCACGCCTATATTCCCCTAAGGGGTAGGCAGAGGTGCATTACAAGTGCGCCCACACTTCGCCGATGTATTTTTGATCCCAATGTAATAAGGGGCGAGGCTATTGCCAATATACCGGGCATGTTCTCGCTCAATACAACGGATATTTTTGGGCTATAGTCCACCACGCTGGCCCTGTGCGGGTTGGTGAACACACTACTTTTCTATGGACGTGCAGGTTATCTCACGATGTTTTCCTTCACCGTTCAGCAAGTGGTAATCATTATTGAAAATGACATTCGCACTTGAAAATTATCTCAGAGGTGCGAGGCTGGGATTTGAACTTGCACCCCTTACGTTCAAGGCGGGCGGGGCGTTCTTGCCCGCGAGGCTACCACTGCTTTTAAACTTAAACATACTTAAAAAGACACATAGAAACAAGAACACATAGAAAAAGAAACATACTTAAGAAATTAAAAATACTAGTTATACAAACAATGAAAGAGCGTACATGCGAAACGCTTTGAGTAAATACATAAGATATAAACGAAGACTACCCACATTTATTTTCACAATCGGTCTAGGGCGTAGATAGCAAATAATGTCGCCGCGGTTATACAAGTGTGATGTTACTAGATGTGGTACAATGTTTTTAGGGTTCCGTACCCAAAGGATAAAACGGAAACCCTATTACTTAGACTTCGCTGTCCGTCCGTCCGTCCGTCCGTCTGTCACCAGGCTGTATCCCATGAACCGTGATAGTTGGAGAGTTGAAATTTTCACAGATGATGTATTTATGTTACCGCTATAACAACAAATACTGAAAAACAGAATAAAATAAAATATTTAAGGGGGCTCCTCTACAACAAACGTGATTTTTTTGCCGTTGTTATAGATAATGGTACGGAACCCTTCGTGCGCGAGTCCGACTCGCACTTGTTTAATTCCGACCATTAGTTCCCGAGATTAACGCGTTCAACCAAACAAACGAACAAACTCTTTAGCTTTATAATATTAAAAATAATACAGGGTGGCGCAATAGAACGTGCATATTTAAAATATTGATTAGAAAATAAATACAAAAGGTATAGTTAAAATAAAACTGAGGTATTATTAAGAAATAACTGAAGTTTATTTTTACTGAAGTTTAAGATCCAAGTTTAAAATTCGTTGCAAACTTCGTCGCGATAAGTGTAAGATAGACGATCTCTTGCGAGTAGACATTTGTGGATCTCCTCGTACAGACTGCATAACTCTCTCAATATTGTCGTCGGTCCTAGATGTTCTTGGACGACCTTTTGCTTGTGGTTTAAACGTTGAACCAGTCTCTTCAAAACGCTGTACCCATATTTTAATTAAATTAGCACTCGGAGCTTCACTAATTTGCCGTAGTCCATATTCAGAACAATATAAACGCCTAGTAACGATGTATGAACGAGAGTTCTCGTAAAATGCGCGCACGCAAAATGCGCAACGCTTCCCGTCGAAGTGACTCATAGTGACTAAAACTCCATGAGCCCGCCTACCCAACGATGCAGGCTCCCCCCGCCCGCGCACTTTCTACCCCGCGAAAAAAGATGATGCAATATGCACGTTCTATTGCGCCACCCTGTATAATAATTAATATAGATGTGAAACTTTGTGAAAACGGATGGTTGGTTACTCTTTCACGCAAAAATTACATAACTGTTACTTGCGAATTTGCTTTAAATTAGGGCCAAAAATGCTAAAAGCATTTTCGATAATTTTACAGAAACCACATTAAAATCATCGTAAATAGTCTAAGTTTCATTAATAAAAATGTATTTTTAATAATTTGTAATTCTTGGAGAGCCATCTCAACATTATTTTTCATCATAAAAACTTTTATATTTAAAAAAAAAACTACCTACTTAAAGATCTCGAGCCAATGAACAAGACCCTAAATATTCCTAGCTATACTATTTTTTTCGTCGGATGTCTGCTACTCTGTGTCATACAATTTTAGTGGCCAAACTTGAGTTTTTATGAAATTAATTGGTTATAATCGATTCGATGTTTTTCTACTAAAAACTGAAAAACACCGATACATCGAGTATATCGAATATCTCTACTTTAATATAAATATAAACAAAACGCCTATCAGACTATAGTAGTGCTATCACAGCATACAATTATATTTTTTGGATTAGATTTTTTTATTTTACGCCCGCCTTGACCGTAACGGGTGCAAGTTTAAATCCCAGGCCCGCACCTCTGAGATAATTTTAATGTGCGAATGTTATTTTCACTAATGATTACCACTTGCTGAACGGTGAAGGAAAACATCGTGAGGAAACCTGCACGTCTATAGAAAAGCGTGTGAAGTTCACCAACCCGCACTGGGCCAGCGTGGTGGACTATGACCCAAAAATTTCCCTCGTATTGAAGGGGAATGTGCCCGGTATAATGACAATATTGGCAATAGGCTCGCCCCCTATTACATTAGGACCAAAATGCATCGGCAAAGTTTGGGCGCACTGCAGTGCACCTCTGCCTACCCCATCGAGGAATACAAGCGTGATGGTGTATTTATTATTTAGTTTGAAATTGACTTAATATAACGATAAAACGAATTGCATGATTGTTATAAGTACTGATTTTATTTAGTACCGCCTGCTCCCCTAGATGGAGCTACATCAGTTTTGAACAAGGTATCGTTTGCTTCATCTAATCAATACAAAGACGGCGCACTTTTTATGTCACATCAATACCAAAATGAACTAGAAGTTTAAAAACTTCTTATTTTTTAGACGGCAACAGTGCGCACATGATATGCCATTGCAACCGTATATATTACTTGTGTTTATTACTAGACTAGCTTTTGTCCGTGTAGAAGTCGAAAATGGTTCTATTAAGGTTTATGGAAAATTTGAAGTAGATTAGATTGGACTAAGGAATCACGTTGTCCCATACTAAAATCTATTAATTAAGGTATATGGAAAATTTGAAGTAGATTAGATTGGACTAAGGAATCACGTTGTCCCATACTAAAATCTATTAATTAAGGTATATGGAAAATTTGAAGTAGATTAGATTGGACTAAGGAATCACGTTGTCCCATACTAAACTATATACTTATAAAAACTATGCCAGCCATTTTCACCTCTGAGTGGTAGAATTTCGGAAAATCCTTTTTCATCAGATGCCTACGTCATACAAAGAACACACCCTCCCAAGTTTCAGGTCTCTACGATCAGCGGTTAGGTTAGGTTAGGCTGTGCGTTGATCCCTCAGTCATTCAGGACAAATCCTTTGAAGGGCGCAGACAAATAACAGGGAATGTCCTAATTAATGAATTAAACCTAATTAAATTATTCTAACAATTCTATAGTTGGCCATAAACAAAACTGCATTTTTGGCGGCATCTGTTAACTTTTTTAAATTGTAATGTTTAGAATTCAAAATACCTACCATAGACAAAATATGAGGCTATAAAAAAAATTGTGACAGCCCCTGTTATTTGCCTGTGCTCTTCATTTTATATGTATAGAAGATAGTTTGGTCATCCGCCATCTTTATCACTGTCATTATCCATTTTTATTTATAATGTGTATTTATTGAATTTTTCCTAGCTATTAATTACTTGACATTGGCGAAATACTCGCGCTAGTCGCAGGTGATGCCATTCCTCATCTTATTCCATTAAATATCATCATTTCGCTCATTTCGTTAAAAAAAAAAAAAAGATAGTTTATAGACATACGGTGAGATCTATCGAGTATGAATATATCGACGGCAGAAAGCGGAAATATTGTCTCTCATAAGTTGGTCTATATAAAGTTGTAGTTGACGATGAATTGATCAGAAAAAAAAGCCGCGTCCATGTCTCATCAGCCTACGACGAAAAAGCGTTGAATTATCTATATATATCTATCTAGTTGAAAATTTTGTAAAATTGGATATTTAGATATACATTTCCTCTTCCTGCCGTCGATGTTCTAAAAAGTTAAGAGTTAATTTAACTATAAAATTGATTGCCGTGTTGTCACGACCCTCGTATATTGTTTTCAAAGCGTACTTTCTCAAAATGTATTACGGCCAAATTGTACTGACTAGTATTTATTTATTTATTTATTGTTAGGAAGATTTACAGACAAATAGTATTAATATATCAAGATACAAGTTGGTAGTCCCGTGCTTTTAACAAATCTTCACAGATTAAATATTAAAAAAATAGCTAAAAATAAAAGTAATAGACAGTAATTATATTCAAATCCGTAAAATGCGAACGAAGTGTGACATGTAATTGTTTTTTTTTTACATTCATTATAGGAATATGAATTAAAACACCAAAAAATTAGTTACATGTTTATTATTACCACAGTTACACGACACAATGCCCAACTCGAGACGATAGCTACCTACCGACGAACAATACATACACTTTCAAATTATTAACAAACCGACAATTAAAAAAAAAACAATAAAAATTAGTAAAAAATACTAAATATTAATTTGGTTAAACTGTATACTGAGATTATATATTATGTACTTGAATATCTTAAAAACTATTTTTTATATAATAATAATTTTACTTAGTATCAAAAACACTACGAATTATTTAAATGTATAATGGTTACAATTAGTACGAGTTTTGTAAGCACGTTACTAATAGTTTAGAGTGACAACAAATAATTTCAATAATCCTACACCTAATAATCAGAATTTACCCAAAAATACACATTTTCTAATTACCGGGACCAATATAAAAAAGGCTTTGATCTAACATTGATTTTTTAAGTACTAATCAAGATTTATTGACACTCAAACCTTATAAGAGGTGTAAATAATAAATAGTATATTTATATTACAGACTAGCTAAGCCCTCGACTTTGTCCACGTGGCATTTAGGAACCCGGAACATAAAAGTATTTTTTTCCGGGGAACCCTAATTATTTTTCAAAGTACAAGTAGCACAAGTTACTCCTTGTAACATCGGCTATTTTCCAGCGAAAGTTCATGAAAATCGGTCCCGTCGTTCGGTAGTTTGCCAAACAGACAGAGATTTTTTTATTTAAATTGCGTACAAACTGGCCCTTCAATTTAATTAATTTTTGTATACATTACACATTTATAATTACAGCATATAAGACACAACTTAGCCCCCACACCAAATTTATATAAGACCAAATTTAAAAATAGTATATAATCCATTTACAACAACATTACATCTTGTTCATAAAATACAATTTTAGCCGTTTTGTAACTGGATAAATCTATAAATTTGGTTATTAGTCTGCTTTTACTTCGTCTTCGTAAATATTTTATACAATTTACAGAAAAATAGTATTTAAAAACGAGTTGGCAAGGACGACATTTTTAGATGCCATATGTTTCATACAGTGCAATATTGACTCATATTTCTATACGCACAAGGGCGTATAATATTACAAATACGTAATATTACATTTCTATATATCTATTCTAAATGAATTGGTGTTTCATTACCTACAGTGGACGTATTGCCTAAGGGGGCATATATCCGATTATACTACATACATATAATCATATTTATTTCATATAAAATATAGTTTACAAGCTGCTAGATACATAAGGCACGTTAAAACAACAACAGATTGCATCAAATTAAAGTTTATCAATTTTCCGTCAAAAACTATTTTGTGTATTTTTAAATATTCACACTTATATAAAGAAAAACAACAAATTTAAACACTCATTTTTGTCATTATCAGTTAAATAGTCTCAGTAGGTTATAGGTACAAACGTCAATTTGATGCAACCAAATAATTTCAGAATACGCTTTTCATATTTAAAAAAAAAAAAAATTATATAAGAAATCCATGTCATTATGGTAGCGAGACCTCTTCAGTCGCCACCAGCACTATGCTATAAGAAAAAAAAACACAAAAAATAATATTATAATTCCTTTGAAAATGTTATGATTAGTATAATTTCTTGCTAAGAGCTTCATAATTAATCATTCATATAACATATTAATGGTAGCCGTGGCAGCCGAGTGGTCGAACGCACGCTTTGCATTCAAAGTGCGCAGGTTCAAACCCCGGCTCGCACCACTGGGTTTCATGTGCGAATCTCATTTTCATCCGAGATTATTATACTTGCTAAGAAACGGTGAAGGAAAATATCGTGAGGAAACCGGCACGTCTATAGAAAGGCGTGTGAAGTTCACCAACCCGCACTAGGCCAGTGTGGTGGACTATGGCCTGAATCCCCCTCGCATTGAGGGGAGGCCCGTGCCCAGCAGTGGGACGTTAAAAAAGGCTGTAGTAGTAACATGTTAATGTATTAAATATGCATAATATAATGTGATTCAGGATGTATTTATTTATCAACTCTTAAAATGTAGGTACATAACAAAGGGGTGCAGGCCTGGTGCACCCATACTGAATCACATTATAATAATATAAATATATTATTCCATTATCAGTATATAGAATATTAATAATTTATGTACAACACGCATGGCACGTCTGTTCGGGGCTATATATAAAACTGTATGTATTTAATAATATTTTCATTTACATAGACAATTGTATACTTTTGGTGAGTCTATACAGGATGTTTCAGAAGTCCGAAATAATACTTTACCGTTTGCTTATCGCGTATTAAACTGAATGGAATAGACAAAGTATAGAAATTCTTACATTACATTTAAATTATAAAATCTTGCTTTCTTGCTAGAAATTTTCTAATTCTGTTTTTAGGGTTCCGTACCCAAAGGGTAAAACGGGAACCCTATTACTGAGACTTCGCTGTCCGTCCGTCCGTCCGTCTGTCACCAGGCTGTATCTCATGAACCGTGATAGCTAGAGACATGAAATTTTCACAGATGATGTATTTCCGTTGCCGCTATAACAACAAATAACAAAATCACAGAATAAAATAAATATTTAAGGGGGCTCCCATACAATAAACGTGATTTTTTTGCCGTTTTTATAGATAATGGTACGGAACCCTTCGTGCGCGAATTTTGATAGCCGCCAATCGTACAAGTAGTTTACACTGTTACATAAGGTTATAGGTTTCATGCCACAACATGATACTTGTGTCAAATAATCAAGGTCTGAAACTATGATAGTTAGGCAGTCTGTCTTCACTATGCATCTTGCATATTAGCTATCGTATTATTATCATTTGGGACTTATAATCTATGTACATCAAATATTTCTTGCGTTATTTATATTTTTTTTACATATAGCCCCAATATATCAATGTTAAAGGCACATATTAATCTTTCAAACATTATTATATAGAGGGATGAAAGGCCATTCGATTTAACCGACACTTTGTGCGATACTGACTTATATACATGTCGGATATACATAATAAATAATAATAATACATCATCACGCCTGTATTCCCCGAAGGGGTAGGCAGAGGTGCACTGTAGTGCGCCCACACTTCGCCGATGTATTTTTGGTCCCAATGTAATAGGGGGCGAGCCTATTGCCATTATACCGGGCACATTCTCCCTCAATACGAGGGAGATTTTTTGGGCTATAGTTCACCACGCTGGCCCAGTGCGGGTTGGTGAACTTCAGACGCCTTTCTATAGACGTGCAGGTTTCCTCACGATGTTTTCCTCACGATGTTTTCCTTCACCGTTTCATAGCGAGTGGTAATCTCGGATGAAAATGAGATTCGCACATAAACCCAGAGGTGCGAGCCGGGGTTTGAACCTGCACACTTTGATTTGCAAGGCGTGCGTTCGACCACTCGGCTACCACTGCTTTTATATATACATGTCGCGTAAATATAAGAAAACAATATACATGTAGGATTTCAATATTCTTGGTGTATTATATCTGAACCGAGTTTTAGGTTATTAAAGTTGAGATTTCTAAACGACGCGGTAGATGAATGAGAGAGTTAAGTGTGCAAGTGAGAGAATTAACGACGAGGAGAGCCATAAGAGATTCGAAGACGTTAACAAGTTGTAAAATTTAAAATAAAAGAAAATACTATACGAAGATTTTTAATTAAGAAGACCACCCCACATACTTATTTGGAATTGGCGAATTTTTCTGCATCGAATGAGTACGCTCTCCTGTGGTGTCAGCACGCATGGCACTCTGTCACGGATTGGCTCGCTCGCTCTCTGTCTTATTTCATACGAGTAAGAGACAACATCAAGATATTTCGTGACATACATCTAAACTTGGCGCTTATGCTACAAGTGCTGTAAAGTTAAAAATGTCGCTTAAATCGAATGGCCGTTCACTCCTCGATATATTTATTTAATGGCACAGACGGTTTTGAGTTGAATAAGGCATTGCATATAAGGTCCCCGAAGGGCTAGCACTTTGTGAGTATAGGCCGGCTCGAGAGATAGCGACAACAAACCCTTTATATTAATCCCTGCACACAGTGGGGCGTCTAAAGTCATGTTTACCAATACCAAAACGAAGTGTATTGATTCAAGTTCATTTTAAAACTGAGTGTCATTGACAGCGCGAGCGAACTTTGACGACATTAGACTTTTAAACGAGGATATTCTGTCTATAACGGCTTTGTTACTGTTGCAACATAGTTTGGTTAATGTTATATCATTGTTAATAATATAAACTTGGGGGAAGGTATAAACAGTCTTTCTTAAATTTGCTTTGGAATTTCAGATAATCAATGCTGTTTCTCAAAGTTCGAGTCTAAAGGCTGATTGTAGAGTCTCAAAGGTCAATTTTAGAGTCGAGTCTGTTGCTACTATCTCTCAACCCACAGTAACGTTAATAATTGAACAATCTCTTATTTATAACAATTAAGGCCGGTAACAATTAAGACACTGAGTAATTTCGTGTTAAAATTAATTTATAATTAGCACCTTATGGTTTTATAACATCTCTAAAATACATTACTTTTGTTTTAATAATTTAGCCTAATTTCTACCATTTTCTTTCAAATTCTACTAATTAGTAGAAAATGGTAGAAAAAATATAAACTCTTTACATAGTTGCACTTAGTTATAGCTTAGTTTTTAATGTTTTTTGAGATTAAATTTTAATATACAACACTTTTTATAAGACACATACAAGGCAATAACTAAATATTTATTATATTTCATATAAATAGTGAGTTCTTTATAATAAACATGATCAAATTACTTCAACATTCAAACAAACACAGAAGATTGTCACCGGGGGACATTTTGACAACATTACCTCGAAAAAAAAACTACTGTAAGACACCACGCAGTCCATAAACCCTTTACAATGATTTTTAATTTAATTTTACAAGAAATTCAATATATTCAAAGCAATTTCTCGTGGTAATAGATAGTCAGATCAAAATCCCACGATAACCGAATCCAGACAACCACGCACGCACCTTAGAAGTTCCCGAACTTCTTCGTCACAGTCGAGCTGGTCTCAGACTTATGCGAGCTGGTCATTACCGATTTCCTCTCGATAGTCTCAGAAGTAATCGTCTGCTTCGAGAACTTCTTATCCAGACTGTCCAACTCCTTGCTCAAATCCGGCTTCTTGACCTTTGATATATTGGTAATGGTCTGATAATCAGATTGGAACTCTGACGGTCTCATAAAAGATCTGCTCGTGTCCGAACTGAGCTTAGAATCGAGTGTATTAAATCTAGAATCGATTGTACTGTATTTGGAGTCGTTATCGAATGATTTCGATAGTTCATCAATACCGTCTAGCCGAATCGGCTCATATTTAGTGTTAGTCGTAGTGAGGTTGACGGGCGAAGAGCTGTATATTTTTGTTGTTATAACCTTTTGTGTGCCGTTCGGTATGTCCTTGACTTCCGTAGTGGTTTCCTCGGTGTAATTGGGCCCTCCGTACGGCGAAGATATTCTCTCGTAGTCAGGAGTGACAGTTTTGACTAGATCGTTGGATCTCGTTGGCGTTGAAGTGTACGGCGATTTGATTTCCTCGCGAAATTCGGTTTTTATTTCGGTTCTAGGGTAACTCTGGTACGATTCGCTGATCACTTTGAATTCCGAGTGTTTTGTGCCGCCGGGGATTGCTTCTGTTGACTTTTGGTGTTCGGATAACGTTTGTCCGACGCCGTCGAAGGGTTTTTTCAACGTTGAGTATATAGGTTCGGGTTTGTCGTCGAATTTTAGGTCTCGTGCGTTGAACATAGGGCTCAGGGGTGTCTTCGGCGGTTCGTATGTGTGCTTCTGTTCGTAATGGTTGGTTTCTTGTCGCTCTGTTTTGGAGAACTCGTTGATGGGCCGCGGCGTGTCGTAGAGACGGGTCTCATAGCTGCAATGTTATAATTAGTTTCGTTAATTGGTTGATTAGTGATAGTGAGAGAAGTCTTGTTGATTATGATGGCTTTTATTACGCGAGATTAATCTCGATTCTGTTGTAACACGTACTAAACTCGACTAAACTAATAATTTGTGATACTTTTCGTAGCAGTTTTATATAAATTAGTTTAGTTAAGTTTATGTACCCACAGAATCGGCGCCAATTATACAAAGTCAATAAGTGTGTATTTAATGCGTAGTAATAAACGCATAGAAACATTTAATCTTCGGATGTTTATACTAGTTATTTTGAACATTTAGTTAAGTACACCAGAGTGGCTGAACAGAAAGTGATGAAATGATTGCAACAGACAGTTCCCGGAGGAGATTAGAACACCAATACCAACATGCCATGCTTTAAGAAGAATTATTATTGACAGATAATTAGTGAGGCGACATATAACCAATCAGAAAAAAAAAGTTAAATAAAACACTTTAGTAAGTCTTACTGTTGAATCTTCAAACCTGCCGGCTGGGGGATAAGCAGGAGTTCCCTAAGATTTCACACTCATTATTAAGCAGACAGCTTGGTACGAGTGAAAGCCACTCGGCTTCTACATCTTGTCCTCTAATACCTACCAATGATTCGAATTAATTCCTAATCATATTACAACGTGTTTTAATAATTAAAAGTGGTTTGTAATACCATAGTGCAACTCAAGGGAAGTAGTGAGTACCCTAGTTGGTAGAACGCCCGGCTTTTTAGTAAGGGGCCGCAAGTTCAAATCCAGGGGGGCTATTCTCGGAAGGTCGACATCGAAAACGTCAAATTGGTCGTATTTTTAGGGTTCCATACCCAAAGGGTAAAACGGGAACCCTATTACTGAGACTTCGCTGTCCGTCCGTCCGTCCGTCTGTCACCAGGCTGTATCTCATGAACCGTGATTTTCCACAGATTATGTATTTCTGTTGCCGCTATAATAACAAATACTAAAAAACAATAAAATAAATATTTAAGGGGGCCCGATACAACAAACGTGTTTTATAAGCTGGTTTTTAACGATAATGGTACGGAACTATTCGTGCGCGAGTCCGACTCGCACTTGGCCGGTGTTTTTTAGTTTAGTTTCGACATATGTCGAACTAGAGATGATGTCGACCATTCGAGAATTGGGTCCCTGGCCTCCTACCTCTGAGATTTTCGTATTTCAAGTGCGAATGTCATTTTCAACAATAATTACAACTTGCCGAACAAATACAACCTACCCAAACACAAACTCTCAAACCCTATCAACCCGCCCATATCCAACAAAAAAATATCCACGAAAAATAAAAAAAAAATAGAATCAAACAAACCCAATCATAATCTGTCATCGTCCTGTCTGAGGAGTGAGACGCGTCTCGGGGGGGGGCGGGGGCGGAGTCTCGCGCTTGTAATAGACGAGGGCGGGGGCGGGGGCGGGGGCGGGGGCGGCGGCCCGGGGCGGCGGCTCGTCCACCAGGTACGCCGTGCGCACCTCCGGCAGCCGCAAGGCCTTCACCACCACCGCCTCCTCCGCAACACTACTTTGTTAATAAGCCAACATGCGGTTACACTACCGTCGACGTTACTCTCTCTCTCTCTCACGTCTCCCTACCACCACCCCTCTTGTGGAAATATTCTTAATATAACTACTGGTTATTGTCACATTATTGTTACAAAATCTGTCACCAATTGACAGTTACTATGAAAAGAACAAACTTTAACAGGTGGTGGTAAGAGGCTCCTGGTGGCGATTCTGTTAGCACACTGGACGCGGCACAAATTTTGCCATTACTAAAATGATCTCAGAGTCATTACACATAAATATTACATTTCTGAGACCATGAATCAATCTGCACGCCCAAGTGAGTGCAGCTGGCGTATTGCCGTCCTTCTCACACCCACAATGTAAAAGCGAGACATCAATATTTTTGCTATCAAATCGTCAACAGAATCGTCATCATTGCCATCGATATTAATTTAATGTCAGTAGTGTAGTGGTTAGACGGGTCGGCACCGTAACGCTAGGTTCCGGGTTCGACGTCTCGCCGTTTTGACACTAGCACAAGCATTTAGTCTTAGTTGAAGAGGCTAAAAGGGACCATAGATAATATAGATAGGCATTGGTGGTGTTTAAATGTCTCACATTTATGACCAAAAATATTTTTTTCGACCGAGACAAACGATTGTTAGTAAACCGGTATAGAAGGAGAAGATAGGTCTCTAACATGATGGATGCCATTCAAACACCACCAGAGCCGTATTAGGAACAGTTACAGCCGCATGCTCGCTCGGCTGCAACGCCACACGCTACATAGTGCAACACGCAACGTGTAACAAAGCGATACAGTAACATGTTGTATGTACAGAACGATGTATTGATCGCGGTTCGCTTTCGGAGAATATAGGAGCGCGTGGCACCTAAAATACCTAACTGAACTCTGTGTGAATATTCATAAAGATTGAATTTCCGTGGTACAAGCCAAGCGTTCAAATTCGCTCGCCCTGTCGCTGTCCTTTTATTGAAGAATGAACTTCTTCTATCAGTCAATACAGCTTGTTTTGGTATGGCAAAGAATTTGACGCGCAACTGTCGACGCCTACAGTTTGAGGCAGTCGCGACGGCTAAGAGCCTTTTCAAACTAGCGTATTAGAAGCTCTTTTTAGGGTTCCGTACCCAGAGGGTAAAACTGGAACCCTATTACTAAGACTTCGCTGTCCGTCCGTCCGTCCGTCCATCTGTCACCAGGCTGTATCTCAAGAATCGTGATAGTTAGGCAGTTGATTTTCAGATTATGTATTTCTGTTGCCGACAACAAATACTAAAAAACAGAATAAAATAAATATTTAAGGCGGCTCCCATACAACAAACGTGATTTTTTTGCTCGTTTTTATAGATAACGGTACGGAACTTCGTGCACGGGTCCGACTCGCCATTCACATCGCCAAAAGTGACTCAAGCGCCATGTTGAGCGATATTGAGTTACATATATTGTTGGAATCAGCGAATTTTTCTCTGTCTTTTGAGCTAGGCTTCTTCGCGCACAGTTACCAGACTGGCACTTGAGTCAATTCGCCTTTTAACCCTCCTACAGACTCGCCCAGCGAACTCGAGCACGTCACACACATATTTACAATGTGTACTTATATGGCATACATATTGTTTCAGAAGTCCGAAATAATATTTAAGACACGGTAGCCAATGTGTAGTTGCATAGTTACGGCCGACTTTAACTAACTGGAATAGTTTTTAAGTTACAGACTTTTGAGTATTTGTCGCAAGTGGCCTCAGGGCACACCCGTAACCCTATTCAATAGTGAAAAATACATCTAAGATGAGCGACTGCTAATATTATCAATACATATCTAGAAATTTAAGCACAGAATTCACGATATTAAATATTAAAATTCGCTGCGAAAAAAGTTTTAATTTCAATATAGTTTTCAATAATTCAGTGGTACGCCTGATACTCTTGCAGAAAGTAAAAATATGATTTCGGACTTCTGAAACACCTTGTATAGGTTCGTATCGGTAAGCTCAGCCGTAAGGTGCGTGCGTCGACTTACTCTTTACTCATCGTTCTGTCATTCCTTGCAGAAGTTCTGTAGGAAAATCAGAGGTTGAAATACAGGCGTCTAGGTCTAAATCTAGATTTAAAAAAATAATTATTACGATGCTACATTCCGGTCTGTGGACTAGAAAACAAAATGGTCAACTTTGCCCGAACATTGTGCATAATGGCATGAAAAATGGTCAACTTGGCCCAAATTTTTTTTACTGGTCTATTATTACACATAAGAAATACAGGTTTTGGGAGCTATTATGCATATTGCCCGGGCATTATAAGTACTGCCCAAGCTTGAAATTGTTTCTAGCGTATAGATAAGACAGGTAATAGAGAGAATGTTAAGCTAATATAAACATTGACTGGGCATTATATAGATATCAGGATGAAACAAATATTACCGCCATTTGATAAATAAAAAAAAAGTTCACCTAGTATTGCCCAATCATTGCCAATATTGCCCAAGCACTTAGTAGCTCTACTTAATACATAAAAACACTATAAGTACCTTGAAAACGATCCATTTCGAGTAACATCAATAAATATTAAGCTTATATCCTTATGTATAATACATAAATTACTTATATATAAATAGGCACGTATCATAAGTGTTGTGTGAAGGCACTCAAATAGTTGTTTTTTAAATTAATATAAAAATCATCTTTACTTGTCCAACGGCCGCGTGAAAGAGAAGCGTATAGATAGATAGAAAGGGTTGATTATTAATGTTTAATTAAATAAAATTCTTTCATATTCATTTATTAAGGCATGGAAAGTCAATTTTTCATCAACAATAAGGAAAATATGACCAGTGTGGACATTAGACAGTGTCACCTTGGAGACATTAGGCTAGTCATATTTTAGCGACCATTGATAGAAGATGTTTACATGCCTTAAAAAAAGTCATAGGAACTCTACAACGATAGTTGTATGGGACTTGACGTCCTGGCCATGTAGCATGACCGTGTAGACACAAGTTTTATCCCATTCAACTGTCAAATTCGTCGAGAAAAAGACGTCACACCGGTACCAGTACAAAAAGTTCAATGTGACGTCATTTTCTCGACAAATCGGACAATTGAAAAAATCAGAATCAATTTTTTTTTATTCGTGTAGGCCGGAAAGCACTTACAAATAGTCAGAACCACCACCGGTTCGGAATGCTGCTTCCACTGAGAAGAGCCGGTAAGAAACTCAATGGTTACTCTTTTCAAAATGATAAGTGCGACTAATACATTCTCAGGAGCAGCAATGCCATGAGAGCAGACCGCACCTTTGCCACAATACTAGAGAAGATAAACTTAATGTCTATGCAGTCATGGTAAGGGGGCTGGAGTACTAGTGATGTGATTAATTATAAGCCAGTTGTAATGTCAAGTCTCACCGTGTGGTGAAGCCCTCGTAGCCAGGCTTGGGAGTCTCCTCCTGAGGCCTGAAGCTGGAGAAGGTGGGGCTCTGCGCGGTGAACTGCTTCTCATCGCGCGACTGACTGTAGCTGTAGTTGGACTGATTGTAGCTGTTCGTCGTCTGGTTCAAGCTGAAAGAACCAGAGACAAAATAAAAAAAATAATTCATAACTCAATGATCCGGCGAATTACGTATTATCATTTTTTTGTTTTTAAAGTACTCGTATATTAGATTGAATAAAAATAAATACTCGTTTTTGTGGTTTGGCGAGATAAACGATTAACAGCGATAAACAACACAACGTTATCAACAATTGATAAATAATTACCATTGAAATGACATTTTGGAATGTCAAAATAACAGCGTTATTAACAAACTTCCAAAGGACTGAGGTTCTCAATTCGACAGTGTATTTTTTTTTGGTGTGTTCGCGGATAACTTCGTTGTTCATGAGCCGATTTGATGATTCTTTTTTTGAAATTAAACTATTTTACGGATTTTATCGCGTTTATTTACTATTTTATTTTCCCGACACTCCACGAAGTCTGCAATCTGTGAACATGTACAGGACCCGCACCCGCCATTATATCAGATTTGATAAACCGCATATCCTCGCAAAAGAACACCGACTCCGACCAAGGATGATACGTGAGGCCATTGAAATTAAAAAACATCCTAATTTCAATAGGGAAGATGGCTGGGTGCTACCACCAACTTGGGATCCAGTAATCAATATGATTAAATCCAAAACCAAGTGTACCATTGCAAGACCTCAGGACACCGTAAGCACTTTCTGCGTGGATCGGACCGCAAACAACAACTAAATATGAGGGTACCCAGTTATTAACTATGACATCAGGACGTCTAACACCTCAGTCCCCCCGTGACCATGGTTGCTGTAAAGCAGCCGAAACGTCGGGAAAATAAAATAGTAAATAAACGCGATAAAATCCGTAAAATAGTTTAATTTCAATGTATAGTATTCGCGTAAATATAAGAAAACAATATGATTTTTTTTTTACAAAATGCATAATATGAATCTATAAACGATACTTATAACGCAAAAGGCATTTTAAAATTAGCTCGCGCTTTCATTGTCATTTAGTTCAAGAATTAAACGGCGAGGGCCGAAACGCCAGTGTGCGGGAGGCTTCAGAGCTCCTAAATTTCGCACGTACGAAGACACGGGCTCAGCTAGTATATTACATAGATATATAATCAGAATAAAGCAGCCGCTCCTCATCTTATTCCAATAACATTTCATAAACTCGTTAAAAAGAAGAAAGAATATGATTTTTAATATTAAGTACGTACCTATTATTAGTTTGATTGTAAGTCTGTTGCGTGGGGCTCTTGGGCAGTGTGGTGGTGTACCCTGGGGAGGTGGGGGTGATGGGCAGGGGGACGGGCGAGGCCGCGCCGTGGATGGAGTGCTGCAGCTGGGAGACATGCGAGCTTAGGTTCGTGGTGTTCAGGGTCGTGTTGTGGCTTGTGTTCAAGGTGGTATTCGGCGTGAACGTGCTGTTGGGGCTGTACGTAGTGTTCACGAAGCTTGATGTCGGCGATTTGAAGCTGTAACAATAACAACACGTTTTGCATAAAAACTTAAATTAATGTTATTCGTGTATAAGCCCAGTTGATAGACAGTGACAGTCGTGAGCGTAAGGCGTCGCGATAATATCTACACGGCATTGCTACGCCCACGATAACGCCTTATAAGCGTCGCGACGCCTTATAGTGAGCGTCGCGATGCCTTATATTGAGCTTTGCGAAGCCTTATAGTGAGCGTCGCGATGCCTTATAGTGAGCGTCGCGACGACGTATAGTGAGCGTCGCGATGACGTATAGTGAGCGTCGCGATGACGTATAGTGCTCACTATACGGCGTCGCGACGCTCGCTATACGGCGTCGCGCAGCGCTCAGTATAAGGCGCCGCGACGCTCACTATAAGGCATCGCGACAATCGCTACACGTCAACCACGCTGGTTAGTGAACTTCACACCCCCTTTGTATATTCGTGCCCCTTTGTATATTCGTGCAGTTTTTCTCCTCCATTCATCAAGTAGTAATCATTATTGAAAATGACAGTCGTGGCACATGAAATCAGCAAATTTGAACTTGCACCCTGTGCGTTAAAGACGGGCCTTCAATCACCGGTTTACACCTTGGGGGAATACAGGGGTCATGATGTAGTGATAGTAGACTCAAGGTCCAGGTCGGCGTGGTACTGACCGCTGGTGCGTGGAGACGTCGGTGTCTGTCTCCTCCCCGGAGGTGTCTCCGGTCTTCAGCTTGTACTTGGCCTGCCTTATGGCGGTCAGCCGCCCGCGGGCCTCCTCCAACTCCTTCTCAATGCGAAGCACCTCAGACCTGATCACGAATAATAGACAAATATCTCTTTATTGTTCCACCTCTTAGAATAATACAAAAAAATTGGCGGCCTTATCACTCACTACCGGTGAACTCTGCCGGTTTATCTTTGGATGGCGAGAAATAACATTACTGGTAAAGCCGCACGCACACTGGGGCGTCAAGGCGTGTGCGTCATTTTTTACCAATAACCAGAGGAATTGCATTGACTGACAGAATTTTTTTTTTTTTTAATATGATGGCCTCTTTCCCTTGAGTGATAGAAAAAGTTAATTCTTCAACGAAATGCCATTGACAGCGCGAGCGAGTTTTAACGTAGCGTGACTTTTACTATAAGTGGTTTGAGTGTGTATCAGTGTTGTGAGTGTGTATGAGTGGTGTGAATGTTGTGAGTGTGTATGAGTGTTGTTAGGGTGTAGGAGTGGTGCTAGTGTGTATGAGCGGTGTGAATGGGTATGAGTGTGTGCGAGTGCGGCTCACCTGGCGTCGATCTCCTGCGCGATGCCGCCGACCATGCGGCGGTTGAGCACGAGGCTGCGGTCCTCCTCCGTCTGGATGGCGTCCCTGGCGGCGCGCACCAGGTTGTCGGTGGAGCGGATCACGGCCGCGCCGGCGCCCTGGAGACGCACCGTCGACTCTGACGACGGGTCCGCCTTCACCTGTCCCCATTAGACACATCGTATTACACTCAGGTCTAGTGGCTAGATGGTAAACCGCAGGAGTCGCAGGTTCGAGCAGCAAATTTCGGAAACGTCCGTTTCACAATTTGCCTCAATGAAGGCGAAATAAGTTGAAATGGAGTTTATTAACATGTGTTTTTTTCAGGCACCGTTACTCCCGTAACCCAGGATCCCAGAGTCCTGGGGGGAAAGCTAAATCGTCTAGGATGTGCAAGAATTAAATAAAGTTAAAGTGGGTACGGTACCTTGCAGGCGACGAGCAGCTGCGCGGTGGAGGAGGCGACCTGCCTGGCGCTGGAGATGAGCCGCTCCTCCGAGCCGGCGCCCTGCACCAGCGCGTTGGCCGCCTCCACCAGCGCGTGGGCGGCGGCCGCCACCAGCCGCGCCGCGCTCACCAGCCCCTCCGACCACTGCCCGTCGTCCGACGACGACGTGGGCCGCCGGGCCACCTTGCCCTGGACGCAGACCATCGATTAGACCACGCAGACACGGCTATATCACATACTATGTGCTCCAATCAATCGACTTCAGACGGAGACACCGCCAGAGCTAATACACTACTAGTTTATGTGTAGAACTTCAAACTTATAATTAGCAAGTCCCAATCAACGTATTGTTATATCATTATACCATGGGTATTCATTTAAAAATAAAACTTCATTTATACTTCGTGTTCTTGAGGATGTGAAACTTTAATAGTTTTTACTAAACATATATGTTGGCAACACAAAATTTAGTTTATAGTTTTAATATACAATTATTGTGCTGGCAATTATTGTGAAGCAGTGGTAGCCGAGTGGTCGAACGAACGCCTTGCAAATCAAAGTGTGCAGGTTCAAACCCCGGCTCGCACCTCTGGGTTTATGTGCGAATCTCATTTTCATCCCAGATTACCACATGCTATGAAACGGTGAAGGAAAACATCGTGAGGAAACCTGCACATCTATAGAAAGGCGTGTGAAGTTCACCAACCCGCACTGGGCCAGGGTGGTGAACTATAGCCCAAAAATCTCCCTCGTATTGAGGGAGAATGTGCCCGGTTTAATGGCAATAGGCTCGCCCCCTATTACATTGGGACTAAAAATACATCGGCGAAGTGTGGGCGCACTACGGTGCACCTCTGCCTACCCCTTCGGGGAATACAGGCGTGATGATGTATTATTATTATTATATTATTATGTGCTGGCAACTCTCTCTCTCGCTGCGTCCGCCGAACGGGTCGGTTGTGTTACTATAATATAATTTTTATCCTTGGTAAAATAAACGAATTCAAGTGCTCAAAAGTGTTGTGTGTTTTATATTGGAAATCATCAGCCACGACACCTGCATATATATATATATGTTTCACGTGCGAAACAATATATTAGTATAGATAGTAATAATTTAAAACCCTTTCTTTTAAAATAATTGATGGAATCAGGCGTAATATTGCGGAAATCCATTGTTAATACAATATTAGAGAAAGGGACCCACCACTCACCTCACTCATACTGACTCTCGACTGACAGGGAGTTCGGTCTTGTTGGTTTCCTCTATTATCGATCAAATTTATTTGATTTATAATTTGGGGCTCTAAACAATTCCGAGGGTGAGTGGTGGGTCCCTTTCTCTAATATTGTATTAACTTTCTTTTAAAGTTATTTGTTATTTAATTTCATTTTATTGAGTTGTACTGTAAATTCAAATTAGGTACCCAACGCGCCAAATTTCGGCGATGTTGCCAACTCAGATGAAAAGTAATGCATAATTATTGATTTTAATAGATGATTTAGTTAGTTTGAAATTCATATGTGTCTATATAGGCAAAATTATAATTTTAATGGTATGATTAGCTCAGGAAAGATTGCTTAGGGCATCTACTACTACTACTATTACAGGCCTTTTTTAACGTCCCACTGCTGGGCACGGGCCTCCCCTCAATGTGAGGGGGATTCAGGCCATAGTCCACCACGCTGGCCCAGTGCGGGTTGTCAGACTTCACACATCTATCGAGAACTAGTCAAGTTCCCTCAGACGTGTAGGTTTCCTCGAGCCGGGGTTTGAACCTGCACACTTTGATTGCAAGGCGTGCGTTCGACCACTCTGCTACCACTGGGCATCAAGTTACCTTAATCCGGCACTGATTGGTACCCGTAGTCTAATACCATACAATGTGACCACGTGATCTGACCTTTTATAATAAGGAATACATTATATTATTGTAATGTTAGAGTACCTGGTCGATGAGTTCCCTCTGCGCGGCGGAGGCGGCCCGCACCAGCGCGGAGGTGGCCGCGATGATGGACTTGGCGGCCTCCAGGATCATCTCGTCGAAATTCAGGCTCTCGTCCGCCTCCTGAGACACCACACACCGTCGATCACACGTCCGAAATTATACACCATGTATCAGAAGACCGAAATACATATACGATAGCTAATATGTAGATGCGTAGTGAAGACAGACTATACCTAACTATCATAGTTTCTGAGTTACAGACCCTTGAGTATTTATCACAGCCATCGTGGTGTGACCTTAGGGCACACCAGTAACCAAATTTAACAGTATAAACAACGTCAACGAGGGCTTACTAATAATATATACACAACAAAACATAATTTGGCATATTTCGACTCGAGACATAACCAGATTTTTTTTCAATTTGCGATGAAAAAAAGCGAATGGTATACCCTATACTCGTGCAAAATTTAAAATATTATTTCGGACTTCTAAAACAACCTATATTACACATAGATTAGATACATTATGCAGTAGGTGCACAGTCAAGACATACTATACAGGGTGTTTCAGAAGTCCGAAATAATACTTTGGCGTTTGCATCAGTATCGGGTATACAACTGAATGGTATAAAAATTTGATTGAAATTCGACCATGTTTTTCCAACTTTTTTTCGTCGTCAATTTCCATAACCCGTAATATTTCGAATCCTATGTAAAATTTGCATGTTCTGTTTTGTGAATATTGGTAGTCGCCCCTCTTAAGTGTAGTTTACACTGCTGAATAGGGTTATGGATGGACCCAAAGGCCCGAACATGATACCTACAACAAATATTCAAAGGGCCCTAAATCAGAAACTATGATAGTTAGGTATAAACTGTCTTCGCTAAGCATCCACGTATGAGCTACCGTATATGTACCCAAAGTATTATTTCGGACTTCTGATACACACTGTATACGTGAATAAATGCCCGTTTTCAGTAACACTAAGAAACATCTAAATAACACTGAAGAGGCAAATGTACTGTTATCACACTTCAGATCGTTAGAGATCTTGCCTACCACTCCGGGGAGTACAGGCGTGAAAATGTATTTTGTTTCAGCTTTTCTTCGTAATACTTGTCTTGTGAATTCGGCGGGGTTCGTTGTGCGTGCCGCGGTCGTTGGGTAATATGTTTGATTCCCGGGTGATACATAAGATACAACCAAGAATATCAAACATATCTCAACGACACAACGGCGTTTGTGTCCTCGCTCGCCATCTCGTGCCTCTTGCATATGATTATTGGATCGTCTCTTCAATCTTGCTGCATTAATACTATCTCCAAGTACAATTACGTAATGTCAAAATAACAGTTTTTTATTTATGGAGGGTAAAGTAAAGGAGTGACATCTAGGTATTGAAAAAGTGTCCGTCGAAATGCATGTAATAATAGTTAAAAAACTTCCACAATGGCGCTGAATTTTGAATTTAAAAAAGTTAACAGATGGCGCCAAAAATGTAGTTCTGCCCAAAACGAAAAGAACTGGGAATGTCCATGACGTTATTGCTAAGCAAAAGTTATTGCATGCATTGCTCTCAATAAAAATAACATACTTTTAAACTTTCAAATAGTTTTTTCTCAACATTTCTTAATATTAGTCTATATTGCGGCAACTTTATGTAACTAATCCGTGGACAACGCCGTGGACTGTACTGTGTTTGGATAACTTTTTGTAATACTATTTGTTAATTTTTATGTACTGTTGTTTGTTGTCTTTAATAAATAATTTAATTTAATTTAACATTCATTAATTAGAGCATTCCCTGTTATTGGCCTGTACCCTTCATTTTAAACTTATAATATAAAATCTTGCAATAGAACACACATACTTCTAAATCAAATCGGCACAAACCGAATTGAATCTTAAAACACATGTTATAAAGTATAGATTTTGAAAGGGAATTGGAAAATTCAATTACCTGCACTTTGACCTGTCGGGGACGTAGCGATTCCAGTTTCTTGGCTGCGGCGTCTATAGAGGCGGCGGCGCCTAGCAGCTCGTTCTCAGCTATCACCGTCGGGTCGTCCGGATCCACCCAGTCTGAACCTACCGGATACATAAAATTAATACATTGTCAACACATACTCATCGTATGGTCCCAAACTAAACGACAATTGTACTATGGTCTGGTAGCGATTCGAGTTACACTCAGACAAATTTAGAGAAAGGTGATTTTTAGGGTTCCGTACCCAAAGGGTAAAACGGGAACCCTATTACTGAGACTTCGCTGTCCGTCTGTCCGTCCGTTCGTCCGTCTGTCACCAGGCTGTATCTCCTGAACCGTGATAGCTAGAGACTTGCAATTTTCACAGATGATGTATTTCTGTTGCCGCTATAGCAACAAATACTAAAAAACAGAATAAAATAAATATTTAAGGGAGCCCCCATACAATAAACCTGATTTTTTTGCCGTTTTTATAGATAATGGTACTTGGAATGGAACCCTTCGTGCGCGAGTCCGACTCGCACTTGCCCGGTTTTGAAATTTGCCGTTGGTGGGAATCGACCCAGCAACGACCCAGTGCTGAGAAGCGAGCGGTCTACGCGCAAACCACTATGCCAAGACATCTTCAAAGCACTCTATTATACAGGCTGTATCAGAAGTGCGAAATAATACTTTGGGTACATATACGATAGCTCATATGTGAACGCTTAGTGAAGACAGTTTGCTAACTATCATAGTTTCAGAGTTATAGACATTTGAATATTTGTTACAGGTGTCGTTGTGTGCCTTTGGGTGCATCCATAACCGTATTCAGCAGTGTACACAACACTTATGAGGGGCGACTACCAATATTCACAAAACAGAACATGAAAATTTTACATAGAACTCGAGATATTACGAGTTATAGAAATTGACGAAGAAATAAAAGTTGGAAAAACATGCTCGAATTTCGATCAAATTTTTATACCGTTCAGTTGTATAATCTATACTGATGCAAACGTTAAAGTATTATTTCGGACTTCTGTATTATTGAACTTTTATACAGAATCAGAATATATTTCATATAAACCAATACAGGCACTTATGAATCGTCAATAAATAAAAAAAATAGTAGCTCTACCACGCATATACGAATACGAATTAAATAATAACTAAAATTGACATTAACTATTAAAGTAACAATACTTTAAACGGCCTCACCACCAAATGTGTGATTGATAAAACGTGTGCGTAGTCAGTAGCGTACTACGGGCGGAGACGTACCTTTGAGCAGCTCAGCGGTGGCGATGATGTCGGCCACGGTGTGGGCCACGCGGCGGCTGAGGTCGGGGAAGTGCTGGCGCGCGGCGGGGTCGGCGCCGGCCGCCAGCACGCCCTGCAGCAGCGCGCGGTACGCCAGCGCCGCCGCCCGCCCCGCCTCCCGCGTGCGGCACGTCAGCTCGCCGCTCTCCGCGCTGTGCGCGGCGCCCTGACAACACACGAGTAATACCATTACACTTAGGATCACGGTCACAGTAGCGATTACATATGGATACTAAGCATATTATAATGAACTACTAAGACCCAGACCGCTGTGTGAAAAAAATAATAAAAAAAACACAATCAAAATAAAATAAAAACTTTTAAAATACAACAAGTTTTATTGAAGTTGGTGAAATCCTAAATTGTATCCCATGTTACTAGTGAACCACGGGATGCCCCATCCTAAAGCATTGTAATTTTTTTTACTAAAGGAAATCGATTAGAGACGAATAGTTATTTTATATCCTGGCGTACAGCTAGGAGGCCACTATGTAACTCTTATTGTTATAAATTTTTTTAGAAACCAAACAACATGGTGGATTTTGACAGCTGTTTTGACAGATTGTGAGATGATTGAAAATTATTTGCAATTCAATTACTGACCCTGCAGGAGTAATAGCCGTGAAAATGTGTAGCTGGCTTATCTTAAATAACCATAACTAAATAAAAACGTGTGCGTCTCGGGACACGCGACAGAAGTGATAATTAAACTAATTTAAGTTGAACTATTTTAATATTGAAGTTGTTTAACTTCATATGCTCACTATCAACAGTATATGTGCATCGCACACTGAACACTGAGTAGTGAGAGGGGGAAGGGTCTGTCCGAAATAAGGCCAGCGCTGTGGGTTAGAGCGAAAGAGAAAGGGAAGCCAGACAGACCGGCGCCGTGACGCGTTACGTAACGCAGCGGTTTAATCATAAGAAGTTATCACTTCAAAAATTATGTCCATCTTCCAGCTGTAAGATGGAGGGAATGTGTGAAGAAGGGCCATACCTTGCAGGCCACCAGTAAGTCGACGACGGTCTTGCGGCCGAGGTTGGCGGCGGCGGTGAGCTGGTCCTGCTTGTTGGAGTTGCCGGCGGAGACGAGCCGCGCGGTGGCGGCCGTCATCTGGCGCGTGCAGCGGATCAGCTCTTCGGGGGTCGCGGGGGTCGCGGGAGCTGCGGGGGACATCAGCACCTGCCGAGACCCCACCACATACACAATGGGTCAAAAAGCCCGCAACCCTTCGTCATGTACATTATGTGAAGAAGAATTGATATCTGATTGTTCTTTCTTTCACAAAATTAAAACATTATATGTATACTTCGACAAGTCTAGGCATGGTCGGTTAGGTTGCTTGTACGTACTTTCTGTTGTGTTAGTATTCAGATCAAAGGGAGTTTTATAGAAATAACTGACTTTAGAGCTATGTTGCGAAGAATTTTAAGGAAAACTCGTCACGACAAAAATCTTATTAAAATCGACAATAAAATATTTTTTATATCACATATTCGTTAAGCTAGAGAACCTATATTTTAAAGGTTAGTATACCACTTAAAGTATTCTTCTTCTTTTTATAAGAAATTAATGAAATGATGATATTTAATGGAATAAGATGAGGATTGCTCCACTTGCGTTTAGCGGGTATTTCAGCCAGTAATTAATAGCAAGGGCAAATTCAGTTCAATTCCACCCGGACATACATACATTGCAAGTTAATATAAAGCTTGTAACATTGCTACAAGACAGGTAGTGCTGCTTAGAAATATATCTACAGCCAAAGATTCTAGAATCAAACGAGTTCAATGAAAATTATATTCAAAGTTGTTTTACATAGAGTTGTTATTAAGTTACCTCGATCTCCTGCGAGATGGCCTCGATGGTGGACTCGAGGGCCCTGGTGCCGCGCGTGTGCTCGTCCTCCACCGCCTTCACGGTCTTCAGCAGTGACGTCACGTTGGTCACCATCACCTGGACCACACAACAACTGCGTTACACTTTGACGATTCATCATGGAATGTGACCGCTCCCAATTGATATAAACGCTTCAAAATCACAATGGCTAAATTTAAAAGCCATTGAAATTAGAAGCAATCAAGTCTACTAAGACTATCGTTGTACTATTACAATAACTTCACTTTATAATGCGTATAAATAAAACAATTTTTATAAATAGTAGCTGGAATATGACCAGCGGGGCAAGTCTCGCGTTATCCACATCATCTCTAATGCGATATATATGTCGAAACAAAACGATAAAATACGACCGATTTGACGTTATGTATCGACATATCTCGAATAGAGATTGATGCCTATCAAGCGAAAATCGGGCCCCTGGGGGGCAATACTCGCACGATCGACATTTCGCACAAAATACAACAATTTTATCGTTTTGTTTCGTCTAATGTCGATCATTCGCCAATGTAGACATTGTCACATTGTAGCCATTAGCCCCCACCACACTGGGAAGTCGACCATCGCGCGTCAAATGTTTTGCCAATACTAAAACGGACTCTGTATACATAAAGATTAAAATTCCATTGTAAAAGCCACGGCTCCACGCGTCTAAATGAAATTTTTAGGGTTCCGTACCCAAAGGGTAAAACGGGAACCCTATTACTGAGACTTCGTTGTCCGTCCGTCCGTCCGTCTGTCACCAGGCTGTATCTCATGAACCGTGATAGTTAGAGAGTTGAAATTTTCACAGATGATGTATTTTGTTTGCTGCTATAACAACAAATACTAAAAAACAGAATAAAATAAATATTTAAGGGAGCTCCCGTACAACAAACGTGATTTTTTTGCCGTTTTTATAGATTATGGTACGGAACCCTTCGTGCGCGTCCGACTCGCACTTGGCCTATTTTTTCTATGTGTCATTACGGTTCGTTTTGTTATCGGCAAAAATGTTGGCGCGAGAGTGTCGGCCTTAGACAAGTCATATTGTAGCTACCATTGATAAAAGTTGTTCTTATATCTTGACAAAAGAAGCTATAGATACTTTACAAGTATTGTATTAGTAGATTTGGGGCCCTGACCACACGCAAGCGACTTTTGGGAATTGCCACACTCCAAATACATGACTCAAAATGAATTTCCGCATTAGTTATGATGATTCTTATTAGATAATATTTTGATGAAGTATTATTTTAATACTAAAGAAAACAAAAAAAACATGAAATATTAAAAGCTTCGGGTCGCCAACTAGGGTTAGGTTTTTTTTTAAATGATGACGTTCAAACCACATGGGTGCGTACATATAAAGCTCCATGCCATAGCGGGGAAACCCATAAGCTTTCAATGAACACCATGTATATAGAATATACAATATACTACTCAAGATGACACGAAGATCCGATTGGTTTTGTTAAAAAAAAAAACATCCGGGTCGAATTGAGAACCTCCTCATTTTTGAAATCGTTTAAAAATTGAGTATACATTTACAATTAGGAGTACAGAACCTAACATCCGACTGAGCAGAACAGCGCTTTATACAGGGTGTATCAGAAGTCCGAAATGATATTTTAGTAACATATACGGTAGATAATATGTAAATGCCTAGCTAAGACAGATTATACCTTACTGTCATAGTTTTTGATGTATAGACTTTTGAATATTTGTCACAGGTATCGTGTTGTGGCATTAGGACACACCTGTAACCCTATTTAACAATGTAAACTACATCTACAAAAGATTTCAAAAATTACAGGTTTCATTTCAAATTTTGTTCATATGTTTATACCATTCTACAACCGAATGGTACCCGATGCTAATTCAAACGGTAAAGTAAATTATTTCGAACTTCTGATAAGCACTGTATAATCACCACGCTAAGGCGTCTCCTAGTGAAAATAGACCATAACACCGAGAACATAAGATTCACATTGAAATAAACCATTCGGGCGTAATCTTGAGTGGTACGCACAGATAATAATATATATTTGAACCGTCAATATTGGACCTTTTATAAGCTGTGTCGTCTGTGAAATGAAAGCTTGTGGTGTTGTTATACGGTATGGGAAGCGACGAAACTTCGTCGTGGAGACCGTGACGGGGCTGGCGGTGTCTAGACAGACTTCTACACTCATTGAGATATAACATTCATAGGATGTGCCTAACGCAGTCGAATAGCAACTATCTATTTGTGCGCACGTTATTTTTTTTATCATCTTTTAAAATCAAAATGGGACCATTTAAAAAAAAAAACAAGTTTTATGGCGCATATAGTATAGTCACTACGGCAATATACTATTTGCAAAAAGAAAAATTTTTTTTTATAAAATGTAGTCAATTAAGTTTGTCCAACATTTGTGTTTGATATTAGATTTTATTAAATAAATGTATAACTTAATCTGTAGCTTGTAGCTTTATAAAAAACAACGCAATTTTAATTCATTAAAATCTCTTTACCATACTCATATCATCAGTATTCTTTGTACGTATCAGCTGTACAAATTCAATATGGATTTGAAAATATTACAAGAATAATAGGGTAGAGCAAACCGACCAAACACACGCCATGCGCACAGAGACAAGGACAGAAGATGCACATCCGGTCACACAAACGACGCGACGAGCGATGACAACTATACGACAAGCGTTATCGAGTGATTCGAACGATACTGAGTTTTGGAGTTTCTACCTAAGGCTGAGAAGTGTGGATTCCGTTGCCGAATCTATACTGTGTATAGTCGTCCTCCTCACGGCCATAATGTATGAGCGAGATGAGAATATTTTTAGTCTAGTTTGTGTAAAACAGAATCTACATCAATGTCGAACTTTAAACATATTTTTGCGTCAAACGTCGCCCGTGGAAATGTTTGCCAATACAAAAATAACTCTGTATTAATCCACATAGAGATTGAATTTCTGTGGTAAAAACCACGGCTCGCTTTCGTTGTAATATGACCTTTATCCATGAGTAAATACAGTTCATTTTGGTATTGACACAAAAATTTGACGTGCGCGTCTTGAGGCCCCATATAACATTTACATATGATATAGTGGCCATGTTCCTCTGTTATACGATGAGATAGCACTATAAAATATTCCTCGCTCGCTCATATTTAACGACACTGGGAAGGATAGCAATACTTACTCAGGGGATGATATAAATTATATAAACTACAGTGGTATCTTTTAAATCTACTGTAAATGGAACACAATAAACAGAGGATCTTTTTAAAATGAACCTACAACAAACTAACAGAAGGTTCTAATTGTATTATATGCCAATTTTAATAGAATATCAGAGTATAATACTCCACAACCTTTGGGATAAGAGCAGAACAAGACTTTTTTTGAAAATTTACTCTGCAGTATTAGGTATAGAGATTGAATTGCGGTGGTGAGCTAATTCGCTCTCATCATCGTAGAAAAATGTGCTTTTTGTGTGACTTAATACAGTTCCTTTTGGTATTGGGAAAAATATGGTAGTAAATACGCCTATGGGGTCATTGCTTCAATGATTTATGAAAATGAACTCAAAGAATGAAAGAGTGAATGATATAGGAATGAGGCAACATAGGATACACTCACTTAGCCTTGGCTTGTACATAATAACAATAATGACGAGATATATAAAGCTGATGTATAGGGCACTTGGCATCTGACTGTGAACGAGTAAATACATGATACAAATTATACAATGCGATTCAGTATGGGTGCAACAAGCCAGCACCCTTCGTTCTGTACAGTATATAAATATTTCATAATTTTAGTTCATCAGAAATAGTTCATTTCATGAACACAGAATATTGATAAGTCATTTTTTATTTGTACCAAAATATTAATTTATATATATATATATACTTTGACAAGGCCTCAATTAAGTAGCTTGTGCCTTCTGTTGTGTTATATTTAAAGCAAAGAGAGTTTAAGAGCTGTGTTGCTCAGAATTTTAAGAAAAACTTAAAACGATTGTGAAATGTTTGTCATTTCATATATTCGTTCGGGAAGTTATACTTTAACGGTTCTATTGGCGTTTATTTTGTTGGCATCACATTAAAACTACTCTATTGCCGTCCTTCTCTCGTCCGTAATGAAAGAGCGAGATGGCAACATTTTTAAGTTTAGTTGTAGTTTGTGTCTGGATGCACATGATTGCAGGTTCGTAAATAGTCATAACATTCTTATAAAAACATGTATGTCCATTTTCATTACATAATATGCAACATGTTTATATTCGTGTCAAGTGCCCTGTCGCGTGCATATAAAAAAAAAAAACAAAAAAATGTGATCGATGAAACGTCCAAAGCTCCGAAACCGTGACTCCAAGTCAGCCCAGCCCGCCCTGGCCGACATGACAATCCTAAGCCCCGGGACACACAAAGACGTCAAAACGCGCGCTACAAAACGTTTGCAAATACCAAAACGAATTGTATTACCTCCATAGAGTAAAAGGAGAAGATCTACCGACTACGCCGTGCGGCCTATTTTTTGACGTATATCTGATCTTCCACCATTGAAGTTGCCGGATCAAGTATGACAAACAATATAAAACATGCGTTGAAGGCATCATACCAAAGCAATTATTTCTATAACCATCTGTGGTTTAGAATAATCCCTTCATTGTAAATGGGAGTAGACGCACCTTACTGTACTAGCTTCCTAAGCGTAAAGATTATATTTGTATTTAATATTAGACTGCCGTGAGTATAATTCTTCTCTAGTATTGTGGCAAAGGTGGTGTCTGCTCTCATGGCATTGCTGCTCCTGAGAATGTATTACTCGCAATTATCATTTTGAAAAGAGTAACCATTGAGTTTCTAACCGGCTCTTCTCAGTGGAAGCAGCATTCTGAACCGGTGGTAGAATCTGACTATTTGTAAGTGCTCTTTGGCCTACACGATTTTTTTTTTTGATTTGTTTTAATTTGACAAGCTGCGTATTAATTAAAGTTACGTATGCACTTTAATAAATACGCAGCTTGTTTATATTGTTTGACACCTTAGGTGCTTACTTGAGCCGGCAACTACAATGTCGGATGTCGGATAGACGTCAACAAATTTGCCGCAGGGCCATAGGCAAGAAACGATATGGCTTCTCTGTTTAATATATGATTACCTCACGAAACAGGTCATGAATGTCACCAACATAACTTTTAACACGGAGATTCAATCCTTATATACACTGACAAGTACGTTTTGGTATCGGCAAAAATGTTACAACACACGTCGTGTCTCCGCTGCAATTCCAGGGTTCGATAATTGTAATATCGGCGAAGAGTGCGGGGCGTACACCTAAGCGAGTGAACACCATGCCTAACTGTCGGGTTAGACTCAGCCTTTGAATACCGATTGGTCATCTCGCGTCGTCACGGCCTCCGTCTCCATGAACCGATCGTTTTTGATCTCATTCAGCATCTTGAGCTGTTCCTCCATCCGGCTGTTGGGTCTCCTGGACGATCTGAACTCCATAATCGCTTTGATTCGTCTTAGATCTTCAATCGAAGTGTCCTTATTGTTGAGTATATCCTCGTAAAATTGCCACCAGTTGTCTATTGAACCGAACTGTTGCTCGCGATTTTTAAGAATATCATTGTAGATGCTCCACCAGTTATTAGCGTAGTATTCTAGCGGGTACGTGCGAGTTAGGTCGAAAATTTCCAAATGATTGCGTGTTGTCTGTGAATCAGCGTGTGATGTAACATGTTTAGATGTCTGATGTTCGATATTCTCCTTGTTATTGGATTCTCTTTCATATTTACGTATGATTTCCTTGTAATATCTTTCCAATAGACATAGTTCTTCGTATGTGTATTTAGTTATATCGATCTGTGTGTATATATTGAGAATGTCGTCTACGTTATTAGCTTTTTTTCTACGATCGATTTTAATATTAGACAACGCTTTTAATTGCTCGATGAGTGGATCGAAACCTGTGTATACAAAGTCTTTCTTTGCGAATTCAATCAATCTTAATACTATATCCTCGTACTTCTTATCGTATTCCAAGTCTCTGTTAACAGCTTTCGATTGGTCGACATCTTCGATAAAAGTCTGCAGTTTATACTTCTCTTTCTCGAATCTATCAATTTCATTTTGAAATTCGCCCAATACTAATTCGTGGCCGCTGAATCTTTCCAACTCTCTGCGCGTTTCTTCCATTTTTTCCAGATTCCTCTTGGCCAATGCCTTCCACCACACCGTGTCGTCTTGGAACATTTTCCAGAATTCCATTCTCACTTTCTTGGTCATTGTATTGACGTCAGTCTCTTTGGTAACGACTTCCGGTTTCACAATCTCAATTTCAGACTCTCCCTTCTGTTTTTCAGGAGTTAAAACTTGTTTAACCGCTTCCGTAGCTTCAGGAGACTGTACATGTACATCTAAACTGATAGGTTTAACTTTTTTCAGTGTGAAAACGGGACTTTTTAACTTGGGCATATCGTCCAGTTTAGGTTTTTTACTTGGTACCGTTTCAACGATTTCGGTAGTTACTGTAACGTTAACCTCAGTGTCTAGATCAACGATAACCTGTGATATGCGTTTCATTTCGCTATCCAAATCGTTATTAGCTTTCATTCGTTGCAGCACATCCCTTTTGCGTTTATTCTCCGCTTTGTCGTATACATTAACGATCAAATCGACCAACTTCTTCACTTCACCGAGGAGTATATTTTCACCGTATTTCAAAACACGCCAATCCATATCTAGAATACTATTCTTGGCAGCCAGATTGTATCTTTCGTTTAAATCATCATCCTTAGAACTTCTGACTGGTGGAGATTTTAATAGATTCTCTATGTAAGCGAGGATTTCTTCGCAATTATCGTGGAATATAGTCGGGGAGACGTCGTCGTCTTGACTGGAATAGTCTAGGAGCTTGATCAGTTCGTCCTCCTGGTCCGATTGGAAGATATCCGTTTCGGAATCGCACGAATTGTAACCCGACCTGATGGTGAGGTTCATAGATCGTCTGTTCTGTCTGGGGATGGTGTGGAACCTGTGCGGTACGCTCCAACGCTTCGTCGTATCCGACAGCCGCTGGTGGAACAACGCCGCGTTTTAAAAGTCCAATATTGACAGACATACGACGTACACAATTTTACACATACGACACCAAAATCCGTCACCTTACGGGGCACAATATGGATATAGAACGTAAACCGAGATAATAATTATATGTACCGCGATAACGATTTGCAAATATGACTCTTGGGGTGACAAGGAGTAAAGTCCTATTTGCAATGTTACCATTTTGACAATTATGACTTTGCGGACCCGTCAACATCGATTGTGTTGTCGTGTGCACTAATAGGTATGTACATTTATCAAAACAATACACAAGTCCATAATAGGTAGATCCAAAGTAAGCGCAAAGTCGTCGCGTTCAATAGCAAAATGTTTCTAATACTCAAATATTAGCAATGAACAAAAAATAATTGAAATTCGTTTGTGTATAACACGAAATTAAATTAAAATGAACGCAAAACCTCGTACAATACAAGTGATTTTTAAAATAATTAATTTATATAGCGAATAATTATTTGTTTTCAGAAATGTTTGCGACTGTAATAAACCAGAGTGGTAAACTATGAACCAAACCAAAGGCCTATCGCTCGAAACCGCTCGACCAAGTAATCTTCGAAGTTCTACTCTAAAAAACGTCACAATATATATATTAATTCACAATGGGTATAATAACAAGCCGGCAACTGGCAACCCTTCATTATTTACAGTAAAATAAATTATTTTATTAAGACAGAATATCAATACTTAATTTTGTTTATTTATATGCTGTGACTAGCCTAGGCTTGATCAATTACGTCACTTGTACCTTTTGCTGTCATCAAAGGTAAAATGAACAGCTGATGTTACAGTGGTGTTAACTTAACACGCCAAATATTTTATTAAAACCATAATAAAATATGTACGTTCAGAATCAGGACTATGGCCTGAGCCCCCCTCGCATTGAAGGGAGGCCTGTGCCCAACAGTGGGACATTTAAAGTGCTATAGTAGTAGTAGTAGAATTAGTATACCCATAGAGTTAGAGTTAGTATACCCATTATGAATCACATTGTCAGGTAATCTGAGGTTTTGCGTTGGTCCATTCGCGGGTATGTGTGTTGTGTTGGGTGTGTGTGCGGTGTGTGTGCGGTGTGCATGGTGTGCACGGCGGTACCTTGGCGGCGTGCTTGAGCCGCTGCATGTCGGGATGGGCGACGTGCTTGCCGCTGGCGGCGGTGGTGGCGGCGGCCAGGTCCCGCAGCGCGGCGGCCACGTCCCGCGCGGCGTGCAGCAGCAGCACCTGCGGCTCCGGGTTGCCCGCGCCCAGCGACACCGCGCCCTGCTTCACCACCTCGCACAGTTGCACTGCGCACACACACACGATACATACATCATCACGCCCGTATACACAGAGGTGCCGCCGATGTATTCCGGTCCCAATGTAATAAATCTAAATCAAAAAAAAATTATTCGTGTAGGCCAAAAAGCACTTACAAAGTCAGATTCTACCACCGGTTCGGAATGCTGCTTCCACTGAGAAGAGCCGGTAAGAAACTCAATGGTTACTCTTTTTAAAATGATCAATAGTAAGGATTATGAGCAATACATTCTCAGGAGCAGCAACGCCATGAGAGCAGGAAGCACCTTTGTCTCAATACCAGAGAAGAATTATACTCACGCAGTCTAATATTAGATACTGATTTTGGCATTACGCTTAGGAAGCCAGTATAAGGTGCGCCTACCCCCACTTACAGTATAAGGATTATTCTCAATCACAAGTGGCTACAGAAATAATTGCTTTGGTGTGATGCCTTCAACGCTAGATGGGAGAGCAGATAATAAGTTACTAAGAGGAAAATGGTTGGACCATTCTAAGGCGAGCCTATTGCCATTATACCGGGCACATACCCCCTCAATATGAGGGATATTTTGGTCAATAGTCCACCAGCCAGCCTATTGCGTGTCTTAACTTCACACGCCTTTCCACATACGTGCAGGTTTCCTAACGATGTTTTCCTTTATCGTTCGGGGAGTGGTAATCATTATTAAAAATGACATTCGAAAATGAAAATGACAGAGATGCGTTTGATGTTTTACCGACAGGGCTACCACTACTGTACAACATTTTTTTTTTTTGAAGGACTTACACTGTTGGCCGTGAGGTGGCCTTTACAGCTTTACCGGAGGAGTGGCGAGCGCAGAATGCACTCCAACCAAGGCCTTAAGGGCGGAAAGGGGTGGCAACTAGCTCAAGGGCGCCACAGAGGGCACGACCTCGGCTTGGGCAGTTACCGTGAGGGGAGAGGTAGTGACTGCGCTCCTAGGTGCAAAGATGCACCTACGACCGGAAGAGGGGGTTCCTCGACCTCGCCGGCGAGATCGGTGTCTGTTTGAGGCACTGTACAACAATATCATCACTATTAAATAGCGAACACGGCGGCAAGCAAATAAAAGCCCGGTAACTACCTAAGCTACCTATAATGGAAACTCAATTATTTGAATTTTCTGTATGTATGTCTATCCGTTTGTTCTGGGTAAACGCCCAAACGACTGAACCGATTGTCACGGAACATTCACTGGCAGATAGCTGATAATATAACTTGGTTTACTCTTATAATAGAAATATAATGCGAAATAGAATAATGAAACCGAGTTAAAAGGCGTTATTTTGACTTTAAAAACAGACATTTAAACAGTATTTTCTTGTATATAGATACATAGTGTGTATAAGTTTAAGAGGTGTGTATGTAGAGTGTACTGACCGATGGTGGTGACGGCGGAGTGCGCGGCGGCGGCGAGCTGGTCCTGCGAGCCGGCCGCGCCCCCCACCAGGCTCTTGGTGTCCTCCACCAGCGTCTTGGCCGTCTTCAGGATGCTCTCGCGGTGGTCCGAGAACGTGTCCGTCTCCTTCTCCGAGTGGAGGGTTCCTGGTCATCAGACGACCACAACTTATCATACCATGATGAGTTTTGTTTGAGCGTAGGCCGCGCGCCCACTGCACCAGATGGTGGTGGGTTCGAATCCCGTCTGAAGTAAATTTCTAAATTTGCTCTAGTCTGAGTGTAACTGGGATCGCCCCCAGTCCATTGTACGGATCTAAAGTACAAGCTTTGCTTTTTTTGTGATCATGCAATGATATTATGTGTTGTCTGGCGAGGCGATATTTATATAAACAGAATATGTTAGCAGTGGTAGCCGAGTGGTCGAACGCACGCCTTCCAAATCAAAGAGTGCAGGTTCAAACCCCGGCTCGCACCTCTGGGTTTATGTGCGAATCTCATTTTCATCCGAGATTACCACTTGCTTTGAAACGGTGAAGGAAAACATCGTGAGGAAACCTGCACGTCTATAGAAAGGCGTGTGAAGTTCATCCGCACTGGGCCAGCGTGGTGGACTATAGCCCAAAAATCTCCCTCGAATTGAGGGAGAAAGTGCCCGGTATAATGGCAATAGGCTCGCCCCCTATTACATTGGGACCAAAGATGCACCGGCTAAGTGTGGGCGCACTGCAGTGCACCTCTGCCTATCCCTTGGGGGTAGGGAATACAGGCGTGATGATGTATTTTAGAATATCAATAAGTATTTTTGTTTTAGTTTATAAAATAAAACATTAATTCATTTCTATGTCGTGACGAGCTTAGGTATGATCAGTTAGGTCGCTTATCCATTCTAGTGCGGTAATCTTTAAATGAAATGTAACAGATGATTTGAGAAATTTTCTTGAACTTAATTTTTAACTTAACACCCAGCACCCATATGTTAAGGGTTAGTTAATCAGGTAACTACTTATGATAAGCTCAAAGGACAATAGGAAATATTAATTATTAAAAATTTTATTCATCTTCAGCTATACAGGGTGTATCAGAAGTCCGAAATAATACTTTAGGTACATATACGGTAGCTCATATGTTTAGTGAAGACAGTTTATACCTAACTATCATAGTTTCTGAGTTATAGAACATTGAATATTTGTCACAGGTATCGCTTTCTGGCCTTTGGGTAGATCCATAATCGTATTCAGCATTGTAAACTACACGAATAAGGGGCGACTACCAATATTCACAAAACAGACCATGAAAATTTTACATAGGGCTCGAGATATTAGAAGTTATGGAAATTTACGACGAAAAAAAAGTTGGAAAAACATGGTCGAATTTCGATAATTTTTTTTATACCTATCTGTTGTATACTGATGCAAACGTTAAAGTATTATTTCGGACTTCTGAAACACCCTGTAGATTGTGGCTTCGGCCTGACACTATACATATATCTGATGAGAGTGTGTGTGTGTGTGTGTGTGTGTGTGTGTGTGTGTGTGTGTGTGTGTGTGTGTGTTACCGGCGCTGGCGAAGAGTATAGTGGTGTCCAGGTCCCCGATGATGGCGGCGATGGTGGCGGCCGCGTCGATGCACGCCTGCGTGCCGCGCGACCCCGCCTGCAGCGCGCCCAGCACGCCCACCACCTGCCACCACACCACATTACACAACACATCAATAATAAATCCAACTAACATTATAAATGTGAAACTTTGGATAAAGAGTAACAAACTCTTTTACGCAAAAAACTACTAAACGGATTTTGATGAACTTTAATATTATTAGTACAGAATAGTATATAAGCTATAATAGTACAGAATAGTATATAGGCTATAATTTATAACGATATCCTCGTTGGTAGAACGGCCCGCCTTGAACGTAAGGGGAGCGAGTTCAAATCCTGGGCCCTCACCTATGAGATGATTTTGATATGCAAATATCATTTACAATAATGATTACCACTTGCTGAACAGTGAAGGAAAATATCGTCAGTACGGTATCCTTCTATAGAAAGGCGTATGAAGTTTACCAACTCGCACCGAGCCAGCGTGGTGGACTATGTCCCAAATCTCCCTCGTATTGAGGGGAAACGTGCTCGGAATAATGGCAATAGGCTCGCCGCCACATTGAGACTAAAATACATCGTCGAAGTGTCGGCGTACTGTAGTGCACCTCTGCCTACCCCTCCGGGGAATGTAGGCGTGATGATGATGATAATAATGACGGTATCTACATTACTGTAGCATTTTACAAAGTCACTTGTAACAAGATATAAATAAGAATAGAGATAGTAGATATCGAGGGGTTTTCACCCCTCTCAGCCTTTCGGCTATTTGACTTAAACGACATTTTGTTAACTTTACAGGAGAGCATACACATTCATCAAAGTGTGCAAGTTCAAACCCCGGCTCGCACCTCTGATATTATGTGCGAATCCCATGTTCATCCGAGGTTATCACTTGCTATGAAACGGAGAAGGAAAACATCGTGAGGAAACCTGCACGTCTGAGGGAACTTGACTAGTTCTCGATGGATGTGTGCAGTCTGCCAACCCGCACTGGGCCAGCGTGGTGGACTATGGCCTGAATCCCCCTCGCATTGAGGGGAGGCCCGTGCCCAGCAGTGGGACGTTAAAAGGGCTGTAGTTATACCTTTTCGTTGACAAGTTTAGCGTTGTCGGCGACGGCGCGCTGGTTCTGCGGGATGGCGGAGAGCCGGCAGTGGCCGCCCGCCTTGATCAGCTCAGACACGCTCTCGCCCAGCTCCACCACCGCCACACGGATCCTGCGCGAACACCACACACTTTACTATAATCCAGTCAAACCGGTGTATCTTCCAATTCACATTGCCCGAATGCAAAGCGTGTCAGGTTAAATGAAACCGAAGGTACCCAAACAAATAAAAGTGTATCTTTGAAAGAAACAATAATTGATATTCATATTCGCAAAACATTCGCAGAAATTTTGCGGATGCGAATGCAAATATGCGAATATCCGCGAATGCGAATATTCGTTCCATCACTAATCCAGAGTTATCAGTACCGAAACCAATTCGTCATGTTTCGTATTTACTCTTGTACACTCGCCTTACCGTCACCTGTGGTGTCAGCACTCATGTCAAGACAAGACCTCTGTCACGGATTGGCTCGCTCGCTCGCTGTCTAATTTCATACGAGAGAAAGGGACAATATCAAAATATTCCGTGACATACGTCTAGTCTTGGCACTCATGCTACAACAACCAACTGTCTTGCAGCAATGTTGTAAATATTACATTGAAACAAGAGTCCTCTAAGTGGTGGTGTTATCCTTAGCGGCGACAAACAGAGATTGCAATCCATCACTGTACACTGTTCAATACAGCGGTATTGGCTGATTATTTTGCTGTTTGACAATTTAAATATTCTTGAAGTTAAACAATAGTGTTTAAACCATAAACATTAATATGTTTACTCTGTAAAAAAATCTTTATTTTGGAAAAAGTGCCATTTTTAAACTTCTAAAAACCTCACCGCTCATGCTTGTACCCAAATACTGTATAATGTTAAATTGTTTAATATAGCTTGTGAACTTGTGATTTGTTATTTAACAAATAGTAATTTAAATATATATGCTTGATTTGATGCTTGAAGCAAAGAGAATGAAAGAAAGAAAAAAATATATTCAACACAGCACACAGAGAATATAAAACTTAATAATAGATACAAACAAGAACAAAAGGAAAGGAGCTCAGTGTGAACTGTGCCGAAAAGGTAATGGCTCAGCACATGTTGGAGGGGAGTTGCTTCCCCCAGCGCTGATTTTCAGCCACACCCTCTTCAATGGCTTACCATATTAAATATATACTTTTTAACTACTTGTGTAAACTGTAGATACTGGCTGTGAATGTTTTTATGAGAAAATCTAGTATGACGCTCTCCCCTTTTGTTCTATTCATTCGTGTGGTACATTCTACTCTCGGCTAGTCGCTTGCTTGTACATACTCTAATAAATCCATATACTGTTTTCCCTTTGTCACGAATAATCCAACAGCGGGATTCTGCCCTTCGTAAGACTATGCGGGATCCCCTGGATGGCGGGATCCCACTTTATTGCAATCCGTAGCTAAAAGTAGAGCGAGTCTAGTACCTGTTGGCGACGTCTCCGTTGGGCGTGGTGGCGGACGCGCCGACGCTGTCCTGCGCCAGCTGCTCGTACTTCTGGCACATCTCGTTGCCGAGCTGCACCAGCCGGCTCGCGTCCGTCGCCGACTTGGCCGTCTGATGAACACACAATCAATATCAGAATATCGCCAGACAACACATACTATGCGATTCAAATGAGAATAGGATCGACTTTGCGCCATATTTTGACGTGAAAAAACTAATTGTGACTTTAAATAATTAAATATTATATTAAGACAATTTACTACTAATTCAACCTTTTTATTTATATTTGATGTAAGACTATTATTATTGATATGCAAATAAGTTTTTTGCAAACTATACTTTTCAAGTGACATTTGACAGATAGAGGTTATTGACATTCCTATTCTTATTTGGATCGCATGGTACTTATCGTATGATCACAAATTGAGCAAAGCTTCTACTATGGGTCTACTACTACTATAGCCCAACGGCCTCCCTTCAACGCGAGGGGGACTCAGGCCATAGTCCACCACGCTGGACCGGATCGGGTTGGTAGGTTTCACACATCTATAGGGATCTAGACAAATTCCCTCAGACGTGCTGGTTTCCTCACGATGTTGTCCGTCACCGTTTCATAGCAAGTGATAATCTTTGATGAAAATGAGATTGGCACATAAATCCCAGAGGTGCGAGCCGGTGATCACAGACTAGGGAAAATTCCAAAAAGGACAGTTCTGAAATTTTACACTAACGGGAGTCGAACCTACAACCAGTCCATTTAGCCAAATAGACATAACACTTACCATATCTGTGGCGAGTCGTGCGATGTCCTTGCAGGCGCCCACCATGCGCGTTTGATAGTCCACAAACGAGTCGGTCTCGTCATAGCTACCAAGCAGCGACATTCTGCAACATATAATATAATATAGTAACACGGTCAGCAGCATCAGTGCTTGGCTTACAAGTGTAGTTTACACTGCTGAATAGGGTTATGGATGTACCCAAAGGCCAGAACACGATACCTGTGACAAATGTTCAAAGGTCTATAACTCTGAAACTATTATAGTTACTATATGTATATGATAGTCACTAAGCATCCACATACGAGCTACCGTAATGTACCCAAAGTATTATTTCGGTCTTCTGATACACCCTGTAGATGCGCGCGTAAAAATGTTTGCCATACCAAAACAAACTGTATTCACCCACAGAAAAAGTTAGTTGTGTTTAATTACCAAACGAGGTATGACCTAATTAATTAAATTAGGCACATCAAAAGATTTGTCAAGCATGTAAGATCGATCAAAATAGTTTTACGACGCTTGCTGCCATTCAAAAAGTGACCTTGTCTATGACGCTTTTCCTATGTGGTACATTGGAAATTACACTTGAACGACACGTGATCGAAGGAAGTTAGCGTCAACGATCTACGATTTATAAATGAATGAACAATAAGATAGATGGATAACTCTTTATTGTTCCACCTCTTAGGGAAATACAAACTATACTTATACAATATAAGATGTACACTTTTTGGACTTAGCCTTAGTCTGGGTTTAACTGAGATCACCCCCAGTCCATTGTACGGTGCCCATAGCACAAGCGATGCTTAGTTTGGGATCACATGAATGTGGCGATTTAAAAAAATAATCAATGCACTGAGTTTCTTGCCGGATCTTCTCAGTTGAGGTCGCGTTTCGATTCGGTAGTAGTATAGTATTTTATAAGAAACAAAAATGAAAACTTGACAATTTGTAAGTGCCCCCTTAGGCCTATACAGAATAAATGATTTGACTTTGTGATGTCTAACGATATTTATTTACCTTGTATTTAAATATGAGCTACTAAACACTTTTATAATTAACCACTGTGTAAATCACAACTCCCAAATTGATCTTTTTACAAACCATTTATAAAAGCATTATTCTTTTAATAATACAGCTACAATACTTATATAAATGAATCAATAATTTTTATAAATTTAGGTGTTAGGAATAACTTTTATAAATGTAGAATAATAAATAGATTTTTTACGATGTGCGCGCTACACTATAGATCGCGGCGCGTTATTCGGTTATAGTAAACAGGCGCACGCGACTGTCGGTATGTTACTGTCCGAACAAGCTTCGCGACTGGCTCACGAGATGGTTTAAAGGGAATCTAGACATGGCTTGACGTTGATTGCTTTTGGAACTAAACTTTCGTATTCAAATTACAACTTTAAATTCGAAAATCTAAATTCTAATGCTCCGCGGATGATTGCTCATTGATAGGGTCTATCACTTATGTCAGTCTTACTCTCACCTATGAGGGAGTTCGGTCTTGTTGATTTCCTCTACTTTACTTTTTTACGAAATGAGTGAAATGATGAAATTTAATGGAATAAGATGAGTAATGGCTTCACCTGCGACTAGCGCGAGTATTTCGCCAATGTCAAGTAATTAATAGCAAGGACAAATTCAATAAATACACATTATAAATAAAAATGGATAATGAAAGTGATAAAGATGGCGGATGAATCTGATTTCCTCTATTATAGATCAACTTGTTTTAATATACTCTGTTGTTGACAAAATCATCGTCTAAATACGATGGTGGCCATATACCTATTTTTAAAAAGTGAATTGAAGTGAACTTATTTGGTTTGTATTTTGGGAATCTGACAGTTCCGAGGGTGAGTGGTGGGTCCCTAACTCCACAATAGTTTTTTTACTATGAAACTATTTATATGAGTAGGCACACTCAATATTAAAACCAAAGGAAATATGCATAGAGTGATGCCTTTAGAAAAAGTGAAGGCGTAGAGAGTTGTCTCCGCGTATCTCGATAACTGTAAATGTTAGAAAAATAAAACTAAGACTGGCCCATAGAGAAAATGTTTCGCTTTCATGTAGTATGTTTAACTCAAATTAGCCAAAACATCACGTAACGGCATTTTAGCCATCGAACGACAGAATCCAGGTATAATTTAGTATATTAATAAAAATAATTAAATTTGCAGCGTAACATAGATATGACTGATCATTTAAATGATCTGGTGTTTCAAGCCTAAGTTGATCCGCTCACCGTGCCGAATAGAATTAAGAAATAGTACGTGGATGCAAGCAATGTACCTCTTCCTACTCCTCACGGGATATCAAACTAGAAGATGTATTTAAGATTACTTCTACCAACATAGTACATAAGCCATTCATATGATGTTTAGATCATCGACACATCCATCGGGGCTTCACAAGCGGTTCGCTGGCAGCCTCCCAAATGCATCGTTCAATGGTCGAGGAGTGTGAGGCCGTAATTGGTTACTTTCGCTGATCGTTAAAGGATTGCTCAAGTTCATACTTGAAAGAAGATAATTAGAACATAAATAGTATCACTGGAGTACTATTATTAATAGTATTTCAGTACTAGTAGCAAAGGCGAGTGGACAAAATGTGAGATAAGTCAATTTTGTATTTTCATCTCGCATAAATGAAGGGTAAAATTTATTACCTACGCGCGTTTGAACAATATCTATACAAATAAATAAAATTGGAGTGTCTGTTTGTAATATCAAAAGAACACTTTTTTACCAAATGCGTATGAAAGTATATACGATACCTATAACGAAAACGCAATTTTAAATTTTTTTGTCTGTCTGTCTGTTTGTTTGGGGGTAAACTTCTAAACGGCTGAACCGATTTCAATGGGACTTTCACTGACAGATAGCTGACGTTCCAAGGCGTAACTTAGGATACTTTAATTTTAGAAAAAGCATTAGGGTTCCGCGGGAAAAACATAATACCCATATTTCCGGGTAATCTCCCGAAAGTCCACGCGGGCGAAGTCGCGGGCACAGCTAGTTAAAACTATTTTCAATATTTAAAAGGATATATTTATGCAGGTCCCAATAACACGGCTCCCAATAATACCGGAAATTAAAGTAACCTAACGTGCCAAAAAGACGTACGAAACAAATTGAGCCGTCTTATATACCTATTCTGAACAACAGGCTGTATCAGAGGTCCGAAATAATATTTTAGGTGTATATATACGTGTATATATACGGTAGCTGATATGTAGATGCATAGTGAAGACAGATTATACCTAACTTGCAGTTTCTGAGTAAGAGACCTTTGAATATTTGTCACAGGTACAGTGTTCTGGCCTTTTGGTACATGCATAACCTTATTCAGCAGTGTAAACTAAACGTATGAGAGGTAGTTACGAATATTCACAAAACAGAACATTCAAATTTTTCATAGGACTCGAGACATAAAAGTTGAAACTGCATGATCGAATTTCGATAATGTTTATACCATTTTATACCAGAAACTCATGAAAACGGCGAAGTATTATTTCGGACTTCTGAAATACCCTGTACATAGACAGTCTGACGTGTGAAGACGTCAAATTTACACACAAAATTGGACGTGTCAAATGGTGGGAAATTCTCTCTAGGGTATAATAACTTCGTTGACGGCACCTTTCTGCCTACTCTATTATCGTTAGTCGTGATAGTTACCCAAGCAGCGGTGTCCTGGCGGCCTTGACCGCGCAGTCAGCTGGGCCGCTATTTAAAGCGGGCAATGGCGAACAGACGCGCGGCTATTAAAAGATTTTACGGACAAACTGTCCGAGTTAATCCCTGCATCCACTGATGCGACCAAATTGACTTATCTTCAAACGTACTCTATTTCACTATAGTAAATACATGAATATATCGCCAGACACCACATACTCATCGTATAATTCCAAACTAAGCAACGCTTGTACACCAAAATCGTAAAATTTCAAAATGGGTCTCTATACTTTTAATGATGCGACATCTACGATAAGACACTTAAGTGGTTTATTAATCCGCTTTATCAAAAAGTGATCTATACCAGTCCGCCTCTGGATGGAGAGGAATTAAAGTATGTGGACTGGGGGCGATCCCAGTTACGCCCGGACTGCGGCAAAATATTCCGAAATGTGCCAAACAACTCTGTGCAGTGAGATGAACGTGGCCTGCGCTGGAACCACTAAACCGAGCCGTTGGCAAAGGATTAAGTGACTAAGGATAGCTCATTATTAGGATCCATGACTTATGACATTCATTCACTCGACTAACAGGGAGTTCGGTTTAGTTGGTTTTCTCTATCATAGATGAAATATCTCGTATGAATAAGACAGCGAGCAAGCGAATCCGTGAGGTATAGATCAGCAAGAGATAATGTGTGACCTGTGTTCGGTGAGTCGCGCGATGGCCCGGGCCATGGTGTCGAGCAGCGGGCCCACGGCGCCGCGCTGCGCGCTCACGGCCCGCACGCAGGCCACCAGCTCGCCGCACGCCGCGCGGCTCTGCGCCGTCTGCGACTCCACCTCGCCGTGCGCGCCCACCGCCTGCTCGCACAGTTCAACGAACATTCATTTTAGGCCATACCATCACCTGCTAACACGCATTATTTTGTCTGCCACACCAAAGGTAACTGTATGTACTATGCGATTCAAATAATGTCAAATGTCACTTGAAAAGTATGATTTGCAAAAAAACTTACTTGCATAACAATAATAATAGTCTTACATCAAATTTAAATAGAAAGGTTCAATTAGTAGTAAATTTGTCGTAATATAATATTTAATTGTTTAAAGTATAATACGTTTTTAAAACCATACCATAACCTTTTTTATTTTCATTTTTGGCGCAAAGGCCCAGAAGCCGTGCCAAAATTATTAAATAAAAGAAAATAAGGACGCCAGTCGCCATTTTGTCGTTGTTAGAGTGCTTCGTCGTGCGATTGAGTACAGTTTTCACTCAACCTTTGCTAATAAATTTATTTATAAAATATCTTGTATTGCTCACCCTACCTAACTGGTTAGAATTGACAGCTATGACGTCACAATATGGCGCAAAGTCGATCCTATTCTCATTTGAATCGCATAATATGTATCTCCAGCTCGCCAGCCTGAAACTCACCCTCGGGTTGCCGGCGGCAGTCTTGGCGGCCTGCACGAGCAGCGCGGCGGTCTCCAGCACGGTGCGCGCGTGCTCCAGCACGCCGGCCTGCGTGCCCGACTCCGTGATGTTGGACGCCGCCCCCACCGCGCCCGCCACCAGCGGCTCCGCGTACGACACCTGCCAGACACCACATTATCAACACATTCCGCAAAAGAAACAGCCCCCCTTGTATAAAGAGGAGGTCAATGCCCAGTAGTGGGACATCAAAAGGGCTGCAGTTAGCATTTTTTTTTTATATATTTTTGTTCCACTTGACGTTGTTGTTACTAGAGTAGTAGAAGACCATGTTTCCTAAATAATAAAATATCCCTATGGTTGTGTGGTAGACTCACCAGCTGCACAACGGCGTGTCCCAGGTTCTCGGCCTCGCTCTTGGCGGCCACACGCACCGGCTCCAGACGCTCCAGCATCTCCGTCGCGCTGTTCTCGATCTGTTCTGAATATCCTATACACACACAAGTATGGAAACGCTATTATAATGAATAAATGTAGCCAGACAACACATACTCATCGAACTGTTATACGAATTTTCAATTCGGACTTAAAAAAAAAACTAAATTTACTTTTTTTAGAGTTAAAAGTTTTATTACTTTTAAAGTTTAACACAAGGTCACTTTACTTTTAATATCTAATACAAGGTCACAGGATTATTGGGGCAAGTGTCACCGGCAAAGGTTGGAAGCGAACTGACTGTCCTCTCATTCTTCAATCCGATGAGCAACATAATGCCACCTGTGCGATTAGGAATGAGGAGTCTGCAGTATCATCTGCATTTGCTATATATAACAAAACGAACCCACACTCAGCAACGCTTGTACTATGGGTACCGTACAATGGACTGGGGGCGATCCCAGTTACAAAAAAAAAAAAACGTTAAAAAATATTAATAGACGCCTTAATATTAATTACTAGTGCAACTGGCAATCGCTTCATATTTAGATCTTGTAGACTCTATCATCGACAACATGTCGTTGAAAAATGAGCTTTTTCATAGAGTTAATACAGTTTGTTTTGGTATGAGTAAATTGTGTGTAGATGGTTGTCATACCCTGCAGCGTGTTGGCCTTCCTGGGCAGCAGGTCCTGGCCCACGGCCTGGATGGCGGCCTGGTCCAGCTCGCGCAGCTGCCGCGCCAGCGTCTCCAGCGCCGCGCCGCACTCGCGCTGGCCCGGCGCCTTCTCCCTGCGCACGCGCACCACACGCTTACATTACTACTTGTTATATCATACTTACTTACCACTTTACGTGGTTAAGTGGGACCTAACAAGCTACCGAAAGGAATTTGTGGGAGCATTTAATTATGTTCGAGATTAAAAAGTTAACAATATCTTATAATGAGATTGTGAAGACATGATGGGACGAATACAGGGTGAATCCAAATGGACTACAACAAGCCTTCAACCCTTTGTCATGTACAGTGCGATCCAAATAAGAATAGGAATGTCAAATAGCCTATATCTGTCAAATGTCACTTGAAAAGTATGGTTTGCAAAAAAGTTATTTGCATATCAATAATAATAGTCTTACATCAAATTTAAATAAAAAGGTTAAATTAGAAGTCAATTGTCTTAGTATAATATTTAAATATTTAAAGTCATAATTCGTTTTCGTTCGTCACAATATGGCGCAGAGTCAATCCTATTCTCATTTGAATCGCATAGTACAGTATGTGAAATCATTTTATGAACACATAATATTTTTTGTTCCACAAAATTAAAACATACTTTCCATGCTCTGACAAGCCTAGGCATAGTCAGTTAGGTTGCTTGTACCTTATGCTGTGTTAATCTTAGATGAAAGGGAGTTCATAATAACAGCTGATCTTAAGAGCTGTGTTGTGCCGAATATAAAAGAAAGCCTAAAAAATTGTGGATGGCAATAAGAAAAAAATCTGATTTCACATATTCTTTTGGAATAAGCTAGAGAACCTATATTTTTAAGGGTCAATTTTAAGGGCCAATTTTAAACCACATTGTAGACACTTTGTAGTTTTAGCATGAGCGCCAAGACCAGACATATGTCTCAAAATATTATGTTGATTATATCTCTTTCTATCGTATGCAATAAGACAGCGAGCGACCGAGCCAATCCGTGAGAGAGGTCTTGTCTCGACATGCGTGCTAACACCACTAAGATTCAACTAAAATACCAACAGTTTTGAACGGTGAAGGAAAACATCGTGAGGAAACCAGCACGTCCATAGAAAAGGCGTGTGAAATTCACCAACCCGCACTGAGCACTGGTGGACTATAGCGCAATCTCTCTTGTATTGAGGGAGAATGTGCCTGGCATACTGGCAATATTAAATTGCTCGCCCCCTATTAAATTGGGACCAAAAATACATCGGCGAAATGTTGGCGCACTGCAGTGCACCTCTGCCTACCCCTTCGGGGAATATAAGCGTGATGATGTATTATTATTAGTTTTGAAGTGTTCATAATCATGGTTACGTTACAGTTTGATTTCTAGAAGATGGTGACTAAGCCTTTTAAAGTGTAATGCCAGTGGAAGGCTGGTAGTGTCACCTGATGTTGGTGACGAGGCTCTTGATGGTGTCGGAGACGGTCTTGCTGTGCGCGGCCAGGCTCTGCCACTGCTCGCGCTCCTGCGGGGCCAGCGCCAGCACCTTGGCTGCCTCCAGCATCGCGCACGACCCCGATATTATGTTCCTAGACACGATAAAAACATTCCCTTGATATACTATGCAGACTGTACAATCTCGGTTATATAATTTAATGTTTTTTTATTGAACTAGTTTGCGATAGATGTCGCTAGCATAGTTTAGGTACGCAGTATGGTTTCGTTTACGTAGAAGACCTAAGAAAGTTGATTTGTTTTGTATTAATTACTTTACAAACCATCTTTGAGGAGAATTTCAAGAAATATAAGTCTAGTACCGAACGAAACGGAGTGTTATCATTTGAGGTCTTTAGGTAGGACCCTATTCGTTCACAGACAGTCCATCAGTTAGTTAGGTATAACGAACCGTCGTCTACCCAATCATTTTCAAGCTAATTTAAACCTTGTATTATAACTTGAACGTATCGCCTTTAGTTTGTTGAAAATTGCGAAAAAATGTGAAATAAATACTTTGTGGATAAATGCCAGACAACATATACTCATCGTATGGCGGAAAAGCGTGACGAATGGAAGGAAAGGACATACTGTGCCGACCCAAATAATGGGATAAGGTAAGGCAAATGATGATGATGATGATATACTCATCGTATGATCCCAAACCGAGCAAAGCTTGTACTATGGGCACCGTATAATGCACTGGCGACGATCCCGGTTACACTCAGACTGAGACAAATTTCGAAATTAAGTCTCTGCCGGGAATGTAGCTCGCATTAAACCGGTGCAGTCAGCCGAACGGCCTACGCTTTGTACCATTATCAATAAAAGCGTCTACCTATTGCCGTTATTCAACATCAAACAAAATCTCGTTTGTTGTATGGGAGCATCCTTAAATATTGTTGTTATAGGGGCAACATAAACGGTTCATGAGATACAGTCCGGTGACAGACGGACGGACGGACAGCGGAGTGGTAGTGATGAGTAAATACAACAGCAGTAGACGGTACCTGCCGCAGTGCAGGATGGGCTCCTGGTGGCGGCGCGCCTGTGCGGAGACCCTGGCGGGGATGGAGGCGAAGTCGGGGCTGTCGGCGAACTGGCACAGCCCGCGCACCGCGTCCTGCAGCGGGCCCGTGGCCAGCGCGCACCGCGACCGGTTGCTCTGTGCACGACCATCTCACGGTTACACACCACCACCTCCACCACCACTATCACCACCACGCTCACCCCACTACTGCGGTGGGCGGGTGGCGATTCACTCCACTTCTCGTTCACGTCAGCGATGACGTTTCAATGAAAAAGTTGTTTTTTTAATAAATTAATACGATTAGTTTTGAATACAATTGTAGAGGAAGGGACCCACCACTCACCCTCGGAATTGTCAGAATCCCAAATTATAAATCAAATAAATTTGATCGATAATAGAGGAAACCAACAAGACCGAACTCCCTGTCAGTCGAGAGTCATATGTCCTCCGCAGAACAATCGAATCTAAAAAAATAATTCGGCATGTGTTTCGCCTCTCAACGAGGCACGGTTGGGCTGCGACTGAGCGACGAGCAACGTAGGCCGCGCCTTATAAATGAAACCGACCGCCATCCCCACTCCCGCCGCTACTCACAGAATCAATTGAGCGACTATTTTGTTGAAATGAAAATAAATTAACCAACGGGGAAGTGTCAAAAATAATCTGCTCATTCAGCAACGCGTTCCGGTTAACTTTGGTTTGAACAAAAAAAAATCATCGTGTTTGGGCGCAGTACTCGCTCTCTTCTCGCTTCGATCCGGTAGTGTAAAGGAAAAAAATACATAAAGTTGTCAATTTTCAAGCGCCCGCGTGTAAATAGACCTATACGATATACATGATTTCACTTAAACAATAGCTTAACAAGACTTAACAAAGGTTAGCGTCGATAAATAAATTCACGTTTGTGAGTAATATACATTCTCAGGAGCGGCAACGCCATGTGAGCGGGCAGCACGTTTGCCTCAATTTTTCCTGACTTCTCGACTGACCTGCAATCCCAGACCACCTTTAGCTACACTGACTTGTCACTGATTTTACAGGCTTTCCAGAAAGTGGACACCCCGATTTAGTAATAACAGACAGGCGTGTGCGAATCTTATTTTCATCTGAGATTATCACTTGCTGTGAAACGGTGAAGGAAAACATTGCGAGGAAACCTGCACGTCTGAGGGAACTTGAGTAGTTCCCGATAGATATGTGAAGTCTGGCACCCGCAGCGGACCAGGGTGGTGGACTATAGCCCGAATCTCCGTCGCTTTGAGGGGAGGCCCGTGCACAGCAGTGGGACGTTATAAGGGCTGTAGTAGACAGACATCTCCAAGTGGATGCTGAGAGTATTATCAACGTCTAACCTCGCTGTAGTCGGCGTCGAGGGCCTTGATCTCCTTGACGAGCGCGGCGGTGGAGTTGGCGACGTCCTTGGCGGCCTGCACGAAGTGTCGCTTGGCCTGCGGCTCGGCCGTGCGGCCGGACGCCACGCGGCAGGCGTTGCACAGCGCGCTCGTGTGCTTGGCTATCACCGTCGCCGCCGACAGGACCTGCACCGACAGGAGGATACTCAAGTTACGGTTTCTGGACCGCGAGCGTTCAGAGCTGCGCACGCGGCTACCCAGCCGACGCTACCGTGCTATTAAATTGGATTAATATTCGACACATAAATCTAGAACTTGTTTTGGTAATGCTACCCACCAATTTACGATTTTCGTATTTTTCTCTCTACTTGTGCTACAAGACTTTGCTTCTTGCCAAATTTCACGATTCTAGAACAACGGGAAGTATCCTAAAGGTTTATGAATCCCTTACGAATGTACTGACTATGCAACATGAACCGCCGTATCTTATGGATGCGCCAACTTAGTCTGTTTGTTTACAGCTCCAAGGGATTGTCAACCTGATTATGTTTTAGTTAATTGCAATTTGTCAAGTGGGGGTTCCACGCGTTCCTGAGGAAAAATCTTGACTTTAAAAGCTTTAAGTGTTTTGATTACATTACAAATAAAAAAAAATCAATGACAATCAACAAAAACTTTTTGAAAACAAGTTTTTATTTAATTGCCTTTAGTTTTCATGGTCTCCTCAGCAAGCCCTTGCATTTGATACCCATTTTATTTTAATGAGATAGTGAGGCAAACGAGCAGACGTTTCACCTGATGGTAAGTGATTAACGCCGCACATGGACACCTGCAACACCAGGGGCATCGCAAGTGCGAAGATATTGTGGTAGTGCAGAAAAAACAACTTTTCCGTCATCTTGGATGATCCGCCATATTGGAATTAGAATGACATCACATAGCTAAGCAAATGCGTGTATACCAAATTTTCCGTGTATCTACCGGTTAAAGAAAACTGATTTAAAATTCAGTTGCAAGATTTCACCTGGATATACATTGCAAGTTAATATAAAGCTTGTCAAAATGTTCTTTTATAAATATCAGTGTTGATTCGTAATCATTTGATATGGGTTTCCATCAAATAAAAAGTTTAGGAACCCCTGGTGTAAGGGTGCATGAACCGTATAAAGCAAAGCATGCATGTAATGGCGCGGGACCTGGTGTTGGTTGGTGGAGGAGTCCTGCAGCGCGCGGCAGGCCTGCTCGATGGCCACGGCCGCGCGCGCGAACTGCGCCTGGTCCACCAGCCCCGCTCGACTCGTCCGACACCCCCCCCACACACACGCTCACTACCTGGTGTTGGTTGGTGGAGGAGTCCTGCAGCGCGCGGCAGGCCTGCTCGATGGCCACGGCCGCGCGCGCGAACTGCGCCTGGTCCACCAGCCCCGCTCGACTCGTCCGACACCCCCCCCCACACACACGCTCACTACCTGGTGTTGGTTGGTGGAGGAGTCCTGCAGCGCGCGGCAGGCCTGCTCGATGGCCACGGCCGCGCGCGCGAACTGCGCCTGGTCCACCAGCCCCCCTCGACTCGTCCGACACCCCCCCCACACACACGCTCACTACCTGGTGTTGGTTGGTGGAGGAGTCCTGCAGCGCGCGGCAGGCCTGCTCGATGGCCACGGCCGCGCGCGCGAACTGCGCCTGGTCCACCAGCCCCGCTCGACTCGTCCGACACCCCCCCCACACACACGCTCACTACCTGGTGTTGGTTGGTGGAGGAGTCCTGCAGCGCGCGGCAGGCCTGCTCGATGGCCACGGCCGCGCGCGCGAACTGCGCCTGGTCCACCAGCCCCGCTCGACTCGTCCGACACCCCCCCCACACACACGCTCACTACCTGGTGTTGGTTGGTGGAGGAGTCCTGCAGCGCGCGGCAGGCCTGCTCGATGGCCACGGCCGCGCGCGCGAACTGCGCCTGGTCCACCAGCCCCGCTCGACTCGTCCGACACCCCCCCCACACACACGCTCACTACCTGGTGTTGGTTGGTGGAGGAGTCCTGCAGCGCGCGGCAGGCCTGCTCGATGGCCACGGCCGCGCGCGCGAACTGCGCCTGGTCCACCAGCCCCGCTCGACTCGTCCGACACCCCCCCCACACACACGCTCACTACCTGGTGTTGGTTGGTGGAGGAGTCCTGCAGCGCGCGGCAGGCCTGCTCGATGGCCACGGCCGCGCGCGCGAACTGCGCCTGGTCCACCAGCCCCGCGCGCCCCGCCGCGCTCGACTCGTCCGACACCGCCACCTGCACCCACACACACTCACACTCACTAATTGCGACACTACTTTCACTACCTGTCAAATTAGTTTCATCCAAAATAATAGTGTCGTGGCATCCACAGTACAACAACATCAGAGCTGTTATTGTATAAAATTAAGAAAAGGTTGTTTCGAAAGTTGATTCGAGGGTGGATTGATAAATGTTATATTTTTATCAGTTGGTTTGACATTTTTAATATGTTTTCGACCAACACCGCCCACACCACGAATAAAAAACACACGTCCTATCACAGCGCAGGTGGTTTCGCGACGCTAGTTACACGTCGTGTTTACACGATGACACTAATGTCAACGATAACACTAATGCAACTAATTGCATGACATTTTTTCATTCATTTTGTAAAAAGCATCCATGGAGTTTCTTGCCCATTCTTCTCCATAGGAAATGCATTCCGAATGGGTGGTAGAGCTACTATTTTTACTATTTATTGACGATTCATAAGTGCCTGTATTGGTTTATATGAATAAAAAATATTCTGATTCTGATTAGTGCCATCCAAAAATCGCGCGCTACACGAAACTAATTTAGTGTCGCGAAATTAATGCATGCATCGATAAATGCATAAAACTTGACGTTTACACTGTGAAACTGTCGATGAAACTAATGTCACGAAATTACTTTCACGCCACTAGTGTCGCAATGTAAATAGGGCTTAACTCTTCACTCCATAATATACCGACACTCGTCTCCACTATGTATGGTCAGTTTAGTGTATTGCGGTGCGCTTTTACCTAACCTTTCAAGGAACTTATGCTTGATGATACATTATTATTGAACTAGCTGTGCCCGCGACTTCGCCCGCGTGGACTTTAGGGAGATTACCCGGAAATATGGGTATTATGTTTTTCCCGCGGAACCCTACTGCTTTTTCTAAAATTAAAGTAGCATAAGTTACGCCTTGGAACGTCAGCTATCTGTCAGTGAAAGTCCCATTGAAATCGGTTCAGCCGTTTAGAAGTTTACCTCAAACAAACAGACAGACAAAAAATTTTAAAATTGCGTTTTCGTTTTAGTTATCGTATATACTTTCATACGCATTCGGTAAAAAAGTGTTATTTTGATATTACAAATAGACATTTTATTTATTTATATGTATAGATGTAAAAGTATTACTTAATAAATATAGGGAATAATCTATTCAACACGAAGGACCATACCGAGTGGCGTCGGCTTGCGTAGGCAGCTCGACTCACTGCATTGGATGGTTACGCATTCGATTCCCGTCGCAGGAAATTTCAGAAATGAGCTCTTGGGAATATGCCCCGATCTGAGTATAACCGACATCATGGTACTCATGGCACTCATAGTACAAGGTTTGTTTAGTTCGTAGTAGAAGATATGGTGAAGTGTGTATACCAGATAGGCGGCCTGCGCGGCGCACTCGACCAGCCCCTGCACGGCGCCGGCCACGCTGCCCACGGCGCCGGCGAACTGCTCGTGCTCCGACCGCTTCACCGCGCCCGCCATGCCCGTCATGCCCGCGCCTGCGCACACACACCGCACGGCTATACTCACTGCACTAGGCGATCAAATAACAATACGAATGTCAATAACGTCTATCTGTCAAATGGCACTTGAATGGTTTGCCAAAACCTTATTTGCATATCAATAATAATAGTCTTACATCAAATTTTAAAAAAAGGTTAAATTAGTAGTAAATTGTCTTAGTATAATATAGATTTCAAAACAGGCGGCAAAAAAAGTGTGCGTTCCGACAAAAGGGTGGGCGAGTCGAGCAGCGGGCGCGTGCTCTCGATGATAGATATAGAGTGTACTGACTGAGCGCCTTGCTCTGTTCGACGACGGAGTCGAGGCAGGCGAAGTAGCCGAGGTCGGAGAGCGGCTGGGTGGGCGAGTCGAGCAGCGGGCGCGTGCTCTCGATGCTGCGGATGGCCGCCGCGCACTCCTTCTGGCCCGGCGCAGCCTCCGTGCACACGTCCACCTGCACACATCACATCACATTACATCACACGCACGCACCATACACTACGATAACAAAATGTTTTTTTAGGGTTTCGTACCTAAAAAAGAAAAAAACGGAACCTTCTACGCACACTTTGTTGTCCGTCTGTCTATCGGTCCTTCTTCTCAGAAACGCGTGAAGGTAATTGTAATATATGTTATCATAATTATATAGGGTAGATTTATATTACTTATATAAAATATGTATCGGGTAGTTTGTATATAATTTAGTCCAGTATTAAACGCTATAACGAACGGTCGAGTTTTATTGTGCTCCCGAATACAGTGATTCCCGATACACGAACCTGGATATCTATCAGTAATGTGACGAGTTTCTCGCAGGGTCTGCAGTGACTCACCAGGCGGTTGATGGTGTCGGTGAGAGCCCTGGCGGCGGCGGCGAGCTGGTTGCGCGCGTTGGGCCGCGCCAGGTCCCGGCTCACGGACTTGGCGGTGCCGAGCAGCTTGGACGACGTCACCGTCACCGACCGCATCGACCCCACCATCAGGCTGCGGGACTCCACCTCCTGGAGACAGACACCGCCATGTACTATGCGATTCAAATGAGAATAGGATGGACTTTGCGCCATATTGTGACGTCATAGCTGTCAATTCTAACCACTTAGGTAGGGTGAGCAAAACAAGATATTTTTTAAATATAATTTATTTGCAAAGGTTGAGTGAAAATGTACTCAGTCGCACGACGAAGCACACTAACAAGGACAAAATGGCGACTGGCGTCCTTATTTTCTTTTCTTTAATAATTTTGTCATGGCTTCTGGGCCTTTGCGCCAAATATGAAAATAAAAAAGGTTATGGTATGGTTTTAAAAAACTAATTATGACTTTAAATAATTAAATATTATATTAAGACAATTTACTACTAATTCAACCATTTTATTTAAATTTGATGTAAGACTATTAATATTGATATGCAAATAAGTTGAAAGTGACATTTGACAGATAGAGGTTATGGACATTCCTGTTCTTATTTGAATCGCATAGTACGGAGAGCTCTCGGGTTCGATCTCATCACCCTAGCTATTAATCTATTGATGCGAGCGAGAGGCTAATGAGACCACTAGCAGCGTGATAACTAGACTGAACTGATGGCCCAAACCAATTCTCTTTATGACAGATATAGGCAATAGTCAGCAAACCAGTAGTATAAGTTAGAAATTTATCAGAAGAAGCAAAATGTCAGTTATCATCAAAAATAAAATACATCACCACGCCTGTATTTCCCGAAGGGGTAGGTAGAGGTGCACTGCAGTGCGCCCTCACTTCGCCGATGTATTCTGGTCCCAATGTAATAGGGGGCGAGCCAATTGCCATTATACCGGGCACATTCCCCCTCAATACGAGGGAGATTTGGGCCATAGTCCACCACGCTGGCCCAGTGCGGGTTGGTGAACTTCACACGCTATAGAAAGCTATAGATGTGCAGGTTTCCTCACGATGTTTACCTTCACCGTTCAGAAAATGGTAATCATTGTTGAAAATGACATTCGCGCATGAAATTAATAATTCTTAAATCGCGTATATCAAAATTAATAATTTTATTAAAAAAACTAAAAATACCTTAAAAAGGCAAAAATATTTAAAAACTAATAACAGCCTTAGAAAGGAACACAGACAATTGATAGATAGTCTGCAGACCTGTACTAATGACCTAGAGCATAGTCGGACTATCTATGATATTGACACACGGAATCTGCGGGATGAGCTGTTACTTAGGGAGCTTTCTATAAAAGATATTTTTAATAAATATGAAGCTGCTCAATCCGAACTGAGTGTGCGCATGCAGGAGGCCAGTGAGTTGATGGACCTGGTGCAATACAATGCTGAGAGATATGAGTCTCTGACTAATAATCTCTCTTGTAACTGCACCCCCGGGCCATCTCCTTCTGAATCCCTGAATGCTGTTCCCTTAGAAGCGACTCATCCGGTAGATTCCTGTACTAAGAATAGCTATCATCGTAGAACTTTAGTTTTTTCAGACCAATTTGGTAAAGGTTTTGGTTCCCTTTTAAGTAATAATATAAATCATCAAGTCACTAATTTTTGCTTTAAAAATTTGCCCTATAATTTATTAATAGACAAAATTGTAGATACAGAAACTGATAGTAATACTACTGCAGTTATATTATTAGGCAATAGCTTTGGAATAAAAAGAAAGGACATTATTGATGGTGTTGAAACCTTATTAAAGTTAGAATTAGGTTCACTATTTTTATGTGCCCTCCCCTACTCTAACTATCTGACAGAGAGACAGAATAAGTATATTCATGATTTGAATAGTATGATGTATACATTATCATGTCATAATGACAAAGTTTTATTTTTTGACACTAATAAGTTTGTTAGTGGATTTAGATTAACTCAGGAAGATATGTTTCTCCCTAAAAAATGTAGACAAATGATTGCTACTTTGATAGCTTACAATATTAACCCTGTTATAGGTAGTATAACAAAGTCTAGGTTAGATGACAATACAGCATTATTAGGTTTTACTAATAATTCTGTTACTGACTGTTTAAACGACATAAACCGACAATAGAGATGTGTCCTAGTACCTCTGGCATTTCAAAAATATGTAAGGATTATAAGGAGGATAGGAGGTCTGGAACATTAAAACTATTTAATCAAAATATACAAGGATTTAAATCAAAAATTTTAGAAGTTGAGTTATTGCTTGAAAAAATAAAAAATATGCATATAATAAAAAATAAAGCATGCTGATGATAAAATAAAAGCCACTTGGAAAGTAGTCAATAGTGAGACCGGTAGAAACAAACAAAGCAGCACGGATTACACTTTAGAGACTCCGCGTGGTCTTTTAAGTTCCGATATAGACGTAGCTCAAGAATTTGAACATTTTTTTTCTAATATCCCTATAAAAACAACAGAATCATTAAACTGCTCCCCGACTCTTTCAATTTCAATTCTGAAAAACAATATTGCCCCCTGTCCTGTAGAATTCAAATTCATTCATACCAATACCCGATCTATTATTAAAGCCTTCCAGTCGATTAAAATTAAATTAACTGAAGACATATGGGGAATGTCAGTAAAAATATGTAAAGCTATTATCAACACTTTAGCGCCATACCTAGCTCTGATATTTAATACATGTGTTGATCAAGGCGTTTTCCCGGACTTAATGAAACTAAGTAAAGTAATCCCGTTGTTCAAATCCGGTAGTACTAAAGACCCAAACAATTATAGGCCAGTTTCTGTTTTGCCGGTACTTAGTAAAGTATTTGAAAAGATAATGCTTAGTCAATTAATAGATCATTTTAATGCAAATAACATCCTGCACGACCAACAATATGGTTTCACTAAAGGCCGTTGCACTACCGACGCCAGTGTAAACTTAATAAAGCATATCTTCGACGCATGGGAGAACTCACAGGATGCCATTGGTATCTTCTGTGACCTCTCAAAGGCTTTCGACTGCGTCAATTATGACATACTTTTATTAAAATTGCAACACTACGGTGTGAGAAATAGAGCACTTAACTTTCTAAAATCATATTTAGGGGATAGGCAACAAACTGTTCAAATTAATGGTGTTAAATCGATAGGCTCCGTAGTTAAAATGGGCGTCCCCCAGGGATCTATTCTAGGTCCGTTCCTATTTTTAGTCTATATAAACGACTTACCCCTGATAATTCAAAACAGGGCGAAGATAGTGCTATTTGCCGATGATACCTCTTTGATTTTTAAAGTAGGTAGACATGTAAATAATTTTGACGAGGTGAATGACGCTATCCTTCAGGTCCATAATTGGTTCACTACTAATAATTTAGTATTAAATAGTAAGAAAACAAAATATATACGGTTTTCCTTGCCAAATGTTAGAAGTAGTGATTGTGACGTAGTACTAAATAGGGAGAAACTTGAATTCTTTCATGAGACTGTTTTCTTAGGGATTACGCTTGACTCAAAGTTACAATGGGGTCCACACATTAGAACTCTAGGAAAGCGCCTCAGCGCTGCTGCCTACGCTGTCAGAAAGATCAGACAGCTAACTGATGTAGACACCGCGAGAATAGTTTATTTTAGCTACTTTCACAGTATCATGTCGTACGGTATTCTATTGTGGGGTAGGGCCACTGATATTGAGTCCGTTTTTATTTTACAGAAGAGGGCCATTAGGGCCATCTATACTTTAGGTAGTCGCGACTCCCTAAGAGAACTCTTCAAAGATATCAACATAATGACGGTCCCATGCCAATATATCTACGAGAATATCATGTACGTAAGGAAAAATTTACATCTGTTTCGAAAAGTAGGTGATGGCCATCGTTTTAACACTAGAAATAAAGATAAATTAGACCAACCACACTTTCGACTGGCGAAAATTCACACATCTTTCATGGGGTACTGTGTCAAATTTTATAATAAAATTCCCCCTAACGTCATTAACCTAAATAAACTAAATTTAAAACTTGCATTAGACATACACTATGCAGGCGCGCATACTACACAATAGGTGATTATTTAGAGGATAAACACGCTTGGTCAGGCGCTGGTCCGGCTCCACAGGAACTAGTTTAAGGGATTTGTCCCGTTTTCCTCCTCCTTCCTACCTTTAAATCTTGTCCAACATGTAGATTGTTTAGTGATTTAATTGTGTTTTGAGAATGTATAGCCTCATTAACTTTATATTGTATAATTGTTAATTAAGAAAAACACAAAAATGTAAATCCTTATTTGAAAAAAGCAACCATGGAGTTTCTTGCCCATTCTTCTCCATAGGAAATGCATTCCGAATGGGTGGTAGAGATACTACTATTATTATTTATTGACGATTCATAAGTGCCTGTATTGGTTTATATGAATAAAAAATATTCTGATTCTGATTCTGAAAATTATCTCAGAGGTGCGGGCCTGGGATTTGAACTTGCACCCCTTACGTTCAAGGCGGCGAGGCTACCACTGCTTATATATATATATGTATATATATAGTTATCATCAAAATAATATTAAAACTATTTGCTCTGTCAGTAAAACGTAAACTCGCTTGAATGTTGGAACGCAAATATAGAGAAAACGGACAATTTGATTCTAAGTAAAGCGAATCCACTGATTAGAGCGAATAAAGGTTTCAGTTGTTAATGTATTGTTGTCCTTTTCGCGATCTTAATGTGCGAGCGAGATGGGGATATTACGGTGTAAGTACAGCCCTCTTACCACCACGTGTCTTGCAGCAATGTTTTTAATATTACTTTTACTTTTCCACAGTTGACTCAGTACAAAATATATATTTATTTTATATGTATATATTGATTTATTATTTATAATACTCCACCAGTTGTTGTTGGTAATACTGTATAGTTTGTCCTTCCAAACTGGTCGTCTGGAAGAAATTTCTTTTAGCGATAAGACACACAATTTTGCATGTTTAAAAGTATGGAGACCCATATAGAAATTTTAGGATTTCAATTATAAATCTTAAAGGGTCGTTCTAACGACCATTTTTCAATAATATTATTTTTGAGTTAGGTCAGTATTCCATTAATCGTGCGAATTGTCTACTGTAGATCTAAGAATGTTGTATTATTTTTAACCGACTTCAAAAAGGAGGAGGTTCTCAATTCGACCCGTATGTTTTTTTCTATCAATAACATGTGTCGACAATTGGCAGTTAGTCTTGTAAGAACAATAGTTAAAGAGGTGTAAAGGCCCCAGGCTACAGGCTACAGACCTCGGTTTGTCCAGCCATCTCCATGGAGACGCCGAGCAGACGGTTGAAGGCGTCCCCGAAGTGGTGCGCGGAGCGGGCCAGCTCGGCCGGCTGCTCCACGCCCTGCACCACGCCCGAGGATGCCGAGTTCAGCCCCACCGCCGCCGAGTTCAGCTCCGACTGCAGCTCGCTGCCCACGACACACTTACATTTTACCGACACCGCACACTGACCAACTACTACTACAGCCCTTTTAACGTCCTACTGTTCGGCACGGCACAATGCGAGGGGGATTCGGGCCATAGTCCACCACGCTGGCCCAGTGCGGGTTGGCAGACTTCACACATCTATCGAGAACTAGACAAGTTCCCTCAGACGTGCTGGTTTCCTCACGATGTTTTCCTTCACCGTTTCATAGCAAGTGATAATCTCGGATGAAAATGAGATTCGCACATAAATCCCAGTGGTGCGAGCCGGGGTTTGAACCTGCACACTTTGATTTGCAAGGTGTGCGTTTGACCACTCGGCTACCACTGCTTACCTACTACCTGCTTACCTGCTACCAATGTAGTATACATAACTCAAATTAGTCAAATGTCACTTAACGGCCTTTTAGGCATCGTTGTGTATCATAGAGTATCTAGAGTACCCATAACGACTCCTCTCTTCGTATAGCTCTACGGCGATTGTTTCGCCATTGTTACCTCATGTATCTGTAGTATACGGCAACTATAGGGGAAAACAACTATGGCGGAGTCAGATAGCCCAGAAAAATTGGGCTATGTTGTGTAGCCAGTGCCAGTATTATGTAGAGGGGGGTGCGGTATGTTGTGTGGTGCGTACTGACCCGTATGTCCTGTCGCAGGGCGGGAACTCGCCCATGGCGAGGATGTGGAGCGTCTCGTTGATGTTCTCCATGGCCACGTCCAGCTCCGAGTGCGACGGGATCGCCTCCATCGTTTGCTCCAGACCCTGACACACCGCACACGCTCAGCATATCATCACAAACACAATACGTGTACCGTCAACATCCAGGGTAAATCAGTACCAAATAATATTTTAGGTACATAGCTGTAGCCTTCTTGGTAGAACGTCCGCCTTGACCGGGGCTTGAAGGGGCGCAGGTTCAAATCGCGGCCACTTACTTCTTGTTGGACGGTGAAGGAAAACATTGTGAGGAAACCTGCATGTCTATAGAAAGGGTGCATAGTTCACCAAACCGCACTGGATCCTGGTGGTGGACTATAGTTCAAATCTCCTTCGCATTGAGGGTAGAATGTACCCGGTATAATGTAAATAGGTTTGCCCCTTATTACATTTGGACCAAAATACATCGGCGATGTGCTAGTACACCTCTGACTTCCCATTTCGATATTACAGGCGTGATGATGTATAAGTAGGCATTAGCGATGGTAGGAGGGGACTAAGAAGTCTTGTAAGCTGCTGCCAGACTCTGACGAATCATTCACCAGCCCGCATTGGACGAACTTGGTGGACTATCCAAACAATTGAAGGTATATCCTCAGCAGTGGGACTTTCAACAGGTTATTTAAAAGGAGAAAGGCACCTGTGATATGTCCTTAGCGATGGAGACGAGGGAGGCGGTGTCGACCTGCTCCGAGGTGGTCAGATACCGCTGTACTGACTCCACGAGGGTCTGCGAGGAGTGTAACACCTGCCGCCCCGATGATATCACCCTGAAGGAACAATAATAAAAATAATCAACTGAATATAAATATTTATGAACGTCGGTCGATGAATGGGAGAGTGAAGTGTGCGAGTGAGTGAATGAATGAGAGAGAGCCATAAAAGATTTGAAGACGACAAGATGTATAATGCAAGCTGTTAATTTAAAAATAAAAGAAAGTACAATAATATGAAGATTTTTAATTAAGAAGACCACCTCACATAAATGAGGCCAGACAACATATACTCATCATATGATCACAAAATAAGCAAAGCTTGGGTACTGTACTATGGACTGGGGTCGATCCCAGTTACACCCAGACTGGGGCGAATTCCGAAAAGGCCATCGGCGAATTTTGCCGCTGACGGAAACGAATTTGTGACCATTCGATGTAGTATACTATTTGAAGTACATATACAGTAGTTAATATGTAGATGCATAGTGTGGTTGCTTATATCTGAGTATCATAGTTTCTGAGTTTGTACCTTTGAATGTTTGTTACAGTTATCGCGTTGGGGCCTTAGGGCACATTTATAACTTTACTAAACAGTGCAAACTGTATCAACGAGAGGCAAATCTAATATTCTTATTAAGAACTTGAAAATCTCGTATGGAATTCGAAATAAAGTGTATAAAATGGTGGGCTTTGGCCCAAATCTCCTCGCATTGAAGGGAGGCCCGAGGCCAGCAGTAGTAGTAGTAGTGGGTCGTACCGGTGCGCGGCGGGCGGGTCGTGGTGTCTATGCGCGGCGGCGGCCCTGAGGCCGGCCGTGAAGTCCCTGAGCGCGTGCGCCAGCTCGCCCGCCGCGCGCCCGCAGCCGCCCGCCTCGCGCAGCCGCGCCGCCGACACCAGCCCCGCCGTGCTGGCCGCCGCCAGCCGCGCCGCCGTGCCCGTCGCGCACGACGCCCACTCCTCCTGCACGACACACATATTGAGTACGCACTTAGCTTGGGAGCCAAGGTTCAGCCCAGATTGGACGCGACGCAACTCGTAAACTAGCTGTTCATTTTGAACTATCTTTAATCAATCAGAAAACAAAGATTATATATATGAAATACCAAATCAAACAACTGAAATGGAAATGGGCAGGACACCTAACAAGAAGTAAGATAGAAAAGTGGACTAACGTAGAGACTGAATGGTGCCCTAGATATAAAAAGAGAAGTAAAGGCAGGCAGTATCGAAGATGGGAGGATTATATCAAGGAGGTAGCTGGACCATGCTGGATGAGAATAGCAAGGGATAGATCGTTGTGGAGATCACTTGGGGAGGTCTATGCCAAAGAGCAAGACAATCACGAAACCAGTATCTAATTACAACAGTTAATTACGTTGCTTTCATAAACTACCATGTTTAATATTAGTAGTACATAAGTAAGATGAAATGTAACACATAATATTGTTATTAAACGCTTTTATTATTATTATCTTTAATCTATACTGCCCGTGACCCTTCCAAATGCATAGAAATAAATTAACGTTTCAAATATTCTATCACTTTTAAATATACCCATACTAAGTCACATTGTATAAATGCGTAGACAGCATCACAGTGAACATCCGCCTACCCCTTCAGACAGTAAAGGCGTCTTGATAAATTACAAATATCGCGTGATTACAAACACAGCAACGCTTGTACTATTGGTACCATACAATGTTCTGGGGGTGATCCCAGTTTCACCAAGTCTTGCACAACTTCCAACAGGACAATTCACAAAATTAGCCGGTGACGGAAATGTAAACCGCAACCAACTGGAGCAGTGAGCCCAGCGACTCATGCTCCAACCACTAAACCACGTCGTCAGATGACATCATTAAGTATAACGAGTGTACCGTTTGTCCGGGCAGCGGTCTGAGCTCGAAGGCTCTCGCAGCCTCCTCCAGGTCGTCGAGCTCGGCCTGCAGCGAGCGGATGATCTCGGCCGCCGCGTCCAGCTCCAGCCCCTTGCACGAGATGCGCGCGCGGCCCACCGCAGACCTGCACACCGATACCGACATACCAATCAATTATCAATAATCGGCTTTTTACATGGTTAGCAATACGTATTAGCACTATCTATACAAATACATGTGTAAATACAATTTAAGTGTCCGTTTGTAATATCAAAATAACACCATTTTACTTAATGCATATAAAAGTATATACGACACATATAACGAAAACACATTTTTTCATATTTTTGTCTGTCTGTTTGTTGTGGGTGAACTCCCAAACAGGTGAACCGATTGTTACGGGCAGATATCAATTATTTTTTTTTTTTTTTTTTTTTTATCCGGACCTCTATCGGCCCGGCCCGCGTGCTCACCTCTAATGTGGGGGTCAGAGTTCTTAAAGTTAGCCTTAAGTGTAATGTGTGTAAAATAATTTCTCCAGCCTGGATTATTTTTATTGAAAATAAATAAAAAGTCAACGTCAAGTAAAAGTAAAAAAATACATGATGACAAAAAAAGCAAGTAAACTCGTCCTAAAATTAACAATATAAAAAGACAATAAAATAGCAAAAGGCTATGGACAAGGATAATAAACAGCATATAAAACATGATAAAAATAAAATAACGGAGTTTCCCTACTATCCATTGCGCGGATCCGGCAACCAGAGCCATTGATGCGCAGTGTAGTGTAGGCGGCTGTTGGTCGCTTATTGACAAATAAGTTGGCAGCTGGCCTCTTTCTGCTTAGGTTTTATTTATAGTAACACTTAGGATATTTGAATTTTGAGAAAATAATTACGGATCCTTCAATTCGCGTGTACAAAACCGCGGGCTCGGCTGCTAGTCGTTGATAAAATGCATTCCATTATAACGTCATACAATTAATTTTTTTTATAGCCTATTGTATGTCCCACTGCTGGGCAAAGGCCTCCCCCTCTCGTCTCCACATGTCCCTATCCTGGACTTGTTGTGGTCACATTTCTCCCGCAAAAGTGACCAAATCGTCGCACCATCTTCTCCTTGGTCTGCCACGATGCCGGCAACCGCCTTTGGGCATCCAAGTGTTGACACGATTTGTCCACCTCTGCGGGTCCATTCGTGTAATACAAATAATATTAAAAGCAACAAAAAAATTACCTTCAACCCTCAAATGCACCCCAATTTCAAGATTGGTTTGTGCATTGATAAAGTGTAATGTTAAAAAAAGGTATAGAGAGTGGTGTACCTGAGGTCCGCGCAGCTGGCGGTGAACTGGTGCGTGGTGTCGGCCAGCTGCTTGGCCGTGGGCGCGTCCGACACCGTGGGCAGCACGCCGCGCGCCGCCGACACCACGCGCCCGCTCGGCTGGACAACACACACTGCATTGAGCTAACTACTCTACACGGCTATCGAGGTCCACAATGTCAGTGCCATCAGGGTTTCACTGCTCCCAATCATGGTGAACGGTGAAGCTATTAATAGTGACGATATCTAGAACCTAGCGTTGTATATTATGTACTCTAAGCTCTTTACTCTTACTGTCTCACGTATGTCCCCATTTGTGTAACATTGTGTCTGTGCCGAATAACCTTTTTTTCTTTCTTTCTAGAATTATACATCAGAAACGATAAAATCTTATTCAATTGATAAGTGAATTTGATCGTTTCATTTTGTAAAATAAGAAAAAGATGACATTTACAATTAAGAATCATCAACAAAAGTAAATACCTTCACAAGTAAATATATTCATCGTAATCATCGCACTATCATAAGTCTTCATCATCCGTTTTATGATTTATACATCATCATCACGTCTGTATTCCCCGTAGGGGTAGGCAGAGGTGCACTGCAGTGCGCCCACACTTCGCCGATGTATTTTGGTCCCAATGTAATAGGGGGCGAGCCTATTGCCATTATACCGGGCACACAGGTTTCCTCACGATGTTTTCCGTCACCGTTTCCTAGCAAGTGATAATCTCAGATGAAAATGAGATTCGCACATGGAACCCAGAGGTGCGAGCCGGGGATAGAACCTGCGCACTTTGATTGCAAAGCGTGCGTTCGACCACTCGGCTACCACTGCTACTATTTTATGATTTATAATGTGTATTTATTGAATTTTGTTATTAAATTACTTGATCTGACGGAATATTCGCTAAAGTTATGGCTGAAGTCATATCTTAACCTTATTCAGTGGAACTATTACTAAGAAACTAATATAGATAGATATAACATTTCATTGTTCCACCTCTTAAAGTAATACAACTTGTATACGATATAAATTGAAAGTGTTACAATGGGCGGCCTTACTATAAGTGATCTCTGCCAGTCCGCCTTTGGATAGAGTGGAATTATAGTGCTGATAAAGGACGGAGTATAGTAAATAAATAGGTACATAGGACCTGTATATTATGGTATAGTATAATACAAAGATGTTATTTATAGTAAGATTTGACACGACATATTATAATGGACTTGTCTTTGCTTCGCGATTGCCAATCGTTACGGATGAGGTGTTGGTGACTATGATTGCAGTACCTGCAGGAAGGCCTCCGAGGCGGAGATGAGGTCGAGGTGTGCGGCGGCATGGCGCGCGGGCGGGCCGCCGGTCGTGCTGGCCGCGCCGGCCGCGTCCGCCACGCGCGGCAGCTGCTCGCCCAGCGCCTTGCACTCCTCCACCAGCGTCTCCTGCGCACGCGCTAACCTCAATACCACGGCACCCTCTGCACGGACCACTCTCGTGACCGACAACTTCCGGATCCGATCTTTCGTATATCGACGCGCGTCGCGTCTAAAATGTTCCGTCGCGCCACTTTAAGCGCGCGCGGCTGTGTCTATCTGTCATATCGCGCAGATCTACGTTCCGGCATACGAAAGATTAGGTCCCGATCGCACTGGGGCATCAAACCTCACACAACAAAATATATACAGATACTCATGGCGGCACAAAGTAGAACTTCCGCCAGTCGCCAATAGATGGCGCGACTACTTATACATCGTAACTCTTCGCGTAGAAGAAACCGAACCGCCATACAAAGTACTATGAAAATCCTGGCTCGCGCAAGAAGAGTTCACAACGATCTTAACTATATATATACAAATACGGCAAAAATAACAGTGGGGCGTAGCGTCTGGGCCCTGTAGCATGACCGTGTAGACATAAGTTTTATCTCTTTCAACTGTCAGATTGGTCGAAAAGGTGACGTTAAACCGAGCCATGTCCAGTACAAAAAGCTCGGTGTGACGTCATTTTCTCGACAAATCTGACAGTTGAAAGAGATAAAACCTATGTCTACACGGTCATGCTGAGGGTGCAACAATACCACCAGCCAGGCAGGAAATCTTCCTTTTGCCACCAAAAAAACTAAAACTTAATGTGTACATAATTATTGAAGTTCGATGGTAAAAGTCACTCGCGCTGTCAATGTTATCCTCTGAGTCAATACAGTTACTTTTGGTATCTGTACACATGAGTTTTATCGCCCCAATGTGTGCATGACTAAAGTGTGTACCTGTGCGTATTTATTGGTGTTGTGCTGTGTGGCGTTGTGGACCGATGTGATCAGCTGGGTGGCGCTGGAGACGGCTTGCCGGGCGCTCTCCTACACACATAATAGAATTAATAAATTAAACGTTAAAGAACATGGCTTTTAAATAATAATAATACATCTAACAACTAACTACTACAGCCCTTTTAACGTCCCACTGTTGGGCACGGGCCTCCCCTCAATGCGAGGGGGATTCAGGCCATAGTCCACCACGCTGGCCTAGTGCGGGTTGGCAGACTTCACACTTCTGTCCAGAACTAGTCAAGTTCCCTCAGACGTGCCGGTTTCCGCACGATGTTTTCCTTTACCGTTTCATAGCAAGTGATAATCTCGGATGAAAATGAGATTCGCCCATAAATCCCAGAGGTGCGAGCCGAGGTTTGAACCTGCACACTTTTGATTTGCAATGTGCGTTCGACCACTCGGATACCACTGCTATAATGCATCATTACGCCATAAAATGTAGTCGCTCACCGAGAGCGGCATTTATGATCGAAGCCGTCGGTGAGATGAATAATTTAATACTTTTTTAAATATATGATAGAGGCTAATAAACGCACCTAATATGTTCTTTACCTGTTACGTAGGCGCAATAATCGCTTGTATGCAACTGGCGACGACTTCATACAAAACTATCGTGGCGTCATTCTAACCTTTTGTATGTTCTATGCGTTATGGGCGTGATGTGTTTACCTGTAGCCTGGCGACCTGCGAGCCCACGATGTCCTGTCCCTGCGCATAGTCCACGGTGATGAAGCGGAGTTCTTCGGCGGCCTTGCGCAACGCGTCTTGCTTCTCGCGGTCCTGCAGGGGGTGATCATGTAATTAAATTGCAAACAAATTTCAATCGGCATGTCAAAATGTATATCCGGCACGTTGGTTGGTTTCCAACCATTGGATGGTTGTGGGTTTCTCCTGATGATTCTCGTCAGCGGTAAATTTCAGACTCAGTTTCTTCGGAATTGGACCCCATTTTGGGTGTAACCAGAATCGTACTGAGTCATTGTATGATACTTTTTTTTATGAGATAGGGAGGCAAACGAGCAGACGTTTCACCTGATGGTAAGTGATCAACGCCGCCCATGGACACCTGCAACACCAGGGGCATCGCAATAGTGCAAGTGCTGCTTAGTTAGAGATCATACAATGAATATGTCTTGTTTGGCGATATAAACATATATGTATTTCTGGATAACCTTTTGGTCTGGTAGTATGATCGCAGAGCGTTCGTCTGGCGACACTGGGTGTTTGTGGGTTTACTGTGGTAAATACTGTCAGCGATAAATTTCGGATAAATTCTTCGGTTTGGGTATAACTGGGATCGCCCTGTCCATTGAACGGTACCCATAGTACAAACGTTGCATAAATAGGGATCATACAAAGAGTGTGTGTTGCATAGTGTGTGGTGTACAGTGAATGTTGAGTGGTGAATAGTCAGTGGTGAATGATGAATGTTGAACGGTGAATGTTGAGTGGTGAATGTTGATTGTTGAATAGTCAGTGGTGAATGGTGAGTGGTGAATGTTGAATGGTCAGTGGTGAATGGTGAGTGGTGAATGTTGAGTGGTGTATGGCGAGTGGTGAATGGTAAGTGGTGAATGGTATACCTGCGGCGCGGTGGCGCATTGTCTGGCAGCCTCCACCATGCGCGCGGTGGCGTCTGCCAACAGCTTGGCCGCAGCTAACAGCTTGCGCTGCGCGTCCGACGGCTGCTGCTCCGCCTCCGACTGCACAACCATTACACATTTCATTTATATTCATATTATCCAAGCATATTTTATAAAAAATCTACTATCCCTTGCTAGAGTAAACGGATTTGTAGCTATTTACAGATTCTTCTGGTGAGTCATGGAATTATTTCATAGTGTAAGATATACAATGTGTTTCACAGTGAGTCTACAAACCTACATCATGTATAGTATGTGAAATAATTTTATGAACACAATATTTGTGATACCACATACTCGTTTAGAATAGGCTTAGCCTATATTTTAATGGTTAGTATACCACATTTAAAATCAAATATTACCCTCACAAAATATGTTTTTTTTATAATGCTATAAATTTGACATAATGTATCCTGCTGGGACCCAATTTTCATGTTGTCTCTGATTCGAAATATGTCGAAAAAATACAACCAGTATGGCGTTTTGTTTTGACATATATTATGTCCCTGTAATTGGTCGCTGGCCGCCGCCACGCGCTCGCTGGCCGCCAGCACGCTCTCCACCGTCACCATGACAGTATATATAGCGAGTAGTGTGAGCGGTGACCTTGATGTTGGTGATGAGATGCGCGGTGGCCTGTCCCAGCAGCCGCGCGTGGCGCACCATGTCGGCGGGCTCGCTGGCCGCCGCCACGCGCTCGCTGGCCGCCAGCACGCTCTCCACCGTCACCATGACAGTATATATAGCGAGTAGTGTGAGCGGTGACCTTGATGTTGGTGATGAGATGCGCGGTGGCCTGTCCCAGCAGCCGCGCGTGGCGCACCATGTCGGCGGGCTCGCTGGCCGCCGCCACGCGCTCGCTGGCCGCCAGCACGCTCTCCACCGTCACCATGACAGTATATATAGCGAGTAGTGTGAGCGGTGACCTTGATGTTGGTGATGAGATGCGCGGTGGCCTGTCCCAGCAGCCGCGCGTGGCGCACCATGTCGGCGGGCTCGCTGGCCGCCGCCACGCGCTCGCTGGCCGCCAGCACGCTCTCCACCGTCACCATGACAGTATATATAGCGAGTAGTGTGAGCGGTGACCTTGATGTTGGTGATGAGATGCGCGGTGGCCTGTCCCAGCAGCCGCGCGTGGCGCACCATGTCGGCGGGCTCGCTGGCCGCCGCCACGCGCTCGCTGGCCGCCAGCACGCTCTCCACCGTCACCATGACAGTATATATAGCGAGTAGTGTGAGCGGTGACCTTGATGTTGGTGATGAGATGCGCGGTGGCCTGTCCCAGCAGCCGCGCGTGGCGCACCATGTCGGCGGGCTCGCTGGCCGCCGCCACGCGCTCGCTGGCCGCCAGCACGCTCTCCACCGTCACCATGACAGTATATATAGCGAGTAGTGTGAGCGGTGACCTTGATGTTGGTGATGAGATGCGCGGTGGCCTGTCCCAGCAGCCGCGCGTGGCGCACCATGTCGGCGGGCTCGCTGGCCGCCGCCACGCGCTCGCTGGCCGCCAGCACGCTCTCCACCGTCACCATGACAGTATATATAGCGAGTAGTGTGAGCGGTGACCTTGATGTTGGTGATGAGATGCGCGGTGGCCTGTCCCAGCAGCCGCGCGTGGCGCACCATGTCGGCGGGCTCGCTGGCCGCCGCCACGCGCTCGCTGGCCGCCAGCACGCTCTCCACCGACCGCTCCGTCACCGTCACCACCGAGCGACGCTCTGAACACACATACATACTCGTACTATCATCTCTAATGAGGCTAAGCTTTCACTGTGGGTGACTACCATACATTTGAAGGGCACACGCTAATAACAGTATGAATTTCGAGAAAACTTTTGTAACAAAAAATTAAACCACCGAAAATTTTAAAAAGCAAAAAATAATATTCCTTTTTTATTTAACCTTAACAACAAAGTTCTTAAACTAATGTAAGTATACCTAAGTCATTTTGAGTCGGCGCCAATCAAGCAAATTAATTAATTAAGTAAAGTGTGATGCACGGCGGCGGCGCGGCGCGACACGCCCCTTCGCCGGAAAATGCCGAGCGTTCACGAAGTTAATGTCAGCGAGACAGCAACTCGTGCGGGCACATACGTGAGTGCACACATTGTGTGAGTGGTCGTACGGAGAACACATTTTTTGGAATGTTAATGTTTGTCGCTGAAGATTTCACGTTGCATTGTTAATTTAATTTGGTTATTTTTTTAAATTTATTGTTCATTGATTGTTTGCCGCCGCCTCAAAATGACTTAGGTATACTTACATTAGTTTAAGAACTTTGTTATTAACGTTAAATAAAAAAGGAATAATATTTTTTGCTTTTGAAAATTTTCGGCGGTTTATTTTTTTGTTAAAAAGTTTTTATTTTATATTTTTTTGTGCCTTAAATCTACTCCTTACTACATGCTTATTTTTTTTGGAATTCACAATCACACTTTACAATTTAAGCAATAATAATCTGTGAATGAACAATAAATCACTTCCTATTTTCCCCCCTTAGTGTAGGATTTTTTCTTCCTAATTTATATGGGACCAACTTCAAGGTTATACCCTATCCAATACGTGTCGAATTGTGAACCTCTTCCGTTTTCTTCGTTGGTTAAAAATGGGTATTATTCCAAGTAAAGCCCACGCGGGCATAGGTATATCATGGAGTAGGCGCGAATCCAAATCATTCTAGGCAAATACACACATGAATTGGCACCGACTACAAATGTAATGAATTATAAGGTTAAATAATCGTTGAAAAGATGCAAGTATGAAAAGATGCACCTCATAACAGCCCAAAAAAGGAATTCCCTAGCAACCTTCATAAAAAAATTGAAATCGGTCGATTGATGAAAAATATACGCGTCGAATTGAGAACTCCTCCTTTTTTTCGTCGGTTAAAAATAACAATTTGAAATTTTAAAAGTATATTATTTTTATTGAGATCAATGCATGTCATGGACATTCCCAGTTCTTTACGTTTTGGAAATAAACAACACTGTATTTTTGGCACCATCTGTTAACTTTTTTTAAGTTCTAATGATAAGAATTCAAAATACCATAGACAAAGATATGATTCTATATTTACATTTGTGACATTCCCTGTTATTTCAGTGATCTGTGTGTTATTTGCCTGTGCCCTTCATTTGAACCTGACCAGGGCAAATTTAGAAAAGGCCATATCCGAAATTTTACCACTAACGAGAATCGAACTCGCAAGTGAGCCGAGGACCGCTCGCACTTTACACCTTCTAACCACTTCAAAGTCAAATAATTTATTCTGTAGAGGCCTATGAAACAGTGAAGGAAAATATCGTGAGGTAACCTGCACGTCTAAGGGACTTCATTAGTTCTCGATAGATGTGTGAAGTCTGCCAACCCGCACTGGGCCAGCGTGGCGGACTGTGGCCTGAATCCCCCTCGCATTGAGGGGAGGCCCGTGCCCAGCAGTGGGACGTTAAAAGGGATGTAATAGTAGTATTGAAACAACGATACTTTAAGAGAAAGGCCCCTGTAGATAGACGATAGGTGTTTACCAAGGTCGCAGTGAGCCAGCAGGCGTTCCAGCTCTTCAGTGACGCGGTGCGCGGCCGCCATCAGCTGCTCCACCCCAGGGCCGGCCTGCTCGGGCACGCCGTTACACGACTCGATCAGTCGGTCAACCGCTTGGGCGACTTGTCGGGCCGCGTTTATCAGCTGCTCGCGACACGCCGGGTTGTGGATAGTCGGCGCTACCACCTGGACGAATAAATACGTCATCACGACTGTATTCCCCGAAGGGATAGGCAGAGGTATATTGCAGTGCATCCACTCTTTGCTGTTGTATTTATAGGGAAAGAACATGCACCCCAATTATATTAAGTATAGATACAAAAATTACATAAAAATATATTAACATTTTCTTGGACCGTTATTGGTATTATTGATACCACGGCCATCAAGTTTTGTACTTCTCGATGTAAACGTCAAAGTCACACACAAAATTGGACGAGTGAAACTGTCTTGAAAAAGCTCTCTATAGTGAGTTAAATTAAATTTCTTTTAAAGCAATGCTGTATATTTTTTTTGTGGTATACAGACGAGACATAGAAAATTCGACGCGACTTTTTTTCCCGATCAATTCTATATTAATAAGTCATGAAATCCAATGTTCGATATACAACATTAATTCAGTCTTCCGCCATAGTTTTGTTGGTGCAGAATCAGAATCAGTATTTTTTTATTCATGTAAACAGGCACATAAGAATCGTCAGTACAAAATAAATAATAATAATAGTATCTCTACCACCCATTCGGAATGCATTTCCTATGGAGAAGAATGGGCAAGAAACTCCATGGTTGCTTTTTTCCAATAAGGATTTACATGTTATTTGCATTACAATGTGTTTTTCTTAATTAACAATTATACAATATAAAGTTAATGAGGCTATACAATCTATCCAAGGCAAGCATTCTTAGAAGGTTAAAGAGTATGTTACCTTGGCGCAGGCAACCAGTTGGCTGGTGGCGAGCGCGCAGTGCGTGGCGGCCGCTATGATGGTGTTCTGCAGCGGCTGGTTCTCCCGGCAGTCTCCGGCCACGATCTTGGCCTTGAGCACCAGGGCCGCTGTAGTGTTAGCAACAGCCTTGGCCAACGAGAGCAGGATATCCTGTGAAGAAAATTAATCGTACAATACTTTGATTTATGTCTCCTAACGCTGTATTTTTGAAGTTGCTATAATTATTATTTTATTAAGGCTGAAAACAACAGTGTAGCTATTATTATTACTAGTCATATTCTAGCTTCCATTTATACTACTACTACAGCCCTTTTAACGTCCCACTGCTGGGCACGGGCCTCCCCTCAATGCGAGGGGGATTCAGGCCATAGTGCACCACGCTGGCCCAGTGCGGGTTGACAGACTTCACACATCTATCGAGAACTAGACAAGTTCCCTCAGACGTCTAGGTTTCCTCACGGTGTTTTCCTTCACCGTTTCATAGCAAGTGACAATCTCGGATGAAAATGAGATTCGCACATAAACCCAGAGGTGCGAGCCGGGGTTTGCACCTGCACACTTTGATTGCAAGGCGTGCGTTCGACCACTCGGCTACCACTGCTATTTATATTTTCATAAAGTCACAGCAACTCCACGACGATAGTGAGGGGACTTGGGATACTGACATGTATTGAAATGTAAGCTCAAATTTCTGGTTAATATAGTACAGTTTTCAATGTGGAAGTAGTTGACGACGTGTGATCATTTAAAATATTAACATTTCTACTTATTTATTACATGCTATAAGGTTTAAATTTCACTAAAATGTTTAAAGCAATCTTAAAATAGTTCTAAAAATGTACATTATTGAATCATCATTGTTAATATAACTAGCAATTAGCTATCATGACCTTAATCACTTTCACATTAAACGAATGATGTCGAAACAATTTAATTAATTTATATTTACGCCATCTATCAGTGACATCGCGAACTATCATAAAAACTGACAGCGTGCGCGCACATATTATATTTACCTCATCAACAAACTATCTAGTTAAATTTTTCAGTACAAAAATGTGTCTCATCGCTACTGTACATAGATCGTGATCTTCCATGATCTAAAATAACTATTAAATTATCATCAGTTTCTCTTGCTTTACGAAATGGAATGAGATACGATGATCTCCACCAGCAGTTAGTAAAAGTTATATCTTGCCAACTTTTAAGCAGACAGTACAATGTCCTATTTACAATTAGGCCAGACTAGATTTTAAAAATATATTCGTTGAGATCAGACACGCCATGCAGACAGGGTGTCAAGGACAGCACACACACGACCGATGTCACGTCCGCTCGTAAAATAACAGATAAACAAAGTATGAATGTCAATTTGTTATATTCCCCGGACGAAATAAACAACAGCTTATTATTAAATGCATATTATGAAAGTATAATACGCTACTAACAACGAAAACGCAATATAAATTTAAAACTGTTTGTTTCAGGTAAAATCCCAAACGGCTGAACCGATTTGGAAGGGACTTTCACTGCCAGATAGCTGATGTTATAAGGCTACTTAAATTTTGGCAAAACCAAATAGGGTTTTTAATTCCGCGCGTACAAAGTTGCCGGCTCAGCCAGTATTTAAAATGAATCTCGTTTTAATCTAACATCTTGTAATAAATACTTCTGCGACACGTGTCAGCAACAAGTGATGGGGGTTATATTAGTTATTTTTGCATCTACATTCACTTCGCACAGTTAGTCGAAAATAAAAAAAATACCCTTGTTTTTTGTAAAAAGCAAATGTAATCAACAAAAATAACCAATAAATGAGGGCAGTGCGAGGCGACCACAACCAGGGGGCGTTACGATGGCGGACACGGAGACTGAACCAAATCCAAATAAATAAAAATATATATTTATGTGATTGCATACTTGAGTTTTTGTTATTAATTTCAACTTGATACCTCCACACGTTCCTGAGAAAAAGGGTCTTGACAGACAGTACGAAGTGAGCCTTTCTATAAGGGTTCCCTTTTCCTGTTGGGGTACGGAACCCTAAAAATAACTAATAACTTTTTGAGTTAAAAAAACACTTAGTTTTTCGTGCGTTAAATATTATGTGTTTTTTATTCTTTTACAATAACATAATGTAACGAATGAGAATGTCTAAATGGGCATTTTAGATCTCGACTACTTGTATCTCTGTGTGCAGTCAGCTCTAGAGAATAACAGGAATCGGACAGTTCCACAATTGTTATAGCAAACCGCCGATTCTCAAGAATCACATTTCGGGCTACGGCGACGTTCACGACTGGACTTCTAACAATAAATATAGGACCTCAGTGTAACATAGAAGCTTACTACAAGTTAATAAAGTAGAAAATCGCCTACAGTTATTATTTTCGTTGTATCACCAACTCCGAGAAATTTAGTTATTTATTTATTATGATATGGTTCGGTTTCCCTGCCCACCACTGTATTAAAACTATTTAAAATATATTACTATATTACTGTTTAGGCGAGTCTCGAGTCAGATAACATGAAATAAAAACACATTTCATAGTTTAAAATGACTTTGAAACTCACCTTAATTGAGACTCGACGTTCGCCTATACTATATTAAAATTATAAAAACGAATGGCAATTGTGATTGTACTTTGTGATGGCAAAATAGTCTGTATTCCCATGCACATAACTATTATGTTCGCTTATACTGTTGGTATTGTTATTTTACTTTATATTCGTCTTGGTTTTAATCATTACCAATTAGTATAAATAATAGTAATGTGCATATGTTTAAAACTATATACAGTATCGATTAGTTAATTAGAATTGTCAAAGAAGGCTCATATTATATCAATTTAAAAACAAAATAAAAAAAACACTTAACTTTTTGATTTATAACAAAACGACAAAGTAGGTGTAACCAATGAAATTGAAATATTAATAATAATATAAGAAATAAAAATATGTACAAAAATTCAGAAGCAAAATTTTAAAAAAATATTGCTGTCTTATGGTAAACAAAATGTCATAGGGTCGATTACACAATATTAATTAAAAGTTAAATTATAGTTAATTTCGATGAGACCCTTGAGCTGCCAATCAACCTTAATGCTTAGTTGTTTTTAATAAAAAAAAAATGGTAATTCAGTAATAAAAATTAAAAGACTAGATTAGTAAGCATTAAGATTTTTTGTTAACAAAAAAATAAATAACATGAATAAACGAGCACAATTAATAAAGAAAAAAAAACTTAACAGACATTGTTTATGGGCTGTACAAACTCGCTTCTCACGCTATGATCTTACGTCAAAAAAAACACAACTGAATACTGTATCTCCTCATAGACACCGCTGTATACGGCAACACATTTTAAGCGTTATATAGAATAGTAATTTTATAAAATAGCCATTGTAATCCAAATACATTTAAAATAACAAAATTGATCCAGGGAGTTGCTATTTTTTTTATGGAATGAAAACTATTTTTTTATCAACGGTAGCGAAAATATGATCAGTGTAGACATTAGACAATGTCACCTTGATGCCAATAGTCTAGTCATATTCTAGCTACCATTGATAAAAGATGTAGGCAGGCATACAAATTTCAACAATTTTTTAATGCGAGAATTAATGTATTTTCATTTAAATGCAGGAACACCAATTAGTAGTGCTGTATATATTATAAGTTAAACAAATAAAGCAGCAAGTTTTTACAAGACCCACAAACAAACGAAAACCTCCGATTTCACCGCGCAGTCTACACCATAGAGAAAAATATTAACGACTAACAAACGCAGTTAGTGTACATTTCCAATTTCTAATAGACACATCTAAAAACCTATACAATTTAATAAGTAGACTTTTTAATAAGATTAAACGGAACTAACGAATAGTTAGTTATAGTTTAACTTTTCCGGTAAAATCGGACGTGTGTATGTATTATGAAACTTTTTTGTGATCTAATCGCGAAATATTCTTACGAAGGCTTTTAAATTGGCTTTCCACCCAATTTTATAGTAACCCAGACCCTCTACAAGACACATGACAACCGTTCTGCAACTCCACTATAAATGGAATATAACTTTCTTAAAACCATAAGTGTATCTGAACACCGTAGTGATACTAGTCGGTATGTGCAACTATAAAACCCCGCCGACTGCGATGAGGTGTCCATAACTAAAATATACTTTTTTTTTAAATATTTCAATGATTTTGAATGATGAATAATGTTTCGCACAAATTAATTGTACAATATCATTCGTAGGGCGCAAACGTTTTTAGGGTTCCGTACCCAAAGGGTAAAACGGGAACCCTATTACTGAGACTTAGCTCTGTCCGCCCGTCCGTCCGTCCGTCTGTCACCAGGCTGTATCTCATGAACCGTAATAGTTAGACAGTTGAAATTTTTACAGATTATGTATTTCTCTTGCCGCTATAACAACAAATACTAAAAAAATTAATAAAATAAATATTTAAGAGGGCTCCCATACAACAAACGTGATTTTTTTGCTCGTTTAGATAATATACGGAACCCTTCGTGTGCGGGTCCAACTCGCACTTGGCACTTTTTTTTGTACCATAGATTACAAGTAATAAGCTGTTTTGTGTTTTTTGAAAGGACTACGCTGTTAGCCGTTAGGTGGCCTTTACAGCTTTACCGGAGCAGTGGCGAGCGCAGAGTGCACTCCAACCAAGGCCTTAAGGGCGGAAATGGGTGGCAACTAGCTCAAGGGCGCCACTGAGGCACGACCTCGGCTTGGGCAGTTACCGTGAGGGGAGAGTGTTACCACATTAATAGAAGTCCCAAACGCAAATGGGTCAATATTTTAATGACCAGCGGCCTCAGTACGCCTGCCAAGATGTTTTCTCACAAGTCCCTAAAACATCTTGTCAACTTGCGTTCCCGTATCTTATTTGCTAATATGGCTTCCAAGATGTTTAAAATTAGACAGCCTGCTAAAATTTTCTCACAGTTTACGATCTTTCGTTCATTCGTTCATTGAAATGACAAATAGAGCGAGACGGAGCTTTACAAAGAAAAAAGATGCTGCATACACATCATAGAATATATTAGATTATTTATGCACAGATTAAAAATATCTTTGGGCATAGCTTCTTTTTTATTATGCCGGAAGCTTTACGTATTATCATTTGGTCGGTGGTATTATGCTTAAAATTTATTTCTTGGGCACTATACTATTTTTATTTGCCAATTTAAAGAACTTTACATTGTAAAACGGCAAAAAGCACGCAAAGTATGATGCCAAACAAAATCTAACCTCAAACCTACAGATTTTTTGTAAAATATGGATTTTAAATCACGTGGAATAGGATTATGGGGATTTTCGGAAGAAAATAAAACAGATAGAAATGTCTCTACACTTTTTTGTTGTTGTTTGTCGAACACGAAAATAAATTTACGTGTTCGTTTTCGGAAGAATTTTGCATGTAGTCCGCTTGATATTGGCGAAGGATGGAGTAAAATAAGTATTATTTGTTATAATAGTGTATAAAATGCTATATTTATGTACTTCTTACAGCCTAATTATTTTCTCATCACCGGCCTTTGACCGTGAGAAATTTCTTTACGTTGACCTGTCAAATTCGTGTCTCTATGGTACATTTTGGTAACCCATGCTAGCACTTAAGATATAACACCTTATCCATACGTCAAACACGTTGTATTTAACTGTCAAACCCATTTTATATTTACGCCATGCTAGCAAATAAGACGTAACGATTTTGCCACAAAAATGACGTCACGATCCGTGAGAAAATGTCTTATCTTGGCAGGCGTACTGAGACCGCAGTGTGGGGTTCGAAACCGGAACCTCTCGGTTACATGGACGACCCATCTAACCACTACGGTCTTACGGGACATACCTCTTGATAACACATTAAATATAACTAACAAACTAACATCGAACATGATAACACAGTCTTTTATCTTTACACGTGTGTCTTTATGCTTTTAAATTTTAACAATCGCACCGTGGCTCCAACTACAGCCGTTATATAGGAACTTGCGGACATGTCTGAACGTCTAAACTCCTATAAAATCTATTCCTATAAAATAAATTAATTTTATTGATACCTAAAGTGGCAATTTGTTTGCGCACCGATTTATTTTACCAGTGAATTCAAATTCGGTTCCATGATTTAAACATTCTAGTAACAAATGAGTTGACAAAGTGAATCACATCGAAAGAATTGCTAAAGTGTCAAATTTAGACTCCCCGAACATAGTTAAGAATAACTTTATTTATAAAAGAATACGTAGTAGTTTTGTTTGAATGATTTCAAATGAACGGGATTTGACCAATTTTGAAAAAAATACATTTTTTGTGTTAAGACAAGATGTGGATTTAATTTAAAACTACTTCATTATCACAGCCCCTTTGTGCAGTATTGTTTTAACCGACTTCCAAAAAGGAGGATGTTCTCAATTCGGCCGGTATGTTTTTATTTTTTTATTTAACTCTTATTAAAGTATTATCAAAATGATGTGGTTACTTTTTAGTATTAAATAAGTACAAATTGTCAGACTTTAGTTAATTATATTGAGATTACTTTTACGCTTGTTCAGACAGCATGCATAGCTGCCGTCAGTTGACGAGGTACGCTTTAGGATGGGTGACCGAGTCCTCTATGATCACATTCAAAAGAAATGCATTTGACTAACATCTAAATATTTAAGAAATAATTAATGTTACCCGATAACCCAAAAAAAGCATTAAGTAAGGAATATTGTTAAAGTAATTATGATTGAATCGCATTGTACAGTCACGCGTCCGCGCGACGACGACATCTCATTGTATAAATGTACTTCTTCGTTAAGTAAATACAGTTCATATCAGTCTTGGCAGAAACTGACTTCATGAACAGATACTCAGTGCGTATGCTAATAGTAGTTTCATTTTAATAAGTACCAATCACTTGCTATGAAACGGTGAAGGAAAACATCGTGAGAAAACCTGCACGTCGAGGGAACTTGTTTAGTTCTCGATACATGTGTGAAGTCTGCCAACCCGCACTGGGCCAGTATGGTGGACTATGGCCTGAATCCCCCTCGCATTGAGGGGAGGCCCGTGCCCAGCAGTGGGACGTTAAAAGGGCTGTAGTAGTAGTGTAGTAGTAATAGAATTAGTTTATATCGCAGACTACACATACCCATCGTATGATCCCAAACTAATCAAAGCTTGCACTATGGATACCATACAAGGCTATTCCATTTACAACCCAGACAAGGGTAAATTACGAAAATTTGCGAGAATTTAACGCGCAATCATCCCATGTTAAAAAATCTATAACCTTCCTCGATAAATATGCTATTCAACACAAAAATATTTTTTTTCAATTCGTACCAGTAGTTCCTGAGATTAGCGCATTCAACCAAACAAACAAACTATTCAGCTTTATAATATCTATACTACTATACTATATTAATATTATAAAGAGGAAAGATTTTTATTTTTGTATGTAACGAATTAACTTAAAAACTACTGGACCGATTTCAAAAATTCTTTTGCCGTTAGAAACATAGACTATATAACAAGCCAGGACGGGCCGCTAGTTAGTACAGATTTATGTACCTGTCTATGTCATCTCAAAACAACTCCCGCTGGCGGTACCATTGCTCGTCTCACACGTATCATGCGGCATTACACACTGTACAAGCAACGCTACAAATACGAACAGTATCGACAGCAAACACAGTATATTCAACCAATTATCCTTCCAGACTTGCTTCATCTCGATTTCGAGACATTCGCATCGAACACAACACTTCTCATCTGTCCTCGGACATTTCCTTTTACAGTACAGACAAAAACCTTTTATATATGCATCGCCGGTCACTTTGAAAGTGGGATTGTATACTATACGTATCTCAGTCTTACCCGGTCGAGATACAGAGTCGTTTAAAACGTCCGTATGTCTGTCGCGTGACTCACTCGTGTAATATTTTTCGCTCTTCTTGACGAAATTCTCAAAACCGTCGCGCCTCAGTTTAGATATTTCGTTTTTGGTGAAACTTGCTTCGGACGACTGCATGAACGTCTCCGTTGTCGTTAAAACTCGGTTATAACGATCCGGATTGAATAGTTTCATGTTTAGAGATCCGGAGACGCGGACGTCCGGGCCGGACTTCGTGACGTCATTGACGATGCTGTGGCATTCGATTTTTTTGGAGTATCGATTGAATTTGTCGTTGATGTCGTTTTTATCGATATTATCCGATAGGAAGAATCGTTCCCTTAATAAATCGTTTTTAGTGCGTCTATCGAAATTTATATTCGCGTCTTGGTTTAAGTTTGATTTATCTGAGTTTAAGTTGGTTTTATAGTTTGATTTGTTATCGCTTAATTTAGATTTATGTACGCTTGAGTTGTTCAAGTCGGCTAAGTTAGACGGATCAATATTTAAGTTAGATTTAGAATTAAGATTTGATTCAGACTTATCGTAAATTAAATTAGATTTATCATCTTTCAAATGAGCGATATTAGACTCACGCAAATCAAAATTAACATTAACGTAATCATGAGTGGAGAAATCCTTTTTGAAGTTATAAATCTTATCCGATATCGTTTTCGGGTACAATTTAGGATTATCCCCGTCCAAATACCCCTCGCAATTCTGTACGATACTCTCGAAATCGTTGTCCGCTGACTTTTTGAATAACATATTACAGTAATCTACGCTTCTATAGTAATCGCTATCAGACTCCTCCTGAATCACGTCCAGAGCGCCCCAGTTGTGGCTAGTGTCGACGTCCTCGTAAATACCTTCGTCGTCGACTTTGACGGCGCCGTTTCCGACGTTGACGGCCTCGAAGTCCGAGTCGTAATTGTCCTTGTCCTTGCCGAAGAACACCTTGTAGAAGTTATCGTAACAGTAGTTGAGTTTGCGGTACAGGTACGACTTCTTGTGGTTCCTGGTATCTGTGTCGGTGTGTCCGGTTGTGGTTGTTACCTGTGTTTGTTTGTCCTCTTGTGTTTCTTCGCCGATTGTGTATAGGACGGTGGTGGAGGCCTCGCCGACGCGTGACGCCGCGTTCAGTAGGTTCTGGCGCGGCTGCAACAATGTTATAATACAGTTACATGTTACATATTAAAGTGATTTTGATTGCATACACTGTGCCATTATACCGGGCACATCCCCCCTACAAAGCGAGATAGATTTGGGCCATAGTCCACTAATCTGGCCTGGTGCGGGTTCGTGAATTGCACACGCCTTTCTATAGACGTGCAAGTGGTAATTCATTCATGAAAATGACATTCGCACATGAAAGTTTCAGAGGTGCAGGCCCGGGGTTTGAACTTGCGCCTCTTAAGTTCAAGGCGGGCGTTGTACCAACTAGACTACTGATTAAACAAGTCCCAATGTTTAATTTTGACGACGGCTGGGTCTGAGCGTAGACTCGCGACTCGCTGCACCGCGTGGATTTGAGTTCGATTCTCTATGCAGGCAAATTTCGGAATTTGCCCCAGTCTGGTTGTAACTGATATCGTCCCCAGTCTATTGTACTCTACCCATAGCACAAACTTCCTCAGTTTAGGATATGGTTATGTACGTATCGTCTAGCGATGTCTATGGCTAGAGTGGTGAAGACGAGTGCTCACCTCCTTGGTCTCGGGCTCGGCGGCCTTGAGCAGGTCGCTGAAAGCGCTGCAGAGCCTCCTGGTGGCGTCCAGCAGCTTGTCCCCGTGGGTGTCGTCGTCCATGAGCGCGGCGATGATGCGCACGCCGCGCGTCATCTCCGGTAGGTTGGAGGTGATGGTGGTGATGGCCGCGCCCACCGCCGTGTGGTCCACCTCCTCCGTGCTCCCTACACGACCACACCATGTATTACACTTCAGCGGTCTTCCTTTTCATTCAATGTGTTGGTAAAGACAATACTAAAGACAAAGTAAAAAAAAAAAAACGCAGCATCGCCAAATGGACAACACTAGTGTCGGTGAATAAGATGGCGTCTGACATACAATAAATCGCGTTTAAATCTAACTATTATAGTTTCTGAGTTATATACCTTTGAATATTTGGTCACAGGTATTGTGTTCTGGACTTTGGATACATCCATAACCCTATTCAGCAGTGTAAACTACACTTATGAGGGGCGACTACTAATATTCACAAAATAGAACATGCAAATTTTACATAGGACTCGAGATATTATTACGAGTTATAGAATTTGACGTCGAAATAAAAGTTGGAAAAACATGGTCGAATTTCGATCAAATGTTTATACCATTCAGTTGTATACCCAATACTGATGCAAACGTCAAAGCATTATTTCGGACTACAGAAACATCCTGTATATACCGATTCTGAATAACGTTGTGGTTGTAATTTGTGTACAAGAGATAATAATATTGTGTGTGAGTGTCACCTGAGGTGAGGGTGACAACTTGTGCGGTGGCGGCGTTCATGGCGGCGATCTGAGACGTCACCACCTGCTTGTTGGTGTCCATCGTCACCTGCTTCCACTTGACTGACGCCGCGTCCTGGCCCAGCGCCGGCAGCGACGCCTGCCACAGACAGACAAACACTACTATCAACACATACATTCACATTTTAAAAAGAACTGAGCCTATGCGGGTCGCCTGGCAGATGTTTCACATAAAATCGTAGTATCATAGTAATCGTAGCGGCGAGTGAGCGGAGTCAGCCGGTGGGCGGAGTCTAAGCGGCGGAAAGAACCGAGGAGCCGAGGAGTACGAAGCGTGGCTGCATTTAAAACAATACTTTATGAATTAAGTAATAAGGTTGATTTCATTTTGTTGTGGCGAAGCGTCGGCAAATCTCGCCACGCCAAAAATCAGGTTTACCCCTAGCCTTTAGATGTTTCACATAAAAAAAAACCGGCCCAGTGCGAGTTGAACTCGCAGACCTTAAAGAAAAGGACAAACTTAAATTTGCTGTTGAAAAACAGTTTTCCCATTATACACCGAAGTAGGTCGCGGTCAGTTTACCAACTGCAATTAATTTTATATTGTGTTGGAACAATAAATGTACTGTTTTCGGATTTTCCCCGCTACTTGTGCTATAAGATATTGCTTCTTGCCAAATTTCATGATTCTCAGTCAACAAGAAACTTCCCGTTGACCTAGTTAGACCTAAAGGGTAGTCCCTATAGGTTTTGATTCTCTTGCTATTGTACTAAGTATGCAACATAAACCGCCGTATCTTATGATTGCATTATCTTAGAAGTAATATTATTTTTACAGCTCCAAGGGACTGTAGACTTGAGTCTCTGTTATTAATTTCAACTTGATACCTCCACGTACTCTAGAGACGAAGGGTCTTAACAGACAGACAGACAGAAGGGCAACAAAGTGATCCTATAAGGGTTCCTTTTGAGGTTCCCTGACAATGATTGGATTTTGGTCATTGGTACTAGTCAGTCATACCCTGCTGAGCCCTTCTTCTGTGCGCTCTTGATAGACAGACAGACGGACATCAAAGTGATCCTATAAGGGTTCCTTTTGAGGTTCCCTAAGATTGATTGGATTTTGGTCATTAGTACTAGTGTTAGTCATACCCTGCTGAGCCCTTCCTCTGTGCGCTGTATGAGCTGGCGGCCGCCGGAGATGGTGGACAGCAGCGCGCGCTGCGGCTCCGACGGCAGCGACGTCACGCGGCTCTGCTGCGACTGGGACGCCTGCCGAGCGACAATAACCCCTATTACACACACTATACACTCTACATTACAACGCATCGAGTTAACTTTCCAACACCTTACGTTAATCTAAATGGTTGTTTAATTTAAATTTAATTTAAAATACAATACAATATTTTTATTTGCACAAAACACGGGTAGGATACAAATATACAATAGCTTGCACATTGTTGTTGTTAAATTGAGTGTCAGATCCATCATGTTTTACCATATGGTGTACAAAGACTTTCTAAGAGAAATGGAGTATAATTACTACAATTAGTTTAGTTTAAGTAATAATATTAACCAAGCTAAAATGTATCTTGTAAGAAGTCATTGATACTGTAGTATTTTTTTTGTATCAGTAACCTCCTAAAATGTAGTCTAAATAAATATATATTGAGGTCCCTATAACACTTCGGAATTTTATTAAAGATTTTAGACGCCATGCATACTACACTTTTATGAAGAATGTATAATGCGTGTATAATGCTTAAGGATGCGTAAATAACGCTGCATGTTTATATTTTAACGCTATATCGAGGGGTGAAAGGCAATTTGACTTAAGTGACTTTTTTTTTTAACTTTACAAGAGAACATACTCATTCGACGCAGAAAAAATATCTGATTCCAAATATTTATAAAAATCAATATCGTCAAAGTGTCGCTTAAAACAAATAGCCTTTCTCTCCTCGATATGTTAATTTTACTAGAGTAATGTATGAATATAGGAATGGAGGACGTGAAGGGAGGCCTTTTACCAGCGGAGGGACTACACAGGCTAAAGAATAATGTATTAATAATCAAACTTTGTGTTAGTATTTTAATGCCATATGTTAATGTTCTAAAATACTGTAATCTTGATATGTTGTATTTTATTTTTAGTAGAGGTGCATTACCGTGCACCCACTCTTCGTCGAGGTATTTAGGTCCCAATGTAATAGGTGGCGGGCCTGTTATCATTATACTGGGTATGTACCCTCTCAATACTGGGGAGATTTGTACCATAGTCCACCACGCTGGCCCAGTGCGGGTTGGTGACCTTCACACGCCTTTATACAGACGTGCGTGTTCTTCACCGTTCAGCAAGTGGTAATCTTATTGAAATGATGACATTCTCACATGAAAATTTCAGAGGTGCGGGCCTGGGATTTGAACTAGCAATGTGTTATTATATTTAAGAACAATAATGTATATACCTACACAACCCATCTCTATGACTGTTAGTATCCAAGTAATAGCAGCATGTAACAAACATATGTAATGTTTAGAAAATTTCACAGTAAATGTATTATTAAAAGCGCTAATTAAATATTTCTATATTAACATGCAATATGGGGTGTTGTATCAGAAATCCGAAATAATGCCGAGTACTATGCGATTCAAATGAGAATAGGATCGACTTTGCGCCATATTGTGACGTGAAAAAACGAATTATGACTTGAAATAATTAAATATTCTATTATGACAATTTACTACTAATTTACTTTTATTATTGATATGCAAATAAGTTTTTTGCCAACCATACTTTTCATGTGACATTTGACAGATAGAGCTTATTGACATTCCTATTCTTTTTTGGATCGCATAGTACTAAGGTTTCAATAGAAACTTTTGTTTAGATTCATATGTGGTCTCGACTCTTATAATGTATTTGAGTCAGTATTATTTCGGACTACTGAAGTTGACCTTGTGTACAATGTCATCCAGTATGGGTACAACAAGCCTTTCGACATGTTAAATAATTTTGTGAACACAAAATATTGATAACTCAATTATTTTGTATCCAACACAATTTAAACACTAATTTATGTCTATGCATGGTCAGTTAAGTGGCTTGTACTTTCTGCTGTGTTCATCTTTAGATCAAAGAGACTTCAAAACTTTTTGAACAGACAACTTAACATGTCATAAATGTCTATAGGTAGTAAAATATTTGTGATTTGACATATTCGTTTAGAATAAGCCTATGGAGTGTATATGATATAAAGGAAAATAATCTATGTATTGAAAAAGTGTCCGTCTAAATGCGTTAAATAAGAGTGGCGCTACATTCGCATAAGCGTAAATTAATAAATTTTAATTTACAATTTTGACAATGATATTAAATGTTTCATACTCGGCATACTTCAGCTATATTCATACCATACCCTTTGACTACACCAGCGCGATGGTGGAAGGTTTTTGAACTGTTATTTATAGCATACAGCTGGACACTTTTTCAACTTTTCTCCCATATGAGATTGTTCCCCTTATATCTACACTAGGATATATATTTTAGAGGTTAGTATATCCATGTAGGATGACATTGTGTGTGTGTGTGTGCGTGTGTGTGTATACTGACTGCGGGCGGCGCGTGGCCGGTGATGATCTGGCCGGAGACGGTGGTCTGCTGCGCGGCCGTCACGTGGCCCACCGCGAACGGCTTCGCGCCTGCGCCGGCGCCGCCGGGACAACGACCATCGTATAGCAACAGTGCAGTAGCAACACATATCGTAACAACCAAAGTAAATATCGCCAGACAACACATACTTGTGTTACGATACCGAACAAAGCAAAGCTTGTACTGTGGGTACCGTACGATTGACTGGGGGCGATCCCAGTTAAACCCAGACCAGGGGAAAATTCCTTAATGGTCATTTCAGAAATTTACCGCTCGTGGGATTTGGAAAAAATAAAAATATAGCTCTACTTAAAAAAATAAACACTCAAAAAATAAATTTCTAATCAAACAACAAAATATTATTAACTCTGACAATACTAAGCAATGTGTAATCAGTATACTAATCATCAACGTCTAAAAAAGGTCGGATTGCACCACGATAAACAAGAAGTGAAGCATACATAGTAAGTTGTTGCTTCACTTACAACGTGAGCAGCGCGAAACACTCTTTTTATACGTCCATGTACCTACTATATAAATGTACAATACATAATTAGGTATATCTGTGTTACCTTCAGCTCCTGGTCTATGCACCGCAGGCTTGGCGACGGATTCCGTGTTCACTTTGCCAGACTTGTAAGTGTCATGTTGAATTATATTGGCCCTGTGGACAAACATATAACATACTATCAACCTACTCCATCATTTAAGTCCACCAAAAATACATCGGCATAGTATGGGTGTACCACTGCCTATCACTTCAGGGAATACAAGTATGATGATAAATAGTTTATTTAAAATCGATAACTAGTAATGAGTTCATCACATCACTAGAAATCCCGTTGGCCCCTCCAGCTGAGCTAACATTTTCTGTCAGGCGTGGGCTTACGCAGGAGACCGAACTTAAAACCTCACGGTTACGAGGGCACCCCATCTAACCAGTGGCTACTGACGTTTTAATCTTGAATGACATGGATCGCAGACCCATTACGGATTGGAGTAAGAATTATTCTAAAATGGAGTCTGAATTCAATGGTAAAAGTAAGATTGAGGTTTCAGTAATAGGGATGAAAACATCGTAACAAAAACATCCATGGTTTGGAAAGTCAATGCTTCTTAATTATTTTATTATGTATGTTTCAGTAGCAGTGGTAGCCGAGTGGTCGAACGCACGCCTTGCAATCAAAGTGTGCAAGTTCAAACCCCGGCTCGCACCTCTGGGTTTATGTGCGAATCTCATTTTCATCCGAGATTATCACTTGCTATGAAACAGTGAAGGAAAACATCGTGCGGAAACCGGCACGTCTGAGGGAACTTGAATAGTTCTCGATAGATGTGTTAAGTCTGCCGACCCGCACTGGGCCAGCGTGGTGGACTATGGCCTGAATCCCACTCGCATTGAGGGGAGGCCCGTGCCCAGCGGTGGGACGTTAGAAGGGCAGTTATGTTTAAAAATAAAGTTAACACGTAAAAGTACAAAGTGCCACTATGCTAGCTGTACATGAATTTCCGAACTACGTAGTCATACTCTACAGGTGTTTCAGAAGTCCGAAATAATACTTTGGGTACATATAAGGTAGCTCATATTGGGATTCTTAGTGAAGACATTTTATACCATACTATCATAGTTTTTAAGTTACAGACCTTTGAACATTTGTCACAGGTATCGTGTTCTGGCCTTTGGGTACATCCATAACTCTGTTCAGCAGTGTAATCTACAATTATGAGGGGTGACTACCAATGTTTACAAGATATAACGAGTTATAGAAATTGACGACTAAAAAAAAGTTGGAAAAACATGGTCGAATTTCGATCAAATTTTTATACCATTCAGTTGTATACTTGTGACTGATGCAAACGTCAAAGTATTATTTGGGACTTATGAAACAGCCTGTATATTGTCAATGGCATATCTTGTAAGTAGAAGTATGCAGAGTGAAGGCGGGCATACTTGGAGGGCGAGACGGAGTCCTCGAGCATGGCGGAGCCCTCGTCGCCCTCGATGCCGAGATGGTCCTTGGCGCGCTGCTTGCGCACGATGATGTCGATGTACCCGGCGATCACCTGCAGGATCTGCTCCGCCTCCGTCGTCTGCACCGAGTAGTACTGGTCGCTGACACACAAAACATACACCATTCAATATTAAATACATATCAGGACGCCTGTATTCCAGATGTTCATGTGCGAATGACATTTTTAATAAACGATTACCGCATACTAAACGGTGAAGGAAAACATCGTGACGAAACCTGCTCGTCTATAGAAATGTGTGTGAAGTTCACCAACCCGCAATAAGCCAGCGTGGTGGACTATACCCCAAAAATCTCCCTTGTATTGAGTTTGTTGAATATGCCCGATGTAATATCAATGGACTCGCCCCCTATTACATTGGGACCAAAATACATCGGCGAAGTGTGGGCGCGCTGCAGTGCACCTCTACCTATCCCTTCGGGGAATACAGGCGTGATGATGTATTTATCAACTGTTTAGAAGAAAACAAATAGAGTTTATCGTTATTCTGTGTTCATAAAATGATTTTGCATACTGTTGCAGGCTTGTTGTACGCACTCTGAAACCCATAGTTTATTTACCTATAGTCTCCAAAGTCGAGTGTGAAGGTGTTGGGGCTGGCGCACCAGCGGCGCACGGTGGTGAGCGGCCAGGTCTGCAGGATCTCCTTGGTCTTCTCGTCCAGCCGCAGCACCGAGTCCTTCGTCACGCCCAACAGCCGCGGGACCAGCTTGTTTTTACCCTTCATCTTTTCCTGGTTAACGAAGACCATGCGATCAAAATAAGTACAATACGTAAGACAATCTCAAACCACGGAAACCATAGAGTAAAACGGAGATCACCTATCGAACCCACACTGTGGCAATTTCTTTGACGTTTCAGACGTCCGCCATTGCAGTTGGTCTATGTAGATGCCGAAGTTGCTTAAGTCAAAATAGTATTTCACCCCTCGATATACATTAAGTAAAAAGCTGGTATTTTAACATTACAAACAGACACTACAACTGTATACAGGCTGTTTCAAAAGTCCGAAATAACACTGTATCTATAGATATTCATAGAAGGTACATAACATGCAGCAGGTACCTTGACCAGGAAGAAGGCGACGCCGTAGGTCTTGAGGTCCCTGGCGCTCTTGGTGTACAGGACCTTGGCGTCCAGCTCGCTCAGCCCGGCGTGCCGCTTGTGCTCACGGAACACCTTCTTCTCCACCCCCTTCACTTTCACATACGACGCCGGAAGAAACTCCTTTAGGCTGGCGAAGAATAAACAATCAGAAAAAATTATAGCCTAGTTGGTATTACGCCTGCCTTGAAGGCGAGTGGTGCAGGTTCAAACCACCGGCTCGCACCTTTTAAGATTGTCATAGCACCGGTTGCTGAACGGTGAAGGCAAACATCGTAACGACTCCACGTCTAAAGAAAGGCGTGTGAAGTTCACCAACCGAACTAGTGGTGGAGTATGTCCCGAATCTCGCACACATTGAGGGGGAATATGCCCGGTATAATGGAAATAGGCTCGCCTCCTATTACATTGGGACCAAACTAAATCGGCGAAGTGTGAAATTTTAATCTTAGGGACGATTTTTCGATTAATAATTTAAATAATATGTATTAAATTGCTATTATTGAACATTTTACCTGGGTATTAAAAAATTGACCTTATGTACAACTTTATTAGTGGTATATACTTACTCTAGGAACCCTATGGTGTGTTTGTCCTCGCGGTGATCTCCAAACTGTATCTGACACTGTATGCCGGCGAACTCGCACGCTGTTACAACAAACCACGCGTTATTAACAAATCGACACGACTCCCAATTATATACAGGGTGTATCAGAAGTCCGAAATAATACTTTGGGTACAAATACGGTAGCTCATATGTGGATCAGTGAAGCCAGATTATACCTTACCATCACAGTTTCTGAATTATAGACCTTTGAATAATTGTCACAAGTATCATGTTCTGGCCTTTGGGTACGCCCATAACCGTATTATGCAGTGAAAAGTACACCTAAGAGGGGCGAATACCAATATTGACAAAACAGAACATGCAAATTTTACATAGGACTCGAAATATTACGAGTGATAGAAATTGACGATGAAGAAACATGGTCGAATTTCAATAAAGGAAATTATACCATTCAGTTGTATACCCGAAACGTCAAATTATTACTTCGGACTTCTGTATAAATGGTCCTAATACTATCTATAACCTGTCCTACCCTCGTTCATCTTGACATTTGTAGTGTGGAATCCAATACGTTTATTGGCCTAGTCATTATTATTGTTCTATTTAATTTTTAGTGTGTGTTAGTGTCATATATATATTTTTTTCTCTTGCATTTCATGCGATCTAAAGTAATAACTCTGCGTCAAGAGGTCATTTGATTGTCAGTATTGAATATTCAGTTTCGTTTGAATCTATGATTTAGAGATGCAATATAGGCATGACTGATTATTGCACTGGTAGACTTGGAGGTGACGAACATATTCTTACCCCGACTGTGCAGTCGGAGCATCTGTACCCACCCTTGTCCTGCGTGACGGGATGCGTGCCGTCGAGGATGGCGTCCCTGGCCTGCACGTACAGCAGGTTGAGCTGCACGGGGTCGCGCGAGTCCACGTTGCGGTCCGAGAAGAACAGCTTGCGCCGCAGCAGCAGCGTCTCCGACACGTCGATGCCTTGCTCGCGCAGCGTCTTCGCCGGCTCCACCCAGTTCACTGCGTCACAAACCATTATTAAATATCACCAGACAACACATAGTGTAGTATGTTTGGCCTTTAGTGGTGGCCTCGATGGTTGAACGCCTGCCTTTTAAAGGATACAAGTTCAAAACAACTAGGAGACTGCAACTAGTAGATTTTCGGTGAAGTGTGGGCTACTAGCTGCCAGATTACATGAATTATGTTGTCTTATTTAAATATCCCAAATACAGGATACATAGGTGCTCATTGTATGATCCCAAACTAAGCAACGCTTGTACTATGGGCACCGAACAATGGACTGGGGGCGATCCCAGTTACCATTTTAGGAAATGTGTGCCCCTGGCGGGTATCGAACCGGCAACCACCTAATGTAGTGAGCCGTGGCAGTGTATTGGTGAGTGGTTACCTTCGTCATCAGTCCGTAGCTTCTTCCTGAGCTGCTCCATCTTAGCGTCTCGCTCCTTCTCCTGGTGCTTCCTCTTCAGTGTGAGGGTACCATAGTTGGGCTTGTCGCAGGGATCCGGCTCGTCCTTCTGATCTTCCCGGACCTGCGTATACGGGCAATCTCATCATTTGCCTCACGTTATCCCATTATTTGGGGTCGGCGCAGTATGCCTTTATGTCAGTATGTCTCATTCATATCACTCTTTACACAATTCATCCATCTTTTCTTTGGTCTTCCTCTCGCCCTGTATCCATCCACATTCATACTCATCACTCTTTTAGTCACATGCTTCTCATCTCTTCTCATCACATGCCCAAACCATTCTAGTCTCTTACTTCACACTTTTTCCGTTATGGGCGCTACTTTTTTACTACATCTGATATACACATTCCTTACCTTATCCATTCACGTCACTCCACACATCCATCTCAACATTCGCATCTCGGCAGAGTGGAGAATGTTGAGATGGATACGGGCAATCTAGAGCGTCAAAATGTTTCCAGTGCCAAAACAAACTCAGTTCTAATATACATAAAGATAGAATTTGTGTTGTAGCGGCTACAAGACCACGTCTAAGTCCCTTTAAATTCTCTCGCACTGTCGGTAACGCGCGTGTCCTTAAAGAGTTATGACTCTAAGAGCTTGAACGATGAGAGTAGAACAGGGATTCCCAAAGTGGTCGATATCAGGGAAACTTCCCAGCGGTCGACATGAACGCAAACTGACGTTGGTGATCGACGAAGTCTAAAAATCGACTCCTATTGCACAAGGTCTTATTTGATACTTGCAAGATTATAAAGTTGTGTCACGTGTACCAACTTGTTATAAGAATTACTCATATTTTCTTAAGAAGTATCATTGTTGTACTTTTAAAAAACTCAACCAACCGTTAAGAGAGCCTTCAAATATTACGTAATGAATTTGGGGGAGGGGTTCTTCTTAAACGTTACGATGCGTTACAGGGGCGGGACGGGGGTTTGAACTACGCGTTCCGTAACATTGTATTAACCCTTCAGAACGGTCGCGTAGAGATAGAGATTTGTCACGCATTATTTAAAACGTTTTTTTTCTCAAAATTTCAAATGGAATGGTCCACGGTGGTAAAAATGGTCACTTGGTGTGGTGGTTACGTAAGGTTTTACTAGGGGGGAAAGGGGTAAAGAAAAACGTTACGGCGCGTTACATGGAGGGGAGGGAGGGTCAAAAATCTCCAAAAATACTTGAACGTTACGTAATACTTGAACGCTCCTTAAGTATTTTGTATCAATAGGAAACAAACTGGAGATAGGATTTAGGTATGAGGGTCTAAGTTATCAGTTCACTATGGAAGAGGGGTCTTTGCCCGAAATAGTTTTGGAATCCCTGATGATCAGTGATACTCACCAGTCCATACTCGTCGTAGTTTGTGATGCCGATCTTGGTGCATATCACCACCATCAGGTTGGCGACCACCTGGCTGTCGTCCACCAACAGGGTCTTCACCGTACCTACAAGCCATTAGAACATTTGATCAAACATTGGAACCAATGGAGTGATGCACTTCAAGCAGACATAATTTCTCAAGCAAAAAACAAACACCACTAGATATTTTATGTATATGTTATTTACTACATAGCTGGGCCATTTAGGAACCATTATGTATGTCGAAAAAATGGGTTTCATTTTTGTCCCATAGAACCCTAATTCTTTTACTTATATAAAAGTAGCCTAAATTACTCCTTGTAACATCAGCTACCAATTAAAGTCTGTCCAGCCGTTAGCGAGTTTGCCTAAAACCAACGAAAAGACAGAAAAAATAAAATGTTTTTTTTTTAGTTATAGGTACCGTAACTACTTTCATATGCATTTAGTAAAAAGCTGTTATTGCAACATTACAAACACACTTTAATTTTATCTGTTGTGATAACCAAGTTGTGATATGAACTCACCATCCAGCATTCTGACTCGCAGATTCCTGGTCTTCTTATTATACTCGAGTACGTCCCCATTCCTCAGCATGTAGTAGTCCAAGCTTCTAGAGGCTTCCAGCCATATACCCTTTTTGTTGTCCTCTTCTGACGCGAGGAACAGACCGTATTCTTTAGCTGTTAGGGAGAGATGGACATCACAAATCAGATAATAATTGTACTATCGCCAGGCAACACATTTTTATCAATCGGTAGCTAGAAAATGACTAGTTTCATGACTTCAATTTGATGAATAATGTCTACACTGGTCATATTCTTGCTACAATTAACAAAAAGAAACATAAAGGGCCTTCAGTGGTAGCCTCGTTGATAGAACGCCCACCTTTTAAAAGATACAAGTTCAAATCTAGGGCCTGCAACTCAGAGATTTCTATGTAAATCTATAGAAAAGGCGTGTTAAGTTCACCAACCCGCACTGTTCCAGCGTGGTGGACTATGTCCCAAATCTTCCTCGTATCGAGTGAGAATGTGCCCGGTATAATGGCAATAGGCTCGCCCCCTATTACATTGGGACCTAAATACATCAGCGAGCACCTGTATCTACTCTTTCAGGGAATATGGGGCGTCATGATGATGTATAATGTATAGTGATACTTACGGTCTCCGGTGCTGGTCTCCATCTTGTCCCTGATGATGCGGCAGGCGTCGTACACGGTGGTGGACGGCTCGAACTGGATGGTCTTCACCACCTGCCCGCCGTCCATGGATATCTTCAGCGAGAGCGCCGCCATCTTGCTCAGTGAACGCGCTCTACACACATACAAAAATGGCACAATCTTCAAATATGCGTCAAAATGTTTGGCAAAAGGAACTCTGTGTCAAAATGAATTTCTGTGAGTATTCATCCGCCATCTTTATCGCTGCCATCATCCATTTTTATTTATAATGTGTATTTATTGAATTTGCCCTTGCTCTTAATTACTTGACACTGGCTGAAATACCCGCTATACGCAGGTGGCCATCCCTCATCTTATTCCATTAAATATCATCATTTCGTAAAAAAGAAGAAGAATTTCTGTGACCAAAGCCACGCGACCACGTGTCAAAACTTTCATTCAATATTCCACGTACCTATGTATAGTAGCAGTGTGGTTGGATCTCTCCTCGAGGTCCAACGAGGTCGCACTGCCCCTCCTCTGTCGCTCCTGACCCTGGCTGAACGAGTGGTACCGCGGACGGGATTGGAACGAACCCTGTCCAAAGATCACACTAGGTATATCCTCAGTGGTAGAAAGCCACTGCAGGGCAGGCACTGTCACTAACTTAAGGCAGTCCAATTTTTTTTGCCAGTACCAAAACGATCTGTATTAACAGATCCAATAAGCTTATATTACAACGAACACGTGGCTTTTACCACCACCGAAATTACATCTTTATATTTGTTTACACAGAGTACATTTTCAAATAAAGTCAAGTTATTTCGCTCGTTCGATTGGGCACAGGGTCTTATAGACATCATCAAGCTAGAATGTCCATGCAGGACTAAATGGTGCTCACAGGTCTCGGCGCGGTCAGCCGCCCCCAGTCGTGGCGGAGCGCGTGTCCGATGCGCTCGCGCAGGCTGCGTCACGCGCCCAAAGATGTTTCCGGTGGGAACAGGTCAGTTGGTACCTGAACAACAAATAATAAATCCATACAATCTAAAAATCAATTGCTGTTCGTTAGTCTCGCTAAAACTAAAAAACGGCTTGACCGATTTGAATGTATTCTTTTGCGGTGTGTGTGTTTTTTTTTTAAATATGGGATACGGAGTTCTCAGAGTCATCCAGTCTATAATTATCTACACGTGTATTATAAATAGATTTAGAGTTGTTTGTTAAGTTTGTGGGTAGCGGTTAATCTCCGGAACTATGAATCCAATTCATCTAAATTCTAGTATAGAAGTTGCTTTTGAACGCTGATCCCCTGAACACACTGTGGCGTGCGTATTCACTTAACGTTTATTAATAATCTACTCTGTACCAATATACATAAAGATCAAATATCTATAACAATTAGCCACACGACTAAATGCGTTCGTGACATCGAAGACATTTCACTGAAAAATGTGCTCCTTCTTTGAGTTTATTCAGGAGTCATCCGCCATCTTTATCACGCCTATTTTTATCTACAGGGTGTATGAGAAGTCCGCAATAATATTTTAGGTACATATACGGTAGCTAATATGTAGATAGTAGCATAGTGAAGGTAGATCATATCTATCATAGTGTTTGAGTTACAGACTTGAATATTTATCACAGGTATTTTTTTTTGCTGTAATTATTTACTTTTTTAGGGTCGTTATGAGATGATAATAATTGCATATATTCAACGATTATTGACACTAAAAAGCGTGAAAAAAAAATTATTAACAAAAAACAAAAACCGACTTCAAAAACCCAGGTGCACTAAAAAGCTAGAAATAACCTTATAATTCATTACATTTGGAGTAGGTTCCAATCTACGTCAGACTAGGCAAATACACACATGAATTGGCACCGACTTCAAATGTAATGAATTATAAGGTTATTTCTAGCTTTTTAGTGCACCTGGGTTTTTGAAGTCGGTTTTTGTTTTTTTGTTAAAAAAAATATACCATTCGGTTGTATATCCGATACTTGTGCAAACGGCCAAATAATTTTGGACTTCTGAAACATCCTTTATAATATGTATTTATTGAATTTGCTCAATCTTGCTATCAATTACTAAACAGTAAACACTGACAGAATCGCTAATTGCAGGTGGAGCCATTCCTCATCTTATTCCATTAAATTTCATCATTTCATAAAAAAACATGAAGAAGAGTTCGTTTTGGTTTCAGCTAAAATTCGTTCGCGCGCGTCTTATCGCGCCTAGTTGTACAGGGCTTCACTAATCAGCGCTAATCGTGTGTTTAGTCTTAATAGACGATAGAAATCTCGAAACTAGCTCGCCACTTCCTTCCCATGTTTAAATAATATATTTTTCACCATAAGATATAAATCGGTCAACGGCAGCGCGCTATAATGTACACCATAACGTGCGCGCACGCACATGGCGCCCATCACCTGTGCCGCTCTATTAATAGGCCAGTATTTATAGATGGGGTTAATGGTGGGATGGAAAATTGTCGAAGGAGATCCATGTTTTTGAAGAATGATTTAAGTTAGAGTCGATTATTCTTACAAGACACCCGCCGCTAGTTTTAAAGACATTTCAATTCATCTACAAACTATCTGTAAAGGTATTTTTCACTACAAAAGTGTTCTGTAATGATATTTATACATGGATAAATAGCTTTCTACAAATTTGGAGACCATTCTCTACAGACCAACTCACATTTAAACACATTTAACAAAGAAATGAAACCTGTTAAAATTGGGGTTTACAAGGTAAAATCGACTCCTACCATTGTTGAAGTCGGTTAAAATGTAGCCTATGTTATCCGGGCAATAATAACGAATCGATTGATACATTTTTCATCAAAATCGGATAAATACTTTAGGCGTTACGGAGGAACATTCGTACATAGACTGCTAAAATCGTAACCCTTTTGGGTTCGCCGTAGTCGGGTTACAACTGATTCCTAGCTGGACTACACGGCGGGGCCCCGGAGATATTATTTCAACGTGGGAACTAGCATTACATCACTGTCATGTCAGAAAACAATCTCGTCTAAAACACATATGTTTTAGAAGCTTAATTGAATAAATCCCATCGCAATAGAATTCAAACACATGTTCGTAACATGTGCCCGCTTCCGGCTGACTCTCATCAAAACCAATAAGTACGTTTTATTTAAATAAATACGGATTAGGCCTACCGCACACTGGTGCGTCGACACTCGACATTTCCATAACGAACTGTGAGGCTCTACCACTACCTCCTAAAGTATTTTTGTTTCTATAGTAACTGTCACTTTTTGACAGATTTCGCACTCAGTTAACTGTCGAAAGTTAAATACATTGCTGCAAGACAGTACTTGTAGCATGAGCGCCAAGACTAGTCTTATTTCACAGTATATCTTGATTTTGTCTCTTTCTCTCGTATGAAATTAGACAGAGATCATACGAGCTAATTCATGACAAAGGTCTTGCCTTGACGTGCGTGCTAGCCCCACAGGTGGTGGTAAGACGGCCGTAGATAATTCTATAACGGAATGTCAATGAGAGCGCGAGCAAACTTTGTCGCGTCGTCGCGAAGCCTTTGCCACCGAAATACAATCTTTATGCATATTGAAACAGAGTATATGTAAAATAGTCAAACGCTAACTCGCTCGCCGCATTGGGTGCACGGTGGCGTAAGAAATAAAAAACCGGCCAAGTGCGAGTCGGACTCGCGCACGAAGGGTTCCGTACCATTATCTATAAAAACAGCAAAAAAATCACGTTTGTTGTATGGGAGCCCCCTTAAATAATTATTTTATTCTATTTTTTAGTATTTGTTGTTATAGCGGCAACAGAAATACATCATCTGTGGCAAAATTTCAACTCTCTAACTATCACGGTTCATGAGATACAGCCTGGTGGCAGACGGACGGACGGACGGACAGCGAAGTCTGAGTAATAGGGTTCCCGTTTTACCCTTTGGGTACGGAACCCTAAAAAGAAACAAGTAGGCAATTACTAATAATTCCAAAATTCATTGAAAATATACCAATTAAATGTTCGAGTTGAATGCTTGTTACATTACATACGGACACACATGGACGGAACGAAATGTTTAATTGTCAGATGTGAATCTCTATAAACCGCTGTGTCAATAAAACTAAGATCTAGACACCCCAAACGAGTGGACTAGGCAATGAAATCATCACGCAACAATCGACCTTAACACCCCTGATGTTAGGGGCTTCGCTGCACCATGCAAATACGTATAGACTCATTACAAAGCCCATCCCATAGTCATAACGTGCCAGTTATTGCATTCAGTTTTGCATAAAAAGGCACCCAACGAGCCCCAGTTCCTCGTAAAGCAACGCCGGCCGGAATTTTAATAGTTCAATATGAGTTAGTAGGGAGCATTTCGGGTGGTTTTATTGTTTTACACTACGCCAAGGGGTACTACGTCTGGTGATAATTACGATGTAAATTTAATATCTGCGGTCGAGTTCCGGAGGTCAGAATGATGTATTTTGGAGTGAGAAATATATAATTAGATTATTCTAAAATTTTGAACTTTGAACAGCAAAGCTATCACCTAATCTGGATTCCATTAAAGACTTTGAAATCAATAGACAAGAGTCCATCTATTGAATCATAGGCATATTGTGACTGGCACGTACCATTAAAAATCGCGGTGGTGTTTGAACCTTGCACCGCTTGCGTCAAAGTCGGGCGTTCTACAACAACTAGGCTACTAACCACCTAAAAAGTTAAACGTAAAGCGTCACTTTTCCGATAGAGTGGTTAACGTCCGAATGATTCACAACACGAGGTTCTAAACGAAGCCATCGAAGCGTGTGACGGGTGACTTCAGGTATTCAGGCGCGCGCCGCGGGGCGTCCCTCACTCGCGTTGCTACGCAACGACTGAATGTAATTGTAACTATGTCCCTTGCATTCGCACGTGTGGCTACAACTTTTACTTAAAGACTATCGAATGAAGCTTCTTATATTATGATGATATTCAAACTTTTAGTTATTATGACATAATATCTTGTCAGTACGACGATATGGTTATACAAAGGGAAAGAATATTAATCTCAATAATTATATCAGAAAGATATTCAACAAGTCATACTCATCTATGTTTTTTTAAGACAACCCTAAGAGTATCTCGGCCTACCTTGAGTCAAATTTTGTGGTAAATATATTATTTACACTATCCCTGTTGTTTAATAGTGTTGGTAGATAATATAATTAAAAAGATAAATATTAGGACTCGGTTCGGAAACAGATCAAATGATAGCAACACAGATTGATCGACAAATAACAGAGCTGACAACCTCAAGGGGTGGAGACAATGGGGTCGCGTGACATATTGACAAGTGACCGCTGACCGCGAAAAGTGATACAATACAGCCACTGCAACTATTATAGTGTTCGGTTACGCGGGAGATGACAATAAAGATAATGCGTGGAGAAATCTAATCCGATTTATCTTCACAAATATCGTCAAACAGCCATCTATTTACTGTCGCAGGTACAGCTTTTGACAATCTTAATGCAGATTATGTCTAGATTTATATTGCACATTTTGTTCAACCATCTAATTACTGAATTCCTAAACAACTGTGACGTGCGAGCATAACAGTTAACAGCCCTGGAAACGTTAACCGAAGATGTCAAGGATCAGTCTAAGATCTATCAAAATTAAGTTTAAAATTGAATACGAGATACAGACAGAAATATAGGTGATATAGAAATATAGAGTGCACAACGAGCACAGAAAATCCAAAAACGATAACCTTGCCCGAGCAGGAAGTTTTGACCTGCTGATAACAAACGTATATGTCATTGTCACTGAGGACTAATAAACTTTCAATACTACTCGAAGTGTCTTTGAAGATATTCAATGCAATGAATATCTACAAGTTGAGTAAAGACGCGATAAAATGAATTTATAACTGGTATAACAATATTTACGTATAATAATTATCCCGGTACCTAATCGAAGAACAAATAAACCGACCAACAAACACAATAAAGCAATCAAAGTTATTAATATAATTAACGAAACCATAAAACTAAAAGGTCGTAAAGCCGATTGAGTACATAATTTGAAAACGTATAATCTTAGGGAATCTAAGCAAACAAGATCTGCGCATGTGTGACCCCCCATCTTCTAGGTGCAGGTGGGGGGAGGGATCGATAGACTCCGGCGCCGACAAGTCTGGCGCCGGAATGTCGTCGTCCATACTTTGAAGACTAAATCCGCAATGGGATGGAAGTCTCAGCTTTGGTGTTGGTAGATTATGGAGCTAATGGAGATGATAATAAAGTTCCAGTTGTTACAGCCAGATTTTTCGATACAAGTCTTTATAAATCTAGAATCGTGGACCGACATGAAACACGAGTTAGAGACTTGGTGACTGACGTTATGAATAGGGCTAATGGATTCATTGTTCTATGTGCAGTATTAAATAACAACACATTGTAGACAAGACGACCTGAACCAACTTTTTTTTTTATAAATGCTTGGGGAAACAAAGAATAAGGTCTTATTTACAATGATACCAGATTTGGAATTATGGTTTTCGTCATAGACTAAGAAGTTCATATACAATTTGGAAAGGAAAGGTAAATTCTAGAAGCTTGAGGTTTATTACAGGAACCACAAGATGGACTGGTGATAATGAAACGGGTCTTAAAACCGAGTAATGCAAGGGAAGGACAGACAGGGCAAGACAGAGACATAAGAGCAAAAATGTAGATAAATGGACGTTCAAGCACAAAGATGTTTAAATAGGTGTCATTGATTTAATATCTAATTATTTATACATAAAATACAAAGGAATTAAAGACTAACTATTCCAAGAGAGGCTAAGATAAAAATACGCATGTCTGTCAATATCGCACTTCCGGTGTGCCGCCGGAAGTCGTCACGGTGTCCCAACTCGGGAAATCCGATAGTTCTGTTTTTCTATTAGCGAATTAGGGGATTGGATGTAGGGTGGGAGTGACATTTACGTCATTTCAATATAGGGGATGATTTGTTTGAGCATAAGATAACTATTAATAGGGTAGATAAAGTCGATGATAAGATAAATTAAGAAACACAAATAAAATAAGGATGTCGAAGCTACCAAGGGGGCAATTCTCACAAGATCTACATAATCTCTAATTGGAAATATATCGAAACAAAAAGAAAGAATACGACCAATTTCACGTTTTGTTTCGACATATGCCAAATTTGAGATGTCGATAATGCAAGAATTAGGCCCCAAGTCTCGTGAAACAGAGGAAACTAAGATTGTATGTGGAAATAACATGAGAACTAAAGTATAACAGGCATCTGCGTGCCTTGATTATTACATCGCTGATATCCATATAGGTATGAGATTATATGCCTTACTTATATGGAGTTGGGAATGATAATGATGTAGGCGTCAATTTGTTTATTACAACACATACTAGAATTGGTTATGAGACTTCAGATACGATCTTGAATGTACAGATACATCTGACAAGACGAGACTTTACTCCTATAGCACTGAAGATTTAAACTTTATGAGAATGCAACTCTAACACAATTGTCAACGATATATGACGTATAAGAAAGTCGTCAAGGAATTGTCAAGGAGTCGTCAATTTCAATTAATCATAGAAACAACACCACTAAGATGGACAACATAAACATTGGTTAAGGTTGCAAAGCAATCATATTTTCATATCAATAGTAGAAATGACAAAAATTAGATAAATAGTGCAAGAACCAACTTAGAATCATAAAATCTTTGCAAATATCGAAAGATGACAATTTAATGAAATACCCTGCTCACAACGACGCTCCCCTCTCTAAATAACAGGATAATCCCAAAACAAGCCAACCTAATTATCATTCATTCATCAAGTTTAATCAATGAGAGGCAGACGGAGCTATCAGCGCGACGGGACACCGCACTGCGCCCCGCGGTGCCGATCAAATTGGAACTAACGAACTATTCGCTAAGACGCGGAGACACAACGAAAAGATACTAAACATAGACGATGAGAATGACGCGATTGGTATGTCTAGTGGAAGGTAATCTAGCGATTAGCGTAGCGATAAAAATTACGTCATCACTCGTAACATTAATCAGATGCACGAGGTTAATATAGATAATGTGCGGAATGTATTAAAAAATAACATTGATGTTTTATAAAACACACCTAATAAAGTACCAAATGTTATACGTTATAAAAGCATATAATAGTACGAAGATTAGGGTGTTAAATTCTAAGAGGGACTAGGGATGCAAAAGTATTAAAACGACAATTCATATCAACAAAATTGAATCAGGGAATTTCTAAACCACTTAAACGAGAACATATTAGCTTCTGTACAATTTGGCTTTCACAGAGTGCAAGTTAATTGAAAGATACACAAATGAAGGCAGGAGGAGGCCTTGAAACGGCACCTAACGAGATGTAATCACAGGCAGTGGATGCAACCGTGGCCGCTAATTGTACTAATTTAGAAGGGAACAAACATGTGGGTTTTATAATTTTAGAGTTGAACACGAAACGGGGAGTGTGGTGATGGGAAATTGTTTTGTTGGTGACAGGATTTTTAATTCCAACTAGATTCTATCTTCATTGGGTGGTATGCAGATCCTGGCTCACATTATTAACAGTGGCAGGGGTATATGGTGGAATAACTAGAAAAAGTCTAATAAGAACTAAATTTCTCCTCCTTTCTACCTTTAAATCTTGCACAAACGTACTTTGTATAGTAAATTAATTGTGTTTTGAGCCTCGTTAACTTTATATTGTATAATTGTTAATTAATAAAAACACAAAAATGTAAATCCATAGTGGAAAAAAGCAACCATTGAGTTTCTTGCCCATTATTCTCCATAGAAAATGCATTCCGAATGCGTGGTAGAGATACTATTATTATTATTTATTGTCGATTCATAAGTGCCTGTATTGGTTTACATGAATAAAAAAAATCTGATTCTGATATAAGTGACCCAAACGAGCTTTTTGCAGATCTGTAATAAACCAATCTGACATGGTTAAAACCAAAAATGAATATTAAGAAACAATTAATAATTATTAATCCATAATCACGCTTTACAAAGGACAATAAATCTTGTATGGTCATTTTAAAAGTTACAATCAATGAAATTGAAACAATATAGGGACATAAACAGCAAATGAGGACTGAAAGTCGAACAAAGGTGTTCGACGAAACAAGGGCCAACGGTGGGTTTCACAAGCCACCTGAAACTGAAAACTAAAAGTTTGAACACGTGGCCGTACAAGTGGCACTTACCTCGTTCGGGAGCGGTGCGGCATCGCTTCGTCTCGTTCCCACTTTAAAATTATACTTTGCCCTCTCGCTCTCTCACACCCTAGTTAATTCAGTATTGTTAATTTGAAAGTGTTTGAACAATGGAAGACTTGGGATTGATTTGAACAATAGGTATGTTATGGGAAGAAGAGGGGTCCAATGATGGACAAATACACCTCATAAGAGTGTCGTGCAGAATTGCAGTGGTTAAGTCGGGGGTGAGAGAGCGGGACCTCCGCCGCCGCGGACGGTCCACGGAGGAATGTTCTGCTACCCCGGCAGTGCGTCAGGATCTCGCGTTTACCACTATCAACCTCCTCCGAAGCTCATGAGGGGTTGATTCGCGCATGCGCCGTGCGAATCTTCCGTCCTTCGCGCACTCGCAGAGAGCAGAGATGGGGGAACGAACTTTGGGGATGGTTTTCGGAGGGTGAAAAGACGGTGAAAGATGGAAATGCATCTCGGACTCAGCTCGGATTTCCGGCGCTCGTGATTTTGTTTATTGATTCGTATCGGGGCGAAGGCTCCGCGGCGGTGCCCCGCTAAGGGAACGCTACAGTTACTAATCCCCTTATCATGTCACTAAAAGATTTAATGTCTGATGTAGTTCAATAAAACATTTTTGCCATATCAACCCCAACGATCAAATTATACTGTAGATTCGATAGAAAAATAAGTAAATGGGGAGTATCGACAATATACCTGCGACCACTTAGCTAAACAAAAGAATGAAGATTCGCATCCAAAACATTGATATCCAAGCAAAATTCAACTTTAATTTTAAATACGATAGATTTTAAATTGTAGATACACAGTATGCAAGAGCGAATGCTACCCCACAAACTGACAACACTGAGGACAATTATGAATATTTACGCAACGAAGTGAACTGTTCGATGGCACAGAAGTAATGGGTGGCGACGCGAAGGGTTACATGTTGCGCCAACGCGACGGGATGACAACTATGATGGGGAAGCTCATGTGCTCACTGACATAACGTCATGGCGAATTAAGACGATGATGTGAATACAATTATAGATATTGGAAATGTTAATGGCCGCACCATGTTCGACATATCACTTGGGTGGAAAAGCCGACCGGGGTTTTACGGAAACCAACGTATTCGGAAACTGTATACCTACCTATAAGACATTTTCTTTTTTTACGAAATTGTAGAATAATATGAGCAATAGCTCCGTCTGCTGTTAGCCGTGTCAAGTAATTAATGACAAGAGGAAATTCAATAATAAAAAATAATAATGGGTGTAATGTGATAAAGATGGCAGAACTAGCTGTAGTCTCAAATGCGTTTCCAAAAGAATTTTAACGGATATCTCCGTCAGCTAAAGCAATATTTTTAATACGATTTTTTTATTTTCCTTGAAATTTGGCGCAGCACCGCTCTAAAATAAGCTGTCACTTCTAAACTCTTTTTCATCTAAATATTACAACAGCAAAAGATACAAGCGACCTAACGAACCATGCCTAGACTTGTCAAAACAAAAAAAAATATTTTAATTTTGTGGAAGAAAAAATCATCGATAATTTGTCTACATAAAATGATTGCTTATACTGTACACGTAGGGGCTTGTTACACCCATTCTGAATGACATTGTATAGACGAATATAAAATCTCAGTCAAAGATTTATATTTTATTTTGTGAGCATTTAAAGATGGAGAAATAAGTAATGGGGTAGGTATACTAAATCTTAGTTGGTGAAGCGACGTGTAAGCTTACAATTTGCAACAAATACAAACTCCAACGGTACCAAGTTGCTAACCCATCAATTCTTAGTGTCAATATTATGACAACAGTTGACTCTCACGACACAATCAATAAGGGTAGTCACGAGTTACGTTGTAAATGTGTTACCAACATTAAAACTTCGACATATAGGAGGAACCAGAATTATAATTTAATGACTTTTTAAACTGTTTCAGTACCATCCTTGAACAATGAGAAAAATGGAGTGTATGGCAATATTACAAAAAGGCATTAAAATTTAATATCAATTTTCACTTCACTTTTTAAAAAGGTATGCCTTCCAATGATTTTGACAATGACGGAGTTTGAAGAAACATTTGGTCGGTCGCCCGGTCGGTCAGACTTTACAAGATATGAACATTATCAGAAAATTTAGCGAAATATAATGAAGAAGACATAATTATCGTCTTAATAATATATTTTAGTTATTATATTATATTTTAAGGTTTTTAGTTTTAGGTTCATTCAATTTTTTTTTTATGTTACTATTTCAGTAAATAAATATAATAATTCGATTATTATCGTCTCTTGTGGCAGCAGAAGTTTATGGACATTCATACAAATGGACAGCGTGGAGTATTATTGTGTTTGGGCACAAGTTGACAAAATGGCAACCCTGCCACCAATTATAGTCTCTTACTTAACCGTATTGCGTGAGCCGAGAGCGCACTCCGCACTCGCACCAAGCGCTTGATATTCGTTACATTATTGGCTTGGAAGTGTTTGTGATCATTGATGAAGATGTATGCACTTCTCAGCAGCACATATTCTACATTCAGTTAATTAAATATTGGTTTCAATTTAATTAAAACACTGTTAAGGGAGTGCTGGAAATGCAGACAAGTGTCTTGACTCTCAATTCTGCCGTGGTCAGTTAATTAACTTTTTTACACTAACAATAGGACTCCCTAGAGATGGGTCAAACCGTATTTTTTTCAAACCGGTTAAACCGAATCAAAATATTGCTCAAACCGAGTTGCAAACCGAATCAAGCTAACCGAATCAGCCACTACTGTGTGACGTAATCCATTCGAATTCATCGTAATCCATTCTAAACCGTTTTAAGATAGTTACGGTTTACGATTTCAATTCGGGTAGGGTCACGTAAAGAATAGTCAACTGCATAGACAATTAACTTTAATAATCATACAAAAATTATTAAGTTGTTAAAATTTTAATTACAACCATTTTAATCACAATCGTTTAGGGTTTTTTTTTTAACAATTACAGCATAACTAGTAAACTAAAAAAAAAAAAACTAGTCGTCAAAAAAATTAACATTATCATCAGTCTTAAAACTTGAGTTATTAATTAGTAACATACAATACAAATAAGATGTGCTATGAAACAATTCAGTACGAGTAAAATAAAATAAAAAATCAACAATACAAACTTCTTAGTCAAACATTTTAGATTAACAATCTATAAATCAGTCTTTCAATCTATAACTCGGGTCCGTTCGTAAATGATTCGGGCTGACCGTTCAGTACGCGCCGGTGGATTCATCGTCGCATCGCATTCGTACTCGCTGAAACTAGTCGAACTGATACGAGACTCGTATTACGAGTTGACGCGATTGCGGTTAAAACATAACCCGGGTTAGAGAGCTGTACCTCGGTTTGATACGAGTTGCCCTCTAACCGAATTGATTCGGTTTAAAAGTATTCGGTTGGCACATCACTAGGACTCCCTAAGGCTTTGATTTGTTTAAAATTCACTCATCAATCTTATTTTTTGATACTTCACAATAGCGATAAGACCGCCCAATTGTATATAGCTGCTGTATTTAGACCTAAGAACTGTTTGGTGTACAGAGTAGGTACTCTATTTATCTATTAGTTTACTAGGAATATTCTCATGACCTAACCTTTTATCATAATACAAAATCTCTAAAATGCTCTATCTACAAACTCCAATATAGCTAGCTTATGTAGTCTTGCTATAAAAGCATGTTTTTCTCCCAAAATGTCGAGGGTGCAAGTGCTGTCAATATTTTTTTATTCTGCCAAATCGTTCGCACTCCATGTGAGTCGGACGCCCCGCGGCGGTGCATAGGAAACACTTTAAGACACGAGTCTGTTTGCTGACCCTTTCGTGAAATATTTGCTAAACGTACGCAACTTTTATCTACTGTAAGACACTTAACAAACATAGTACAAGCTATACTTAGTCTGGGATCATACGATGAGTATGTGGTCCGGAAATAATTATCATTGATTTATACCTATTTATGTTAAGTAAATTATATCTATAGAAATTGATGAGAGCAATCATCATCTACCAATAATCGAACTTGCTTCGTAAGTGAAAGAAAAATACATATATCAACTGGAGGCCTACCTTGAAATACAAAATAGACTTACCAATTCTTCGTAAATCGTCTTCGTATCGTTCGTTGTATGCTAAACGTCTATTTTCTTATACAAAATAGGCACTTAGTCGTCTGTTGCGTAAGGCACTTGGTATGGCGTGTGTGTAGTTGCTTTACATTACAGTCTATCGTATACCTGGGGAAAAGAGAAAAAGATCTGTAAAACAGTCAATTTATTACGCAAAAGTAGACTTTAGAGACCAGATACAAAATTGTCAATTTGCAAACAGGACTCAACAAAACAGTATGGTTGTGTAGTTGTTATGATTAATTTTATTAAGACACGAAAAAAACATATTTAGAGTTAGATTTAGTCTAGTCTAATGGCTTCAAGGTGACAATGTCAAATCTTTGCGCTGGTCATATTTTAGCTACCATTGATAAAATCTGATGTTTTTATGCCTTAAAAAATGAAGTAATGGCAACTCCACATGATTAATTTAGCATTTAGTGCAAGCACTAACACTCAATTAGTTAAAAAAATACTATACTGCAGAATATTAAGGCAATATTTCATTCAAAAATATCTTATCCCTACCATCTAAACAATTACTCTAAAACATTTTACTCCCCCCTCTTTCACAACACGAAACTTATCTCTCCAACTCACAATCCCATAAAAAACATACATATAACAATTGCAATAAATTTTAAACAAATCAAAACGATGTTACGGCCCCTTGTAGGAGTCCCTTGTTGGGCGCCAGCAGTCTGAGGGCATAGGGCCGAGTGATAAAGTGATATAGCTATCTCGCTCGCGGCGCCAGTCTGGCCGGCGCCGTCTGCCAGCCGTCTGCCGCCGCCCTGGAGCCTCTTACATAACCTGGAGCCTCCTCCCGGGTCTGGCCGCGACCTCTCCTTGGCAACGTTATGTAGATGTCCGCATTAAATATAAGTTTGCGGATGAGGGCAGTTATATTCGTCACATTATATACTGTGCTGTTAGGTAAAAGAGGGCTTTTAGGCAGAACAATGATTATGGGGTCCAAATTTATAATTTTTACATCACAAATTTACGTAAAAACATATCACCTGACCTTAAAAAAAAATGATTTGATATTTCCTTCTACGAATTGATTGGTTGCAGATGTTACCTGCCTCCTTACCATCATCTCACTTGCAGTAATGTTTCTATTATAACTTTCAGTTTTTGAGAGTTAACTCAGTACAAAGTCTGAGTTAAAAATGTACAGTTAATATTAAAAGAAAAAAAAAATACAATTTATCAGGTAATGGTTAGTTAGGCCCCTGCAGGTAAATCAGGAGAATTAATGACCTCGTGAATCGTTTTGTTATGAGTAAACTTTCCGAATCTCCTATTGAGTACCAGACTTGAAAACTTCTTGCCTACGCAAAAAATCTACAAACTACCTATTTCAAAATAAGATTCGTAGATAAACCCCTAAATCATTTTTTGTTATGGTTCGAATTTGGTACTGAACTGCCACTGTTCGTATGTTGTGATCAGCGGGGTTAGCACGCATGTCAAGACAAGGCCTTTGTCACGGAATTGCTCGCTCGCTTTCTGTCTTATTTAATACGAGAGAAAGAGACAGCATCAAGATATTCCGAGACATACGTTGAGCAACAACTTTTGGCAACAACTTTTGGCCATTTACAATCGAGCTGTAATTGTAGCATGTGCCCCAAGACTAGAGTTATGTCTCGAAATATATTACCTTTGTCTCTTACTCTCGTATGAAATAAGAGGGTGAGCGAGCGAGAAAATCTATGACTAAGATCTAATCTTGACAGTCGTGCTAACCCTACTGAGTACAACAGCGCGCACGTGGTGATCAGGCGCGCGCGCAGATCGCGCGCTACTGGTTTATTGTAATTAATATAAGTGGGTGTTACCAGATGGTGTCGGTTATGATAGCAAATACATGAGCATCAAGGACTGGCATTTAGAGGGCATATTCTGAGCATGGTATTCCGGACATCTAAGGACAATTTCCTTATGTTAGCTATCCTTTTCTAATTAGGGTCATTTGCCGATAGGATATGTTGCTTATGGAAAAACTTTCTTGCAGGTCTTGTGGCAAGAGCCACAAGACCATGCGTTCACCTCTACGATGACATTTCATGGAAACATCAGTTCTTTTATACGATTAATACAACCAAGCCAATGGTAAACCAAGCCGTCGTTAAAAGTATGTGTGTCACAAGATGAATGCATATTGCAACAGGATGGAGTCTCGCAATAAGTTTATCTCAGGCGAACAAACCCGGTAACCCACATACGATGTTAGCCGACCGCTCGTTTAATTTCGTTTACAGAAATAACTGGCGCCAATGTACAAGCTAATCTTTATAGCAAATCTCTTCCGGGTTGAACTTGTCGCAGGATCTTTGTCGAGTGGGATTCAGACTTAACCCAGCACCCTTCGTATGACCGTGTAGACATAAGTTTTATCTCTTTCAGCTTTTTGTACTGGGCATGGCTCACGGTAAGCAGTGGTAGCCGAGTGGTCGGACGTACGCCTTGCAAATCAAAGTGTGCAGGTTCAAACCCCGGCTCGCACCTCTGGGATTTATGTGCGAATCTCATTTTCATCCGAGATTATCACTTGCTATGAAACGGCGAAGTAAAACACCGTGAGGAAACCTGCACGTCTGAGGGAAATTGACTAGTTCTCGATAGATGTGTGATGTCTGCCAACCCGCACTGGGCCAGCGTGGTGGAGTATGGTCTGAATCTCCCTCACATTGAGGGGAGGCCCGTGCCCAGTGGGACGTTAAAAGGGCTGTAGTAGTAGTAGATGGCTCTCGGTGTGACGTCATTTTCTCGACGAATTAAAATACGACGAGTTAGAATAGATAAAAATTATGTCTACGTGGTAATGCTACAGGGTCAAGTTTAGCACTATTCTGGCGTATGACTGAAAAGTACTGTATAAAGTGAATCATCAAGCCCATTTTTATTAGCGTCCGAGACGAGAGATTTGTTAATATTAGCAATGTTCCCAATTAAAAAAATATAATTTGCTACCAATAACTATAATATTGTGTTGCTAGTTGCAGGATTTAACACGCGAGATTTATTAACAAAGAACATGCCAAATATCTTGATTCATTTAAAGCCTTTTAAGTAGAAGATTCCATTTTTTTTATTAGGGAAAATTTGTGTAGTTTCCAAGTCAATTTAACCTAGCCTCGGGACTCGTTAAACCTCAGCGTCTTGACTGGATGCCGCTGTAGATCCTGGCTTACGGGAGTAACCGTAGTGGGAATGTATGGCAGGCATTGACCCAACGAAAAAACCTTCGAACGATTAAAATAAATGAGGACAGTGCGCGATATATGAAAGTTGTTTCATTATAGCAACCAAAATTAGATTACTGAGAGCAATGTTTAACTTTCATTAGCGAAATCTCTTCAACTCTTCGATGACCAATACGGGCTTATCAGAAATCTGTGTACTGATACGTTTTTTTATTATTTGCACAGATGTTATAACATCATCACGGCTTCGCTTGTTGGGTACTGACGACGTGGGAAAAATATTACCACTATATAGGTGTTTCAAATTTTGAATTTCATGGAACGTTTCCCTTACACTGCGAGTTGGGTGATTGACAACGGTCAGGGGCCCAATTCTCGCATGATCGATATCATCTCTAATGCGATATATGTCGAAACAAAACGAAAAATGCGACCAATTAGACTTTTGTTTCGACATGTAACGAATTTGAGATACTGTCGACCTTACGAGAATTGCCCATCTGGTCTAGTGGCTCGAGTGTAGGCCGCTCGGCTCACTGCACCGAGTTGCAGGTTCGATTCCCACCAGCGGCAAAAATTTCGGAATTTGCCATGATCTAGCGCTGTATCCATAGTACAAACTTTGCTCAGTTTGGGCTCATACGATGAGTAGATATATTTTTGGCTATGTATTATTTTTATTGTGCTAAAAAACCCTTAACCTTTTATTAGCCGGCGATGTTGCCAGCTATGAAGTTTTAACAAATGCATGGTAGTTTGATAAATAAGATGGTGAATATCATTATGAGGACAGCGATCATTATGTAGTCTGAAGTGTCACAAGAGGCGGGCACGCGGTACAAAAATATGTTCATTCAGTAACCTGCCTACGCGATGCTCGATACTACTTTCTCTGCGATAATTACGACAGGGTTGTCAACAGCAGGACGTTGTTACCACCAATACTGCCGTCCTATGGCTAAAGACCGTTCAGTGACAAAACCCAATTTGGAGCCACAAGCAAAAATGCGAAAATTAATAACACAAGCAATTTTGAAAATACACAGATTTGTTTCTATGTTAGGATACATAACTATAAATGTTAGGACAATAAGACCAAGACTGGCCTATAAATAAACCGTTCCGTTATCTGACTACTAAGAAGCTATTTATGTACACTTAATTTTAAGATACTTAAGTAAATATGCAGAAAGTGAAGTCTTTAGAAATGGTGTAGGCATAGAGAGTTGTCTCCACTTATCTTGCTAACTGTAAATGTTAGAAAAATAAGACCAAGACTGGCCGATAGAGAAAATGTTTGTCTTCCATGTAGTAAAAATAACTTAAATTAACCAAAATGTCTTTAAACTACTTTTTAGCCATCGGACGGCAGAATGTAACACCGTATACATCTAGTATGTCAACAATGATAGCTATTCCGTTGACTCTAAACTAAGCGTATTGTCGTCCTTGTTACGGCCATTTGCAAGTGCTTATTGACCCAGACGATTAAAAAAAAACAAAATTTAGACGACTTTGCAGCGTGGCTTGTGGCGGCTATCATTTCTAACTGTAAGAAAAACATTTAAAAATGTAGTCTGTCCAGATATTTTTACTAGCTGTTTGAACATGGCAACCCTATCAATAGCCCTTAGCGATCAACCTTTATGGTAGCGCGTGGGCTCGCCCACGGCCCGTTGCGTATCACAACTGACGTAATACAACACTATCCTGTGCTATTTTAATCTATGCAATACAATGTGATCATGAATGGGCATACTAACTTAACTCACCCTTAAAATCTAGATTCTCTAGCTTATTCTAAACTCATAATATGTGAAATCAAAAATGTTCTATTAACGTCTTTATAAGATTTTTGTTGCCTTCCTTAAAAATCAGTGGTAGCCTAGATAGAAGAAAGCTCGCCTTGAAGGGGCGCAAGTTCACATCCTGGACCTGCACCTTTGCGGTATTCGAGTTTTATGTGCGAATGTCATTTTCTTTACCACTTGCTGAACGGTGAAGGAAACACATAGCGAGGAAACCTGCACTGCGCTGGGCCAACATGGTGGTCCTAAATCTTTCTTGTATTGAGGGGGAATGTGCCCAGTATCATAACAATAGGCTCGCCCCCTATTAAATTAGTACAAAAATACATCGGCGACGCGTGGATTCACTACAGTGCACCCTTGCCTACCTATGCCTGATAACAGGCATGTAGTAGTAATTGATTGAATAATAGGGTAGTTGCGAATACACTATCATTTTTCAATTGTAAAGTGCCGTATCAGGTTAATTCACTGAACACAACAATATTTCGGGTGTGAATTCGGCAATCGACTTTCCCGACGGCTGCACGACATTGAAACGTGACGTCAACTATTACGAAACGACAACGAAATCGTAAATTCGCTATTCCAACAACCAATACCAAATATGACCGTTTACGGACGAGAATACTTGTGGGAGGCGCGTGAGGATTGTTGGACACAGTGAAAAATCAACTACCACTTTAAGTTATCTATCATAAGGTGCATATTCGTGTAAAATAAGCACATGTTTTGTCTACACACGCATTGATGCTGTTACCCCAAATGTATACACATACATTTTAATCTATTTACAAACTTCTTACAACAACATTAAGCCCCGGTCACACAACATACATAAATAATGAATTTCTGACACTTCCACTATATCTCTTTCGTAGACCACACACCAGTTGTGATCTCCTCTAACCATTCAGGACCTAAATATATTTTTAATAATACTGATGACTTCTCGTTACCGCAGCATATAATTCTAGATCAAAATGACGCAATCATCACTCTATGAATGGCGATGATGCGGCGAGTGTGTCATGAGAATCATTCCGAATAAATAATGTTATTATTGTCCTATTGCTGACCGAATTGAAGATAAAAACAGCTGACATAAGTCATACTACTCGATTATTTCTATGGAATAAGATGGCGAACGGCTGCGCCTGCGATTAGCGGGTATTATATACCTAATTAATAGCAACAACATATACAACGGTGAAGGACAACAACGTGAGGAAACCTGCACGTCTATAGAAAGGCGTGTAAAGTTCACCAACTCGCACTGGGCCAGCATGGTGGACTATGACCGAAATCTCCCTCCTAATGATGGGGAATGTGCCCGATAGATAATACATCGGCCATTTGTTAGTGCCCCCGTAGGCTTACACAAAATAAACGATTTAACTTTGACTTCGTAGACATGATATAATTTTTTGTATTATTAAGTAACTATTTTTCCTACACTGCGCGTTGTGAGGTTACACGTGGAGGCTGGGGACATGATCAGAAATATTAGTGCGAATGAGGAATATTTTCTTAATTCTCAGAAGAATCTGTGAGTTACGTGTTATTCCGGCCGTCACCTACTGAAACCATGACCTAAATAGAGTCATTTACCGCAAATAATTTATTAATAAGGTCACGTATGCTATGTACAATAAAATGACGTTGAGGAAAAAATAGGCCGTCATTGAGACAGATTTGCTTGATTTAAAAACGTATGTAACTACCTACTTACACGCTACCTTTATTTGCCATACCAAAATAAACTGTATCAACTCATAGCAAAAGTTCATTCTTCAACTAAATGACACTGTCAGCGCGAGCGAATCTTGACGCGTGGGGGAGTGGCTTATATCAGAGAAATGCAATCTTTATGTCTATAGCCACAGCGTTCTTTATGGTATTAGCAAAAATTTTGACGGACGGGCGTTAAAGCCCCAATGTGATGCACTCCACAAAACCATGGAGGCAGACACAGCAAATGGTTTTGTGTAGCAAACTTGTGCAAAAGAAATAATGAATCATTACGCCTGTATTCCTGAAAGGGTTAGGCACAGGGGCACTGCAGTAAACCCACATTTAACCGATGCATTTTGAACTGGAAACTTTTAAAGGACTTGGACACAATTACCACGCTTATAACTTTGTTCGGGTACGCCTATCGAAGTCGAATCCAAGTTTGTTAATTTATCTGAGATCTAACACCATGAATATAGGTACAAATCGTCTCATTAGTCATTACACAAGCCAGCGTAGGCTGTAACGGGAGGAAGTTCCCGTACCACTTCCCGAGATGATTTCCGTAAATAAATGAGTCACTTCGATTGAATGGTATCAACTATATCATATTTGTTTAGTAAAGTAAACATCGCCAAACAACACGTAGGTAGCTACTTATCGTATGATCCCAAACTATGTAGAATGGACTCGGGGCGATCCCAGTTATACCCCGGACCAAGGCTAATTCTGTCTAAATTTCGAATACAGCCTCACGCGTATTTTTTTTTGCCATACCATAACAAACTGTATTGACTCATAGACAAAGTTCATTCTTCAACTAAATGACATTGACACGAGTGAATTTTGACGCGAGGAGGCGTGGCTTCTACCACAGAAATTCAATCTTTATTCATATTGACACAGAGTTCGTTTTACTATTGAAAAGAAATAGACGCGCTAGCGTCGACGCCCCAGAGGCTTATGAAGACTAAATTTGCTCGAGTGATAAGATGATTTCTTTAAAAAATGCGTTTCCTCTATGCTTTAACACAGAAGGTCCAAATGGAACATTACTTTAAGATAAAACAGCTACGGTTCACAGTATACAGTTATCACCACCTAATATGGTACAGCATAACAGTTTAAAATATTTAATCTACCATCCCCAATCCATTTTGTACTCTACACATTTAACATAAGACGCAAAATCATTTGAATAATCAGTAGAACTGAAACTTTATTTTGAAGTAGTAACGATTGGAATTCGTATAATTTGAACTGTTGTGATTAGTAATCTTTATTTGTATATTGATAAGGTTCAATTTGTTTTGTGTATACAGCTGTTTGTAAGTATTAACAGTGAATCACTGTCATTAACAGTGGTATAATGACCACCCGTAGAATAGGGTGATCATTATATCAACCACAACAGTACCTACCGTACAGTCATCTTATTCCTTTGCTTCGTACATAACTACTTATAACTTAAAAATGTTTTTAATTACTAGCTGTTATGTCTGCGTCTTATTTCGTGTAGAATAAAGAAACATTAGAACCGTGTAAGTATATATATAAAAATGAATCAAATAAAACTTCTACTACTACTACTACTACAGCCCTTTTAACGTCCTACTGCTGGGCACGGGCCTCCCCTCAAAGCGAGGGGGATTCAGGCCATAGTCCACCACGCTGGCCCAGCCAGTGCGGGTTGGCAGACTTCACACATCTATCGAGAACTAGACTAGTTCCTTCAAACGTGCAGGTTTCCTCACGATGTTTTCCGTCACCGTTTCATAGCAAGTGACAATCTAGGATGAAAATGAAATTCGCACATAAATCCCAGAGGTACGAGCCGGGGTTTTGAACTTGCACACTTTGATTTGCAAGGCGTGCGTTCGACTTAAAAAAGTTATAAAACTTCACTACATTCCAAACTCCGCTTCGATTAAGTACTTTTGTTAAAAAAAACTATGCATCTCTGCCTCTCCCTTCGAGGATTACATGGCGCTAACGGTCTGTACTCCTTCGGAATCTCGGCATGAACGTAAAGTAATTCCCCAAACGAAAGTGAAATGACTCGTAATACACATGAATCAACTACCGAGATGAGATCATCGCACTGGCACGCCGCCAGGCCAAGGCTGCTCCACGATGCTGTGGAGATTCTCTTAATATTCGATCAAATGTAAGACCCATGCTCTGATTATCGTCATAATTCTTCTCAGAATTGTTGATAACCTTTGAAAAATTAATCTGGAGATGATCACCTTGGGTTTCATGTCCAAGAAAATGTGTCTGAGATCTAAGGTTATCAATGGACAGCTAGTGTGAACGCATCAATAGATAAAAATCTGCCACTACATTAAAATGTTTGCCCATACCAAAACGAACTCTTTGTCAATATACAATACAGTTAAAATTCCTGTTGTAAAAGTCTCACGGCCATGCTTCAAAATTCGCTCGCGCTCACAATGACGTAACGTTGAAGACTGAACTTTTTTACTATTAAATACAGTTCATTTTAGTGTTTGCAAAAATGTTGAACAGCGTGACTCGACGCTCCATTGTGCCCCTCAAACAGACACCGACCTCGCCGGCGAGGTCGAGGGACCCCCTCTTCTGCTCGTAGGTGCATCTTTGCACTTAGAAGCAGTCATTACCTCTCCCCTCACGGCAACTGCCCAAGCCGAGGTCGTGCCCCATGTGGCGCCCTTGAGCTAGTTGCCCTCCTCTTCCGCCCTTAAGGCTTTGGTTGGAGTCGCACTCTGCACTCGCCACTCCTCCGGTGAAGCTGTAAAGGCCACTCACGCCCAACAGCGTAGTTCATTCAAAAAAAAAAAGCTCCATTGTGCCCAGGGTTTTATGCGTGCCCTTCTGCCAAAGCATTATGGACATTGTGGGTAGGAGTTATCTCAGTATGTTTATGGAACATGATTATATGCGCGGGAGTTTGACCGCACCCGATGATGTATTATGTACCTTATCAACGCGCCCACCTCAAGAAATGACAGAGTTAATTTAGTACCTACAACAAATACGTATCAAAACAAAACTAATATCGCTTGGACTAGCGGTCTGAGTGTAGGTCGCGCAAATTTCGGAAATGACATTTTGGGAATTAGCCCTGTGGGGTTAGCATGCTTGTGAAGATTAGACGTCTCTCTTGAATTCACTTGCTCGCTCTACGTCTTATTTCATACGAGAGAAAAAGACAAAATCAACGTGCAATTAGCACGAGACTTAAATAGCGAACAACCGTGGTTTCCTTTAATCCAGCCCTATGGAAATATAAAAAACCGTCCAAGTGCGAGTGGGACTCGCGCACGAAGGGTTCTGTACCATTATCTATAAAAACGGCAAAAAAATCATGTTTGTTGTATGGGAGCCCCCTTAAATAATTATTTTATTCTGTTTTTTAGTATTTGTTGTTATAGCGGCAATATAAATACATAATCTGTGAAAATTTAAACTCTCTAATTATCACGGTTCATGAGATACAGCCTGGTGACAGACAGACGGACGGACGGACGGACGGACGGACAGCGAAGTCTCAGCAATAGAATTCCCGTTTTACCCTTTGGGTACGGAACCCTAATATACATAAACTATAAAGAAGTAGTAGCGCGGAAACACCGAGCGGAGTACATATTGTCAGTTCGCCATTAAACATGATTTGTTGCGTGAAATAAGTCTAGTCTTGATGTAACTGGGATCGCCCCCAGTCCATTGTAAGGAACTAATAGTACAAGTTTTCCTTTCGATCATACGATGATTATGAGTTGTTTGGCGATATAATACCATGAACGGTCTCGAGGCTGTTCGCTCCGCGTTCGTCTATACCTCGCGTCGTAACCGTTACGTCACCGATCAATGTAGCGACCGTGTCATCGATGCAGTTCATTAGTAGTGACCCAATTAAGATAATTGACCTCCACTTTGTATACAAGCGTTTTATTTTCGACGGCATCTCCGAATTGGTGGATCAAATTGTCAATTCCATGAGATTATCTTGCAGGACACAGATCTGCTTATTGTCTAGCTAGCTAGCTAGCCTTTTGTTATTTGAGACGACTAGACAGGCCGAGGCGACAATATTAAAATGAACTGCCATACAAAAAGCTCATTTAAAAAACCAGCCAAGTGCGAGTCGGACTCGCGCACGAAGGGTTCCATACCATTATCTATAAAAACGAAAAAAAAAACACGTTTCTTGTATGGGAGCCCCATTAAAGATTTATTTTATTCTGATTTTTAGTATTTTTTGTTATAGCGGCAACAGAAATACACCATCTGTGAAAATTCCAACTCTCTAACTATCACGGTTCATGAGATACAGCCTGGTGACAGATGAACGGACGGACGGACGGACGGACGGACGGACGGACGAACAGCGAAGTCTCAGTAATAGGGTTCCCGTTTTACCCTTTGGGTACGGAACCCTAAAAATACATAATTGCCAGCGTCAGAGAATTTTGGTACGCGTGGTGTGGCTTTTGGCTATGACCACAGAAATACAATCTTTACATTTACACACACAGAGTTGGTTTTGCTATCGGCATACATTTTGAAGCGCGTCTTGACGTTCCAGTATGTCCAGGGCTTAACCCGTTATTGTTAGAGTACGAGAAACTTACAATTGTAGCAAAATATAGGGCAGACACAAATAGCTACAGGAAGGTGTTACGAAACCGGCCTTACCACGTATTGTTTTAATATTAGGTTTAGGAAAACATCGTGAGGAAACCTGCACGTCTATAGAAACGCGTGTGTTCACCAACCCGCACTGGGCCAGCGTGGTGGACTATGGCCTGAATCCCCCTCGCATTGAGGGGAGGCCCGTGCCCAGCAGTGGGACGTTAAAAAGGGCTGTAGTAGTAGATTACTTTATACTAGCTGATACTCTGCCTGCGTGAAATTTTGAAAAAAAGAACCTTTCTTTATAATAATACATTATTACGTATGTATGCCCCAAAGCGGTAGAGAGAGGTATACTGAAGTGCACCGAGTTATTCTTTATAACGGCAGCTATCTACCAGGAAGTCCCGTCAAAATCGGTAAAACCGTTTCGGAGATTATCCGGAACAGGCGGACAGACAGACAGACATTTTTTTTGTTATAAGTACGTATTATTACTTTTGTGTAAAGCTGCTATATTGATATTACAAAACAGACACTTCAATTTATTTATTTGTGTATAGAAATACCTTTAAAAATACCTTTCAGAAAAAAATACATTTTTGAAAAAAAAAACAATAGATTTTTTCATCTATAACGTAGGATCGGTACTGTAACTTTACAATGACTTGTAAGTCCGTTGTACCCTTGCATCTGCCTCCTTGAAACTATTAGTAAGGCAATGGCTATCTGAGAACTAACTTAACTATTATATCTCGCTAGTGCACACCTACTGCACCCTTTCAACTGTCAGATTTGTCACGAAAATGACGTCACACCGAGCTTTTTGGACTGAACATGGCTCGCACCTCTGGGTTTCATGTGCGAATCTCATTTACATCCGAGATTACCACTTGCTATGAAACGGTGAAGGAAAACATCGTGAGGAAACCTGCACGTCTGAGGGAACTTGACTAGTTCTCGATAGATTTGAGAAGTCTGCCAACCCGCACCGGGCCAGCGTGGTGGACTATGGCCTGAATCCCCCTCGCATTGAGGGGAGGCCCGTGCCCAGCAGTGGGACATTAAAAGGGCTGTAGATATATGGCTCGGTGTGACGTCATTTTCTCGATAAATCTTACAGTTGATAAAACTTATGTCTCCGCGGTCATGCTGAGCCTACTGGCGTCGTCCATAACTCTTCCGTGTCATTAACACGCCAACAAGTTGAATAACTTATCGCTCAACAGAGAGTTCATGACTCCTTATATGGTACTGACAACGTACGAACTAAACATAGGATTGTAGTTATGTATAATTAACTAGCTGTGCCCGCGGTTTCACCCGCGCTAATAGTTACTTTGTCGTAGAGTGATGTTATAAAGTCTATGATTATATAAGTCTATAATACCCAATTCATGTTTGGGAATATTCCCGTTTTTGCCACATTATTCGTTGCTGCTCCGCTCCTATTGGTCGTAGCGTGATGATATATAGCTTATAACCATCCTCGATAAATGAACTATTTATCACAAAAATAAATATTCAATTTGGACCAGTAGTTTCTGAGATTAGCGCGTTCAACCAAACAAACAAACAAACAAACTCTTTAGCTTTATAATATTAGTATAGATTACATTCACACTTAACTATACACATGATATATTGATATCAGGTACTATGTAATACATTACATACAATTAATGTCCATATCATCATCATTTGCCTTACCTTATCCCATTATTTGGGGTCAGGGCAGTATGTCCTTTTCTTCCATTCATCTCGCTTTTCCGTCATACCGACATCCACTCCGATCTCATTCATATCACTTTTTACACAATCCATCCATCTTTTCTTTGGTCTTCCTCTCGCTCTGTATCCATCCACATTCATACTCATCACTCTTTTAGTCACATGCTTCTCATCTCTTCTCATCACATGCCCAAACCATTCTAGTCTTTACTTCTCACTTTTTTCGTTATGGGCGCTACTTTTATACTACTTCTAATATACACACACATTCCTCACCTTATCGTCACTCCACACATCCATCTCATTAATGTACAAATTAAATAAAATTAAATTAATGTGCATATATCTGTTAGTATTGTATATTTGGTCAAGTAATTTTCGGGTTTAACGAGACAAACAAACTTGAATAATTTTTAAATGTAAATATGTAGATATGTTTATCTTGGTTTAGTGATTATACAGAGCACTTTGCTCACTGCACTGATTAGTTCTGGGTTTGATTACTATGTTGGATATTTATTGGAAATAAAACATTGCCACAATTAGTCCTAAGTTGAATATTTTAGCAATATATTCATGCAGTTTTAACTATGTTCCATATACATATTTTTATGTGTATACTAACAGATAAAAGCACCGATTCTGTTGGTGCTAGACTATAACTAAAGTAAATTTGAGAATGCTCAACATATTGCCCTCTTGCTCATTAGTCTTGCCATGAGAAGGGCCGGCAACACACTTAATTGAAGATTAACTGGAGTGGAATCAACCCCATTCACTCTATTCCTTTGTCAAATTATATTTTTATCTCTATTTAAATAGAAAAAGAAATGACTTAAAAAATATATATTTATATTTGTAACATCTGTTTGGTAACTCATTAATAAATATATTAAACTGAGAACAATTAATTTTATTGATCATGTACAGGGAAATGTATATTTTCCTTCCTCTACTTATCAATACTCAATTAAACAATTAATTAATGAGTACCCAACAATCAATAATATTAATTGATTTATAATTAAATGTAGGTATTTGTGGTAAATGCAATCTACTGATTTGTAAACCTATTTCCTCAAATATTAATACATATAATGTTTTTTATACTTATGTCTGCCTAATGTGGTGCCTTATTTTATGTAATGTGTTGATGTTCAGTGCTCACATTAAGGCACCTCCTAGTGAAAATAGGCATTAGTGATTTTTCCCTTAGTACATCTAAATAAATTAAATGTGTACCTAAATACTTTGCTTTCTACTTATTACAATATTGTATACAAATCATAGGATGATTATCTATGGCCAAATATGAAATGGGTACTAAGTGAAACTGACTTAAAAACATTATTATTTAGAATAGACTGTATGATATGAGTCTAGATAAGCGATTATGTAAGTAAATACCTACTTAGGACCTACTAAGTCCGGATTCATGCTGACTTAAAAAAGGAGGAGGTTCTCAATTTGACCTGTACCTATATTTTTTTAGATGGCATTTTTTTCTTATGTGGGTCTATTAAACTATTTTATTGGATGGGTGGCCAATAGGTCAATTACCTATATGTTTTAAATTTAAATAAACATGTCAATTTTAGCTATACTGTTGATATTAAGTCATTAAAGTTAATTTAATTGTAGTTCAGCAGACCTTCTGCTACAGTACATTAAACAAAGGGCAAACGGGTCGATACGATGTAAATAGTCTACAGACGCGATAAGCGTCCAAAAACAAAGTATTCTTTTAGTAAATTCTATTTAAAATACTGATGTCACTCATAGGTAGGTAGGTCTGTAGGTGCCCCGGGCAAGGCCGCTGTATTTAGCGTTGGAAAACATTACTACCAATTACAGATAACCGTTTATGGAACCCATACGCGATGGAGTAACACCCTGCTCTCAGTATGAACTGCTTCCGCCCTAAAACTCAATAATCTAACAAGTTTTAAAACAGAAATAGCAATTTACGATTATGTCAACAAACGTTAACAGAGACTATTCCTAGGTGTTGCGCCTAACATGACATTAATGAATATACATTAACATACGCGCCGCATCGTATAGAAGGCGTTTATGAAGGAATTAGGTTACATTAAGCTTTCGATCGATATATTTATACAATATCCTGAAAGCTCAACTCACAAGATGGCGGGAATATAACCCTACCGAATCGAAAACGACAGAACCCGTAGGAAGCGCATCGATAATGACGCGACCCAAATTCGGTCGGGTTATACGTCCGATTGGACAGATGTAAGAATTCTCGTTTCCTATGAGTTTTCTGTAAAGTCGACGGTGTTGCGATTAGCGTGGATTATAGATCGGACAGTTATATCAATATTCTTACCGTTTTCTATCTCCATTAGCGCTTAAAACAACACAAAACACTTATTTTTTTACACAAGCACTCACACGCCCATACAGTATGTAACAACATCACGAGTACTACTGCGCCATCTGGCGAGTTCTTGACCAAATGCAGCAATTACCTGCGGCTATGTTCACTGCGGTGTTAATTTAATTTCGAGCGCGTAATTAACGCAACTTTAGACTTTTAATTACTATTAAAACAAATATTGTTGAAATCTTACACGTCTGCAATATATTTATTAATTTAAGTCCCATCTGTGTGGTAAGAAACTGTAAAATAAGTCCTTCTAACGCGGTCTGTATTGATTTTTAGAGGCGGCTGATTCACGCGCTGCTCGTAATAATAGGTAGGTCGGCTGATTTCGCGCAATTGAGCTCAAAGTTTGACTCATCGTTATTTTCGTTCGATTTAACTAAGTTAAGACAGTTATTTCATTGTGAATTTCTTAAGAAATATCTTGCGTCTCACATGGCCGTATATGGCAAGTTGTTGACTACTTGGATACGTTGATTTATATGGCCCAAGGTCGAAGTATGCATGCAGAAGCGAGTCGATTGATTTTATCTTGTTAACTGTCAATGACTTCCGCTATTTAGCATTCCTAAATTAGAAACATGGAGAATTCATGGATCTAGATAAAAGAAGATTAATAATTAAGTTAATATTGAAATTATTTAATCAGATTTAAAGTTAACTACGTACGTAGGTAAAAATTCTGTTACATTTAGTCAGAATAAAACGATAATAAAACCACGCCTAGTTACAAATAAATATACGTATCTCAAAACCGAACTAATTAGAAAAGATGTTAATTATTTTAATGATTTCATTTTGAGATAGAGGCCTTCCTATGTAAGTAGGTAGGTACATCTACCTACAATCACGCTTGTGGTGGGCTAAACTAAACTGTCTTAATAACTTTTCTGACATCATATTATTTTAGGCACTTAGCAAAATTACATTTAACATAGGAGTAGTTATGTAGTCCTACCTGCCTATTACCTACGATCAAAAACACAAAAAAAATGCTTCTATTTAGAAATGATAAAAGATAACATAAAATATATACCTACCTACCTATACATATTTAATCATAAACTTGGCAGTTGGCTTATTTTAAAATATCAGTTCGAAGAGCCAGGCAAGGTAGAGCCGTTAGATAAATACTCGTACTATAAAAAAATAAGTAACCACTGCCATAAACAAGTTCTACTGTTACTGCAGCGAGGTTTTACGGCATTAATCCATTTCGTGGCTAGCTGACATGCGAAAACAGTACTTATTTGTATCCCCAACTAAAGGCTCTTTTAATTATACGAATGCTTAAAAAATTTACATTTGCTTAATAATTTTGTTTTAAAAACCAAGAAAATAAGATATCTGCGCCTTGATGAAATATCTTAGCAACAAGTTTTTGCTTACAATGTTAAATTAAAATCTAATAAATATGATTTTATTAAAAGTTATATCATTAACTATTTTAGATTCTTTCAAATAAATACGCTATAATTTACAAAAATTAATAACCAAAATTATTTGTTTCAGCGCCATCTATTATCGAATAGAATAACTAAACCCTTTTTTTTTATTCGATTCAAAGACAAAAATCTGACGTTCTTTTATTTTGGCCAACATTTAAAACCAAATCGCACAAAAATATCTTATAATCCAAAACTTTATAATAATGAAATTAAAAATAAATGTTATAACATCTATGAGAAAAACGTTAGACGAGGCGGTATGCTCATAGTGACTTTATTCTGCTTTAGATGCGAGCCAAAAAAATATTTAAATGTAGTCACCCTAAAATCTTAACGAAAATTTAGGTGTTTAAGTTTTTTCTTTTTTTACGAAATGCTATTTAACTATTAATTACTTTGAAATTAAAATGGTAGACGTTATGTACTACTAGGTACATACTGAATTTTCATCGAGAGTAAATCCATTACTCAGCCTTGCCAAAAACAAAAAAAGTTGCAAACGGCCGCCCATTTAATTCCAGCCCCAACAACAAGGGATGAAGATAACAACTCTTGTTCGCTAATACAGATAAATATCTTGCCCTCTGCGAAATTTTGATAAATTGCCACATCCTTCATCCCTCTCTGATTTACGATGTTAGTGTCGCGTTAGAAAGAGAGGGGTGGACGATGTTATGAATATTTTTATTGCAATAAAAACCGAGGGTGTAGAGTAGTTTAGCAATAACTTGATTGCTGTGTACAGAAAACTACACAAGTATTACTATTATAAATTTAAAATTAATTGGATAATCTTTGTACACATGATTTACCAACTGAAATACTTTAGGTACGTATACGGTAGGTCATATGTGGATGTTTAGTGAAGACAGTTTATACCTAACTATCATAGATTCTGAGTTAAAGATCTTTGAATATTTGTCACAGGTATCATGTTCTGGCCTTTGGGTTCATCCATAACCCCATTAAGCAGTGTGAACTACACGTATGAGGGGCGGCTACAAATATTCACAAAACAGAACAAGTAAATTGTACATAGGACTCGAGATTATACGAGATAAAGAAATTGACGACGAAAAAAAAGTTAGAAAAACATGGTCGAATTTCGATAAAAAAATTATACCATTAAGTTGTAAACCCGATACTGATGCAGACGTCAAAGTATTATTTCGGACTTCTGAAACACCCTGTATATGAATCTGAATGATGTAGATCTATAATTTTAAGCCAAAATAATAATTGATAAATTATGTTTTTTTGTCTTTTTGAATAGACTACGCTGTTGGCCGTGAGTTGACCTTTACAGATTCACCGGAGGAGATATAAATTATGGCATTTACACATCCTTAAAATTAGATTTGCAACTCCATCGCCATTAAAAATATTTGACAACACTTGACGGCTAGGTCTAGTGGTTTAAGCGTAGGCCGCTTGGAAAATTTCGGAAATGGCTTTCGAAACAGCTAAAATTTACAAAAGCATATAATATTTTTTCTGAAATTATTAAATTGTTTTTTAAGGATTCTCTGCGTAACTGTACTCGTGTCTGCAAACTTCTGAACAGCGCGGGGGTGGTTAGTTTGACAGTTTTAAAACTGTCATGTCTTTGTTTATGGTCGCCACAATTACTATTAATTATCTTATATTATCCTTCGGGAGACATCGGCATAACACGCCAGTAATTAAATGGCAGCTGTCTATTCTCCCGCGATAAATATAATATCACGCTTGTATTCCCCGAAGAGATAGGCACCTACACACTGCAATGTAATAGAGAATTTGTTTACTTGTTAACTTCTCACATATTACGTTTTACTTTGTGGTTGACACAAAAAAGGTAATTATTTAACTACATACCTACTTACTGTCAACATAATTGCGCCTTCTTAACAGACTTTAAGTTATCCAAATTCTCAATTTATTTCGTATATATATTTTTTGTTTACTTTATTTTGATCAACACAAAGTGTTATACAATAACATAATGATAACTTTTTATAGAGTAGGGTTTAACCAGTAGTTTTGTAGTAATAGTAGGCACGTACTGTGGAATACCAGCAGAATTATAAGCATTGATTGAAATTGCATATTAGTATGTAATGTGATAAATAAATAAGAGACAGACGGAATAGCGCTCGGGTAGAGATATAACAATGCAGTTTTGTGCTATTTAACATAAATATGTTACTGAGATAGCAGTGGTAGCCGAGTGGTCGAACGCACGCTTTGCAATCAAAGTGTGCAGGTTCTATTCTAACCTCGGCTCGCACCTCTGGGATTTATGTGCGAATCTAATTTACATCCGAGATTATCACGATTATCACTTGCTATGAAACGGTGATGGACAACATCCTCACAAGGATCAGGAAACCAGCACGTCTGAGGGAACTTGAGCAGTTCTCGATAGATGTCTGAAGTCTGCCAACTCACACCGGGCCAGTGTGGTGGACTATGGCCTGCATTCCTCTTACATAGAAGTGAAGCCCGTGCCCAGCAGTGGGACAATATAAGGGCTTAGTAATGTTACTGAGAAGACACTGTGAGTTTATCATAACCGAGTTGACTTTATAATTCTACAGTTTATTTTACGTAGGTATCCTACTCACTAGCTGACACGCTACTCATGGTAGGTAGCTTCAAATCCAATTTGGATGGATACACACGAATAAATATAACATTGGACATGCAGACAGATACAATAAAAGATATGGCGCCCTAACAACTTTTATACCCATCGATATATAGACCAGATATGTTGATGGAGGGCCCAGATTGAGCCGGCACCCCGCCGCGGATGCACTCACTGCTATATATCTTCACGACGTGTCGTTCGAGGGGCGGGCAGATATATCTATATTGGAAATAAAGTGCGTCTTGTCTCGCTTACGACGCGCTTGTGACTTGGCTGTTGTTTTTGAACGTTGTCGGTTGAAAACTAAATCTGCCCCCTTACCTGCAGCAATGATTTTAATATTACTATTTTTAGTCTTTAACAGTTAACTCAGTACAGCATCTGTCAAAAGATAAGACAATACTTTAAGAGGTGGCGGTAGGACCCCAGAAGTAAGTAATGGTTATAACATTGGTAGAATTGACATTCTCCATCTTTTAAAGTAAAAAGGAACTGTTTAACCCCAACCACCAAATCCATTCCTATTGGTGTTAATTATAAAAAGTTTTTAGCAATCACTTTTGAACAAATAAGTATTTTTCAAAATCGGTGGTCCAACGTCAGATATATTATGATAATAGCGCAGACAGCAAACTTCGTTGCTCCATTTAACGCTTAAAAGATCCTGAAACATGTGGCATAACAATATACTGGGTTTCAAGTGTAGGTATACAATATATTTTTTTAATCTTACAACTTTTAACCTCCTGTTAACCCACCCCTTAAGGGTTGATTACAGAAAATATTTTTAAAGCATTACTAATCTTGAGGAATTCCTTATCAAACATAAAAAAATCGAAATTGGTTCACAAACGTAGGAAATATGTGATATACGTGCGTCGGATTGAGAACCTCCTCCTTTATTAGGGTTCCGTACCCAAAGGGTAAAACCCTATTACTAAGACTTCGCTGTCCGTCCGTCCGTCCGTCTGTCACCAGGCTGTATCTCATGAACCGTAATAGACAGTTGAAATGTTCACAGATGATGTATTTCTGTTGCCGCTATAACAACAAATACTAAAAAACAGAATCAAATAAATATTTAAGGGGGCTCCCATACAACAAACGTGATTTTTTTGCACGTTTTTATAGATATAGTACGGATAGTAGTACGGAACGATAATAGTACGGAACCCTTCGTGCGCGAGTCCGACTCGCACTTGGCCGGTTTTTTTTTAAATCTGTTCAAAATAGAAATATTGAAAGAGCAAAGTTCTAGCATATTTTATTAAACATAGATTTGTTTACTAGGTGAGCGGGTTGTTGGCGTTGAAGGCTGCCGGTGACACAGAGGCGCTGGGGTTGACGTTCGCCAGAGAGAGGGCGGCGTAGAAGCGTCGTAGGTAATCATAAATCGTAGTTGGGTTTCCATCGTCCTTTGGAACCATCGCTTCAGCGAGACACGCGAAGACTGCCACGAGGACAAGGAGCTGCCGACAGACAACAGAGGCCTTACCAGTACCTATTGTTGTTTTAATAGTAACTAGTAACTGTCAATTTTTACAAATTTTGTACTGAGCTAACAGTCGGAAACTTAAAGTTAAAATAAACAGAATGCTGCAAAATGTCTTGTAGAAAGAGGGCGCACGAAAAGGACCTATCACGTCCAGATTAACGGTCTCTTTCAGTAAGGTCGCGTCCGTAGCATCCTCCAACGAGGGAAGTTCATGAAAAGACTGGGGGTGAAAGAAAGAAAAGAAAGAAAAAAAAAAACATTTATTCGACACAGACAAAACAAAGCAAACAAAGCACACAGAGAATATGAAACTTATACGATACACAGAAAAGGAAAGAAAAGCTCAGTGCGAACTGTGCCGAAAAGGTATTGGCTCAGCACGTGCTGGGGGGGAACTAGTCTCCCCCAGCGCTGATTTTCAGCCAACCCTCTTTAGTAGTTTGACATACCTTATTAAGTTACCGGCTACCTATAGAAGCGTAACTATAATATACATATATAATAAAATATAACAAAATAAAATAGTAAAAACATAGAATTCGTAATATATACATAAATAAATTAAATACATTATACTATAAGGAACATAATAGGGCTATAAGTAATAATAAATAAATAAATACAAAACACAAAACAAATACAAAACAGCGGCACAGCTGAACACGCACCGCCATCGCATTGTCGCTCGCGCACGAACGACGCGACACTATAATACCTACATAGGCAGTAGGTAGTGCAGCTAGGTATCACGTGATAATATCGGGACGATGCCATCTCACTTATCGCATGCACCAGCCGCCGCGCCGCAGCCGCGAAGCGCGATAATGTTCCAACGCTAATCACCGTGCATTTAAACAAATTTAAATAAATATAATATCCCAAAAAAAGCTTAATATAACCGGATATACCTATGTCAAAGATTTAAGTGATTATATACAATATATGTAATTTTAAATTGGTCAATACTCAGTGAGGTCGATTACAAAACAAGAAAACAGGTACCACGCCATGAACGCCATGACACTATGAAACCGCCGGCGATACATTTAACTGGAGTAAACTGGGAATCTGAAAAAGCATTTGCCGGGTAAGTAAATACTTACATTAAATAGATACGTAGGTATAGCAAAATAATATAAAAAAATAATAATAATAAAAATAAGTACTGATAAAATAAGTCAATGCTATAAGTAAATATACTTAAGTCAATTGCAATAATGCTCAATAAATTTACAGGTCCGCTGCTTGGTGAATTGGTCCCAACAAAAGAACATACCCACGCACTGTCAACACAACAATGATAGCGAGTCATGTCGTGAAATAGGTCATGTAGCCTGAAAATCAGTGGATTAAAACCCATAAAGTAAGTACACTTTAGGTAATTCTGAGTTTATCATGTGTAGGTAATTATAGAAATTGAATGATTTACAATTACTGAATTATGTATCATTATTACTATTCTATCACTATTACCTATTTCTCCAGGTCCCCAGCACTCAGGCGGATTACAATTTAAGCACATTGGGTCGGACTGGCTGGATACATGGAGAAGCGATTATGATATTGATAATGGGTAGGTATTAAGGTACAATTCATATTATAGAAATGTCTATATTAATGTCATTATATTGCCGCTGCACCTCAACCATGTACTTTCTAAGTTTGGTCTTGAATGTATTTGTAAATTCCAGGTTACTGATCGGCGGCGGCAGGTTATTCCAGCACTTTGTGGCAGCGTACCTAAAACTACCCCGAAACGCGGCCGAGCTGTACTGATCAATTGCTAATTGTTGGGAACACTGCCTGCGGACACATTCTCTTCTGGCTGCCACCCACGTGAGCTTCTCATACAAGTAGGATGGGATTTTATATTTAAGAACACCAAAGAGAAGACATGCTAGATGTAATTTACGACGAGACTTCATCTTGAGGCAGTAATGTTTGTTTAAAAATGGAGTAATGTGGCTTCTCGGTAGCACAGCGAAGCAGAATCTGACACATGCGTTTTGAACCCTCTGAATCAACCGTTGCGTACGCGCAAGCAGCCTGGGCCCATACACTGTGTCTGCGTAGTTGAGTTTCGACAGAATAAGTGACTCGACAAGTTGTGTGCGCAGTTCTTCCGATAGAAAAGGTCTTATTTTATAAAGTAGTTTCAGTCTGTAGAAACAATTTTGTGCACATTCAGCTATATGCTTCTCGTAACGTAAAGCGGCGTCCATTAACAGACCCAAATTCCGAGTTTCGTACGAGCGTTCAACAAGCTCACCCTTAATGCGTATTTCAATGGGAGAGCATAGGCCGGCCAGCTGTTGATCGGTTCCCAACAGCATGTACTTGGTCTTGGTTGGGTTTAGCACGAGGCTATGCCTTTCAGACCATGCTGCGATCTCAGTAAGGTCTTCATTCAGTTCTTTAATAGCTGACGCCAAGTCACCTGGACGAAACGATATGTATACTTGCAAATCGTCAGCATATATATGATATTTGCTGTGCTTTATGCAGTTTGTAATGTCAGCCGTATAGAGTATAAACAGCAACGGGCCCAGGATGGAACCCTGGGGTACGCCCCTGTGCACTCCCAGGAGCCTTGAACGCGTTGGCACACCGGCAGAGCTCAATTCTACGCATTGGTGTCGGTTACTAAGGAAGCTATGGAACCAGTCTATTGTGGCCGAGTCACATCCATAATACCTAAGTTTCGATAGAATTAAGGTAGTGTTTATCGCATCAAATGCTCTGGAAAAGTCTAATAGTACGAGCAACGTACACATACCTTTATCCTGGGCATGTAGAATGTTGTCTGATATGTCTAACAATGCTGTGGCAGTACTACGGCATTTACGAAAGCCAGATTGCCGCTCTGGTAAGATACTGTTTTTCTCCAGGTAATCAGATAGTTGCTGACAAACCACCTTCTCCAATATCTTAGACATACATGGCAAGATGCTTATTGGTCTAAGGTCTTTCACTTCTGATGGATTAGGCTTTTTAGGCAACGGTCGCACTATAGCAATCTTCCATAAGTCAGGGAAGGTCGAGGTGATAATGGACCTGTTAACTATGGCCGTAATTGCACCAAGTGAATGGGGACATGCCATCAGCAGCATGGTCAGATTCAACTGGTCCACCCCCTCGGCATTCGACTTAAGTTTTTTAAAAACATTATATATAGTGTCGGAAGTCACAGTATTTAGTTTGAATGTATTGTCACTAAATTTATTGAATTCGTAGTAGGTGAGAAGTGAGATAGTAACTGGGTGGACTGGGGGTGGACTGGGTATGAAGCGAAAGAGGTATTTCAGAAACTTTACATGTAGCAAAAGGTAGTCTCTGTCTACACAGATACAGGCGTACAGATACACAGATACAGGCGTGAGTATGAGGTGGTGGTAAGGGGGGCTGAATATTCGTGGCAATAGCCATGAAACCAAGCGTCTAAAGTCACTTGTATCGATAACAAGAGTTACAAAAAAAGTAAGAAGTAGGAGATTAGTATGGTTTTGACATGTGATGAGAAGAGATGAGAAGGATGTGACTAAAAGAGTGATGAGTATAAATGTGGATTTATACAGAGCGAGAGGAAGACCCAAGAAAATATAGATGGAGTGTATGAAGGGTGGTATGAATGAGATTGGAGTGGATGTCAGTATGACGGAGAAGCGAGATGAAAGGAAGAAATATATACTGCGCCGACCCCAAATAATGGGACAAGGTAAGACAAATGATGATAATGACAAGAGTTAGTATATTGACAGAGGATGGCATGCGCGCGTCTTTACGCATTTAATAGCCTACTTACCACGACGGCTGTCATGTTATTAGTGTGTGTAGTTGCTGGTGAACTGGGGGCTATCTTCGATACCTATACCTCAATACTGGGCCTTATATACACATGCAGTGGCCTTGGAAAGAATAATAAAAGAACAGTAGATATAAACACATCTGGTGGCGTTGTAAGGACAATTAATAGTTCTTGTTACGTAGTTCACTTGTTATGTATTGTATATTTATTATACAGATTCAATAGCAAGCACATGCAGTATGTTCTGACGTTTTAAATAAAGGTAGAATGCAAATACAGAATGAAAATTAATAGGTAAAAGAAATAGAAATGAATTCAATATAAAAAAGCGTCTGTTTTATTCTTGTTACACTTTCCGTTTACACTCTTCCTATTGCTCCTTCAACAGCAATAGAATTAAAACATAAATTCAACCTTTCATATAGTTTATAAAATTCCATGAGCCTTGGACAATAAATAAAATAGTTGTAAACAACAGTTCTAATAAAATATATTAATAAATTATTGAGACTGTGGTCCGCAGTGGTCGTCGGCGCCTTCTGTAAGAGTGATATCAGGCTCTCCAGGCGGGTACCCAGTATGTATCGGGTATCCAGAGTACATAAAGTCGGGGATGTACTCCCAAAACCAGAAAGTGGGCGGGTACGGCCCAGGCTCTATCGCCGGAGGTCCAATGATGGAGAGGCATGAGACGTTGGCTATTGATACGACGACAACGCAGAGGAGCTGCCGACAGATACAAGACATTTGATGATGATGACATTTAAAGATAAGCACGTTCTTGAGGGAGGTGCCTCACTAACAAGGTGTTAGAGCGCTTGCAGAGTAGCGTTTTGCGCTTCAACTTAACAGGTACTATTGAAACAACATTTTTCTAGGAGATGGTGGTAACTCACCATGAGGGGTTTCATGTTAGTAGTGTGTGTAGTTAGTTGGTGGTGAACTGGGAGCTGTCTCAGGTACCTATGTCTCAATACTACGCTTTATATACCTATCTAATGCCTTTGGAAGGAAAACAACAAGAACAGTAGTTATAAAAACATCGGGTGCGGCTGTAAAAATAGTTAACTGTTCTTATCATTCAGTTTATTTGTTATGTATTATCTATTTATTACATAGGGGCAATAGTAAGCATCAACAAGGCGTTCTGACATTTTAAATGTAGTAGTTTCAGCATGAATATAGTTCGTATTACTTTCAGGCCTTTCAGGTTTAGGATTAGGATATTTTTTTTAAATCACTGCCATCATACCTTTTGAAAATGACAAAAGGCGCATCCCTCGCCGCCCCTGTCATAGACAATACCGATGGGCCCACTAACCGCCGCCGCATGGCTATTCCAAGCCGCATGATGGCAGGTCTGGATCATCAGTAGCCACCGCTTCCTTCACTACCCCCTACCATTCCTTATTTAAAATAAAATATAAATATTTATAATTTCTGTTTTTTGTTTTTATTTTTTTGTGTTTTAATTTTTTTCTTTTCTTATTCTTAATGACCCGGCGAACTTCGTATCGTCATTTTTTTTAGTTTGTTTTTGTTTTTTTTCGTCATGAATTTGAGCAAAAACAAATATTTTAAAATCGGTCAAGCAGTTCTTGAGCCTTAGCGAGCGAGATTATCGATCAGAAATTTATATTTTTATATATTGAAGGAGAAGAATATGGACATGTTTTATTTTGTAAATTTACTTACCTCCATCTACATTCAGGATGTATAAGTCCGAAATAATATTTTATCTACATATACGGTAGCTCATATGAAAATTCTTAGTGAAGGCAGACATTACGTTAATAACATTGTTACCACGTTACAGGGGCCCAGATCTCGTATGATTTAAATTGGTCGTATTTTTAACCGACTTGCAAAAGGAGGAGGTTCTCAATTCGATTGTTTTATTTTTCGTTTTGTTTCGACATAAGTCGAATTTCTACCACCAATACTTTCGCACTCGGGCGCCGAATATACTTAAGACGGCCCTGTGTATATGATAGATATATAATGAAGTCATGAACCAAGAGGAAAACAGTCTAAGTTCATACCACTAATCTATACTCACTACGAAACCATGTCGCCCCAATAAGTTAATGCATGTTCACTTAAGCGGATGTGAGTTTGTCAATATTTGTGTCCATTTGTTGAGGGGGAGGTCCTCGATAAATAGCATTACGACTCTCCACAACAGGGGCAGCAGAGGTCCCACACACACTGATATTTAGTTCACAACAAATTGGATGCGAATCATACAGGAACCGTCTGCTGGAAGACAATGCAAGATCTCTCTCAATTAACTTAAACCTTTCAATATTTACAGTCTTAGTCCTGGCAAAGCGTAGAGGGATGGTGTCGAAACTATACAGCTGTACAGTAAACCTTTTAACGGTATCAAATCATACTTCGCGCACCCTCAGGTAGCTTCACTATGTGTCGTTCTTCATTACGATATGAATTAAATGATACAACTTAATGGAATAAGATGAGATATGGCTGTGCCAGCGTTAAGCGGGTAATTCGCCGATGTCGAGTAGTTATTAGTCAAAATTTAGTCTTCCAAAGTGTATTATGTTACGCAACTTCTAGACCCCGTATTCTTAGTTGCTATGTATTAACTTTTTTAGGCATATAAAATATTTTTTTATCAACGGTAGTGAAAATATGACCAGAGTAGACATTAGACATCTTCACTTTGAAGACATTAGACTACTCATATTCCTGGTACCATTGATAGAAGGTGTTGTTATAGTGCCTTAAAAAATAGACGGCGGATCTTGCCTTGCCTGCTCTTAGGTGATACGTTTGCTCCTTTTTTTTGTTTTCCCCTTAGGGTGATGGATTGGTCATGCTCACCTAAATGTTCTTGCCTGTGGTGGCTCTGGGAGGCGGGTCACCCTCTTCCCTCGAATATGGTTGAGGAGAGTGATGGCTGCTCCTCAAGTCTTGCTCGTGTACGGGTGCTACTTGCGAGGACTGGTCCAACCATTTTCCTCTTAATGACTTACCATCTTCTCTCCCATACTGTGTTGAAGGCATCATACCAAAGCAATTATTTCTATAACCATCTGTGGTTTAGAATAATCCCTTCATTGTAAATGGGAGTAGACGCATCTTACTGTACTAGCTTCCTAAGCGTAAAGACTATATTTGTATTTAATATTAGACTGCCGTAAGTATAATTCTTCTATAGTATTGTGGCAAAGGTGCTGTCTGCTCTCAAGGCATTGCTGCTCCTGAGAATGTATTACTCGCAATTATCATTTTGAAAAGAGTAACCATTGAGTTTCTTACCGGCTCTTCTCAGTGGAAGCAGCATTCCGAACCGGTGGTGGAATCTGACTATTTCTAAGTGCTTTTTGGCCTACACGAATAAAACATTTTTTGATTTGGATTTAAAAAGTCATAGCAACTCATGAAGATATTATAACGGAGATGGCATTTCGAGCCCGCGCTGCGGTAAATTTTTCTGGTTTATCTGACTCTGCCATCTTCGTTTTCCCATGTTGCCGTACACTACAGGTACATGAGATAACAAAAATGGCGGAAATATCGCCGCAGAGCTATACGAAGAGTGGAGTCGTTATGGGTACTCTAGATACTCTTTGTAGGAACTCGACAACGATAGTGTTAAAGGGCCCAGACCATAGAGAAGTAAACACCGGCTTAAAGCCTAAACATTGATCTAGCATTAAAACGATCACTATTGCTGTTGACAGTTGACATTCCGCCAAATTCTATCAGAAACGGAATTTTTGTAAATATTTAACCAAATTTACGATTCATCCGCCATCTTTATCACTGTCATTATCCATTTTTATTTATAATGTGTATTTATTGAATTTGTCCTTGCTATAATTACTCGACATTGCCATAAATACCGCATATCGCAGGTGCAGGCATTCCTCATCTTATTCCATCAAAATATCATCATTTCACTCATTTCGTAAAAAAAGAAGAAGAAGAACCAAATTTACAATGAAACTCGCCTGCGTCGTGTTAACGGTGCTCATCATATTGGCCATAATGGCTGTCTGTGTGATGGTGAAGTTCGCCACGGATATCACCGTGGAGGACAGGAAAAGGGAATACTCCCAAATGGGAGGAGTTTACAGGTCACCATATTCTGAAGATGCTTACACAAATCGATGGCAAAAAGAGGATATGTAGTATCTTGAAAATTGTTTTAAATGACTTATTGATATAGAATTGATCAGGAAATAAAGCCGCGTCGAAGGGTCCATGTCTCGTCTGCCTGCGACAAACAATGATACAGCATTAATTTTTCTTCTATGTTTATTAAGGAGTTATACATCATCATCACGCCCGTATTCCCAGAAGGGGTAGACAGAGGTGCACTGCAGTGCGCCCACGCTTCGCCGATGTATTTTGGTCCCAATGTAATAGGGGGCGAGCCTGAATACGAGGGAGATTTGGGCCATAGTCCACCACGCTGGGCCAGTGCGGGTTGGTGAACTTCACACGCCTTTCTTTAGACGTGCAGGTTTCCTCACGATGTTTTCCTTCACCGTTATGAATTATGAATTGAGGAGTTATGAATTTGTGAAATAGTTTTTCGTTTGTCATATTGGATATTTCGAGATATGACGTTCCCGCTTTCTGCCGTTGATACGCTTCATGAATGAATGAGTCCATCCCTGAGCCCCATGTCCCCTCATACTATCGTTGTGGCCCACTCCGGTAAAGCTGTAAAGGCCACCTCACGGCCAACAGCGTAGTCCATTAAAAAAAAACTATCGTTGTCGAGTGGCTGTGGCTTCATTTATTAAGGCGTGAAAACAATAGATTTTATCAATGGTAGCTAAAATATGACTAGTCCAATGTCTGCATGGCGACATTGTTTTATGTCTAGTTGTATTTTAGCCACCATTGATAAAACACGTTGTTTAAAGCGGTATAAAATTGAAGCGGCTTTCAGACTACGCTATAATAAATAGCAAAACAATATCGCGCACCATACAAAGCCAATAATATATAGTACAGTACAGTGTGAACGTGTCTATAACAATGTATGGTGCGCGATATTGTTGTGTTAAGAGCTATATACGATATGCTATTATATTATAGCGTAGTCTGAAACACGCTTTAGTCATAGCAACTATACAACGGTATTGTTAGGGACTTGGTGCCGGCGGCGGCTAAGCTTTCCGCAGCTTGAGGTTTGTCCAATGTAAACCTTATATCAGCAGGTTCAGTAAGGACATGGGCGTTATCTCCCTGAGTGAGAACAGCTCTCAGATGCTGGCGGAGAGGTTCCCTTACGTGGCCGCCATCACCAGGAACACGTCCAGGCTCTGGTCTTTCGCGTGCTTCGCCAGCGTCATCCTCGTCAAATGGGTGGTTACTTCTGCTCATTGCAGGTCAGAAAAGTCTTGTGACTCTATATTTAATGAACCGGTCGTATGATTGTATGAGTTTGTGGCTAACTGATGTGACAGTTTATAGACCGCCCGAAAGTCTGAAAGGTGGCATAACGCGTAGCTGGTGCGGATTAACGTAACCAACAAACTTTTAGATAAACGAAGTGTTTTATTATATGGAGACATAGTGCTCGTAAAACGTACACAGCCTTCTGTTAAAAGCATAGCCTTTGTAGCATTTTGATAATATATGTCGCCCGCTCCATTAGCTACGCTGTGATTATCGCGTTTCAGCAAACAGATTCGTCTTTAATGTTTCTTACTACATAGGGCTACTTCTAAGGTAATATCTGATTTATTTTAACAAACTCGTATAACAGCTGATAACTTCGTTGAAGTCAGGTAGTTATTTCAAAATGTTCTTATTGATGGTAACCGCAGGGGCATTAAATGTCATCATTTCATTCGTTTCGTAAAATAACACGAAGAAGATTCTAAAAGATCTCGGCACACAAATTCAAAATATGCTATTAACGTCTTTCGACAAATAATGCAGGTATGTCGGGATTTGAAGTTTGAAACCATGAAACCTTTGTATCGCAAAGCGGGGGACCGGTAGTTTGTAAGCTTGTGCCTTCCGTATTTATCATTTGTTTACGGAACACATAAATGTAAATCCTTATTGAAAAAAAGCAACCATGGAGTTCCACACCCATTCTCTTTAGGAAATGCATTCCGAATGGGTGGTAGAGACATTAATATTACCTTTTGTATATAGACGATTCATAAGTGAATGTATTGGTTTATTTGAATAAAAAATTTCTGATTCTGAATCCTAATACCTAGATTAAAATTTGGAACCATTTGTATTGCAGGCACAACGGTACCACACATCGAGTGCTTATCTACAACGACTTCGTACGCAATATCACACACACCTACCCTGTCCTGTTCTGGAGACTCCACGAAAAATTCAACATGAGCAATCCAACACCGAAATACGATATAGCTGTCGCAAAACTGAACATAGATTTCCACCCTTTCTCCTTAAAGCCGGCTGTCTTCGATGAAAACGAAGTCATAGCCGCCGAAGCCAGCGTGTGGAAGACAGTTTCGACAATGGACCGAAGGTTATACCTCACGAATGACTTCGACAAATTCGACGTAAAGATTGTTGACTACAGCAGATGCTTTGAAAGCTATGGGATAGAACTAGACGACAGTTTAATATGTATAGATTTGAGCGATTATGAAGACTGCTTTATACACGAGTTTGGACCTATTTACTATGGGGATAAGGTTGTGGGTATTCTGGCTGTAAAGCCCAGGGATTGTGAGGTGAAATTATCCATATTTACCAACGTCTCATTTTATACTAATTGGATTTTAAAGTCGACCCATATTACTTATTACGGATGATCTTATTATAAGGTTGATTTATTGTTGTTTATTGTATTATTAAAAAGCCTTTACTTTGTAAAAGGTAAACCAATAACCGATTTAAGAGACTCCTTGATGAGATGCCTAAATATTGAACAGTTTTTTAGTGCAAAAATCGTTTCACTAACCGTTAGTCGATGACTGAGGATCTTAAGAGTTGCCTAAAACTACCGCACCGTTTCGGCGACGCGTAGGCTTGGGGAACTCTTAATTTTGATTCCCGTCTCCAATTACTCATTCCTTAAAAGCCGGCAACGCACTTGCGATGCCCCTGGTGTTGCAGGTGTCTATGGGCGGCATTAATCACTTACCATCAGGTGAAACGTCTGCTCGTTTGCCTCCCTATCTCATAAAGAAAAAAAAGCAAAACTATTCAAAATATTGAAACTACAGTAACGACGGCCTGGTTTTGGGATTTGAGCGTATAGGCCTCTCGAATGGCATCAGCGGCATATTTTTAAAATGGCCTTTTCGGAATGTACCATGGTCTAAAAGTAACTGGGATCGCCCGTTATCCATTGTACAACATACCTAGTGTTTGCTTAGTTTGGGACCATACGATAAGTATAAGTAGTCTGGGGATATTTATTTATACCTTCTATGAAGTAATAACGGCGAGTAGTGAAAAACTAACTGTCAAACGGAAGTTATTTATCAGGCGTTGCTTCCTTAGATATTTCCTAATAAGGCGACACTTTGTTTGTCGTCTCGTTAGTGAAAACGGACATTAGAATACCTAATTGTAGGACTCATCCTATGTCTAAGGAAAAGTTCACCAAAATCCTTTCCATTCTTGTGTGATTATTGGTCTAATTGAAATATGGCTGTTTACAACTGTGTTCTCATCTTCTCGTCCTTGCTGGCTTCCTCCTAGGGCCTAAGTTACATTTAGTCATAACCTAACTCAAATAATTGCTTTTCTTTTCCCTACATAAAACAACGTCAATAAATCCAAAACTATTTTAAACACCAAAGCAGTAAACAACTTTCTTTGACCTATCTTTTATAACTGAACTATAAAATATTTGATCTTTACTACAGTCTATTATCAACCTTAATTATATGCACACAAAGTTCAAAATACTTGCTAAACTTTATTTTGTCAAGCACACCAACAATCAAATTGAAACCTTATTAGTATAACTCAAAGATTGTTATTAGCACGTCAGTACGATATTTAAATTATTAAGCAAACGCGCCATACTATATTCAATTGTATTGCTCGTGGTTGAGGGTTGATAATGGGATATGGTTATTGTATAAGGGAGGATAGTATAAAACATTAGTTTTTGACTCCGTAGTGAATTGTCTTAAGGGTGAGTTTCGGCTGTTATGACGCGTGCTCGATTGAACATAATCAGGTGACTGATCACATTATGTATGGTTACATCATGCCACGGTTACGCTTTCGTTAAAAGCATGACTTCCAAATAATCTCAGTAGGTCTACCATTGGTTTAACTAGCTCGATGTTCGCTACCGTCCACGTATTACGTTCAATAAACCTATTATCTCTTGCCTCCTTACCACCATTTGGTTTTCCAACAATGTCTCTTTTATTAAGAAATAAATAAAAGGTTGAAATTTAATTGAATAAAATGAGGAATGGCCCCACCTGCGTTTAACGGGTATTACAGCCAGTGTCAAGTAATTAATAGCAAGAGCAATTTCAATAAATACACATTAAAAATAACAATTGGTGATGGACTTGATAAAGATGGCGGCAGTTTTTAATACAACTTTCAGTTTATTTAATTGACAGTTAGTATTGAAACGTGGTAAGGCCCCTCTTTGCGATACTCGCTCGTTTTAGAGACGCTTAAGTGATACCTAAATAGTAAGCCGTTGTCAGTTGCACTGTATATATTTAGGCGTGTAGTAGAACCGTTGCTTAGTGCTATTAATGAGAGGTAATTGCCAGTAGTCAGACTAACAGGTTAGTATCCAACTAAGCTTTCGAGATGTGGTGTTGGAGAAAAATGCTACAGATTCCATGGACTGCCTTCCGCACAAATGCATCTATTCTACAGGAGCTAAATGTAAAGACCAGACTATCTACCATCTGTCTCCGTAGGATACTTGAGTTTTTCGGTCACGTTGCCAGGAAAGATGGTCACAACCTCGAGCAACTAATGGTTACCGGAAAAATAGACGGAAAACGTTCCAGAGGCCGAAGTCCCATTAGATGGTCTGACCAGATCCGCAAATCTCTGGACACTAATCTCCACGAAGCTCTCCACGTCGCCAAAGACAGGCACAGGTGGTGCAAGATAGTCAAGGAGAAAATAATTCCATGGGAGAATCACGACCCTCAGCAATGAGGAGCACGACGCGAGGAGGGAGGGATCGAACTAAGCTAAATGATTGTGTTAGCAGTGGTCTCATGCCAATAGTTTAATGGTCTAGGAATCGACCACGAAACCTCTAAGTTACGTAGCCAGCATATGCCTCCTCTTCAGACGTTGCTTAAGTTAATGTTATTTGGTGATTCATTTATATGAGCCCATATGTCGCGGATTTCATCGCGATTTATTATCTGTTATTGTCATGTGTCAAGGTGAGTGTCAATGTCATTAGTTTTTGACAGTGCGCGAGCGCGTTTATATAGAAGAAGGGCGTAGGCGTGGGAACGCTACGATATGTGGGTGGTTGTATTAAGAGCAAAGCGTGGTAAAATGGTTCCACATCTACCTACAGTGGTTAACAAGAAAACCGAGTGTAGTCTTCATGGAGTGAAGACCGACAAATGGTTGTAAGTTATGCATTGCTACGATGGAGGTAGTAATGCAGTAAGTACAGAGGGCATGTAAGTACAAAGTAAGTAATTGCGTGCAAGGCGTGGAGTCACGATGCACGAGGCAATGCTACCTAGAGTATCGGGGTGAGTCCCATTACTATTATTACGACAAAGATTATTCGAGATTATTAATTAGTAATACGAGCACGGACTCGTCATTACGGTAAATGTGCGATTGAGTTTGTACTCGAGCTATAGTCTTTTCTAGAGGGGCTATGATTAGAGATTTGAGTAGGCCGCCTTGCGTAGCGAGTATGCGCAAGGGGCAGCCGCCTTCGTAGCTAGTATACGAACGGGGCACAGTACCTATGGGCATGAACACCCAAGTAGTACCTGGTGGCAGGGTAGAGCTGTAGGGGAGTGTGTGGAGGCTCAGCTGCGGGTCCGGATGGGCCGCAGTGGTGTTCAGGTCATGTTATGGAGGGCCAAAACAGTGGAAGACCAGAGGGTTGGAAACTGTACCCATTAACTTGGGCTCCTTAACATATGAGTGGAGTAGCAAAACAGTGAACGACCGTAGGGTTGGGATCTGTACCCATTAACTTGGGCTCCTTTTAGTGGTACACGAGATTGAACAAGTAAAATCAGTAAAGAGAGTCAGTCGCACAGTTTCCATGGTGATGAATTGGTGACGTTATATTATTATGCTGATTATAGAACCACAGGCGCCGCGACATTATGGTGGAGGTGCTCGGTCTAATCAGATAATGAGTTTTGAGCAGTATAAGATGAGATTCATTTACTATACTTATTTTTAATTTTAATATGTGCCCGTCCGGGTACAACTTTTTTTTTCTTTTTTTTTTCTTTAAGTTCGGGAGGTCTGCTATCTCAGGGTCCCTTCATAGACAGAGCTTACTGGTAAGTCTGTCTGATAGACAAACTTGTTGTAGAGCAGTAAAGTCTGGCCCCGATCCGTTCAGGGAGGCTGTAGTCAAGTTATATAGATTGGCAGAGTGGCAATAGAGAGGTACAGAGGTACAGAAACTGGTGACTCTGTCTGTGGGACAGAGTGCTATATAGAGTTGTGGACAGTCTGGCCCCGATTCGTTCAGGGAGGCTGGTTCCTAAGTGCAGACAAGCAAAGAGTGCCACTATTAGAGACTATAAAGGAGGTTGGTCCCAATCCGTTGGGAGAACCTGTTGTAAGTTGTTTTACTAGTAAGGGATGACCTGGGGTGGCTATGACCTATGCTTTCTTAAATAGACAAGTTGGTTAGAACTATTTATTCTAATCATACATCTTTTAGAGGATGTGTTTAAACATCATGAGTATTCATGGGACAATGATTGGTCCTACATCGAAAACCTCTTGTATATAGGTTTTCGGCAAAATAAACGTATTTACAACATTTGTGGTTTTATTTATAAACTTATGATTAAATAAATTGTTTGTTTTATTTTACCTCCATATTTTTACATTTGTTTGTACTATAACTAAACGTGTATAATCTATGGTTTTTATTTGGTAAACTTCTCTTTGTGTTTTAGGTACCGTGAATGGGTGCCTTATGTTTTATGCATCTATTTAATTTAATCCAGAGGTATCCGAATATTTATTTAGTAATGGTAATATCTATGGTTTCCCTGGAAAGAGAAACCCATGTGATGTATTTTTAATGTCTATGTTCGTCTTAAAGTGTGTTACTCCTTACTCGTTACCATCACTGCCTGTCATTTGTTGTGTTGGCTGCAATGGTATTAGGCTGCCATGTTAAAGAGTACTGCGACAAGTATGAAATGTTATGATTATTGTTTACGTTTCGAAATGGTGTCATTCTGTAATGTTTACTATTTTGAAGTTACTTTTTCAAAAGCGTCTTACTTTGCGTAATTATATTATTTATAAGGTGCTATGAAGGCATATTATTATCAAACAGCATGGTCTGTGTTGAAAGTTGTGTAAAGTGTATTGTTTAAAAGTATACATGTACAAACGTATTCACAGAATGGTGAAGGAAATTATGTTCTAGTGTATTAAGTATGGAACATGGAACAAGTAAATTTATCCATGTCATTATGAAATAAGTCGGTCAGTGCTACATGCTAGTAGCTCCTAATAGTCCTAATGTAAGAGGTCATTGTTAATGATACCTTATAATAATTCCAGGATGACGATGAGCAAGGCACCTTTTGACAAGACTTAATGATGCGGTTAATTGCAGAATTATTTGAGCGAGTTGTACAGATATGACTGTGCCAAGCCATGCCAGAGCATGGCTTCAGAGGCTTCAGAGGATTAATGCAAACAATGGGCAATTAAACATTTGTACGAAGAGCTTGCAAGAAGGAATATATATGTACATGGCCCTGGCTAACAAGGCCCCGAGTAGTCACAAGATGTAGTGAAGGAGAGTGAGAACTTTCAGTTTGAGGTGGAAGTCGTAATTATTAACCTTGACAGTAAATTATTGCTAATTCTGGTTGTGACAATATCCATACAAAGTTGCCTTAGCTGTCGTTCCCACATTTAATGGGAACATATTAAAGTGGCAGTTAGAAGCAAGTGTGACCAAGCAAGCCCTACCAAGAGATGATAGGCTTGCATATCTTATACTAACCTTGCCAGATACTGCGCTAGAGGTTGTCCGTGGCTTGGGTACTATTGCACAGAATTACAAAATTGTTGTGGACGGAAGGTCGATTTAGAAATAACAATATATTGATTCAGTTGGGGCTATTATAGAATAAATTGATCATAGCAGCTATGAATAGAGTTGTCGCAGACTGTGTTTATTTTAGAGGGTTTATTCACTAAAATAGTTTAATGAAGTATCTACTTCTGATGTTATGTGTAAATGAAAACATCGGTTAGGCCAAGAAATTAAAGTATGCAAGAAGTTTAAAGCTTGATTATAAAACACTTGAAAGAGGTTGTAAACATTGAAGAAGGTACCTATCTAGTTGCCTGTTTTGTGAAGGACTATGTTATAATTATAAAAGTCATATAAAATATCTGACTAAATACGAGAAATAATTAACTGGGAGCAAGATGACATCTATGCAGTATTTTAGAAATTTCTAGCTAAAGAGGAATGATATCATTGCAAGGGCAATCATAATAGTGTTGTGTCCCAAGGAATTTGCAGATAAAGACAACTGTGTTTTCATTGATATTAAAGTAAAGGACAATGAGGAAATTTAGACTCTTGCTTTATAGTGGTTGCCAACCCAGCTATACTATGTTAATAGTTACCTACCTAGTGGTTTATGTTTTAAAAAGGCTAAAGTACATGAGTTAGTAGGTACCTAAATAATACATCATCATCACGCCTGTATTCCCCGAAGGGGTAGGCAGAGGTGCACTGTAGTGCGCCCACACTTCGCCGATGTAATGATATGATCTATATAATGAAGAGTTATAATATTTTCCTTTGGTCCAGAGGGAGCTACAAGGAAACTCGAATCCCTGTTCTTTTTTAGATGTCTTATGGGATATTCATGCTAATGTTGTGTGTAGCACACCGGTGCCCAGTATAAAGTGATTCCATGGCAGAAAGGAATTAATGACTGGTCTAAATAAGTATTGATCAGTTTAAATTGCTTATATGAGAATTTTTCAGGTACAAAATATTTTTTTATTAATAGCAGTTGAAATTGAATGGACAAGAATTGATAAGCCCAGAAGTTAAAGTTACAAATGCGATTTTCTGACTGTAGAAGTAGTAGAGATGCCGCAGCATGGGAAATATTGTCTGGGGGGGTGTATGCATTGCATTATCTTGTTGATGCTGCGGAAAAATGCATATGGCGCTGAAGTGTACCTTCGGGTGACAGACCCGAGACAACAGTAAACGCTACCGGCTGGACATGTCAGGGGGGTATGTATTGCATTATTTTGTTGATGCTGTGGAAAAATGCATATGGCGATTGAAGTATACCTTCGGGTGACAGACCCGAGACAACAGTAGGTACATGCTCGGGCAGGACATGACAGTGGGATCCACATCTTTGATTTGATAGCCCAATTTTATTTATTTATTTTTATTTGAAAGAAAATTTGCCCGCTTAGATAGATATGCGTAGACAAGACTTTCTGTTTGATTGAGGAGGGTCAGGATGTCATGACGGACAGTCCAGACTTAATAGAGCATGATCACTTAGCAGAATTAAAATTTAAACAGAAAAGTTCTTAAAAAGCTGGTAAAGTGTATGTATATGTAGTAGGTATGTATACCTAATGAATAATTTTTAAATAATGTTTATTATTTTGATGTGTAAAGTTTCAGAGTTACAGTTATAGGCTTTGCCATATGAGGATTGCCAGATGTTGGTGATGTGAGTAATATAAAGAAAGTGTGACACTAAGAGCAGAAATAAGTGAAAACTTGCTAAGATTGGTGAATGGAGCTGATGGTGCATATCGTGTATCATTATTGAAAGCAGATGAGACAGAATTAAATGTTCGGTAAGATATCTTTATTGTTTAGAGATGGAGAGAGCCGACATAAAGAGGTTATTCCTCAGAGTGATAGCAGGTCTGATTGGTCCAGACAGTAACTATCTAACTTTAGGTGAAAGTCTGAAAGATTCAGTTGAAGTAGAAGCAGATGTAAGTTCATGTGAAATGGTGCACAAAGAATGTTTGAGATGGCCTGCTCCGTAGCCAGACAGAAATTACTGAGTAGACACCTGTTGATGCTTCTGTGACTTCTCCTGTGGTTGGGGAGTGTCGCGGATTTCATCGCGATTTATTATCTGTTATTGTCATGTGTCAAGGTGAGTGTCAATGTCATTAGTTTTTGACAGTGCGCGAGCGCGTTTATATAGAAGAAGGGCGTAGGCGTGGGAACGCTACGATATGTGGGTGGTTGTATTAAGAGCAAAGCGTGGTAAAATGGTTCCACATCTACCTACAGTGGTTAACAAGAAAACCGAGTGTAGTCTTCATGGAGTGAAGACCGACAAATGGTTGTAAGTTATGCATTGCTACGATGGAGGTAGTAATGCAGTAAGTACAGAGGGCATGTAAGTACAAAGTAAGTAATTGCGTGCAAGGCGTGGAGTCACGATGCACGAGGCAATGCTACCTAGAGTATCGGGGTGAGTCCCATTACTATTATTACGACAAAGATTATTCGAGATTATTAATTAGTAATACGAGCACGGACTCGTCATTACGGTAAATGTGCGATTGAGTTTGTACTCGAGCTATAGTCTTTTCTAGAGGGGCTATGGTTAGAGATTTGAGTAGGCCGCCTTGCGTAGCGAGTATGCGCAAGGGGCAGCCGCCTTCGTAGCTAGTATACGAACGGGGCACAGTACCTATGGGCATGAACACCCAAGTAGTACCTGGTGGCAGGGTAGAGCTGTAGGGGAGTGTGTGGAGGCTCAGCTGCGGGTCCGGATGGGCCGCAGTGGTGTTCAGGTCATGTTATGGAGGGCCAAAACAGTGGAAGACCAGAGGGTTGGAAACTGTACCCATTAACTTGGGCTCCTTAACATATGAGTGGAGTAGCAAAACAGTGAACGACCGTAGGGTTGGGATCTGTACCCATTAACTTGGGCTCCTTTTAGTGGTACACGAGATTGAACAAGTAAAATCAGTAAAGAGAGTCAGTCGCACAGTTTCCATGGTGATGAATTGGTGACGTTATATTATTATGCTGATTATAGAACCACAGGCGCCGCGACACCATATGCCCTAACCATAAAGTATAAGTGGACACCGAAGGGCTAATTAACAGAGCAATAAAATAAGATACTGGTCAGTAAGGGCTACCCCCAGACGTAGGGTGATCGGGATTTAACAGCTAACCCGGCATCTGTCCCTTGAGATGTCGTAAAATCGATTGAATACAAACTTAGGGAATTAAGCCGTATTTTTTCTGCCAATCCCCAAACGAACTGTACCTATTTAATTCTTACTGGGTGAGAACGCAAATGATTTTCCCTAACTAAAAGTAGCCTAAGTTACTCTTTATAACATCATCTATTTCCGAGTGGAAGTCCCGTCAAAATCGGTCCAGCCGTTTGGGAGTTCAAATTGCGCTTCCGTTATAAGCAGCGGGTTCCTATCCTATCCTACTAATATTATAAACGTGAAAGTTTGTGAGGATGGATGGATGTTTGTTACTCTTTCACGCAAAAAATAATGAACGGATTTTGATGAAAATTTACAGTATTGTTGTTTATACATCAGAATATCATATAGACTATAATTTATAACGATATTGGACAACCGAAGTGTGCGCGGACGTAGTCGCGGGTAGAAGCTACTACTTTCATATGCATTTATAACAACGCTGTTATATTGACAAAACAAACAGATATTTCCATTTTGTTTATTTGAATAAATTTTAAGAAATGATGAAACTTGATGGAATAAGACGAGGAATTGCTCCTTAGCCAGTGTCAAGTATTTAATAGCAAGAGCGAATTCAATAACTACACATAGCAAATAAAATTAGTGATGAAGTGATAAAGATGGCGGATGACCATAGAGATGATACCAAAGAGTAGGTAAATTTTCAAAAATGGCGATAAGAAAACCGCACTTTTCCAATCCTTGTTACGCAGCAATTATTAAAATGTTTTATTTAATCTAATAACTTTAAAAGCAGACTCGTTAAACAGATATGTGCCAAATGTCTCCACCATTATCTGTATAATCAAATCAAACAATACATAAATACGTATTACGAACCAAATCGAATTACAGCCCCTACTAATGGTTACCGGTTAACGCTCCGTTAGTTCGCGAAATACTTCGATAGTTATAGTTGAGTGATGACATCTGTGAGTAGTATTCGTTTTTTTTTATTTTTGCGAAATAAAGTTTATTTAATGAAATGAATAAAATGATGTAACTTAATGGAATAAGATGAGAAATGGCTTTACCTGCGTTAATAGAGTATTTCGCCAAAGTCACATAATTATAGCATGAACAAATAAGAAAAACACAAAAATGTAAATCCTTATTTGAAAAAAAACAACCACGGAGTTTCTTGCCCATTCTCCTCCATAGGGAATGCATTCCGAATGGGTGGTAGAGATTCTATTATTATTATTTATTGACGATTCATAAGTGCCTGTATTGGTTTAAAGGACTAAAAAATATTCTGATTCTGAACTAATTCAATAAATACAAAATGTGAATAGGTGATGGGAGTAATGAAGAAGGTGGATAATCTTATATGAGGACTGAATATAAGCGGTAAAAGCCACGTGACGATACTCGCTCGCCCCGTCAATGACATTTCGTTGAAGAATGACCTTTTTACAAGCTTTACATTAGCTTGCAACGTATGTATGTCCGGGTGGAATCTTGCAACTGAATTTTAAATCAGTTATCTTTAACCGATTGAGCTGAAATTTGGTATACACGCTTACTTTGGATGGAAATGCATGCTTAGCTATGTGACGTCATTCTAATTCCAATATGGCGGATCATGCAAGATGGCGGAATAGTTATTTTTTTCTGCACTACCGCAGTATGGGTATCAAATGAAAGGGCCTGCTGAGGAGAACACGAAAATTAAGGGCAATTAAATAAAAGCTTGTTTTTAAAAAGTTTTTTTTACCATTATTATATCAGTTAATACAGTTCGTTTTGATATAGGCACAAAATTGATCCCACGCACGACTTAATAAAAAGCTCAATTTAATTAATAGGTATACGTTTTCGTTCGTACCTACGTATGTATGTACACAGAAGAGACACGGGAGATTTAAAAACCAATTTGCGCGGAACTATCTTGTGGAAAGAGGGTATAGGTCTACCAGAATCTCATGGCAAATAGGGAAAACAAAATTTGTAGTGGACAATACCGGGGAAATTGAATTAAACGATCTTGATACTGTTTAATTGTTATGTTTTAGGTTAAACGGTATTGAACATAAATATAAGGAATGTTGTTGAATATGAGATCGAAGTGGCTTTTTCGACATTTTCACATAAGAACACTAATTTTCAAGAAGAAATCATAAAATTCAAGCAGCTGTTGACAAATCTCGCAAGTAGATATGATATGATATGATATCTTATATTTTTTTAATGCCATCAGAATCTGTTAGACCCATAAAACGTGCTACGACGAAATCGACGAAGAATTAGTCATGGGTAATGTGTCTGACAATAGGATACAAATATGTAGATCCTTACCCCATCTCGGAGGCAGACGAGAGCGTGTCGAAAGCGGCGATAAATCAGTGCCCTCCCCTCCGATCGAGTGGGGCGCGTCTCGCCTCATTGAACACCCCGCTTCGCATATTTACATACATTTTTACATACTGTACAGAGGTAATTTGAGATTTGCCAGTCACTATGACATATACGCGTTACATAATGTAATACAAAATACATGATGTTTCAGAAGTTCGCAATAATACTTTGATGTTTGCATCAGTATCGGGCATATACAACTGAATAGTATAAAAATTTTATCGAAATTCGACCATGCTTTTCCAACTTTTTTTTCATCGTAAATTTATATAACTCGTAATATCTCGAGTCCTATGTAAAATTATCATGTTCCGTTTTGTGAATATTAGTAGTCGCCCCTCATAAGTGTATCTAGTTTTCACTGCTCAATAGGGTTTTGGATGTACTCAATGGCCAGACCAAGATACCTGTGACAAATATTCAAAGGTCTATAACTCAGAAACTATGATCGTTAGTTTAATATAATCTGTCTTCACTAAGCATTCACATATGAGACACCGATTATGCACCCAAAGTATCATTTCGGACTTTTGATACACCCTGTAGATATACTAGCCCGTAAAGTATAGGGTCCAGCTTATTCTATACGAGTACCTATGTAAAATAACAAATACTGTTGGTATTATCATTTTAAATAATATTTTTGTATTTTTAAGTTTCCTTAAAATACACCGCAACACAGCTTTGAAATCAGATGTTACTTTTAAACTCCCTTTGTTCTAAAGATTATGACAGCAGAAGGAGCAAGCCATGTAACCTATATAAATATATATATAAATAAATTAATGTTTCACTTTTGGGTGAGGAGATAAATGTCGGCGAAGTGTGGTACACTGCAGGGGTAGATATTTTAAGTAGACAGGCGTAATGATACAGGCGTAATGATGTATACTCTGGGAGTTAATATTTTAAGTAGACACTAGCCTAGCAGCGCTAAAAATAAATAAAACACATGATAATGCAACTCAATTTGAAATAAAAAAACAAAAGCCTAATCTCAACCGATCAACTTCGCCGCTCTACCCCTGGCTTCCTGAAAAACTAGCTCTATCACTGCACAACAAACAGCGCGCGAGTGGCGGCAGATCTCGCAGCTTCCGGCGACGCGCTTCCGGCGTGACGTCACTTCCGGATCCGCGCCGAGGGGCCGGCCAAGACGCTGTAGGGTTACCATATCATAACACTAATAAAGATTGCCTTATATTTTTTTCTATTGACTATCTATAAAAAAAATCAGCACCTGTATTTCCCGAAGGGGTAGGCGGTGCACTGCTGTGAAACCACAATTCACTGATGTATTTTGCTCCTAATATAATAGGGGGTGAAATTCTAGTTAAGGCTATACCTAATTACCTATCTATTATTAAAGCAATGCTCATGGCCCTACAATAATAGATACATAATGTATTCCCCGAAGGGGTAGGCAGAGGTATTTGGCGAGCTTCTCACGCCTTTCTATAGACGTGCAGATTTCCTCACGATGCTTTCCTTCACCGTTTCAGAGCAAGTTGTAATCTCGAATAAAAATGAGATTCGCACATACACCCAGAGGTGCGAGCCGGGGTTTGAATCTGCACACTTTGATTGCAACGCGGCTCCACTCGGCTCATTGCTCTCGTTATTTATTAGAAATTTCATCATTTTATTAATTTCGTAAAAAAATAAGATGTAGATGGTTTTGAGTCTGTATCTTGGCTTCCAAGAAGGTATCCACTTACGTACTTCAAGGAAAACATACAGAAATAATAATCTCTGGTCACCCCAACATTTGGTATCAATTTGTAACCGTACTATTCTCGCAAAAGCTCGTAAAGTTTTATTGTTCATATTAATATTGATATAGAAAAAGTCGGCCTGTCTGTCTGTTCGGCCGGGGGAGATGACACGGGCCATTGTTGTCTATGGATGCTTTTTGGCCAAAGTTTTTGATGATTCATTTAGTTTGTCACTGTTGGGGGAGATGAGTGAGGCGTTCGGCATTGCAAAAGTTATTCTGCTAATTTTCTTATAGTTTTATGAAAACAGTGCAAGTTGTGGTAGCACAAATCCTAAGGGGGTACTAGCTGTACGGAGAATGAAAATATCGTGAGGAAACCTGCATGTCTATAGAAAGGCGTGTGAAGTTGACCAACCCGAACAGGGCCAGCGTGGTGGACTATGGCCCAAATCTCCCTCGTATTGAGGGGGAATGTGCCCGGTATAATCGCAATAGGCTCGCCTCCTATTACATAGGGACCAAAATACATCGGCGAAGTATTGGTGTACCGCAGTACACCCATTCTGGGAATACAAGCGTGATGATGTCTGATGTGAGAACCACCTCCGTTTTTGGTGTAGGTTAAAAATTAAATAGATTATTCCGCGGCATACGAAACAACCATTAATATAGTTAACGCAATGTCATTTCCCTTTGAAAAAACAAAACGTTCCGCCAAAGTAACCGCGACGACAATTATATTGGGGTTAATGGTTAAAATAACAAATGTTATGCGTCTCCGGGGGGCGGCTCAGCGAGGGATGAGGGCGGCGGCGCGATAAGGACGACGGGTTCAATCCAAATTTGAAGCATTTGCTACAGTAACCAAAAGTATGAGCTGCAAACGTCTGTAGCGGTGTTCGCAACGTGTTGGCAAGTACTTTTATTTGTTAACAGAATATGCATTTCACTGAGAAATACTTACCCACCAGATAGATTTCGTGATATAAATGCGATGAATACAACTCCTTTTAGTCAATGTTTCTATATAGGTGTTAGCTAATTGTACCTTCTCCTACGGACTGTATTTCTCATCCAAAAACCCAACTTCGCCTCTAACTTCTCATCGACTAGATCTATAATCCCGTGCAGCCGATAACTTCAGTGGTTGTAGCATGTGCACAAAGACTAGAATAGTCACGGAACATGTTGATTTGGTCTCTTTCTCTCGTATAAAATAATACAGAGAGCGAGTGAGCGATCCGTGACCTGCTTGCTAACCCCATAGTTATTTTTTATTGTCAAAACAAACGAATACGTATACTTTTTGTTCTTATATACTTATGTAGATTAAAGGTTACATTTAATTTATTACTATAGATACACAAAAAGCAACGGTCTATAAATACTCTACAAATAGTAGGTAACAATTTTTAGGGTTCCGTACCCAAAGGAATATGTATGTAAGGAGTATGTTCTTACTTATGCATGTTGTGGCACCTTTGTTATCTGTGCATTTAGTTTTCCCTTATTTGTATTTTATATTAATGTATTATTAATGCTACAGTTTTTGGATGTCCTGTTAAATAAATAAATAAATAAATAAAGGGTAAAACGGGAACCCTATTACTGAGACTTCGCTGTCCGTCCGTCCATCCGTCCGTCCGTCTGTCACCAGGCTGTATCTCATGAACCGTGATAGCTAGAGAGTTGAAATTTTCACAGATGATGTATTTCCGTTGCCGCTATAACAACAAATACAGAATAAAATAAATATTTAAGGGGGCTCCCATACAACAAACGAGATTTTTTGGCCGTTTTTATAGATAATGGTACGGAACCCTTTGTGCGCGAGTCCGACTCGCACTTGGCCGGTTTTTTTTATTACTTTTTATTTGGGTGTTCATTTAAGTTTATTGGTTTAAATTTTACTTATGGGCAGCAATAGCGCTCACATGCACACATTTTAAACTTTGATTCCTGCGAATCGATAAACTGTTATGGTATCTAAATCAATGACATTAACAGGGAATACGCCAAAACAAGTCATCAGTCCTCCGACATAATTCGTATAAGTTGATGAAGAAGTGCACAGATCTCTGATATTCTAATTTGTAACAACAGCAGACCTCCCCCCCGGTGAGGGGAGGACCTTTTAATTGGTCCACGAATTGTTATTGCAAATTGTATCGTCGTTAATTGGTGTATTGTAGTTCTGATGCTGGATAAAGATAAATACATCTTGTGACACAAAAAGGAGCATTTTTCCTTGTGAAACTATACGAGGCCTATTTATTGCGAACCCTATTTCTAAGAATTGCTTTATTTACGTGTTGTTCTGGCATCCGGTGATTGCAAATTTCGGAATTTTCCCTGATCTGAGTGTTAATTGGGATCGCCCCTAGACCATTGTACGGTACCCATAGTACAAACGTTGCTTGGTTTGAGACATCTTGCAATCATACGATGAGTTTGTGCTGTTCTATACTCATTACGCAAAAAAAAAATCTGCGAGCGTCTCGACGCCCCTGTGTGCCTTAAAAGTCAATTGAGAATGATTTGATCAGCTGTAATTATTATTTTATGTACTGAGGCAAATTTTAGCACATCAACTATTCAAATATGTTTTATGCAAACACAGATACCTATACTACTACTACTACTACTACAGCCCTTTTAACGTCCCACTGCTGAGCACGGGCCTCCCCTCAATATGAGGAGGATTTCAGGCCATAGTCCACCACGCTGGCCTAGTGCGGGTTGGCAGACTTCACACATCTATCGAGAACTAGACAAGTTCCTTCAGACGTGCATGTTTCCTGACGATGTTTTCCTTCACCGTTTCATAGCAAGTGATAATCTAGGATGAAAATGAGATTCGCACATAAATCCCAGAGGTGCGAGCCGGGGTTTGAACCAGCACACTTTGATTTGCAAGGCGTGCGTGCGTCACTTGGCTACCACTGCTTCCTACCTATACAATATATCTATACTGTGTCTGGAATAAAAATGAGTAATGGTTGCACCAACGGTTAGCGGGTATTTCAGGCAGTTTAAAGTAATAAATACCATAATTAATTATAAATAAAAATTGGTGATGAATGTGTTACAGAGCCGTCTTGGGATGATTCCATTAAATATTCAAATAAATTTAGTACAAGGTTTTATGTCTATACCTTTTATCATAGAACCACGTAATAATCTGTAGTTTATGCTATGCTATGTTATGTGTATGATGCTTTTTTTATTTGATAGACGTCACTGTCTTATGTTCCTAGGAATGCGATAAATTTACGTGTTATTTGAAATTATTGTGCCCCCCTTCTCGCCGGCATGTGGGCGGTGCGGTGGGGCGTACTGTTCGCGGGCGTATCGCTGGCGTACTGCCGGCAGGCGTACTCCGCGTACCGATACCCCGGGGAGACGTCTGAGGAAGAGGAGTACACGGAGTACGATGAAGAAGGTACGTACGCAACTTAGATGACTGGAACTGTTGGAGATCTTGTTTTAAAGGAAAGTACTATGGAGCTTCTTGTCCATCTTTCTCTTGGAAATGCATTCGTAATAGATGGTAGAGTCTTTGTATTCATTTCAAGTATTTGACGATTCCGAAGTACCTTGTAATTGATTACATTAATAAAATCTAATTCTGACAGTGGATTAAATATATTCCAAACATTATTTACTCGAAGGGGTAGGCAGACATGCATTTTAATGTACCAAAATTCCTTTTAGCGTCTTGTTTAACTACAGTGAAGAGGGTTTGATTTCCATTGAAGACTTTTATAAATTTGCTTAATTAGACATTATGTATACTATGGTATCTATCATTTATTTTAGGCTTAACGATTCCTAAATTTCCTGCGACTGTGGAACTTCTCAACCCTTTGGCCCGAATCCGAAGGGTCGGTACCCCGCCCACGAGGACGCCCGATACTACTATACGGGAAGACATTACAAGTAAGCTCTTGGTGTTTCTGATATCCTGGTAGCTAAACCAGCTTTCCATCAAATTTAAATCTGACGTCAATACTCAAAGGGTGCTCTGCATGTTTCTGATGTCCTGGTACTTATACAAAGACAGTCTTCTTAAAATACCTTCACGAATTTCTCCAAGAGGGTATTATGCGAAGCAATAAGCTAAGATTATGGCTGATAAGCCATACCTACTTTCTATGACATCATCAATTTTTATGACATTCTAGATCCGTCCCCGAAGCCTATATTTTCTGCAATGTTTGAGCCTACTCGGACGCCAGATCCCGCGAAAATGGAAGAAATTAAAGGTAATCCCTCAATGACTCTATGTTCCTGGTACTTATCAATACTATTTAAACCACTACGCCTTTTAGTGTACCTATTAGACATGAATTAAACATGGTCTAAAATAGTTTCCCGAGCAAATCTTCTAAAATTTTCATTTCCAGAATTTTTGGCAGATTCAGAATGGTAATACCGATTATGATTGTAGGTACTTACTAATCATGCGCTTCTTTAGAATATTAAAAGCGTGATTTTGTCGTAATATTTTCTTGATTTTAGAAGACAAGACTTTATCCTGCCTCCGTTCGCATGCAGGATCGATGACCGCGAATTAAGAATTAATAAGAGATAATTTATTGTACCTACAGGTGTCATCAAGGAGATTCTAGCAGGTCGCAATATTGTTCCTACAACTGGACCCTGGACTGCAGACTTGGAGACCAGCACTGGGAACAACTTTACAGACATATACGACTATATACTGAAGTTACAAGCCGCTAGGGACCTGGAACAAGGCACTAACTCCTGGACAACTGGATCCAAGGAGACGCAGACAGCGGCAGACAAAGATCCGACATGGACACCTGATGCCACTTCACACGAAGATAACCCCACGGTGAGACAAAATTGATACTACAATTTCTCTCATAACAAATTATTATTCATACGCTTGCTCCGCAAACAAGATATTATGTAGGTTTGATCCTGGTTTCACCTTTGCGACTCATATTGTAGACGAAAATTAAACGGTGATGGGAACCATCGCGAGGAAACCTGCGGGGTTCCTTTCATGTTTTGTATGGGTACTCTCTTGGGGATGGCTGCTCTCATGGTGTTGCTGCTCCTGAGAATGTAATACTCACAATTCTTCTTAATTATCATTTTGAAATGAGTAACCATTGCGTTTCTTACCGGCTCTTCTCAGTGTAAGCAGCATTCCGGACTGGTGGTAGAATCTGATTTTTTTTAAAGTGCTTTTTGGCCTACACGAATGAAAAAGTTTTGATTTTGATGCCATAAAAATCCTGGACTTGATTGTAGGGTAGGGTGTTTAGTGGTATCCAATGATGCGATTTGACGTCCAATATGTCCGAATAAAAAGCTAGAATGCTTTGGAACCTGCACGGATTGAATTAAAAGATAGGTTTGGAAGACGCTCTCAAAAAATGTGTAGTCCACCAACTCGCATTGGGCAGAACTGGTGGACTAAGGATAGTATTCCCCTCATATTATATAGGTCCGTGTCCAGTGTTAGTAGTGGTCACGGACCTAATATGGAAAAACATAGAAAGCTAATTAAATGACTATTAAATTAAGGAATAATAATACTTTATTACTCGAAGTTACAGTTTGGCTTAAAAACTATAACAGAGGAGGTAATAAAGAACTGTTTTCAAGGTTTTTTTAAATCTCTGTCTCTTAAACTAGGGGAACCCTGTATGCTAAGAGACAGTGTTCGGCTAAGTACAATTATAGGTAAAAGTTAAGTGGACAGTGTCGCTTTGAGATGCAAGGTTTGTAAGTACGAGTAAAATAATTGAACTTTACATAAGTAATTGAACTTTTCGAAACTTGCTCCGGTCTAGGATCGCCTCCAATCAATTGTATAGTACAAGGTTTTACATAGTTTGGTATCATGCGATGAGTATGTGTTGTCTGGCAATATTTATTTAATGTATTTTTTTTTATTTCCAACAGCTAGATGTATCAGAAGAGAACGATTACAGATTTGTGCCGCGTATGCCCAATCCCTACACAACAACAGTGGCAACTCACACTGCGAATGTGACAAACACAACAAATGTTACGACAACTACGACAACGACAACAACAACTCACGGTGTTGTCACAAAACCGACAATTGTTTTCAACGTGGATGCCCTGCTAGACATCATCGCTAACATAACGTACGATTACGATATGAACCTCGTGGATAAGTTTAACGAGACACTCATCAAGTACTCGGTGCCCACCTGCCCCACGCCCACGACAACAACAGTGACGACAACAACAACATTGCCGCGGTTCCCGATCGAAACAACTCCTGTTGTTGCCAAGGTTAATGAACTATCGATATCGACAGTGTACAACACTAATTGCATTCTAAAAGCAACGCTTGTATTTTTTTATTAATATACGGGGGGGGGAAATTCCGGTTACTCTTTGGCTTTATTCACACGACAAAGCCGGCTGCTTGATAGTAACGGATGTGTTGCATGAGTATCGGGTAAACAACTGAATATTTTTTCACCGAAACTAAAATATGTTTTTTTTTTTTTCACCTCTAGTTTCATAAACTTGTTATATCTCTATACTCCATTTGTTATAACATTAGAAATAAGAGGCTCGTAGAAGCAGGAGTGCAAAACATTTTATTTCAAAAACAAAACAATAAGAATGGAAAAACAGTAACAAATAACAACAAAATTACTAAAATTCGGTAATAACAACAAACAATGCGTAGCATTTCTGAATGCTTTATTCACATGTGCTGTATTCACATGTGAATGACAATCACAGAACATTGTTAACGTCAATTTGACTGCCAACATAAACCGGCAAAATAAGAAAGATCCTATTGTCACAACGGATGAAGGGATTAGGTAACATTTTAGATTTGGTAGGATTATAGTGCAACGAAAAACGTTCCCGGTATTATTCATCCCTGCTTATTTAGGTTTTTTGTATCGACACTGTTATTTTAAATTGAAAAAAATATATATCTAAATGGAAGCCATTTAATTTAATAAGATACATAGTGAAAATGATTAGTTACAGTGAGACTGCTGGTTTAAAAATATATTATAATAAATTGGGCGTCAATCGTAACTGTACCTAATATGTTAATTGTTACTTTTGTTACAAAGTGTACATTAAAAAGAACCTTTTTTAACTTCTTTCTAATGCTATAACAAATGGAGTATAGTTAGATGCAAAATTTTCCAGTAGGTACTGCTTTGTGAATATTAGTAGCCACTTCTGGTAGATGTAGGTTACTATGGGTGTGCCCTTAGCCCACAACACAATACACATGACAAATATTGAAAAATCTGTAATTTAGAAGCTATGATAGTCAGGTATAGTCTTCTTCAATAAGCATCTACATTTCATTCCGACCTTGGCCTCTTCTCAATTCGAAAACACTTCAAAATAGCGTCCGAACGCTATTTTAAAAAAGCTGCGTCGCATTTTAATCCTCTTATTATCGCCGCCGGCAATTACGAGCTCTAGCTCCGCCGTCCGCGACACGTGTTGATTGATCCTCCCGACACAATCACCGCCCTCCTCAACCCGGGCGTCGAGAGGGCCACCATCACACCTACACCAGCCTTAAACAGACACCGATCTCGGCGGCGAGGTCGAGGAACCCCCTCTTCCGCTCGTAGGTGCATCTTTGCACCTAGGAGCACAGTCACTATCTCTCCCCTCACGGTAACTGCCCAAGCCGAGGTCGTGCCCCCTGTGGCGCCCTTGAGCTAGTTACCGCCCTTTTCCGCCCTTAAGGCCTTGGTTGGAGTGCACTCTGCGCTCGCCACTCCTCCGGTAAAGGTGTAAAGGCCACCTCACGGCCAACAGCGTAGTCCATTAAAAAAAAAAGCATCTACATATTAGCTACCTAAAATATTATTTTGGACTCCTGATACATCCGTATCTTCCTCCAGTGCTTTGTGTGCGGTCTGGAGACGGTAAAGATACCGAGAAACGCATTCTGCGCAGACGCATTCGCCGGCGATTTCATACCGCTGGTTCCAGTTGACCCCAGCGCCAAGGGGCATATCGCCCGATACAGGAAGTACTGTCGGTATTACGATGTGTGAGTTTACCTATAAATACATAAGTGCTAACTTATCTATTAACGACGAAATACTAGTATCATGCTGAGCGTAACCATAACCAATGCTTGGACTCTTAGACTCCTAGTAACTTAGGTGTCACTTAATTAACTTAGGAGTTATAATTATATACCTACATTCGTTTTTATCTTACCTGTAAACTTAAACTCACATACTAGAACTATAAATTAAATAGTGAAGTGCCTAATATTTAAGTTCTAATACAATTAAAGATCCTAATACAAAATGAGCTCCTAATACAATAAGGACTCCTAATGCAAAATGTGCTCCTAATATCATAAGGGTTCCTAATACAGTAATAACTTCTAATACAAAAGGGAATCCTAACACAAAAGCGGATCCTAATTGACAAGCAGATCCTAATACAATAAGAGCTTCTAATACAATATTAGTGCAAATCCTAAAGTAAAAACGGAAATGATTGTTGTTATAGCAACAACTACATGATGGATCGCCGAGAGCCGCGATCGCTGTTCGGACGGTGGACGGGCGGCTGCTCGGTGCGCTGGACGGACGTGAGCGGCGTGTACACACAGCGCGCCTGCCGCAACAACAGGCACGCAGTCACCGGCCAACACTTCGCCAGCAAGCGAATGGCCAAGCTTGAGATGACTTTATCTGTACGCTCACTACTTTAAAATGACTACATACTCAATCAGTTGACAGTTACTGCTGAAGCAAACGGTAAAGACTGCTCGAGTTGGTAACTGCTCAAGCAAATGAGAATGAGTGCTCAAACAGTTGAACAGGACTACCTACCTTGTTTGTAACGAATGCTACAGTAACTGAAAATGACCGCTAAAACAATTTACCATAACTACAATCACTTAGTTTGTAACGACTGTTCAATTAGTTGTGGATGATCGTCTGAACTATTGAAAACAACTAAATAAGTATAATTCGGCAATTGCTCAATTAACTGATAATGTATGCTCAATAATTTGATAATTACTGCTCAATCAGTTGATAATGTCTGCTCAATCAGTTGATAATGTCTTCTCAATCAGTTGAAAACGACTGTCCAATTAGCTTATAGTGACTCAATCGGTATTTCTGTATGTATTATTTTTATCGATATAGGTATAAATAAAAATATCCTTATCATTCATCTTTTGCAGCAAGTGAAAGATGGCTGCATCGTAAGTCCAATGGCGTCTCTTCTGCCATTGTCCCGCGGTATTTCTCTATTCGCTCGTTTCCATGCCTGCGTGTGCACGGGCAGTTGGTGCAACCGAGCCTCCAACAACCAGCATTGGATGTCAAACCATTCGCTACTAACGCTCTGGTTGTTATCTAAAATATATTCAGACTCATTTTAATCGAAAAGGGGGTACGTAGTGTAAGTTTAAATAAAATTTTAAGTTTGTTTTACGTGTGTTTCTTTACAAATGTTATTACGGCAGTTCCATTCCGATGGTTAGTCAGAGATGTTCCAAAAAGCGAGCGAAATAATAGACTTCTTTTCGAAATGTACGCACTCCGTGTCAATGTACCTGATATCGAGGAGTAAAAGGCTATACAACTTAAGCGACATTTTTTTACTTTACAGGAGAGCATACTCATTCGACGCAAAAATAATGGTATACAAGAAAATTTTTAAGAACAAGCTTTTATTTAATTGCCCTTAGTTTTCGTGTTCTCCTCAGCAAGCCCTTTCATATGATACGCATACTGTGGTACAGATAATTATCTATTCCGCCATCTTGGATGACCCGCCATATTGGAATTAGAATGACGTCACATAGCTAAGCATGCATTGTCATCCAAAATAAGCGTGTATACCAAATTTCAGCTCAATCGGTTAAAGATAATTGATTTTAAATTCAGTTGCAAGATTCCACCCGGACATACATTGCAAGTTAATTTAAAGCTTGTAGATAATAATAAAAATAACTGATTCCAAATATGTCAATATCGCCCAAAAGTGTCGCTTAGGTGAAATAGCCTTTCACCCCTCAATATTATGTACCTAATAAAGACTGCATTTCTGTGGTAAAGCTTCGCGAATACGCGTCATCATTCGTTCGCAATGTCGATGTCGATATACATCACATCAAAAAAAATACATCTTCACGCCTGTATTCCCCGAAGGGGTAGACAGAGGTGCACTGTAGTGTGCCCACACTTCGCCGATGTATTTTGGTCCCAATGTAATAGGGGGCGAGCCTATTGCCATTATACCGGGCACATTCCCCCTCAATACGAGGGAGATTTGGGCCATAGTCCACCACGCTGGCCCAGTGCGGATTGGTGAACTTCACACGTCTTTCTATAGACGTGCAGGTTTCCTCACGATGTTTTCCTTCACCGTTCAGCAAGTGGTAATCATTGTTGAAATTGACATTCGCACATGAAAATTATCTCAGAAGTGCGGGCCTGGGATTTGAACTTGCACCCCTTACGTTCAAGGTGGGCGTTCTTGCCCGCGAGGCTAACACTGCTTCATATCATTGGAAAATGTACTTCTTCTTCGAGTTGTTACAGTTCGTTTTCATATTGGCAAAAAAAGACCGCGCCCGGATCCATCCATATATCTCCGATCCATAGGTACCTACAACCTATACACGCTACGTTTCAGGTATGAGGTAAATTTTGTCAAAGTTGAAGTAAACGATATTAGAAAGTAGATGAAGATAGGTACCTAAATGCACCAAAAATACGTCGTAAAATTATCGATCGAATTTAAGGTCTGTGGTATCTATCTAAAATACCTTAGCGCGTTGGTACATCATTGAAATACATACCGATCTCTTAAATAGCACTGTAGGTAGATACCTAGTTGCTTATTTACAGCTCAGCAATTTAGTAAAAGTCCCGTACCAACCCAACTCACCTATCAGTGGGTGGACCCGACCGCGCCCTCGGCCAATCACAGCGCGGGCCAACAGGTGGGCGAGAGGTTGCCATCTTGGATCCTGTGAGGGAGGCTTTAAAATGGATCCTACATTGAAGCCCCAAACTTAAAAAAACCTTTTTCCCTATTTACAAGTCGTCTACCTTATTGCTAATAATGTTAACATAGAAAATATGAAAAATTGTATGTAGGTACTCGTAGGGTCCGAGGTTATGTACCTACATACATATACATACTCACGCCTGTATCCCATGGGGGTAGGCAGAGTCTACCCTTTGCCACATGCTACGATCCTGACATACATACCTCTTTTGCTTCATCCACAGTCATACATCTTTTCATGCACTTCCGTCGGTTGAGGGTGCTACGGACTTGACCAAGGTGTGCATAACCTACTTAACTAATAATAGGTATTGCGTACAAGTTTGCCCTTATAAAAAAGGCTCATGATAATACATAGCTAAGTAGGTATGTAGATACTTAGGGACGTTACCAAAAACACAATTACAACTGAATATCTCGAGCCGAGGGGCATTCATGACTCCCTAATAGAATTAAGATACCGTCGAAAATATATGGGTGCACTGAAGTGCACCTCTGCTTACCATTTCGTGAAATACATACAGTCGTTATGATAGAGTACCATTCTAATTAGGTACAACTGTTAGTATAGTAACGCCACAATAAAAACAAAAGCAAATAATATTTTTACCAAATGAAAAGTGTGATTTGCACTTTGGGTAATTGAGTGAGTTTCTCGCTGCCTTCAGTATCTAAATCAGTGTATTAATCAAACGGAGTGTTCAGCCGACCCCCGGTTATGATGTTCGGCTAAATAGCACTCACTGCGCCGACCATTTGTCACCACCCTGCTCACCCCACTCAGATAATCCGACAGTTGAACGGTTGCTATACAAGTACCTACTTTCTTAAATTGTGAGTAAGTAGATATACCTAAAAATATACATAAGAATATAGTAACAGATCAATCTTTTCACATAAGAATTCAAAAAGCACTGCATGCAAAAATAACGTCCGCCTTGTACGTAAAGGGTGCAAGTTCAAATCCCGGGCCCGCACCTCTAACTTTTTCATGTGCGAATGTAACTTTTAATCATTTTTACCACTTAATGGATAATCAATAGCAGTGGTAGCCGAGTGGTAGAACGCACGCCTTGCAAATCAAAGTGTGCAGGTTCAAACCCCGGCTCGCACCTCCGGGATTTATGTGCGAATCTCATTTTCATCCGAGATTATTATTTGCTATGAAACGGTGAAGGGAAACATCGTTAGGAAACCTGCACGTCTTGACTTGACTAGTTTTCGATAGATGTGTCAAGTCTGCCAACCCGCACTGGGCCAGCGTGGTGGACTATGGCCCGAATCCCCCTCGCATTGAGGGGAGGCCCGTGCCCAGCAGTGGGACGTTAAAATGGCTGTAGTAGGATAATCAAAATGTTAGTTGTCTTCAACATAATAAAGGGAGGATTGATCACGATTATTGATAGCCATATCCTTGGTAAAAGGTATCATGAATGTTGTGACGCAGAAATAGAGGGGATAATATATTACTATACTCTTTGGAGGATAGGCAATTTTATCTTTATGAAGGTAAATCCACAGATTAGAAAGAATAAATGATTCCGCTGTTAGGTTGTTCTTCTTTTTTTAGGGTTCAGTACCCAAAGGGTAAAACGGGAACCCTATTACTGAGACCTCGCTGTCCGTCCGTCCGTCCGTCCGTCTGTCACCAGGCTGTATCTCATGAACCGTGATAGCTAGAGAGTTGAAATTTTCACAGATTATGTATTTCTGTTGCCGCTATAACAACAAATACTAAAATACAGAATAAAATAAATATTTAAGGGGGCTCCCATACAACAAAAGTGATTTTTTTAAAGTGCCGTTTTTTATAGATAATGGTACGGAACCCTTTGTGCGCGAGTCCGACTCGCACTTGGCCGGTTTTACGAAATGAGTGAAATGATGGATATTTTGATGGAATATGGAATAAGATGAGGAATGCCTGCACCTGCGATATGCGGTATTTGTGGCAATGTCGAGTAATTATAGCAAGGACAAATTCAATAAATATGTACACAATATAAATAAAAATGGATGATGACAGTGATAAAGATTATTTCTCTGTTAGTTTGTTGTCCAAAATGTATCAAACATGACAGGTACCTATTATTGAACCAACCATACCTACTATAAGAGGCTGTGGTATAACATTATAGTCAACAAATCACTAGTAAACTCAAAGTACAGCGCACCCATATACCATAACAAGTATAGTATACTAACATGAACAGTTAGAATGATTTACGTAGCTCTGAGTTGGGGAGACTTGTTTTTATGTTGAAAGATAAATCTATATTACGATTATTATTGTTAGGGAAGGGGATTGCATACTTACATAAGTATTGGATTGAAGAAATCGAAACAGAATACCCGTTAGAAAACAAAATTTTATATTATAAAACTTGTTTTCAAGTAAAATCAAATCATCAACAGTTACAATTTATATGGCGGATGTCTCCCGTGTCAAGAATAAGACAAGTTCCAAGGGACGCCTTCTGTATCACGTTCATCACCCATATTTAATTATAATGTGTATTCATTTGTCCTCGCTATTAATTACGTGACATTGGTGAAATACCTGCTCTAGTCGAAGGTGAAGCCATTCCTCGTCTTACTCCAATAAATCACATGATTTCACTCATTTCGTAAATAAAAATTACCAAAAGGTGTTATAAAGTCAGTTACTTAAGTAAGTAGCTACCTCTCCACCATTGCTGTTACTAGATTTATTTACCAATACCTATTTATAAGTTTATGTGGCTACCTATAACTACTTAATTATTAATTGTGTATTAATCCTATTAATATTTAAATGTGAAAGTTTGTGAGGATAGATGGATGGATAAATGTTTGTTCCTCTTTCAAGCAAAAACTAGATATTAAAAGGATTATGATTAAACTTTATCGTATTATTTATGCATCAGAATAACATTTGTGCTATAATTTTAACGACATTGATTTAATTGGTCTAAATACGATAAGTGTCAAGTAAGTTATAAAAAATCCTGCTGAGAGCTGTTCCGGAGGACGAAAATTAGTATGGACGTTAAATAGTGTTCAACTGACTGAATAGAGTTTGGTCTGAGAGAAACTGAGATAGCCCCAAATCCATCGTAAAGTAGGTAGATACAGCTAGATACCTATCCGTTGGTACAAGTTTCGCAAATTAATTTTGTATATTTCTTATCTAAATGTAATTCGCAAAGATTTGCCAAAAGCACTCTAACGCCAGATAAAAGGCGTAGAACAGCCACAAATATATTATTGACCAAGTTACTCCCCTATAACCGTAAATTAGTCGACATAATAGCGGGAAGGCGGAAACTGGCTAACGGAACAACGCCGGAGCCGGAGCCTTCTGAAAACGAAAATGCGGCAAGATGGCGCCGGCCCGTCTGGCGCCAAAAATTCCACTGACGCGACTTGTAAGAGTAATAACCACAACATTTCGCACGAATAGAATTCAGCTTTAATTCTATTACTAAAGGGTTGAATTTCCTATGATAAGAATATGCAATTCCAATATTGACTTTTCAGTGGGAAATAGTATGCGTTTCGCTGCTATTTTGACGTGATACACTCAATTTTGAACTTAAACCCGTAGAGTTTAAGGTATAAAGTTTTACTATTGAATATAACCTGAAAATGTTTAATATTTTTTTCGTTGGCGAAGCATTGTCTGGGTGGCGCCAGAGATAGTTTAACTCTATAACTTTGGAATAAGGCATCATATATAAAACCTCTTTTACATACTTACCTTATCTACATTGTTCTGTTAAATTTATTTAGGTAATGGAAACATATGAAGACATTAAGTAGATACCTTTCTATTTATGTAGTAGGTAGCTAGGCATTGATCGAGTAGATAATAATAAAATTTATACTTACTAGTTTAAATGTTTTTTCTGAAGGTAAAATATCCCAAAATTAACAGGCAATTCACAACGGTTCCACATACCTACTATGTACCTAAGTAGCTAGTAATAAACACATATGTATCTAGAATTAAGTACCTAGGTGAGTTAAGTAGATAAGAAATAAGGTAATAGGTACTTACCCCACCGCTACCAGGCTTCGAGTAGAATTTTTGGAGACTTACGAAGGTCGCCTGCAATACATTAACGATAAAATAAATAATTTGTTACAAATAAAATGATTTCTTACATATAAGAAGATGTAGGGAGATGTATGGTCTGTTGATACAATGTTCAGTATTTTTTTTTATATTTGGTACCTAGCCTATAAGTTTTTTTTTTTTTTTGTGTTTCATATCTGCAATCAGTCCTTGGACTATAAGCGGATAGGTGGTGTGAGAGTTGGCGTGATGAGTGAGCCCTCCATTGAGAACTACTCTTGTTTATGAGGATTCTACTCCCTCTCGTGTAGCTGTAGAACAACCTGCCTCTTTAGGCGTCTGGGATGGTTTTGGCTTTATAGCTGGGCTGTCAATTGGTTTGGGTGTAAGCCAATCCGTTGTTGGTATGTATGTGAGGAAGCTCTAATTTCTTCCTTCACTGTGGTCATTTGAAGGTTGGCATGGATTTCACTATTTGTAATGAACCAAGGAACGTTGGATATGGTGCGCAACATGATATTTTGTGACCTCTGTACTATGGAGATATTTGAGTTGCTGGCGCTTCCCCATAGTTGTATTCCATACATCCACACTGGTTTTAGAAGCGTTTTATAGATTAGGAGCTTATTGTCTGTTGACAGTTTACTGTTACGTCCTAGCAGCCAGAGCATGGTTTTATATTTCATGTTAAGCTCGTCTCTTTTGGATTTAACATGATTTTTCCAGGTCAGTCTTCGGTCCAAATGGAGGCCGAGGTATTTGACTCTGTCAGAGTGGGGAAGTGTGTTATCGCCAAGGTGTACATGGGGACAATCTCCTTTTTTTAGGGTGAATGTAATGTGAGTTGATTTGGATGCGCTTGCTTTAATCTTCCACCTATTCAACCACTTGTTTATTTCATCCAGCCCTTTCTGTAGGATACAAGATGCAATAACTGGGTTTTTGTTGCTCGCTAATAATGCGGTATCATCAGCAAAGGTAGCTGTGGTGACTCCCGTTACTACTGGCAGGTCTGCCGTGAAAATTGTGTACAATAAAGGGCCCAGCACTGATCCCTGCGGGACGCCTGCTTTAATGTCATGGAAATCTGACGTTTCTCCTGATACCTGAACTTGAAAAATCCTGTCTGTCAGGTAAGACTGCATCAGCATGTGGTAGCTATGTGGTAGACATTTCTTGATCTTGTAAAGGAGACCTTTATGCCATACCTTATCGAATGCCTGCTGTATATCAAGAAATGCCGAGAAACAATATTCCTTACTCTCCAGTGATTCTCGGATTTTATAGGTCACCCGATGAACTTGTTCGACTGTTGAGTGGGATTGTCGAAACCCAAATTGATGGTCAGGTAGTATTTTGTCTTCAGCCAAAATGGGCAATATTCTTTGCAAAATAATTTAAAGATCTTGGATAAGATTGGTAGGAGACTTATCGGTCGATAGGATTCTACTTCGTTTGGTGGTTTACCTACCTTGTGGATCATTATTATTTTGGCAACTTTCCACAGGGCAGGGAAGTGTTGTACTCTCAAAATACCGTTATACAGGGTGGTCAAGTAAACTATTGCTGTCGCGGCGCCTGTGGTTCTATAATCAGCATAATAATATAACGTCACCAATTCATCATCATGGAAACTGTGCGACTGACTCTCTTTACTGATTTTACTTATTCAATCTCGTGTACCCCTCTAAGGAGCCTAAGTTAATGGGTATAGTCTCTAACCCTCTGGCCTTTCACTGTTTTGTTCCTCCACTCTATGTTAAGGAGCCCAAGTTAATGGGTACAGTTTCTAACCCTCTGGTCTTCCACTGTTTTGTTCCTCCTAACATAACCTGAACACCACTGCGGTCCCTACGGACCCTCAATTGAGCCTCCACACACTCCCTTACAGCTCTACCCTGCCACCAGGTACTACTAGGTGTTCAGGTCTCTAGGTACTGTGCCCCGTTCGTATACTAGCTACGAAGGCAGCTGCCCCTTGCGCATACTCGCTACGCAAGGCGGCCTACTCAAATCTCTAACCATAGCCCCTCTAGAAAAGACTATAGCTCGAGTACAAACTCAATCGCACATTTACCGTAATGACGAGTCCGTGCTCGTATTACTATTTAATAATCTCGAATAATCTTTGTCGTAATAATAGTAATGGGACTCACCCCGATACTCTAGGTAGCATTGCCTCGTGCATCGTGACTCCACGCCTTGCACGCAATTACTTACTTTGTACTTACACGCTCTCTGTACCTACTGCATTACTACCTCCATCGTAGCAATGCATAACTTACAACCATTTGTCGGTCTTCACTCCATGAAGACTACGCTCACTTTTCTTGTTAAACACTGTAGGTAGATGTGGAACCATTTTACCACGCTTTGCTCTTAATACAACCACCCACATGTCGTAGCGTCCCCACGCCTACGCCCTTCCTCTATATCAACGCGCTCGCGCACTGTCAAAAACTAATGACATTGACACTCACCTTGACACATGACAATAACAGATAATAAATCGCGATGAAATCCGCGACAATTGCCTTATTTGGTAATTGTTTTAGTATTTCCTTTGTTATCAGGTCGTATCCAGGTGCCTTTTTGTAAAACGTAACATAGATGGCACTCACCTAATCACTAGTAGATAGGTTCCGTACCTTCATCATTTGCACATCACTACAGAATAATTCGCATCCTGAACATTTTATAGACTGCAGATTTTCCAACAAACCTGTGGTTTTGAACATGTTATAGTGAGTAACACGCTTAAACTAATCATGGTAACAGGTATTGACGAAGAAGGTAGGTAGATATTTTTATTAAAGTACCTAGGATACCTACCGAACTTTTTCAGTTTTTATGAGTTTAAATTAGAATTGTTATAGCTTTAATTAATCTTGAGAAATCTAAATAAAAATAATAAAATAAAATCTCGGGAACCACTCAGAAAGCGGGCTCGGCGGCGGAGGCGGCTGAGACTCTGAAACGGCGGAAGTACGAGGTTATCGGCTCCGAATATATTTTCATTCCTTTTGGAGTCGAAACCCTAGGTCCATGGGGTCCAAGCACCCAAAATTTAATGAACTTACTCGGCAAAAAATTGGTCGACACAACCGGAGACCCAAGAGCAGGCCATTTTCTCGCTCAACGAATGGCTCTAGCCATTCAGCGAGGGATTGCAGCCAGCGTCTTGGGTACGCTTCCGCATGGGCCAAATTTTTTACATATTTTATAAATATAATATTTTCTTATTAGTTTTAACTTATTTTATTTTGCATTGTAAATATTTTGTAAATAGTTGTCCAATTATGATCATGTTATTAGAAATTTGGAAGAGTACATTTTATTTTTAGTTCAAAATTTTATATCGACTTTGCTTTGCTCGAAATTTATCATAGCGCCATCTTGTGTGGAGTAGCGATACTATTACATTTTAACCATAGACATTCTTGTTTTAAAAAATGAAGATTAAAAGCCATATACCCAAATAAATTAAAAAAAATATGTACAGGCGCCATTTTTTGTTTATTCTTTCTTTCGCTTCTGTCATTTCCGTGACTAGTGTGCGTATAGGTTAGTTTAATGATATTTTATTAGAAAAGTCGTGTTTTTATCATAATTTTTGTGTGTAGTGACGTTAAATCTTATATTTCAGACATCCAACATGCAGAACGACGCCGGTGAATTCGTTGACTTGTACTGCCCGAGGAAATGGTGAGTGTATAAAGTTAGGTTATTTGCATTGTTCCGACCACATTGTCCTACAAAACATGCCCACGTACCAGCACAGTATATATTTTATCCACTCGATTCTGGTAAATTTATCCCAAAGATAAACTTTAATAATTATACGCAGGCATAGAGAGTACGTAATAGTTGACAATCATACTCTGGTGATGTTTGTTCTTGAGCCAATGTTATGTGTAAAGCGCTTACAATGATGCAAATAATGTGGTAACCCTAGGCCCTAAAAGACTTCCACAAGACTACATTGTCTAAACATTTTGATCAAATTCGAGGCTGGTACTTATCCATATTTAATGTAGGTTTGTTCCAAGTGTTCCTAAGACTTTCAAGCCCTTATTAACAGTATCTAGTTATAATTAATGACATAGCAAAGTTGTTTACAGCATTTATCTTATTCATGTCTCTATTATATGTATTCCAGCTCGGCCAGCAACCGTCTCATCCACGCTAAGGACCATGCGTCCGTGCAGCTGGTGATCGCCGACGTGGACCCCGCCACCGGCCGCGCCGCCGACACCTCCAAGATGTACGTCGTCTGCGGAGCCATCAGACGGATGGGAGAATCTGACGACTGCATCGTCAGACTCACCAAGAAGGATGGCATATTGACCAAGTGAGTAGACTAAAAAATAAATACCATCTCACCTATATTCCCCAAAGGCATAGGCACAGATGAGGTGTATTGGTCCCAATGTAATAGGGAGCGAGCCTTTTGCCACTATACCAGCCACATTCGAGGGAGATTTGGGACATAGCCCACCACGCTAACCCAGTGTGGGTTGGTGAGCTTCACACACCATGTTTTTCATAAAGATATAATGGTTGTGGCAGTAGTAGCCTTTTGCCACTATACCAACCACATTTGAGGGAGATTTGGGACACGCTTACCCAGTGTGGGTTGTGGCAGTAGTAAATAACTACAGGGACGTTACCATTACCAATTAAAGTATTGTTGATTCAATAGTAACTAGATTTTTGACAGATTTTGTACTGAGTTAACTGTTCAAAACTGAAACTAATATTAAGTAGTAAGGGGGCAGTTTGATGCCAAGCGAATCAAGACCGTTACATTAAATTATTCATCATCATGCTTGTAATTATCAGATGGATAGGTAGAATAGTCAATTAGTTCATTGTGACAATATTTTAACTAAGCAACTTGGTAATTAAACCTCATGACCTTGCTTATAGAAATTATGATCAACAATAACCTATTTTCTTTTGTTTCAGGAACTACTGAAGTCTTTAGTCAATAAGGAGCATTATTTTTAAGCAAAAAATAATAAAAAAAAACATCAAAAAATGTTTCGTGTTTTTATTTTCGATTATCAATACTAAAGTTACATACAAATAGATAGATTATTTATACATTATATGTGGGGAGGGGGGGTAGCCTTAGAGACTTGGAAATCAGAATATCGGTAATACTTGTAAACAGACTTTAGAATTTGTGGACTAGTGGAACAGCGGTGACAAAGGAAGGACCTGGGACTTGCTTTAGTTGCTTGTCGAGTTGAAATGACGAATGTAAATCAGATTTTCATTTCTGTAATTAAAGAGTTATATCCTTAAGGTTATGACTGAATCAGTTGAAATCTGACGTCTGAATAATATAACTGCTAGCAGGTTTATTTTTAGATGCATAGATATGTATTAGATCTAGATTAGAATTCCACTTGCTAAATATTAGTCAAGAGCGCAGTATATCTATCTACGTAATTACTAGTGGCATCTGAGCCAGTGTGGCGGACCCCAAGCCTTGAATACCGAAGTAATATAAATATGCGTGTGAATCGCAACAAAAAAGGTTTTTCTTTATTTCTTTTTTTAAATAGGTTCCTACGCTTCTGGTAAATATGCAGGGAAAGGCATTACTCTGCTGCCATCAGTAGCAATTGTTAAGGGTATAAATAAATTATAGTAAGTTTCCATTTGCTATAATACCCGGTATCATCATCGCAATACCGTGCATTTCTTTCATTCTAATTTATGAAACCTGTAGGACGGAACTAGTTATCACGAGAACTACTTGCCGTAGTCTATCCATTCTGGACCGGCTGACTGACCATATCTTCAGGTTAGGTCTTCCCGCGGCCGCCGCAGCCAGGCTTGCCGCCGGGTGGCGGCCGGCAGATGGTCTTTTTCTTGCAGCCGCCGGCGGAGACTGCGCTGAGTACCACGAATACCAGCCACCACCATGCTGACAGCGCCCACTCCCACTGTTGGACAAACCACTTCACACAACCTTTTTCTATTTGCGCGAATGCGGTCGTTCTAGCATACGCGCTTTAAAAATCCAAACGCACGTTCACGGGCTTATTCCGGCGTGTAGGCTCGGCTTTGTCGTCATCCGTCCTTCCCAGACATTCAGGGTACCGTGTCTATCATCCTTCAGGTCTCTGCAATCGAAATCAGCTCACCATATTTCGTCCGGTAAGCCCTTAGTTTGCGAGTGAGGCGATGGCATCCACCGTGGCTCGAAGGGCTGTTCACCAGTACTTGGGTTTGCAGCCGCCCGGACAGCGCGGCGGTCGGCACGCAGACTTCTTCTTGCATGCAAGGGCACCTACCACCTGCATCAGTAGCACAACCGATTGCGACACGACAAAATGCAAGATGTCAATTTTGCCACATCTCTAAGTACTATGTATACCTATCTATGTATACCTACGAAGGTCATAGCGAATCAATGCGTTGGAATCTGTGTATAATTTATGACTTTACGTGCTAGTCGTGGGGACATCTTTCTATTGCAGGCTACAATAGTCCCTTAACCAATTACATTAAGTACCAACTTTTTTCTATATTGTTAAACATATTTTTTACAGAATATACACAACAAAATATAAAAAACATATAAAATAGAATTAAAAAAATAAAATCAAATGAAACTGAAAAGAGTGGTTGTCTCAAATGGGAACATTGGTATTTAATGGGATAGGCACAGTTGTATCGTGATATTTTAGCTATCCCCAAACCCTCACAGTCACACATTGTGTAAGTGACTCAAACTAAGTGATATGAGGCCTTCGGTCCATAGCACCTTGTCTCGTCTGGCGGAATTCTACGTAAAAATAATGGTATAATTGTGTAATACCTTAGGTACGTAGCGTACAATACATTCGTGACTAGGTATACCTTCTTTAGATGGTAGTAGCAAGGTAAAAAAACCGCAAATCTACCTAAGAGCTATTTTAGGGGTAAATACCTAATTATTGGATAATTATTTTGGTAGGTTTTAACATTAGGTACATATGGCGTGTTACTAATGAGGATATAATACAAGATGGGGTAGCAGGCAGGAAACATAGGTGTCAACAGACCCCAAGTCTGCTCTGAAAGCGGTATTATACTGTTACAACAAGATTGGAGGAGAGCTTAACGGCTTAACTGCATTAGCCAGCCTAGCCTCATTTCGTAACTTCAAACTTGAGGCAGGTAATGTCACCACTCACCACCCACCTGAATTAGTAAACAGATCAACCACCAGATTCCGTCGCCCAATTCAATCATATTTGTGTGCTTCTGTTCAGTGTGTCAGCTTACAGGTCCACTACATGGTGTTTAAGTGGTCAATTATATATTTTTCATTATTTTCACTTGTAATTTTGATTGTGTCATGGCCGAAATTTTCTTTTGTTCTTTACGTCATGGGTCTCTTCTTTTTTCGAAGGTTTTTTGGCCAGTAGATACTGACAGATTACAGGGAACTCTGTGAAGGAACTCAGAGAGAATAGATAATCTATATTCAGACGAGTTTACCAAAGGTTCATGCCTTATGCCGAGGCTAATGGTATCCAGCCTGTTCCGATCTCTGACAAGTTCCAACGTTAAGTATCTGGATAGTGCTCTAATACGCCAAACTTTTGACAAAACATGAGGAATAAAAGGAAGCAGAAAGCATTTTCAGGAAAACACTTTTAAGTTATAGACTCTTTGGTGGTCACATGAAGGAGTGACAAGATACTCTATGAGTGACATTGTCATAGATTATTAGTGATGTATGACAACCAAGTGGCAACGCTGAGGTGGTATGGAGACACCTGGTCGCCCGAAGCGCCAGCCCCCAGAGTCGGCCTTGAAGAACTGAGGTAAGCACATAGGTGACCAGCATTTAGATCTGCAAGTTCCTTGCATTATAGAATCCAGACAATACACCTTTGTTGACGTGAGGCGGCACTTTGAAAGACGACACCCGTATGGGTTATAACATAAATTATGTAAGGGCTATGTCGAGCTAACTAAACAATTTTCTGGTATTTATAAAGAGCCTGCCAAACACTTAAAAGGTATATATTTACGTGAGCAAACAGTGAATATAGTCTACAAGTTACAACTTGTTGAATTCAGTAGGAGACGCCTTATCTAACAGATTCCATTCTGCTCCTAGAGGGAATGGACTTTTCCAGGTAATTTGCGTTAATCCTGTAGTGATCATGTCGGTGCATTCGTCTTCGGCGTCGTGGTCCGCGCAGGGCGGCCGCCCGGCAGACATCATCGATCTGGACAAGTTCATGCGCGGCGGAGTCCGCCCCTCCAGGCCAGAGACCCGGCTGAAGTGGTACGTGCATGCGTCACTAAAATATGTGTAGTATTGTTGCCATGAAAGCAGAATTGGCTATGTGAACAAACCTAAAATTGTAACAAATCTTTTATAATTATAACAATGGATTCAAATTTTATGTTATGTCTGATTTACTTCCACCAGTGACCAGCTGGTGGTGGACGCGGGGGGCGCCAGCCGCAAGCCAGCCAACGTGGCGGTGTGCGACGCCAGCAGTAGCGGCTCCAGCGTACGTCCCGCAAAGCCCCACGCCAAGCGGTTCTCCCACGACTCTGGACTCTCCGATGGCAGCTACAAGAGGCGGAAGCATCGGCCACATAGGTGAACTCTTCTTAGTGCTGTGAATTTCACTCGCCATTTTCTTATTTGCACGCTTACCGATGGTCTTATTTCTTTCCTTATCCAAATTGACCCAGGTTCATCTCTCCTTAGTAACGGCATCATGACAGTTTATATCTTGGGCTACCCAGTCTAGATTTTCGTTGATTAATAGCTTGGCTTTGTGGACTCACCACGTAAATGGCAGGCTTCGTCTGCCTTTTTTTGGATCTATAGCGATTTGACAGTACAATTTGTGACACAGACGTCCAGCGATAGGCGAAAACGGCGTCAGAAATCGCGAGGCGACATCCGCTCGTACGCTCGCAAACCGCGGCTCGTCTCATTCCTTCCGAGCGTTCCGCACGGTGTGCGAGCGAGCACTGCTCGACCAGCAGGAGCAGATCGCTCGCGTCGCGGAGCTGTGCGAGCGGCTGACGGTGCGGCGAGCGGGCCCGCGCCGCTCGGACTCGAGACGCGAGCGGACCACCACAGACAGCAGCGACGTGTCCTCCAGCAGTCAGAGCACTAAGGATCTCCGCCGGAAGGATAAGCATAGGGTATAGCCAAGTATACCTCCTACTAAACTAGTCAAAACATAAATCTTTAAGCTGGTTAGCACTCGACACTGCGCACGGCGTAGATACGTGCAAAATAAAAATGTACCTTTGGAGATTTCATGACGAGTCTAGTAACACATAAAGTTACACATAGGTCCACAAACCATCGCACGCGTAGATAGGTACATATTACCTTACCTACCTACTTAACTGTCTCGTAAAGAAAGTGTTTCTAGATCTAATACATCAACTACTGCAAAAGTGAATTGATTCGATTATCCCAGATAGATGAATGTAAAACATACAAGATAATAATGAGCAAGCTGGACGAGTTGAACCGACTGTTCGTGGCGCGCGCGCAGGCCGCCCGCTCAATCCCTGCGTCCCCCTCCCCTGCCCCAGCCTCCCACCGCGCGCCGCCCTCCTCGGGCTCCGTGTCCGTCTCCGACAAACTGGTCTCCACGGAGCCTGAACTACACAGACAGAATATACAAGTAAGTTGGCGATCACTTCCACCTGTGTTCCCCAAAGGTAGACAGGAGTTTACTGTTGTTCACTCACATTTTACAAGTGGTATGTTCTATTTTTATTACTGTACTAGCTAGGCTGAATCCCTCCTGATACGAAAATTACAGTCATAGTCCACCACGCTGGCAAATATAACTGACACATAACCGCCACACTTATGGTTATGCCACTATAAATAGATGAGTGAGGTGTCTGCTTATGAAAACCAGGAAGGTGACAAGTCCAGGTGTTTGTTTACTGTGCAGTCGGTACGTCGTTGCGAGACTCACGTGACAGAGCGAGCGGAGTCGAGCGCGGAGCGACGCGGGCGGGCCCCGGTGAGGGGGACGCGTCTGCGGGCCGTCACCAACACCTGCGACCTGGACATCGCGCCCTGCGACGCCCTGCCGAACAAAACACGACCCAATGTCGCCACGGAAAGGTATCATTCACCTTATTCCGTTATTCAAACAAACGTCTTCCACGGTCATGTAATCCTGGTATCTTTTCTCACGGTGGCACTGCTGCAGGCTGATGATTGCATGCAAATGAATGAGATCTTTTTATGATGTCCTGGTTACACGGGAAACTCTTTTTTGAATAGATTTCGAACTTGGATCATCACAAAAAGGTAGCTTTTACCTTAACAAGTATAGTAGGAGAGATCTTGTATGATTATGTTAGCCTGGTACTTTTAGTTAACGATTTAAATAATGAATCGATGGCAAATTTCTTTAGTCCATGGGTAAGTAAGATCGCCACCAGTTTATATTACGGTACAAATTACAGGTAGGGGACTTGGTTTAGGTGTCACCTATGGATTTGCGCAAAATTTTATTTAAGTACCTATGTAATTTATGTTTTTTGGTGAACATATGTCAGTGTGGTGCAGCACAGTGGTTACGGGTCCGGCACGAGTGCGTGCGACGTGAGGTGCAAGTTCGATCTGGAAGATCCAATACATGTGAGTTAATAAAATAAATAGTTACATGAATACTTAGATATTCCTTACTGTATAGGGTCGGTTAAGATTTCTCGTTCCTCATATTACTAAACTTCCTCAAAGATCTTACTCCTTTGAGATTTATTAAATAATTAAATAAGCAACACTAGTAACTTTGACTATTTTTTTTTGTAAAAGGTAATAATTTCGCGCACTTTGATATTAGATTATAAAGTCATATAATCGAATATCAAAGTTCGTCAAACTTCGCTCACGCAGTCAATGTCATTTCGTTGATGAATCAACTATTTCTATGAGTCAATAATAATGTAATTCGTCATTTCGTTGGTCAAATGATTGTAGCTATACTCGCAAGCGAAGAGACTGCATGTACAAGCGTTGCCGGCGAGGACGCGGCGCGCGCGCAGCGTGGAGCCGCTCACGGAGCTGCTCGCGAGCAAGCTGGAGGAGAGGGCCGGCGAGCGGCGGCAGGCGCGCCCGCGGGAGACCACGCTGTGTGCGCTCTGCACCAGGTACTGGCGCACACTCAGGCACTACCTCACCGCACAGCTCTTCGGATGCCAATAGATTAGGTGTTTGATAAAATTATGTAATTTATAAAACCTATATTATATACTTTCGGATGAATATCATGTTTATTTGCTATTAATTACTTGAAAACTTTAAATACCCGTTAACAGCAGGTGCAGCCATTTCTCATCTTATTCTGTTAATGTTCATCATTTCGTAAAATAAGAAGAAGACACTACACTTCAGGCTGTATGGGTTGTCGGATCGGGTGGTAGAGTAGAGATACTATTTTTTTTGTTTTCTGACGATTCATAAGTTCATTCATTCGTAGGAACAATAGGTAAACTAATACTGAGTTTGTCAATAAAAAAAATCTGATCCTGATTCTGACGTTATATCCCTGTTTATGATGCGGATAGTGGTCAGGTATTGGTATAGGTACCAGGGGTAGAACAAAGAAGCGTATTATGTGGGAGTGATTATTTATTGCTGAATCAAGTCACACTCGGCTGCGGTTCCCGGAGGACTGATCAGTGATCCACGGCGTCCGCGGTGGCTCCTCCCGACAGACCATACTTGTCAGCGTTCGCGAAGCTGCTGGCGAACGCGTACAGATTTCCGATGGCTTCCGCGTCCGATGCAACAGACTGTTTGTAAGGTGTTTTGACCAAGTCGGTGTTGGTGAGGGCCCATGCGGCTTGTGCGGGCACGAGCACGCTGGCGAGCATCAGCGCGAGGAGAGCGAAGACCTGCAGAGACATACGTTAGAGCTTATGAGGAAGTGATCGTGAGGAATACGGTCTGATGAGGAAATAAGGACGAAAAGGCGGAAGAGGATGAATAACTGGACCAAGCAAAAATATCATGGAATTCCATAGAACTTAATGAAGCAAATTAAAGCCTAGAGACAGCAAGATAATAAAAATAAAATAAAATGTATTATTTGCCAAAATTGTTACACAACGAGTTACTGTGGAACCCAAATGTTGGATGTTTTCCATGAATACATAGTGATAGATTCTCTCTTCTGAATTCTATTTCTAATGAGGAACCGCACGCACGAGGAAGAGGATAAGGATGCTTCGAAATATGAGGAATTTCCGCAATAAGAGGAAGAGGAATCCTCATGAACCCAGTTAACCACAAACGCACTCGCGGGAGCGGGCGTGGTGGTGTGGGACCAGTGCTGGTCATACAGGAATTTAATTTGAAATGGTACAATATTTTATACATAAAATATGACTCACCACGGTGGCTTTCATGTTAGTAGTGTGTGTAGTTGGCGGTGAACTGGGAGCTGTCACTGGACGTGCCTCTTCTCCGCGCGCCCGCCTTTTATACCCGCCTGCGACCACCGCGACAACACACAATGGTTTATGTAAATAACATAACGATATTGTTTGCTGCAAGTAATAAATAATTATTCTCTTGTATTAATAATCAAAGTCAATTAAGTATGATAGCTAGAATAATTTCTGCGAATTCGCTCGACAGGCTAAAAAACAGGGTTTTTTAAAGGAACATGCAATCTATTAGATTCTATTCAAACGGTCACATTATCCAACGCATTAGCTATTTCATGTACCTAATTCCTTGTTTTCAGGATAATATTTAGGTAGTTAAGATACTCGTCGCGGTGCATGCGAAAGCGATCCCGTGGCGCCCCGATATAAGCGGAAGATGGTACACCGTCGGTTTTTAGTGGGTATACGGCCTTCTGCCGGGACTCCCACATAACCCTGTTACTTCCCCCGAGGTGGCAGGGTATCCATAAAGGATTTTCCGACGTAAAAAAAAGGTAGTTAAGATACTAGGACTGATTATAAATTGTTTGCGCCTATTCTATTTCTATCAGAGGTGTTATAGTTAATCAATATGTTAAGTAATGCTGACCATATTCTACTGTAGGTACTCAAAGTACCTACTCAAATTTGTATCAAATCTTTTTTCGCCCGTTTTAAGCGTTTCGAATCTTAAGGGGCTATTCAAAGTATTTTAACTCTTTAAATACATCCCTTTTTTTTTTTTTTAAGGACTTACACTGTTGGCCGTGAGGTGGCCTTTACAGCTTTACCGGAGGAGTGGCGAGCGCAGAGTGCACTCCAACCAAGGCCTGAAGGGCGGAAAGGGGTGGCAACTAGCTCAAGGGCGCCACAGAGGGCACGACCTCGGCTTGGGCAGTTACCGTGAGGGGAGAGGTAGTGACTGCGCTCCTAGGTGCAAAGATGCACCTACGAGCGGAAGAGGGGTTTCCTCGACCTCGCCGGCGAGATCGCTGTCTGTTTGAGGCTGGTGTAGGTGTGTTGGTGGCCCTCTCAACGCCCGGGTCGAGGAGGGCGGTGATCGTGTCGGGAGGATCAATCAACACGTGCCGCGGACGGCGGCGACGAGTTGATGATGTGTGCGCGGGGTCTGGCTCGTAATTGCCGGCGGCGACAATTAGAGGATTTAAATGCGACGCGGCTTTTTTAAAATAGCGTTCGGACGCTATTTTTAAGTGTTTTCGAATTGAGAAGAGGCCAAGGTCGGAATGAAGATCTACGTTCCGTATGTACCACGGGGCACCTACGGCCCTACGGAGAAACCGGGACTGCACTACTTGCAGGCGGTTGATGTGTGTCTTCGCTGCGTGAGCGAAAACCACACTGGCATATGACATAATGGGGAGGATGCATGTTTTGTAAAGTGTCACCTTATTTCTAAGGGACATTTTACTCCGCTTGCAGATCAAATAGTGAAGGCCACCGAGCACAAAAGCTGCTCGATTGCTCACCGTTCTAATGTGGGGACCGAAAGTAAGGGACTTGTCAAGAGTGACACCTAGATATTTGACGCGGTTTGCCCAAGGGATGCTTTGGTCGAACAGAGAGATGGTCCCCAGACTGAACCAGGGAGCTCGGGGACGCCGTGGGGTTCCCCAGGTAAAGAGCACAGCGGCGCTCTTTTCCGGGTTCACCTCAATGCGCCATTTCCGAAACCATTCGCCCAAAGAATCTACTGCGCGTTGGAGGGTGCGGGTGATAATGCCCCTATTTCTATGCGAGAAATAGAGAGCGGTGTCATCCGCGTATAGGGCGAGCTGAACTCTGTCCGAATGAGGGATGTCGTTCGTGAACAGGCTATAGAGAAGGGGGGAGAGAACGGAGCCTTGAGGGACTCCTGCCCTAATGGGATGAGGGGCCGAGAGCGCCCCTTCAACGCGGTAGCGAAAGGTGCGGTTTGACAGAAAGTCTCGCAGGATGAGCACGAGACTGTCCGGCACACCCAAGAGGTACAGCTTGTAGATCAAGCTTTAAATACATCCCACTGCTGTATTATTTGTAACAAAAAGTGGCGACGATTAAATATTGGTGACAAATTGTCGATTGAAGTCAAATAATGCCCAAAATTAGGGCTCCGTAGACCATATCAACGATTGGAAACATCTACAGGCTCTATCTGAAGTCCGAAATAATATTTTAGGTAGCTAGCTAATATGTAGATAGTGGCATAGTGAAGGTAGATCATATCTCACTCTCATAGTTTTTGAATTACAGACCTTTGAATATTTGTCACAGGTATCGTGTTCTGGCCTTAGGGCACATCCAGAAGCCCGTTTAACAGTGTAATATTCATAAACGAGAGGCGACTACTAATATTCACAAAACAGAACTTGAAAATGTCGTATAGGACTCGAGAAAATTGACGTTTTAGAAATGGGCGACTAAAAATATTCAAAAATCACTCGTTTGTATATCGGACACCGCCAAGTATTAATTCGGACTCCTGAAACACCCTATAGAGACCACGATATCCGAGTATAACGGCTAGCAGACGGGGTACAGACGGGACAGTGTGATAAACATTATATGTATATACTCATAGCAGTCGTGAATTGATTTAGTGCAATACCTACTTCTATTACTTATGATACACCTGTACCTACAACCTTCATACAAAACAAATTACTTTCTTTGTGCAATAGATAAATAGAGTAGGATGTTTAAAAATACCACACTTTTTTTCCTAAAGCAGGAGTAGAGATTGTATAGTCACAATATTGATTTTAAACTGTAACGTTTAGGAGATTGGACTTGAAAACAATGACTTTACTGACCATTTTTGGAACAAAATAATCTGATTCTTACTAACCACTAATATTATGTTGCCACGAAACTGAACCAATTGTATTGCCTTCTCACTGCGGTAATGTAGCAATATGTTGGGTGTTGTAAAATTTAGTGGTGTCGTCGGTTGATGCAAAACAGTGTGATATTGTATTTTTTTTTCTAATAAAAAAGTCTCTAGTTACTGGAATACATGGAAATCATCGTAAGAATTATCGACGTATTGCCATAACGACACATGCTCAGACTAAGAAACATAGTCACATACACATCTATTACAATTCACTTTCATTGATATTACAAAGGACTAATTTTTATTTATCACTTGGAGCTATCAATGTTGGTAAAGTCGTTTAGTACTGATTGTGTGTTGTCGCGGTGGTCGCAGGGCCGGTATAATAGGCGGGCGCGCGGAGAAGAGGCACGTCCAGTGACAGCTCCCAGTTCACCGCCAACTACACACACTACTAACATGAAAGCCGGTCATCCATCATCTTTATCACGTTCATCACCAATTTTTATTTATGTGATGTCGACTTATTGTTATGTAGACGGGTGAAAGGCGAAGTGACTCAAGCGCCATGTTGGTCGATATTAAGTTATATACAGGATGTTTCAAAAGACCGAAATAATACTTTGATGTTTGCATCAGTAACGAGTACCTACCTAACTACAAAGTCAAAGTCAAATAATTTATTCTGTATAGGCCTATGGGTGCACTTACAAATTGTCAAGTTTACATTTTTTTTCTTATATTCTACTATGCTACCACCGGATCGAAACGCGACCTCAACTGAGAAGATCCGGCAAGAAACTCAGTGGGCTGATCATTTTTTAAATCGCCAAAACTTATTACAAATACATAGGTACATATAGCTCCAGTGTTTTGCCTTAGAGCTGTTTTTAATAATAAAGATAAGATAATAATACGTTAGTAAGGCAACACACGCTACACTTTGACATGACGGGCAATATTTTTATTTTTGATTTGAACCTGAGCTGTACAATCCCAAGCTGATTTATCTTCCAAATAATCCGAGATTTTGTAATAGCCCTTTTGATACAATTTCCATTTTATTGCAATTTTAAATTTATAAATGGGCAAATCTCTGATTTCTTTTGGAAGTTTATTGAAAAAGCGTATACTTTGCCCCATGAAAGAGTTATTTATTCTGTGGAGACGAGTAACGTGTACGGATAGCATATGCTTATTCCGTGTATTTAACGAGTGAACATCACTTCTTTTTTCAAAATTGCTTATGTTTTTCTTAACATACATTAAATTTTCAAATATGAATTGGGATATGACAGTTAGAATATTTATCTCCTTAAACTTTTCTTTAGGGGAATCTCTCGGAGCCAGGTTGTAAATGGCTCGTATGGCCCTCTTCTGTAGTACGAAAATAGAATTAAGGTCGACAGAGCATCCTCAGAGCAATATGCCATAAGACATAACGCTATGGAAATAACTGAAATAAACTATTCTAGCTGTTTCCACATCAGTTAAAAATCTGTTTTTTTGTAAATTATGTAATAACTGGTTCAGTATGATTTTTTCAAAAACTTTACTCAAAGTAGGCAGTATCGAAATAGGTCGAAAATTTGATGGGTCTGTAGTACTACCCGATTTGAATAAAGGAACCACTTTACTGTGTTGCATTAAATCAGGAAAAACACCACTGGCCACACAAATATTGAATACGGCTGCTAAATTTCGTGCAATAGTATCTATGATCGAGGAAACGGTCTTCACAGAAAGCCCCCATAGGTCTGCCGTACTCTTTATATCAAGACTTTTAAAACTGTTTAAAATATCTTTCGAATTAACAGCCGAGAATTCAAAAGCTGTGGCACAATAAGCTACACTTTGTTTAAGTAAACGTTCAGCGGATGTGGGAGAGGCTTTCAGAGTTTTGGTTGTTAATAAAGGGACATTAGTGAAAAAATGTTCAAACTCCGTCGCCACATCCATATCCGCTTTTACATCCACGTTATTTATTTTTAAATGAAAATCTCTGTCACGTACTATGTTTTTACCCGTTTCACTGTTGATAATGTTCCATGTCATTTTTATTTTGTTTGTAGAATGTTTTATCTTATTTCGTATATAGATCGACTATCAGGCCCGGCCACGCGTTGCTGTGATCTAAGCTATCCTATCTCTCAAGTTGGACCAGACTGCTCACGGTGTGCCAATTTAATTTAAAATCGGTTAAGTAGTTTAGGAATCCATCGCGGACAAACATCGTGACAGGAGATTTATATATATAAAGAAGATTTGGCAGAGGAACAGGCTCGTTTAAATAATTTAGAATAATTTTTAACATAATTAATAAAAGATGGATTATGATTATATGTTTTTTCATCGTAAAGCTCATACAATTTACGCCTACTTATAAAAATTCCAGGAGTTGCCCACTCACTAAACCTAGTACGAGTATTAATAGATATTGACTTTGACTTTTAAATACTTTTCTGAATTCCTCACTGATAAGATGGAACAGTTAGTTATAAAGTATATTTGGGTCACTGTGCGTAGACAGCTCTGGGACTTTTTGTATCAAATTACTTCTTAAAAGTTCTAAGCGGCTGTTATTTATTGGAATAAAACTTATTTCTTTTCTTTGGGGCTTATTAATGATTCTTGGAAATACTACTAGTTGTCCACAATGATCAGATTCTAAATTATTTATGATCATCTTTTGTGAAGGTATTGTGTTTGTAAATATATTATCAATACATGTGGAAACACAACTGAATTGTATAAAAAAATATCGAAATTCGACCATGTTTTTCCAACTTTTTTTACCTTTATCTTGTAATATATCGAGTCCTATGTAAAATTTGCATGTTCTGTTTTGTGAATAATGGTGGTCGCCCCTCATATGTGTAACAGTTAAATAGGGTTATGGATATACCTACTCAATGGCTAGAACACGATACCTGTGACAAATATTCAAAGCTCTCTAACTCAGAAACTATGATAGTTAGGTATAATCTATCTTCACTAAGCATTCACATATGAGCCACCGATTATGTACCCAAAGTATTATTTCGGACTTCTGATACACCCTGTATATCGTTGGAATCGGCGACTTTTTCTCCGTATTTTGAGCTGGGGTTCGTGGAACGTTACCAAAATGGCGCTTGAGTTAATTCGCCTTTTAAACGTCGATATGTATTTATTGAATTTTTCTTTCCTTTTAATTACTCGTCATTGGCATGGTTTATTTACCTATATGAATAAAAAAAATCTGATTCTGATTCTGACCCATAATCAAATCGGTCGGAGCCAGGCTGCGCAGCCAGAATATTTGCGCAGCCTGTTACCTAGCAGCCAATCCACGACTATTCTTGATCCTCTGTATCGAAAGTCATAATTTTTTTTTAGTTTGATCCCAAAATACGTCTGGCTGCTACAACTAGTGCGCGGAGACTGACGGCAGCCACATACATTCACCTACACACACTATGGCTGCGCGCAGCCAGCTGGCTGCCGTGCAAACAGGCGCGTTTTATTGGCTGCCGCAGCTGAGATTTCGTGGCTGCCTAGTGCGTGGGCTCCCATACAATGTCATATGTTGGTCTGGCTGCCGCAGCCTGGCTGCGCAGCCATGGCTGCCTAGTGGGCGCCTAGCCTAACTGTCACAATTATAAGGCTGCTGGTGGCATGAAGTAAGTACAAGGAGTGGAATAAAAGTGTAATGTATAGGAGTGATCATTTATTGGTCAAGTCACACTCCGTGCCGGCTGCGGAGCTCGCCCGCCGATCAGTTGTCTGCGCCGTACGCGGAGGAACCTCCGTACGCTCCGAACGTGTCGATAGCTCCATATGAACTGGCGTAAGCGAGGTATCTTCCGTAGGCATCTGCGTTCGTGAACACGGCGATGGCGTACGGAGACTTATAGAGCTGGGTATTGGTGTTAGCCCAGGCGGCTTGTGCGGGCACGCACACGCTGGCGACCATCAGCGCGAGGAGGGCGAGGACCTGCGGACAGACGCACGCATCACCGCTGGCTGTGATTAGGAAATATTGGCAGCACGCGTAGAGGATGAGGAATAAAGTAGATAGGAAACCGGAAACTGATCTATTAAAAAAATATCAAAACTTTCAAGACATTAGGACATTTTTACTTAAAATGCCATTACATAAAATAAAGTGACTCACCACGGTGGCTTTCATGTTAGTGGTGTGTGTAGTTGGCGGTGAACTGGGAGCTGTCACTGGACATGCCTCTTCTCCGCGCGCTCGCCTTTTATACCCGCCCTGCGACATGTAAACATAACTAATGTTGTTTGCTGCAAATAATAAATTATACTATATTACATATACCTAGTTACCAATGCCAGTAGCTAGAGCATGTGCTGCGACCGCGTTCGTGTCAATAAATATACATATGACTCTAAAAACAAATAGTTATTGGATGTGTTGTTAAAGAATAAAATCGAAACAGAATAGTGGAGCAACGCACTGAATGTAACTTTCATTCGAAAGAAGTATTTTTTTTTGTATTATCAATGTATCACTTTGAGAAGACTTTGAGAAGAGAAGTTGAGCCGGTACCGCTAGTTGGTAGTTAATTAAGGAAAAATAAGACGGGACAGTTCGATTAACATATGTAGGTCGATACGGGGGCACAGCAGTCATTGATTTATTGCTGAATCATGTTTGCCTCACTAATTGAGTGCACCTGTGAAGACTGCACAATATAAAACAATTAATTCTTGCAATTGAAAAAAAATATATACACAGAATGGCACACTTGTGTAGGTATACCTATGCAGATTGTACAAACAGCACACTGCTTGTTATACAGGGTGGAATTTTGCAATGCCACCTGAAGGGAAAGTACTTTGTTTGTTTGAACACATAAACCTCTGGAACTACCAATCCCATTTCAATAAATATTTTTGCAATGTATTGCCTATTTATTTAAGAATGTTATAGACTTTATAACATCACGTTACGGCACAGTAACCATTAACGCGTGGGCACAGCTGGTATGCTTATATTTTGTTTGGAATACGATGTACAATATTCCTTCAAATTAAGCTCAGTATTTTTTATGACCAGAGAACCGCTGCTGCTGCTGCACTCACCCTCTAGCTTAACACAGTGAAATAATTATTACACTTGTATTAATACTACAAAAGGTTTTAAATTTATTACTTATAACAAACAACCATAGTTATGTTTACACTAGCCATTGTGTGGTGTCGCGGTGGTCGCAGGGCGGGTATAAAAGGCGGGCGCGCGGAGAAGAGGCATGTCCAGTGACAGCTCCCAGTTCACCGCCAACTACACACACTACTAACATGAAAGCCGCCGTGGTGAGTCATACTTCATATATAATAGTAGCTTTTCCCCGCGACTTCGTCCGCGTAGAAGTCGAAAATGGTTCTATTAGGATTTGTACACCGACTTCAATAAGGAGGAGGTTCTCAATTCAACTCGTGTTTAATGTTTTTTTTAAGAAACAGATTGTATGTAGTAAATTCTGATTTTACGGACTTTGTGAATCGTCGAATAACTTTAAAGGGATTCCCCAAAATTTACAGAACTTTAAATGCATCTCCCATGCGGCATTACAACGCTCACAATCGCGTCCCGACGGTCATTATAAGGCGTCGCGGCGGTCCCTATGAGTCGTCGCGACGTTCATTATAAAGCGTCCCAACGGTCGCCCTAAAGCTTCGCGGCGCTCATTGGACGGCGTCGCGAAGCTCACCATAAGACGTCGTGACGCTTATGGTATAGTCGTCGCGACGTTCATTATAAAGCGTCCCAACGCTCGCCCTAAAGCTTCGCGGCGCTCATTGGACGGCGTCGCGAAGCTCACCATAAGACGTCGTGACGCTTATGGTATAGGCGTCGCGACGTTCAGTATAAAGCGTCGCGACACTTACCATAAGGCATCGCGACACTCACTATACGACGTCACTACGCTCACTATACGTCATCGCAACGCTCACTATAAGTCATCACAATGCTCACTATAAAGCGTCGCGACGCTCAATATAAGGCGTCACGACGCGCACTATATGGCGTCACGACGCTCAACAGCGTCGCAACGCTCACTATAAAGCGTCGCAACGCCCACTATAAAGAGTCGTGACGCTCACTATATAGAATCGCGACGCTGCCTATGAGTCGTCGCGACGTTCATTAACAGGCATTGCAACGTTCGCCATAAGGATTCGCGACGCTCATCATAACATCATCATTGTTATAACATATAAATTATTATGTTAAAATGTTTGGATACTTATAAAATATACCAATCTATAATATAGTGTAGGGATTTATTAGTGTAGTTAAATAAACATGAAAATTCCTTCAAATTTCGAACTCTACGTCCGTATGAGGCCGTGTCATAAGAGTGCATAACCTCTTTAAGCTTACAAATCTTCAGATGAGGAACTAATATAGTACGGTGTCTCTGGAGACATACCCATTTTAAAGAGTATTTGCTTGTTTCAACCTTTTTTTAATAAAATTATGGAGGGTAGAGGTACGGAGAATGATCTCATATGCGAACAAATTTAAAAAAGTGTCCAGATATATGCTATAAATAACAGTTCAAAAGTCTTCCACAATCGCGCTTGTATAGACACCTTTGCACTGAAATATGCCGAGGTAAAAAATATCATTGTCGACTAAAGTAGTTAATTATTGAAAATTTCACCAACTTACGTTGCACAAAATAATGTAGTAAATACAACCTTAAATAATTATTACAAGGAAACATGCACCTACAGTGATTTTATTTCGTAAACTGTGAATAGTACTCTTATTGACCTACTCTAATAATATTTGTCGCTTCCTTTAAAATTTACCCTGATGCTAATGTGGCGTCACTCTTATTTAATGCATTTCGACGGACACTTTCAATACACAGATAATTCTCCTTACCTCTACCCTCTATATAAATTCGAATTAAGTTTTCAAACATGTGTTAAAATAAAAAGTAATTTAAATCAAAAGCACCAAGGAGTATTTATATCAACTTCGAATCAAATCACCGCCAAAATAACTTTCTACCCATTTTTAACCCCGTTAGGGGATGAATTTCAATAAAATAGGAAACACACACACAACACATCTTCCTTCAATTCTGTTAAAAAAGGTTTATGCAAAATTGAAGTAGATTGGACCAAGGAATCACGTTGTCCCATACAAACTTTGCCCCCCATTTTCACACCCTTAGGGGTAGAATTTCGTAAAATCCGTTCTTAGTGGATCCCTACGTCATTCAAAGAACACACCCTCCAAGTTTCAGGTCTCTACAATCAGCTGTTTAGGCTGTGCGTTGTTCCGTCAGTCATTCAGGACAAAGCCTTTTATATATATAGAAGATAGATTGTACAATTTCAATCAAGGATCACTGTTTCACTTGCTGCTCGTCCAAACCTCTTCGGTCTCTGTTCCTACCACACCACGCCCGCTCCCGCCGTGGGCGCGGTATGGTGAGTAGGGTTCATGAGGAATCCTCTTCCTCTTAGTGTGGAAGTTCTTCTAGTATTAAGCGTCCCGAACCCTTTCTGCTTTGTAAAAGAAAAACCGCACAAGTGCGAGCTGGACTCGCGCACCGGTATTTCCATACCTAAACTATGAAAGCGCCGAAAATTGCTCTTTGGAAAAGATAAACTGGATAGATAGACAAACTCAACTTTCCTTTGGTAGATTTCTCTAACTTTTTCTTTTTCTCCAACTTATTGTACTCATAGTAATGTTTTATTGTACAACTGTTTGTTTTCCTTAATAAATAAAAATAAAAAAATAAAATAAAAATAAAATATACCGTTGTCCCCATACAAACCTTTGAATGCGTTAACTTAGAAGTTTGATTAATTTACAGCTTCAAGGGACTGGAGACTTGAGTCTTTGTTATTAATTTCAACTTCATACCACGCGTTCCATAGAAAAACAGGTCTTGACAGACAGACGGGCAGCAAAGTGATCCTCTATGGGTTCCTTTTGCCCTGTTTAGGTCCGAAACCTTAAAAATTTCCTTTCCAACATACTTTTTCCATTTCCGCTCTCGTTCCTACTTCCACTTCCTTATCCTCCATGTGTGTTGCTAATATATCCTCATCAGAGCCAGCGGTGACTCGTGTATCTGTCCGCAGGTCCTCGCTCTCCTCGCGCTGATAGTCGCCAGCGTGTGCGTGCCCGCACAAGCCGCCTGGGCCAACACCGATACCCAGCTCTTTAAAACTCCATACGCCATAGCAGTGTTCACGAATGCTCAAGCCTACGGACACTACCTCGCCTACGCCAGCTCGTATGGCAGTATCAACAACTGGGGAGCGTACGGAGGTTCCGACGCACAGGCCCTCGATCACCCTTGATCTGCGGGCAAGTCTGCAGCCGGGGGCCGGCACCGAGTGTGACTTGCAACACCAATAAATGATCACTCCAATACGTTACACTTTTATTGCTTTCCCGGCTTCGATATCCTGTTTTAAAATATATAAAAATCCTCAGAGAAAATAGACACTAATGGATCAATTAGCTACACGATACGTAGGGCAAACCCCCCAACTATTGGCACCTTAAGCGCCTACTTGGGGAAAATCCGTCACCACAACGCTTAATGACCTGTTATTTCTCTAAAAAGTATATTAAATTTTACAAAATTCACTCACACATTTAAATTTTTCGGGATTTTTGTAAAAAAAATACTAGAAATATAAGATTTCTACATGTTTTCGGAAATTTTCCGATAACCCACTTAGTGGCACAGGTTTCCGCCCAATTATTGGCACCTTATATTTATATAGGTTTCCAGGTTACGGTACGGTGCACCTCTGCCTACCCCTTCGGGGAATACAGACGTGATGATGTATTTATTTCCAGGTTATTTTGGTAAATGAGATATCAAAGAGTTGTGTTCATTGAGATTTCACTTAATTTAGATACTTAATATCATTTCAATAAACGCCTAAAACTTGATTTTGCTCTAAAACTAGCTCAAATGGCATATCACTGATTTATAGCATATAATATGTAAATTATATCTATTGATCTAATAATACATGCTTATTTTGGTATTTTCCGTCGAGCAATAATACCCCAACCAAACGAGCGGACATGAAGATACGAGGGTATTACGACAGTAACCTGTGCCATCGATCAAATGGTACTCTATCTAGGAACTGTCAATCAACAACGACTGATTTCATACTTCCATTATAAGCCAGTCGACCGATTGGTAAAATAACACCCTAAAGTAGATTTGACATAAATGTCAAACGCACAGTAAACCCTTAATATAGTGTTGATAATGCCATGATCTTATTAGGGCGAACGCATTCACTTGACTTTGTTTTTAAACTGGATACAGACAAACTTAACTTTGCCGTTGGTATACTGGTATCCCCATAAAAAGTAACTACAATAGTTATTTGTGCAACACGAGAGCTAGGTCGTTTTTTGCTGCGAGTGCTGATTTTGAATGCTGAGTGTGGCGAGGGATTCAAAGACACGAGATGCAAAAAACTTTGCTCTCTTGTAACATACGTAACTTTTCACTTCAGCAGCGAGAACACTTTAGGAGATAATAGTTATTTAACTTCTTTGTTTACGAAATGATGATATTTTAATGGAGTAAGATAAGGAATTTATTTATTTATTTTTAAGGAAGACTAACAGCTAAACAGATACAATAGGAAAGATAGTAAAATTATAAATTGAAAAGAAAGGAAAACAAGTGTACCAATCCCACCACCATTACGACTATGCTTATCAACTTAAACAGTCTAAGGTATACAGAAGTATAAAAAGATACCGAAAAAGAAAATAAAGGAAACGAGCACAATATACATTAATGTAATATTCTAATTTTTTTTTTAAATATATATATATTAAATAAATTATAAAACCATGCAAAGAACAAAGAACAGCCCACAGCATACTTATTGCATTTAGCTCACATTTCCAAAGAAATGTGAATTGAGTTTACATCTCATTTTGGATAGGCAACAACCGGAAATGTCTAAATCGACATCTAACGACAATTTATTGTACTTGGCACAAGCGCGACACATGAAACTATTTTGACGATAGTTAGTACCTACCAAGGGTGTGAAAAAGAAAGGATTTCGCCGCAGCCCACGCTTAGGAGTGTTGATACTAATTTTCTCAAGTAGGGCTGGGCAGTCGACGGATGACGAGGACATTAATCGTGACAGCAACATTAGGTCAGCGATATCACGCCGCTGGTGTAATTGGAGGAAATGGTGCTTACGACACGAAGTTCCGTAGTCCAATACAGAGGAATTAGTTCGGTAATTTAGGTGCTTAATAAACTTCCTTTGGATCCTCTCTATCCGACTAACATACACCTCATATCGGGGATTCCAAATCTGCGACGCATATTCCAGGTGACAGCGCACATACGAAGAATAGAGTACCTTAAGGGTTTTAGCTTGCTTGAAATCCTTAGAGGAGCGCATAATAAACCCTAGAGCTTTGGAGGCTTTGTTAACAATGGATGTTATATGGCTATCAAATAATAACTTAGAATCATGGAGGACACCAAGATCCCTGACTTCGTTCACTGATTGAAGTTTACAGCCCTTAAGAGAATAATCATTTAAAATAACCTGCTTCTTCCTGCTAAAAGTAATGGCTGAGCATTTACTGGCGTTAAGGTCGAGCCTATTTCTGGCACAATATGCGTCTAGTCGTATAAGGTCGTCCTGGAGAGCCTTAGTATCCTCTTTGCTTGAGATGGCTTTGAAAATTTTCATATCATCCGCAAAGTTCAGTATGGAAGAGTTATAAAAGCATCTCTCAATATCAGAAATAAAAATAAGAAACAGAAGTGGTCCTAGTAATGAACCCTGAGGAACGCCACTCGGGATATTCATCCAACCAGACGAGTAATTCCCTAGTACGACTACCTGACTTCTGTTGTCTATGTAAGAGCTAAACCATCGTAATAAGTCACCCCTAATGCCAGCACTTTCAAGCAACATGATTTATTCGGTCGAAGGCCTTGCTGTAATCCGTGTAAACCACATCTACTTGCTGCCCACCATCCATCGCATTGGTTAGAAAGTCATTAAATATGACAAGGTTAGTCACGGTAGATCTACCTTTAATAAAGCCATGTTGAGATAAGGGAAGGGTACTTTTCAATGAGGCAAACAACTGAATGTATACTATTTTCTCAAATACTTTAGCAATAACACACAATTTTGAGATGGGGCGGTAATTGGAAATGAGATGTTTGGGCCCTTTCTTATGAATTAGCGATATAAAGGCGGATTTCCAGATACTAGGCATATAACCATTACGCAATGATTCTTGCATCAAGTACGACAGTGGATATGATAGACTATCAGCGCAATTAATAAAAAAGATGGGTGGATAACCGTCTGGACCAGCTGACTTACTTGCGTCTAGTTTAACTAACATGTCTTTAACGAGGGTTCCCGTTATTTCTATGGATGTTAAGTTAGCGTCTAAATCAGTATTAAACGTGTGGTTATGTAGATCAGAGGAAGAGACTTGAGACTGAAGGAAGTTTGAATGAAAGTATTCCGCAAAAAGATTACAGATATCATGCCCGTCCGATGCTTCTTTGTCTCCATAAGTCATACTATTCGGATACGAGGTTGAGCTGGACAAAGATTTAAGATGAGACCAGAATAATCTCGGGTTTCGCGATATAGAAGATTCCACCTTAGCTATATAAACTCTATAAAAATCTTCCTCCAGTCTCTTGGCCCTCTTCTTAAGCAGGCTTGACGAATGGGCATCGGAGAGCATACCATATGTTTTGAACTTCTTTAGGTATTTGAACTTTTCCTTTAAGACTTTCTTGAGCGCGGATGAATACCACGGTGGGAACGATTTAGTTCTGAAAGTCTTTTTAGGCACGTGTCTATCACGAATACAGTTTAAACAGCTATAGAAAAATTCAATAGCTTCTTCAACAGATTTCGCATTAAATTTATCAGCCCACGAAATTTTAGCAAGTACTGCAATAATATCATTGTAATTGGCATTCCGAAAGCAGTATTTCACACGATAAGCAGGTTTCAACAGTGGCACGCACATAAATTTAATTATGATATGGAGTGCATTGTGATGGCTCCACCTGCGTTTAGCGGGTATTTCAGCCAGTGTCAAGTAATTAATAGCAAGGGCAAATTCAATAAATACACATTATAAATATAAATGGATGATGACAGTGACTATGGCCTGAAATCCTCCTAGCATTGAGGGGAGGCCCGTGCCCAGCAGTGGGACGTTAAAAGGGCTGTAGTAGATGTCAGTGATAAAGATGGCGGATGACCCCGTCATTTAACTTATTCAACTCTTTACGCCAGCCACGAAATTTTATTCCCGCTCTTTTATTTAAATTAAGGCGTGTTTAGAAATATAAATAAATATTTACAGGTTAAATATCAGTTTTATTTGCAGTAAATACTTATTTTTGTTTAAATACGTTATATAAGATATACACAATAAGTTAAAATTCAATAAATTACATTATAAGACATAATTATCTTTTTGCAAAAATTATTCGGTTAGTACGAATTTCCGACCGTGTTTGTCTTTGAGGTCGAATTCAAAATTGGAATGTTTCGAATTGTATGATTGGTTAATCGGAGACAAAGTAACTGTTTAATTTTTGTTTTCAGAAAGCCGCGAATATCTTGTTCAGCCTAGAACCCTAGCCTACATAGGCTAATAGGCTAGGATAAATTAAAACGTTACTTTGTCTCACTCACTGAGCAAAATCGCGTTTTGCTCACTGATTTCAGGCAGCAAAACCTACATGTTTGAGCTACTGAAGTGAAATAGTAGATTGTATCATAAGGGAGCAAAATAATATTTTTACGGCGAGGGCGCTTTTTTTAATCCAGAGCGAAGTGAGGGATTCTAGAGTTACGCCCGTGATGCTTTAGTAGAATCCTGAACGTAGCGAGCGATTCAAAGTACATCGCCCGAGCCAAAAATATATTTTCATCCCATCTATTCGAAAAGGACGACTTGGTTCGCCTTTAAGTGCGCCCAATGCTGGTGTTTTCTATAAGAAACTTTCAGCGGGCAGTAATGAGTTTTTAAATTATGATCCTCTTTATAAGTGCAATTTACTTTGCCGCGCACTTTTTGAATTTGGAACATCTTAGTGTTCAGCGCCAAAGAAATCGAACGCAAATATTGTTTGAACAAAGACTGGCTGGTACGACGGCCCATAGTCGCGCCACCAGCTGAATATTAAAAAAGAAATCAAATTATTAACGCGCGAACTACAGCCCACGTTTTCATAAATTTTCACGGATTGTTAGAAATTCAAGGTTTTGTTTAAAACCTAGTTGTTTTATTATTAGATACTATTTAATTTCAATTTAGTTTTTAGTGTTCCGTACCCAAAGGGTAAAACGGGAACCCTATTTCTGAGACGTCGCTGTCCGTCCGTCCGTCCGTCTGTCACCAGGCTGTATCTCATGAACTGTGATAGTTAGAGAGTTGAAATTTTCACAGATGATGTATTTCTGTTGCCGCTATAACAACAATTACTAAAAAACCGAATAAAATAAATATTTGCAACAAACATGATTTTTTTTGCCGTTTTAATAGATAATGGTGCGGAATTGTTCCAAATTCAAAATCCCTCACTTCGTGATACAATCTACTATTGTAATCGCAAAAAAAACATTTTCTAACAATAAACTTACAGTTTTTGGATTTTTCCTTTACTTATGCTATAAGACCTTGCTTCTTGGCAAATTTCATGATTCTAGGTCAACGAGAAGTACCCTATAGCTTTTTGATTCCCGTGCAAATGTAGGTACTGAAAATGCAACATAAACCGCCGTATCTTTTGATTACGATAACCTAGAAGTTTGATTTTTTTAGGGCACCAAGGGTCACATAGACATAAGTTTTATCACTTTCAACTGTCAAATTTGTTGAGAAAATAGCGTCACTTACAGGTTTTTGTACTGGACATGGCTCGGTGTGACGTCATTTTCTCGACAAATCTGACAGTTGAAAGAGATAAAAGTTATGTCTACACGACATGCTTAAGCCTACTGGATAGAGAGGCAAACTCAACTTTTCCGTTTGTACACTGTTGTTTCCATACAAACGAACTGCAAATAAATGTGAAATCTCAAAAATTTACTGTTTTCAGATTTATTCCTTTCCTTGTGTTGTAACTTATAACTATGTTATAACCTATAACTTATAAGACACTACTTCTTGCCAAATTTCATGTTCTAGGTCTACGGGAAGTACTCTAAAGGTTTTTTATTCCCTTGCGAATGTACTAAGTAAATAAGCAACATTAATCGACGTATCTTTTGATTGCGTTAACTTGGAAGTTCGGTTTTTTTACAGTTCCAAGGGACTACAAACTTAAGTCTTCGTTACAAATTTCAACTTTATCAAGTTATCACTTTACGCATTCCTGAGAAAACGGTCTTGACATACAGACTGACGGTCAACACAACAGAGTGATCCTATGAGTTTTTTTCTTTTTTAGGTACGGAACCTTAAAAACAATTAATGTGAAGAGCAGTTCTTAGCCCATCTATTACTTCGGGCGTACGGTGTAAGTATTCTATAGTCTTCAGTACTCCTAATTGACTGACTTAGTAGTACCTACCTGATGACGATGCAGCTAGTGACTGGATCTAATTATAGGTATCTACAAATCCATGTATTGTTTGATACTTAAGTATGAGGAGTGGAATAAAAATGTAATGTATTGGAGTGATCATTTATTGGTGTAGCAAGTCACACTCGGTGCCGGCCCCCGGCTGCAGACTCGCCCGCAGATCAAGGGTGATCGAGGGCCTGTGCGTCGGAACCTCCCCACGCTCCCCAGTTGTTGATACTGCCGTACGAGCTGGCGTAGGCGAGGTAGTGTCCATAGGCTTGAGCATTCGTGAACACTGCGATAGCGTATGGAGTTTTAAAGAGCTGGGTATCGGTGTTGGCCCAGGCGGCTTGTGCGGGCACGCACACGCTGGCGACTATCAGCGCGAGGAGGGAGAGGACCTGCGGACAGATACACGAGTCACCGCTGGCTCTGATGAGGAAATATTAACAACACACATGGAGGATGAGGAATTGGGAGTAGGAACGAGAGCGGAAATGGAAAAAAGTATGTTGGAAAGGAAATTTTTAGGGGTCCGGACCTAAACAAGACAAAGTCAAAGTCAAATCATTTATTCTGTATAGGCCCATGGCCCCCTTACAAATTATCAAGTTTACATTTTTTTTTCTATACGAATATACTACCACCGGATCGAAACGCGACCTCAACTGAGAAGATCCGGCAAGAAACTCAGTGGGCTGATCATTTTTTAAAACCGCCAAAACTTATTTCAAGTACACAGGTTCATATAGCTTTAGCCTTTAGAGCTGCTTTTAATAATAATTACACGATAATAATACGTAAGTAAGGCAACACACGCTACACTTTGACATGACGGGCAATATTTTCGGTGTACAATCCCAAGCTGATTTATCATCCAATGCGAGATTTTGTCACCTTTGTTGCCCTTTTGATACAAATTGGATTTTATTACAGTTTTAAATTTATTAATGGGCAAATCTCTGATTTCTTTTGGAAGTTTATTGAAAAAGCGTAGGTATAATTTGCCCCATGAAAGAGAAGAAAGAAGAAAGAATTCTTCTTTCTTCTCTCATTATGTGGAGACGAGTTACATGTACGGATAGCATATGCTTATTCCGTGTATTTAACGAGTGAAAATCGCTTCTTTTTTCGAAATCGTTTATATTTTTCATAACATACAATAAATTTTCAAAAATGAATTGAGATGTGACATTTAGAATATTTATCTCCTTAAACTTTTCTCTAAGGGAATCTCTAGGAGCCCTCTTCTGGAGTATGAAAATAGAATAAAGGTCGACAGAGCATCCCCAGAGCAACATGCCATAAGACATGCCATAAGACAACGCTATGGAAATAACTGAAATAAACTATTCTAGCTGTTTCCACATCTGTTAAGAGTCTGATTCTTTGAACAGCAAAAGCCGCCGAACTGAGCCTACCTGATTTTTTTTTTATTAATGTGGGGACCCCATTGCAATTTGGAATCTATTGTACAGTGGCGGATTTACAGATTTGCCGCCAGTAGGCTATTCAAATTTGCCGCCCCTAAAATTGGCCGCCCTAGGCCCCAGCCTACTCAGCCTGCTGGTAAATCCGCCACTGCTATTGTAATACCTAAAAAGACAGTTGACTCCACAGGTTCCAAACCCGTTCCATTTAGTTAAAGATTGGTCCCTTACAGGATAACTTTGCTTTCCGTCTGTCAAGACTCTTTTTCTATAGAACGCGTAAAGGTATGAAGTTGAAATTAATACCAAAGACTCAAGTCTGCAGTCCCTTGGAGCCGTAAAATAATCAAACTTCTAAGTTAACTCATTCAAAATATATGGCGGTTTAAGTTGCAATATTTAGTACATTTTCAAGGGAATTTAATACCGATAGGGTACTTCCCGTTGACCTAGAATCATGAAATTTGTCAAGAAGCAACGTCATATAGCACAATTAAAGGGTAAAACAGTAAACAGTGAATGTATAGTTACAGCGCATAGAAAATGTTTTTTTGCGGTTACAAACTATTTTCAGTTAGTTTGTATGGGGACAACAGTATTCCAACGGTGAAGTTAAGTTTGTCTATCTATCCAGTTTATCTTCTCCTTAGAGCAATGTTCGACGCTTTCATAGTTTAAGTATGGAAACCTCAGTCCAGCTCGCACTTGGCCAGTTTTTCTTTTACAAAGCAGAAAGGGATGAGGACGCTTTACAATATGAGGAACTTCCACACTAAGAGGAGGAGGATACCTCATGAACCCTAGTCACCATACCGCACTCACGGCGGGAGCGGACGTGGTGTGGTAGGAACAGGGGCCGAAGAGGTTTGGACGAGCAGGAAGTGAAACTGTGATCCTTGATTGAAATTGTACAATATTATATATGAAGTATCTCACTCACCACGGCGGCTTTCATGTTAGTAGTGTGTGTAGTTGGCGGTGAACTGGGAGCTGTCACTGGACATGCCTCTTCTCCGCGCGCCCGCCTTTTATACCCGCCCTGCGACCACCGCGACACCACACAATGGTTAGTGTCAATAACATAACTAATGTTGTTTGTTATAAGTAATAAATTTAAAACCTTTTGTAGTATTTATAAAAGTGTAATAATGATCTCACTGTGTTAAGCTAGGGGGTGTGGCGCAGCAGCGGTTCTCTCGTCATTAAAATTACTGAGCTTAATTTTTAGGAATATTGTACATCGTATTCCAAACAAAATATAAGCATACCAGCTGTGATTTCGTTGAAGAATGAGCTTTTTATGTTTTTATTTTAATACAGGTTCGTCAGGGTATGAGCAAACAATTGTCGCGCGAATTTTGATGTTACCCTTTGGGCCCGTGCTGTACAGTAGAGATAGAGGTATTGAAATGTGTGTCAATACACACGCATTTCTTTTTTTATTACCGCCAATGCGGTAATAAAAAAAGAAAGGAATGAAATCGGCTAAAATCGGTGTTAACAAAATAGACTCCTGTTGTTGTAACATGAGAGCCAAGACTAGACTTATGTCACAGAATATGTGGATTATATCTCTTTCTCTCGTATGAAATAAGACAGAGAGCAACCAAGCCAATTCGTGACAGAGGTCTTGTCTTGGCATGCGTGCTAACACCACTGCTATTGTTGTAGTCGGTTAAAATGTAGTCTATGGTACCCGGGCCATAATAACGAATCGATTGACACATTATTATAAAACTATTTTACGGATTCTATCGCGTTTATTAACTTTTTTATGTTCCCGACGTTTCGTCTGCTTTACAGCAACCATGGTCACAGGGGGACTGAGGTGTTAGACGTGATGTCATAGTTAATAACTGGGTACCCTCATATTTAGTTGTTGTTTGCTGTCCGATCCACGCAGAAAGTGCTCATAGTGTCTTGAGGTCTTGCAATGGTACGCTTGGTTTTGGATTTAATCATATTGATTACTGGATCCCAAGTTAGTGGTAGGACCCAGCCATCCCTATTGAAATTCGGATGTTTTTTTATTGTTTCTCCCATTGTCGCCGATATATTCATGGAAGACTTCGAGGAGACAGCCCTTCAAACTTTTTCAATACTATTTTATATTTCAATACATACATCTGCTGCTAAAATCTGCTAAAATCATAACCCCTCCTTTTGGCTTCCTTCGGGTAAACAAAGATCAATTAATGAATGTCAGAATCTTCGGAATTTTGAAACAACTTGTACCTATATGGTACCTAAATAATATGTTTTTTTGCTTATATAACAAGCAATGTGCTGTTTGAACAGTCTGCATAGACACAAGTGTGCCCTTCAGTTGCATAGTTTTTTTCAATTGCATAAAACGTTTGTTTTGTATTGTGCAGTTTCCACAGGTGCACTCACTCAATCTGATTCAAAGAGGCAAACATGATTCGGCAATAAATCAATGTAGGTACGACTTCTGTACCCACTTATCTACCTACACATGTAAATCAAACTGTTCCGTCTTATTTTTCCTTAAATATCTACCAACTAGCGGTGGCGGCTCAAATTCTCTTCTTGTACGTACAAAGTGATACATTGATAATGCTTAAAAAAATACTTCTTTCTAATGTCAGAAACATTCAGTGCGTTGCTCCACTATTCTCTTACGATATTATTCTTTAAGAACACGTCAATCAAAATTGTTTTTACAAAAAAAATACCAATCGAATTGAGAACCTCCTCCTTTTGGAAGTCGGTTAAAAATAAGGTTTCATGAGGGGATCATCGGTCATCTTTATCACATTCATCGCCCGTTTTAATTTATAATGTGTACGTATTAATTAATTTGCTTTTGCTATTATTATTTGACACTGGCTGAAATATCCAATATTCGCAGGTGGAGCCATTCCGAATATACCATTAAATTTGATCATTTCATACATTACTTAAAGAAGGCTTCGTCAGTGACCCTGCTATTATAGTAACTCGTTCCTTGAAAGAACGATTCGTTGCTCTTACCGATAATGATTTGTTTTTAGAGTCATATGTATATTTATTGACACAATGGCCGTCGCAGCACATCATTATTTAAAACACACCTAAACTCAAGCTACTGACATTGGTAACTATTATAGGTATATTATACTCGTAGTATAATTTATTACTTGCAGCAAACAACATTAGTTATATTTACACTAGCTATTGTGTGTTGTCGCGGTGGTCGCATGGCGGGTATAAAAGGTGGGCGCGCAGAGAAGAGGCACGTCCAGTGACAGTTCACAGTTCACCGCCAACTACACACACTACTAACATGAAAGCCGCCGTGGTGAGTCTTATACTTCATATATAATATTGTACAATTTCAATTAAGGATCACTGTTTCACTTCCTGCTCGTCCAAACCTCTTCGGCCCCTGTTCCTACCACACTCCGCCCGATCCTATTTTCTCCTCCGTTTATAGTTTTCTCATATTTTGAAGCAACCCTATTCGCTTCATTTATTACTCTATAATTCGTTTAAGAATTAAAAATCAAGATCCGCCATCTCTATCCTTCGCCATTGTATGAAATGACAATGAAAGTAAAAATGTCATAATGTCTTGTACGAATTTGATATTTTTTTAATAGGTCAGTTTCCAGTTTCCTTCCTAATTTATTCCTTATCCTCCACGCGTGCTGCCAATATTTTCTCATCACAGCCAGCGGTGACGAATGTGTCTGTCCGCAGGTCCTCGCCCTCCTCGCGCTGATGGTCGCCAGCGTGTGTGTGCCTGCACAAGCTGCCTGGGCCAACACCCAAACCCAGCTCTATAAGTCTCCATACGCCATCGCCGTGTTCACGAACGCAGATGCCTACGGAAGATATATCGCTTACGCCAGCTCGTATGGAGCTATCGACCAGTTCGGAGCGTACGGAGGTTCCTACGGTTTTGGCGCAGACCACTGATTGACGGGCGCGCTCCGCAGCCGAGAGTGACTTGCTACACCAATAAATAATCACTCCAATACACTATTTGTACTTATTTCCTTCCACCAGCAGCAATTTGATGAAGGGTCACGAAAAATAAATCATATTTCATACCTTATGTGTGAACAGGACGTGAGTCCTACTTAGCATAAGAAGACATTAAACCAAATCATCACTGTAGTAGGCATCGGTAGCCCAGTTGATAGAGCCCGCCTTGGAAGCAAGGGTTTTCGGATTTTATGAGCCAATATAATTTTCATTATCATTCCTATAATTGCTTTACGGTGAGGGCAAAAATTGTGAAGAAACCTGCACGTCTAATAAAAATCCGTGTGAAGTTCCAACCCGCACGGGGCCAGCGTGGTGGGCTATGGTCTAAATCTCCTTCGTACTGAGGGGGATGAGGGATAATGTGTTCGGTATAATGGCAATATGCTCGCCTCCTCTTAGGTACATTAGGACCAAAATACATCGGCGAAGAGTGTGTGCACTGCAGCGCACCTCTGCCCACCACTTCGAGGAATACAAGCGTGGTCATGTATTAAATAAAATAATCACATATGTTATGTGTAGGTACGGACTAACATTATTGTCACAAAATTAAACCCTACACAGAGAAATGTCTACCGCTTTGATAAGTTTAGTATTACATTGGTTTTTTCAACTTTATAGGTACTTAAGAAAGTTCTACGTTCGGCTGCGTTCAACCCTAACACAAACGTTGGGACAAATAGTTAAACTACCAAGTTCTCACTGAAGCAACAATATTGAGAATGATTGAAAAGTCGATACAATACGAAGTTACCTAAATTAATTCCTTGCAAATTTATTTGTCGCTCGGAATTTAAGCGCCTTTCATATGCCGACCAGCCATTTTATATTAGTCATCAATATTCATCTGCAGATGCCAATTACCTCATCTACATCAACGTATTCGATCACAGACCTATTTAATTGTACATAAAGTACTCTCAATCACCACTTGTGTTGAGGCATCCGCCTGTAGGTAACCAGCACGCCGCCGGCACGACCACGAGGGCGCAGTGACTGGTTCTAACATGGAATACTTCACCAGGGGCCTTACCACCCCTTTATAAAGTATTGTTGTTTCAATATAGGAAAGCTGTCAATTTTTGAAATCTGAAAATAATTTTAAAAACATTGGTGGTAAGCGGTCAACAGTCGCTAGTCACCAGCGTTATGGTAATATAATTGAAACGAGTAGCCGCTAGGGGTAGGTACAGAGGTCTGTAGACGAGCAAAATGATCGGTAATAACGCACATACTGCTGCATGTACTTGACACTTGTTACAAGTTATTAGACTGGCGTTAGTATGGTGCCCTGGCGGCCCTGCGGTCACTGGCGGTCAGTCGGATAATTATTTTTCCAAGAAGTTAGCTTTTACCCACTTGCACATATTCAATGTCCCTCCCGCCCAAAACAATTGTTGCTAATCACGAGTGGCGGTCTGCCTGCCCTTGTTTGTGATTAGGCTAATTTTCTTTATAATTTCATTTCATTTTTTTTAAACTTAAGCTATCGGTGTTGCTTCATGTGAACGTAGAAATTAATAAAAAATTACTTGAGGTCTACCATGAGCTCCATAAGATTGAGTAATAATAATAGTTTTGGCTATTTTGTCGATAGAACATAGTGTGACAGACGATATTTACTTTGACGAAGTCATAAATGATTTTGCTGCGCGTAAGTCCCGAACGTTATCGTTTTTAACACAATCCTGTCATGTTACTTACACATGTAGGTACGTGATTTTAAATAAATAATTTCACTCAATTCTTTCATTGATTACGTTTTTTCTCACCAAAACCAACATTATTATTTTTAACCGACTTCCAAAAGGAGGAGGTTCTCAATTCGATTGGTATTTTTTTTATGTGTGTACACCGATTACGCTAAAGAAGAATCACGTAAATCGGATCATAAATCATGATCCGATTTACGTGATTCTTCTTTAGTTTCATGCGGAATAGATGCCATTTGGTCCCATAAAAATTTAGTAGTTTGGCCAAGCAGTTTTAATTTTATTAACATTTTTATATATTATATTATGAACATTTTTGTTTATGTGGATGATGTAACTATAGCTGTTTGTGTACGGTTTGTTTAGGGTTGTTATGAGGTGATAATACTTGCATATATTCAACGATTATTGACACTAAAAGAGAGTGAAAAAAAAATTAACAAAAAAAACCGACTTCAAAAACCTAGATGCACTAAAAAGCTAAAAATAAACTTATAATTCATTACATTTGGAGTCGGTGCTAATTCATGTGTGTATTTGGCTAGTCTGACGTAGATTGGTTTTTTTTGTTAATTTTTTTTTCATTACGACGTCAAAAGGGCGGCAAATTACGACTCCGCCCCGGGCGACAGTGACTCACGCTACGCCACGGGGTGGGATGGTACGACAGTGACTCACGCTACGCCACGGGGTGGGATGGTACGACAGTGACTCACGCTACGCCACGGGGTGAGATGGTACGACAGTGACTCACGCTACGCCACGGGGTGGGATGGTACGCCCTGCACCCTCTGGGGCGAACGAATCAACTTGATTTTATTTGAAAATGTTATCTGATTCAATATACATTAAGCATGAATTTGTATAGCAGAAGCCTTTAAAGATTTTAAAGGTTTAAGAAGGTATTCAGTTAAGAGTCAGAAGTTAGGCGAAATTCCTGTCCTTATAATGCAATTAGTGACATGATATATGGATGAATATCAACAAGTGCCGTTTTTTGTCAATTTTGGTAGCGAAATTTTATCTTAAATTTTTGTGAAAAATAAGGACCTGGTATAAAAATAGAAAGTCCTAGTCCTTTAAGGATCTACAAGAGGTCAGCGCAAAACTTGATAACTTTTTGAGATATTTGAGTTCAAAGTCTAGTGTGACCACCAAAATTGAAAAATGTCCACCAAAATTGAAAGTGGCCACCAAAATTGAAAATAAGTGGTACCAAAATTGAATTCCTCTGCCACAATAAAAAACACAGAAAAAGTAATTTATTGGCTTACTTTGATCAGTCTATAATTCACGGAGAGAATCAATAAGTGTCATCGGTTATTTGTTACTATTGTTAAAAAATATTTCTAACGTCTATTAAATTACTCTGACAATAATATGCATGATATTATAAACAAAATTAACTTCCAACAATTAAACAGTTTCCCAAACAAAAATAAAACATAATTAACAATTAAAACTAAAATATAATTATTCTGTCAGATACACAAAAAAAAAGAAAAAGAATCAAAAACACCGATGGAGTACAAAAAACTGTTTAGCTTGTTGCTTTTTTCAGTGATATCTGTCCCTTTCTTTTTTTTCGTAGTTCTTCAGCCTGTTCAGGATTGCTTTTTATTCTGGCTTTTCTTCTCCTCTCTGCCATTCTCTTTTTATGTAGGCTCTCCGTGTTGGTCTGTTTTGGCATTCTAAAAAGCAAATTAAAATGTATGAATGAGAAAACTTGATCTACACGTACTCTAACGCGTAAGTATATCATTGCAGTGTATCATTGCACAATGCGGTGGACCATAAATACTGATTCACCGAAATTTCGATTCACTGAACAGTGAAGGTAACATTACATTTACTCGTTTGCTTAAAAAAACTTAAAAACTGACTTATATATGTGCAAAAAGTACATACACAGAACATGTTTAAATTTTGGTGGGGTATAAATACCACCAAAGCCACCAAAACAGACCCACCAAAATTGAAACCAAGCATAAAAAAAATGATAAAAAATAGGGGTTTTAAATTTTATAACTATTTATACGTTTTTATAATTATTTATTATCAATAATTTATACGTAACCCAAATCACTAATTATAACATGTAGTACTTACTAAAAACTCTTTAGAATCAATTTCATTCGACCCACCAAAAATTGAACATTTCGCGGACCACGTGCCACCTAAAATGTTACTTACGTTTTTGGCGGGTAGTCGGAGAACTAATTACATAACTGTTCCCCGCAACCGTTAGCGCACGTCTGAGAGATTCGAAATCATACAACTCGATAGCTTGAGATCGCAGAATGTTATTGTTATATTAAGTTGAACAAGTGCCACCAAAATGACGACTTTTGCTGGGACAACCTTTGATCGAGGCTCCCGTGCTTTTAAATTAGGTTTTCTAATATGTTTTAACTGTTTTCAGACAATGTATCTTATATTTATACTAACGTCATAACTTATTTTGTATAGTACCTTAAATTGTTACTTTGGTGAAGGCATGTATACCAAAAAATGGAGTTTGGACAAGCCACCAAACTGGAATTTCAAAACTAATTATTTTTTTTATGATTAATTACACGTACTTATAAAATAATTAATGTGGCCCTAATTGAATCAAGTACCGTAGTTAACTATAAAAAAAAATAGAAACGTGCTATCATTTTACACCTTGATTCTCAACGTGGACATGTAAAATTAGCCGCTGGGATATTCACCCATATATAGGTTTCAGGAAGGGAATAAAAGTGTGATGTATTGGAATGATCATTTATTGGTGTAGAAAGTCACACTCGGTGCCGGCCCCCGGCTGCGGAGCTCTCACGCAGATTAAGGGTGATCGAGGGCATATGCGTAGGAATCTCCCCACGCTCCCCAGTTGTTGATACTGCCGTACGAGCTGGCGTAAGCGAGGTAGTGTCCGTAGGCTTGAGCATTCGTGAACACTGCTATGGCGTATGGAGTTTTAAAGAGCTGGGTATCGGTGTTGGCCCAGGCGGCTTGTGCGGGCACGCACACGCTGGCGACCATCAGTGCGAGGAGGGCGAGGACCTGCGGACAGATACACGAAAAATATTAGCAGCACACGTGGAGGATGAGGAAGATGAATAGGTAAAGTAGATACGAAACTGAAATATGCATCAAGAAGAAAAAAAACAACCTTGCACAAGACAGATGTAAGCGTTCTGATGAGATTCTGGAAGCTGTATATCAATCATGATTGGTGCAGTAATAGATGCTTTACGAGGACGAGGAGTATATAAGAAGAGGTTAGAGGATAGGTTCGTTAAAAATGTAAGCAACATCCACATTAAGGAGTGGAGAAATTCCCATTAACAAAAAGCGTATTCGCGGCGGAGCGCGCGTAGTGCGGTGGGACCACTGGGCCCCGGTTAACTAGGAACTTAGAGTGATATCTACTCGAAATTGAAATTGTACAATATTATATAATATGAAGTATCAGACTCACCACGGTGGCTTTCATGTTAGTAGTGTGTGTAGTTGGCGGTGAACTGGGAGCTGTCACTGGACATGCCTCTTCTCCGCGCGCCCGCCTTTTATACCCGCCCTGCGACCACCGCGACAACACACAATAGCAAATCAAAGATTGATATTGTTTGCTGTTGGTAAATAATAAAAATATTCCTTCGTAAGTACTTACTTTGCAAATGTCAATGATATAGCGCGTGCCGCGATAGCGGTCGTGTCAATAAATAGACTTATACAAGGTTCCTTTAATCAAGAAATGCCGCATTTTTCTTATGGACTGCAAAAATTGGTGAAAACTGTCGGTTACGATAAAAGCCAGCCGAGTACACCACGCACAACGTAGGATTCCGGAGAGTTGAGGCGCCATTGATTTTTCGACAGATTTTGTATTTAAAGTGGTATGGTATCAGATGGGACGTCCGGTCGTAATCGCCTGCAGGTACACGAGGAAAACATGAGGACAATATGATTTAAATGTTAGTAGATGCTCCCGGTAGTCGTAGATTGATTTATTGACGATATTTGCTTCTATGCATCTTTTACATCTGTAAAAGCCGCACACAATGCTAAACAATTAATTTGTGCAATTAAAAAAATAGCAACTGAATAGGTGCACTTGCGCAGGTGCACGACCATCTTTTATTCCATTATACAAATAAGAATACAGGCTGTTACGAAATAATTATCTTCCATGCTTTAAATTCGGGAATAAATCCGCCCCTATTCACCACCCCTCGTTAATTACAAAACTGCCATGTATTAAGTAATATTTGAACACCCATTTTTATGAACACCATAAGAACGCAATATTAAATATAATCGAAAGATTTTGTAGCAACGATTTTGTAACTCATACTGCAAGCAAAATAATTCCAAGGTGACAAAAGTTGACGAACGAAATGAAACAAGGGAATTCCTCTAGCGACGGGGATTCCCCTAGCGATAGACGAGCAGAACATTATGTCCCGCCTCCCGAGTCATAGACTATATAATACTCTACTAGTCCCGAGTGCTATGCGTTTAAAAAATCGATCTTTAAGTGTTTCGAGGCGCGATATATACTACAAAATGAATTTATCAATTATTAAGATTTGAATGAATGAATGAGCTAACTAACTTTATTTTAATTTACCGTTATGTTATAACCTTAATAAATAATAAAGAATCAAAATCATAAGTTTTAAATAAATAAAAATATATAGTTTTAAAAAATCTGTATTTTTTTAAATTAGCTTGACGCGAGGCCCCTGCAAGAGCGAGGCCTCGGGCGATTGCCCTGTTCGCCACCCCCTAAGGCCGCCGCTGCAATAAACAATCTATAGCCTGAACGATTTTTCTACATATTGAATTATACTTACCAAAGCTTCTATTATTATTACTAAAATGTATTTATTTAATACAAATAAATATAGTGAAATTCTATAAAATCTATTCTATCCCTGCGGAGTTCAGTCAATTTATGGAGGAGAACGCAACGCTGATGTCGCTACAAAACATGCTCTAGCTATATAAACGACATAGAAAACAATAACAATATTTTTTATAAATACTACAAAAGGATTTTTTAATTTATTATTCACAGCAAACAACATTAGTTATGTTATTTACATAAACCATTGTGTGTTGTCGCGGTGGTCGCAGGGCGGGTATAAAAGGCGGGCGCGCGGAGACGAGGCATGTCCAGTGACAGCTCCCAGTTCACCGCCAACTACACACACTACTAACATGAAAGCCGCCGTGGTGAGTCATACTTCATATCTAATATTGTACAATTTCAATTAAGGATCACTGTTTAATTTCCTGCTCGTTCAAACCTCTCCGGCCCCTATTCCTACCACACCACGCAGTTTCCTCATATTTTGAAGCAACCTCATTCACTTCGTCCAAAATCTTCTTCCTTGCGAAGGGAATTTATGAGGAAACATTTGTTACTATAAGTAACAGACTGGGTTTTGATGCGTTTAATAATGAACAATAACTCTGGGTGTCTCCTTTTATTTATATTTTTCTTATTCATCAGTCCTTTACATCTCTCGCAAAAGTAATCAATGTTTGGCCGGCGCATCTGTCACTGTCAACGTCACATAGACATAGATAGTAGTGATGGCGTCGGCCAAACTACATGTAATTAAAAACAAAACAAATGTAAGTATTAGGCCTATTGCCTTCCACCCTCAATAGACTGTAACTCGGCCATCCTGAGAGACGCGTCCCGCGGCTTACTGGATGCTGGATTCCGCTGTTCCCAATCTGTAACAAAGCATTTATACGCAGTAGTTTATCCGAGAGGAAATTTATAAAACCTATATATATTTTCATTAGTTTTTTTTTTTTTTGTTTCTGGAATTATGTGCAGCTAGAATATGTATTGTATTTGCCCATAAATTTTATTTGAATACATATATATATTGGTATCCATAAATAGTTTGTTGTACAGAACATATTTAATTATTTCATGCTGTATGTTTATTGCACACGGCATATTTTTCTATATATTGCACATAGCATATTTCTCTATACATTGCACACAGCATATTCTTGTATCTATTTCACACAGCATATTTTTGTATCTATGGCACACAGCATATTATTGTATCTATGGCACACAGCATATTTATTTATTTATTGCACACAGCATATTCTTGTATCTATGGCACACAGCATATTTATTTATTTATTGCACACAGCATATTCTTGTATCTATGGCACACAGCATATTTATTTATTTATTGCACACAGCATATTCTTGTATCTATGGCACACAGCATATTTATTAATTTATTGCACACAGCATATTATTGTATCTATTGCACACAGCATATTTTTGTATCTAATGTACACAGCATATTTATTTATGTATTGCACACAGCATTTTTTTTTTTTGCACACAGCATATTTTTCTATTTGTTACACACAGCATTTGTTTTTTATTTATCTATTGCACACAGCATTGACTGGTTGCTTATAATCTAACTAAATAGAAACACTATTTCTACTATAATGATTTATATTTATTAATTTTGAAAAATAACAAATGTTTCAATATTGTATAACCCAACAAATACATAAAATCAACTTTCTAAGAGGTCTATAAGGTCATCCCTGTCAACTTCACGATCACTACATGAGCTATCGTCGACATCGGACAAGGTTGTATTATATGGTCGAAGTGTTTCGCCACGCACCACGGCGCTAAACTTTCTATACCCTTTCATCCCTTTTATACTAGTAATTGTATACCGATCTAATGTAAGGTCAGCCTGACAAACTTTATAAGGTCCAGTATAGAGACCATTTAGTTTTTTAGTTATTCTAACGGAAGTATCTCTTGCAATGCCTCCTTTCCATAAAACAAGTTGCCCTACAGCATATTTTATGCATTTCTTATGACCGTGATCGAAATTCTTTTTCATTGTGGTCATATTTCTATCTATTCGTAATTTGGCTGCTGACCTGCGGGATTGTAATTCATGCTGTTGAGATGCAAAATTGTATGATTCGTTAGATGGGTAAGCTGGAAGGCGGGAATTATTGTGCCCAAACATAAGATTGAATGGCGTAAAGCCAGTTGTTGCGTTGACCGTATTATTAATTCCCCAAACTATATCTAATTCCCCAAACTATATGTATATTTTTCATCCCAATTGCATTCATCCGACATTGTATTAAGCCCGTCGAGAAGAGTACGATTCACTCGCTCCACTTGCCCATTCGAACGGGGGCTAGCTATGGCGTTTTGAATATGTTTAAACTGAGTTTCGTCTGCGTATTGCTTAAAATAGCGGCTTGTAAATGCTTTGCCCCGATCAGTGATAATTCTACGAGCATTACCAAAAAGTAACAGAATTTCTTTGAGAAGTTTGATCGTTTCGACAGAACTACAGTTACGGGCTGGTTTGGCAAATACAAACTTTGTAAAGGAGTCGATAACTACTAAAATGTAAGTGTTTCCTTTTCTGGTTCGAACAAAGGGGCCTAAATGATCAGCATGCAATGTATGCATTGGTATAGGCGCTTTAGTAATAGGATGAACCTCACCCTGGGTTTTACCATAGTTTCCTTTCCCAAATGCCCATTGTAAACAAGATCTAACGTATTTGCGAATAAATCTTGTCATAGCCGGACACCAAAATTGTTGTTTTATTAATTTTTCACATCTTTCGAAACCTGGGTGACCTATCTGATCATGGTACTTCTGCAATAGCCCGTATTTTGCTAACTTTGGGATAACAAATCGTTCACCAACTAGTGTTTTCCTATAGAGTACATTATCCTTAATTGTATAATTATTTGTTAAATCTGTATTCATGGTGCCGTTTCGTAATTGAGTTAATATGTGTGTGATATTATCATCTTGCATTTGAAGAGTCATTAGCCAGTCCGAGTTCTCTATAAGTAGCACTGAAGCTTCTACGGGATTCCTACTTAAAGCGTCAACATGCTTCATTCTTTCCCCTGGTCGATACTCTATTTTTAGATCGAAGTCTTGTATAGTGAGCCACCAACGGGCAATACGCGGTACCAGATCCTTTTTAACAGGTGTTGTGCGTAAAGCCGCACAGTCTGTAACTACTTTAACTAAAATACCTGTTAAGTAAATACGAAATCTCTTGAGTGATTCTACAACAGCTAGCGTTTCAAGTTCGTAACTGTGATAGAATTGTTCTTCCTTACTGGTGACCCTACTAAAATATGCAATCGGCTTTAAATTGTTATCAGGTTGTTCTTGCAACAGGATGCCACCTAAACCGTAACGACTAGCATCCGTATGCAGTTCTGTTTTCGCGTCTTTATTATAAATACCAAGTACCGGCCGCTCTGTTAACTTTTGTTTCAACTGGAGGAATGCAGTTTCTTGTTGCGGGCCCCAACCCCACTCTATACCTTTTTTAGTCAATTCCGTAAGTGGACGAGCGATTTGAGCAAAACTTTGTATAAATTTCCTAAAATAAGATGTTAAACCTATAAACTGGCGAATCTCATGCACATTTGAGGGGCGCTTGTAGTTAGTAACACAATCTATTTTAGTTTTACCGGGCCTAATAGTACCAGCATTGACTTCGTATCCCAAATAGTTAGCACTATCCTTAAGAAAAGAACATTTTTTTAAATTAATTTTTAAATTTGCATCTTGGAGAAGTTGTAATACTTGCTCCAATAGATCTAATCCACCCTGAATCGTTAAAGTAGGAATCATAACATCATCTAAATAAAGAGCTATTTCACTATTCACTTTACCTAGAACCAATTGGATGAGTCGAGAAAAAACAGCTGGTGCGTTAGCTAGCCCAAATGGCATTCTAAGATATTCGTACTGTCCTGATGGGGTGACAAATGCAGTTTTATTAATTGAGTCATCAGCTATAGGTACTTGATGATAGCCCTGAGTAAGGTCGAGAGTCGTGAAGTTAGCTTTGCCGCTTAGTTTAGTCACTTGATCATCTATGTGAAGTAATGGGTAACGGTCTTTCACAGTTCGGGCATTGAGTGCTCGATAATCTATACATAATCTATAATCCCCTCCCTTTTTCTTAACAAGCACTACTGGGCTAGCATAATCGGATATGGACTCACGAACAATACCAGCATCTAAGAGATCTTGCACTTTTCCTGAGAGAATTTCATTTTCCCTAAAATAAAGTCTGTAAGGCTTAAAGTACACCGGTTGATCAGTAAAAGTCCTAATGTGCATTGAAATTAAGTCCGTGCATCCTACATCATACGGATTTGTAGAAAATGTGGTCGAGTATTTATTTAGAAGCTGTAAAAGCTGCTCAGTGTGATCCGAGTCAAGTTTTCCTACATCAAGATCATTCAGTGTCAAGTTGAATGATGAGGGGGCTGTATTTGGCTTAATTTGCATAATATTAGCTAATTCACTATTTTGTATAATTAATTCAGCTCTAGCTATTAACTTGTTGGCAGACCACTCAATAGTTTTATATCCAATGTTAATGACTTTTATATAACAGTTTTTTGAGTTTGTCACACCTTCAGGGATAAAGTAAGAAACACTGCCTAGTTGGTATTGAACTTTTTGAATTAAATAGGAGTTGTTTTTATCTGATGAGTCATCAATCCGAACTTCAACATAAGAAGCATAACCTTCAGGTATTATAACATCATGCTTTAAATATACTGGATACTTCATATCAAAGTCTTTTTTTTGCAATTGAATATCAAGCAAAAATGATTTTAAATCATTGTTATCTATGAATTTAACAGTACCCTCAGTAATTATTAAACTTACATTTTTCTGGTGTATCATCGTCTGACCAATAATCAAATCAATTTCTGACAAGTCAAAATTAGTTACTTCCACATAGCCATATAAATTTAAATTATCAATACACACAGTAATAGAGACTGCACCTTGTGATTTTGAGCAACTTCCACCAAATCCCTTCATCACCGTTGTGGAAGGTTGCAACTTAAGTTTTAATTTTTCTGCTTGTAACATTGTTAGTACATTTAGTTGGCTACCAGTATCTATATAAGCCATCAGTCTATGTCCATTGACAATTACTTGTTTTTTGTATAAATCTAAATATATATTAATACGCAACTCTACAGGTAAGCCACGAATGACACAGGATATTGCATTCTCACCGTCAATCTTGCATTTCTTAAGAAGTGACATTTTAGTATGAAAGTATTTGGTCATAGTCTCATTGCCTAGCTTAGTTCTGTTAAGCATTTCTTCGAGTCGGTCCACAAAATCAGTTGAACGTGAGAATGCCAATTGTAAGGCTGATTTCCATTTATCCCAAGTTAAATCATAATCTTCCAAGTCGTCATATCATTCTCTGGCTGAACCACGGAGCCGTAGTTGCATGATAAATTGGCGATCTTTGTTGTCCCAACCATAAACATCACCCAACTGGTCAATCTTATGCAGCCATCCAATAACATTTCTGTTTTTTTCATCTGGGCGGAACGTAGGTATTACTTCCGCATCGGTTTGTGTCACTCTTCGTTTCCTTGGCACCGAATCCGTATTGTTTACACCAGAAAAAAAAATATCAATATTTTCATTGCTTCCTGTTGACGATTCTGAATTCGGGCGCCGTTTTCCAAGTCCACTTGCATATGGGCCAGACATTGTGGCTTTATCCCACTTCTGAGATGTAACAGACTGGGTTTTGATGCGTTTAAATAATGAAAAATAACTCTTGGTGTCTCCTTTTATTTATATTTTTCTTATTCATCAGTCCTTTTTTTTTTTTTTTTAACGAAATGAGCGAAATGATGATATTTAATGGAATAAGATGAGGAATGGCATCACCTACGACTAGCGCGAGTATTTCGCCAATGTCAAGTAATTAATAGCAAGGACAATTTCAATAAATACACATATTAAATAAAAATGGATAATGACAGTGATAAAGATGGCGGATGACTCCAGTCAGTCCTTTACATCTCTCGCAAAAGTAATCAATGAAAGAGGCCATTAACACAAAAAAAAAAATAGTTATCAATGTTGGCCGCCGCATCTGTCACTGTCAACGTCACATAGACATAGATAGTAGTGATGGCGTCGGCCAAACTACATGTAATTAAAAACAAAACAAATGTAAGTATTAGGCCTATTGCCTTCCACCCTCAATAGACTGTAACATATATCATTTGTGTAAGAATTAAAAGCCGAGATCTTACCATCTCTCTCCTTCCATATTTGTTGAAATGACAATACTAGTAAAATTTTCCTAGTGTCTGTACGAATTTGATATTTTTTTAACCGACTTCAAAAAGGAGGAGGTTCTTTTAATAGGTCAGTTTCCAGTTTCCTTCCTACTTTATTCCTCATCCCCCACGCGTGCTGCCAATATTTCATCATCACAGCCAGCGGTGATGCGTGCGTCTGTCCGCAGGTCCTCGCTCTCCTCGCGCTGATGGTCGCCAGCGTGTGCGTGCCCGCACAAGCCGCCTGGGCTAACACCAATACCCAGCTCTATAAGTCTCCGTACGCCATCGCCGTGTTCACGACCGCAGAAGCCTATGGAAGATACGCCGCTTACGCCAGCTCGTATGGAGCTATCGACAACTTCGGAGCGTACGGAGGTTCCTCTGGGTACGGCGCAGACCACTGATCGGTGGGCGCGCTCCACAGCCGAGACTAGAGTGACTTGTTACACCAATAAATGATCACTCAAAGTCATTATACTTTTATTTCGTCCTATACAGTCTTACATCTTACTAATCGTAGGATTCATAAATGTGAAAGTTTGTGAGGATGGATGGACGGATGTTTGTTACTCTTTCACGCAAAAACTACTAAACGGATTTTAATGAAACTAAACAATTTATTGTTTATACATCAGAATAACGTTTAAACTATAATTTTATAACGATATTGAACGTAGTCTGCGCGAACGAAGTCGCGGGTAGAAGGTAGTGGGATAATAAGTAAAGACAATATATATCGAGGAATGAAAGGATATTTGACTTAAACGACACTTTTGGGCGATATTGACTTAAAGACAAATTTGCAATCAGCGAATTTTTCAGCGTCGAATGAGTATGTAGTAAATGTCACTTAAGTCAAATGGCCTTTCACCCCCTCGATATTTTTATAAGAAGGTCATCATTTTGTAAAACAAAAATACTTCTGTAGTGTAAATTATGTTTTAATGATAATCATATAAATTGAATATTAATTTATTTTTCGCAATAATTTATATGTAATTATTATTTGTTATAATTATTTAATACTACATTAATAATAACGATGCTGTGTACAGTCTCCTGAGATAGGGTTTGTTGTTACATTTATTAAGTACCTAATCATAATGGTATTATTTTAAAGTAGCATCTTAGTAAAGTTAAATTGTAAACTGTACATTGTGATTCAGTATGGGTCCACGAAGCCTGCACCCTTCATAATGTACAGTACATGAAATCATTTTATGAACACAGAATATATATACCTAGCATTATTTTTCTGCCACTAATAAAAAAGAAAATTGTATTCTTTGACAAGTCTAGGCATGGTCAGTCAGGTCGCTTGTACCTTCTGCTGTGTTGATCTATAGATCAAAGATAGTTTACAAGTAATAAACAGCTGATCAAAGATCTTATTAAGAACGATGGTAAAATACTTTAAGGAAATTGACTTGAGCGACATTTTTGTAACTTAGCGCACAATAAATAGCTGATTGTAATGTATATCCTACTAATATCATAAATGTGAAAGTTTGCGGGGATGGATGGCTGAATGGATGTTTGTTACTCTATCACGCAAAAACTAATGAACGGATTATGATGAAACCTTACAGTATCATTGTTTATACATTAGAGAAACACATAGGCTTTAGAATTTACCTAGTAGGTAGATGAGTCAAAACTCTTTCCAAAATTATTATCTACTTACCCCCGAGTACCCTGATATTTAATTGCCCTGTCTCTTTCCCCCCTGCCGTGTGCCCTGACTGACCGTCGTGCGGATCGGACGCCTCTCGTGTGTGCTCCTGAGCCATAAGTGTTAGTGCCAGACAGCTAGACGACCCAGCCACCGCCGAAGGACGGCGCCTCCGTCAACTCAAGGTACCGTACCCGCGTGACACTGACCTGACCCTTGTCCTTTGATACTAGTAGCCTAATTACGGATTTCCCCCCTTTTAGTTACACCCCCAACCAGGGCCCAGCCCATATCGCGGACAGGCTTAAATTTTTAATGATATTGAATTATCGAAGTCTGTGGACGAAGTCGCGGGTAGAAGTTAGTAAGTCAATATCGCCCAAAAGTGTCGCTTAGGTCAAATAGCCTTTCATCCCTCGATATCGCACCTTTAAAATTATAGAGACCTAACTCAAAAATAATGTTATTGAAAAATGGTCGTTAGAACAACCCTTTAAGATTTATAGTCGAAATCCTAAAATTTCAAAATGGGTCTCTATACTTTTAAAGGTATATTCGTTTAGAATAAGCCTGATGATCTATATTTTAAGGGTTAGTATGAATTTTGAATTACATTGTACATATTAGATCATAGTCTCTCCTGTATTCAGTAAAGTCTGTGTATTTTTCGTTCCAATAACCATTATACCAAATACCCTGCCCTCAATGTGAGGGGTATTAAGGCCATAGTCCATAATGCAGCAAGCTTAGACGCACGCTAAGACTTACGTCCCAGGCTATGTCGCACCGAGTCGCTCTCTCATTCATACGAGATACATCAGCACAGCTCACAGCAAGTTTGGTTGCTGGGTCGAATCCCGTCGGAAATGGTTTGAACAGAATTCGCTTTGGTCTGGATGTAACTGGGATCGCCCCCAGACCGTGTTGCCTGGGTTTTGTCTGGTAATATGTAAACAGTTTTCGAAGGGACACCCAAATTTATTGATAAAAACAAAATGACTAGATATTTTGTTTATTGGAGTCGCTTGTTTAATATCATAACGCCGCATCTCCAGTGGAATAGGCAGAGATATATCGCCCATGTCTTTATTAACATATGAGTCACACTGTATTTATACGAGGTTATTACATAACAAGTAGTTCATTTACACAAAAAAAACAACGATTATGTACATAAGTAAGATTTTGTTTCGCTAATTGCACTGCTCATGTGTGTAGACTCCATTATACAAAAAAAACTCTCACACGCCTGGGGGGAGGGGGAGGGGGCAATTCTCGCATTGATCAACATTATCTCTAATCCTATAAATAATATAAATGTGAAAATGTATGAGGATGGATTCTCCTCTCTCTCTCTGAACGGATTTTGATGAAACTTTGCAGAAATATTGTTTATACAACAGAAATAAATATAGCCTGTAATTCATAACGATATTGAGTAAAGCCTGCGCGGACTAAGTCGCTGGTAGAAGAAGGTAGTTCGACATATTATGTAGGTATATCATATGCCGAACTAGCTTACGAATGTGTGTATAAATGTATGTGTATTATTTATACATTTTGTCCTTTTGTTTGGACATTATGTCGAATTAGAGATAATGAGATAAAGTCGATCATGCGACAATTTCCCCCCGGCCACGTGACCTAACGTGGCAAGATGTCGGTATCGCAAGAATAATAATACATAAATATACAATAAGTAAAGCTACTGGCCTCTACGCTAGACGTCCTTATATCTCCCTACTGCTACATCCACCGCGGTGCACTGCGAGCTGAAGCGTGGCGTCACCGAACACTTGACGGCACCGGGCACTTTACACCGCACGAGCGAGTGGCGTCACTGAGCACTTGACGTCACAAGAGCGCGTAGCGTCACTGAGCACTTGACGTCACAGGAGCGCGTAGCGTCACTGAGCACTTGACGTTACAGGAGCGCATGGCGTCACCGGGCACGTGACGTCACCTAACACGTGACGTCACAGGAGCACGTGGCATCACCGGGTACATGATGTCAGGGAGCGCATGGCGTCACCAGGAACTTGACGCCACGGGGCGTGACGTCACGTGAGCACGTGGTGTCTCCGGGCACGCAACGTCACAGGAGAGCGTGGCGTCACAAAGCACTTGGCGCCACCAGGCACGTGACGTCACCGGGTACTTGACGTCACAGAGTGCGTGGCGTCATCGGGCACTAGACGTCACGGAGCGCGTGGCGTCACCAGTCGCGTGACGTCACTATGCACGCGGCCGCGCTCACTGGCCCGCGTCTGCGTTATGTCACTGGCTATTCGCCAACTCGTCCATTCGACATCTGAAATAAGGATTAATTTGATGGGTGACATTTAGACTTGTACAGACCATAATGGGTGATTTTAGGTCAATTATGTGATGGGTGATAATTGAACTTGCACAGACTATTATGAGATGAGTCAGAATTGTACTAATTACACGTGTAATGGGTGTTCATACGTACAGATAAAGTAAGGGTGATGTTTTGTTAAACTAACGCAGGCATCTCCCATAGATGCGATGGGTGACAGTTGATCTTGTACAGATATTTTTAACTAGCCTATAGTACTGTGACACCATTGGGCGAAGGCCACCCTTTATATTTTCTACATTTCTCTGTCCTTAGCAACCTTCGGCCACGGTACAGATTATTCTCGACGATTATTGGATTACACGCAGACGTGTAATGGGTGATTATTAGACTTGTCTGACTACATGGGTGATAATTGGTCTCATTTACCTGACGGCCATTTCTGCTACTTCCAGACTGGGGTAGTCCAGCTCCTTCACCAAACACAGCACCGCCGACAGCAGGTTCGAATTCTTTAACAAAAAAATTACACATTGTAATGCAATACTCGTCGAATCAAAGTGTGCAAGTTCAAACCCCGGCTCGCACCTCTGGGTTTACGTGCGAATCTCATTTTCATCCGAGAATATCACTTGCTATGAAACGGTGAAGGAAAACATGGTGAGGAGACCTGCACGTCTCAGGGAAATTGACTAGTTTTCGATAGATGTGTGAAGTCTGCCAACCCGCACTGGGCCAGCGTGGTGGACAGTAGGACGTTAAAAGGGCTGTAGTTATGTTTTATCGCAATACTCTTACAGTCGAGCAATACTGTATTATCTGGTAGAATAGTATCTGATGACCTTGCGGTCAAAGGCAGCTACATACCCTGGCAACAGGCCGCCTCGTGAACCCCCTGTGCTCGGCCATGACGGCGGAGGGGTACTCTCTGTCTCGCTCGCGCTCCCTGTCTCTGTCCTTATCGGCGTGCCTCTCTCTCGCACTCGCGCGATCCTGCTCCCACGTGTCGGCGGCGCATCGCGACATCTGCTGGTACGACTCCGACCTACACATAATACAATGCCATTTATTTATTTATTTAACTAGAACATTATTTAATATAACAAATAATAATTATACCAGTAAGTTATCTACAGGGCTTATCAGAAGTCTGAAATAATATTTTAAGTACCTACATATTACGGTACTTAATATGTAGATGCATATTGAAGACAGACTAAACCTAACTATAATAGTTTGTGAATTATAATAATAATATCATTATTTATTGGCAAACATTTTGAAGACTGCGTATTGAAGTCATTATAAATCAAATTAAAAACACAGTGGCACTCCATACATTATTTAAGTGTTTTTACCGCAGTGCATCTCTACCTACCCCTTCGGTAAATACAGGCGTGATGATGTATGGATTAAAATAATGATTTTATTACCTGTCTGGTTTCTCGTAGAAGGTGTCGTAGTGCGGGGGCGAGGAGACACCGCCCGGGGCGAACCGACACTCACCATTCGATGCGTACGAATACTCCTGCATGTAATACACAAAATTATAAGCTGCAAGCCAGCTTGAACTCTCTCTCTCTCTCTCTCTCTGCCCACCGTGTGTCTAGATAGACCCGTTAACAGTTTAGTGGTTAGAAGGGTCGGCTTCATATGCGAGAGGGTCTGATACGATTTGATGGCGATTTAAAAAAATATTAGTCTACTGACTTTCTTGCCGGATCTTCTCGGTCAAGTTCGCGCTTCGAGCCGGTAGTAGCATATAAGGGAAATATGTAAACTTAACAATTTGTAAGTACCCCCGTAGGACTATACAAAAAAAAGTGTCTTGTGTCCTGCGCAAACAGCCACGCCAAAACGCGTACGACAAAAATTTACAATTGAAACTTGATTGGAAATTGACGATGTAAAAACGAACTGTATTATCTAATAGATAAAGTTCAATATTCAACTGTTGTGACTATACTTGTCCACCCAACTGTACCCCGAACATACCTAATGTAAACATAGGTAGGTAACTGTGTTACCAGACAAAGCAGTCGCATCGAGACGCGCACAATAAACAGACGTATACAACCTGCATATTATTTATAACCTAATTACTACACATTATACTTAGTAACTAAAGTAAAGTAGCTAAACAAAATGTCATCGTCGACGCGACAGAATTTTGCCATAGCTCGTTATAGTACCTATTGATAAAAATTTGACGCGCACGTCTTGACGCCCCCACGTTTTTTTTATATATGGACTACGCTTTTGGCCGTGAGGTGGCCTTTACAGCTTTACCGGCGCAGAGTGCACTCCAACCAAGGCCTTAAGGGCGGAAAGGGGTGGCAACTAGCTCAAGGGCGCCACAGAGGGCACGACCTCGGCTTGGGCAGTTACCGTGAGGGGAGAGGTAGTGACTGCGCTCATAGGTGCAAACTGCACCTACGTGCGGAAGAGGGGTTTCCACGACCTCGCCGGCGAGATCGGTGTCTATTTGAACGCCCCCGCGTGTGCAGGGTATTAACTCATTGAAGTCTCATTTCATCGACGGGTTTTGGCACATACCTACATTAAATTTTAATATTATTCTATCATAGAGTACATCTCCAAAGATACTAATAGGAATTTAAATTCGCTCGCCTAAGTGTGTTAAGGGCGATAAGGCATAGTGCCTACATACTTAAGCGGCTTTCAGACTACGCTATAATATATGGCACAAGTACGTGGCCATAACAATGTATGGTGCGCGATATTGTTGTGCTATGAGCTATATACTATATGCTATTATATTATAGCGTAGTCTGAAACCCGCTTCATACAGAGCAGCGTAAGTGAGAAGCGATATGCTGAATACATTGTGTATAGGAGTTGGACCAACACGCCATTGACTGACATTTTGCTAGTTAGAGATATAACTAAATCTTAATAAACTTCCGAAGTGTTAGAGGGACCTAAATATAAACTTATTTAGACTACATTTTAGGAGGTTACTGATACAAAATATTTACTACAGTATCAATGACTTCTTACAAGGTAAATTCTAGCTTGGTTAATAGTATTACTTAAACTTAACTAATTATAGTAATTATACTCCATTTCTCTTAGAAAATCTTTGTACACCATATCATATGGTAAAACATGATGGACCTGACACTCAATTTAAACAATCATTTAAATCATTTAAACAACAATGTGCACGCTATTGTATATTTGTAACCTACCCGTGTTGTGTGCAAATAAAAATATTGTATTGTATTGTAACTCTTCATGTCCCACCTCTTAATATGATACAAGCTGTACATATACGATATACAAATTAAGTGTTACAACAGGCGGCCTTGAGTTATGTATACTACATGAAAGCCAAACATTTTCTCTATAGACCAATCTTGGTTTTATTTTTCTAACATTTATAGTTAGCAAGATAAGTGGAGACAAATCTCTATGCGTTCACAATTTCTGAAGACATTACTTTCTGTGTATTTGCTTGTATCTTAATAAATTAATGGTAAAAAAACAATGAAGAAAAAATAACTGATCCGCCATCTTGGATGATCCGCCATATTGGAATTAGAATGATGTCACATAGCTAAGCATGCATTGTCATCCAAAATAAGCGTGTAAACCAAATCTCAGCTCAATCGGTTAAAGATAACTGATTTAAAATTCAATTGCAAGATTCCACCCGGACATACATACATTGCAAGATAATATAAAGCTTGTAAAATTGTGTGAATTCACATAACTTCTTAGGCATCGGAAAAAGAAACGTTTTATCTAGGTCTTATTTTTGTAACATTTACAGTTATAAAGATACCTACACAGAAACAAATCTGTGTCTTCCTAATATCTAAGGAGATTAATTTCCGCATTTTTGTTTGTAACTCATAATTAACATTTAAAATTAACTTAACGACCTTTTAGCCATCGGACGACAGAATAAAACGTCAACCACTCAATAATCCAGTGAGTTATGGAGATAAGTAATAGTTAGCGAACCGGTAGTTTATGATATAAGTTTCCATAGACAACCAAAGGTCACTTGTCATCAACCTTTTATTGGGACCGATATTTATTGAATGCTGTTGCTATTAATTACTGGCTGAAATACCCTATAACCAGGTAAGGTGGAGCTATTCCTCATTCCATTTAATTTCTCATGTCGTCAATAAAGAAAAAAATATTTAGACCATTGCTCTGTCAGCCATATTCTTGGTAAAAGATAAACTAGGAAAATCGCTCGAGACTAGCGTCGTGGCTGGTGTTGGCTATTGCTGGCCCAACATTGGATGCATATGTGTGCGTGTGTGATGTCTACCTTGACACTGTGTGCGGAGAGGCTGTGTCGCAGCGAGCCGACCGGGGAGCGCGCCGGCCGGGGCTGCAACGACACATCGCCCCTATTACTCACTCCATAAGGCCCATATTGCTGCACAACACGTGGAACGGCCGTGTCGCCGCAGAACAGACTCTACGGCCTAATGTAAAAGCTTCAAAGTCCGATAGACACACGAATGGTGTTATCATTAAATGTATTGTGAGGTGACAACGACATACTTTGCTTTGGCATGATTGTATGAGAATGGAGCTCAACTAAACTAAACTAAACTAAATATTAGTTAAAGAGTTTTCTAAATGCATGATAGTTACGATAATTAGACAGTTCAACATGTTGGTAGGATGTATGTTATAAATTTGGTTAGGAGTTCTGACAGAATAGAAACGACCACTATAACAGTCATCGCGACACCCACTATAACAGTCGTCGCTACGCCCACTATAACAGTCGTCGTGACGACTACTATAGCAGTCGTCGCTACGCCCACTATAACAGTCATCTCGACACCCACTATAACAGTCGTCGCTACGCCCACTATAACAGTCGTTTCGACACCCACTATAACAGTCGTCGCTACGCCCACTATAACAGTCGTCGTTACGCCCACTATAACAGTCGTCGTGACGACTACTATAGCAGTCGTCGTTACGCCCACTATAACAGTCATCGCGACACCCACTATAACAGTCGTCGCTACGCCCACTATGACAGTCGTCGTTACGCCAACTATAATAAGCGCTGCAAGTTATGTGTATATACTACTTGTAATAGGTGTATACTAACGTCGTAGTGTGATCTCGTCATGGCGGGGTGCTCGTACCGCTCGTCGGAGTCGGGCGAGGTGGCCGCCACAGTCGAGCGACGGGACGGCGACAGCGGACACTGTTGTAAAACACAATGTATCAAAAGAACAATCACGATCGATTCTGTCGTACACAAGCTACAGGCCGTTTCAGAAGTCCGATAATATAGTAATAATAGTATAGTACTAAGTAATAGTAATAATATAGTACTTTGATGATTGCATCAGCATCGGGTATACAACTGAATGGTATAAAAATTTGATCGAACATCGACCATGTCTTTCAAACTTTTTTTTTTCGTCGTAATTTTCTATATCTCTTAATATCGCGTGCCTATCTATAATTTGCATGTTCTGTTTTGTGAATAATTCTGCTGAATATAGTTATGGATGTACCCAAAGGCCAGAACATGATCCCTGTGACAAATATTCAATGGTCTGTAACTCAGAAACTATGATAGTTAGGTATAAACTATCTTCACTAAGCATCCACGTATGAGCTACCGTATTATTTCGGACTTCTGATACGTCCTGTATAAGTAAACTACTATTTTCGATACTTATCAAACTTCGGGATGGTATAAAACTGTCTCCTTGCCACAACTTGTCTTGCAGCAATGTTTAAAATATTATAATTAGATTTTGACAGTTAAGGGCCGGCGCCCACTGCCGGCACGGCACGGCATGGCATGGCAAAGAATTTTATTACTAATCAAGTTATTTTGAATCTTATTTCAATGAATTTAGAGTTCATGTTACTTTATTTCGATACCACGATGCCACGACGCGCCCCGGCATGCCACGGGATGCTGTGGCATGACGAGTCATGCCGTTTCATTCCACGGGTTGCCGCGGCACATTGCATCTCGCGAGACGCATGGGTCACTTTGTGTGGAGGAATTATGATTGCTAAGCTAGTTGAAATAAGGTTGTAACTTGTGCAGCGGTCATTTCTGTTAATGGGGCGCAGTCCGGTGCGCGGAGGAAAGGGAGGGAGAAAACGCACTGGCGGCATGCCGAAGCACAACCAGCCATGCCACGGCATGTTACGGAACGCCGCCGAATGCCGCAGCACAATCTGCCGTGCCATGCCGGCAGTGGGCGCCGGCCCTAAGTCAGTACAAAATCTGGCAGAAATTTACAGTTACTATTGAAAAAACAATACTTTAATAGGCGGTGGTAAGACCCTAGGACCCTGGTGGAAAAAAATCTTGGTTAGGTTAGGGTCGGTTCTCACCTGCTGGGGGTCTGCGCGCGGCGGCTCGGGCGGCGCGTCCGGACCCGTCTCCGAGCTGTCGCTGCCCTAATATTAGTACCAGCCAACATAGACATTAGTATACAATCATGATATCGGCATTAAGAGTACACGTGACCTTTACACACGGTGTATCAGAAGTCTGAAATATTATTTCAGCTACATACACGGTAAGAGTCCCCAAAATTGGTCGTATTCTGATTTCTGTCGTTTTGTTACGACATATATCGAATTAGAGATAATGTCGATCGGGAATGTACTCTCTATGCCAACATTGTTTATACACGCCACACGCTAACATTAAACATGAAATTTAATCATATAAACCAATACAGGCACTTATGAATCGTCAATAAATAATAAAAATAGTATCCCTACCACCCATTCGGAATGCATTTCCTATGGAGAAGAATGGGCAAGAAAGTCCATGGTTGCTAGTTTCAAAAGTTTTTCTCTAAAGTCAGCTGTTACTTTTGAACTGAAGGTTAACACAGCAGAAGGTACAAGCGACCTAGCTAACCATGTCTAGACTTGTCTGAGCGTATAAATAATATGTTGTAAAAGAAAACAAAAATTCTGTGTTCATAAAACAGTTTCATATACTGTACATGAGGAAGGGTGCAGGCCTGTGGTACCCATTTTGAATCACATTGGATATTATTAATTAAAACACGAATTTAGCACGAGACGAAATTATTAAAACAATGGCAAAGAAACAATGTTTGTATTGTTACAATTATTAAAATGACCAACAAACCCTTTGTTTCATAGAAAACAGTCATAATATTTTATTGGAAGATAGATCGCTCATAGACATCATCACGCCTGTATTCCCCGAAGGGGTAGGCAGAGGTGCACTGTAGTGCGCCCACACTTCGCCGATGTATTTTGGTCCCAATGTAATAGGGGGCGAGCCTATTGCCATTATACCGGGCACATTCCCCCTCAATACGAGGGAGATTTGGGCCATAGTCCACCACGCTGGCCCAGTGCGGGTTGGTGAACTTCACACGCCTTTCTACAGACGTGCAGGTTTCCTCACGATGTTTTCCTTCACCGTTCAGCATGTGGTAATCATTGTTGAAAATGACATTCGCACATGAAAATTATCTCAGAGGTGCGGGCCTGGGATTTGAACTTGCACCTCTTACGTTCAAGGAGGCTACCACTGCTATAAATAAAATAAACCACAATAACATGCGCACTCTTCAGTCACAAGCAATGTTATTACAAGACTACTAAACTATATTTTAAATACACACAATATACAAAGATGAGGTTGGTCAGAGCTGGTAAAACACATGTCCATATCGAGGGCGTGAAAGGCTATTTGAATGAAACGACATATTGTTAACTTTACAGGAGAGCATCAAAAATCTCCCTCGTATTGAGGGAGTATGTGCCCGGTATAATGGCAATAGGGTCGCCCCCTATTACATTGGGACCAAAATACATCGGCGAAGTGTGGGCGCACTACAGTGCACCTCTGCCTACCCCCTCGGGGAATACAGGCGTGATGATGATGATGATGTATATACAGGAGAGCATACTCATTCTCCCAAAATACAGGCTGTGCCTAGTTTGGGAGCCCCTGGAATGATCTTACTATTTAGGTTAATTTAATATTACTTTATGATTACTTAATATATGTCACTGTCACCTAGGATATCTGAAAATTAATAATAATAACCATTTTTTTATTATTTGACGCAGAAAATTTTGCTGATTCCAAATATGTATTAAAGTCAATATCGCCTAAAAGTGTCGCTTGAGTCAAATAGCCTTTGAAGCCTCGATATAAAATAGCATTTCTAATATCTCATGTCCTCTGTACCTTGAGTCACATCTATGAGGAACATAGGTGCGACAACTATGACGATGATAGGAGTGTCATGACAAACATGGGTATGGACCATAGAGTATAACGGAGATGCCCTGTCGACCCCGCCCTGCGGAAAATGTTTCTGACGTTTATCTGTCATCCGCCATTGCAGTTATCCTATGTAGTTGCCGGATCAAGTAGCTAAGGTGTCAAACAGTATACTACAGGACAACAATGGCGGATGTGAGATAAACGACAAAAAATGCCACAGAGCCATACGCAGGGCGGGGAGGCGATATGGGTTCTCTAGTTACTCTATGAAATGTACATAAAGGATGTTTCAGAAGTTCGAAATAATACTTTTGAGTATTTCTACGGTAGCTCATATGTGAATGCTTAGCGAAGACAGTTTATACCTAACTATCATATTTTCTGATTTATAGATCTTTGAATATTGATCACAGGTATCGTGTTCTGACCTTTGGGTACACCCATAACCCTATTTAATAGTGTAAACTGTACTTATGAGGGGCATCTACAACTATTCAAAAAACAGAGGACTTCTGAAACATCCTTATAATATAAAAGATGGTGGAAGGTGGTTTGTGTAGGTGATGTGTCCAGTGTGTGCGTATACCTGGTCGTGCCTGGGCGGCGCGCGCGGGAAGTACGGCTCGGCCTCGCGCTCCGGGCTGGACTCGCACGACCGCTGCCGCCTGTACTGACCGTATGACTCTTGCTGGAACACACATAACACATATTATACATGATATTGACTAAATATCTATACACAATGTCCCTGAGGATGTGCATTAACTATAAAAACTGCTTTTATGGCTTTTACTAAACATATATTAGTACTAAGTGTGCCCGCCACTTCGCCCGCGTGCAATTTAGTTAAAATAAAATAAGTACCTTAATTTACTCCTTGGAACTTCAGCTATCTGCCAGTGAATATTCTGCCCCTTGCTGTCAAGGCGCGTCCGCCTTGACAACAAGGGGAGTAAGTTGAAATCCCGGGCTCGCACCTCTAAGATTTACGAATTCTATGTGCGTATTCAATAATGATTACAACTTGCTGAACGGTGCAGACAAACATTGTGAGGAAACCTGCACGTCTATAGAAAGGCGTATATAGTAACTGGGCCAGCGTGGTGTACTATGGCCCAAATCTCCCTCGTATTGAGGGGGAGTGTGCCCGGTATTATGGCAATAGGTTCGCCCTCTGTTACATTGGGAGTAGTGGGCTTCACATGGCCGTGTACACATAAGATTTATCTCTGTCAACTGTCAGATTTGTCGAGAAAATTACGTCATTTCGAGCTTTTTGTACTGGACATGGCGTCATTTTCTCGAAAAATCTGACAGCTGAAAGAGATAAAACTTATATCTACGCCGTCATGCTAAGCCTACAGAATACATCGGCGAAGTGTGGGTGCACCATGGCATGGCGTCGTAAAGTAAACTTACTTGTTGCGGGTAGCCTTCGTCGTCGGAGTCCGGTATGTAGGCGCCCCGACGCATCGCCTCTTGTACCTATAAAACAATTTGTTGAAAGTAATACAACTTGTCTAATAAATATAGTCAGACAACACATACTCAAGATACCAAACTAAGCAAAGCTTGTACTATCGGTACCGTACAATGGACTGGGGGCTATCCCAGTTACACCAAGACGGGGACAAATTTCGGAAAGGAAATTTCCGAAATCTGCCACTGGCAGGAGTCGAGCCAAACGACCTACGCTTAAACCACTAGATCTGCGATTCCCAATTGGGTATATATCGACCTCTTTGCAGTTTTTCACTTAGCCAACCGCAAACTTTTTAAATTGCTAAGAATGTTGAGATAGGATTTTTAATTTGGCTATGGGGGTGTGATGTATCAGTTAATTTTGTTAGAGGTGTCTCTAGCCTAATATAGTTTGGGAATCCCTTTCCTGGAAATAAAACTATTTTACGGATTTTATCGCGTGTATTTACTAATTTATTTTCCCGACGTTTCGGCTGCTTTACAGCAACCATGGTCACGGGGGGACTGAGGTGTTAGACGTCCTGATGTCATAGTTAATAACTGGGTACCCTCATATTTAGTTGTTGTTTGCGGTCCGATCCACACAGAAAGTCCTTACGGTGTCTTGAGGTCTTGCAATAAAATAAGAATATAAAATAGTAAATACACGCGATAAAATCCGTAAAGTAGTTTTTTTTCAATGTATAGTATTCGCGTAAATATAAGAAAACAATCCCTTTCCTTGTTAACTTTTATGTACTGTTGTTTGTTGTTTCTAATAAATAATTTAATTTAATTTTTAGAGCAAGCCTGGGTGTCAAGTTTAGTTAATAATTGTAATTGGCATGTAATTAACTACATTGAGTTCCATTTTGTAAAATTAGCCGTAAGCTCCCTAAATATAATAAAATAAAATAAAGGGCCCAGTCACCTCGTCCGGCTGCACGATGACGTTGTCTAGTTTCTCTAAATTTGGTAAATTCCTCAGGACTGTCATTCTGTACCTGAAAAAAACACGAAATATGTTATAATCCATACAAATTAATACAATTGGATTGTCTGTTTGTAATATCAAAATGACATTATTTTAACAAATGCATATGAAAGTATACATGATAGCAAAAACGAAAATGAAATTTTTAAAATTTTTGTCTGTATGTTTGTTCCGGGTAAACTTCTAAACGGCTGTACCGATTTGGATGGGACTTTCACTGGTAGATAGCTGATGTTTCAAGGCGTAACTTACGCTACTAAAAGTTTTAGAAAAAGCATTAGAATAATGACCACCCGTGCGGAGCCGACATGAGCCGCTAGTTATTGACGCTAAGGGCTATTGAGTCTCATTCAATAAGTAACTATTTAAAGATACTACAAGGTGTCACCAGGCCCTAAAGCCACACTTCAGTCGCCGGTTACAACTTGGATGATATCAGTTGTAGGTTACCGTTACTGCGCGTGACTTAAAAGTATTTTACATCTCGTGACTTACTCTGGATGCTGCGTGCACGGGTTCTCGTCGAGCCAGAGGCTGGTGAGATCCGGCAGCCGCCTCAGATGCCGGATCTCGCTGAGGCTCCCGATCTCGTTCTTCCGGATGTATAGTTCCCGGAGCCGCCGACACCCGGCAAAGTCGTCCAGCGTACGGATTTTGTTTATACTGTAAATTAAGAATAGTACTTTAATTTTTCAATACTCTTTACAGTTTTGTTTTGTTCAGGTATAAATATTCGCGCTATCGAGTTTTTATTGTTGATGTTTTAATTGTTACTTAAAAATGGATATATTTGGAGAAGTGGATTATAGTAATTTATTCAATGATCATTCAAATAGAAGGTTGAACTTAAGCGTTCTACTCAGATATTTGAGACATATACAGGACCGCATCTCTGCTTGAGGCTCGATTTGAGTCTCGATCCGTCTGATTTATGATTACCGTTCTGGAATAAGAACGATGCTCAAGCACTGATTCTATACGTAAACAGGGATCGACTGATTGAGGATCAAACTGAACTTGAGTTACGTTCTGTAACACGGACCTTAGTCTCAGTCGTTTAAAAATTATAATGACAATTATCATTTGGAAGCGGTTGTGTTAGGAAGCCATGTGAATATCAGAAAGCTTACTCCGGATAGAATCTAGTTGTTGGATCAATCAAATCCTGATTAGAGAACAACGACAGATAAATCCTACTAATATTATAAATGTGAAAGTTTGTGAGAATGGATTTTTTTATTACTTTTCAACGCAAAAACTACTGAACGGTTTTTGATGGAACTTTACACTATTATTGTTTGTACATCAGTGGAGTGAGCACGCATGTCAAGACCAAGGTTTTATCACCGATTCCCTCGCTCCCCCTTTGCCTCATTTCTTACGAGAGAAAGAAACAAAATCAACATATTCCGTGACATACGCGTTGTCTTGGCGCGCATGCTACAACTACTGAATAACATATAGACTATACTCTACAACGATATTGGATTATCGAAGTCTGCGCAGAAGAAGTCGCGGGTAGAAGCTTGTTCTTCATAAACCAGTCTACCTTCATATAAAACAATAAGTATCAAGTGCCTCCATAGTTACTTTAAGTCCACGCGATCATCTTTCAGTTGCGGCGAAGTGCGTAACAGCATTACAAGGCCAACTTGCAACCACTTCCTGTACCCACAAAACGTGAAACTAAACCTTAGTACCCACGCAACACAGGTTACAAGGACGGCAAAATAAAAATTTGAAAGTTCAACGGCCAAATCCCGCGGTTGGTGTAACGTGATATTGAATGCGCGTGATTGGCTAACGTCTGCCGCGTCACGCTCTGATTGGTCGGTCGTCCTTGTCATAGGTGGCGTGATTGCGCTAATTTGAATTAACGAACGATAGGTATCGACCATTTAGGTACAGCCCTTCGATGAGCTGACGTGTTCGTCTTGCGCCCCGGGCAGATTGGGGCGTCATCAAACTGTACTGACTGAGAAAAAATGTTTATTTTTATAAGGGTTCCGTATCTAAAAAGGAAAAAAAACGGAACCCTTATAGGATCACTTTGTTGTCCATTTGTCTGTCTGTCAAGAGCCTTTTTTCTCAGAAACGCGTGAAGGTATCAATTTGAAATTTATAACAGAGACTCATGCCTGCAATCCCTAAAAAAATTAAACTTCTAGGTTAACGCAATTAAAAGATACGGGGTTTATGTTGCATTTTCAGTACATTTGCACGGGAATCAAAAACCTATAGGGTAGGTACTTCCGGTTAACCTAAAATCATGAAATTTGGCAAGAAGCAAGGTCAAGCAAGGTAGAAAATGTTTTTTTGTAATTACAAACTTATTTTGTAGTGAATTTGTATGGGGACACCTGTACACCAACGGCAAAGTTTGAGTTTGTCACTCTATCCAGTTTATCTTTTCGTTAGAGTAATGCTCGGTGCTCTCACATAATAGGTACGGAAGCCTCGGTGCGCGAGTCCAGCTCGCACTTGATCGGTTTTTTTAACAGGACGAGCGAATTTTGACTCGTGGGGAGCAAGGCTTTTGGTATAGAAATCCAATCTTTATCCAATTGAGACAGGAAGGCAGGCTTTGTATGTAGTTGGTGGTCACCAGTGGTCACGTCTCGCTCTGCCGCGTCACCGTGACGAGCGGGGCGGTGCGCGCACGCATGTCGCACGCACCCGGAGAAAACCAGCTGTTCTTAGAACACACTGTCATGTAGAACCAACAGACATGTCCGGGCGAGTTTGACAAAAATATACTTCAGCTCCTTTACCACCATCTGTCTTGTCTATACTAATATTATAAAGAGGAAAGATTTGTATTTTTGTATGTATCGAATAAACTTAAAAACTAATGGACCGATTTCAAAAATTCTTTCACCGTTAAAAAGCTACATTGTCACTGAGTAACATAGGCTATATTATAAACCTTTTTCGACATTAAACTCAGTAAAAAATCGTACAAAACATTGACAGTTACTATAAAAGGTAGCCGTAAGGCATCAGATAATCAACGTAATGATGAGCGAGTGTAGACCAAAAGTAGTTGACATTTTAGCCAATACTAAAACGGAATTTATTAGCTCATGGAAAAAGTTCATTTTTCAACGAAAACTAATTTCTGCCGCATGGTCTCGTGGCTTCTACCACAGAAATTTAATCTTTATGGACAACTACACAGAGTTCGTATTACACCAAAGTATTGTCATCACATATGACGCGCGCATCTTGATGGGGCCCAGCGTTTAAATCCTACGCTGTTGTTGTACCAGACAGGTATGTACAAGAAGACATTATATCCAGGGGTGAAAGGTTATTTGACTTAAGCGACATTTTTAGGGTTTCGTACCCAAAGGGAAAAATGGGAACCCTATTACTCGGACTTCGCTGTCCGTTCGTCCGTCTGTCACCAGGCTGTATCTCATGAACCGTGATAGTTAGACAGTTGAAATTTTCACAGATGATGTATTTCTGTTGCCGCTATAACAACAAATACTAAAAAACAGAATAAAATAAATATTTAAGGGGGCTCCCATACAACAAACGTGATATTTTGCTCGTTTTTATAGATAATGGTACGGAACCCTTCATGCGTGAGTCCGACTCGCACTTGAGCATACTCATTCGACGCAGAAAATGTCGCTAATTCCAAATATGTATATAAGTCAATATCGCCCAAAAGTGTCGCTTAAGTCGAATAGCCTTTCACCCCTCGATATGGAACGGCGAGCCAGGTCGCGACCTCTAGCGGGGGAACCCGACACCTCGCTATCACCGCTAGACAGGGCTATATCCAATCCCATTAGGATTATTTATTTCCCTGGCTATTACTCTGAGGAGACTGGGGTTGGAAATTCGTTTAAATAACATAATGGTAAAAAATCTTTTTAAAAACAAGCTTTTATTTAATTGCCCCCAGTTTTCGGGTTCTCCTCATAGAGACCTTTCTTTTGATATCCATACTGTGGTAGTGCAGTAAAAATAACTATTCCGCCATCTTGGATGAATCGCCATATTGGAATTAGAATGACGTCACATAGCTAAGCATGCATTGTCATTTAAAGTAAGCGTGTATGCCAAATTTCAGCTCAGTCGGTTAAAGATACTACTACAGCCTTTTTAACGTCCCACTGCTGGGCACGGGCCTGCTCTCAATGCGAGGGGGATTCGGGCCATAGTCCACCACGCTGGTCCAGTGCGGGTTGGCAGACTTCACACATCCATCGAATACTAGTCAAGTTCCCTCAGACGTGCAGGTTTCCTCACGATGTTTTCCTTCACCGTTTCATAGCAAGTGATAATCTCGGATGAAAATGAGATTAGCACATAAATCCCAGAGGTGCGAGCTGGGGTTTGAACCTGCACACTTCGATTGCAAGGCGTGCGTTCGACCACAGATAAAGATAACTGATTTAAAATTCAGTTGCAGGATTCCACCTGGACATACATACATTGCAAGTTAATATAAAGATTGTAAAATTGTTGTATACAGATAAATAGTATAGTCAAGCCCCGGGCAGATTGGGGCGTCAAGACGTGTGCGTCACAGTATTTACCAACACCAAAACGAACTCTGTGTCATATGCATAAAGATCATAGAGTATCTGGAGTACCCATAACGACTCCACTCCTCGTATAGTTTACGGCGATTTTTCCGCCATTGTTACCTCATGTACCTGTAGTATACGGCAACTAAATGGCGGAGTCACTAAAACCAGAGAAATTTACCGCAGCGAGGGCGGGTAATGCCATCTCCGTTATAATATCTCCATGATAAAGATTGATTTTCTCTAGTAAAAGTCACGAGACAGTCAATGGAGAATGTGCTTTTGCTGCCAGTCAATACAGTTCGTTTTGGTATGGCAATGTTGACGCACTGGTGACGCCCCAGCCTGCTCGGTACGTTAATACATAATGTAAGTATGGTCTACTTAGCAATATCATTATAACAATGGCAATTGTTGTCATAATCAAACAATAAACAAGGAGAAATACGCGAACAATACTAATTTAATATTGAAATTCGCACAAGAAGTTCGTAAATCCCAGTGGTGCCAGCCCGGGGTTTGACCCTGCACTCCTCGAGTTCAAGACAGGCTGTCTACTAACTAGGCTACCACTTCTCGTGGTCATCAATAATGATTACCAGTTGCTGCATGCTGATGGCAATCATCGCAAGAAAACTTGCATGTCTATACCGAGCACACTCCCCCTCAATACGAGGGATATTTGGGCCATAGTCCACCACGCTGGTCCAGTCAGTGATTAATTTAAGTACCTATGTAATAATTTATTAATTGCTAGTAAGAAAGAAAAAACATTTATATATAACAAACAAAGCACACAGAGAATATAAAACTTATAAAATACACAGAAAAGGAAAGAAAAAGAGCTCAGTGCGAACTGTGCCGAAAAGGTGTTGGCTCAGCACGTGCTGGAGGGGAACTAAACTCCCCCAGCGCTGATTTTCAGCCAACCCTTTTCAAAAGTCATAGAAAGGTCGGCACTGTATCTTTGCCAACAATAATAAACTACTGTTTTAAGTAATTTTCCAACATTTCGTAACTGGTCCGTGACACAGTGAAGCGAATCAAATGACATTGTTCAGTGCAATCCGTCGGAACGTCGATTTTCTCTAACATCCGCTATTACCGATAACCTAATAAATTGACAACGGCTTCGTGAAGTGGCTTGAGCGTAGGACGTACCTGGTCTGGGTGTGACTGGGATCGCCCCCAGTCCATTGTACGGTCCCCATAGCACAGGCTTTGCTTAGTTTGGAATCATACGATGAGTATGTGTTGTCTGGCGATATTATTACTATTATTTCAAAGCAGTAACATGCGAGTTTCGTACACATTCTTCTCCAATGTATTTCGAATGGGTGGGGTAGTCTTAATAAAAGTTAAAAACTGTTTGTTCGACGATTCATAAGTGCCTTTTAAAAGAACTCATATTCCGATTCCACACTTTCTTTAAACAAACAGCATCTTAATGTTAATGTAAATCGATAATTGTACACGTTGTACAAATGTGGGGGGGATTACACTTCACAAACCAATTTACCGACTATTTTTACTACAATCGCGTGTTGAATAACAATAATATGGAAATAAAATAGCAGCCGAACGAAGCGTAACAAATAAGTAAATGCTGTGTGTTGGTAAAAAAGAAGGAATCAATAGCTCGCGGTCGTGTGTACCAATCTTCTGTGAATCAATCAGCTCATTGAATGGACGGCGTGCGTGACCGGGATAAGTAATGTAAACCAATGGTAAGAAACTGGGTTTTGTATACAAAATAATAATGTCCATACAAGATTATTAATGGTGCACACAATTATTTTTTTATGTATTTATTTCAGGCAGCAGTGGTACCCTAGTTGGTATAACGCCGATCCTTGAACGCAAGTGGTGCAAGTTCAAATCTCGGGCCCGCATCGCTGAGATTTTCATGTGCGAATGTCATGCTGAACGGTGAAGGAAAACATCGTGTGGAAACCGGCACGTCTATAGAAAGGCGTGTAAAGTTCACCAACTCGCTTTAGGCCAGTGTGGTGGACTATGACCCAAATCTCCCTCGTATTGAGGGGGAATGTGCCCGGTGTAATGGCAATAGGCTCGCTCCCAATTACCTATATTGGGACGATAAATACATCGGCGACATGTGGGTGCAGTACACCCTTTGGGGAATACAGGCGTGGTGATGATGATGATGTATATTTATACCTGAGTGCCAGAACTTCAACGTTGGGCATCCGTCGTAAGAGGGTGACATCACCAAGCTCCGCACCCCTGCGAACAAACACATAAGTATATTTTAATGACCAATAGAATAACATTATTTGCATTATACCTATTACTTGAAATGACGCTACGACCACTGACACTATTTGGCTACTTTAGATGCTAGATTAGATAAAGAAGCTATATATTCTTGTACAGCATCGCAGCATCCTGCCATCTTCGGAGCAAGCCAGATTTGGATCCCCTTGGAAGACATACCACACGTAACATATCGAGGGATGAAAGGCCATATGCTTAAGCGACTTTTTTAGCTTTACTGGAGAGCATACTCATTCGACACAGTAAAATTAGCTGATTCCAAATATGTATACAAGTCAATATCGCACAAAAGTGTCGTTTAAGTCAAAAAGCCTTTCACCCCTCGATATGTTAGATAGATAACTCTTTATTGTTCCACTTCTCAAAGAAAAACTATATAATATTATAAAGCTGAAGAGTTTGTCTGTTTGATTAAACGCGTTAAGCTCTGGAACTACCAGTCCGTTTTCAAAAATTGTTTTTTTTTATTTTTTTTTATTATGGATTACCAACGTTTGTTACGTGTATTTTATTTATACTATACTAACAATTTTGTAACTAAATCTATTAACACTTACAGGTGATCGCAGCATGCAAATCTTATAGTAGTGAGTTATATAAAAAAACCGGCCAAGTGCGAGTCGGACTCGCGCACGAAGGGTTCCGTACCATTATCTATAAAAACGGCAAAAAATCACGTCTGTTGTATGGGAGCCCCTTAAATATTTATTTTATTCTGTGTTTTAGTATTTATAGCGGCAACAGAAATACATCATCTGTGAAAATTTCAACTATCTAACTATCACGGTTCGTGAGATATAGCCTGGTGACAGAAGGCCGGACAGACGGACGAACGGACGGACAGTGAAGTCTCAGTGATAGGGTTCCCGTTTTACCCTCTGGGTACGGAACCCTAATAAACTAAAACTAAAAAACTTTTGAACTGTATAGCCAATTTATTGAGTAAGGACGTAACCATAGTAACCATAAACGCGGGTGAAACCGCGGGTTCAGCTAGTACAAGCTATAAATACCTACAGGATATAAAGTGTTGGTAATTTATCCTATTAACTGAAGTAGGTATGTATGGGTACACAAAGCAAGGTCGCGCGACACGATCCATGACTGTCGTGTCTATCGATGTTATTGGCATTCGATGCGCGTGCGCCGGTATTAGTAACAACACAGCACAAGGAACAACAGTAGGATAACTTATATGAGCAGTAATAAACTGCCTACTATTAGTTATTCAAGCTATTCGGGCTATTCGCTAATCGGTGCCAAGCCTATTCCCATTGTTCCGGACACATTCTCCTTCAACACAGGGGAGCTTTAGGTCATAGTCCACCACGCTGGCTCATTGCGGATTGGAACTTCACACGCCTTTTTATACACGTGCCGGTTTCCTCACGATGTTTTCCTTCACCGTTCAGCAAGTGGTAATCATTATCAGTGGTAAATATTATTATGGTGGAAATCTGAAAATCCCAAAGCAGAACCCGCATCTCTCGAATTCAAGGCGAGCCTTCTACCTACTAGGCTACCGCAGCTTCAGTTTGCCTTGAAATAGTAATATATTGGAATACTGTGTATTACTTTACTGTGGCGCGCGGTTGGGGTATTAAGTGTGAGACCAGTATACATCATATTACCTAAGTGCATATACGTAACCGTCTTCGGCTATTCCTGTATTAGCGGCGTTCAGTCTAGGTAGCCCAAATTCAAATTTTAAATCACTTATCTTCCGATTGAGCTGAAATTTGGTAGATTTACAATACATAGGTATTTAATTAATAATATTTACGATAATATCCACGGTACCTACTTACTTAACATCTTTTTTATGTAGAGATTATATAGACGGCTGCGCCATCAATGAGACCAATTTGGGTACAATTTTTTTACGTCTTTTTGACACATTTAGGTATCTATTCTTTCTAATTTCATTGGATTTTAGTTATTATTTAAATAAGCATCATCGTGGCAGCAAAAACCCCAGGACAGGGGCATGTGGAGCTGGGAGGGGGAGGCCTTTGCCCAGCAGTGGGACATAAAATAGGCTATTAAAAAAAAGTTATTATTTATATAATCAACAATACAATCTAAGCATATAGTACAGATAGTTGGGTGTAATGAGGTGTGTTGGTTAACACATTATTGTGTCGATGCGCGCGCGCAGCCAGGGGTGAGCGCACTCACTTGACATTACTATAAATAGTCAAGTATTTGCAGTGGCTTTGATAAGAGCTGCATCTGTGAGACGCTTGACGCAATGTATCATATCTGTTAGCTAATAACAGTGCCTTGGAACGAGAATACGAAGCACGCGGGGCCGTCAAGACGCTCACTCGCCTCTAACATTTTTGACAATACCAAAACGAATTCTGTGTCAGTCTGTGTCAATATCTATCTATCTATACAAATAAATAATTAATGGTAAAAAAACTTTTTAAAAACATTCTTTTATTTAATTGCCCTTAGTTTTCGTGTTCTCCTCAGCAAGCCCATTCATTTGATACCCATAGGGCGTTTTTCCATTAGCCAGCCCGGCACCGGCACGGCACCGGCATGGCCGTGCACCGGCACCGGCGCCGGGGTTTCGTTTTTCCACTGCGCCGGTGTCGATGCCGGTTTACGCCCGGTGAGTGGTACAGTACTGACACGCGCAGTTACACACTCACACGGCTACAATTCATATAAATATGCAATACACATGCAATTTTGCCGGGCCGGCACCGGTGGGAAGCTTGCTACCCCGGCGACGGCGACGGCGCCGGCAGGACTCAATGCCGGGCCGGCGCCGGCGCCGGTAAGTAAAAAAGCGAGCCATACATTTTCATACATATTTGCTTCCCCGGCAACGGCACGGCGCCGGCGCCGGTGCCGGGCCGGGTAATGGAAAAACGCCCATACTGTGGTAGTGCAAAAAAAATAACTATTCCGCCATCTTGGATGATCCGACATACTGGAATTAGAATGACGTCACATAGCTGAGCATGCATTTGTTTAAAAAAAAAACCTTAAAGGTAATAATAATAATAATAATTTATTACCATATCAAGTTACATTTTGGTACTTAAATTAACTTAGTATTAAGTAGGTTTTGTAACAAATGGTTGCCTGTGGCATCCACACTAGGTCAGACCTGTCTCGTGAATGCCTATTACATAATGTTGGCCAGTTTTTTTAAATGTGACCGAGATCGAAAAAAAAAAAAAAGTGAGTAAAATTAAACAAGTAATTACCAAAAAATAAAAAATAATTCTAAATTAATGTAAAATGAAATTAAATTTCAAAATTAAATGTAATAAATTGAAAAGAGAAACAAATTAATAACAAAAATAAAGAGTATTAAATGTATGAAGTAGAAAAAATATAATGACAACAATTAAGCTAAGCTATCTTATATTAATGAGATCATGGAATGTGTGTGTGTATTTGTGTGTGTGTGTGTGTGTATTTGTGTGTGTGTGTGTATTTGTGTGTGTGTGTATGTGTGTGTGTGTGTGTGTGTGTGAGTGAGTGTATGTGTGAGTTTGTGAGTATGTTTGCGTGTTTGTGTGAGACTGTGTTGGTTGTGTGTGCTATATTCATTCAACTATTCTAATTAGACTTTCAGTTTCACAGTACGACTGAGTGAGTAACCAAGAACGGACAGTTTTTTTGGCATGCTGTAATCTACTGGATTTGATATCACACATTGTTACAATTTTGTTGTATACGTGAGTGAGCATAAAATCTTGCATGTGTTGTGCAAAAGAAGAGTTTACAACTTTCGGAATACATTTAAATAAACGACGTTTTAGGAGCTCTGGATATTCTGTGGACTGAAGGACGGCTTTATGTTGTTTAAGTACTGTTTTTAATATATAAAGTTGACGAACGTTGAGTACTAATGCATCGCTGTATAGTTGTGCAGTAGAGTATAAGTAAGGTTTTCTAAGCATTACTTTTAAAACTGAGCGCTGCGATCGCTCAATTTGCAGCATTGTAGTTTTACCCATTCCCCCCCATACTGTTATACAGTAGGTAAGGACGGACTCACATAAGGATGTATAAACCAGCTGTAAGGTTTTTTCATCTGCAGAGTTACGTAATAGTTTCATGATATGAGTCAGCTTCCTAGTTCGATTGGCTACTTGTTCAATATGGGGCTTAAAACAGAGTCGTTGGTCGATGATAACTCCGAGATATTTGACCGATTGAACTTTTTGTATTTCCTCACAGGTACATGATGACGATACGCAGGATGCAGTGTGGATCTTAATGTTAATAGGAAAAGTGGAAGCGGATGACTGAGTTTTATGATAGCAGATGAAGCTGGTTTTTTTAACATTGAGGGTGAGAAGATTCATATCAAGCCACTGTTTTAAACGAGAAATACCTAGTTGTGCTTTTTCATGGACCGATTCCCAGGATTTGGCGTGGAAAAGAAGCACAGTGTCATCTGCGTAGCAGATGCTTATTGCTTCCTGAGATAATACTCTATGTATGTCATTCATATAAATGATAAATAGTGTCGGACCGAGGACACTGCCTTGTGGAACTCCGAATTCAACTTTTTGGAGATTACTGATGTGATCGCCTACTTTAACACACTGACTTCTGTCTGTTAAATAGGAATTAAACCATTTAAGTGGGAGGCCTCTGATACCCAAAGCTTCCAGTTTTTTTAGCAGGATGGGGATTGAAACTGTGTCGAATGCTTTCGCAAGATCCAGAAACACACCTAAACACTTTTCATTGTTGTCTAGATAAGACGTTATGGAGCTGGTGAGCAAGCTTACTGCATCCTCTGTAGACTTGCCTTGTCTGAAGCCAAACTGAAGGTTTGATAATAAGTTGTTGCTTTCGAGGTATGATTTGAGGCGTTTGTTCACTACCTTTTCAAGTATTTTGGAGAAGATGCCTAGAAGTGATATTGGTCTATAGTTCTTAGGTTGTTGTTTTGACCCATTCTTGTGAATCGGGATCACCATGGCCTCTTTCCATTTAACAGGAAACAAGCCCGTGCTAAGGCTAAGATTGATAAGATGAGTTAAGGGGAGCAACAATTCATTTTTTGTTACCCTGATAAGTTTGGGCGTAAAACCATCCATCCCTGGGGCACTGTCACTTTTTAATTTCATAATTATATTATTGATTTCATAGACATCGGTAGGCTGCATGAAAAAGCTAGAACTCGCAGTATCAACAATGTTCATGTGCGCTAGTAGTGAGTGTTGGTCTTCTTTCATTTCCAGTAGCTTTTTATCAGCAAGGTCTTTACCAATTGTTGAGAAGAACTCATTACAACTATCGACAGAATTTTGAGCAGAAGGCTTAAATGTTAGTAGTTCCAGGGCAGTGTTTTTTTTGGTAGAGTATTCTGCAATATTTTTTATGGTCTTCCACAATTCTTTAGTGTTATGCCTGTTTTTATTCAATTGTTGGCTATCATAGTCGCACTTTAGTTTATGAAGTAGATTAGTTAAAAAGTTTCGATATCTGTTGTATATATGTTTTTTAATTTCGTTACTAGGGTGTTTTCTTAAATCTAGATGAAGTTTGTCTCTGTGATTCATGCATTTAATCAGGCCTGGTGTAATCCAGGGTTTCCAAATACATTTGGTACGACTACATTTTGTTTCAGTGGAATGATTACTCACTGCTAGTGAAAGAATTGAATGGAATTCATCAACTGCTGTATTAATATTATTTTCATTTAGGACACTAGACCAGTTCGTGTTTTTTAATACTTCTGTCACTGCAATATAGTTTGTTTTGCGAATAGTGCGACTCCGTCCTTTTGAATTATTATGAGTACTTATCTTATGACCCATCATGATCATACTATGATCGGTAATATCTGCATCACAGATAATGCCTACCACGTCGTTATTTCTGGCTTTCAAAAATATGTGATCCAGGCAGGAATCAGCTCTGGTTGGCTTAGATATTACTGGGCTTAGATTATGCTCCACCATAAGACATTGGTATTCTATGCATGAGTTATCTGATGCGCAAAGATTTATATTGATGTCACCAGTAACAATTATTGTTGGACAGATGCATTGTCATCCAAAATAATCGTGTATTGGTATACACGCTTATTTTACAGCTCAATCGGTTAAAGGTAACTGATTTAAAATTCAGTTGCAAGATTCCACCCGGACATACATACATTGCAAGTTTTTAAAAAGCTTGTAAAAACCACTTTTACTTAAATGTATATGAAATTATATAACCTAACTATAACGAAAACGCAAATAAATATTCTGTGTCTGTCCGAGGTAAACTCCCAAACGGTTGGACCGATTTTGACAGGACTTTCACTGATAGATAGCTGATGTTACAAAGAGTAACTTACACTTTTTATTGGGGTTTCGAGGGAAAAAATGAAACCAATTTGCTTTCGGTGATTAGGGTTCCTAACTGTCAGACTTGTCGAGAAAATTACGTCATATCGAGCTTCAAGTAGCAACAGCTCGATGTTGCGTCATTAACTCGACAAGATTGACAGTTAAAAGATACAGAGACACAATTCTCGCAAAATTGTCATCATCTTTATTTCGACATTGTCGAAAAAAACGTCAAATTGGTAGTATTTTTTTTTGTTTTCTTTCGACATACCTCGAATTAGACATGTCTATCTTGCGTGAATTGTCCCCCTGAACTTATGTCTACGCGGCCATGATGAGCCTGCTGATCGAAATGGTATAAGTCTAACAATTCACTAGCCCCCATAGTTAAACCTAATTAGGCAATGTTGGGGTTCATGACCGCGCGGTACCACCGCGTGACTTCACCGATACACCCTCGACACACTACCTATTGTAACTCCTACCCTATTATAGTTGTAATAGACTTTGAATTGCATTATCACATGATAAACGTACAATTTCGTGAAGTGGTATTCTTATGGTGAACTCACAGAAAAATCAACTTGTAGGAAATGATGACAAGGCTACTACTACCAATAACACTGAGAATCCTACATTGAAATCATTTTATAAAGAATCGATTTTTCATGGGGAAAAAATCGGTCATCAATTAAAACGTCCATCCTAACAGCTTTAGTCAAAACAAAACTAATCTTCACTCACCTAGCAACAAAGTCTAATTTCTAATAATTATAGATAACAAGTTGCGTGACTGGGGCGTATTACCGACAAGGCGAGGCTCTCTGTCAGCCACTCCTCAGCATATTGCTGCTTACAAATATTAGTGCCTATCTACTTAGTCAAGTTTAAGGGAGCAAAGAAAAGATATTTTTAAAAGTAATAAAAAAACTATATTAAAATTTACTGAATTGTTACAGTTAGTGTCGGGTTGTCCGAACAAAGCGGGATGCTCAAGACAACTGAACTTATGCTAAGCTTATCTACCTTATTCTAAATAATCTATAACTCTTCCCACGCGTATTGTACGCGGTGGTCCGGACGCTGTTATCTTCATCAGCAATTCATTAGAATTGTTATGAAGACTACGACCACCGGCTAAACTGCATATGCAGTTTAGCTAGAAACTGTTGTTATCAGGCGTCCGGGCGACCGCATAACTCCTCCCTCATTGAGTTCGAAATTATCGGGTTCCGTAGAGATTTGGGTCGGGTTCCGATGATTTCGAGTAGACTTATTTTTATAATAATAGTAGGTAAAACTAATACAGCTTATAACTAAAATGACATATAATAGGACCGTGGCTACACTAACGCTTTTCGTATTTATTCTACTCAAATTCACTTCATCACTTTCACTATAAAGGCCTTCACTGAACACGTCACTGTCTTTGAGGTGTAAAATACGTGAAAAATATCTCATTTCCTCCAGATTAATGTTTTTTATGTTAACCGTAGCCAAGTAAGTTGAATTTTTAGGTTCCAGTTCTGGTAGAGCTGTGATTGGTGTAATCTTGTATTGCAAATTTTCAGCAAACGTGCGTTGATGTGTTAATCTCATTCCTTCCAGGTAAAGTACGCAGTTTTCCGAAGTGGTTACTATGTATGTGCCGTGAAGTGATTCCTTGACATTGTCATGCTCGCATCTTTCCGCTAATCTAGTTGGTTTCTGTGTAAATATGATCCAACCTCCCAAGCTGATTCTCTGGACCTTAAAGTCCTCTACTTCAACCGCGTATGGTACACAATGGCTTAGGTTAGTCTGGAACTCCAGGAGTTGCTCTGCACAAGTAGTTGTCTGGAACTGCACTATGTTCTCGTCCGTGCACAGGAACGTCTCAGCGTCTATCTTCTCGCATGACTTAGAGACTGAAAGGTACTTAGAATTTTTCGCCAGGAGATATGGATATTCAGGAAAAACTGCAATAGTTTTGTTAATCGAACCTTTGTGAATTGGTAGAGAGTAGATTTTAAAATATTGGAATACATTTTTATCGGTTAAGGGTACTTCTAATATAAAAGTTATCTGGCTTCCCTTTACATATGCTTTTACAGTAATAATTCTTTCAAACTTTAATAAATTGTTTTCGGTAACTTCGTACATTAAACTATGAACCTGTTCCACTGATTTAAGAATACTTAATAATTCCATCGGGTTAACGATAGACTGGTGTAGTACAGATACCTTAGTGAACGCTAAGGCTGTTTCTATTTCATTCAATATAATATAAGTAGTTCTAAATGTACTCATGAATGTATCGAACATATTTAAGACGTGCGTGAGATATAAACAGTTATTTTCTTTAGTACTACCCGATTTTATAATTTCCTCGATTCTCTTTAGTCTCATATCTAAGATTAAAAAGTTTCCGTCTAAGGTTTCTGTACTATTTACAAGGTTATCCAACATTTTAGTTACCAGGATCATTTTTTTGTCCAGGACGATTTCCTTAGAACCCAACATAGAGATTTCCTTATCGTAACGAATCGCATCTTGATAATCTAAGTTTCCCGATATGGACTTTATAAACGAACCAAGGGAGTTGATAAGGCCTCTCTTAACTCTATATGAAGGAAGCAGTTGCCAAAATTTTGAACTTGTTATATTGTTTAAATACTCGACTTGCGCTTTTATACCTATAAATTCATGAATGAACGGTTTATGCAAATCTACTAACCTAATAAATTCTTTGAATATCTGGGTATTGGCCTTGAAGTCACTTTCCAAGCCGTTTATGTCTAACCTCTTGACTATGAGCCACTTGTCTTCCTGTTTGTATGCCTGTCCTTCCTTAACTGGTAACATTCCTGGATTCCCTTCAAGTTTTTGAAGTTGAAGACCCAGGGACTTGGGTAGAAGGGTCACTACGACCACGCACCACCTGTGGAGGACGTTTAATATTTTTTATTGCTACCTTAGTTTTTCTTTTACCTAATTTAACCGGTACTACGTTTCTTTCGACCTTTCCTTCTACATCCGCTTTTTGGTATCTCGCCTTATCTTTGCTTTTCCTTGTATTAATATCCTTAACAAAAACTACATCACCTTCCTCAAACTCTACATTTTCACCTATCTGTTTTTGCCTAACTTTTTCCTTTCCCTTGACCATTTTATCGGATATATATTGATATAGATATTGCGTACGCTTAGCATGGTCTTTTAGTAATTGTTGTGTATATAATTTTTCAAATTCGCCATCGAACACCTTATTCGCGTCCGTATGGCCAAAGACGATCTCAAATGGTGTTAACCCGGTTGTTGAGTGAATTGTATTGTTGTAGGCCATTATAGAATAAATCATTATCGACGCAGCATCTGTACATTTTTGATCATATTTAGCCAAACGGTATATTTCTATTAATGTTGAATGGAAGCGTTCAACAATTCCTGTCGAATTGGGATTGTGAGATGTACATATGTGCAATTCGATTTTATACATGGATGTTAATTCTCTCATAAGTTTATTGTTAAATTCTGACCCGGGATCGCTGCTAATTTTCTGGGGTATACCATACATAGAAAAGTATTTGATTAATGCGCGCACTACCTCCGCTGTGGATTTATTATTAATTTCTATCGCTTGTGCTAATTTACTAAAAGCATCTACGATGGTTAAATAATATCGATTTTCTATACTAAAAACGTCTATAAAGACTTCCTGGAAGGGCGCATCTTGTGTCTGGGTTAATTGAATGGTTGGTTTTATCGGTTTCCTGTCATATTTTAATTTTCTACACGCTTCACAAGCATTTATGAAGGACGATATTAATTCATACATGTTATTCCAGAAGTAGTTTCTTTTAATTCTCAACATCGTTTCCTTTATACCCCTGTGGCACGTTTTACCTTCATGGTGCTTTAATATAATCGCCTTCTGCTCATTTTCATCATCTACATACACAACTCTCTCTGTACATTCATAAAATTCCACTGTGCCTTCTTTAAATAAATTTATGATTACGTTATTAAATTCCTTTCTATGCTGTTCCTCTTCAAAATAAATAAAGTATTTTATTTTGGGTTTGATGTATTCCTTCAAAAATTGTTTAATTAACTCCTCGTTGTTTTTAGGTAAGAATACTTCAAGGATTTTTTGTTTGTCTCGTGAGAGATCCTGTACCTGAATATTATTTCTAAACCATGTGAACACCAAAATTTGATTAGGCTTAGTGTCTATTGCTTCATTAAGAATAGGGATTCCTTTATTTTCTAGTTCTACGGCTGAATGTGCTGTTTCTGTGCGACTAGATGATGGTGGGACAGGATAAGTGCGCTCTAAGTCTGATATATCGCTTATTGTTATAGTTTCAGAGCTGTCCGATACTGTGATAGTATCTTCGCTGTCTTTCCTTGTTACTGTTGCTGCTAACTTGTCCTTAACTTTCTTTCTTTCATCCTCGTCTATGTTTACTTTCATTGAAATATCATCCACGTCGTCTATAGCATTCAGTTTGATTCGAGATAAGGCGTCGGCGTTCGTATTTTGTTTTCCATTTTTATAGACTATGTTATATCTGTATTCTTGTAGTCGTAACCTCCAACGCGTTAACTTGCTATTTGGCTCCTTTAATGAATCTAACCAGGCCAAAGGCCGATGATCGGTATAAATGGTGAATGTATTACCATAAAGATATGGCCTGAAATGCTTAACAGCCCATATGATAGCTAAAAGTTCTCGTTCAATGGTACTATAACGAGTTTCCGTATCGCTTAAGGTTCTACTCGCGTAGGCGATAGGTTTATCATTACCCACAGTTCCTTGAGACAGCACTGCACCTAAGGCTACCGCAGAAGCATCCGTTGTCAAGATATATGGTTTTGATGGGTCAGGGTATTGAAGGAGAGGTGCATTAGTAAGTAGCTCTTTACATCGTTCAAAAGCGTCAACGTATTTTTGGTCTATTACAATTTTATTTCGTTTTTTTAAACAAGAAGTTAAGGGTTGTGTTATCCGCGCAAAATCTTTTATGAAACGCCTATAGTAGCCAATTAGTCCTAAAAAGCTTTTTATCTCAGTCACAGTCGTAGGTAAAGGATAGTCCAAAACTGCCTTGATTTTAGCGTCGTTCGGCTTCAAACCTTGATCTGTTATCGTATGACCTAAATATAATACCTCTTTCCGTATGAACTCAGACTTGTCTAGCTGTACCTTCAGATTATTTTGTCTAAGTCGGTCAAAAACAGCTCTCAAGTCCTTTATGTGTTCTTGTAAGCTAGAGCTGTATATAATCATGTCATCCATGTAAGCTAAACAGTGGTGTCCTTGAAGTCCTCTTAGTATGTTGTCCATAGTCCTTTGGAATGTCGCTGGGGCAGTTTTTAACCCAAACGGCATTCTCAAAAATTCATAATGTCCGTCTGCAGTGAATGCGGTTTTTTGTCGGTCCTTCTCTTCGATTTCAATCTGATGATACCCATTAGCCAAGTCCAGTGTGGTAAAGTATTTACTTTTGCCAAGTTTGTCGAACAAGTCTGTTATGTTTGGTAGCGGGTATTTGTCGTCTACAGTCAAGTCGTTTAATCGCCTATAATCTACCACCATACGAAATTTTACTTGACCTGAAGCGTCCATTTTTTTTGGCACCAGATGTACGGGTGCATTCCAGGGCGAATATGATTCCCTGATTATATTATTTTTTAACAACTTCTCTACTTGGTCTCTTATTTCCTCTGTTTGTGAGAGAGGTAACCTATAAGGTTTAACATATATGGGGTCTTCGTTCTTGGTTCTGATGGAATGTTTAACCTGATTTGTGAAAGTTAAAGGTAACTGGTCACTATAGAAAATATCTTTATATTCCTTGCACAACTCTCTAATACTTTGTCCTTCCTCTTCGTTCATATGGTCAAGTCTCAGTCGCGTCAAGTTTTCGTCTAGTATTTTATCAATTTCCATGTCCTCCATTTCTATGTCTGTACAATTTATGTTTCCCGAAGTTTCTAAATATTCAGTAACCTTGAAGGGTCTCGTAATAGTCAAAGTCATTGGCTGCTCTAGGGTATTTTGTATAATGGTTTGAGCATATCCATTCCTACACGTGACAATAGCGGACGGCATTCGAACACCTTCACAGAATTTTGTGTAATTTAAAATGGCTTCCCCGGAGAATTGATCCAAAGGTAATTTTACGCGTTGTTCCGTCCGCGGTTCTAGTTCAATGATGTAATTGGCTTCAATGACAATAGGAAGCATCGTTGTCTTAGTTATAAGTCTTGAATTTTTAAGGTCAATAACAGCTTCCAATTGTATTAAAAGGTCATTTCCAATCAAGCCATCATATTTAGTGTCTACATCGTATACATAAAATTTATGGTATTTACTACTATTAAAAGATGGCATAAGTGGGATTTGAATCACCTCGTTATGGCTACTCGCTGCGTGCGTGCTAATGACAGTGAATGGTTCACAATTTATGTATGACCCAAAGTACTCATGAGCCCTACGTGGGCTAATGAAGGATCGGGTACTTCCTGTGTCAATCATAAATTTGGAGTCAATTTCTGGTAAGTATATATAGGGTAATTTGAGTTTTACGTCGCAATTTAAGTGAACTACTTCCGGTTTCTGGTGGAGGCTTGGATATGAAAATTTTGAACTTCCTCCTGCTTACTAATATCCTTCGATGCTTCATTTTCTTGGTCACATTCATCACTCTCCTTTTGTGCACAATCCGTGTAATAAGTTTCTTCCTCTGGTTGCCAATAATCCTGATTATCACACTCGTATACATCATAATATGCATTCTCACCATTATCGTAATAACTGGGCTCACTTAGCTCTAGCTCGTTAAGGCGAAAACCTGAGGGTTGTGTCTGGCCTTGTGGCTTCAGTGGTGGCGCGGTGCGCATAGAAACGTCAGTGTCACCAAGCTTATTCATAGGAGGAGGCTTATAACCGAACTGTCCCTGATTAAATTGAGGGCGATATCCAAAATGTTGAAGATTCGAATTAAACTGTGACGGCGGTATAAACCTTTGTTGTGTACCAAACTGTTGGGGACCTAACTGTGGTCTGTAACCTAACTGCGGCCTATATCCAAACTGCGGCTGTGCACCGTACGTTCTTTGATTAAACTGAGTCGGTGGTAATCTAACTTGATTATTTGGGATGCCAAATTTAAATTGGGGTGGATTCGTCACTTGTAGCATGGGTCTATACCCGTTAGTCTGAATACGAGGTGCGCTAGTTATATTAGGCATGCTAGTTATATTAGGTATGCCTGCTTGTATGTTGGGAGTATTGAATTTAAAAGGTCACGGTTGTATTGATTGTCTATGTAACTTATTCTTAGTGTTGTATTGTTCATAAAAGTTCACTTCTTCCAACACATACTCTAACGCCTTTTCTAATGTTTCTGGTGACTTTAGCCTAACGACTCGTATCAAATTTTCTGGCAAATTAAAAAGGAACACGTTCAATGCAACATGATTATAAATCGTAGTTTTGGCCCTTTTTGTTTCGTCATTTGGCAACTGATTAACCTTAGATATTAAAACTGCCCTAATGGTTTGGATACGATTACAAAAATCAAGATAATTTTCCCCTTGTTTCATTTTCGCACCTTCTAACTCTATTGCGATACATTCTTCACTCCTAGGATCACCAAAATGTTGGGTCAATAATTCTTTAAGCTCTGGCCATGTCACTACATCCTCACGCTCGCTTATTAAGGCGGCTGCTACACCTGTCAGTCTACTAGTGATAGTATGCATAACATAGACATTCTGCTCTTGAGATCCATGATAACTACTAATTATATATTCACATTTTCTTAAATATAAGTTTAATAGACATTTATCACCCCCAAAGAGTGGGATGAGCTTTATCATTTCATTGGGTATTATTTTAATAGTAGTCATTTTGTAGACTACTCGATACAAGCTAATTAATCAATTAAAAATAAGTTTATTCGTCTAAAATTATTAAAATTAAAAGCCAGATAAGTTATAACGGAAAAGGTTCGATTCCAAATATAACAATTAGGGTAGGACAGGAAGGCGAAAAATTCACTCACCAACCAATCACCGTCATGCTCTCCGTAGATCTCGACAAATTTGTTTGTTGGTTCTTCTGGATCGCCACGCACGCCGAACAGTCGCGAATCACGTACACGCGCTTTTCGAATCGCGTTTCACAGAGTTTATCTGTTTACGTAGCTTCGAAAGTGGCGAAGCTTTTCGCGAAAGACAGCGCAACCAACCGGGCGATCCTACCGGCTGCGCCAGTCAAGTTTAAGGGAGCAAAGAAAAGATATTTTTAAAAGTAATAAAAAAACTATATTAAAATTTACTGAATTGTTACAGTTAGTGTCGGGTTGTCCGAACAAAGCGGGATGCTCAAGACAACTGAACTTATGCTAAGCTTATCTACCTTATTCTAAATAATCTATAACTCTTCCCACGCGTATTGTACGCGGTGGTCCGGACGCTGTTATCTTCATCAGCAATTCATTAGAATTGTTATGAAGACTACGACCACCGGCTAAACTGCATATGCAGTTTAGCTAGAAACTGTTGTTATCAGGCGTCCGGGCGACCGCATAACTACTTACACTTTGGTGTGTAATAAATACTCTTTGTATGATGATAAACACCAATACGCCTGTATTCTGAGAATGGGTGTGCAGAAAGCCACTCCTGCCTGCATTTGCCATCTAATTTATTCGATCTGAAGTATTTTAAGGCAGGCGTAGCCTAGTATCAAGGTTCTAACTCCGGCCCGCACCTCATATATTTAAGTGCGAATCTAATTTTCGATAAAAAAAACGTTGAAGGAAAACATCGCTAGGAAACCTACACGTCCGAGGGGACTTGACCAGTTCTCGATAGACGTGTGAAGTCTACCAACCCGCAGTGGGACAGTATGGTGGACTATGGCCTCAATCCAACTCCCATTGAGGGGAGGCCCGGGAGTAGGTTAAAAGAGCTATAATGAAGTGTTTTATGTCAATAGTAAGACGTTAACATGTCTTTCAATTTTCCGTGTGTCTTGTACGGCAATATTTGGATACTTTCTCCAAACTCTGATAGTTTGTTAAGCTTTTACATAATACTATCATATACACCAGGTAACACAGCATATCAAATCTGACACCGCAGCGTAAAAAGGCTAGTTTATGTATCAATTTGACGCGGACAAGTGTGTTCGTGCGGCACGATACACCTATTAGACATTATATTAGTATTTTCGAGTCTCACAAACTGGGGCGTCTAAACTCGCGCGTTGATTTTTATGTCAATACGAAAACAAACTGTATTGACTTATAGGAAAAGTTCATTCTACAACACGGACAACAGTTCTTCACCACGGAAATTCCATCTTTATGTATACCAACATAGATTCACTATATCTATACATATCTATACAAATAAATAAAATTGGAGTGTCTGTTTGTAATATCAAAATAACACTTTTTTACCAAATGCGTATGAAAGTATATACGATACCTATAACGAAAACGCAAATTTAAAATTTTTTGTCTGTCTGTCTGTCTGTTTGTTTGAGGTAAACTTCTAAACGGCTGAACCGATTTCAATGGGACTTTCACTGACAGATAGCTGACGTTCCAAGGCGTAACTTAGGCTACTTTAATTTTAGAAAAAGCATTAGGGTTCCGCGGGAAAAACATAATACCCATATTTCCGGGTAATCTCCCTAAAGTCCACGCGGGCGAAGTCGCGGGCACAGCTAGTCTATCATAGATATAGTATTTGCGAAAATTATGGGGGCCTAACTTGTCACGTGACGCAGTCGTCGTGGAGTTCTTCAGGAATGTCTTCAGAATGTCTTCAGGAATCTATACTGATAATACCAGAGACATATACAAAGCAACGCTTGTACTAAGGGTAAGTGCCATGCCATAGATTGAGAGCGAACCCAGTTACTACAAGACCAATAAAAAAAAATGAACGGTCTTTGACGAGCACCAAACGCGCGAGCATCCGGTGCGGGGAGACGACTGGCCCAGGCGCTAACCACTACACCGAGCAGTCATCATCATTTGTCAAGGACCTTTGAAAAGGACGCCAATGGATTAACCACAAACTGTATAGAAATTTATCATCAGTATACAGTGGTAGGAACTGTAATTATACGCATGTAAGACCCACTAGCATAGTGCGAGCTACTACTGTTATAATTACATCATAGAATCACAAAACTGCACTTCATTGTAAACTACAGTACAGCTCGCAAGTACTTAGCGATTCATTGTGAGGTATATTACTAGTAGCGTGGTGATGGGAACCAGGATCTTTTAGGTTACCAAAGACCTTTTAAATTATCATGTTACAAAGAAATTTTAAACAATCTTTTATGTACTTCATACAATTGACTATAATGGACGAGATTACGAGAACCTTCAACTGGTGATACAGCCGGCCGTTGTATGTAGCTGTGAATAGCGTTGTGATATTTTATTTCAGCTTAGTCAGCGCTCCGTTTTGTGTTTCAAAGTGCTTTTAAAAACCCACTCACCGCGGGGGATCATTTAATAATGCGCTTATGCTTGTAATCCTCAGAATTAGCTTACGTTGTAAATGACTTTTCGTTTAAAAATGTGCTTTGTGTATGAGACAATAAAGCTCGTTTTAATATTAGAAAAAAAAATCGAAGTGGGCTTTGAAGCCACTATACAAGACTCCTGTAAGGTTTGCTCAATATTGCTACATTTAACTATCTACGTATAAAATTGTTTTGCTAGTAGTAAGTAGGCGCAATATTGAGACAGAATTTTGGCAGATCGAGAGGCTAATGTAATAATTAGGAGGGAGTGTTCAGACTCTATGATAAGAAATTGTAATTGAGAGTTTTCCTTGCAAAATATATCCTTGATATAACTGGTGTTACTGGGATCGCCTCCAGTCCATTGTACGGTACCCGTACCTTCCTTTTTTTTAACGTCGGAAAATCCTTTATGGATACCCAGCCACCTCGGGGGAAGTATCAGGGTTATGTGGGAGTCCCGGCAGAAGGCCGTATACCCACTAAAAACCGACGGTGTATTTATTTCTTTAACCTTTTAGTATCTACATACGTACGTAAGGCATTAAACAAACGATTATTATATTATTCATGTATTGCCATACGTAGATGCCCACGCGACATGTCCATATGCTATACTTAATTTACCTACCTTAGCCCAAGGTCAATAAGTAACATCACTCACCTTTCCACGATGTCAAGAGTGCACTGATGTACCTACCTACATCCACATTTTGCCTATAGTATTATGTTTAACTGCCGCGAGATTATTGTCATTTACCAAGGATACTTGGTGGAAATGTCGGAAGAGGGCGCCCGAGGAGGACCTTTCACGACCAGATTAACGGCCTCTTCCAGAAAGGTCAAGTCCGTAGACCCTAAACCGACGGAAGTGCATGAAAAGGTGTATGACTGTGGATGAAGCGAAAGAGGTATATTGGGATCGTAGCATGTGGCAAACGGTAGTCTCTGCCTACCCCCATGGGATACAGGCGTGAGTATATGTATGTATCGCTTTCGTCTACGTAAAATATTCGTATGTCAAATGTGTTTTTTTCGACGTTAGAGTAAACTAATATAAGAAGAGTAATAGGTAAAATCTATAGATTAACCCTGCCCTGAATATCGGTAGTATTAGATGTATTTTGCAAATATGTATCTAAAGCAATCAATCGCTTATGATATTCTGGTATCAATAATAGGAGATCACTCAAATATTCATAAAACAGCCAATATACTTGATACGGATCTATTGTTATTTATTGATCGCGCTGTCAATACGACCCTTGGATATAATAGCATAGTCCGGACCTATCAAGCTTTGGCCACACTGGGGCGTCTAGGTGCACGCGTCATTTTCGCCAATACGAAAACAAACTCTGTGTCAATATACTATGGAGTGGTGGGTATATTAAAGGAGTGACATCTAGGTATTGAAAAAGTGTCCGTCGAAATGCTATAATTACTAGTTCAAAAACCTTCCACAATGGCGCTGGTGTCGATCATAAAAATAAAAAAAAAATATGGCATACTTCAGGGGTGGAAGTCTGTAAACACTATCGTTGTGGTTTTGCTATGACTTCATATTTGAAGGCACGAAAACAATATGTTTTATCAATGGTAGATAAAATACTACCGATGGAGACATTAGACATTGTCTCCTTGAAGCCATTGGACTAATTATATTCTAGCTACCCTTGATAAAAGATGTTGTTTTCGTGCCTTAAAATATGAAGTCATAGCAAAACCACAACGATAGTGTTTACAGACTTCACACCCAGTTCATCCACAATTGCTATATTCATACCATACTAATGATCGACACCAGCGCCATTGTGGAAGGTGTTTGAATTAGTAAATAGGTATAGCATTTCGACGGACACTTTTGCAAAATTTTCCCATAGGAGACTGCCCTCCTCTAATATAACCTCCATACAATATACGTAAAGAATGAATTTATGTGGTTAAAGCCACATGACCTAGTGTCAAAATCCCCTAGCGCTGTCAGTGACATTTCGTTGAAGAGTAAACTTTATCTATGTGTCAATACAGTTCGTTATATTATTGGCAAACATATAGCAGCGCAGGCGTTGATTCCAGGTGGGTTAGCACGCAATGTCAAGACTAAACTTCTGTCACGAATCCCTCGCTTAATCTCTGTCTTATTCCTTACGAGAGAAAGAGACAAAATCGACACGTTCTATGACATAATTCCAGTCTTGGCACACATGCTACGACTAAAGTAGGTAAAATATTGTTTTTTAAAACAATTGGACTGATTATTTTCATCGGTATTAGACCTTATTTATAGTCTAGAGTTACTTTATTTAGCCGCGTACTAGGATGACATAATTACTTAGTAGTGTGTATGGAATCAAACACATCTAAAAGAAATGAAAAAAAAAACTGTTTACTCCATTGGCGTGGTCCAAACTCCTGTCCTTCTCAGCTTTAGTGTATAAGCAAGACGGGTATAAATTTAGTCCTGACAAATTTAATTTAGTCACACGGTTGTGTTCCAATTTCTTTAGTCTAATATTTTCACTTTCTTCCGATAGTTGTCGGTAGCACCCTTCTGAACTATTTTTCAATGTTTGGCTCACACCCAACCCGGTTCGACCCACTTATGTGGTTACCGAAACTAAACTATAGGTATATTTTTACATGGAACTGAAGACAGAGACTAAGGAACTAATATAAAACTGCTCGCAGGCAGTGGTAACGCGCGGAGTAAGGCTATATACAGGCCTACGGGTTCCTTTCTTAATTTTTTTTCTTATCTACTTCAACTAAGAAGATCCGGCAAGAGACTCAATGTTGGATTATGATAAGATCCATCTACAAAATGCCGTTTTTCAGTAAATACAAAAGGGTTTTACAGTAGGCACGCATGCAGCTTTATAATGAGTCTCTAGAGCATCCTTTCCCAAAGTGAGCGATAACGCTCCCTTGTGGGCGCTGCAGGCCTAAAGGGGGGCTGTAAAAGATCCAGAAAAAAAAATGGGGCGTTGTATAGAGGCTTGGGGAGAGACCTCAGCGCCGTTGTGTACTACCTACTGCGCTTAGGTCTCAAGTTAACTCTTGCTGGCTATAGTAAGTCTCGTTTAGAATGAATGTTTAATCTCCGCTAATCAATTAGGTAAATTTGACGTTATAGTGGTTTTTAAATAGGTGAAATAATGGGGGCGTTAAAAAATAATTTATTCTCAAAGTGGGCAGTATACAAAATAAGTTTGGGAACCACTGCTCTAGAGTCTAATGCAGTTTAGTCTCGATGAAATGACGGCCATGATGGCACCCACAGACAGGCATATGCCAATACATTTATAACAATCTTATTGTGTTGGGTGTTATAAAATACCTTGAAACCTTGTCCCAATTCCTATTAACGCTGGATTGGCGCGGTAACGTCCTCGGGTGACTCGCTATGCGACCAGTGAGTGACCTGCCGAGGTCATTACGAACTGAGTCAATGCGAACCAACGACTTATTTGGGACTTATATAATTATACCTTATAAAGTCTAAAAGATTGTAGAGTCGGTCATACCGACACAGTGAAGAATTAAAAGAAACATTCGAGAAACTCATGCAGTAGTGTAAAAAACCGGCCAAGTGCGAGTCGGACTCGCGCACGAAGGGTTCCGTACCATTATCTATAAAAACGGCAAAAAAACATGTCTGTTGTATGGGGGCCCCCCTTAAATATTTATTAAAATTTCAACTGTCTAACTATCACGGTCCATGAGATATAGCCTGGTGACTGACGGACGGACGGACGGACAGGCAGCGGATTCTTAGTAATCGGGTCCCATTTTATCTGAAAACCAGCTTCCTATCTTCCAAAACTTGTGTAAAACTAACTGCTTCTGCCAACATCCCTTAACACAGATTAGATGGAACAGAATAATGTGAATGCCTCCTGCCCCCTTACCACCACCTGGACTAACAGCAATGATTATAGTATTACCTACTTTTAATTTCGGACAGTAAACTCAGTACAAAATCTGTAAAAAATTAACAGTTACCCCCAGTAGTGTAGTATAGCCCCAGTTGGCGTAAACATAATACATAAATAATGTTCCTTCGACTTTGGCTACTGAGACCGGCGTATTTTCCAGACGTTTGTTTGTCTGGCAACACTATCTCTGTATGTCTCTTATCAGACACAATGATAGCGTACTTACAAGACTATTATTGATATAATGATAACACTATGTAATACTCATATCTGATTATTATCTACCTCTTAAGAAGGTATCTCAATGGTTAATAGATAGATAGATAGAGTACTCTTTATTGTACACACCAAACAAATAAAATAATACAACATTCTTAGTTCTAAATACAGTAGCTATGTACAATTGGGCCGTCTTATCGCTAAAAGCAATTTCTTCCAGACAACCAGTGTGGGCGAAAAAACTATCCTTAATTAATCATGGGCAGCTGTTGGTATAATTGAATGGCAATCTATCTTCCAAATTATTTCTTTCTCAACACATAATCATCGTATGATCCCAGTTACACCCAGACCAGAGCGAATTCCGTAAAGGGCATCTCTGAAATTCGCCGCTGATGGGAATTAAACCTGCAACCACACAGTCCAGCAGTCTGAGCGACCTACGCTCGGACCACTAGACCAATCCATCAGCAATCAAGCCATGATACTTATGAATAATTTACAGCACGATTGCTGAACACCTTTGTACATAAAATACCATCGTAGGTGCTTTGTAGATGGATTACAATTCCTAAAAATGATGGAGTAAGAGTATAATTCTTCTTTATTTAATTTTGTCAGTGTTTGTGAACCTAGTTTGTTCCGGTCAACATCTGGGTGACCTACGGGTGTCACCTGACTGTAAATAGGTCACCCGGAAACGTCTACAACTTCTCACAAACGAACTGGAAGACGTGAGATTGAACAGGGAAAAGAAAACACAGTACTAGTGGTGTTAGCACGCATGTTAAGACAAGATCTCTATTACGGATTGGCTCGGTCGCTCTCTGTCTACTTTCATACGAGAGATAGAGACAAGTCTCCTCCGGTAAAGCTGTAAAGGCCACCTCACGGCCAACAGCGTAAGTCCTTCAAAAAAAAAAGATAGAGACAACATCAAGATATTCCGTGACATACGTCTAGTCTTGGCGCACATGCTGCAACTACAGGCCCACTTATTCCCACCTGTTTTATAGCAATGTGTATGATAATAAGGACCTACTTTCAGTTTTCGACAGTTTGCTCAGTACAAAATCTGACAAATATTGACAGGTACTAATGTAACAATAATACTTCAAGAGGTGGTGGTAAGGCCCCAAATGGAATTAAATCTCTTGGAAAAAACAAAGCCTGACTTCCGTCAAACATGACATTACCTTTTTTTGATAGTTAAGTAATCACGCTGACATAAATTCATCGTTTGAAAGTATGATATAAGTGCGTCAAAAGATAAGTGTTAATAATCAATTTAATCAGGCAATACAAAAGGCCTAATCGTAAAAAAAACCGCATATATCTCCCACTTGAGCAACATCTCTACCTCAAGGTCGACACCCACCGAAGCGCCATATTCGGTATGTGCGCGCACGCAAGTGGGCAAGCGCCGCCCTTGCCGACACCAGTGATGACTGCATGAACAGGGAATTTCGAATACTGAATCATGGGATACCGTAGAAGGCATCATCAGAGGGAGGCTCTGTTGCGACAGGTTCATGTCCCGTATTGTAAACTTTATCATGGATGTTGAGCCCAGCTAGCTGCCGCTGTGTCAACCTGATTCGCTAGCTAAGGTGACTCAGACAAATCGTTACGCTAAATGCCACAGTTGATGCAGGTACTCGCGGAGAGAGGACACGTTCTACATGGAAAATTAGACACCGCCCACGTCCTCTGCGTTAAATTGCACAAAAGGCAGCTAAGTCCTTGTTATTTCGAGCCAATCCCACTGTCTTACTGACGACGATATCTCTAAAATCATGAGAATTAGATATGTTATTTAGACAGTGACCTCGAGGAAGAAAGTAGGAACTGGATTTAATTTAATTCTACCTCATTGATTTCCTGGAATTTCCGTTTTGTTCATAGTTATTTTATATTATTATTATTAGGGTGTACTAAACAAAGAGGTGCTATAACATATTAGCACCTCTTTGTTTAGTACACCCTGTCGTTTACTAGAACTATAATTCCTCTCCATCCAAAGGTAGAGATATTACTTTTAGTGATAAGGCCGCCCATTGTAACACTTTCAATTTATCGTACCTATAAGTAGTTTGTATTACTTTAAAAGGTGGAACAATAAAGAGTTATCTATCTATCTAGGAATAGTTTTGATTTAAGTTCACGCAAGAGTAGCTAGACAGGTAGGTACAACTAGGTATCAGTAAGTTAACACACAATTACAGCACCATCGGATGCAAAGTGAAGGGCACAATAGTCCATCTTGCAAGACCAAGCAATTACTAGCATTTTCAAATGTTAATGTACAGTTTCGCCTACACGTGCCAGCTCCGCGTCCAATTCATTCACTTTTACTTTCTAAAATCATCTTATCCAAACTGGTCTGTGCTTACGCATTCAGTATTATGTGTTAATCACACTAATTAGCCGTGACGGAAGCTATCAAATTTAATTTTGTTTAATTTAAGTTTAATAAGTTAATAAATATTGTCAGAAAACACATAGGTACTCATCGTATGATCCCAAACTAAGCAACGCTTGTACTATGGGTACCGTACAATAGACTGGGGGCGATACCGGTTACACCCAGACCCAAATTCCGAAATTGGCCACTGCCGGGAATCGAACCCGCAATGTATGTATATTAGTGGATTCATCCGCCATCTTTATCACTTATATCACCCATTTTTAACCAACTTCAAAAAGAAGGAAGTAGTCAATTGGAAGTAGGTATTTATTTCTTTTGTCCTTACTTGACATTGGCGAAATACCCGCTCGCAGGTGAAGCCATTCCTCATCTAATTACATTAAATTTCACTACTACTACTACTATTACAGCCCTTTTAACGTCCCACTGCTGGGCACGGGCCTCCCCACAATGCGAGGGGGATTCAGGCCATACTCCACCACGCTGGCCCAGTACGGGTTGGCAGACTTCACACCACTCGGCTACCACTGCAAATTTCACTAATTTGGTAAAAAAAGAAGTACGTACATTAGAGCTATTTCGTTATGGTACAGGCAAAATGAGGACGCGCGGCATTTGACGCACTGGTGTGGCTTTGAGCTTAGTTGTATGAACTAACGGCACTAATATAGTGCTAATAGGAAGCAGTGCAGTTTATAAATAAGTAGATACCCGTACTGCTCGCTTAGAAATGTGACAAAATCTGAAATAGCGCGCAGTCCACCGCTCGAGTTGAGTCACGTACGTGAATCAAATTCTTTAATTAGATCAATCGAGTCCATTCACTTCTATTGTACAACTATTTTAAATATGTTCAATCTGTTTGATATACCAAAGGAATTATAAGAGGGTTTGGACACCATGCCCTGTAGCATAAGTTTTAACTCTTTCAACGGTCTGATTCGTCGAGAAAATGACGTCACGCCAAGCCAAAGATCGAACTGACGTCATTTTCTCTAAAAATCTGACAGTTGAAAGAGATAAAACTTACGTCTGCACGGTCATGCTAAGGTTGCTGGAATCATACATTGGCATTATTATGAAACAAAGTGAAACTTACTTCAATCCATTTATTCGTAAATATATATATATGGCAGAAGGCAGAAATTCCTTAAAAGGATCACCTCGCCTTAGAGAATTGACATCATTGTCAGCTTAAGGCGATGACGACTCCCACTTATTAGAACCACGAACCACGCACAGTAAGCAAACACATAATCTAATTACTCGATTTGATTAGAGTATGCGTGTTGAGTATGTAGATATTTTACCTGTAGGTATCTTAGTTTTAGTAAACATACCTACCTATATAAAGACTACATACAAGAGAAAAGGGACAAAATTTACATATACCGTGACACAAGCCTAGTCTTGGCACACTAGCTACAACTACATGTTAAAATAAAAATCCAAGCCTTGACACAAATTTTAATAACCCAAAGAATAAACAAATCAACCCAATTTACTTCACAAAGTGGTAAGTATGTTTCGTAGTGAGCAACACCGCGGGTAGACAGGTAGTAGTTTTTGTGAACAGTAGTTTTTTGTGACCGCTATTGAAATCGAATCGATAGTGAATATAGGTCGAATGCTTGATACTAACTATACTTTACATGTGTTTACAACAGTAAAGAGCCGTTCCGTGTGCGCGCGAAGAAATTTCAATATGGGTGAAAGTCTCAAATTTGAAGATTGCGGATTAGTTTTAGAGATTTCCAGATCATTGCATACCTCTTGTTACGATGTATGCCATGTTAAACTGCCGCTGAAGACTTAGGGATCTGCAGAAGCTCTCAGAAGGCATGATTCTCGTCAAGATAGAGGTGAAAACGATGAGCTCATGGAAAACTTGCAGTACAACCAATACAGTTCATTGCTGTTACCCCTGAGACACCTACGCTTAAACCAGTGATATTATTTAGATCTGTGTCACACATTGCGTAACAAAGACTAGTGCATACAAATGCCTAGTGTCACAGTTACGTGTATTTCATGACTGAATCATGCGCAGGATCAAATTGTTGTACAAACAGGTTTGTGTCGTCATTGTCTGCTGTCTTGTCTGCGATTGGCATACAAGATAACTGTTACATTTTGTACAAACATGTGACTGTCTTGTTTTGTCTAGATATTCGATTGGGGAGAAAAAAAAACACGGGTCGAATTGAGAACCTTCTCCTTTTTGAAGTCGGTTAATAAATGTAATAGAATATGATTGTATACATCATCACGCCTGCATTCTCCAAAGAGGTAGACGAAGGTGCATCGTGCGGATTCCCAACAGTTAATATTGGGGATTTGTATATGAATATCGAGGGGTGAAAGGCAATTTGACTTAGGTAAGTGACATTTTTTTAACTTTACAGGAGATACTAAGAGTATACTAAATCGACGCAGAAAAAAATGCTGATTCCAAATATGTATATAAGTCAATATCGCCCAAAAGTGTCGGGTAAGTCAAATGGCTTTTCACCCCTCGATAAAGTTTGTGATCGTCGAGAACTCTTCTACTGTGATCCAGGATTTCCATAGGCGATTCAGTTTTTGTTCGCAATAAGTTGTTTGGCGCGCCATCTATTAGCGTGTGGTGGATGTTTTGCTTATTTCTGTGGCCACAATATGAAACAACTATCAATTTGGGTTCACTCAAAAGGGCTCCATAAATATGTAATATCATGCGCGTGAGTCAGTGCTCCCTATTTGGCGATACCGAGCATGGCAATTGTAAGACAATGGACTTGTTTACCGTTGTTGCGCGCGCGCAAGGCGACGCCCACGATAGTGAACCATGAAGCCGGCGGGATTGTGGGAGAAAAATTATAATTTTGTAGGTATCTGACAGATAAAAGTAAAGAGTAATGGTTGCTGAGTGGTCGAATGCACGGTTGGCACTCAAAGTATGCAGGTTCAAACCCCAGCCCGCACCTCTGCGAATCTCATTATCATCTGAGATTATCATTCGCTAAAAAAACGGTAAAGGAAAACATCGTAAGGAACCCCGCACATCCAAGGGAACTTAAACAGTTCTCAACGTGTGAAGTCTGCCAACCGTGGCTGGGCTAGAATGGTCAACTATGGCCTGAAGTCCCCTCGTATTGGGGAGACCTGTGTTCAGTAGTGGAACGTTAAAAGGGCTATAATTATTATTTATCTGACAGCAAACTTTTTACACACGCTTTGTAAGTTACTAATGCTTTTCTTTTTAGCCTTTTTCTGTTCGACGTTGGGCATAGTGATCATGTTAATTTGTATATGGTGCGCAGACGCACGTACTGCACGCAAAGGGGTTTGGTAGCTTCTGCGTCAGCTATCGACGCGACTGTCATTTCATTTGAACAATGTATCTCGTTGAAATCCGTTTCAAGCCTGCAAGACGAGAAAGGGCAGTATGATTAAACGTAGATACATACTTACGTACCTACTTACATATAGGTAATGGTAACATGTCTAGGTAATAAATTTAATACAATCTAAGTAGGTTACACTAACTAACAAGGATTTATGTAAATCACGATCTTCATTCATAGTCAAGACTGGTTTTTTGTTAACTGTTGTTTACAACGTCTAGGTAAATGTTGCGTACAATAAAAAGTGTTGTAAGCTTGATATAAAGTCAATGCGTTTTACGTCCGCTGAGCCATAGGTATTTAAAATGTGTAGATATGTAAACATGATAATTTTGTTATTGTGGGGTTGATCTATCTAGAAGCTGTGAATAACACTGTCATTATAGTAGGTAGATAAAGGGCACCTTCATCATAGCTTATGTATGCTCGTTTTCAGCAAACATAGGAGACGCCTTGAAGCAATTCCTAAATATTAGTTTAATGCAACTGACAACTCCTTATTTAGGCATGAAAACAACAGCTTGTGACAATATATGAGATACGAAAATTACATCTTGTATGATTAACGAAAGGGGGAGGGCGGCAGGACACGACATAGTGTGTGGAATAAGTCTTGTCTTTGCGCGCATGCTAGCTGTATGCACTATAAACAAAAACATAACAAACTTGATGAGAATGGAACAAAATATTTTGTGTAGTCCTTATTGGAGTTTTCCCTCTTTATCAACTCTTCACAGAAAATTAGGGAGGGTAGAGCTTTTGCCTAGACTGAGATACTAATCCAGCCATTTCTGAGAGAAAGGGCCTTAGCCTTGACTAGTTATGGGGACCAGCAGGCTTAGCATAACCATGTAGACATACTTTTTACCTCATTCAACTGTCAGAGTTGTCGAGAAAATGATGTCACTTTGAGCTTTTTGTCAACGCAGCCATGATAAGTTGAACATAGTGTGTAAGGCCCTACTTATTCTACAGATTTATAGTTTAGGACCTTGATTGGTCAGCTGGTGAAGCTGTCTCCGACTGCCTCTATCCAGGACAGACTCTTCCATGATGATACAACATAATCTTAACCTTTTCTTTACTTAAATATCTCATTATTTATTATCAACCTAATTCGTGATGCATTCAGAGATTAGATAAGATTACATCTAATGGTATTATCACGATAATCTTACCTTTGGTGGTCGTGGAATGATCCATAATGTTTACAGTATCATTTCTTCAAATATTTAGAAGATTAATCACTTTGTCAGCGGAGGAAATTAATAGACAATTTGAAATTTAAGTTTTGCATAATGTTGGTATTTTTAGAATGCTAATAAAATATTTCCATTCATGGTAAGTAGGTTAAAAGTTTCATACAATTGAGTTGACATAGGTAGGTAGGTAGATCTAGTCAAAGTCTAAAATATTTTTTAATTAAAAAGGAAAACACCAAGTGAATTAACTGTAAGTTTAATATCTGTTATAGTCTCTTATTACCTACTTAAATGTACATTTTACAGCAATAAAGTCTCAGTTGGAAGAAAACAAATCAACTAGTAATACACTCAAAGAACAACAATAGTAATTTTAATTAAAAGGGACAAGAAGTGAAACATTTACGACATTTATTAGACACCCAGACTCTCGATTGTAATGCAATTATGATAAAAGTGGAGACCATGAACCGTACCACATTGAGCGCAAACAAATACGTTTACGTTACGCCTCCGTGGGCTGCGTCGTTCACGATTTCACATTACGAAAACCACTAAGAACCGACATCCCGGCTTACGACAGCGTTCGACGGTATATTTCTTTGTCTACCATGCCTATTATCAAGTAACCCTGAGTCATTAACTCACCAGCAGTTCAGTTTCTTGATCGCGCTTAGATCCGATTGTTTAGATCGCGCGATCACCATCTCTTCGGTGAGACGGGCCATGGTCACTGCACAACACCGTCACTTGTTTATATACAAAATTGTAGGAAATTGAACGCACAATAATTATTTCGTCGAGTACGGCGCGCCGCTCATCGCGTCGTCCACCTAATTCCGCGACAACACGCCACGAGCACGGTCAAATTACTGAAAAACAATACAGACACATCAATCCGACGTTTAGCTTACTTGACGTACCTAGCTGGTGGAGCGTCCGTTTCCATTGAGGCACGATATCTCGAATAAATAAAGTAAAACTCATTTCGTCAAAAAGAACAAAGTAAACTTGTAATTATCATCTTACTGAATTAAGTAAATGATGCAAAAAAGCTAAGAATATATTCAATCAACCAATTCATCCTAAAACCTAACATCATTTAGTTCAACTGATAAATTGTGTACTTATAGAAACTATACTTTCATCTCACCTGCGATAACGTGATTTAAGTTATTAATTAATAGCATACGTGACAGATGATACCTCGTTTGAAAGAGGATCTGGATTATTTCAAATTAATGAAACGAAAAAAGGCGGAACAGCTGGAAATTTAAAATAAAATTGGAAATCTTGAACAATGGAAACAATTAAAAAATCTGACAAAAGTTGAGAATGTTGCCAGAACTAAGAAATAAGCAGGAAATTTTGGATTGGGGATCGGATACACAAAACGGAAAATTCTTTTACATACGGTGCATTTTTTGCCGATCATCAAAAATATTTTAGTTTTATATCATTGCATTGTTAAAACCAAAATACTATGTGTGTTATTTTACGAAATTAATATCTTCTTTTCTTTCTGTTACAAAATGAATGAGATGATGATATTTACGAAATTAATTTTAACGAACAAAACGAAATGATGCTGTCAAAATATGGAAACATGACAGTGACGGAATTGTTGACGTTTATTTGCAGTTCAGTCAGCAGTGATCCGTGGCGATGTTGTTTTAGTTTGTTTTATCCTCGAAAACTCAATAAGAATGGATACTACAGATATATTTGACGAAAAGGACATTGGGCCTGAGGTCCAGATTACCTTCCCGAGCTCTGTGATGAGCCGGATTGAGGAAATGATGGGGGGAACTGAGCAGTTCGATAGTGCCGAAGTGAGTTTACATAATTACAGGTCTTTTACGATGGTATTCTCTTTCAAGAGGACTTTGTGAGGATCTTGGCGTGATGTATTATTAGCTTGTTACATACAGAAAGCTTAAATATCTCTAATTCAGCGAAGATTATTTTTTTTACAGTAATTTCTTTAACACATAAATGCTTTTTAAAAAAAATTGTGCAGCAATAGAGCTGATAGGATTTTCCCTTATATACACTAAAAGTCGTTTACTACAAGAAAAGGAGCACAATGTTTTATTAGTTAAAAGTTATTGATATTATATCAAGGAGTAAAAGGCTTCAGCAGCACCTTTGGGCGATATTGACTTGTATACAAATACTTCTATTATATACATATTTGGAAACAACCATCACACAATGCATCTGCTCATAGTCTGGCTGACTGATCGCAATATGAAGCACAGGAAAAAAAAATTGGAATCAGCAACTTTTTCTGCGTCAAACGAGTACTCTCCTGTAAAGTGTAGCTTAAATCGAATAGCTTTTCACCCTTCAATATAGATCAGAATAGTCAGTAAAATACTCATTCTCTGCTATTCAAACAAGTCTATATTCACACTTAACATTGCAGTCAGTGTTAAGTGTATTGGTACATATCAGTATATTGGTACTGATTTCTTTCTTTACCTTACACTTAAGCTCTATAAACCTTTTGTAATACCACTATCATTAAACTAAGTGCATTTTTATCCTACTTTACACTAAGTTATGCCTAATCAAACATAGACTTTAAAATTCTTGTTTTAACTAATACAACTGCCTTTTGTCCAGTTTGATGCAGTAGCATACATAAACCGAGTGTTCCCGACGGAGCAGTCCCTATCTGGGGTGGAGAGTGCGGCGGCACGCTGTGAGTTCCACCTGGCCGGTGTGGAGCAGGACATCCGGCGGCTGGTGCGTGCACAGGCTGAGCAGCGGGAGACCGGCCAGGAGGCACTACTCGATGCTCAGAAATGCATAGCTGAATTAGCCTTGCAGGTAAAATTTCTAAAACTCTAAAACGAGATAGGCCCCTGTATATCAAACACATTTTTGGTTTTATGAACGCCACCTATGATATTTATTTCCATAAAACTGAATACTATAATAAATTGTTTGTGAGCCAACCAAACAAAACTCGGGTCTTTATCATGGTGTTAATGGTCTGAAACACGCAATAATAAATTATTTTGTAGTATCTTCAGTCTCCTTAGAACCTATAATGAATTGTTATGTATGCGCGCGCAGCTTCGCGCGCAAATGTTTGACAACTGAATGAGGTGCTTGAATAAACGTCAGTTTGTTACCGGCTTTCCCGCCTTTCATTGTCGCCTCCGTGTCCCGTATTTAATATTGGCGACGATGATGACGGTAAGCTGTATAATATAAGATCTTATAGAGGCGAACCACTAATTGAAACGGTGTGTATTAATGGCATAAATCTTCAATTTGAAATCGACAGTGGTTCAGCGGTGACCGTCATGTCGTTAGATACATTTAATATTTATTTTAAAGACATTCCATTATTAATTTCTAAGAAAAAACTTCTAAGTTACACGGGTGAGGCGATAGGGTGCGCTGGGTGCGCTCAGATGACGCTGCAGTGGCGAGGACGTTCGCGCATGCTCAGTGTGTATGTGGTGCGCGATGGCGGGCCGCCGCTTCTTGGCAGAGACTTTATTGCGCAATTCGAATTGCAGTTGGCTCCCTTATATCACTGTCAAACTTCACGGGACGTATTTGAATCTTTTCGTATACAATATCCGGCAGTATTTTCTGGGAGTTTGGGACTGTTCAACAAATTTAAAGTAAAATTGTCATTGAAGGATAACGCTCATCCCGTATTTTTTAGGCCACGTCCTATTGCGTTCGCACTTAGAGATAAAGTAGAAAAAGAATTAAGTCGGTTAGTGGATTTAGGGGTATTACGACCAGTGAAGCACGCGGATTACGCTTCACCAATAGTACCTGTATTGAAGCGAGATGGGTCTGTACGTATCTGTGTAGACTACTCGGTCAGTATCAACAAACAGCTAGTCGTTGACCAACATCCATTACCAACTATTAATTAATTATTTTCTAAGCTGCATGGTGGACAAAAGTTTACTAAATTAGACTTATCTATGGCTTACGGTCAATTTTGCTTAGAAGAGGAGTCACAGAAGTTGACTTGTATAAATACCCATCGCGGGCTTTTCGCGTACACACGATTGGTGTTTGGTTTATCTAGCGCACCAGCTATCTTTCAACGCGCGATGGAAGCGGTGCTAGCGGGGCTAGACGGCACGCTCTGTCTGTTGGACGATGTTTTAGTGACAGGGCGCGATGACGCAGAGCATATGCACAGGTTACACCAGGTATTACAGCGGTTACAGGACGCGGGCCTGACTTTACAAAAAGACAAATGTCATTTTTTTAAGGACGAACTATGCTACTTAGGCTATATTATTAATAAAGACGGCTTAAAAAAGTCACTAGATAAGGTAGAAGCTATTGTAAAGGCACCGGTACCTACTAGTGTTACTCAGCTTCAATCATTTTTAGGGTTAGCGAACTACTATAGAAGTTTTGTACCTAACGCATCTAGTATACTGAGCCCGTTGTACGATTTGTTGAAAAAACAAACGAAGTGGCGTTGGTCTAAGGCAGAAAGTGAAGCATTTCATAAGATTAAACAAATGTTAGCGTCCGACCAGGTTTTGGCACATTTTAATCCTGATGCTAAAATAGTCTTGACTGTAGATGCGTCACCAAACGGATTAGGGGCTATCCTTTCACAAATAGGAATTGACGGAAAAGAAAAGCCTGTTTCCTTTGCGTCGCGCACGCTTAACGATGCTGAGAAAAAGTATTCTCAAATTCAAAAAGAAGCGACCGCGATAGTATTTGGTGTTCGTAGATTCCATCAATATTTATATGGTAGAGCGGTTCCATTTATTTTAAAAACCGACCATAAACCGCTACTTTCAATTTTTGGACCACACCGCGGGATCCCTGAAGTTTCCGCAAATAGACTGCAGAGATATGCGATGTTTTTAAGCGGTTATAATTATGTAATCAAATATGTTAAAAGCGCAGACAATAGTGCAGATTTCTTGTCTCGGGCGAGTTTACCCTTTTTGGATGATAAGCATACCGCGCGAGAGTCAGCGCGGGGGGAGGGCGAGCTGTGCGACCGTGCCGCGTATGTTTGTTTCGTCGTACAGGGGGCGATGCCGATCACGGTCGATGAATTACGGAGCGCGACGAACAGCGATCGTACTTTATGTCAGGTAATTACTCACATCGCACAAGGCTGGCCTAAAACCACTTCTGATATTAGCTTGAGACCTTACCACCTGTGCAGGTTACAACTCGCATATGAAAATGGATGTATTATGAGAGGTCATAAAGTAGTTTTACCTGAGTCATTGCGTCTTCGGATATTGTCCGAGCTGCATACCTCACACATGGGCATAGTAAAAACTAAAGCAGAAGCTCGTTCACGTTTTTGGTTCCCGGGCATAGACGATGCTCTAGAGCGCATGATAGGTTCATGCGAAATATGTATGCAGCTTCGACCGGCACCGCCACGGTCGCCCGTTGTTCCATGGGAGTATCCCGCGCAACCATTTCACCGGGTACACCTGGACTTCCTCGGACCGTTCGGTGGACGTATGTACCTTGTCATCGTAGATGCGTTTTCTAAATGGGTCGAAGCATACGAAATGACTGCTACTACTAGCGTAGCAGTAATTGATAAGTTGTATGAGTATATGTCTAGATTTGGATTGCCTCATACCCTAGTTACTGACAACGGCACTTACTTTTGCTCGCAAGAATTTGTAAATTTTTGTAATCTGAACGGTATATCTCATGTAACATCGCCGGCTTACCATCCAGCAAGTAACGGACAAGCTGAATCTTACGTAAAGGTTGTGAAAAAAGGCATCAGATCTTGCTTTGTCAATGGTGTGAACGCAAGAGAAGGTAGGCTCAGAATGTATAAATTTCTGTTCGATTATAGAAACTCGGTACATACAACTACAGATAAGTCACCGTCTGAATTAGTGTTTGGTCGCAAATTAAGATCACGATTAGATATAATGAACCCGTTGCCGTCGTCACCACCCTCGTCTTCTCCTCTGTCTGATCATGTCAAATCCAAACAGTTTTCGCAAGCTAAGGCGAAGGGAGGAACTCTTAGAAACTTTTTACCAGGTCAATTAATTTTGTATAAAAAACATTTAAGCAATAACAAATTCGTTTGGTGCAAGGGTTTAATTGTTAAGCAAATTGGAACAAATGTTTACGTTATAAGTGATTGTTTATCTTTGGCTCAATTTAAAAAACACAGCGATCACTTAATTCTATGTAAAGAGAATCACCTGAGTAGTCAACCTTGGGACACTGATGATATGAATACTGATTCTACGACCAATTCTACTACCGATTCATCTGTACCATCATCACCACCGCTGTTATCGACGACTGTACCACCCGTTTTATCCGTCGATAATCATTTGAGATCGACCTCGCGGGAGGAAGAAGCTGTTGAGGAAAACGGAGAGTCATCATTGTCCCCTACAAACAGCGGTAGTCAACCACAACCGAGCTTGACTGTAACACAAGAAACGCAGCAGGCGCAGCCACACGCCGACGGTGATGATGAATTCTTTGAGGCAGAAACCTCAGATGCTTCAGCTGAGAAATGCGAGGATGAAATGACGCAACCGAGGCGCCACACGCGCAACCGTCCCAGGGTCGATTACAAACCGTTTTTTTGATGTACCTACTTTATAGATAGTTGTATCTATTAGGGGAGGAATTGTTATGTATGCGCGCGCAGCTTCGCGCGCAAATGTTTGACAACTGAATGAGGTGCTTGAATAAACGTCAGTTTGTTACCGGCTTTCCCGCCTTTCATTGTCGCCTCCGTGTCCCGTATTTAATATGAACAAATCCTTTAAATAGATGCTGTGTTAGTGGTAGCAAACTGTACACTGTTTTCTGTCAAGAGTGTGGCCTTTGTAGCCTTTTGATGGTACAAAATTGTAAGCATTGTCTTATTGGGGACTCTATGGTTAGCGCCTTTCAGCAAACAATTACATCTTGGAAAGGGTATATCCAAATTATTTGTCATTAAAAAATATATATAGGTATGATAATATTCAATAAATCCCAGGTAGCAGACATAAACAAAAAAGCGGAGCGCAGCGAGTCCATGGTCCGCGAGATCACGTCGGAGATCAAGCAGCTGGACTGCGCCAAGTCCAACCTGACCGCCGCCATCACGGCGCTGAACCACCTTCACATGCTGGTGGGGGGCGTGGACACGCTGCGCGCCATGACCCAGAGCCGGCAATACAAGGAGGTGGTACTACCCATGCAGGCCATCATGGAGGTAACTGTATATTCAGGGTTTATTAGGTCTTGAAACAGGTGTGTGCGAAAGCGTTCCCGTGACCCCTCCGATATGGCGGCGGATTGGATCACCATGGGTTTTTAGTGGATATACGGCTTCGCTGGGACTTCCACATAATCCCTTCATCTCTCCCAAGATGAAGGGGTATACATAAAGGATTTTCCCATGTAAAAAAAGAAAAAAGGGTTTATCAAGTCTGAAATAAACGTGTGGGCGTTAAAAGCCGCGCGTCTAAATGTTTGCCACTGCAAAAATGAACTGTATTGATTCAAAGAAACAGTTCATTACTCTATGTAATGACACTGATAAATTCAATCTTATTGTATATCAAATTAGGGTTCTTTGGTATTGGAAAAAAAATTGTTTGTGTCATTTTCATTACCACTTGCTGAACACGGTGAAGGAAAGCATCATGAGTAAACTTGCTTGTCTCTAAAGAGGCGTGTGAAGTTCACCAAACCGCACTGATTGTGACTCAAATGTCTTTTGTATTTAGGGGGAGAATGTGCTCGGCATAATGGCAATAGGATCGCCCCCTATTATTATGGGTCCAAAATACATCGACTAACTTTTGCTTCACTGCCGTGGACCTATGCCTACCCCTTCGGGGGATGCAGGCGTGATGAGGTGTATATATTTCAATCATGCCTTGTAGCATGATCGTGTAGACATAAGTTTAATCTCTTTCAACTGTCAGATTTGTCGACAAAATGACATCAATTCGTGCTTTATGTATTAGACATGGCTTGGTGTCAGTATCTCGACAAATCTGACAGTTGGAATAGATAAAACTTATATCTACACGGTTACGCCTAGGCTGCTGGTGGTGGTAAAGCCCCAGGGATGTTAAGAGTAGTGTGGTGGTGTGCTGTGGCCAGGTGTTGCAGCACTTCGAGTGTTACCGCGACATCCGCGAGCTGAGCGCGCTGCGCGATCAGGTGCACGCCATCCGCGCGCAGCTCGCCGCGCAGATCCTCGCTGACTTCAAAGAGGCCTTCACCGGTACGGACACTCGTCTGCATTACAAGATACAGCTTATTACATAATATGGATACACCCTCCTTTAAATAATTAATTACCAAATATATTTCTTTACGGAATGATGAAATTTTATGGAATAAGATGCGGAATGGCCGCACCTGGCATTATCGGGTATTCTGCCAGTAGCAAGAAATTAATAGCAAAGACAGATTCAATAAATACACATTATAAATGGGTGATGATGATGTGATAAAGATGGCGGATGAATCTACAAAATTCCCATTTCCTGACTCTATGTACATATACAAATTATCGAAAATTATATACAATAATCGAAGTGTCTGTTTGTTTAATGTCAAAATAATAGCTTTTTACTGTTTTCGTTCGTCACAATATGGCGCAGTCGATCATTTTCTCATTAGAATCGCATAGTACACTTTATACCTGTATTTAGAGATAAAAACTTGAGAGGTGTCAAGGGACACCCGGATGGAACGAAGTTCCTTTTGAAATAAAAAAAAGCAAAAAAAAATGTACATATACATACACACACTCACACACACATATATATTGTATATATATATATAAACCGAAATCGAAATCACACACGCATTTACGAAAGTGTCGACCAACACTTTTAGTCTTATTTTTTTCCGTCTAGCCCCCTTTCGCGACGCGCCATAAGGAACTACGTTCCAATATTCTAAAAAAATGTTGGATCGGTGGGAGGGGGTTAGTCTAACATCACGTGATTAATGGACGGCCCCAATAACTATACCAATTTTGACGGAACTCACACGGACAGATAGCTGATTGTATAACAAGTAAGTATAAGTTAGTTGTGTGTTGTCTGTTGTGTAGCGGGCAGCAAGAGCGGCGTGTCTCACCGCACGCTGGCGGAGGCGTGCGGCGTGGTGGACATCCTGGAGCCGCGCGTCAAGCAGGACCTGCTCAAGTGGTTCATCGCCATGCAGCTCCAGGTACCAACTACATTATCACCTCTCATACATACGAATTACAGCCCTTTTAACGTCCCACTGCTGGGTACGGGCCTCCCCTCAATGCGAGGGGGATTCAGTCCACCACGCTGGCCCAGTGCGGGTTGGCAGACTTCACACATCTATCGAGAACTAGTCAAGTTCCCTCAGACGTGCAGGTCTCCTCACGATGTTTTACTTCACCGTTGCATAGCAAGTGATAATCTCGGATGAAAATGAGATTCGCACATAAACCCAGAGGTGCGAGCCGGGGTTCGAACCTGCGCACTTTGATTGCAAGGCGTGCGTTCGACCACTCGGCTACCACTGCTATCTGCTACTGCACACATATCATTCAACATGTGTATATCGAGGGGTGAAAGGCCATTTGACTCAAGCGACACTTTTTCCCGATATTGACTTATGTACATATTTGGAATCAGCTAATTTTAAAAGCTTAATATTAGCTTGCAACATATGTATGTCTGGGTCGAATCTTGCGACTGAATTTTAGATCAGTTATCTTTAACCGATTGAGCTGGAATTTGGTATACACGCTTACTTTGGATGACAATGCATGCTTAGCTATGTGACGTCATTATAATTCCAATATAGCGGATCATCCAAGATGGCGGAATAGTCATCTGCACTACCGCAGTATGGGTATCAAATGAAAGGGCTTGCTGAGGAGAATACGAAAACTTACTGAAAGCTTGTTTTTAAAAAGTATTTTTTACCATTAATTTCTGCATCGAATGAGTATGCTCTCCTGTAATGTTAACAAAATGTCGCTTAAGTCAAATAGCCTTTCACCCCTCGATATGTTCTCTAGCTACTAAACGAATACGTGAAAAAACAAATATTTTAGTATCATTTTTGACATGTTAAGTTTTCTTTAAAATTCGACGCAACTCTTATCACTTGGTCGCTATAAACTTACGTGGTCTTTATCATGTGGTCGTAAGTATACTACTTGCTCGCTATTAATTCACGGGTCTCTTAGACCACTTGGAAGGTGTGGAAGATCACGTGATCGCTATTAGATAACGTGGAGTAAAGTCCATGACATGATAAATCATGTGGTCGTTATTTGACTTCTGGTCGCTATCAGCTTACGGGGTCTGTGAGACCACTTGATAGTTATTTGATTATGTGGTCGTTATTAGTTCTCGTTATTAGTTATTAGTTCACGGGTTCTCTCAGGCCACCTGGTCGATATTAGATTACGTGATCTTTATCACGTGGTTGTTATTAGACTACGCGGTCGCTACTCGCTATTATATCACTACGTGGCCTTACAGGACTACGTGGTCGTAATTAGGCCACATGTCATGGTCGCTGTTAGTTGACAAGATGCGTATTGTTCCGGCAGGAGTACCAGCACCTGTTCTCGGGCGAGCAGGAGTGCGCGTGGATCTCGCACGTGGAGCGGCGCTACGCGTGGCTGAAGCGGCACCTGCTGGCCTTCGAGGACTCGCTCGCCAACATCTTCCCGCACGGCTGGCGGCTCTCCGAGCTGCTCACGCAACACTTCTGCAAGGTAATGCTATTAAGTCATTCTAAACAAACTGTATTGTCTCATAGAAAAAGCGGCCAAGTGCGAGTCGGACTCGCGCACGAAGGGTTCCGTATCATTATCTATAAAAACGAAAAAAACACGTTTATTGTATGGGAGTCCCCTTAAATATGTATTTTATCATTTAGTTTATTTGTTGTTATAGCGGCAACAGTAATACATAATCTGTGAAAATTTCAACTGTCTAACTATCACGGTTCATGAGATTGGTGACAGACGGATGGACGGACGGACGGACAGCGAAGTCTTAGTAATAGGGTTCCCGTTCACTCTTCAATAAAATGACACTGAGAGCGCGAACGAACTGTATGCGAAACCGGTGTTAGATATACCCATATCAATATATAGTTCTTAGACATATTCAACAGTTCATTATACGAGTTTAGAAAAATGATACTTAAATCATTGCCATAAATATTTTCATTTTATTTTTACTTTTCAAATTTTAAATTTTAGCTTTAACTTAATTATTAGTTTAGTTTCAACTTAATTTGCTTCTATTTTAAATCTTTAAGTCTCACGTCGGTGAAAGTCGTACACGCCTGTCATTGGTGTACCTATCAGACCAGTTTTTATTTAATATTTCACTTACCCAATTGTTAATAGGTATACTGTTGGTGTGTCGTTCTTAAATAAATAAATAAATAAAGTATCCAGATCCGATAGTATCCAGAAATATGTTATCAATATGATTTCATATTGATAACATATTTAGTATGTACTGTGTTGTTTGTCTGTGTGCCCCAAGAACTTCCGAGATGAGTACTCCTTAAGTTCCCGGTGTACTACAATTAGTTGTTAAAAAATCTCGGATTATTTGGATGATAAATCAGCTTGGGATTGTACAGCTCAGGTTCAAATCAAAAATAAAAATATTTTCCGTCATGTCAAAGTGTAGCGTGTGTTGCCTTACTAACGTATTATTATCTTATCATTATTATTAAAAGCAGCTCTAAAGGCAACACACTGGAGCTATATGTACCTGTCTATTTGAAATAAGTTTTGGCGATTTAAAAAAATGATCAGCCCACTGAGTTTTCTTTCCGAATCTTCTCAGTTGATGTCGCGTTTCGATCCGGTAGTAGTATATAAGAAAAAAAATGTAAACTTGACAATTTGTAAGTGCCCCCATAGGCCTATACTGAATAAATGATTTGACTTTGTTCTCTGTCAGATGACTCGCGCGGATCTGGGCGGGCTCATGGCCTCGCGGCGGAACGAGGTCGACGTGAAACTGCTCCTGTACGCGATACAAAAGACCTACAACTTCGAGTTACTGTTACACAAGAGGTTTACAGGTGCGTTACCAATCAAATACATAAATATCTGTGAAGTCTTTATACTACAAGTAAATATCGAGGGGTGAAAGGATATTTGACTTAAACGACATTTTGTTAACTTTACTCATTCGACGCAGAAAAATCTGCTGATTCCAAATATGTATTTATTTATTAAAACATCTCCCTTACGACTATCACAACAGGTACTATACCTAATGCGATAGTGAGGCTTATTTTCTGATTTTATTATTTGCAATTAATTAAGCATGAAATAATAATACCTAATAAATATAATAAAACAATGGCTTACTTACACTAATACCTACTCATTATAACACAAAATAAATAACAGAATATTTGCGAATTCATTCAAATGACAATGTATAAACATCAATTTTGGCATGGAGTTCGTTAATTACGTGTATTGCACGGGCAAGAGGTGTCTTGGCTAGTAAGCTGGTCCTAGCTGTCGGCACGGCCAGCAGTGGCGGACACCGCCGCCTCCACACGTAGAATAGAATAGAAACTTTGTTATTTAAGTAACTAAGACTCATACATGGGTTAGTAGACTTAACATTAACGTTAGTATTACCTATTCTAAATAACCCCTAGGGGTCCATGCCGTGTGCGAGCACAGCAGCGACTTAGAATTACACAGTCTAACCTACTGGCTATCATATTTAGAACGCTGTTGGGGCTGGTCCGCACCCTGCGCACCAAGGATGCACACTCTTCTTGATCGGTGTGCTCTTGGTAGAGCAGTCGTGGTCATGTTCAATCGACGATAGATTTGATGGTCCTCCTCCACCGATCCCGAACCGATGTCTGGCGGACGCATTCATTAAGAGGGGTCTTTGTCAACGCTTTAATTTGGTCAGTCCATCGCATGGGGCTACGTCCGCGAGGTCTGTTACCATTGACCCTGCCCTGGACAACAAGTCTCTCCATGGCATCTGCTGGTCGCCGTGACACATGGCCAAAGTAACGGAGGATCCTGAGCTGTACTGTGGACGATAGTCTCTCTTTTATTCGTAATTCGTTTAGGATCGATACATTGGTGCGCCGCTGCGTCCAAGAAATGTGGAGCATTCTCCTCCAGCACCACATTTCCAATGCAGCGATCCGTTTACGTTCTCTCTCTTTCACAGTCCAGGTCTCAACTCCATATAGAATTATGGGGAACACTAGGATGCACACATATAAGTCAATATCGGCCAAAAGTGTATCTTAAGTCAAACTGCCTTTCGTCTCTCGATATGATGTAATTCAAAATGGGCAAATTATTTAAATATATCGCCAGACGTCACATCGCGCTCATACCAAGAGACCTTGACGATGTCAATTCCGTAAATGGCCTTTTCCAAATTTGTCATAGCACACGCTTTGCTAAGTTTGGGATCATACAAAGAGTTTGTGTTGTCTGGCAATACATGAAAAAAATGCCGACTGCTTCATATGTATGCATCATGTTTAGGCGAATCCTAGCTTTAATAAAAATAGACATATTATTTGTTGTGCTGTGTGTGCAGGCACAGATCTTGGTGCGGATAATGTTGATCTGAACGCGGAGAAGGGCAGTTTTGACATCGACAATAAAGAGGTTAGTTTCAATGATATTAGAATGTATATGTCAATGATATTCTATAAACAGATATGTTATGAGCGCGCACTAGTTTAGACTCGAATACATCCTAATTAGGACGTATATTTGATACCAACATGCGGATTGGTTGACAGATGCATGTTACATCACATATAAGCGCAAGTGACAACACTAGCTATCTCTTTTTTCTCGTTGGTTTTATGAAGCCATCTCTTTTGCACATTTCTACGTGTTGTGAAATGTAAAATGAATGAAAATTGTGTATGTATGTGTGCTGCCACTGTTACGCGGAACACTTTTTTCGGTTGTTTTATGCGTGTATAACATATCTGTTTACTAGAATATCATTGGTATATGTCAAAAGGACGTATTTTATTTTTAATCGAATTTGGTGTATTTGATGCCGCAGCTGTCTATTTTTATACGTCTTGACTCTTGATACAGTTTGACGTACGATTAAAGTTCAGTGATGCGCGCCAGTCGTCGACCTGTGATACCCAGAGGTTGTATCTGCTAGGCCAGAGATTCCCAAACTATTTTGGGCAAGAGACCCCTCCTGATACACCAATAGGCTCAGCATGACTGTGTAGACATAAGATTTATCTCTTTCAACTGATTTGTCGAGAGAATGACGTCACTTCAAGCTTTTTAGGGTTCCGTACCCAAAGGGTAAAACGGGAACCCTATTACTAAGACTTCGCTGTCCGTCCGTCCGTCTGTCACCAGGCTGTATCTCATGAACCGTGATAGTTAGAGAGTTGATTGTTGTTGTTGCCGCTATAACAACAAATACTAAAAAACAGAATAAAATAAATATTTAAGGGGGCTCCCATACAACAAACGTGATTTTTTTCTCGTTTTTATAGATAATGGTACGGAACCCTTCTTCGTGCGCGAGTCCGACTCGCACTTGGCCGGTTTTTCGTACTAAACGTGGCTCGGTGTGACGTCATTTTCTCGACAAATCTGACAGTTGAAAGAGATAAAACTTATGTATACATACAGCCAAATTAGTAACAAAATCTTATCTCTAGTTTTTATTTCTATTGATACAAAATACTTGCCAATTTAAAATGTTTGCGGTTGGTTATGTGACCATATGAATTGCAGTGTTTGCTTTAAAATTTAGTTCAAAAACCTATGTGTCCCTTGATGTGTCCCTGCTGGTCTCTAGCCAGCCCCCGAGGCGGAGCTGGCGGCGGACGGGGCGGGCGGGGCGGGCGGGCCGGGCGGGGCGGGCGGGGCGGGCGGCGGCGGCGGCGGCTCCCCGTGGGTGGGGCTGATCGGGGGCTGCTTCGAGCCCTACCTCTCGCTCTACATCACCAGTCTGGACACCAACCTGCGCTCACTCATGGACCGGTTCCTACAGGTAAACCATCCCGCAGGAGATCTACTCCTATACTCTTATATTATATATTACAGCCCTTTTTAGCATCCCACTGCTGGGCACGGGCCTCCCCTCAATGCGAGGGGGATTGAGGCCATAGTCCACCACGCCGGCCCAGTGCGGGTCGGCAGACTTCACACATCTATCGAGAACTAGTCAAGTTCTCTCAGACGTGCAGGTTTCCTCACGATGTTTTCTTTCACCGTTGTTTTACTTTCATATGCATTTGTTAAAATAATGTTATTTTCATATTACAAACAGACACTCTAATTTTATTTATTTGTATATAGATATTGACGTGGTGTGCGTTTGTCAGGATGCGAAGGCGTCTGGCGGAGCTGGTGGTGGAGGTGGAGGTGTGGGCGCGGCGAGCGGGTCTGGCGCGGTGATCTCGAGCTGCGCGGACCTGTTCCTGTTCTACAAGAAGTGTCTCGTGCAGTGCGCCAGGCTCAGCACCGGGGAGCCCATGCTGGGTCAGTCACACACCACCATATAGATACATACGTGACACCATAGGCCCTGAGGCGGCGACTCTCGTGCGACTCATTTTATGCCATACCAAAAACCGCATTGACTAACAGAAAAACTGAGCCTATGTTTCACATAAAACATAGTAGTCTAGACGGCGAGTGAGCGGAGTCAGCCGGTGGGCGGAGTCTAAGCGGCGGAAAGAGCCGAGGAGCCGAGGAGTGCGAAGCGTGGCCGCATTTAAAACTATACTTTATGAATTAAGTAATAAGGTTGATTTCATTTTGTTGTAGCGAAGCGCTCGCCACGCCAAAAATCAGGTTTACCCCTCGCCTATAGATGTTTCACATTAAAAAGTTGACGGATGTCGCCAAAAATGCAGTTTTGTTTATGACCAAACTATAAAATTGTTAGAAATGTTGAACTTTCCCTGTTATTTGCCTGTACCCTTCATATAGATAGATACATGACACTATAGGCCCTGAGGCGGCGACTCTCGCGCGTTATTATGCCATACTAAAAACCGCATTGACTCATAGAAATTCAATCATTATGCATATTGTAGCGTGCGGCAACGGGGGCACGCATGTGGGCGCGTGCGCGTTAAACATAAATATTGAATCAACTCGGGCACAACTCGCCGTGTTTGTCTGCGCACGCGTCGCTGTCAACCATGCTACTCCGGCGTACCAATCACGGAACTGAGATACACATAGATGAACAAATATGTATAGGAATCTAGCGCAATGTCTTCTAAAGAAAATCGTTTTGACAGATATATGAAACAGATAATTTCCAACACATGATTTTAAGAAACTACCTGCTACTTAAGGTCTCTGTAAAATTCAATTTTTTATGTACTTATTGAATAAAGAAATACATGCAAGTAAACAGTAAATCTATGGAAAAACGCAATCAAAAGACGGTATTATTCTTTATCTCCCTATTGATCGTCGTGCTCGCAGAGCTGGCCGGCGTGTTCCAGAAGTACCTGCGCGAGTACGCGGGCACGGTGCTGCAGGCCAGCCTGCCGCGCGCCGCCCAGCCCGCCCAGGCCAACCAGCTCGCCGGCCTGCAGCTCAGCCAGGTGCCCAGCCTCGTCACCAACCTGCACACGCTGCTGCGGGACGACACCGCAGACACCAGGTGAACACACTAACACACATACACATACTAGCACTCACTCACACACACACACACACACACACACACACACACTCACTAGCACAAACACACATACACATACTAGCACACACTCACATGCACACACACACTCACTAGCACATACACATACTAGCACTCACTCACTGCACACACACACACACTAGCACTCACACACATACACACTAGCACTCACACACAAACTAGCTCTCTCGATATACATATTGTCACACATACACATGCTCTCCAATTTCACAAATAAGCTGTTATTATTTAAAATGAAAATAGGTACAAACGCCGTAGCGTCTTTACGTATTAGATATATTATCACATACACGTGTATATTATCCCCACAGATTCACCAAACAAGAGATATCAAAGATCACAAGCGTGATCACAACCTCGGAGTACTGCCTCGAGACCACCATCCATCTGGAACAGAAGCTCAAGGAGAAGGTGGCCGCGGGGCTCGCGGACAAGATCGACATGACTCCAGAGCAGGACCTGTTCCACAAGATCATCAGCAACTGCATCCAGATCCTTGTGCAGGACCTGGAGCTGGCCTGCGACCCCGCCCTGCAGGCCATGACCAAGATATCCTGGCTGCACTTCGACAACGTCGGCGACCAGAGCTCCTATGTGACCCAAATAATCATGCATCTCAAAAACACAATACCAAATTTACGAGATAATTTGTCCTCCTCGAGAAAATATTTTACGCAATTCTGCATAAGATTCGCTAACTCTTTTATACCTAAATTTATTCAAAATATTTATAAATGTAAGCCGATTTCAACGGTCGGGTCCGAGCAGTTATTACTTGATACTCACATGTTGAAAACAGCTTTGTTGGAGCTACCATCGATAGGCTCCGATGTCCGGCGTCCTGCGCCTGCGACCTTTACCAAAGTCGTAATAAAACTAATGACCAAAGGCGAAATGATACTAAAATTAGTTATGGCCCCGATGGATGGCAACTTGGAGGGGTTTGTGGGTCAATTCCTGCAGTTGCTACCCGAATGTACTATAGCTGAGTTTCACAAGGTGCTTGATATGAAAGGTGCTAAATTATCTAAGTCTCAGATGAGTTCTTTAGATGCGTATTTCAAGGAGGCTTGTAAGAATAAGTCATAATTTATTAATGATAACATTATCAAATGACATGGCTAGACGGCCGCGTCCAGGGTTCAATCCCAGTGGGGGTACTAACAGTGTGTACTTTAAATATTTAGACAAATTTAACTATAGATATGATCCTATGAAGGATACAGGATATTTGATAATGTTTTGTATAATTAGTAATTATAAGAGCGAAATAGTTTATCATAATAATTGTTTGCATCTCGCTCGCACCTAAATGATTGAGCAAGATGCAATCAATAATGTATTAACTTTATTTATTTTAAGATAATCTGTTTCTGACCTCGAAGTTTAGGTAAATGTGCTTAGAAAAATAATAATTTATCTGTATAAACTAGTCTTGTCTTCCCTGTCCACGCGTTAAGTATGAACGAAATGGCGATATATTTTTTTCTTTTTTGTATGACTGCCACAAGTTTGAGTGTTGCTATATTCTGTTAGTATGTATTTTTTCGGATTGGACATTTGTATTATAACTACTAAATTATTGTATTAACAAGATGAAGTATTGGTTGTATTAATGTGATTATGTTGACATTCCAATAAATTGTTTTTTCATGAATATTTATTTGTAATTGTGCAATGTTACGATTAAAATATACAATTTTATTATTTTAACTACTATTTGATTTCTTTATCTTAATTTTAATCACTGCGTATGGGTTCGTTCATTAGAATATATTAAAACATTACAATATTTATTTTTTATTTTTCGTATTTTCTGATCGCATCCATCTTATCGACCCAGGCAGCTTGTTCTGTAGAAATTGATTTAAAAAAATCTTATATTTTGGAAATTAATTAAGAAAATCCAAATATTAGAAAAGAATAAGCAATAAAATTGAACCGTTTCCGATAAAGATTAGGCTGAATGGTATGTTTACGTTTGCCTTTCCTGTTTTAAAAAGTCAAAACTGTAAACAAACGTCGTTGACATTAAACGTCAAAATCAGTCGCTCGCCGATAACCGTCCGATGCGGTGCTCCCCGTTAAAAATAAACAAAAAATGGTGTATTTTCCCGTGAGAAAATGTTACCAAGCGCTCAAAGTAAGTGTAGTCGTGATTCTGGTGGTGACAATATTGACTCTATTTGAGCAATGGCGAGGCGGAAAGCGGAAGGCGGGCGCGATGTTTTTAGACTCCAATGAGGCTGAGTTTGAGCGAGAAATTCTTGAAGATGAGGCTAGAATAATACCTGGACTCGGTGATGGGGGTGCCGCGGCACACCTGATTGGAGAAGAGAAGAAGCTCGGCGAAGAATCGGAGAAGAAACTAGCAATAAACGTATACCTTAGTGATAGAATAGCTTACAACAGAACACTGCGAGGTGAGTCTCTCATTCATATTCCTCTAACTATACCTTACAATTTATTTACAAAAAAGGACAAACTATGTTCTTAGCCTTCAGAAAAACATTTGAAATAACTTTTACATATGAAAACAATGTAGGAAAAGTTTAACAAGCAATTTTCGATGTGATAAAATTTTCTTCAGTGAAAGTTGCGCTAGGTCAGTGATACTGATGTAAGTAAATAACGGATCTAATAACTGCTTATCGTTTCTAGTAGCTTGGACTGCTTCGAGCCATTTAATATACTGATTTGTGGTTCCCACACTTTATTATCATTTATAGACCAATTTGAAACTTAGGTAACTATGCAGGTGTATTTCGATAGATAGGTAAGTATGTACATAAGGTATTACTAACATCATTATATAGGCACCTACCTAAGTACTATTTTAATTCTAAACTTAGTAGATAGCTATATCAAGTACGAAAATTATAATTTTTACAGTTAATTTCATAGTTGCAAAGAAATCTCAACTCAATTTGTGTTATCAACACTGTGAGTTAGGAAGCATGTCTAATTCTAGCCTTGTAACCTGATAAGGAGAGAAAACTAAATAGTTATGTAGTGTTTTCTATATGTTGGTATAAAAAATCATAACTTTGCAAGAAATGGCCTCAGATGCATACTAAAATACACCCCTAGCTGAACCAACAGTCTTCTAATAGCCTTTTTGATAGTTAGGTAATTACCCACTTTCTAACTAAATTGGACTTAACTAAAAGTATTCTCAGTCACATAATATGCAGATAACAAGACTCTGTCTTCTTAAATCTGAACTAATGTAATGTGTAAAATAATTAAGTGCTTTTATGCCTATTCTGACTAGCCAGTGTGACTAAACCAAATGAACACACCTGCACTGATGAATAAATTAACGTTAATTTTTCTTTAATGCATATAAATAATAAAAATCGGTTGTGTCTATGAATATGCTACAAGCAGTTTTTATTCAGCCATAATGTATGTAGGGCATCAAATTATTTAGTTGTCTATAATAAATAGTTGCTATATTCTTAGCAATATTAAGATAATGAGTCCTAAGTGTCAATCTACTTTTTAGGGTTCCGTACCCAAAGGGTAAAACGGGAACCCTATTACTAAGACTTCGCTGTCCGTCCATCCGTCCGTCTGTCACCAGGCTGTATCTGATGAACCGTGATGAACCGTTAGACAGTTTAAATTTTCATAGATGATGTATTTCTGTTGCGCTAAAACAACAAATACTAAAAAACTGAATAAAATAAATATTTAAGGGGGCTCCCATACAAAAAACGTGTTTTTTTTGCCGATTTTATGGTACGGAACCCTTCGTGCGCGAGTCCGACTCGCACTTGGCCGGTTTTTAATTTATACAGGATTAGAGTAAGAATGATTAAATGTAAGATGCTGACAATATAGTGTTATATATTATCATTCATTACCCTGGGGGCTGCCAAACCAATCTCTTTTCATACAAACCAACTTCTTGGTTTACACAATGATGAAATTTAATGGAATAAGATGAGGAATGGCTCCACCTGCGGTTAGCGGGTATTTCAGCCAGTGTCAAGTAATTAATAGCAAGGGCAAATTCAATAAATACACATTATAAATATAAATAAAATGCTCAGAATATCGTGGACGGGATTCCGCACCAACATGTCCATACTCCGAAAGCTCGGCATCACGCAACGTCTGTCGGCTGTAGTACAATCGCGCATGCTACGATACTTTGGGCATGTCTCTAGACGAGATGGCGACTCCATAGAGCGGCTGGTAGTACAGGGAAAGGTAGAAGGTACCAGATCGCGCGGCAGGCCACCTATGCGCTGGACTGACCAAGTGAAGTCCGCAGTGGGCAACCGTGTGTCTGACTGCGCGAGGCAGTCTGCTAACAAACAACGATGGAATGAGAAGAGAAATAAAAATGGGTGATGACAGTGATAAAGATGGCGGATGAAACTATATTTTATTGATGAATATCAACTTCTTTCAAATATCTCTTAATATGTTGCAACTGACATTGGCGAGGGTCATGGCAGATAATCAACCGTTAATTTCGGATATTATCATGTATTGTTATAGCATCACCTATTTATCATTGACATAACCCGGTGACACATATGTACCAGCTAATTACATATTTGTTGATATATATTAATTAATTTGATCATAATACATACAACATATTATTTAAATTAGCCAAGTGTCGCCCGTACCTATTAAAATAGATATGCATTTTTATACTTCCTTATCTATTACAGATCTTCTCTATGCTTATCTTCAAGCACTGATAGATCTATTCTTTATGCGTAGTACAGATGAAACCTAAGATGGGGCATCAGAACAATCATATTACACCACCTTTGATTGATATAAAGCAAGGAAACATTCCTTGTATTTCCTCACGCGAGGATGTCTTCATTGACGCTCCGGGGTAGGCTAGCGAGTTCCCGATTAAAACTTAAAAGTGTTAAAAAATACACTCTTCAGCCGTTTTTTGAGGTAGACATAAATTACAGGCAGTTCCATGAAAACCTCTTCCTTAGATTTCCGCAACCCGGCGTGCTCCCGCGTGGTGTACGACGCGGAGCTACCCTCAGCCTCCGTGATCCTCATCTTCCACAACGAGCCCTACTCCGTGGTGGTGCGCACCATATGGAGCGTGGTGAACAGCGCGCGCCGCGACCAACCCTGGTACAAGCACGCCAACTTCGTCGACAGGCAGACCGGCCACATCATGAATCTTGGTAAGTAACACATCCTATGACAAATACAGATACGCTTTCTCTCCTATGAGTTAAGAATGGGACAGACTTATCCGGTACAACATAATCTACGACATACGCAAACAGTTCCGTTTTCGTCTCCCAGGGTATCCAGGCCAGGACCCCTCCTCGCCGTTTGTTTACCTGAAGGAGATCATCCTGGTGGATGATAACTCCACCCTCCCCGAGCTGAAAGGCAAGCTGAGTCATTACGTGCGCACGCGCCTGCCGCCAGACCTCATCAGGATACTGAGGCTGCCTGACCGGTGAGTGACTACGGGGTCCATATTAGGGATGGCCCGAAAGAAACTTATTCGAAATAATAACGTTTGTGCCCAAATTATACTTCACTGAATGAAATGTTTGACGTCTTCCTCGCGGTCGCAAATTTGTCAAAATTTGTTCAGTTTTAATCGAGAACAGAATTGACGTTAAGTTTTATTTAGTTAAGCTAATTCTACTCTCAAATGTCTTATAACAGGTAACTAAAATAAATTTGATACGAGACGCCGACAGTGGCTCAGATGTCAGTAAATTTAGTTTAGTGTTTGTGTTAATAACTGTATCTTTGTAACATTATCTTGTGTGTGTCGTGTCAGAAGAGTCGCTCCCCCTTTACAACGAGAACGAGGTATTTGTTGCATTTTCTCTCTCACTATGGTTATACACCAATTTCCTCTGTGTATCCGTAGAACCTCCTCATCTTCTTTTACCAAATGAGAAATGGCTCCACCTGCGACTATCGTCTATTCTGTTAGTGTCAAGTTATTAATATCAACAATAAATTTAAATAATATGCTTGAAATCACTATACGTCCTATTTTAAGCAACCAAGAAGATGCTAGTCAAATTCTTGGATTTTGAAGTACCTCTGTGATAGTATAGACCTTACTGTCGGAAGCAGTTGCTCGATGGTCCACGGTCTCATATTTTTGTCGGTGTATGGTGGTGGTGTGTTCGTTTCAGCCATACCAATTACTGGAATCAATTATAATGCAGCTCACATTGTTAGGTCCAACTACTGTAAAATAGCATCCGTGGGCCTCCTTTATTTCTATGCCAATTCAGCCAATACAGTTCTGTTTGTCTCTTGCAATAGACTGAAGTAGATACATTTTTCTTCCAACTCATCCTACCTCTTTTTCGATTAAATTCCTGGGGGTTCCTAGACAATTTAGCTTTTCCCTTGGAGTCGCCGAGTGTTAAAGCTCGATGTTTTCATTGGATACCGCTGTCGATCCTGGATTACAGACTCCTGTAATCCAGGATCGCGGTATCCGTAGAGCGGTATCCGTAGCGGTAACAATGGTGGGAATATGTGGCGGGCTTAGTCCCAAAAAAACGAGTCAAAATAGTTGTTGATTGCGGCAGACATGAGTCTAAGTGTACTTTATTTTCAGAAGAAACTGTTTGTAATAATTTTATGGGCTATAAATAGGCAGTTGACACCGATACTGCACCGTTTGTGTTTCTATTTTCATTCTTGGTGAAACGTGCACTTATCGGAATTCATATTCATTCCATACATTTTGTTTTTTAAGGACATACGTAGGTTGCTAGCCTTGTGAGTCTTGCAAATACTCGTAAGTATGGATCGTGTGTGTAATATTTAACAAATTATTATAATATTATTAATAACATTCAAGTTTACGATCGTGTATAGGTTTGGTAAATTGCCAGGCATTACAAACAGATATGAATTTTGATTGGCCGTAAGTAGTGCTTATCAATGATGATAAGTGAAATTTCCAGCTATATCTTAAAAGCAGCGGTCGGCAACCTCTCAGCTAGCAGGAGTAAAGCCCCCACAAACTGGATCGGCAAAACCGAACTATGTGTCTATATAAATAAAGATTGAATTTCCATGGTTAAATTCAGACGCGCAACGATTGACGCTTTAGTGTGCGCAGATCTTAAGTGGTATAATAAGGTGGAGGTTTGCCGTACTTGCTCATAATGTTGATCATAGGTATCTCTCTATACAGGGTGTTTCAGAAGCCCGAAATAATACTTTGACGTTTGCATCAGTACCGGGTATACAACTGAATGGTATTAAAAAAATATCGAAACTCGACCATGTTTTTCCAACTTTATCTTCGTCGTCAATTTCTATTATTCGTAATATCTCGAGTCCTATTTAAAATTAGCATGTTCTGTTTTGTGAATATTGGTAGTCGACCCTCATAAATGTAGTTTACACTGCTAAATAGGGTTATGGGTGAAACCAAAAGCCCGAACACGATATCTGTGACAAATATTCAGAAACTCAGAAACTATGATAGTTAGGTATAAACTGGCTTCACTAAGCAACGTTTGAGCTATCGTTTATGTACCAAAGTATTATTTTGGACTTCTGAAACACCCTGTAAAGGTATTACAGGTAGTATTCAAAATGCAAATCACGATTAAATCGCCAGCCTGGAGACTACTCTTTATTGATCGCTCCGATATTTATTTATTTAGGTACTATATACAAAAATATTAGTACTATACACAAGGAGTAGAGCCGAGGCCAACGTGTAGCCGACCGCTACTTTAAAGTAATATGAGGAAATGGTATAATTAGGTGTCTATGAGACCAGAGTACAACAGAGTTCACACCGTATGTCGCTGATTGAAAGATTTTAGCTCCAAATTATAGGAAGGCGAGGTAACATAGGTATCTCCTCGCTGGATGTCTACATGAAACACCCCACCACCCAGGATAGGTCTAACCCAAGCGCGCGTGGCCGGCGCGCGCGCAGCCGCCGGCGACGCCCTCGTCTTCCTCGACTCCCACTGCGAGGTGGTCGCAGACTGGCTGCGGCCGCTACTGCATCACATCAAACAGAACAAGACGCATGTAGTCAACCCTCTCATTGACGTCATCGAACAGAACACGCTGAGCTACCAGTCTGGGGACCTTATGTCCTTTGAGGTGATAGTGACCGGGCCGGGAACCCTATGTCCTTTGAGGTGATAGTGCCCAGGTCGGGGACCCTATGTCCTTTGAGGTGATAGTGTCCAGGCTGGGGACCCTATGTCCTTTGAGGTGATAGTGCCCAGGCCGGGGACCCTATGTCCTTTGAGGTGATAGTGTCCAGGCCGGGCACCCTATGTCCTTTGAGGTGATAGTGCCCAGGCCGGGGACCCTATGTCCTTTGAGGTGATAGTTACTTACTAGGAGGTCGTAGAAGTTGAGGGCTTACATAGTATGTTGAGTAGATTGATAATAGAGACACAGGCAGTTATCTGACTGGATGCAAAGACCTGTGGACTGGAATAAAGCTCCTCACACATTGGGGCTTGGGCTTTTACCACATATATTCAATCTTTATGAATATTAACAAGGAGTGCATTTTGGTATTGGAAAAAATATTACCCGCGATCTTTGACGTCCAGTGTACTTAACACAGTCATTTGCTGTCGCATAGCTCTGTGCTTTTCATTCAGATATCATGTCTTATTGTCTGTATGGGGTATTATAATTTCTTGTAACTGTATTTTATGATGGAGTTAATAATATCATGTGAATAGTTTACTTGTCTTCATATTATGTACAGTGTTAAGACTTTGTATATATATATAGTATTGGGATTAGAATTCATATAATATTAATCGTTTAAATAAATCTGTTGTTAGTAGTACTATTATTATAGTATTTATTATCCTAATGTGAACCTATTCGTTTTCTTCTAAACATAAATACTTATATTATAAATACTACAAATTATCTATCGAAACTCAACCCTCGGTTTAAGATAATAGTATAACCCTCCAATGTATATTTTAGATTTTTTAAATTCATTTAAACCGGCATTACAAAACACTTGTAGCCTAAAAAATGTCGTTGTCAATGATTCGTAAAAAGATTGGAGTTTCTACAAATTTGGGGCGTTAAAGTATCACAACATTTCCACCGTTTCTCAAGGTTTAGAATATTGGGTCCTATTCTTAAATGTGAACAAAGAATTTGCCTCCTGACAGAGTGGGGTTGACCCGCGCTCGGCTGGCGGGCGCGCGCTACGCGGCTGGCGACGTACTCGTGTTCCTGGACTCCCACTGCGAGGTCCAGCCGGACTGGCTGCGGCCCTTGCTGCACGCTACCAAGGAGCGCCCCCACGCGGTCGTCGTGCCCATCATAGACGTCATTGAATCCAATAACTTCTACTACAGCGTGCTCGACGCGACCGCGTTTCAGGTTGTTGACGGTGGGCGTGGACAGTTTGAGGGCCGCTGTCGGGGGCTGGATGTTGTCGCTTTCTTGTGGGGCTATGGTGCGGCGGTTATGTGGAGTGTATTACGTTGCGTATGGCTTGTTTTTATTCGACGTTATTTACACTTTGTAAATATGATAAAATAAATACACAACTACGTACTCATTTTTAGATGTCGGTTATAAATAGTGCTTATTATGTCGGTACACCTACTAAAACAATCGCTGCTTTTGTAGTTGTTATCTATGTATCAGTAAAACAGCAATATTTTCAAGTTGTGAAAAAAATCGTTGAGTCATAATGAATTAGTTGACAACCTTATCGAGAGATCAGAATGATATAACTTGTATCTTATCCAAAATGTTGGTATGTAACTGTTGATACGCTTTCGTAACATAAATTACCGTATGAAGCTTAAATAATAATAATTTCAAGTAGCCTTTGCATTCGTGAAGAATTTTCACTACGATGTTTAATCTAACTTAATTCACACTATAGAGAACCGACAGTATTCATTGTGAGTTGCCGTCATGTAGATGACCACTACTGGCTTCAATGCTGAAGGAGGCCTCGTGCCCTAGTTTCTGACACTTCACAGACCGCTGCAACTAGTCCGTCCAGTCTTGTCAAGTCTTGTTTGCGAACCATCATCGAGACGTCTAGTTTGATGCACGCTATCTGATCTGAGGCACACTTGCACTGAATCTAGAATACTTGAGAAATTCGTTTGAAGGGTTAATTTATGCACGTCTTTTATTTTTTTCTAGCACACGAGCTGTAAAACAATGATTTGTACCGATATTGTCTGATTTATTTATTTACGTCGTTGCATTTGATTTGTCGTCCACTCAGGGCTACATTTATGTTGATATATATTTCGTATTTGTATATTTGATATCTCTTTCTTGTCATTTAGCTGTATTTAATTTGTAAATCTTCTAGATGATTCTAATTGTGTTGCGCATCACTGGGTTTCTCTGTAGTTCACCGCTCTATACAAATTGTATTTATAGTCGTTGTTTGTATTGATGTATATATTAATTCTATGGGTCCTGTGTCTCTTACTTTTAAGGTTTTATATTTCAGTTGAAAATTGTATACATTCCCAATTAAAAAATAGAAAATGGTTATAGAATAATACAAAAATAAGTTATTTGTAAAGTAACCAGATACTTACTGATTTATTTTAATTAATTATTCAACGCGTGTTCTTGCCGGTAAAACTTGTTATAACTATGAACATATATATTCCATCAGTTCTGGCCTTCGGGTGGACTCAAAACTCCGTCATGTAGCATACACGAAAACGACAAGTTTCACTAATAAGTAGTTCGCCTTTAACTAGTGCCGGTGCTGGTTTGTAAGCATCTAACTAAACTACACACAAGTAAATATTTTTTGCCTTATGGTAATCAAAATAGCAATATTTTTAGCGTATGTCACATTCTTCAAAATTTGGATCACTTTCTAACTAGTTGGTATTTGACACCAAATTTAGGGAGGGTCTAATGCGCGCGCGGATCCGTGGAGCGCGCGCGGCTCGCGGCGACGTGCTCGTGTTCCTCGACGCCCACTGCGAGGTCAATCACGACTGGCTGCGCCCCCTGCTCGAGCGCATCAAGCACAAGCGCGACTCCGCTCTCACGCCCATCATTGACGTCATAGACCAGAGCGCGTTCAATATAGAGACATCGGAGACATTTCAGGTTGAGAACCTATGGATTAGTGCTTGGATTATGGGCATGTTAAAACTTTGATAAACAGTTGTAGGTACATTAGTTCATATATTTTAGAAAGAATTTACAATGAAATATTATAATAAGTTTGCTAAATGAATTGTAACTTTCTATAAATTATGAGGAAACAGTTTAAAGAAGAGCTTGATTTGAGAAACAGTTGCGTGCTTAATAAGTGGGCATGAGAATAACAGCTTCTAACCGAGGAACGGAGAACAAAGCTTGAGGAAGTAATGAAGAGTATCGCTAAGCGCATAAATGATGGGCATGGTAAAGTTTGAGTAATTTCTAACAAAGCATGAGATGACATATTACAAAAAGCTATTAAAATATTACTTAATTTAATATGGTGATGGAAATAACAATTGTTTAAACAATGCTACACGACTTACAATATTATACATCAAACGAAACTTTATAATCGAACCTAGGACCTCGTGATCAGTAGTAAGTCTGTACCCTACTACTCTTCGCTTGTGTTACACACAATGAGTATTTTTTTGTCAATTTGACACTTTAATATTTGGGCATGTAGACAAAATCGCTAAATATGTTGACATATAAACTAAACTAAATGCTTTGCTGTTCTTTTAAATTACATAAAACATGAAAAATAATTATTTTTCTTTGTGTCAAAACTTTAGTCATTCGATAGAATCACTGCCAGCATTGGCGTGTATTCAGCTATACACTAAGTCTTAACTAAAAGTCTTTTTTTTTTAATTGGTTTTGGCATTTGGTTTGGTCTGGTTATATTGGAATGTTGTACATAATGAAATGAATATGGGACTGTGTTGGTAACTGTACTATAATAATTATTTAAGGATCTTCTTCTTAAATATCTGTACTATATTGCGTAGTTAAATTATACTTTTAAATAACATCCATTATATAGCTAATTGCCAAAGAAATTAAGTTCAAAATTGACTTATCAAGTATTTGAGTAACGCTGGTCCTAATGCTGTGCTTCACAGACTATAACTGAATTTGACGCCACTTGAGATATTTCTGTCCTACTCATATATTGTGCTAAAGAAGAGGACGGCAATACACTAAGGTTTAGTTGGTGTATTTACATAATTATGACCAGTCTATAATTGTTGAGTTATTTAAAAATATTAAAAGCATTATCAAGCAATTTTGAACTTTATGTAGCTTTGAAGATGGTATAATTTACATTGTTTGTGTATCGCAGGTGGGTGGGTTTTCTTTCATGGGCCACTTCACCTGGGTGGACGTGCCCGAGAGAGAGAAGAAACGACGGGGCTCCGACATAGCGCCCACCTGGTCAGTATACACTACAGCGCCCCCCTAACGGCGGTGGGCGGGTACGGCTGAAACTAGACACTTTAAACTACCTTCTTAGAACCCGGTTCACTCAATTCAACTTACCGAAGCTAAGCAAGTCACTTAAAAATACTTTAGCCTGCGAAATAATGGAATGTGTGTCAGTACAAACTGTGTAGCAAGCGATAGAGGAGGCGTCAAAACGCGCATGCCATTTCTTTTCCAATACCAAAATCTAACTCTGTGTCAATATCTTTAGATATAGTTTTCCTGTGGCACGAGCCTAGCGACCACGCTGCAGGATTCGCTTGCGCCATCAGTAACATTTTGTTGAAAAATGAGACTTCTTTGTGAGTCAATACAGTTCGTTTTAGTATTGGCAAAAACGCTGACGCGTGCGTCTTGACTACATGTGCCCAGTTCTAGTCTACTATGTATACTGTGCCTGATAAATGAAACTAGTCTTTGTATTACTGTTGTGTTCCGATCACAGGTCGCCGACAATGGCGGGCGGTCTGTTTGCGATGAATCGCGCTTACTTCTGGGAGCTGGGCGCGTACGACGAGCAGATGGCGGGGTGGGGCGGCGAGAACCTCGAGATGTCCTTCCGGATATGGCAGTGTGAGACACTCCCCTGTCATGCATACCAGCGCCATCTATATATCACAACTACAAACACGTTTCCGGGATTAACAGATAGATGGCGCAAAAATAACTTTCTTCTTTTCGTCTTTGGATATTAGTATTTGATTTGTATTGTGTGTGATACAGGCGGCGGCACTCTGGAGACGATCCCGTGCTCTCGTGTCGGCCACGTGTTCCGCAGCTTCCATCCGTACGGCATGCCCGCGCACAGCGACACGCACGGTCAGTACCCGCGCCGACACCGACACATTTTCACTGACTTCTGACACTAACGCACTAGCACCTGATATTAACATTACATTATCTCAAAGACCCTGTGTATAAACTTTCAATAAATGACCCAAGGCTGACTTGTCCAGGTATAAACACGGCTCGCATGGCCGAGGTCTGGATGGACGAGTATGCAGAGCTGTTCTACCTTCACAGGCCTGATCTCAGGGTAACTACTCCATAAACAATCTCTCTATCAATTAATGCACCGGTCGCTGTGACATTTGTCTCCTTCCAACAGAACAACCCCAAGATCGGTGATGTGACGCACCGAAAGATACTCCGCGAGAAGCTGAAATGCAAGAGCTTCCAGTGGTACCTGGATAACATATACAAGGAGAAGTTTGTGCCCGTCCGCGACGTGTATGGTTACGGCAGGTGAGTCTGGCCATATGGTTTCAGGGCGTCTGATGGGAGTTGAAGACTAATTTCCGGGAAGGTTATTGTTGTGACAAGGATGTTGCCTGCTTACATTGCGTTGCTCCATAAAGGTACACTGTTACTCGCTGAGGGTCATACCTACCTGGGTGTCTTCAATGGACACCGCTATCGATCCTGGCTTACAGGAGTAACAGTGGTGGGAATGTGTGGCGGGCTTAGTCCCATTAAAAATGACACACGTTTTCTTCTAAGAATTGTAATCACTAAGACTCATGTTGGTTCATCTCAGTGAAATCAACATTCCACGACGGTGGTAGACTTAAAAGTATTAATTAGTGCTTTCTTAGCAATTAGCATTAGCAGAAAAGGGTTTTAGATTCTGTCGTTCCCACAACTTGCAGTTTGGTAAACATTTGAGCATGCATGTAATTATTGGGACAAGTGAAGCACATTGTTATGATTAGGTAGTCTTGATGACCAAGCCTACCAAATTCACCACCGCTTACTGAGAATAGCAACGATGATCAAACTTTTCACAGGAGCACAAGATGTTGTTAGTAATTTTAGGTCTATAATCTCTTTATTAGTATTATATCCGTTTTTTTTCCAATATGATCAAGATATAATCTGTGCCAATATAGGTGTACTATGTGTAGTTGTAGTATGTGAGTGTGTGTGTATGGTGTGTCAGGTTCAAGAACGAGGGCACGCAGCAGTGTCTGGACACGCTGCAGCGGGAGGGTGACGGCATGGCGCTGGGGGCGTACCCCTGCCATCCCGAGCTGCAGGCCACGCAGTACTTCTCCTTCTCGCTCGCTGGCGAGCTGCGCGACGAGTTCAACTGCGCCCAAGTGCAGTACGGCAGGTGAGACCAACTATATTACACACACACACCGATACATATACGCACCTCCTAACAAAACATTCCCACATACTGTGACTACTCACTACAAAGTTTGTAGTGAGTGAGTCACAGTAGTTTGTAGTACAAACACACATAACACTATACACACTATGAACTTTCTAGTGTCTTAAATAGAATTGTGTATGTAAATATACATTATTCACCTATATCGTACACAAAGTACATACTTGCGTGTAAACGTTAGTAAAAATATCGCCGTGCCCCGATCATACTTCTGAAAATGTAATGAGACCTTATCACACTACTAGCCCCTTTAACTAAGCTAAATACTTGTGGTAAAAGTAAGGTCAATACTCTAATCAGCTTTCGCTTACCAAGGCGGACATAAACAGTAGGGCTCTGACGTTGCTCGATGAGAAATTATTTGAACGAGTGTCGGTCAGGAGCGAGTCTGCCGACAAGCCGTCGGAGGTGTCCCGGCGCGTGGTGTTCTCGCCGTGTCGGGGCGGGGCCGGGCGCGAGCAGCGCTGGACGCGGCTGCCGGGCGGGCGGCTGCAGCACGCCGCCTCCCGGCTCTGTCTGGCCGCGCCGCGCGACGCCGCCGCCGACGTCGTGGCCGTGCCCTGCATGGGCGACGAAAACCAGATCTGGACCATCGACTACACCGAGGACAACAACTTTCAGCTGCCTCGTAAGTTGGCCAGTCATGAGTGTCACCGTTAAACCTCTGATTGGCGCTGCGAAGAGTGGGTTCAACTGGCGCTATCACGAAGTTAAATCATCAGCTATCAGTAAAATTTCGATAGGAACTGGTGTTATTCTAAGGTATTCGGTAGTCGGTACCACTAGTAGTGTCTCGCAGTAATCGAATAAAAAGAGAGTAAAGCAAAAGAATATAATTGTTTACGTATTAATATAATAGTTTAAAACCTTTTAAGTAATTAGAAAAATAAGAATATACCGATTTCGGCGTGCGTGTTAGCCCCCTTGGAAAAAGAAAGTGAGTGAGTCAGTTATTAAACAAAAATTCTTTACAGAAACCGATCAAGCGAACGTCGAACGAGAGAAGAGATTGAACAAAATAAGAGGACTACGGTGGGTCTCTTTCACGGTATCGCATAAGTCGTTTTAAAATGACCATCAGTAACGCTGTCTTCCTCCCACAGTCGGATCTCTCGCTCGCTCCTATCATACTCGGACTCGAACGCGAACAGCATAGACGGCCCGGACAACAACACAGTGAGGCGGCACTCGCACAAGAACAAACATCACAAGAGGCGCGGTAGGAAGAGAGGTGCTCTATGTACACTCCTATTTAAGATCATCTTATGCCCGTTTTCACTAACGCTAGGAAACGCCTAAATATTAAGCAGTCACCTAACGCTAGCCTTGTATCCACCCATCCAGGTCGCGGCCCAGGCAAGAACCGCACCAAGAACAAGTTCATCCTGAAGCTGGTCCGCACGCTGATGAACGGCACAGACGAGCACCTGGAGGTAGACATCCACTGCAAGCACCGCCAGCTCTACCCTAACAACAGCTTCGTGCGGGACCTCGTCACCATACTCAATGACAAGAATGTTAAGGTGAGTGAGTTGTGTGTGTCAGTGAGTGAGTCATTATGTGTGTTATGTATGTGTAAGCACCCTATACTCGTTGAAAAGAATGCCAAGTGCCAAGTGCCAAAATGTATGTGTAAGCATTGACAACTATCTATACCCTAATAGCAGTGTGAAACACCCAGCCTCTATACTCAATGAGTAGAATGATAAGGTGAGTCGTGTGTATTTGTGAGTGAGTGTGTGTTATGTTAATATTTTAGTTATATTGTAATGTTAGACACCCACTGTAAGCATTGCCAACAGAACTATATTAGCTAATAGCGTGAATAACTGCGTCGCTTTATTTTCATTGAAAATAATGTCGAGTTAAGTTATGTGAATGTTTGTGTGTACTGCATATAATTGAGTATTATTGCAATTTTAAACACCCACTGTTAGCATTGAAAACTAAACCTTAATAGTAGTGTAATAGGTTTAAGAGTTCTATTCTGAATTAAAGAATATCAAGGTGAGTGAGTGTGTGTATGTGTGTCAAAAATGGACGTTAATATTGGAAAATAACACTAAATCATGTTTCCAATAGTATTAAACTATTTTAATTCATTCTCTTGGTATTTCGAATAAAACCATACCTTATTAATTGTCGTTCGTCGTCACAAAATTATTTTTGACAATACGAATTATTTTACAATAAAAATACTATCTTTAAAAATCTAAATAACTTTTCATTCGGATTACAAAACATAATATGAGTACTGTCAATATACATTTTCAAAGGGACGTTCTTGAGTAGATGATTATGAATCCGAATTTTTTTATTAATGTAAACCAATACAGGCACTTATGAATCGTCAATAAATAATAATAATAGTATCTCTACCACGCATTCGGCATGCATTTTCTATGGAGAAGAATGGGCAAGAAACTCCATGGTTGCTTTTTTCCACTAGTATTATTCTTCCGTTCATGTGCTTCAATGTAGTTCAGATTGGTTCCGCTGCCCGATGACAGATGGCGCGACGTACATATTGGGTGCGTGACCAGTAACAATGGATCGCGATTGAATTCAACCCTTGCGCAGGTGATCAACAACGGGCGCGTGTTTGAGCGCAACAAGGTGACGGAGCTGGACGTGGGCGACCGGCAGAAGGTCCTCAACAAGATGGACATCGACGAGCCGCTCAACTCGCAGCCGGTGAGCGCACACCCATCCACTTCCACACCTCACATTCACATATTCATAAAAAAAAACTTATGACTTTCTTTTTTTTTCACATCAAATATTGTAAACTCGCTGGAATTGAACAATATCCCTATTTTTTTATTATTGTTATTATATAGCAAATGAAACATCGTCCGAGGAAGCGGAAACCGGGAGTAGTTCCCGAGATCCCTGCGATCCGCGACCCCTCCCCGCTGGCGGGCGCGCCCCCCGCCGCCCCCCCTCCCTCCCCCGCGCTGCCCGCGCCCGTCTCCCTGCCCGCGCCCGTCTCCCCCCCCGCCCTCCACTTCGGGGCGGGGGTTGCGCCCGGGGACCAGGACGACGACAAGAAGATCATTATCGAGGACTTCATCGAGGTGAAGCCGCTGGCCACCTCCGAGCCAAAGGTAAAAAACAAATCATGACACAACACATACTCATACTACTGGGGGCGGTCCCAGTGACACCCAGACCGGGGCAAACTACAAATAGGCCATTTCTGTAGTCTGCCACTGCAATGAGGTAAAAACAAAGACAACCAGTCTTTTTAGTAGACGCAAAAAAAGTAGCTGATTCCAGATATGTATAAGAGTCAATATCGCCCAAAAGTGTCGCTTCAGTCGAATAGCCTTTCACCCCTCGTGAAATCAGAAATATTTTATTATCGAGTTTTATATTATTTCTGACGTTCTAAGTATTTTGCGCAACACAGCTCTATAATCAGATTTTACTGTGAACTGTTTTCGACTAGATCAAAAGCCTAGGCTTGGTCAGTTACATACGTGACATAATCGACCAAGCCTAGGCTTGTCAAAGCATACTTATAAATGACTTGAGAAAATTTTTTTATTGAGTTGTCAATATTCTGTGTTCATATAAAAACTTTTTAACAAAAAATTAAACCGCCGAAAATTTTAAAAAGCAAAAAATAATATACCTTTTTTATTTAACCTTAATAACAAAGTTCTTAAACTAATGTAAGTATACCTAAGTCATTTTGAGTCGGCGCCAAACAAGCAAATTAATTAATTTAGTAAAGTGTGATGTACGGCGGCGGCGCGGCGCGACACGCCCCTTCGCTGGAAAATGCCGAGCGTTCACGAAGTTAACGTCAGCGAGACAGCAATACACAGCGAGATAGCGATACACAATGTGTGCGAGTGGTCGTACGGAGAGCACATTTTTTGGAATGTTAATGTTTGTCGCTGAAGATTTCACGTTGCATTGTTAATTTCATTTGGTTATTTCTTTAAATTTATTGTTCATTAATTGGTTGGCGCCGACTCAAAATGACTTAGGTATACTTACATTAGTTTAAGAACTTTGTTATTAAGGTTAAATAAAAAAGGTATATTATTTTTTGCTTTTTAAAATTTTCGGCGGTTTAATTTTTTGTTAAAAAGTTTTTATTTTATATTTTTTTGTGGCTAAAATCTACTACTTAATCTGAATCTACTGTTTGTTTTTTTGTAATACACAACTCAGCATTAAAATTTGAGAATTAACAATAAATCTCTCCCTATTTTCCCACCTTTCGGGTAGGATTTTTGTTCCTAATTTATATAGGACCAACTTCGAAGTTATACCCTAACCAATACGTGTCGAAACGTGAACCTCTTCTGTTTTCTTCGTTGGTTAAAAATGGGTATAATTCCAAATAAAGTCCACGTGGGCGTAGGTATATCATGGTGTAGGTGCCAATCTATATCAGACTAGGCAAATACACACTTGAATTGGCACCGACTACAAATGTAATGAATTATAAGGTTATTTGTAACTTTTTAGTGTACCTAGGTTTTTGAAGGCGAATTTAGTATCTATTTTGTGAAAAGATGCAAGTATTAGCACCTCATAACAGCCCAAAAAAGGAATTCACCCCCCTCCACCCTTTCCATCCCATCGTTTCGATATTTGTTAACTATCCATATTAAACAAAAAAAGATTTTTCGAAATCGGCTCACTAACGCCGAAGATATGCTATAGTCCAGAATGCAAACTTTATCAGCCCATTTCACCCCCTAAATATTTTTTTTTTTCAAATTTCCTAAAACACGTGTTTCTTTATTTTGTATGTAAAATACATATACAAAGTTTCAGGTTGATCAAAAAATATTTTTGAAATTGTGTGACCTTCAACCCCCCATTTCACCCTAAGGGGGTTGATTTCTGATAATGTTTTGAAAATGGGACCACCCTCGAAGAATTCCTTAGCAAACGTCATAGAAAAAACCGAAATCGGTTCAGTGACGCCGGAGATATGCGTGATCATACATAAAAAAGAATGCAAACTTTATCACCCCATTTCACACCCTATACATTTTTTTTTTCAAAATTCCTAAAACACGTATTTCTTTATTTTATATGTAAAATACATATACAAAGTTTCAAGTAGATCAAAAAATATTTTTTAAATTACGTGACCCCTCATTTCACCCCCAAGGGGGTTAATTTCTGATAATATTTCGAAAATGGGACCACCCTCGAAGAATTCCTTAGCAAACGTCATAAAAAAATTCGAAATCGGTTTAGTGACGCCGGAGATATGCGTGATCATACATAAAAAAAAATAAAAATAAAATATACGCGTCGAATTGAGAACCTCCTCTTTTTTTTTTTTTCGTCGGTTAAAAATGATTTCACATACGGTACATGACGAGGGGTGGGCCAACATTATTGTGGTTCAACATTATATGAAAAGTATTGTTTTACTAGCATGGTCGTAAGCGCAAGCGCAAGCGTGTGAGAGCTATGGCCGCCGCCCCGCCCGCGCACGTCATCTCCACCGGGGAACAACTGCTGGCCATGCTTAGCAAGCGAGCACCAGACGACAGGTACTATATCATACAACTTACAACTCTCGCCACGAAGCACAACTTCCGCCAGTCGCCACTAGATGGCGCGACTACCAAACATCGCAATTCTACGCGTACAAGAAATTGAACCGCCATACAAAGTACTATGAAAATCCTAGCTCGCGGTAGAAGAGTTCGCCCGCCCGAAGTAGAACGCCCGCCTTCAACACAAGGGATGCAAGTTCAAATCCCGGGCCCGCACCTCTGATATAATTTTCATGTGCAAATTTCATTTTCAATAATGATAACCACTCGCTGAACGGTGATGGAAAACATAGTGAGGAAACCTGCACGTCTATAGAAAGGCATGTTCCATTCACCAACCCGCATTAGACCAGCGTGGTGGACTATGTCCCCAAATCTTCCTCGTATTGAGGGGGGATGTGCCCGGTATAATGGCGATAAACTCGCTCTCGACGTTATGATCAAATAAGAAAAGGAACGTCAATAACCTCTATCCGTCAAATGTCACTTGAAAAGTATGGTTTCCAAAAAAACTTATTTGCATATCAATAATAATAGTCTTACATCAAATTTAAATAAAAAGGTTGAATTAGTAGCAAATTGTCTTAATATAATATTTAATTATTTAAAGTCTTAATTCGTTTTTTTTAAACCATACCATAACCTTTTTTATTTTCATTTTTGGCGCAAAGGCCCAGAAGCCATGCCAAAATTATTAAAGAAAAGAAAATAAGGACGCCAATCGCCATTTTGTCGTTGTTAGTGTGCTTCATCCTGCTACTGAGTCCATTTTTCACTCAACCTTTGCAAATAAATTTGATTTAAAAAATATCTTGTAATCCTCACTTTACCTAACTGGTTAGAATTGACAGCTATGACGTCACAATATGGTACAAAGTCGATCCTATTCTCATTTGGATCGCATAGTGCATTGCTTGTGAGTTGTGTGTGATGTTTGAGGGTCGAGTGTGTGTGTGTGTGTGTGTCAGGTCGTCGGGTCGCGAGTCCGGCGAGGGTCGGGAGGCGGCGCGGTCGGCGGCCGAGTCCGCGGAGGACGCGCCGCTCCTGGACGACAGCATCGACCAGAGCAACGGCCGCGAGGACTGGCCCGTCGGTATGTTGGAACACCACGCACCCTTACCTTGACCAAGCAGACATAGTGGAGTTTCTTGCCCATTCTTCTCCATAGGAAATGCATTCCGAATGGATGATAGACATACTATTAATATTATTTATTGACGATTCATAAGTGCCTGTATTGGTTTACATTAATAAAAAAAATCTGATTCTGATTCTATCGCTCCCAACTGTCTGATTTGTAGATAAAATTACGTCACACCGAGACATGTTCAGTACAAAAGGCTCGAAGTGACGGAATTTTCTCGACAAATCTGACGGTTGAAAGAGACAAAACTTATGTCTACACAACCATGTACCGCTCGGCGGCGAGAACTAGCTTTTCATCATTTTTTTTTTAATATGCTCGATTCAAACAAGACTCCTTAGTAATTCTGTCATCCTAGTAGAGGCGGCTCCTCAAATTAACTCTACGAGTCTAGACTCATATTGTCAAAATTAAAGTCAATTCATTAATTTTGTATAGTCCGGTTACAAATTATCAAGTATACATTTTTTTTTTATATACTACTACCGGATCGAAAGGCGACCTCAACTGAGAGGATCCGGCAAGAACACTCAGTGGGCTGATCATTTCTTTAAATCGCTAAAACTTATTTCAAATACACAGGCACATATAGCTCCAGTGTGTTGCCTTTAGAGCTGCTTTTAATAATAAAGATAAGATAATAATACGTTAGTAAGGCAACACACGCTACACTTTGACATGACGGGCAATATTTTTATTTTTGATTTGAACCTGAGCTGTACAATCCCAAGCTGATTTATCATCCAAATAATCCGAGATTTTGTAACAACTATATTTGTTAGTTTTTTATATTATTATATATGTTAATTGCTCGAAGTCCATTATCCCTATTATGTAGTGTGTCTAGTAATACCCAAAGGTATGATTATTAGTACTGTGACGTGGTCCAGGTGAGTCCCGTTACCGGCGCAACAACTCGCAGGCGCAGCCGCTGCGCCGGCGCCGCCCGCCCCCGCCCGCGGCCCGCGCCGCCCCGCCCGCCCCGCCCGCGCCGCCCGCCGCGCGCCCGCCCGCACACCGACACTCCGCGCGCTGCCGACACCCGGACCGACCCGACGCCGACACCGACACCGACACCGACAGGGAATACGTCAGGGACGATGTGAGTATACGACCTGTCGTGTGATTCCAAACATAGCAATACTTATACTATGGGTACCGTACCGCGGTACCGTATTTCTATGTGGTTCAGTTAAGGATAGGGGAAGATTGCTTAGGGCATCAAGTTACCGTAAGGCAGGTGGTGTAAGGACTGGCTGTAAGGCAGGTGGTGTAAGGAGACAGTAGCGATGGGTCGTTGACGGTTTTTTCGTTAACGCAACGTTAACGTTAATTTGCGTTCGTCAACTAGTCGATCAACTAGTTAAATTCGTCAACGAGTTAACGTGCTACTAATGTCAACTTGCAACGTAAACCGTTCATTCGTTAAATTCAACCGTCGCTTGATGTTATTTTCAACGTAAGTTTCGCGTTAAATTCAATGTCGTTGACGAATTCAAGTAGTTGATTCATATACAGTTAAAAGTTCAAATTCAACAACTGTCGCTTGATGTTATTTTCAACGTAAGTTTCGCGTTAAATTCATTGACGCAAATAATGTCGTTGACAAATTAAACTAGTTGATCCTTATACAGTTAACGTTGATACGTTGACAGGAGATCAACGGTTGATTCAACTAGTCCGTTGATTCAACGCCCATCGCTAGGAGACAGGTATACAGGGTGTATCAGAGGTCCGAAATAATATTTTGGGTATATATACGGAAGCTCATATGTGAATGTTTAGTGAGGACAGGTATCTAACCTAACAGGTACCTAACCTAACAGGGACAGGTACCTAACCATATTTTCGTTGAGTTATGGACCTTTGAATATTTGTCATAGGTATCATGTTCTGGCCTTTGGGTACATGCATAACTCTATTTAGCAGTGCAAACTACATCTCTGAGGGGCGACTACCAATAGCCACAGAATAAAACATGCAAATTTTACATAGGACTCGAGATATCACAAGTAATAGAAACTGAACGACGAAAAAAAGTTGAAATATAATGGCCGAATTTCAATAAAAAAATATACCGTTCGGTTGTATACCCAATACTGATGCAAACGTCAAAGTATTATTTCGGACTTCTGATACAGCCTGTATATTGACGAAGGCCAAGTGACTCAAGCGCCATGTTGGGCGATATATACTTATATATATCGTGGATTCAGCGAATTTTTGTCCGTATTTAGAGCTGGGTTTCGTGCCAAGTTACCAACATGGCCCTTAGGTAAATTCGCCTTTTACCCGTCAGTATGTGTTACTGTCAGACCGCGTACTCCGAGCGGATGAACGCGAGCGCCGAGCACGGTGAGGGGGCTGGGGGGGCTGGTGGGGGGAGGTACCGCGCGGTGGATGACGAGACCAGCCCCGTGAAGGTGGTGATGAGAAGCAACCTCACCTTCAACCTCGGAGACGAGTTCTTCGCCTGGAAGAGGACCAACGACGACGTGGAGTGAGTACACCTACCATACTTAACGACTACTACCCCTACTATGTGATTTAAAGTCAAAAGTCAAATCATTTAGTTTGTGTAGGACTACGGGGGCACTTACAAATTGTCAAGTTTTAATTTATTTGATGTGAAACATCTTTAGGCTTGGGGTAAACCTGATTTTTGGCGTGGCGAGATTTGCCGACGCTTCGCCACAACAAAATGAAATCAACCTTATTGCTTAATGTATCAAGTATAGTTTTAAATGCGGCCATGCTTCGTACTCCTCGGCTCCTCGGTTCTTTCCGCCGCTTAGACTCCGCTCACTCGCTCACTCGCCGTTACGACGTTTATGTTTTATGTTTCACATCTGCCAGGCGTCCCGCGACGGCTCAGTTTTTTTTTCTCTTATATACTATAACCGGATTGATTCAGAACGAGTATAACAAGCCTGCACATCTTCCTCTTGTACTGTATTTGAAATCATTTTATGAACACAGAATGTCGATAACAATTTCTTTTTCTGACACAAAATCTAAAAAACATATATTTGTATGCTTTGACAAGCCTAGGCATGGTCAGTTGGGTGGCTTGTACCTTCTACTGTGCTAATCTTTAGATCAAAAGGAGTTTAAAAGTAACAGCTGATTTTAGAACTGTGTTGCACCGAATTTTAAGGAAAACTTGAAAATCATGAACACATGAAATTTTTTATTGCAATAAAGTATTTGTAATTCCACAAATTCGTTTGGAATAAGCTAGAGAACCTATATTTTAAAGGTTTAGTATATTCATTTTGAAACATAATGGCAATAGGCTCGCCCCCTGTTACATTTGGACCAGAATAAATTAATAAACTTGACAAAGTTATTACTGATGCTACAGAAAGGATTGCAAATAATAGTTATAAGAATCTGTTTGAATAATATTGCAGTCAGCTGCTGGGTGAGCTGACTATACCGTCCAACGACTCGTCCCGGCCGCCGCCCGCCCTGCAGGCCTGGCTGCGGCCGCCCTCCCCGCCCGCCGCGCCCGCGCCGCCCGCCCAGCCCCCGCCCGCCCCGGACCACTCCTCCAGCTCGTCCGACAGCAGCTCCGAGTAACACCGGAGGCTTGAGACTACACAACACAGGCGCATACTCAAATGCCACTGTACCTGATATGAATCAGACAAAAACAGCAAGAAAATTTAAAAATAATTATTTACACATTGTCGATTTTGTTGAAACCAAAAAGGGGATTGTCATCCTTCTCATGACCGTAGTGCATGAGCGAGAGATGGAAATACTTAGTGTTGTACACAACACTAAACGTATTGTCACCTCGCTCATGCACTACCGCCGTGAGAGAGACGGTAATACACTCAGTTTAGTCTAGTTTAAATTGGTGCCCATAGACATTTCTTTTGATTTTAGTATCGTTTGACTATTCGACCAACAGACTGTATGATACAGGCTTACTTGTCTTGACAAAACCCATTGTAAATGTCCCACAAAACATTTGTTGACAGGCCCCAAGTGAAGAAAAAATGTTTCCTGTCTTTATGAACTGCATAACAATGTATTGCACGCTATACGGGTTTTAGACAATTTAATGTCTTCATTCTGTAGGCACCGAATCACGTCTAAAGTAAATTTAGCTAAAAATATTGTCGTCTCGCTCATACATTACGAGTATGAGAAGGACGGCAATACAGCGGTCAGCGTTAGTGCCAATAGAATCAACTGTCTCGCTGAAGGACACTCATGGACCCTTTCCAATTATGTTCCAATATTTTTGCAAATGATTTAACAATTGGTCGACATAACATATTGAAGTAGGTTCTTCTCGCACTTATAGGACTCGAGATACTTTCCTATAGGTGCGAGCGAGAGGTGTCATCATTTTAGACTGCGTTTTTAATGTTTAAACTATGTTAGGACTCGCTTATTTTGATCTAGGGCGATGGGAAAGTCCTAAAGCTTAGGGAAAGAGATAAATATGTATGTATTTTCATCTCCCTCTTCTCGTAGATCAGTCCTAAGAGAGAGAGCGAGATGCAAAGCTATTGTGTGTTCAATGTTTTCAACTGTTGTAACATATCAGGTGTGTGATGATACTAATGATGTTTTTTTTTAAATAAAGTATTTGTATAAACTTATTCCGTCCATTACAGACTGAGGTTTACATATCTCGAGCATTTATTATTATATTGTTTGTAAATAAATATATACGGTTGTATCATTCGTTTTAATAGATATTCTTCATTTTCTACGAAAATAATGATATGATGTAATTTAATGGAATAAGACGAGGTAAGTAAGTATTCTCTCAGTTATAAGTAATAAATAACTTTGACAAGTCCATAATTAAATAACCATTATGAGTAAATAAAAATGGATGATGAACGTGATAAGATGGCGGATGACCAGTGCCGGATTAAGTCAACTTGATGCCATAAGCAATCTTTCCCTGTGAACCAAAGAATTACCTATTCCTGAAAATTTAAGTACCTATCTAAACCTTTTATCTTTTGAGGTCGACTTGCGATCTCATCTAGTTATAATGAAAGTCTACATACATCTTTAACTATACAGAAAGCATACACTTCACATACAGGTAAACAAGTTTATTTAAGAGCGTCGCGACGCCACTTACAAAACAATTAGAACGACGCGACGCCACTATAAAAATAATAAGAGCGTCGCGACGCCTCTATAAAAATAATGAGAACGTCGAGACGCTATTATAAAAATAATAAGAGCGTCGCGACGCCTCTATAAAAATAATGAGAACGTCGCGACGCCACTTACAAAATAATTTGAACGACGCGACGGCACTATAAAAATAATAAGAGCGTCGCGACGCCTCTATAAAAATAATAAGAGCGTCGCGACGACTCCATAAAAATAATGAGAACGTCGAGACGCTAATATAAAAATAATAAGAGCGTCGCGACGCCTTTATAAATATAATAAGATAGTCGCGACGCCACTTACAAAACAATTAGAACGACGCGACGCCACTATAAAAATAATAAGAGCGTCGCGACGCGACTATAAAAGTAACAAGAACGTCGCGATGCTATTATAAAAATTATAAAAACATCGCAATACCTCTATAAATATAATGAGAACGTCGCGACGCCTCTATAAAAACAATAAAAACGTCGCGACGCTGTTATTCAAATCATGAGAGCGTCGGGACGCCACTATAAAAGTAATAAGAGCGTCACGACGCCTACATAATAATAATAAGTGTCGCGTCGCTGTAATAAAAATAATAAGAGCGTCCCGACGCCTTTATAAAAATAACAAGAGCGTCGCGACGCCTCTATAAAAATAATAAGAGCGTCGCGACGCCTAAATAAAAATAATAAGAGCGTCGCGACGCCACTAGAAAAACAATAAGAGCACCGCGACGCCTCTATAAGAATAATAAGAGCGTCACGACGCCTCTATAAAAATAACAAAAACGTCGCGACGCTGTTATGCAAATCATGAGAACGTCGGGACGCCTCTATAAAAGTAATAAGAGCGTCTCGACGCCTACATAAAAATAATACGTGTCACGTCGCTGAAATAAAAAAAATAAAATAGCGTCGCGTCGCCTTTATAAAAATAATAAGAGCGTCGTGACGCCACTATAAATGTAATAAGAGCGTCGCGACGCTTCTAAAAAAGAAATTAAAACGACGCGACGCTGTTATTCAAATCATGAGAGCGTCGGGATGCCTCAATAAAAATAATAAGTACGTCACGACGCCACTATAAAAGTAATAAGAGAGTCGCGACGCCTCTATAAAAATAATAAGAGCGTCGCAACGCCTAAATAAAAATAATAAGAACGTCGCGACGCCACTATAAAAGTAATAAGAGCGTCGCGACGCCTCTATAAAAATAATAGGAGCGTCGCGACGCCTCTATAAAAATTATAAGAGCGTCGCGATGACTGTATAAAAATAATAAAAACGTCGATGCGCTGTAATAAAAATAATGAGAACGTCGAGACGCTGTTATAAAAATAAAAAGAGCGTCGCGATGCCTCTATAAAAATAATATAAACGTCGAGACGCTATTACTTAAATAAGAGCGTCGCGACGCCTTTATAAAAATAAAGTGAAAGTCACGACGCCACTGTTAAAGTAATAAGAGCGTCGCGACGCCTATATTAAAATAAAAAGTGTCGCGACGCTATTATAAAAGTAATAAGAGCGTCGCGACGCCTCTATAAAAATAATATAAACGTCGAGACGCTATTATTTAATAAGAGCGTCGCGACGCCTTTATAAAAATAAAGTGAAAGTCACGACGCCACTGTTAAAGTAATAAGAGCGTCGCGACGCTATTATAAAAGTAATAAGAGCGTCGCGACGCCTCTATAAAAATAATAAGAGACAGCTCGAGGCATCATTTTATTAACATTTTCAAAGTGTCTTTATCCCAATTCCCCACTTTTAATGTGACAAGATTATTTGCCTCCGTTTTGCAATGTAATCATCACTGGTTCGCATTTCTAACACTATAATAACATCATCACACCTGTTTACCCGGAGGGGTAGCCTCACCTATCTGCTTTTGGTCCAAATGTCAATGCAAAAACGGAAATAATTAAAACAATAGGTTCCTCTCTCTGGAGTCCTAACCACTGGTAACTAGGACCCTGTTCCAGATGCCGGTGGGGAACTGATTTTTATATTTTTAAATGTATTTTTTATATTTAAAAATGTACTAAATAAGATAAATGAGAAATAAAGGAATAATAAAACAATAGTAGATAATAAAAAAACCATCTTTAATCTCTCAAAAATAATGTTTACTTACAACCATCACACGCCGCACACGCCGCAGCCCTACCACGAGTACTACACGATACTCGCTATCGTCTGCGTTATATATTGGTGCATATAATTGACACGTACATACATATCAACGGAAGAAGGCGAAGTGACTCAAGCGCCATGTTGGGCGGATGTTTAAGAAGTCCGAAATAATACTTTGACGTTTGCATCAGGATCGGGTATCAAGTGAATGGTATAAAAGTTTGATCGAAATTCGACCACGTTTTTCCAACTTTTTTCTCGCCGTCAATTTCTTTAACACGTAATATTTCGAGTCCTATGTAAAGTTTGCAAGTTCTGTTTCATGAATATTGGTATTCGTCCCTCATATGTTTGGTTTACACTGCTGAATATAGTTATGGATGTACCCAAAGGCCAGAACACGACACCTGTGACAAATATTCAAGGTTCTATAATTCAGAAACCATGATAGTTAGGTATAAATTGTCTTCACTAAGCATCCACATATGAGCTACCGTTTATGTACCTAAATTACTATTTCGGACTTCTGATACACCCTATATATCGTTGGAATCAGCGAATTCCTCTCCGTATTTTGAGCTGGGTTTTATGCAAAGTTACCAAAATGGCACCTTAGTCAATTCGCCTTTAACCGTCGTCGGTATAGTTAACGCAGACGCCAGTGACACTCACCTAACGTATAGACTAGCGGCAGAACCACAGAACAATATAAATTCACTCAGAGAACATACGTAGAAAAAATAACGAAACCTTTGAAAATTATATTAAAAAATACTAAAGAAACAGGAAATAGTATATAATAAATATTATGTACATACGTTTATATCGTGTTACGCTTCATGCAATAATGTATTATCAGTACAATCGGATCAAACACATTTCAAATTAAAATGTAAGACTGTAAATAACAACAAAAAATACAGACACATTTTCCATGTAATATCCATTTCGTGTGAATAAGATGCCAATTCTATCGCCCGCAAACTAGGACTAAAAGTTAATACAATTAAAATTCTGTTTTACAAAATTATAGACTTGTATATTCTAACAACACGCATTGCAATACACTTAAGAACGCCAAATGCTTTCTAGTTCCATTATAAATGCTTAGTACCTAGAGGGGTTGGAAGTCCAATAAATACGGGGATAGCAACGACTGTCCCGAGGACCACATCGCACATACTAACTTTAAAAGAGTCGGTGTACCAACACAAATGGAACACACCTCTTTGAGCGTCGGTAAACGGATTTGAATCCAATTTTAACACATTATTATATAAAAGCGTTACAAATACTTGGTCCACCACTCACACTCACTCACACTCACTATTGGTAAAAAACTCTAGCGATACCCACATCACGTCGGCTCGGTGGCGGCGAGTCGCCATATGTATTGTGACACTATTGTTTTAAATGTGGGTATTGGTGTCGTTGTGGCTCCACCTAGCGGCGCTCGCGGGAGGCGTGGCGCGGCCGGCGGCCACGATTGAACACTACTCAGAAGAACTTCTTCGCCTGCGCCTCCTTCCTTTCCCTGTTCACAAATCAATATACATATAAATATCGCCAGCGATACGCACTCATTGTACACTTTGCTAGTACTACGGGTACCATACAATGGACTGGTTGCAATCCAGTTACGTTCAGACTAGGGCCTGCAAAGTAGAACGTTATATATTATAACAATAATACTACAGTGAAACTTGGTGAAGTGGGACCTGTATAAATGAGAAACCTCCATAACATAACGTAATAATACGTTATTTTATTTAATAAATCGCACCTCTTTAACTGAAATAACCTGTATTCTGACCTCTAATATTAGAACCCTCTGTAAATGAGACTGATATTTATTTATACCTGGATATCTGATACACAACTGGGGAAAAAACAGGACTAAACATCAATGGCAAGTACTTATCCCACCTACGCTTCGCAGATGACTTAGTTATGCTGTCAGAATCGAGCACACAATTACAAAATATGATCGATTCACTAAACACAGCTAGTAAGCAGGTAGGACTAGAAATGAATCTTTCGAAAACAATGGTCATGACAAATAGCTTACAGAGAACAATATCTGTGGACAATGAAACTCTGAAATATACAGAGAAATACATCTACCTTGGAAAACAAATTGGCTTCAACAGAAAACAAAATGAACTAGAAGTAGAACGAAGAGTACAAAATACTTGGAACAAGTACTGGTCCTTAAAAGAGATATTCAAAAGTAACATGCCAACAAATATCGAAACAAAAGTCATGATGTCATGCCTCCTACCTTGTCTAACCTATGCATGTCAAACTTGGAAATTTACATCTAAATTGAAAAGCAAAATCACTACCTGCCAACGCGGAATAGAACGAAGTATGCTCAATATTAAAAAGATGCAAAAAATTCGCCACACAAAAATTAGAGAAACCACCAAAGTGACGGATGCTCTAACCTACGCTAAGAAACTAAAATGGAAGTGGGCTGGGCACGTAGCGAGGCTAAAGGACGAGAGATGGACCAACAGGGTAACAACGTGGAAGGGTCCAATCGGCAAACGTCTCAAAGGCAGACCCCTCACGAGATGGGCAGACGAGTTGATATAAATAGCTGGTACCCGCTGGCTACAAATAGCTCAAGATAGAGACACATGGTTTTCTTTAGAGGAGGCCTTCACCTTCACTTGAGGAGGGGTTCATGCAAACAAACTTTTCCATATCATTACCTAGATTTAAACATTATTATTACATTATTATAACATTATTATCCTTTCTTAAAACTACGCATGTATACTACTTTTTTTAAGCATAAAATAAAAGGCTTATTATTATTTATTATTATCTGAGACCCTGGGTAAGTGGAATACCTCTATAAGTGAGACAAATTTGCAGGTCCCTTGATGACTCACTTAACCAGGTTTCACTGTAGTTAGCTATATAAACCATTCATGCATCTTGCTCGCAGGATCTCAACATACTAACAAAATGACTGCAATGTTAGTGGACTTGGGCGAATTCCGAGAAGGAAATTTCCGAAATTAGCCGGTGATGGGAATGGAACTCGCAACCGAGCACAGTGAGCCGAGTGACGAACGGGGCGTGTACAATATCATAGTCACGTTACATTTCGGAATTGGCCCTGGTGTAGGTGTAACAGGGATTGCCCCAGTTCACTGTTCGGTACCCATAGTACCAGCTCTGATTAGTTTGTAAACGTAATATGGTGAGTATGTGTTGTCTGGCGGTATGAAGTTACTTGTAGAGCGTGTAGAGCAGCAGCAGCGCGAGATGCGCGGCGAGCAGCAGCAGCAGCGCGGTGAAGCTGGCGCAGCTCGGCTCGGGACACGCCGCCGGCACCACCTGCGGCCCCGACATCCTGCGCAACACATCACAACACATCACATCACATTGTTCATATTAGTAGTTGTAAACACACTAGCTAAATTATACACTGGCTTATTATTTGTATAGAGGCGTCCCAATGCTCTTATCATTTTATCGTGTCGTCGCGACGCTATTATTATTTTTATAGAGGCGTCGCGACGCTACTATTATCTTTATAGAGGCGTCGCGACGCTATTATTATCTTTATAGAGGCGTCGCGACGCTCTCATTATTATTATAGAGATGTCGCGACGCTCACATTATTTTTATAGAGGCGTCGCGACGCAACTATTATCTTTATAGAGGCGTCGCGACGCTCTTATTATTTTTATAGAGGCGTCGCGACGCTCACATTATTTTTATAGAAGCGTCGCGACGCTCTTATTATTATTATAGTGGCGTCGCGACACTCACATTATTTTTATAGAGGCGTCGCGACACTCACATTATTTTTATAGAGGCGTCGCGACGTTACTATTATTTTTATGGAGGCGTCGCGACGCTCTTTTTATTTTTATAGAGGCGTCGCGACGCTCTTATTATTTTTATAGAGACGTCGCGACGCTACTATTATCTTTATAGAAGCGTCGCGACGCTCACATTATTTTTATAGAGGCGTCGCGACGCTCTTATTATTTTTATAGAGGCGTCCTCACGCTCACATTATTTTTATAGCGGCGTCGCGACGCTCTTATTATTATTATAGAGGCGTCGCAACGCTCACATTTTTATAGAGGCGTCGCGACGCTCACATTATTTTTATAGAGGCGTCGCGACGCTCTTATTATTTTTATTGAGGCGTCTTCACGCTAACATTATTTTTATAGAGGCGTCGCGACGTTACTATTATCTTTATGGAGGCGTCGCGACGCTCTAATTATTTTTATAGAGGCGTCGCGACGCTCACATTATTTTTATAGAGGCGTCGCGACGCTACTATTATCTTTATAGAGGCGTCGCGACGCTACTATTATCTTTATAGAGGCGTCGCGACGCTATTATCTTTATAGAGGCGTCGCGACGCTACTATTATCTTTATAGAGGCGTCGCGACGCTACTATTATCTTTATAGAGGCGTCGCGACGCTACTATTATCTTTTTAGAGGCGTCGCGACGCTACTATTACCTTTATAGAGGCGTCGCGACGCTCTAATTATTTCTATAGAGGCGTCGCGACGCTCACATTATTTTTATAGAGGCGTCGCGACGCTACTATTATATTTATAGAGGCGTCGCGACGCTACTATTATCCTACGACACCTCTAATAAAATAGTAATAGCGGCGGGAAGCCATTATATAAAATAATAATGTATATGAGCGTGTCGCCGTGTCTATAAGCTGGATCAGTGCGTGCGTACCTCTGCGCGACGCCGGCGACGCTCGTCTTGAGCTGGTGGATGCTGTCCCGCATCTCCGTCAGGAACTGCGGGTTCACTCCGCCCGCGCCCGCGCCGCCCGCCGCCAGCAGCGAGTCCGACTTGCGGGCCACGTCAATTATGAACCCTCTGTGGACGATTATAAGGTTCAGTTAGTTCGTTGATGACAATAAAAACTTTCCAGAAGTATTTAACATTGCACATAGATACACAAAATATGTGAAAGCTAAAATAAAATCTTTTACAAAACATTTGTGCAATGCTATATCAGACTCTTCTAACAATTACACATCAATATACATTATTATGACAGAACTTACAACACTCTGTAAGTGCATGGTAAATGTCGTATAACAGCAGAAACCTAAACCTAGAAATCTGAGAAAAACCAATTTGAAATTTCACCAATTCTAACAATTGTATAGTTTGGCCATAAACAAAACTGCATTTGTTGCGCCATCCTTTAACCTTTTTAAATTCTACACAAAATATGAAAAAAAAAATGTGACATTCCCTGTTATTTGCCTGTACCCTTCAAATTGTCTGTCTTCTCTATTTTCCGTCTCAATATTCACGTGAGTCTACCTTTCACCAAGGATAGCCAGAGCTGACAGAGCAATCCTTCCAATATTATTTCAATATCATACAAACTTCTGACTTGTACTACCGGATCGCCAACTATCGCTTATCTATGTCAAAACAAATAACAATTGATGGTTTTGGTTATCACATTCATCACATTCATCACCCCTATCTATAATGTACTTTATTGAATATTATCTTGCTAATCATTACTTCTCACTGGCTGAGATACCAGCTAACCACAGTTGGAGCCATTCCTCGTCTTAATCCGTAGAATTTTGAAAGAAACCAAGAAGAAGTGTGTTGTACTGACTTGAGCTCTGCGACGGTGTTGATCAGGAGCTGGTTGTTGGCCACCAGCCCGTCCCAGTCGTGGCGGCCGATGGGCAGCGCCGGCGCACCCATCTGGTGATATTACCATGGATACATTAGCAGTGGTAGCCGAGTGGTCAAACGCACGCTTTGCAATCAAAGTGCGCAGGTTCAAACCCCGGCTCGCACCTCTGGATTTCATGTGCGAATCTCATTTACATCCGAGATTATCACTTGCTATGAAACGGTGAAGGAAAACATCGTGAGGAAACCTGCACGTCTATAGAAAGGCGTGTGTAGTTAACCAACCCGCTCTGGGCCAGCGTGGTGGACTATGGCCCAAAAATCTCCCTCGTATTGAGGGGGAATGTGCCAGGTATAATGGAAATAGGCTCGCCCCCTATTACAATGGCACCAGAATACATTGGCGAAGTGTGGGCGCACTGCGGTGCACCTCTGCCTACCCCTTCGGGAATACAGGCGTGATGATGTGGGTATTACTATGTTTCAGTGGTGGTTGCGAGCGGGCTGTGGTGGGGCTCATACAAAAAACCCGCAACCCTTCGTCATAATATATTATACAGTTTGTGACATCATATCATGAACACAAAATATCGAAGGCTCATTTTGTTTTCTCTCCTAAAATGAAAAGACTAATTTATGACCAAGTCTAGGCATGGTCAGTTAAGGTCGCTTGTACCTTCTGCTGTGTTCATCTCTAGATCAAAGTCAGCTCTAAAGTCACAGCCGATAGCACAGTCATAGCTGTGTTGCATCAAATTTTAAGGAATATTTAAGCTGAATTTACATTACGACGAAATTAGTTTCACGACATTACTTTCACTACCTGTGAAACTAGTTTCAAAATAATAGTGTCGTGACATCCACAGTATATCTGTGTTCATGGCTCCGACAACCGAGCTGTTATTGATAAAATTAAGAAAAGGTTGTCTCCAAAGTTGATTCGAGGATGGATTGATAAATATTATAGTTTTATCAGTTGGTTTGACATGTTTAATATTTTTGTCGACTAACACCGCCCACACCACGAATAAAATACACACGTCCTATCAGTGCAGGCGGTGTCGCGACACTAGTTTCACGTCGTGTTTACACGATGACCTTAGTTGCACGACATTAGTGTCATCCAAAAATCGCGCGGTACACGAAACTAATTTATCATACATCATCACGCCTGTATTCCCCGAAGGGGTAGGCAGAGGTGCACTGTAGTGCGTCCACACTTCGCCGATGTATTTTGGTCCCAATGTAATAGGGGGCGAGCCTATTGCCATTATACCGGGCACATTCCCCCTCAATACGAGGGAGATTTAGGCCATAGTCCACCACGCTGGCCCAGTGCGGGTTGGTGAACTTCACACGCCTTTCTATAGACGTGCAGGTTTCCTCACGATGTTTTCCTTCACCGTTCAGCAAGTGGTAATCATTGTTGAAAATGACATTCGCATGAAAATGATTTGAACTTGCACCCCTTACGTTCAAGGCGGGCGTTCTTACCCGCGAGGCTACCACTGCTAACTGGAAACTAATTTAGTGTCGTGAAATTAATGCATGCATCGATAAATGCATGAAACTTGACGTTTACACTGTGAAACTGTCACGAAACTACGTTCACGCCACTAGTGTCGCAATGTAAATAGGGCTTAAAGTGTGTGTACCTGTCCGGGCTGTGCGGGCTGTGCGGGCTGGCCCTGCGAGCTGCTGTACACCGCCGTCAACATCGACAGCGAGTTCATCTGCTTGCCGATCACCTGACACCGAACAACAACACACATACAAATCATTTATTCTGCATAGGCCTATGGGGGCACTTACAAATTGTCACGTTCCTAATTATATAGTATTTGAAAGTAGACAGCCCAAGAAACTTTCGAAGAAGTTGCTACAATAAATATATTTATATGCCCTAAACATATTAATAGTGAGCATTATAAAACCAATTTGTACTTAAATAATTACATTTTTTGTTTGGCACATTTTAATTCATAGATATTAACAGCATAATAAAGTAGGTAGTGTCGGTCGTTACCTCGTCGACCTTCTTGTTGAGGTCCCTGAGCACGTCGTGTATCTGCGCCTGCCCGGTGAAGATCTGGCGCAGCTCGCGCTGCCCGTCCGACTCGAACCAGTCCTCCATGTCCGCCTCCTTGTCGCGCACCTGCCGCACACAGACACGTTGCCTTACACCCAGTGCCGGATTGAGGTGACATGATGCCCTAAGCAATCTTCCCCTGTGGGCCCCCTCAAGAGTACTACAAAGAATTCATTGAAAAATAGTATGTGAATACGTATCGTAGGTAGAATATGTAAGTGTCGTTCTTTCTGCCCTTATCCCCTGCTAGGTGGGGTCGGCACGACATGATTTCACATGTTGTCCTAAGATTTTGAAATTGCTTTAACTTTCGTGTGCCCGTTTTTTATTACTCGGTCGTCTCTGGTGCCCCCCTAGACGGGATGCCCTAAGCAATTGCTTAAATAGCCTATCCAGGACTGCTTACATTCTTCACAATACATTTTGGTCTCAATGTAGTGGGGGCGGAAATGTTGCCATTATACCGGGCACATTCCCACACAATACGAGAGAGATTTAGTTTGGTAAACTTCATACAATGCGATCAAAATAAGAATAGGAATGTCAATAACCTCTATCTGTCAAATGTCACTTGAAAAGTATGGTTTGCAAAATATTTTATTTGCATATCAATAATAATAGTCTTACATCAAGTTTAAATAAAAAAGTTAAATTAGTAGTAAATTGTCTTAATATAATATTTAATTATTTAAAAAAACGCCTTTTTATACAGGGTATATCAGAAGTTCGAAATAATACTTTACACCATTTACATAAACATCGTGTATACAACTGAATTTTCATATTTGTTCTCGTTGCCAATTTAAAAAACTGATAAATATCTTGAGTACTATTCGAAACTTTCAAGTTCTGTTTTGTAAATATTACTAGTGGCCCCTTGTAGATGTAATTAGCATTGTTAAATAAGGTTACAGGTGTGTCCAAAGGCCACAACACAATACTTGCAACTAATACTTAAATGTCTGTAACTCAGAAACTACAGGTTGTATCTGAAGTCCGAAATAATACTTGGACGCTAGCATCGGTATCGAGTATACAACTGAATGGTATAAAAATTTGATTGAAATTGGACCATGTTTTTCCAACTTTGTTTTCGTCGTCAATTTCTATAACCCGTAATATCTCGAGTCCTATATAAAATTTGCATGTTCTGTTTTGTGAATATTGGTAGCCGCCCCTCATTAGTGTAGTTTACACTGCTGCATGGGGTTATGGATGTACCCAAAGGCCAGAACACGATACCTGTGACAAATATTCAAAGGTCTATAACTCAGAAACTACGATAGTTAGGTATAAATTGTCTTCACTAAGCATCCACATATGAGCTACAGTATATGTGTCTAAAATATTATTTCGGACTTATGATACACCGTGTAGATGTATAGGTTTCCTCACAATGCACAAACATTGTCAAGGGATATTAATATTATTAAAAAGTGTTGTAGTAACGACCTGGTCGGGGTGATCCTTCCGGTACTGCTCTTTCTGCTCCTCCAGTTTCTGCTGGTACTCCTGGTACTCCTGGGATAGCTTTTGCTGCTCGTCCGAGCTGATCTGCTGCCCGCTGGGACCTGCAACACGACCGGAATATTCTTAACATGACCCCATTCATCCCATCCCTACTATTATAAATGTGAAAGTTTGTGAGGATGGATGGATGTTTGTTACTGTCTCACGCAAAAATTACTGAACGGATTCTGATGAAACTTTACAGTATTATTGTTTATACATCAGAATAACATACAAGCTATAATTTATAACTGCATTAAATGTTCGAAGTCGCGCAGTGTGTAGTTTTGTGACGTTGGACTATGAGATGGTTGGAGAGTGGTGTAGAGTGTATAGTATGGAATGTAGAGTGTAGAGTGTGGAGTGTAGAGTGTGTAGTGTAGAGTGTAAAGACGACTGACCCTGCTGCTGCTGCGCGTGCAGGGAGGAGGTGAGCAGATGGATGACGTCGTGGTCGTCGGCGAGCCCGCCGGTGGCCGCGGACAGCCCGAAGTACCCGCCGCGGGGCAGCGCCACGTTCTCCGCGCGGAAACACAGCTCGTAGTCCGCCTCGTTGTTCGACATGCCTGACACACACACAAACATTATGGATAAAGCGGCCTTCAGACTATGATGTAATATCATAGCATATAGTATATAGCTCATAGCACAACAATATCGCGCACCATACATTGTTATGGCCACGTTCACACTGTACTGTACTATATATTATTGGCTTTGTATGGTGCGCCATATTGTTGTGCTATATATTATAGCGTAGTCTGAAAACCGCATTATGGATACAACATTTGGGATCTGGGTACACGGATATAGGAATAACGTTAAATCGGTTTCGGACACAGATATGAAATTATTGTGGATTATCAACTAGATTTGAATAAATTCAGTTACAGATATTAAATTAGCGAGATAAATGATTTGCCTTTATATCTAGATTAGAATAGGTTTGGTTGTTCATTTATAAGTAATTATTATTATTATAGCTACTACATATATTATAATTACTACAGGCCAACGGGACCTTGAACACAATGATGTTATAGCAACATTTTATACCTCACTATCATCAATTATGTATGAGAATTTCTCTTTTTATTGCCACATAAATCAGATTTGGGATATGTGGTACACCTGTGTATCCTGTAAAATGAACTCTGTGCCAATATACATAAAGATCGGATTGCTTACCAATAAAAGCCACGCCATGCGTCAAAAACTCAGAGTAGATAGACGACCCCACTCTTCGTAATGCTCTGCGGCGATTTTTTTTAAGGTTGGCAACGGTTTACCTGAGATCCGCTATCTTAGTCTTATGATCAAGTAAGTACCTGAGTGTCACTAGTCAAAACTAATATGGCGGATAATTTACCGAAGCGCGGGCTCGAAATGCCGGCTCCTTATATTATATATATACTACCTCCATGCTCAAGTCACTCGCACTGTCAATGTCATATCGTTAAAGAATTAACTTTTTCTCTGAGTCATTCATTCATTCAGTGTGTAGAAGCTTAAAGTTAGTAACATAGTGCGGTACCGTTGTGGAAGTACACGGTCAGCGTGTTGAGGTAGTACTCGACGCGGGCGCGGGTCGGGAACGGCTTGTTCCTGAAGTCGCGCAGACACCCCGACAGAAGCTGCTGAGACCCGTCACTGCACACACACAGGTACCGGGTTCAAGCCCCGCCAACGCAACAACACCGCACAAACATACAAAGTTAAAATTTCTCTCAACATTTTCTAATGTTACAGCAGAATTTGCACGTCCATGAAAATACGTGGGAAGTCTTCGAGTCTACACCGGCGTGGTGGACTATGTCGGGAGATAAGTATCATTCGCCGAATGATGTAGATAAAAATACTTTGTGAACACATTGCATGTCTAATCCTGTGGTAGTAACATGTGCGCGTGAGACTAGACTTATGTCACGGAACATGTTAATTTTGTCTCTTTCTCTCGTATGAAATAAGACAGTGAGCAAGCGAGCGAATACCCTAACCTAACCTAGGCCCAGCTGACATCGTTAGAGCAACGAGGCATCAGTAGCGTTACTAACGGAACTTTTTTAAATGCAACGTTTGGACAAAGGCCCCTGCCTACACCACCGGAGTGTCCACTCACCTCTTGTGGTCAAAGACCTTGTTCCCGTCGTTGACGACCGCCATGATGTAGGGGTTGTTGTGCTTGTTGTCGTTGTCGAAGGAGTCGAAGATGATCCCGAGCCCGTTCCAGCGGTCCGACGAGCCGAACACCTCGCCGTTGTAGTCCCCGCGCTGCGTCGTGTACCAGAACGCCTGCGGAACACCACACAGACGGACGGGTCACACACAGTAGAGGCAGGATAAATAAAAGAGTCAGCTCCGCGTATAGCGCTGGCCTCACTAGACACGAGCATCCGAAATCGACAAGACAAATGAAATCAATATAAATGAAGATTTAATTTCTGTGGCATACGATCACGCTACGAAATTCGCTTTGTTAATTTACTTTTAATTGAAGAACGAGTATATACAGTTTATTTGGGTATGCTAAATGCAAATCTTCTTGATATACCGTGGGAGCACCCCAATCAACAGTGTCTACCAAAATATAACGTCAACAGCACCACGAAGTGAGTACGCAATAAAATATAATAATGTAATTAAAGCGAGAAGGGTCAACGGAAGGGTACACTTCTGGGTTCGATCCCCGCCCTGGCCACTATTGACGTGAACCCACATTCCTATCACAAGCATTCCGCTTAGTTGGAACAGTAACAATATCACATAACTGTGTCAGTGATCTCCATGTGCCTCATGGACTTCTAAGCCTCGGTTTCCGGCTCTGGTTTACCGTTTCATGGATGATGGAATATCAGCAAAGACTAGCAGCTTAAGATACTACTACAAAACACTTGGTATGTGCTCACCAGTCCGTCAGCTCCTATCCTGCCTCTCCCCGTGACCTTGAACATGACGTCCACCTCCCACCAGTCAAAGTTGACCGGGTTCTTGGTCCAGATGGCGCCCTTCTGACTGCGCAGCGAGGGCGCCAGCCGCACGCTCTCCCCGGACGCTATGGCATCTAAACACAACATTATAAACATGTTAATACTTACAACACAACACTCAATTGAAATCGATACGCAGAGACAGCAGGAAAAGTTCACTTATGGCCCTGCTGCTGCTACAGCCCACCTGACGTCCCACTGCTGGGCACCGGCCTCCCCTCAATGCGAGGGGGTTTCAGGCCATAGTCCACCACGCTGGCCCATTGCGGGTTGGCAGACTTCACACATCTATCGAAAACTAGTCAAGTTCCATCAGACGTGCAGGTTTCCTCACGATGTTTTCCTTCACCGTTTCATAGCAAGTGATAATCTCGGATGAAAATAAGATTCGCACGTAAATCCCAGAGGTGCGAGCCGGGGTTTGAACCTGCACACTTATATTGCACTTCGGCTACCACTGCTACTTTATATACATAGCAGACCCCGAAACTGTCAGACGACTTCGCAGCGCGCCCAGGATATGACGGGATGAACTGGACATTCATGAAGAATAGTGGCCCACCATAGAGGAATGGAAGAAGGGCAGGTAGGCCTTTGCGCAGCAGTGACGCAATAGGCTCATAAATAATAATAGATAAACAAACTTATACTAAATTAGAAGTTTATATGGGTGACTAAAATTACAGCTGTCATCAAAATAATATTGTGACGATTGCTCTGTCAGCCCTGTCCTTGGTGAAAGTTAAGCTCACATGAATTTTGGAACCCAAAAATAGAAAAGACAGACAATTTATCCTCAATAAGCAAATATACAGATTATTCAGAATATTTATTTATTTTAACAAAATCCACAGCCCTTAAAGACATAACAAGTATTATATATAAAATGTTTTAGCTGACGGCCAATAAACGATTTACGTTATATGGCTAAGATCTTATAAACTTGTCGAGTAGGTGATGATATATAATTCCTCGTTGAGTTTTAAAGTAAAGCAATGTGTGTGCGTGTGTACGTGTGGGTGTGTGTGCGTGTGCGTGTGTATGCGGTCTAAACATTGTCGTCCTGCAGAACTTTCAAAATATTTTTCTCGAAATCCACCTTGCTATCGTGTTACAGGTTTCTCCTGTTAGACTATAGTTACCCAGACATGTTGCGAAATTAAAATTTTGATGTTTTATATTGTTTTTACGTAAATTTTGATAATTTATTCGAGTTTTTATCGTTCATTGACGTGTTAATCTTGCTTTAAATTGAATTTTAAAACGATACAAAGATTCCAAAGCTGAACAAATTGCCGTTTTTGTTCAAACTTAGGTAGCGCATATGATCCCAAAGACCATCACAATAACTTTCTATAACTCCAATCTTTTTAGAAAAGACGCATTATATCGTTCTCATACAATACTAGGTACTTTACTACTAGTATCGTACATGTGGCTCTTGGCCGCTAAGGGAGCAGCCTTATCTAAATTATATTACAGCCAGATAAAGTCTTCCTTTATAATAAATGATAAAAGATTAAGGAGATTTTATACCTAATGTATCATAACAATAATCTAATCTACGACATTCGTCACTTTTATAGGGTTTTGAACTACTATATTAATATAATAAATGAATAAATATCGCCATACAACACATACTCATCGTATGATCCCAAACTAAGCAACGCTTGTACTATGGGTATCGTACAATGGACTCGGGGCGATCTCAGTTACGCCCAGACTGGGGCAAATTCTGAAAAGACCATTTCATGGACGACGCTCACGGGAATTAGACGTCGTCAAACTTGTATTGTATTGTTAGTACAACTCAAAACTGTGCTGTAATGGACGTTGTAAAGCCTCGGTAAAGTAATTACCATAATATTTCACATATAGGATGAATGAAGCAACAGGTCTCGCATGGCCACACTACGACCGCTATAACATACTGCATAACCAATTAACATATAGAAAAATAATAACTCAGTAGTTACAATGGGTTTTAAACAGACGCTCCGTATTAAATATTTGTTTTATTTAAATTTTATTATTAAACTAACCTGTTGCCGTTATCAATAACGAGCAAAAAAAAGGAAAAAAATCACGTTTGTTATATGGAAGCCCCCTTAAATATTTATTTTATTCAGTTTTTTAGTATTTGTTGCTATAACGGCAACCGAAATACATCATCTGTGCAAATTTCACCTGTCTAACTATCAGGGTTCATGAGATACAGCCTGGTGACAGACGGACAGACAGACAGACGGACGGACAGAGAATTCTTAGTAATAGGGTCCCGTATGGATACAGAACCCTAAAATGAATCCCTATGTCCCTTCGTCACGCCAAAACTTGAGAACGACGTTAGCGGTGTCATTAAACTATGAAAGAAGGTTCTAAGGTACAAAACACACGAAAATTGAAAATAATTAGGGGTCCTAGATTTCGAGCGTGCTAAGTCGCCAGCTCAACTAGTTTTCAATAAATATAATGACTTCCTGAACGGTGAAGGTGAACATCGCGAGGACAACTCTTTGATGAGAGAATTAATATTATCAAAGAGTAAACTACTCGTTTGTCGAATAACGTGTGAAGTTCCTTCACTAGTAGCTGGCAGGTCTGGGTGCTTTGGACTGTAGGGTGTCTCCCCCTCGCACTGTGTGGAGTTTGGCCAGTGGCAAGATGCTGCGTGGTCACTGGTATGGTGTAGGCCAATGGCCGGGCTCCTGTCTCCGGTACTCTGATATATTTATAGAGGCGACCTTGATTAAAATTATTATATTTATGTTAAAAATGCACGGCGCGATAACTCTCGCTAATTTGACAACACGTGGCGGATAATATGTGCGTGGCAACATAAAACTATTATAATTTGTAACCGCCTAAATATATGGAAACTTGTGAATCATATACAGTGGCTTTGAGTACACTTTAGTACTGAAATTGTCCTTGCAGGCGATTTTATAGATGGAAAGACATTTCCATGAAATTCATTTTCAGTTGAACTCAGAATTGCAACCTGTTCAGATTCTGGGTGCGGTTTTCGGATCATCTAGTGTTTTTTTTAATATCTGACAATTCTGAATAAAGCATACTTTTAAAATATGGATGGGATCAGACAATTTTTTTTTCCTTTCTGTTTCATATTCCCCACTTATCCAATTATAGTTAAGAGATATCTGCCAAAACGAAATCTGTATAATCTGTAATATACATTAAGATTTAATTTCCGTGGTAAAAGCCGCTTTTTGGCCCAACGCGTCGAAATTCGCTGCGCTAATATCATTTCATTGAAGAATGAACTTTTTCCCCAAGTGAATACATTTCATTTTGGTATTGGCACACATGAGTTTTGAAGCCCAGTTAGGGTTGCCAACCGTACTATAAAATATACTATTGTACTATATTTTAGCTCTGCGTACTATATACTGTTGAAAAAATATATAGTACGCAAAAGTACTATATTTTTGTGCCTTGCGTGGAGATTTGCGCGTATACTATAGCGTGTTTCGGAACGGAGCGACAACTACACGAAACTGTCACTGTCAACTACTGTCAAGTGAAAGACGTTTTCACAAACAAAAGTACTGGTCTTCTTTACGTACCGCGGTACCGCTTAAAAAGGTGCAGTATTGTTTAGACTTTTTTTTTGGACTGACTGACACTTTTTTGTAGGATTTTTGTGAATGTACTATATATTTTACGACTCGAGTTGGAAAATACTATATTTTCGAAAAAAATAGTTGGCAGCCCTAGCCCCAGTGTGCGCGGGGTTTAGTAAAGATATTTTCAACAATAGAAATAAGTTCAACGGTCTCAAGGCCTACTCAGAATAGAATAAGTTTCCTAACTACACCAATAATAAGTGTATGAAAGCTATATTGGGTATGCAGTAGGTACAGTTACAGCAAGTTTACAGAACAATTCGAATTGCTTATATTAAACACGATTACGTGTGCACTTGACTCAGCACTCGGCAGCGATGTGGTTCATTTAGATTACAATATCCATAAAACACTGTGCTGAGTAAAATGTTTAAAAATCTTTTTCTCGTGGTTTAAAATGTTATTACAACATAGTATTAGAAGAGTCAAGGGTACATCATCTCTTTAAAAATAGATTTGGGTCGATGAACATATCTCCTTTTAAATTATCGGTATTACAAATCAACAATATTCAATATTGAACAGCACTAGTTTTTGTGCTGATTGCTTATAATTTTGTAAATGGCCACATCGTGTAATACCAGACAGTGCCAATATAATTATGCTTACCATGCATTGTACTCAATAAATAACTGATTATTACCCTTCTCCAGACATACTTATAAAATGCAAACTAACTCAAGATTGTATTGAAATTTAAAACCTATAAACATACAATTTCATTTGTCAGTAATATTTGGGTAATGCAGGTGTATATCAATCATAACTTTTTAATTTACATCAGCTCTGTGAAGTGGTTTTAATGTTGACAGCTATGATAGTTTCTGTAATGGAAAAACTATCAGAAAAATCAAAACATGATCAACATGATACTGTTTGAGGGGTGTTGATAAAGATCCTGATCTGATATTATAAAGAGCTAGAGGAACACAGCCAGGGCCCCAAGTCTGCTAACATTATTGTCTTGGAGTTGCTATGACCCCATTTTTTAGGGTTCCCTACCCAAAGGGTAAAACGGGAAGCCTATTACTGAGACTTTGCTGTCTGTCCGTCCGTCTGTCACCAGGCTGTATCTCATGAACCGTGATAGTTAGAGAGTTGAAATTTTCACAGATGATGTATTTCTATTGCCGCTATAACAACAAATACTAAAAAACAGAATAAAAATAATATTTAAGAAGGCTCCCATACAACAAACATGATTTTTTTGCAATTTTTTATAGATAATGGTATGGAACCCTTCGTGTGCGAGTATGACTCTCACTTGGACAGTTTTTTAAGACATGATAACAACATATTTTTTCAATGGTACCTAGAATATGAGCAGTGTAGACATTAGATATTGTCACCTTGATGCAATTTAACTAGTCATATTCTTGTTACCATTGATACAAGATGTTATTTTCATGGCTTAAAAAATGGAGTCATAGCAACTCCACGACAATAGTGTTAGCAGACTTGGGGCCCAGACAGTGTGTATTCTTCTATCATATAGCCTTTTCCCACATGTGCTGTATTTTTAATAATGTGATTGTTATCAATGGTAATGTTACACCAACATATTGTTGGATTTAGTTACCTATCTATAGATTCTCATATATATAGCTTAATTATCAAGCGTTAACTACTGTCATTGCTCACATTACATTTCAAACCAGTTTTAATTGCAGTTAATGAGTATGATATCATTCATTTTCACCACCTGTCTACTTCTGTATACAATCTGAAAAACCAATTAATCCAAGGTCTGTACAATAATACATTTTTTATTGCTATGCGTAGGGTATTTACGAGGCAGGGTATACATTTCCTTCACAGTATTAGCCATGTGAAGTACAAAGACCATGACATCTGGACACAGTCACTTTCTAAAGCTCATCGGATAAGAACGGCTGAAGACTATCCCTCTCAAACAACTTGTAACCTGTTTTGAAATCTATAAAGTTTACCTTTTTATAAGAATAAGAAGAAATTTTGTATATATTCTGGCCTAATTATTTTTGAATGCAAGTATAATGCCCCCAAAAAAGTATTAATGGAACAAATGTAAAATTACAAATATTTTTAATAATGGTGTTATTTTAATAAAATAATTACATATATACAATGGTATACAAATATCTGTAATAAAAATTACGATAACTCTATGTAGAAAAAGGTAATTTGTAAAGTACCATTTCAATTACTTTGACATAAATCCTACTTTAATTTATCCTAAGTGAATTTATCGTAAATTATTTAACATTTTTAAACCATGTTGTTTGCCGTCGTGGAACAAAAAAAACATGATCTCGGCAACTAATAGCGATCCCTCTCTAGCGCGCTCCAACGTGGATAGCGCTATCTCTTTCACGTTTGACAGATTTCACTGACGTGTCTCTGTCACCCGCAACATTAACAAAAAAAACCGTAACAACAAACTTTTTTGGGACTTTTAACAACATTTATAACTAAAAGCCCATATTTATAAACACAAGAATGAAGATAAAAGCTTAATGGGTCAGTATAAGCGATTAAAACCCTAGTAGACATTGAAGTTAAGTAAGAAACAAGAATATACTTACTGCCTCCGTACTCCCAAAATGGGACAGATCCATCTTTTTGCGCTAAATATGGAGGTTTAAACGAGTATTTGTATTCGAACCGTTTGTGAACGGACTGTGTATTAACGTGCACTAGAACGCTTAAAAACACAACGCACAAATCAAATTTTATCGACGACATTTCGACCGACTACCTCTGTACGCGCGCACGTCAACTCGCTCGATGAAAAATCGATGGCGAAAGTTTCCGTTCAGTAATCATAGATACAAAAGTCTGCGTTCGTTCGGTAATTATAACGAGTTCGGATACACAACACTAATTTTATTAATGTTTGACTTACAAATGCTATTTATTTTTTTAAGCTTATAATAATGACCCTTAGCTCAAATGCTGATAAACTATTGTTTCTTAATTTTAAATATTTTTTAATCGTTTTGTTGTTATTGTTTATATTTTAAGATTCTATATTAATTATAGTAATTGATTCTGCCGTTTTAGTCAACTACCTATTAAATAAATAAATTACTGATAGTACCTTCTAGCAAGATAAAAATAATTGCCATCCGATTCCAGACAAAACGAAATTTTACTCTAGCTAGCTACAAAAACCAAAAGTAAAAACTTTTAGTCAAAAACTAAAAAAAACAACAAACAAGCTAAGTGGTACATCGAGCTATAAATAAATAATGTAGTAAGTTCCGTAGCCGTATAGGGGTATCGTACATTATATAAGGGGTATTCCATAAACAAGAGACGATACCAAAATGCCAGACGTAAGCATATGCTCTGCCCAGTATTGAAATTTTCTAATTAATTACAATTACTCATATGGTGAAGAGCAGCGAGCGACTAATGTCCGTTTTTTAATTCCGGAGACAAAATTGACATGTCGTGGGTTGTCAGTTGATGAAAAATTTTAAATAGTGATGTACCACAACCGAAAATCATCTATTTGTTTTGTTAAGTGCGATTTTTCTATTTGTTCTAAAACGTAAACTATATTTCTTTTTATACTAATAAAATTTTAAAATGGCAGTGCTCGCGATTTCTTACGCTTACACATTTAATATAATTTCCTTCTCTGTTGATTTCAATTTTCGTTTTTTTCTTGGCGATATAAAACCTCCATCGCTCATATGCGATGAAGAAGATGGTTGAACAGCGTCCATCTTATTTAAAAAACGTAACAAAACAAAGAAACAATAAATTTAAATAAAACAAAGAATATGAATAAACTTAAAAAGAACTTAACAAATGAAACGTAAACGCACTACAACTGACCCCGACACATCCGAACACTTTGGAGAATAAGTGAGGAATGAAATTATTGGAAAAACAAAATGGCGACCATGAAAAGGGCGGCTTTTTTATGTTGGCTCATGTGAGTTAACACTGCGTAATATTTATATTTGCATCAAAATATCTTAAATCACGAATTACAAATACAAATGATACATATTTATATCACGTACGTGCATCTTTGTTACATAATAAAAATAGCCTATCAATCATATTAACAAAGCTACACAAAAATATTTAAAATATGCTATATTCAAATAACCGGAATCTAAATAACCGAAAACATGGACGATACTACGGAAAATGCCTGGCAACATTATTTTCTAGTTTGACATTTGCACATGTCAATTTTGTCTCCGGAATTAACACAAAAAAAACTATAGTAGTGATCTGTGAAAAAAACGATCTAGGCCATTAACCAAAGAGTATACTAAGTACCATTAACACAAAAAAAAACGGACTATAGCGATTGTACTCACAGATCACTACTTTAATTGTACTTACGTATTTGTATAGAGAAAGGTGGCATTACATGTGTATCCCTAAAAAGGGAATAAAGAAATGTCTAAGCCGCCGCAAAAATATTTTCGATGTGCAGAAAAACACCTAAGTAGTTTAAAATAAATGAGTGCATTTTAAATGAAAATATATTTGTTCAAAGCAAAACTTATCGTTATGGTTAGTGGTCACTTTATTTGTGAAAAATAAATCACAAGTGCTTTGTTGAAGTAAGTGTGTGTTGTGGTGTTAGCGTGATGACTGACGGGCGGCGCTACATCTCCCGGGTGCACCTGGAGGTGCTGGCGCAGTACATGGAGCGGTACCCGGCGCTGGCGCTGTCCAACGCGCGCTCCCGCGAGGGCGTCTGGCGCTCGCAGCGGCTCTGGGACAAGATCGCGCGGACGCTCAACCGCATCGAGCCGGGAGTCAGCAAAGACGGCAAGAGCTGGTCCAAGGTACAACTAGTAAACATCAACTGACAACACATACTTATTGCTTGTACTATGGACTGGGGGCAAACACACTCACACCCACACTAGGGTAAATTCCGAAAATATCATTTTCATCATTAGAACTTGATGGAAATTAAACCATTAGACCAATTTGTTTTCTTGTAATAGGTACTACTAGTGCAAAACTTTACTTTGAAACTTGATTTTGTAGTTACGTACATAATATGATAATCAATCACACACTGCCTGCTAATAAAGTTGGAATAAACATGTAGATGGTTAAATGGCAAAGTGACTTGAAATGGTGGTTTAATTATGGCGATTAAATAAAATATCAGCCCACTGATTCTCTTGCCGGATATTCTTTTAGTTGAGGTCGCGTTTGGATCCGGTGGTAGTACATACGTATAGAAGAATAAAAACCGGCCAAGTGCGAACTGGACTCGCGCGCCGAGGCTACCATACACTATGAAAGCACCGAAAGTTGCTCTAACAAACTTAACTTTGCAGTTTGTATATTGGTGTCCCCATACAAACTAACTACAAAATAAGTTTGTTAGCGCAAAAAAACATTTTCTACACAATAAGCCCTCGCTTCTTGCCAAATTCCATGGTTGGAGGTCAACAGGAAGTACCCATAGGTTTTTGATACCCGTGCAAATTTACTGAAAATGCAACATAAACCGCCGTATCTTCTGATTGCGTTAACTTAGAAGTTTGATTTTTTAGGGTACGAAGAGACCGCAGACAACAGTTTTCGTTATAAATTTCAACTTGATACCTCCACGCGTATCTGAGAAAAAGGGACAGACAGACAGATGGACGGACAACAAAGTGATCCTATAAGTGTTCAGTTTTTTCCTTTTTTGGTATGGGACCCTAAAAAAAATGTAAACTTGACAATTTGTAAGTGTAAATAGGAAGCAGTGAATTTTTCTCTGTTTATTGAGCTGAGTTTTGAGCAAAGATACCAAAATGACGATTAAGTCAATTCACCTTTTAACCAGCGATATGCTCATTTGTTAATACTGAAAACAATAGTTTGACGAGACAACCTCCTGCTCCGTTAAAATATAAACGTCCTTCAGGTGAACTTTTATTTTTGGTTCCAGTATTGGTATGACATTAAGTTCAAGACCCGCCGCAAGTACCTGCTGCAGCAGCAGCGCGCGGCGATGGGCCACCCATCAACGCGAGCCGCCGAGCTGAACCCCATCGAGCAGCGCATCTTGCGGCTCCTGACTGATAAGGACGGTAACCTACTCCTGCCCGCCTCCCACTCCAGCGTACGAGGATACTACAACATACAGGTCGCCAAGAACAGCCCAGTGAGTCCCAGTTATGCCACCCTTAGCTGATATCGTAAATTATTTCCTTTTCATCTGCCATCTTTATCACTGTCATCACCCATTTTTGATGTGAAACATCTATAGGCGAGGGGTAAACCTGATTTTTGGCGTGGCGAGATTTGCCGACGCTTCGCCACAATAAAATGAACTCAACCTTATTACTTAGTGCATTAAGTATAAATTTAAATGTGGCGACACATAGCCACGCTATGCGATGGTATCAAACAAAATGAAATCAACCTTATTACTGAATGCATAAAGTATAGTTTTATGTTTCACATCCGCCAGGCGTCCCGCGACGGCTCAGTTTTTATTTATGATGTGTATTTATTGAATTTGTCTTTGCTATTAATTCCTTGACATTGGCGAAATACCGGCTCTAGTTACAGCTGAAGCCATCCCTCATCTTATTCCATTAAATATCATCATTTAGTAAATTATTTCCTGAATACCAGCATTGAGGGAGTGTCCCCAGTATGCTGGCACTAGACAAGTCGGCTATTACGTTCACATTGTGGAAGTTTAGCAGATGATCATGCATATTGATATACAGGATTCAATTATTCAATTTAATAAAAATACGATTCAATGTACAGGATACAAACATTAAAATGTTAAATGAAAACTCAAAGGATTCGGATTCGGATTGCAAGATTGACGACAGCGGCGGCACAGACAATGTAGAGTGCGACACCATAGACACGCCTGATTATCATCCCACAGAGAAACAGAAAAAGTACAGAGAAACAAATAACGAGATTGAAATGTGTATGCAAGACACTGCACTCGAGGACCCCATACAAATATTATTACCTGAAGATAAAAAGAGTATAGAAGAGTTAAGAAGAGAATTAGTGGAGTTTGAACTGAAGAAAGAGAAGGAGCTATTTGAAATGGAGATACAGGAGAGACGAGAGAAGCATGAGATGGAGATGTCCATACTTAGAATAAGAAAACAAATAATGTTGAAAGAATTAAATAAGTTATAGCCAGTTCAGTGTTTCATTCCTTTCCAGCCAGCTCAGCATGCCTGTGTCGATATGAGGTTTGTCGCTTACAACTATTACACTTGTCGAGACAATAGCGTTAAAGTTGCAATAGTGAGCCATCCAATAAAATACTCCTTTTTTTGGCGCCAGGCGAGTAATATCAAGGACGGAGCTTATCCTACATTTGTCAGTATCATCATATCATATCAAGTCTTGGCTGTCCCACTGCAGGGCAAAGGCCTCCCCTCCCTTTTTCCACTCGCTGCGGTGCATAGCCAACCGGAGCCACTCGGTAAGTGAGAGTCTAGCTCATCCTGCCATCAATTTTTAGGCCTGCCGTGTTGCCGTTTCCCGTGGTTGGGCAGCCATTGCGTGGTTGATTTTGCCCAAAGCATTGTCAGTATTCTGGATTTTCTGTGAGACTTTGACGCCTACCTAATGTACCTCAGATTGTCTATGTCAATACTTATTTTAAGATTAGACCCTTAGGCCAACAGTACCCATTTAGGACAGACAACTTATTGGAACGTCACACAGTGGGCCCAAACTGAAAATTGGTGGACATAGGCAACAAAGTTCCAATATCGATGCGGTTTTTTTTTATATGACGATTTAAGATATTCCTGACAACTTTTATTCAGATAAAATTTCTTCTAAAGTTGATAGTTTGTCTTGAAAAAAATAAATTAGATTTTTTTGTATGGAGCGAATCACGTTTAATTTTTTTTCTTTAATTGTACAAATATGTTGGGTTTGTGGCGTGAGTATATGATAGCTAGGGTCATTCTCTATCCACAAAAAAATAAATCAGCGCCGGCCATCCGCGGCAGCGCGAGTAATCATTCGGTAAAAAAAACAAGTTTTGTATGATTTTTTTTCCATTTAAAATTAATTCAAAGTATATTTTTTGTCTCATTTGGCTGTTTTGACCTTATTTTCAGTTAAATATATAGTTTTAATAGCGCATAGGTACTTATAACTAGTAATTCTGGTAGAGATTTAGTTATTATTGCATGTTATCGCCAGCACCTTCATTGTGATAGATGACTCATTTATACAGCGCATAACTAATGAGTCATTGCAAAATGCTCGTCTATGATTGGCTGACTAATTCACTCACTGTTATGTCCACTACTTAAGTAATTAACACTTACTATAAATATAAAGACATTCATTAAGTCCATCTAGTTTCGCTCTTGTCGCTTATTTGTGAACACAGTGAAATACTTTTATTTTTAACCGACTTCAAAAAGGAGGAGGTTCTCAATTCGACCCGTATGTTTTTTTTTTTTATTTTTTTTTTTTTTTATGTATGTTACCGCATATCTCCGGCGTCTGTCGACCGATTTCGAAATTTTTTTTTTGGTTTGCTAGGGAATTCTTCAAGGTTGGTCCCATTTTCAAAATATTATCAGAAATCTAACCCCTTGGGGGTGAAATGGGGGGTTGAAGGTCACATAATTTCAAAAATATTTTTTGAACGACTTGAAACTTTGTATATATATTTAACATACAAAATAAAAAAACACGTCTTTCAGGAATTTTGAAAGAAAAAATATGTAGGGGGTGAAATGGGGGTCCAATCCGGAATACAGCATATCTCCGGCGTTAGTGAACCGATTTCGAAAAATCTTTTTTTGTTTAATACGGATTGTTAACAAAGATCGAAACCCACCCCCAAAGGGGTGGAAAGGGGGGGTGAGGGGGGGTGATTTTTTTTTTGCTGTAAATTTTTACTTTTTTAGGGCTGTTATAAGGTGATAATATTTGCAAATTTTCAACGATTATTGACACTAAAAATCGTGAAAAAAAATTATTTTTAACAAAAAACAAAAACCGACTTCAAAAACCTAGGTGCACTAAAAAGCTACAAATAACCTTACAATTCATTACATTTGGAGTCGGTGCCAATTCATGTGTGTATTTGCCTTGTCCGACGTTGATTGGCACCTACTCCAAATGTAATGAATTGTAAGGTTATTTGTAGCTTTTTAGTGCACCTAGGTTTTTGAAGTCGGTTTTTGTTTTTTGTTAAAAATAATTTTTTATTTATGAACTATGGCTCGATTTTGTACCAACCTAGATATTTTTGTGAAATTAAGTGGCGGTGATCTGAAAATCATACGTTTCTATATGAAACGCGTTTAAATTTCGCTCCATACAAAAAAATCTAATTAATTTTTTTCAAGACAAACTATCAACTTTAGAAGAAATTTTATCAGAATAAAAGTTGTCAGGAATATCTTAACGCGTCATATAAAAAAAAATCGCATCGATATTGGAACTTTGTTGCCTATGTCCACCAATTTTCAGTTTGGTTCCACTGTGCGTCATTTTGACGCATTTAGGTTGACGGATACCTACTTTAAAATAATATTGATTAAGGTCATCCGCCATCTTTATCACTGTCATTATCCATTTTTATTTATAATGTGTATTTATTGAATTTGTCCTTGCTATTAATTACTTGACATTGGCGAAATACTCGCGCTAGTCGCAGGTGATGCCATTCCTCATCTTAATCCATTAAATATCATCATTTCGCTCATTTCGTTAAAAAAAAAAAAAAAAAATATTGATTAAAAAAAATACTTCTATTCGAAGTTGTGGTTCTGCCCTGATAGATAACCCAAAAAAAAACGACAGTTGCAAAATTAAAAAAGGTATTGTATTCTGAACCCTTCCTTGGCTATGTGTCAGTCCTAAGGCTTCTTCCATCTATGCGTTTGACGTCAGGTTCTTCTCGAAAGGGTAGTATGGATGGTCGAGCCAATCCAACCGCGACAATGTCCTGTAGTTTCTATCGAACGCACGCAGCGAGTCGCGCTCGGGCGCCGTCAGCTCGAAGTCGAACACGTCCAGGTTCTGAACGATGCGGGATTGAGTCAAAGACTTCGGGAGAGGGATTACGCCCAGTTCGATCTGTGAAAAGAAAATGTCGACTGGAGAACACACGACTAACGGAAAGCTCGGGTTTCACCCGCTATCTTAACCACTTTCATCTCCTATTATTATGTTAGTTAGTATACTGAATTGGTTTTTGCTATTCTTTACGTGACACTGTCTTAAATACTGTCTAATCGCAGATGAAGCCATTCCTCACTTTACATTTTCCATTAAATTTAATTTATTTCGTAAAAGAAAAGAAGAACGGCCGATACTGTCTTTAATGATCACACGTTCCTGGGCCCCAAGACTGCTAACAATATCGTCGTGGAGTTGCTATGACATCACATTTGTATCAATGGTAACTAGAATATGACTAGTTAAATTGCATCAAGGTGACAATATCTAATGTCTACACTGCTCATATTCTAGGTATCATTGATGAAACATGTTGTTTTCGTGCCTTAAAAAATTAAGTCACAGCGATAGTGTTAAGAGACTCGGGGCCCTGCAGGAAACTATAGTAGAGGAAACGCTTTTAAGTCTGTACAATAATGCACCCTTCCGGCCAATACAGGTATGATGGTAATCTTCACTTTTGGCTATACTTACAAGGTATCTTAAAGCAACTTGCGGAACAGTTTTATTGTATTTTGTTGCGATCTCGAGAAGCTTGGGGTCGTCGACCCGCGGCGGAGGGGCGTCCGCACGCGCCTTGCTGTAGAACAGGGAGCCGAAGGGCGTGTACCCCATCACCCTGATGTTCTGGTCGCGGCAGTACGCCAGCAGTTCCGGCTGCTGGAGGTTCAGGTTGAGCTGGAGTACAAACACTTCAGTTAGAGTTTATTAATTAATTATGGCGTTGTCTTGTAAGCACAAAGATCGTGAATTTTGAACCCGAAGCACCATCGTCTTTCGATCATTAGTTTATTGGTCATGGGCAGATCTTTCAGGCAGACAGTCGGGCGGTGTGCCCAGCGAAGCTACGCCCCGTCGCGGCGCATCGGTTTGAGTCGGGACCTTGTATTTACTAAATTTGGTTTTGAACCTTTCTATCGCGATCCAGCCTTGTATGTAAAATCGTATTACACATGCAGCGTAGTATTCAGTGCCATCTATTAGCGTAATTTGGTTCTGTTTGTGGTGAGATAGGTGTCGCCAGTTTTTTTATGGACACAATTGGATAGGGTGAGACTGTGTGTTGCTGAGACCTTCACTCACCTCGACCTGCAGTGCGGCGGGCTTCTCCAGTCCGTTCTCCAGCAGCCGGTCGATCTGCTGGCGGTTGAAGTTGGAGAGGCCGATGGATCGCGCCAGCCCAAGGCTCTTCGCCTCCATCATCCCTCGCCACGTCTCCAGATAATCAGTGGAGTCGTATGACGTGTTGTTCTATGTAATACCAAGTAGGTTTAAATATCTAATAATATTTTTTTGCAATCAAAAGAACTTAATTAGAAAGGTTTAAAAACGTTAATAGGCTGAAGCATGGTTCTAGTTTTAAGCCCCAAGCTGGCCATGATTGCTAACAGACGTCTTTTAGCACAAGCATTAAGCTTAGTTAAAGAGGTTAAACCACTATTAGTATCTACTTGGTAATCTAATAAAAGAAGAAAAGGTTTTTAAAGAGTTTCTCCTTGCAATATTGCACATTTTGTGACAGTATATCTTTCTATCAACTAGAAGAATTAAATCTTTATTGGGCAGGGTTTAGTTGATATTAATAGGTAGAGTGGGATGTAGGTACTCACGAACTGGCCCACAGGCCAGTGTATCAAGTACAGGTCCACGTAGTCGAGCTGGAGGCTGGCCAGCGAGTGGCGCAGCGCCGGTACTACCGCCCCGCGCCCGTGCGCGTCATTCCACAGCTGCACACACATAAATGTTCAATAATAAACCTACCACTTGGACGGAGGAGAGGAGATGGGATAGAGTTGGCAAGGCTTTATTATATTGTTTGCTCATGCAAAACAAATCTAATCTAATCAAAATGCAAAACAAAAATACGCACAAGTCGGCAGAGACCGTGTGATTTGGCAGAGGCAAAGGCCAGCCCAGTTCACTCCTACTTCCTACTCTAACTCTGATGACTTTGTAAGGGTCATGGTAGCCACCATGCCACTGGGAGCCCCTTGTCAACACGGTCTGATGCTCGTGGGTTCCAAACTTTCACTTGAAAACTACAATCTTAAGGTTATCAGAGCCGTGCTATAAAGGACTGGTTAAAAAACTATCTCCTTATAGAACGGCCTGAGCGCAGGGCTCTGTTTACTGCTTCTGGTGATTGCGTGTTCGATTCCCGGCTGGTTTGGTACCAAGACCCTTCCCTAACACAAACGCCTGTTAATTTGTGGTAATGTTTATGCTATCTTTTTGACAAACCTTGGTGGTAATGAACAGGTCCTCCCTTTTGGCTCCCTCACTGATCTTGTTGGCGAGCGCCCTGCCCACCTGGTCCTCGATCTTGTAGATGTAGGCGGTGTCCACGTGGGTGTAGCCCGCCTCCAGCGCCCAGGACACCGCGCGCTCCACCTCGTTCGAGGTCGGCTCCACGCGGACATGTGGGGTCAGTGGGGTTAAGCGTGTATTAAAATAACATTATCATAACGCTGGTTTGAGGTGCACAGAGCAAGCAGCGGTAGGTGGAGGTGCAATGCAATGCACTACATTTCGCAGATTCATAGTTTGACCTAGCCTTTTGCTATTATCTCATGTAAACTCTCCCTGCGAGGGAAGCGTCGGAACATAATACTCCGTAGACCTTGCGCAGTGCCCATTGAAAAACATCACATGTTTTTTAAGAACTTTACAGTTCAGCGAGAATTAGTAGTATTCTGATATAGGGTTGGTAGGAGTAGTAGGTATTCGCCGGTTTGAGCTCACGCCAAAAAAAAAAAAAAAAAAAAGCTCATTCGTCGCGTCGGCCATCGTCGCCTAAAAAAAAAAAAAAAAAAAAAAGTTTGGTATCGTTTTGGGGGTTTTCAGACATGCCCGATCGATCTGTGCAATCCCCGTTTTGATATCTCTTACGGTTCCCGAGATAGGTTTCAGGATTAGCGCTCATTAGATAACGTAATTACATCACGCTCGGCGCTAATGAGGGTTTGTCATTGTTGTTAATGAGGGTCTCTTGTTCCTAACAATGCATCTGTTTGAAATGATAAATCTTGGTTATTTTATAAATCTTTATTAATCAAAAAAAGCATTTAAACATATCATGAAGTAATATATCATTGTACAGTGTATTAGTATCGAATATTCGTATAAAATCAGACATTTTATTACCATTGAATTTATAGTACAGATACAACAAACAATATTCACCGCATACGGATGTTAAATCATTTTGTAACCTATCGCTATTAAATTGCCATTGTCGGGAATTCCTCTTTAAAAATGATCTGTGGTAACCTGTTGGCGGTCGACCATAAGAATCAAAATATTGCCCAACCCCGCTGTCATCAATGTGTATTGCTATCCAATGAGATCCAGGCTTTGTATCAGGGTCTAAATTGCTTATTATGTATGTTGGAGTATGACTGTATATTGGCAATCGGTTGGCAGCATACACATTAAATTGTAAGCTTGGATGAATTTTGCACAAATGTTTCTGGATATCTATTGTGTTCATAATGGTCACTGAATCGTCCGCCGCATCGCTAACTGTTAACTATCCAACTTATCAGATGCAAGTGTATAATTTAAGGTATTGACTTGGTATTTCAAGTCTGCTGAGGTCATGGAATAAATACAAGGATATGCTGAAAATTATGGGTTTATTCAATTAAAAAGCTTAAAACTATTACAATGAATACTTAAAACAACAACATAACCATAACAATGAAAACTTAAAACTATAATAATAAAATACTAACCTAACCTAACATACACTTAACGCGATAGTCAACGAAATTGATGTTTTAGCTACTATAGTCTACTGTAACATTACGGTTTTTATCAATTTCAATAACATTATCGAACTCAGCATAAACAATACAGTTGATGGTTTGCGAAAGTGCTGATTCAAAACGAACTTCCAATCTCACGCTTCCATGTTTTATAAGATTCCAATGGCCTGATGAGCTAGCTGATAGATCGGGTGTTAAGTCAAAAGCTAATAGACAATAACCTTGTGCATATTGTTCCCTAGATATGCCATTACCTTCGTTAAGGAAATGTATACCCGTTCCAGAGAATAATGTGTGATAAGCTGAAGTGTAAATATTATTCTCGAATGATGGTTGTAAAGCTTTGGAAGGTATTTGTTGTCCATCAATATATAAAGAAAATGTATTAAAATTGTGATTTTCAAAATTAAATGGATTTTTTGTGAGTTTGCCATTAAAGGCTGCGTTATTAACAAATCCTATTATGCATCTTTTAGGTACTTGTCCTAGAAAAATGTTATCTAGTGTTTTTCCCTGAACTCCCGATGGAATTGTCAAAACTTTAACTTCAGCACGCGTAATAGGATATTTAGCTGTAGTAGAGGCTAAGACTTTTTGATGTGCAAGTAAAACTGTTGGATTGATTCGTGCTCTACGGACAATAAGCGTTGCATCAGTAATACACACTTTCAATTTTAAATCATCTGAAGAAGCCATTAAGTTGAATGTTTCTCTGGAACGAACTAATTTAACAGACATCTCAACACCATTAATTAAAAACTTTTCTTGGTTGAATATATCACCATGCAGATGCCCAATCATTTCAATTTCTTTACTTTCGGCTGTTAATTCATGTCTTTTAGTGAACCCTTCATTTTTCTCATCGGTTGAGTCCATTTTCCCAGCTGTATCTTCATACCAAAGACTGCATGTTAGATGAGATTCTTTTGATGCAGGAGCATAATTCAACAATGTTTCCATGTAAGCACGATAGGCGTATGTATTATTTGGTGGAGACACAAGTTTTTGATTCAAATAAACATCGAGCTGACTAAATAATGAATGTAACCAATTGTTTATTGGTGCTGCTGTCGTTGTAGCTATCAGTTTTGTTGAGTCTTGGTTTAGTATCTTTGCTTTAATATGAATCAAAGTATGAGACAAATCTATGTAGTCATCACCGGTTCCTGGTACTTGAAATTCGATGGGGCCATCATCGGCGAGAGATGAAATAGGTTTGTAATGTATCCTTAATCAAACAATTTAAATACACACATATTATTATCAATGAACCATTTCTTCAGTAAAATGACATTTCTTAATGCACAATGGTTTTCATGGTACAAACAATTTGATGCACTTCTGTCATTATAATACAGTTTATATAATCGTAATAAATTGGGGCAACCTTTTTCACCAACATCTATCACACTGCAGTTATTACAAACACTTTGTAGCCACTTTATTTTTTCCCTACCTTTAACTAAAATTTTTTTATTTGTTAAAATTGGTATAATCACTCGTTTAAACTCACGATAGTCAATGAAACCGGAACTCCAATAATATCCATGTCGTCTTTCTAGGAAAGAAACGTTTTTCTTTTCTGCGTCTGTCAAATTGCCATATGGGTATGGCGGTTTTATCAAGAACACTTGGGTGTAATCTTCTGTAGCTAGTGCAAACTCCTTTATCACGAACACATTTTGCGAAACTTTAAATCCTTGTAAATCTACAATCATGTAGTCTGGATTCATGATTATTTTCTTAACGAACGTCCACTCAACTGGCCAATGTCAACGCAACTACCATAGTTATCTATGTTCGCCTTTGCTCACAGATAACATCACAGCGTACAAGTTCAGACATGACTTTATCTTTATGAAACGAAAGTGACGAATTCCATTAACAAAGAATTTGAGTAATCGACATCCGCCCCTTTCTGCACAAAAAACCACTTAACGTGATAGTAAATGAAACCTTTTATTCACAGATAACATAAAGTTGAGACAAGCTTTTATCGGACGAATTCCATTGTCAAAGAATTTGAATTATCAACTTCCGTCCTTTCTGTAAAGAAAGAAACACTTAACTATAACAGACGGTGACGGTGGGGGCTACTATTTGGGTATAAAAGTGAACAATAAGAACTTGGAAGCTACAGTATTCATTAGTTTGTGAACTCAGTTTCATATAGAGTGTTGTGAAAGTGATCTAAAATCTTCAATCTTCAGAACTGCACAATGGAGGTAAGTTTACGGTTTTATTTAATCAATTCATTAGATGGTCACAGTTTTTTATATTTTTTTATTTCATCGTTGGCTCCTATACAACTTTAATGTAAATTGTTACAGAACTCATTCGATGTCGAAGAAAATACATACAAACATTATTATTACCCACTCACCCCACCGGATGATGACCTAACCATCAAAGAAACACCTAAAAAAGAAATGAAAAGAAAGACAATGACCACATCATCGGATAATTTGGATGAGCTCTTTGAAAATCCATCACCGATAAAGAAGAAAAAGCAATCGTCCACAGTTGCTAGGTCTAATGCAGAGGGGGGAATAACATATATATCAACAAATGCTGATGATAATATTAATTCAAGCCATCTAATAAAAATTGAAATTTATGATCTAAAAAAGTTGTCGAAAATTCCTCAACAACAACACTGGAAATATGCTGATGTCAAAGTAAAATACTACACAGACATAAAAAATAATAACTTTGTTGATAGTAAAAATGTTATCTATCAAATAACGAAAGAAATTTCAGAAACGGACAGTTGTAGGAAATATTCATTTACTAATAACTAAAAATAATTTGTTAATTGTAATCCATTGTTCGCTGTACTTACTAATTCACTAATAACTAAAAAGAATTTGTTAATTGTATTCCATTGTTCGCTGTAGTTACTAAGATACTAAACCATTTTTTAACTAGTTAGGCTCCATATAAATATGTAGTGTAAATTTCAAAGGCGCATCATTTCGAAACGTGGAACCATCGATGTTAGATCTACCGTCTGTTTCCTCAAACAACATGGAACAAAGTGGCGAAGTTTGCATCAGCACTTTCTTCAATTCGGCACTCAATGAAGATGTTGATATTATTATGTACGAGCTTTGTGAAGAGATAGAAAAAAGATGTGAATTGAGTAATTCATATTACGATGCGGAGCTCTATAAAATCTGTGCTGAGGTTGAAATTACCTTAAAGTAAGTTGCATGAACATTTAATTTACCATATATAAAATAAACATATATCTGTAGGATTTATTTTAAACATATTTTATTTTTTTATTACAGTCAATCAACACATCAGATTGGTGGTGGTCTCAAAAGAGCTCGGAGTATTCAAGTATCAGAAACAACACCTACGACGAGACCAAGAATTGAAGAAGGACCTTCAACTTCATCATCTAGACCCTCCGCTAGTGATAAGGTAAATTGTAGCACATGTCAGATGTTAGTTAGTAGGAGATATTTCTCAAATCATTTAAAAAGTAACATACATAAAAATAATCTTTTCAAATTACACAACTCTTTGCCAAATGTTTCCGTTGTTGAAACTGCTTTTGGACAAAGAATCATAACATATAAAATTAATAGTAAAAGGGATCCCTCATCAGAATTGGTATTTGAAACACCAGAATTATTTTTGAATTCCATAAAAAATGATATATTACTTTTGATTGAAGAATCCATTAATAAACACAAAATTTTTAAAACAAATTTTATTTTGAATGCCGATTTTGTACAACAAACTAAAAATATTACAAATTCATTTGATTTTCAAACCAGTAATTATATAATTTTTCAAGGAGACGACTTAAATATATTCTTTTCATCTTTATGTGACACTCTAACAAATAAAATTAGTGCTTTCGAGAAAAAAGATAGTGGCTGGAGTCTCAAACAAATCAAATGTATCGATATGAATGTAAACAAATTTAACCCCCTACGGGGATCTTCATATATTGATTTACCCCCTGACATTAAAGTTAAAAAAGCCATAATTAATGTAAAAAATAAAGATAATTTATGTTTTAAATGGGCATTACTCTCAGCGTTATATCCCGTAACTAAAAACGCAGATCGTGTATCATCTTACAGCATACATTTCAATAACCTTAAATTCAACGGCGTATCTTTCCCAGTTAAATTGAGTGACATACCGAAAGTTGAAAAGTTAAACAATATCAGTATAAATGTCTTTGGTTTGGAATTAAACAAAGAAACAAAAGCACATAATGTGGTGGGCCCACTGTTTATGACGAAATCTCGTAAAAGCAAACACATAAATCTATTGTGCATACACAATGGTGCAAATAACCATTATTGTTTTATTAAAAACTTGGCACGCTTAGTCGGAAAACAAATTTCAAATCACGATCATAAAATTAATATCTGTGATGGATGTTTACTTCACTTTCCCACAGAAGAGAGGTTGGCTAACCACCAACAACATGATTGCTCTCACATATCTACTGAACTTCCAAGTGATCTAAAAACATCGAAAGATTGGTTTGGACAGTCGGTATCTAACGATAAATTAAAATTTGATAAATTTCAAAGAAAGTTAAAAATACCTTTTGTTGTGTATGCTGATTTTGAAGCATTCTTAAACCCGATAAAATCATGTCCTAATGACCCGTCTAAGTCGTATACTAACAACGTTAATAAACATGAAGTTTATAGCTTTGGTTATTACATAAAATGTTCCTTTGATGATAGCTTATCAAAATATGAAACGTACAGTGGGCCGGACTGCGCACAAGTTTTTATGAAACGTTTATATGAAGATTTAAAAAATATATATTGTAAAAATAGCTTTCAAAAACTACCCAAACCACTATCAACTAAAGATGAGAATAAAATTAACAATTCAAAAAAATGTTACATTTGTGAGACCGATTTGAAAGAGGAAAACGTTCACTATTTTGATTGGTACACGGGTGATTTCAAAGGAGTTGCACATGAAGTATGTGTGACTAAATTTCAAACACCACAATACATTCCAGTATTCCTTCATAATCTCAGTCACTATGATGCACATTTCATTGTTCATGCATTAAATTTTGTAGATGGTAATGTGGAAGTAATTCCCCAAAACAAAGAAAGATACATATCCTTTTCAAAGATATTAACCATAAACAACCGGAGAGTCAATTTAAGATTTGTAGATTCTTTTAAATTCCTACCATGCAGTCTTGATCAATTAGCTAAGAATCTCAATGATGAACAATTCCACACACTTAAAAGAAATTTCCCTAGGGATGAAGACTTTATTCGTCTTAGAAAGAAGGGCATATACCCTTACGAATTTATGACATCATATGACTGTTTAAAATTAACAACTCTCCCCAGCAAAGATCAGTTTTACAGTTCACTAACCGATTCAAGTGTTTCTGTTGATGATTATCATCGTGCTCAGGATGTTTGGCAACATTTTAACTGTCGCGAAATGTCGAATTACTCTGACTTATACCTAAAAACTGATGTTTTGCTCCTGACTGATGTGTTTGAAAACTTTAGAGATATTTGTATTACAACTTATGATTTAGATCCTGCTCACTATTATACAGCACCGGGATTGAGTTGGGACGCTATGTTGAAATACACAAAAATTGAACTAGAACTATTAACAGACTTTGATAAAGTAGCTTTTATTAAGGCAGGTATAAGGGGAGGTGTATCTCAATGTAGCAATCGATATGCCAAGGCAAATAATGAATTCTTGGAAGATTTTGATGAGAAAAAACCTAGGTCATATCTTGCATATTTTGATGCTAACAATCTTTATGGTTGGGCTATGTCTCAATTTCTTCCAGAAGGTAGTTTTGAGTGGGTTAGCACGGATACAAATTTTGATGTGTCAGATACATCTGAATGTGGTTTCATTTTAGAAGTCGATTTAGAGTACCCCATGGAACTTCACGATTTACATTCGGACTTGCCACTGTGTCCAGAAAATATATTAATAGGTAATTCTAAAGAAAAAAAACTAATTCCAAATCTGAATGAAAAAATCAAATATAAAATTCATTACAGAAATCTCAAACAATGTCTTGAAATGGGTATGAAATTGGTTAAAATTCATAGGATTTTAAAGTTTCGTCAAAGTCCTTGGTTAGAAAGATATATAGATCTGAATACGAAATTAAGAACAAAGGCAACATCAGATTTTGAGAAAGATTTTTATAAATTAATGAACAACGCCGTATTCGGTAAAACAATGGAGAACATTGAAAAACGAGTTAATGTTAAATTATTAACGCACTGGGAAAATCGAGGTAAAACTTTAGGCGTGCAAGACTTAATTGCAAAGCCAGAATTTCACAGTTTATCAATTTTTTCCGAAAACTTAGTTGCAGTACAGTTACAAAAAACAAAATTGATTTATAACAAACCTATTTACTTAGGATTTTGTATATTAGATATTTCAAAAACTCTGATGTATGATTTTCATTACAACTACATGTTAAACAAATTCAACAATAAAACAAAATTATTATACACCGACACTGACAGTTTAATATATCAAATTTTTACAGCCAATTTTTATGAAGATATTAAACCAGACCTTGCTACACGATTTGATACATCTGATTATGCTTCTGATAATATATTTTGTTTTCCAAGACTAAATAAAAAAAAGATAGGTTTCTTTAAAGATGAAAATAATGGCAGAATTATGAAAGAATTTGTAGGACTTCGATCGAAAATGTATGCGTTTGAGGTGGAAAATAAATTGATAGCCAAAGCAAAAGGTGTAAATAAAAGTGTTACCAAAACAATGAACATTGAAAATTACAAGTCATGTCTCTTTGAAAAGAAAAATCTATTTTGTAGTATGTACAGATTTAAATCGATTAAACACACAATCTTTACTCAACAAATAAACAAAACCTGTTTGTCCTATAATGATACAAAGCGACATATTTTGCCAAATCAAGTTGACACATTAGCGTGGGGTCATTATAAGTTAAGTTAAGGAATACCTACACTTTCAATTGTAATAAATTTTGTAATAGTAATACCTAGAAAATAAATAAAATTGTTGTTTTATAATTTTAAGATTTTAAATATTTTGTGATAGTAATACCATGTAAATTTAAATAAAATTGTTTTTATATAATTTTAAGATTTTCAATATTTTGTGATAATTATACCATGTAATATAAATAAAATTTCTGTAAAAAAAAAAAAATGTTTTCACCATATTATATAAGATTATTTTATTAATCCAAATATAAATGTATGTGTTTCGAACAATATGTCTTATTCATTTCAATACCCTCTAAGAATCTACACGTGTATTAAAAATGTTCCAATTTATTCATCCGTTTACAGCGATAGTTGCAGGTCCAAGTGGTTGTGGCAAATCTATATTCGTTACAAAGTTTATTCAACATATTAAAGAGATATGCAACAAAGAGTTTAGTCAAATTACTTGGTGCTTCGATGAAATGCAGCCTTTATACAATTTACCAAACGTAAACTATTATCAAGGTATACCGGATCTAAGTATGTTTGATGGAAAGGAGGCAAACCTTGTAATTATCGATGATCTTATGAGAGAATCTGATGGTAGAATTGTTGATATTTTTACTAAAGGTAGCCATCATAGAAACTTAAGTGTATTCTACATTACACAAAATTTATTCCACCAAGGTAAAGGTCAAAGAGACATTTCTTTGAATTCAAACTATATTATTTATTTCAAAAACCCTCGTGATAAAACACAAATTCGATACTTAGCGCGTCAAGTATCACCAGAAAATTCAAAATTCATTGAAGATGCATACAATGACGCTACCAAAGAAGCACATGGATATTTAATGGTTGATCTTAAACAAAGCACCAATGATACATGTCGCATTAAAACGAAGATATTCCCCTCAGATGGATATTGCACAGTGTATGTCCCCACAAAAGGGTTTAAATATGCCAAGAACCAACAAATTCCCATCATTTACAAATAATGTCTCAGAGTATCCAGACGCACAAGAATTTACTAAGTGCACTACACACTCTTAAACCGAAATATCAACGAGCTCTATTAAAAACGTGTGATGAGAAAGAAATAAACTGCATTTGTGAATGTATTTATAACGTTCTCCAGGGTAAGGTGCCGCTTAAAGATAAAGAAAAGAAAAAACTTGGTAAATTTAAAAGTATACTTCGCAAGTTGGTACGTAAAGGAACAAATAAAATAAGAAAGAGAATAATAGTTCAAAAAGGTGGTGCATTCCTACCAATTATATTGGGTTCCATTTTGAGTGTATTAGTTAATTCACTTATTTAAAATGGAACATGCCAAAAAAATGTTACTTGTTGATCCAAGTTTATTAGAGAAATTAAATCAAAACGACAATGAACACAAAATTGAAAATCCTACCTCAAGGTTAGACGTTGAAATGCAAAAGATTTTGAATAGTAATATGGACGACAGAAAAAAATGGATTTTATATCAACAAATTTTACAAAGATATCTACACTTCACCGAAGTAGATCGCCGACCTTTAGAATTACCACTAATTACTTCCAATATCGATGTTGTCGGAGACACTGCAAACAACCAAGATTCTAATATAAAAGCTGAAATCGACGATAAAGATTTAGTTGCGAGTCAGACATCAAAAGACGAAGCGAAACAAAAACAACAAGAAAGTCATATATACACACCTAGACAAATTCTAAGTTTAATACCAAAAACATACATAAAAAAGGGTGAGTTATTACTTAATACAATATCATTGAGTGAAAACAAAATTCACTGGAACGACAGCGGTACAGTCACTATAGATAACAAACAAATTCCTGGAAGTAATATCATAGATTTGGTAAACGACTTCCTTAGACCATTGAAAAAAAGTAATCCGAAAGGTTGGGAAGATTTTGCTAAAGCATTGAAAGACATTAAAATACCATTAGCTTACATTGGAAATCCTAACAGAAGTGAATACATAAATAAACTCCAATCGAATGATCATCCACAACACTCTGTGGATGAGGAAATCTATGCTACACCAACAAGTGCTGATCAAAAGTATCAAAGAAAACTAAAGAAAAAGATTGATTGGGAAAAATGGACTCCTTACTAGAAATCAATAAAATATATTATGATGCATCACATCCTGCCGGATATGGTAGTATCACCAAACTAGTAACAGCTATGAAAGGTAAAATGACTAGAGGTGACATCAAGAAATGGTTGCAAGCTCAAGAAACTTACACACTTCATAAGCCAGTGCACAGACGATTCCCTCGGAATAAATACATTTTATCTAATCTAAATGAACTTTGGCAGGCTGATTTAAGTGATATGAGAACTTATTCTAAATATAATGATGGTTATAATTACATTCTTTGTGTTATTGATGTATTTACTAAATATGCTTATGCTATGTCCATGAAAAATAAAAATTCTGAAACTATTAAAAAATGTTTTGAACACATATTTAATGAGGCCGGTACCACTCCAACACATATACAATCGGATAAAGGAACTGAATTTGTTTCAAAAGATGTACAAAAGTATTTTAGGAGTAAAAATATAAACTATTATACAACAAATAATCCTGATATTAAAGCAAGCATTGTGGAAAGATTTCAAAGAACACTCAAGATGAAAATGTGGCGTTATTTTACTCATAAAAATACATATAGGTATATAGATATTTTACAAGACTTGTTATATGCATATAATCATGGTTACCATTCCAGTATTAAAATGAGTCCTTGTGATGTAAATTCAAACAATATAATGACTGTTTGGAATAATTTATATGAAAAGGGTAGTACAAAACAAGCTTCCGATATTACACCACCACCAAAATTTCATGTTGGTGATCATGTAAGAATTACAAAATTTAAACATATATTTCAAAAGGGTTATGAATCCAATTGGAGTGACGAAATTTTTATGGTATCTTCAATAATAGATAGGTCACCCTGGATAGTATATACACTGAAAGATTTACTAAATGAAGCGATAGTAGGTACTTTTTATGAAAGAGAATTGCAAAAAATAGATTATAGCCCCACTTCCAAGTATAAAATAGATAAAATAATTAGCACTCGCTACTCTGGCAACAGAAAGCAACTGTTAGTGAAGTGGAAAGGTTATCCAGATAAATTTAACTCTTGGATTTTGGCTTCTAGTTTAGAAACGCTACAATGAAAGAAAGTTTTTATTTAACCTTACTTAGTAATAGTTCTATGGAATACTTTCCAGAAAACTCAACAACTCTTTTTTCAACAAAATTACCTAAACCAATCATATTGGAAGGATCGTGGTCGGTTGGTGTGGTTGAATTCCAGTATCCATGTACGATGTTTACTGTTCAAGAACATGAAAACGTTGTTTACATTAGGAAATGGATGAAAATACCCGATAATACCGGCACTCCTGGCAACTCCCTAGCATACTACAAATCTCATATACCAGCCACAAACTATGATAATATTGAACAAATTATGGTGGTACTAAACAGTTTGAAGGAGAAAGTGAAGTTTCGCTATGATGAGATATCAAAGTTTGTATTTGTTACTGTAAATGATGAGTCAATAAAATCAATAATGTTATCGCCGAATTTGTCTCTTCAACTAGGATTTGAACCTAATAAAAACATTGTTTCTAAGAGGCTTGGAAAGTGTCCAGCGAATTTACATTTAGGGTTGCCATCTCAGTTATTTGTTTATTGTGATATAATCGAGCCTCAGATCGTTGGAGATGTAATGACGCCTCTTCTCAGAATAATACCTTTAGACCCTTCAAAATATATTTACGGTGCTAATAAAATGCATGTTTTCTCACCACCTCACTACTTGTCTGTCATGCGTAGAGAGTTTGATACCATTGAAATAGATATAAGATCAAGCACAGGACATAAAATACCATTCCAGTTCGGAACTGTGGCTATTAAACTACATTTTAAAAAATTATAATGCACCTACAACGTAATAATACAAGTTGTCCCTACGAACATTACTATTCACATCAAGCTGGATCAGGTATTGGAGTAATTTATAGAGGAGCACCATATCAACGCGGTCATGGAATCGGTAGCTTTCTAGGAGGCTTATTCAGATCAGTTTTACCATTGCTCTCTAGTGGAGCTCGAGCGATCGGTAAAGAGGTTTTAAATGCAGGTGTGGGACTTTTATCGGATATGGTTAGTGCACGTCCTATGGAAGATTCTATTAAAACTCGATTGAAAGAGGCTGGATCAAACTTAAAAAGAAAAGCCGATGAGAAAATTGATCGAATTAATATGTCTGGATCAGGATATATAACTAAGAAAAAACGTCTGGCTTCATTCATTCCACCGCTACGTGCTAAAGTGAAAGGTGCTAACAAAAACACAAAGTTGACACATAATAATATCAAAGATATATTTTCTTAAATAATAATAAAATGTCTTTTTTACACAATCATTCTTGTGAGTGCATTAAGTCTGAGCTAGATTTATTTGCTTTACCATCTACACAAACAAGTATAGAAAATGGAATGTGGATACATTACAAACCTATTTCATCTCTCGCCGATGATGGCCCCATCGAATTTCAAGTACCAGGAACCGGTGATGACTACATAGATTTGTCTCATACTTTGATTCATATTAAAGCAAAGATACTAAACCAAGACTCAACAAAACTGATAGCTACAACGACAGCAGCACCAATAAACAATTGGTTACATTCATTATTTAGTCAGCTCGATGTTTATTTGAATCAAAAACTTGTGTCTCCACCAAATAATACATACGCCTATCGTGCTTACATGGAAACATTGTTGAATTATGCTCCTGCATCAAAAGAATCTCATCTAACATGCAGTCTTTGGTATGAAGATACAGCTGGGAAAATGGACTCAACCGATGAGAAAAATGAAGGGTTCACTAAAAGACATGAATTAACAGCCGAAAGTAAAGAAATTGAAATGATTGGGCATCTGCATGGTGATATATTCAACCAAGAAAAGTTTTTAATTAATGGTGTAGAGATGTCTGTTAAATTAGTTCGTTCCAGAGAAACATTCAACTTAATGGCTTCTTCAGATGATTTAAAATTGAAAGTGTGTATTACTGATGCAACGCTTATTGTCCGTAGAGCACGAATCAATCCAACAGTTTTACTTGCACATCAAAAAGTCTTAGCCTCTACTACAGCTAAATATCCTATTACGCGTGCTGAAGTTAAAGTTTTGACAATTCCATCGGGAGTTCAGGGAAAAACACTAGATAACATTTTTCTAGGACAAGTACCTAAAAGATGCATAATAGGATTTGTTAATAACGCAGCCTTTAATGGCAAACTCACAAAAAATCCATTTAATTTTGAAAATCACAATTTTAATACATTTTCTTTATATATTGATGGACAACAAATACCTTCCAAAGCTTTACAACCATCATTCGAGAATAATATTTACACTTCAGCTTATCACACATTATTCTCTGGAACGGGTATACATTTCCTTAACGAAGGTAATGGCATATCTAGGGAACAATATGCACAAGGTTATTGTCTATTAGCTTTTGACTTAACACCCGATCTATCAGCTAGCTCATCAGGCCATTGGAATCTTATAAAACATGGAAGCGTGAGATTGGAAGTTCGTTTTGAATCAGCACTTTCGCAAACCATCAACTGTATTGTTTATGCTGAGTTCGATAATGTTATTGAAATTGATAAAAACCGTAATGTTACAGTAGACTATAGTAGCTAAAACATCAATTTCGTTGACTATCGCGTTAAGTGTATGTTAGGTTAGGTTAGTATTTTATTATTATAGTTTTAAGTTTTCATTGTTATGGTTATGTTGTTGTTTTAAGTATTCATTGTAATAGTTTTAAGCTTTTTAATTGAATAAACCCATAATTTTCAGCATATCCTTGTATTTATTCCATGACCTCAGCAGACTTGAAATACCAAGTCAATACCTTAAATTATACACTTGCATCTGATAAGTTGGATAGTTAACAGTTAGCGATGCGGCGGACGATTCAGTGACCATTATGAACACAATAGATATCCAGAAACATTTGTGCAAAATTCATCCAAGCTTACAATTTAATGTGTATGCTGCCAACCGATTGCCAATATACAGTCATACTCCAACATACATAATAAGCAATTTAGACCCTGATACAAAGCCTGGATCTCATTGGATAGCAATACACATTGATGACAGCGGGGTTGGGCAATATTTTGATTCTTATGGTCGACCGCCAACAGGTTACCACAGATCATTTTTAAAGAGGAATTCCCGACAATGGCAATTTAATAGCGATAGGTTACAAAATGATTTAACATCCGTATGCGGTGAATATTGTTTGTTGTATCTGTACTATAAATTCAATGGTAATAAAATGTCTGATTTTATACGAATATTCGATACTAATACACTGTACAATGATATATTACTTCATGATATGTTTAAATGCTTTTTTTGATTAATAAAGATTTATAAAATAACCAAGATTTATCATTTCAAACAGATGCATTGTTAGGAACAAGAGACCCTCATTAACAACAATGACAAACCCTCATTAGCGCCGAGCGTGATGTAATTACGTTATCTAATGAGCGCTAATCCTGAAACCTATCTCGGGAACCGTAAGAGATATCAAAACGGGGATTGCACAGATCGATCGGGCATGTCTGAAAACCCCCAAAACGATACCAAACTTTTTTTTTTTTTTTTTTTAGGCGACGATGGCCGACGCGACGAATGAGCTTTTTTTTTTTTTTTTTGGCGTGAGCTCAAACCGGCGAATACCTACTACTGGTAGGTATACGTAAATATAAACTACAGTCTGTAGAGTTCTCACACGTGGGATCCACGTAGAGTTCACTGAGATGGGAAGAATAGATAGATACTTTTGTGTTGAACCCAAGCCAGGTGCCGAGCGCCAGCGCCGGGATGTCCCGCCCGTCGTTCAGCTTCAGAGTGGGCACCTTCACTGCGCCCTGGAACAGTGGGGGTACAAAAGTAACCATTTTCCCTAATACTTGGAGATGCCTTAACATGAAGCAGTTACCAGGTGCACTGTATTCATGTTTAGATATCTCCTAAAGGCGTCTTCTAATGTTGTGTGGTGAAAAATTACTATTTCTGGAATATTACTATTTTTCAAAAATTCTAATTCAAACAATATAAAAGCTTGTTTTAAAAAGTAATTTTTTACCATTTTTTTTTATTGGATTTAGTGTGACGTATACGTTTTCGTGTTCTCCTCAGTAAGCCCTTTCATTTGATACCCATACTGTCGTAGTGCAGAAAAAAATACTATTCCGCCATCTGGGATAATCCGCCATATTGGAATTAGAATGACGTCACATAGCTAAGCTTTGCTAAGCATGCATTGTCATCCAAAATAAGCGTATACCAAATTTCGGCTCAATCGGATAAAGATAACTGATTTAAAATTCAGTTGCAAGATTCCACCCGGACATTCATACATTGCCAGTTAATATAAAGCTTGTAATAATAAAATACTCTTATTAATCTTTATCTGCAGTATTCGTAAGTCTCGCGTCAACTGACTATTTGTACCTTAGGTACTACGACCTCTACGTGAAAAGTATACTTATGCCTCTGCATATAGTTAGGGGGAACCTGCTATCTAAATTATACATATTCTGAACTTTCGATCGTCTGCCAAAATGCTTTGATTACATACATGATTTTGACTCACTCAGTATCCGTATAAAGCCCCTTCTAAATATTTAAAACTCTCTTGTATATAAGTCTAGGCAAATATCTAGTCACTCACCGCAGTCAAGGCGCTGCAAAACAGAAGCACGAGAGAATACATCTTAAACATCTCCATGGAGTAGGTAGCGAGCGGGCCCCGCGCGCGCACAGCACTGCTCGCGTATCAAGTGTGCTTTCGACCTGCGCCGCCGCACCCCGCGGCCGTGACCGCAGATAACCGGATACTTCATCGGATCATCGAGATCTCACTACTATACTTACCTACATACATTATATAAAAACATAAAAGCTATGAGTAAGTGGGTATCTATCTAACTGAGACACATATCCACTGTGTATTTTGGGAGAGCATGGCATGGTCTAGTTATCTAGCGGCGGCACACACGTGCAGTAACATTACAGATTTTATAAAATTTATTATGATTGACCAATTATAACTAAATAAGGAGAAGTACTAACCTCCTTACTAGCTTATTTGCATTTTGGCGATTAAAAAAAATGATCAGCCCGCTGTGTTTCTTGCCGGATCTTCTCAGTTGAGGTCGCGTTTCGATCCGGTGGTAGTATAGTAGTATATAAAAAAATATGTAAACTTGACAATTTGTAAGTGCACCCATAGGCCTATACAGAATAAATGATTTGACTTTGACTTATAAATATTTATTTACTAAGTGTCGCGGATTTCATCGCGATTTATTATCTGTTATTGTCATGTGTCAAGGTGAGTGTCAATGTCATTAGTGTTTGACAGTGCGCGAGCGCGTTTATATAGAAAAAAGGGCGTAGGCGTGGGAACGCTACGACAGGTGGGTGGTTGTATTAAGAGCAAAGCGTGGTAAAATGGTTCCACATCTACTTACAGTGGTTAACAAGAAAAGTGAGCGTAGTCTTCATGGAGTGAAGACCGACAAATGGTTGTAAGTTATGCATTGCTACGATGGAGGTAGTAATGCAGTAGGTACAGAGAGCGTGTAAGTACAAAGTAAGTAATTGCGTGCAAGGCGTGGAGTCTCGATGCACGAGGCAATGCTAACTAGAGTATCGGGGTGAGTCCCATTACTATTATTACGACAAAGATTATTCGAGATTATTAAATAGTAATACGAGCACTGACTCGTCATTACTGTAAATGTGCGATTGAGTTTGTACTCGAGCTATAGTCTTTTCTAGAGGGGCTATGGTTAGAGATTTGAGTAGGCAGCTGCCTTCGTAGCTAGTATACGAACGGGGCACAGTACCTAGAGACCTGAACACCTAGTAGTACCTGGTGGCAGGGTGGAGCTGTATGGGAGTGTGTGGAGGCTCAATTGAGGGTCCGTAGGGACCGCAGTGGTGTTCAGGTTATGTTAGGAGGAACAAAACAGTGGAAGACCAGAGGGTTAGAAACTGTACCCATTAACTTGGGCTCCTTAACATAGAGTGGAGGAACAAAACAGTGAAAGGCCAGAGGGTTAGAGACTGTACCCATTAACTTGGGCTCCTTAGAGTGGTACACGAGATTGAATAAGTAAAATCAGTAAAGAGAGTCAGTCGCACAGTTTCCATGATGATGAATTGGTGACGTTATATTATTATGCTGATTATAAAACCACAGGCGCCGCGACACTAAGTGCTATATTGTATCTATGACAATAATAATATTATATGCTGCTAGCTGTTACGAATTAGATCGTGTTTTTTTTTAAATTACCTAAGGTATTCCTTCGAATATAAAATCAGCTATCAGCCAATTAAAGCCCCATCAAAATCAGTCCAGCCGTTCCGAAGATTACCTACACGGATCAAGACAAACTTTTATAAAATAGCTCTTTTATTAACAAATTTCCTTTATACCTACTTTCATATGCACTAATAAACAGTGAAAAGCTGTTATTTTGTCAATACAAACAGACACTGCACTTTTATTTATTTGTAAAGATTATATATTGTATGTAAAACACTTGTAGTCTTGAAGCGAGGCTCGTACACACACACCTGAAGATATTCGTTATTTTTGCGAAGGGAAACAGAACTAACAATAATTTGCCCTCACTACACTACATCTATTTAGTAATATTTGTCACGGTTGCATTGATTTTATTCATTTGTATACTTATACTATTTTTTTTATAACATTAGAAATAAGAGGCTCGTAGAAGCTGGAGTGCAAAACGTTTTATTTCAAAGTTAAGTTAAAACAATTTTAATTCAAAGTGGTTACATTAAAGTTGTTATAAAATAACTTCGATAAATAGATCTAACACAGTACTAAATACTTAAATAAAATAATTAAAAGTATTTATTTTAAATTTATAATAACATCATCATCACCCATTACAAACTTACAACAAATCAATGAATGACACGACCGATCGAATGACATCATGATTTAAATTTAATTAGGATTTAAGTCAATTTGACAGTCCAGAAAATCCTGTTGTCACAACGTATGAAGTGATTAGGTAACCTTTTAGATGCATCCGCCATTTTTATCACTGTCATTATCCATTTTTATTTAATATGTGTATTTATTGAATTTGTCCTTGCTATTAATTACTTGACATTGGCGAAATACTCGCGCTAGTCGCAGGTGATGCCATTCCTCATCTTATTCCATTAAATATCATCATTTCGCTCATTTCGTTAAAAAAAAAAAAAAAACCTCTTAAATTTGGTAGAATTATAGTGAAACGAAAAACGTTCCCGGTATTGTTCACCCCTGCGTCTTTTAGGTTATTTGCATCGCCACTGTTATTTTAAATTGGATTAAAATAGTATATCTAAACGAAAGCCACATAATTTAATAACATAAATAGTGTAAATGATTACAGTTACAGTGAGACAGCTGTTTTTTGTGATATAGGGAGGCAAACGAGCAGACGTTTCACCTGATGGTAAGTGATCAGCGCCGCCCATGGATACCCGCAACCCCAGGGGCATCGCAAGTGCGTTTCCGGCCATAAATATACATTATAAATTCGGCGTCAAATGTAACTGTAATATGGTTATTGTACTTTTGTTAAAAAAGTATACATTAAAAAGAACCTTTTTTATTTTTGTCTAATGCTATAGCAAATGGAGTTATAGTTGTTACAAAAACTGTGTAACTAGGTAATACTAAAATAATCCCTGCGTCTCCCAACCCAGTGGAACGTCACTGCGTGGTGGCAGAGCCGTCACTGGTCCACGGCAACTATATCCTTGGCATCCTTGGTCAAGCCTCCGGCTGTAGTGTTTGCTAAGTCGGCCGCGTCCCCGGCCGTTTTGGCTGCTACGTCGACCGTCCCCCCGGTTGTGTTGGACAATGTATCGCGGGTGCCAGACAAGGTATTTTGCACGGTGTTAAAGAGGGCCGGCAGTGGAGACCCCTCGCCGAAGGTCACCAGCGCCAGCACCAGCACCGAGCACACGATCTGAGAGTGTAAATACATTTTAATTGATAACAATAATTAGCCCATAGCAGTGGTAGCCGAGTCGTCCAACGCACGCTTTGCAATCAAAGTACACAAGTTCAAAACTCGGCTCGCAAATCTGCGTTACTTACTTGCTTCCGATATTTTCAAATCATTGAAGGAAAACATCGTGAGGAAACCCGGCACTTCCAAGGGAACTTGACCAATACCTACTCGATAGACGTGTGAAGTCCGCCAACCCGCACCAAGGGGCAGGCCCGTGCCTAATAGTTGGACTCTAAAAGGATATTGATTGCGTAGTCAGAGTTTTGTAAAACCTCGCTTAGGATTCAAGCGCGGAGATGTTAAAACACATGACTTCCACCAGAATGACAATCCGCGAGTTTTTTTTAACTTTTATCTTTGTTGCTAATCCTAATTATCAGAATATTATGAACACAAGTAATTATGGCAACGGCTACTTACCAGAACAGTTCTCATGGTGGCTGCAGTCGAGTGTCACTCCCAGGTTATAGTAAGTAGCCATCACCCACCATTTATATACACCTGGACAACAATAAACTAAATAATACTCAATACGCATTTTAATTGATAATAGCAAAAGGGCAGGTGGAAGTTTACGGCGCATATTATTGACAGGGGCTTGCACGCGGGGCAAAGAAAGTGGTTTTCTTTTGGTTTCCATGTGACGACGGCTCGGTGTAGCGGTGTTAGCGGAGGCCGCTCGGCTCACAGCGCCGCGTGGTTGCGGGTTCGAATCCCGGCAGCGGCAATGGCCTTTCCGGAATTTGCTCCAGTCTGGCTGTAACTGGGATCGTCTCCAGTCCATTGTTCATTGTACGGTACCCATAGTACTCGCGTTGCTTGGTTTGGGGCCATTCGATGAGTATGTGTTGTCTGGCGTTATTTATGTATATTTATTACTTACAATTAAATTTAGGTGTCTGTATGTAACGTCAAAATAACAGCTTTTTAATAAGTTAATGTAAGTAGGTATAAGGAAAATTGTATTTTAAGGAAAACACAATATTTAGAATTTTAGTGTGTCTGTCTGTTTGTTCCGCGTAATCTCCGAAAGGGCTAGACGGGGCTCCCACTGGTAGATGGCTGATTTTATAAGGAGTAACTTTTATTTACGTGTTAAACGCAATGAAATGCGACAACGATAAATAAGTTACCTAATTATATATTTTCCTTTGCACGGGATACCTAACGCTGAGCAGAAAAGTTTGATGCTTCCCCGGTCCCCGCCTTATTTCATCCGCTTGGGGCGCACATCCTTCTTGAACACGGTTAAAAATTACTTTCGTAAGGACAGCCCTGTTTAGTTCGAATGTAATCCACCTGCGCAAATAGCTAGGTTGAAGGCCCTGTCCGTTAGCAAGTAAATAAGTGCTTTACAAATGAAACATATTGTCAACATTTAATATTGTGGTCCAGTTTAGGTCAGTGGCCGCCCGCCGCCCGCCGCCCGCCGCCCGCCGCCTGCTGCCTGCCACTGTAGGTAGCTCCTACCTAGTTGTGTAAAGGCTTTCGTATCAAATGGACGCAAAAATGAGAGCTGATGTCCCTTCCATCTTCAATACAAAGTAAGTTGATAATAACAATTAAAAAATACCGGTCAGTTGCGAATCGGACTTGCGCACTGAGGGTTCCGTACAACAACAGCTATACAGATAGATTTACTGGTTTGAGGGACAAACTTAACTTTGCCGTTGGAAAACTATTGTCCCTATACATCGAGATAGGTCGCGGTTAGTTTACCCCCTCATTCCGACCTTGGCCTCTTCTCAATTCGAAAACAATTCAAAATAGCGTCCGAACGCTATTTAAAAAAAAAAAAATTATTTTTAACAAAAAACAAAAACCGACTTCAAAAACCTAGGTGCACTAAAAAGCTACAAATAACCTTACAATTCATTACATTTGGAGTAGGTGCCAATCAACGTCGGACAAGGCAAATACACACATGAATTGGCACCGACTCCAAATGTAATGAATTGTAAGGTTATTTGTAGCTTTTTAGTGCACCTAGGTTTTTGAAGTCGGTTTTTGTTTTTTGTTAAAAATAATTTTTTTTCACGATTTTTAGTGTCAATAATCGTTGAAAATTTGCAAATATTATCACCTTATAACAGCCCTAAAAAAGTAAAAATTTACAGCAAAAAAAAAATCACCCCCCCTCACCCCCCCTTTCCACCCCTTTGGGGGTGGGTTTCGATCTTTGTTAACAATCCGTATTAAACAAAAAAAGATTTTTCGAAATCGGTTCACTAACGCCGGAGATATGCTGTATTCCGGATTGGACCCCCATTTCACCCCCTACATATTTTTTCTTTCAAAATTCCTGAAAGACGTGTTTTTTTATTTTGTATGTTAAATATATATACAAAGTTTCAAGTCGTTCAAAAAATATTTTTGAAATTATGTGACCTTCAACCCCCCATTTCACCCCCAAGGGGTTAGATTTCTGATAATATTTTGAAAATGGGACCAACCTTGAAGAATTCCCTAGCAAACCAAAAAAAAAATTTCGAAATCGGTCGACAGACGCCGGAGATATGCGGTAACATACATAAAAAAAAAAAAAAATAAAAAAAAAAAACATACGGGTCGAATTGAGAACCTCCTCCTTTTTGAAGTCGGTTAAAAAATGGTTAGTTCACCAAATGAAAATAAGTTTATAATCGCAGAAACTTCATTATGTTTGTGATGCAACTACAAATTTACAGTTTTCGGATTTTTCCCTTTACTTGAGCCATACGACATTGCTTCTTAACAATTTTTATGATGCTAGGTTAACGAGGTACATAATACAGGGTGTATCAGAAGTCCGACTACTGATACACCCTATTGTTATACCTACTTAACAAGATAGTTGAGTCATTCTCAAACGACGCCATTTTCACTTCATTATAAAATGTTATCATTGTCATTTTAAACTATAGTGACATGACATTGAACGAAAGAAGCTGCAATAAACTATTGTCGAGGTGTCTAATTCTGAGAGTGCGAGCGTAGGAAGCGGCGCGGGCGGCGCTGCGGTGCTCTATGTATCCTTTCTAATATGTGGAACTTTGAGTCAAGTGTAATCCCAATGAAAACAGTCTCATTAAATAATTCATGTTTCTTCTTTAAGGAAAACCTTATATATTTAGTTTTCTTGATATTTAATACTAAATTATTAGTGACCCAATCGTGGACCCGCAGGATAGCGACATTCACCTCGTCAAAATTATTTACATGTCTACAAATTATTTAAAAATCAAAGAGGTATCATCGGCAAATAGCACTTCTTCGCCCTGTTTTGATTTTTAAGGGGTAAGCCAGTAATATAACCTAAAAAAAACATACCGATCAAATTGAGAACCTCCTCCTTTTGGAAGTCTGTTAAAAATAGGAACGGACCCAGAATAGATTCCTTTTTTTTTTTTTTTTTTATGAGATAGGGAGACAAACCAGCAGACGTTTCACCTGATGGTAAGTGATCAACGCCGCCCATGGACACCTGCAACACCAGGGGCATCGCAAGTGCGTTGCCGGCCTTTAAGGAATGAGTATGCTCGTTTCTTGAAGATACCTTTGTCGTATAGGTCCGGGAACACCGCTGCAGGAAGTTCATTCCACAATTTGGTGGTGCGAGGGAGAAAATTCCTGGTAAATCGCACTGTACTGGAACGCCATTCATCCAGATGATGAGGATGGTAATGCAGTCGGTGGCGAGCCGTGCGATGGTGGAATTCAGCGGCAGGTATAATACCGAACAATTCCTCGGAACATTCTCCATGATAGAAGCGGTAGAAAATGCAGAGGGAGCCTACATCTCTACGCAACGCCAGAGGGTCTAGCCGATCGGTAAGCTTTTTGTCATCGACAATTCGAACTGCCCTTCGTTGCAGGCGGTCAAAAGGAAGAAGTTGGTACTGTGGTGCACCGGCCCAAAGGTGAGAGCAGTATTCCATGTGCGGACGGACTTGCGCCTTTTTAACTACGGAACTTATCGATATAACACCATTAATATAAACATGTTGTTGCCTATCCCCAAAATATTGTTATTTAGTTTAGAAAGTTTAGGGTACTATTTCTCACGCCGGGGCGCAGCCGCCGCGTCGCGCCGGTCGTAATGTTTATTTATTTATTTTTTGTTTAGTGTTGTAATTTCAATAAAAGTATTTTATAATTGACGCAGTCGATCACCATTGAGAGGTCACAGAAGATACCAATGGCATCCTGTGAGACGAGTGGCAAGTGCAGCCTCACTGGATACTTCATGGGATCGTACTCATCTGTGTCAATAAATACGTTAGTTATTATAGGTAGGTATCATACAGACCTTCGTAATTAAAACCGGACGACGTGTACCCATTACCCATACTGGTAGTCTGGTACCTATTTATTTAGAGGGTCCTGTAAAGTCGGCCTTTATTAAATTATACTATGCGATTCAAATGAGAATAAGATCGACTTTGCGCCATATTGTGACGTCATAGCTGTCAATTCTAACCAGTTGGGCAGTTATTTGCAAACGTTGAGTGAAAAATGCACTCAGTCGCACGAGCACACTAACAACGACAAAATGGCGACTGACATCCTTATTTTAACCGACTTCCAAAAGGAGGAGGTTCTCAATTCGATCAGTATTTTTTTTTTATGTGTGTACACCGATTACGCTGTGATTTATGATCCGATTAACGTGATTCTTCTTTAGTTTGATGCGGAATAGATGTCATTTGGTCCCATAAAAAATTAACATAGTTTGGCCCAGTAGTTTTCGTTTTATGAACATTTTTATATTTATTATGAACATGTTTGTTTAGGTACGTGGATGATGTAAGTACTCGTATAGTTTGTGCACGGCTTCTTTAGGAGTTTTCATTTAGGTTGATTATTCGTTTTTGTTTAATACAGATTATTAAAATAAATCGAAACTTACCCCCAAAGGAGTGGAACGAGGGGGGGGTGATTTTTTTGGCTGTAAATATTACTATATATATATATATATACAATATATACACCGACTCCAAATGTAATGGTTATTTTTAGCTTTTTAGTGCACCTAGGTTTTTGAAGTCGGTTTTTATTTTTTGTTATATTTTATTTAATAATTTTGGCACGGCTTCTGGGCCTTTGCGCCAAAAATTAAAATAAAAAAGGTTATGGTATGGTTTTATAAAACGAATTATGACTTAAAATAATTAAATATTATATTAAGACAATTTACTACTAATTTAACCTTTTTATTTAAATTTGATGTAAGACTATTATTATTGATATGCAAATAAATTATTTTGCAAACCATACTTTTCAAGTGACATTTGACAGATTGAGGTTATTGACATTACTATTCTTATTTGAATCGCATAGTACAGATGTTTTAATTAAGTAAGTTAAAAAGTTTTAACAAAAACTAAATAAGTACTTAGGAATATTTATTAAATAGTTAATTGTCTAGTTTTATACATAACTACAACCACAATATACCTGTGTTACCTGTGGCTACACAATGGAGCACAGGCCCGTGCTCCCACACGTACCTCCACGCGAACATATTTGTTATTTTCGCAAAGCGAATTAAAAATGATGTGCCCTCATTACATCGGCAGTAACACGAGTACTTTATTATTGATCGTTCGTGTAGTAGATACAAAATAAATACTAAATAATCATAGTAGGGACTTAATACATAGTCAAATATGTGGGCTCACCCCCTATTACATTCGGACCAAATTACATCGGCAAAGGGTGGGTGCACTGGAAGGCACCTATGCACCCCCAGTTCCGCCGTCTATGTCCGCCTTGTCGGGGACCACGGCAGCTGCGTTTTTGATATCCTAGGGCAAGTCTTTGGCCGCGTCGGTTGCTGTATCGATGATCTTATCCGGATCCACTGGAACTGCTTCCTTGATATCCCCGGGCAAGTCTTTGGCCGCGTCGGTTGCTGTATCGAGGACCTTATCCGGATCCACTGGAACTGCTTCCTTGATATCCCCGGGCAAGTCTTTGGCCGCGTCGGTTGCTGTATCGAGGACCTTATCCGGATCCACTGGAACTGCTTCCTTGATATCCCCGGGCAAGTCTTTGGCCGCGTCGGTTGCTGTATCGAGGACCTTATCCGGATCCACTGGAACTGCTTCCTTGATATCCCCGGGCAAGTCTTTGGCCGCGTCGGTTGCTGTATCGAGGACCTTATCCGGATCCACTGGAACTGCTTCCTTGATATCCCCGGGCAAGGCTTTAATCGTGTTGATTCCTACTTGGAGAAGGCCTTCTCCCGCTTTGACCAAAGTTTTTGTTAAACCTGGCTGCGGGGACCCCGCACTGAAGGTTATTAGCAGCGCCATGCACACGATCTGAGGGCACAAGTACGAATACATGGGTAAAAAAATAATAATTTGCCAGCCCCGCGCAGAACCATAGAAATCATTTTTAGGGTTCCGTACCCAAAGGTTAAAATGGGAACCCTATTACTAAGACTTCGCTGTCCGTCCGTCCGTCCATCCGTCCGTCCGTCCGTCCGCCTGTCACCAGGCTGTATCTCATGAACCGTGATAGTATTTCTGTTGCCGCTATAATAACAAATACTAAAAAACAGAATAAAATAAATATTTAAGGGGGCTCCCATACTACAAACGTGATTTTTTGCTCGTTTTTAGTTTTTAGGGTTCTAGTTTTTAGGTTTTTATTAAGTATATTTTGCTTTTAATCTTTTCCAAATTCTAAATTGACCATTGATAAAGTGCATAAATATTTTTTATAAATTGGGATTAAAATTTTGGTGTATATACAAACTAGAAGCTTGTTATGACGGCATTGGTAGTATGACCAACCAGTCAAGTATTTGGTAACATAAGTGTCGGACAGCGTAGTCTAGTGGGCTGTGCGGTTGGGTAAAGCGCGCCCGGCGTTCGAATCCTACCACAATGAGGATCTTTTTGTTAGGCCTGTTTGTATAAAGTTAATTATAAAATAGTTAAGAATCATTGTATCAGTAGGGAAACAAACAAAATGGAAATAAAATTGTAGGGTGGTAGTTGGAGATTCTTTAAACACGTATTTCTTTATTTTATATGTAAAATACATATACAAAGTTTCAAGTCGATCAAAAAATAATTTTAAAATTGTGTGACCTTCAACCCCTCATTTCATCCCCAAGGGGGTTAATTTCTGATAATATTTTGAAAATGGGACCACCCTCGAAGAATTCCTTAGCAAACGTCATAAAAAAATTCGAAATCGGTTTAGTGACGCCGGAGATATGCGTGATCATACATAAAAAATAAAAAATATACGCGTCGAATTGAGAACCTCCTCCTTTTTTTTTTCGTCGGTTAAAAATAAAGAAACACGTGTTTAAGGAATTTTGAAAAAAAATTAGGTGTGAAATGGGGGTGAAATCCGGACTACAGCATAAACCTAGGTGCACTAAAAAGCTAAAAATAACCTTATAATTCAGTACATTTGGAGTAGTTGCCAGGGTACGTCAGAATACACACATGAATTGGCTCCGACTCTTAATATAAAAAGTTCAAAAAAAAAAAGTAATATAAATATAGCATATGTTTCATCCTGACGTATAAACAATTACACTGTACAGTTTTATCTAAATCCGTTCAGTAGTTTTTGCGTGAAAGAGTAATAAACATCCGTCCATCCATCCTCACACACTTTCCCGTTTATTATAGTAAGTAAGTTAGTATGAAGTATGATGATACATATGATATAACGGTACCCTTCGGAACGGAACCCTTCATGCGCGAGTCCGACTCGCACTTGGCCGGTTTTTCCGGGTAGTTTCCCAAACGGCTGAACAGATTTGGACGGGATTTTTACTGGCAAATAGCTTATCTATACTAATATTATAAAGCTGAAGAGTTTGTTTGTTTGTTTGGTTGAACGCGCTAATCTTAGGAACTACTGGTTCGGATTGAAAAATTATTTTTGTGTTGAATAGTCCATTTACCGGGGAGGTAATAGGCTATATAACATCACGCTACTACACAGTAACAATAAGCGCGGGTGAAACCGCGGGCACAGCTAGTGTTATATAAGAAGTAACTTAGGCTACTTTAATTTTGACGCGCCGACGAGGACGCGAGTGCTTGTTGCGAGTAGGGGATGAGTAATTACAATAACGGGTGGACTAGACCAACTCACCGGCGCAGCTCCCATGGTGAACGCAGCGAGTGTTGTTCGTAGACTAGAGTAAGTGGCGATGCTATTTATATAGCTGCACAACAATGAAATAAAAACAATACGCATTAATAACAACAGTCAAACGACAGGTGAATCTCCATGACGCATATTATTTCAAAGGGTCCATGACGCAGGGTCCGTGTACCTACGTGGCAAGCAGCCATGCTAGCGCTTCGTTTGGGGTTACATGAATGTCATTAATTATGTAGGTATACTTCGCAGAGACTTTCAGCCCTCTGTCTCCGGGGAGTACTCCAATACTTACCTGTGCTATAAGAGCTTACGTCTTGCCAAATTTCATGATTCTAGGTCAACTGGAAGTACCCTAAAGGTTTTTGATTCCCGTGCAAATGTACTGAAAATGGAACATAAACAGCCGTATCTTTTGATTGCGTTAACCTAGAAGTTTGTTTTTTTTGGGCACCAAGGCACTGCAGACATAAGTCTCTGTTATGCAAATTGATGCCTTCACGCATTTCTGCGAAAAAGGGTCTTGACAGGCAGATAGACAGACAAACGGACAACAAAGTGATCATATACGGGTTCCTTTTCCTTTTTAGGTATGGAACCTTAAAAATATTGGTATTATGAGAATTCTGCGTAATTCCGCCAAAGTCTACTACGGCAGACTTCTAAGTCGCTACCTGTCAGTCCCTCCCTGCTAACCTACTGCATTGGAGTGTGGGGGGGTGGTGCTGCAAAGACATTGATGCTTATTCTTGAAAGGGCGCAACGAGCCGTTCTACAAGTACTACTAGGGAAACCGCGACGGTTTTCAACGGATGCTTTATACAAAAAAATCGGTGTTCTTAGAGTCCGCCAACTTTTTATATTCCAGACTTGTTCGGCGACACATAAATATACTCTGAACTCTGACTTTTACAACTCTTTAGTCAAAAAACTGGTCTTTTGGTTGGAGGTTGGAGTTACCGTCCATAAAGTCTAGATTTGCTAAAAGATTAGAATATTTCGCGCATCCTTTTATGTACAACAATATTATAAAGCTGGAGACTCGGAGAGTTTGTTTGATTGACCGCGATAATCTCAGGAAGTACTGGATCGAATGGAAAAAATCTTTTTGGGTTGAGTAGTCCATTTACCGATCAAAAACATAAATGTGAAATGAGAGCCAAAGTTTAATATTATGTAATATAAGCCATATTACATAATATTGTTGACTTCAACGACAAAAGAAGTGATATCTAAATGAGTGCCAAGTTCAGTGGTCAGTCTAGCAATTTATTTTGTAACAACTTATTTAAAATATTTCATAACAACATAAAATATAATTTCTTCGTATAACTTAGGTAAAATATATTGAAGATTAAGGTCTGAATTGGCTATAGTTCTAATGATGCATCTTTTTTGAGATTTAAAAGCAGAATCCTTATTTGCTGAATTATAATATAGCACATTGTAATATAATTACACAAAGTAAGACGCTTTTGAAAAAGTAACTATAAAAATAGTAAACATTACAGAATGACACCATTTCAAAACGTAAACAATAATCATAACATTTCATACTTGTCGCAGTACTCTCTAACATGGCAGGCTAATACCATTGCAGCCAACACAACAAATGACAGGCAGTGATGTAACGAGTAAGGAGTAACACACTTTAAGACGAACATAGAAATCTATGTTTAAAAATACATCACATGGGTTTCTCATTCCAGGGAAACCATAGATATTACCATTACTAAAATATTCGGATACCTCTGGATTAAATTAAATAGATGCATAAAACATAAGGCACCCATTCACGGTATCTAAAAACACAAAGAGAAGTTTACCAAATAAAAACCATAGATAATATACGTTTAGTTACAGTACAAACAAGATGTAAAATTATGGAGGTAAAATAAAACAAACAATTTATTTTATCATAAGTTTATAAATAAAACCACAAATGTTGTAAATACGTTTATTTAGCCGAAAACCTATACCCAAGAGGTTTTCGATGTAGGACAAATCATTGTCCCATGAATACTCATGATGTTGAATTACATCCTCTAAAAGATGTATGATTAGAATAAATAGTTCTAACCAACTTGTCTATTTATGAAAGTATAGGTAATAGCCACCCCAGGTCATCCCTTACTAGTAAAACAACTTACAACAGGTTCTCCCAACGGATTGGGACCAACCTCCTTTATAGTCTCTAATAGTGGCACTCTTTGCTTGTCTACACTTAGGAACCAGCCTCCCGGAACGAATCGGGGCCGGACTGTCCACAACTCTATATAGCACTCTGTCCCACAGACAGAGTCACCAGTTTCTGTACCTCTGTACCTCTCTATTGCCACTCTGCCAATCTATATAACTTGACTACAGCCTCCCTGAACGGATCGGGGCCAGACTGTTTACTGCTCTACAAGAACTTTGTCTATCAGACAGACTTACCAGTAAGCTCTGTCTATGAAGGGACCCTGAGATAGCAGGCCTCCCGAACTTAAAGAAAAAAAAGTTGTACCCGGACGGGCACATATTAAAATTAAAAATAAGTATAGTAAATGAATCTCATCTTATACTGCTCAAAACTCATTATCTGATTAGACCGAGCACCTCCACCATAATGTTGCGGCGCCTGTGGTTCTATAATCAGCATAATAATATAACGTCACCAATTCATCATCATGGAAACTGTGCGACTGACTCTTTACTGATTTTACTTATTCAATCTCGTGTACCACTCTAAGGAGCCCAAGTTAATGGGTAAAGTCTCTAACCCTCTGGCCTTTCACTGTTTTGTTCCTCCACTCTATGTTAAGGAGCCCAAGTTAATGGGTACAGTTTCTAACCCTCTGGTCTTCCACTGTTTTGTTCCTCCTAACATAACCTGAACACCACTGCGGTCCCTACGGACCCTCAATTGAGCCTCCACACACTCCCCTACAGCTCTACCCTGCCACCAGGTACTACTAGTTGTTCAGGTCTCTAGGTACTGTGCCCCGTTCGTATACTAGCTACGAAGGCAGCTGCCCCTTGCGCATACTCGCTACGCAAGGCGGCCTACTCAAATCTCTAACCATAGCCCCTCTAGAAAAGACTATAGGTCGAGTACAAACTCAATCGCACATTTACCGTAATGACGAGTCCGTGCTCGTATTACTATTTAATAATCTCGAATAATCTTTGTCGTAATAATAGTAATGGGACTCACCCCGATACTCTAGGTAGCATTGCCTCGTGCATCGTGACTCCACGCCTTGCACGCAATTACTTACTTTGTACTTACACGCTCTCTGTACCTACTGCATTACTACCTCCGTCGTAGCAATGCATAACTTACAACCATTTGTCGGTCTTCACTCCATGAAGACTACGCTCACGTTTCTTGTTAACCACTGTAGGTAGATGTGGAACCATTTTACCACGCTTTGCTCTTAATACAACCACCCACATGTCGTACCGTCCCCACGCCTACGCCCTTTTTCTATATAAACGCGCTCGCGCACTGTCAAAAACTAATGACATTGACACTCACCTTGACACATGACAATAACAGATAATAAATCGCGATGAAATCCGCGACAATATGGAAGCATATATTGAATATACTATATTGAAGTAAAGTCTGACTTGGCTGGTTCTAATATATAATAAGGACTTATAGCTACGCTTACGTCTACGCGGACGAAGTCGCGGGCAAAAGCTAGTTCATAATAAAATTAATACCAAAGGGTGGTATTCCACTCGTTATATATTCACGTGAAGACCTTAAAAACAACATAAAAACCAGCTATCATCAATTTTGATTGCTATTCTTACATTACAGACGCTATAAGTATGTATTCCTAATAAAATCAATTAACTCAATTATTATAAACTGATAAAATTTACTAGTTTCTGATTCCTTTGTATTTACTCAATTACCTATCTGGATGACAAATTTGAACTTTCTAGGTCACCTGGAAGTGGGTAAGTTTTGATCTATAGATCAGTCAGTGATAAAAATGACGATTTTTGACGTTAATATCTAAAGAACCATTTGAGGTGTGTTTATGATTTTTGGAGCACATATGTATCTCGCAAGTCTCAATTTGACATGTTTAAGAGCCAAATTTGACATGTTTATGTAAAATAGTTTTTGAGTTATGAGGGGGTCAAAAGTGGCTCCAAATGGTTCGTGTAATATTTCATCACACGGTGCTGCAAGCCAGCTTAAACTTTGGCTTGAAACGCTACCGCCTGTCTAGATAACAGTGGTTGATTGATTCTAGTTTTGTTTACTGATTTTTGATATTTCATTACATTTCTTTGCATTCAAAATTACTAATACACCAAAAAAATTGGTTAAAGGACATGCCAGGGGAGAAACGTTTTTCATGTTTGAGGTACTATTGTGACTAAATGAAGTAAATATAAGTGACCATAAAGGAGACGGCGAGTTTAGTGAGATGATAACATCATTTTGAACGGAACATTCAAAATCATGTATTTATTGTGGACGTTAAAAGTACCTCTTAACTTGGAATCACCCAAGAACATAATATTGACTCTCACTGACATGAATGGTCCACCTGCAGCTTATGTACACACAGATGGTTGGCTGTGAAACTAAATAATGTTTACCTACACGACGCAAGAAGGGCTGATTGTGTTTTGATCGCACTACATATAACAATTCACCTTTTGTGAAGCTAGCTGCTAGCCTGCCTAGCTGGGCGCGCGCCTTCGTCTACGTAGAGTTCGGCATCTATACATCTATACAAATAAATAAAATTGGAGTGTCTGTTTGTAATATCAAAATAACACTTTTTTACCAAATGCGTATGAAAGTATATACGATACCTATAACGAAAACGCAATTTTAAAATTTTTTGTCTGTCTGTCTGTTTGTTTGAGGTAAACTTCTAAACGGCTGAACCGATTTCAATGGGACTTTCACTGACAGATAGCTGACGTTCCAAGGCGTAACTTAGGCTACTTTAATTTTAGAAAAAGCATTAGGGTTCCGCGGGAAAAACATAATACCCATATTTCCGGGTAATCTCCCTAAAGTCCACGCGGGCGAAGTCGCGGGCACAGCTAGTCTCTTATAAAATATGATTAATTGTAATACAACTTTTTAAAAACAAGCTTTTAAGTAATTGCCCTTAGTTTTCGTGTTCTCCTCGGCAAGCCCTTTCATTTGATACCCATACTGTGGTAGTGCAGAAAAAGTAACTATTCCGCCATCTTGGATGATCCGCCATATTGGAATTAGAAAGACGTCACGTAGCTAAGCATGCATTGTCATCCAAAATAAGCGTGTATACCAAATTTCAGCTCAATCGGTTAAAGATAACTGATTTAAAATTCAGTTGCAAGATTCCACCCGGACATACATTGCAAGTTAATATAAAGCTTGTACCTTGCAATAGTAAAAAGTAGCCTACGTTACTCCTTGTAACATCAGCAGTCTGCTAGTGAAAATCTCGTCAAAATCGGTCCAGCCATTTTGTGACCCAGAGCAAACAGACAGGCAAACATTTAAAACATTCCGTTAGCGTTATTAGGTACCGTATACTTTCAATTATGTATTTAGTAAGAAACTGTTATTATGATATTACAAACAGACAATTACATTTTATTTTTTGTTTATATAGAAATTAACAAAAAAAAACCGACTTCAAAAATGAACTGTAAGGTTATTTGTAGCTTTTTAGTGCACCTAGGTTTTGAAGTCGGTTTTTGTTAAATTTATAATCACCCCCCCTCACCCCCCCCCCCTTTCCACCCCTTTGGGGGTGGGTTTCGATTTTTGTTAACAATCCGTATTAAACAGAAAAAGATTTTTCGAAATCGGTTCACTAACGCCGGAGATATGCTGTAGTCCGGATTGGACTCCCATTTCACCCCCTACATATTTTTCTTTCAAAATTCCTGAAAGACGTGTTTCTTTATTTTGTATGTAAAATACATATACAAAGTTTCAAGTCGATCAAAAAATATTTTTTAAATTATGTGACCTTCAACCCCCCATTTCACCCTCAAGGGGTTGGATTTCTGATAATATTTTGAAAATGGGATCAACCTTGAAGATTTCCCTAGCAAACCTTAAAAAAACATTCAAAATCGGTCGACAGACGCCGGAGATATGCGGTAACATAAAAACATACGGTTCGAATTGAGAACCTCCTCCTTTTTGAAGTCGGTTAAAAATCGTTTTCTTTTCAAGTCGGTTTTCGAGTTTTTATTTACAGAATAAATATCTATAAATCCATATTATTAAAACCGAAAAGGACACCAGAGAAATCGAACTTTTATCATTTTTAACTATGTTTTTACAACAAAGCACTTTTTTTTGCCCAATAAATGGATTCTCCGATTAATCGATCTCGGATCGCCATTAAGAAAATTGCTGCAAGACAGGTGGTGGTCTGGGGCCGGTACTCAGTGCTAGGGATTCGAGTCATAGGCCATCACTACAGTTGCAAGTTGCCACCGTCACACAAACCCTGGTGTTACTCTGGGGATGAGAGCAGAGCCAGGATCTACAGCGAGCGATACCTACACTATAAAGACTACCACGGTTTCCGGGAAAAAGCTAAATTGTGTCGAATTGACACACGCACTAATTTAATCTAAAGGAGGGGATCGAAGGAGTTGGGTAACATTTTTTTTCTAGAATTTGTAAATATCAGCGACATTTGGTGCACCGTGCAGCCTCTGGGTTTACAACAATCATGAGGAATGTGGATTTTTAACTTTTTTAAGGATTTTAACTTTTTTGAAGGATTTTTTAAGGAGCAGTGGTAACCGAGTGGTACAACGCACGCCTTTTAAATCAAAGTGTGCAGGTTCAAACCCCGGCTCGCACCTCTGGGATTTATGTGCGAATCTCATTTTCATCCGAGATTATCACTTGCTATGAAACCGTGAAGGAAAACATCGTGAGGAAACCTGCACGTCTGAGGAAACTTGACATGTTCTCGATAGATGTGTGAAGTCTGCCAACCCGCACTGGGCCGGCGTGGTGGACTATGGCCTGAATCCCCCTCGCATTGAGGGGAGGCCCGTGCCCAGCAGTGGGACGTTAAAAGGGCTCTAGTAGTAGTAGTAAGGATTTCATGCGCCTACGTAAATTATCATCGGAACGCGCAATGCCGTAACCCGTTGCCGTCGTCCTAATGCGGCCAAGCCAAGCGAACATTGCGAAACTTGCGAAACGAAAGAAATGAATATCCGTCGGCACCCTCACGGGAATCAGTAGCGTGATGTTATGTCTGGGTAGGAAAATAAAATATCTCGAATATTTATCAAATCTCATTTATTTCTAAATTAATGTTGGCAACTTGATGATCATTGATAATATTAATGACATGACGCTTGTATGTAACGATATTATATTTACCGGATATAGCTCCTATCTCTTCAGATAGAACTGCTTACTTAGATAATATTATATAATTGCTTACATGATTAAGCAATTATATTCGAAGAGATAGTAGCTACATCCGGTGACTACTCCTCCTTTTTGGAAGTCGGTTAAAACGATCACGAGCTATCTTTAAGTAATTATAAAAAGAAACTTTTTAAAAACAAGCTTTTATTTAATTGCCCTTAGTTTTCGTGTTCTCCGCAGCAAGCCCTTTCATTTGATACCCATACTGTGGTAGTGGAGTTAAAATAACTATTCCGCCATCTTGGATGATCCCCCATAATGGAATTAGAATGACGTCACATAGCTAAGCATGCGTTGTCATCCAAAATAAGCGTGTATACAAAATTTCAGCTCAATCGGTTAAGGATTATTGATTTAAAATCCAGTTGCAAGATTCCACCCGTACATACATTGCAAGTTAATATAAAGCTTGTAAATAAAAAATTGAATAACAAAATCCAACAGATGAGTTTTTGCTCTTAAAAAAGATGTAACCGACTTTTCGGACTTCATCTTCTTTTAAACAATAGTCGACAGCCCCAAGCCGCCGGCCGGGTCGGCGCCGGAGGTAGCCTGGCCGAACGTAGTGGTCGCCGAGGACACCAGGGTGCTGGGGTCGGTCTTCGCGAGGCCGACGGCCGTGCCGATGAGGCCGGGTTGGGGGGCGCCGCTGCCGAGACTAGTCAGCATCAGCGCCAGGCATAGCACCTAGGGGACAATGTACACGGTGTTACAAGCATCATCGCCGTGGGTGAATCATTATTCCCCCCCCCCCCCCCCCCATCCGTTAAAAGCATAGCGTTACGTTATAGTATCCTGTCTCTCTCGCGCCACAAATTTCATAATAACAATAACAGTGACAATGTGATTTCTCGCGTTAACGCGACGGAAGATGTTCAAGGGTGCCTCTGTATAACCCCGTAAACGAGATCCTCAGGGTGATTTTAAAACACTCGGAATCGAATTCGGAAACGGAGTCGGAACTTTCCGTCACGGATTCCAGCCATCGCTATTTTGATTTCCGTACCCGACGATTTTTGACATTTCTGGATGGAATATTATCTTACAGGAGACATCATAGGACGGCTGCTGTGCAGCGCCGGCAAACAATCGTGCTGCATTATTCACTTCGTGGTTGTGTTTTTATTTACCGAAATACAGCGCCATGCGCCATCTATGACGTAGCTCTGAAACTTCGTGGTTTAAAAGGCGTGATGTTACCCTTCACTTTCACTTTGACGTATCAGTAACAATTGGTTCGTTATAACCAAAAATAATAAAGGAGAGTAAGTTTTAAATCGATAATTTAAATAAGTAATCAATTTCCATTTTTATAATTATGATAAGTGTGTTTATATAAGACTTTTTGGCCCAAAAAATTCGTATTAATAACTGTTTTGTAATCGAATTTTATTTCTACCATTTTTAAACGTTCTTTGTAAACGCACACAATCTTTCCGACGTCGGAACTTTCCAATTGGCCCTTCCGTCCGCTATTCAAAATCGCGTTTTGACATGCCGTCGGAAACGGAATCGACAACTCGAAGTTTTCGATTCCGTTTCCGAATTCGATTCCGAGTGTTTTAAAATCACCCTACTTACCAGTATAGTTCTCATGGTGAAGTAGCTCCGAGGGGGCGGCCGCTGCACTTATATACATTTATATAACAATAAATCAAACAGGTGGTGCGTATCACAATAATATTTGCACAGGTATAGTTTATTCTAGGGGTATAGTGCTGCCACCGCAACACCCTCGAGTATGAAACAGCCGCTTCGGAAATCCTCACAGAACTAGCATTAATTTATTTATAATATTTAATAGCTAGCTAAAAAAATAAATCTAAATTGTTTTATTCGTGAAGGCTCAATATCACTAACAAATAGTGACATTCTACCACCGGTTCGGAATGTCGCGTCCACTGAAAAGAGCCGGCAGGAAACTCAATGGTTACTCTTTTCAGGATATTAGAAATGAACAAGTTTGTGAGTAAACATTGTCAGGAACAACGGCCGGTGAGCAAGCGACACCTAAACCTCAATACTAGATAAATAATTACCTGTCGATCACAATGGTACAAAACATGAGATTTGTAGCATTTCTGTTAGCAAACCAGCACAGTGAATTGCGTCTGCTCCCATTTTCCGTGTATAAGTAGTTCTAATTAAAACAACAACATATTTGTTTATTGATAAACTAACTGTATTGACTCATGTAAAGTTCATTCTTCAACGAAATGTCATTGACAGCCGCTCCCGAGCTAAATTTGACGCGTGTTCGCGTGGCTTTCATCAGAGCAATGAACTATTTTTGACAATATCATTTACTGGCGCCTTTCAACGCCCCGGTGGGTTCGAGGTCTAAAGGCTGTTATTGTATAGCAGGGAATATAGATATATAAATAGTTGTTGAATGTAAGTTGCGCAGCGAACATGTTTCGACGGTTCGTGTCGCAGTGATGACGGGATGCAGATGGGAGGAGTGTAACCTTGCCTTAGTTTGAATGCATCTGAATAAACATGTACGTCACAACAATGTATGTCAAATATCAGGGAGAGCCCGATCCGCGTCGTCTTCGCGTCGTCCTTGTCTTCGTCGCCGCGCCCGCGTCGTTGACGTCGCAGCTACCGTGCCGGTTCTACTGTTGCCGAGGGCCGGAGGATAGATTCGCGACCGGCGCAAATACATACACAACAACATGTCAGGTGGCTGGGTTCTTGTCTGAGCAGTTTGTGATTAAAATCACCCCGCACGGGGAGCGGACACTCCTCTCATTAGGGCTCCGCAGCCCACTGGCAATAACGGGAACTGTCAATGTTTTTGTTGATAATAAATAGCAGGTGCCTATCTGCTATAGCGTCTTCAAACAACTGTCGCATTCATGGTAGTCCCTGGAATAGTAGATACTACAAGTAGGTAGTTCTTTGACTTGGATGAGTTACCACATTAGAATACGTATCTACTTCGGTTAAGAACGAATAATTTAAACACATTTGTGTTTCAATTCGTCTACAGGGTGTTTCAGAAGTTGGAAATAATACTTTGGGTACATATACGGTAGTTCATATGTGGATGCTTAGTGGAGCCAGTTTATACCTAACTATCATAGTTTCTGAGTTACAGACCTTTGAATATTTGTCACAGGTATCGTGTTCTGGCCTTTGGGTACATCCATAACCCTATTCAGCAGTGTAAACTACACTTATGAGGGGTGACTACCAATATTCATTAAACAGAACATTCAAATTTTACATAGGACTCAAGATATTACGAGTTTTAGAAATTGATGAGGAAAAAAAACTTGAAAAAACATGGTCGAATTTCAATCAAATTTTTATACCATTCAGTTGTATACCCGATACTGATGCAAACGTCAAAGTATTATTTCGGACTTCTGAAACACCCTGTATAGGTATCTAAGTTTTTCAGATAGCTAATCAAATAAATTTACGAGTCAGTTATCCAATAATAGTGACACTTTATTTAAAATGTTATCAGCGCTAAGTAACTATACGGAATGGAATCAGAAGTATAAATAGATGTTGTGAGGAGGTGAGTGCATTCAGCTCCTGTCTCGGTAGTCCGCCGACACCGACACTGACTGTCCCCTAGTTCACCGACAATCCTCACGCGTCGACATGAAGCTCCTCCTGGTGAGTTGTCAATATGTTTGTCCACCATCAGACCTGAACTGTATGCTCACCCAACAGACGAAGCTTGTTTAATGTCCCTCCTTGCATCCTTCTCCCTTGCATCATAGGTATGTTTTATACGCGATTCTTTAAACAGAGCATTGTAAAGCAATTGGGGGACGTATCCGAGCATAGCTCACACTAGCTACAAAGTAATAAATTTGTATTATTCAATGGTCGTGGTCAGGTTCTAGTGTTGGTGGTGGGCGCGTGTGTGTGCGCGGTTGCGCCGGCGCCGGCGGGCGCGGCGAAGACCACCACGTTGACTACGGACGGGTCTGGCGGCGCGGCGCTCACGCAGACCGTGGCAAAGGGCTCGCACGGCGCCTCCGTCAGCGGCCTCTCCTCCGCGACGGGCGCGGGCGGCTCGCGCACCGCCAGCTCCGGCGGCGCTGCCAACTAGCCAACACTACTTGAACCCCAATAGCACTAATAACAATCTCTTTACCGTGACAATGGCTGGATTGCAATGGTGTGAGAATGGTCTCATTTATCAACGGTAGGGACAATCAATCCAGCCCCGTAGCTTCAAACTGACTGGTCGGTGTCTACCTACCTAGCGTTGTTAAGCGATAATAATTATTCTCAGGCCATTGATTATAACTGGATTGGTACCCTGTAATAAACTTTTGCCTACTCAAATCAGAATTCATTGAACCCCTTCCCGAGGGCCCTTAACCTACACCTTACAGAACCCATCTACTCCAGTAGCTGTTGTTATAGTGAGTGTTCCCGTCTTCGCGACACTTGGCTTCTTGGGCCTGGCTACATACCAATAGACCCTAGATATACAAGTTGCTTCTAAACGAAGTTATGACCTATTTACAGCGACATTGTAGAAGACTTGCACGCTATTGTAATTGGTTTGTAGATAGATTGTATTTGGATGGTCCGTTTTCATTGATTTTTATCTCTCTAACTATCACGGTTCATGAGATACAACCTGGTGACAGACGGACGGACGGACAGCGAAGTCTTAGTAATAGGGTTCCCGTTTTACCATTTGAGTACAGAACCAAAAAAAAAATATAATTTTAGTTGGATGCCAAGTTTGCTAACAATATCGATGTAGTACCTATGACTATGGTCTCATTTTTCAGGGCTAGAAAAAACCATATTTTATCAATGGTAGCTAGATTATGACTAGTCTAATTGCTTCAAGGTGACAATGTCTAATGTCTGTTGTAGTTCCTTCGTTGTAAATGAGAATGCGCTTGAGAATGGCTTCACTTTATAATTCGTTAGAAAATGATTTAGTATCAATAATAGCTCTCTATATTAATAGCCATAATGTTAGTTAGTAGACTCGAAGGCCAGTAGGCTTAGCATGACCGCGTAGACATAACTTTTATCTCTTTCAACTGTCAGATTTGTCGATAAAATGACGTCACACCGAGTCATGTCCAGTACAAAAAGCTCGAATAAACGTAATTTTCTCGGCAAATCTGACAGTTGAAAGAGATAAAACCTATGTCTACACGGTCATGCTAAGCCTACAGGTCACCAACACGGCACAGATCATTGATTAAATGTCTAGTACGTCTGTTGAGTGTGTACTTACCTACCTATGTTCCCAATAATCCTGGATAAAGCAAAAATGACGAGTTTCGGTAATGAAGTAGGTAACTACGCATATCTTCTATTAAAAGCTGATGAACGATGTTGCTAGAGAGCTAGCTATGCTCCGTGCGCACGCGCACTCCTCTGATATGACATGATATGATAACAGCAGGTGCCGGAGGAAGTTCTACTCTGTGTCTCTATCAGTTATAGTAATAATGTTACATTAAAGCTTAATTAATTTTATTCTAACGGGGGCGCTTACAAAACACATTATTTATCCTTATATGCTATGTAGGTATATCGTCGCCAGGAGGGGGACTAAAAGAGTCTGGTAAAAGGTAATGACGTGCATTATTTATTGGAACAAGTCACGGCCGGCTAGACGTCCGTGGCGTAGGTGTTGCTTCCCGCGGAGATTCCTCCCGGGTACGTTCCCCCGGAGGAGTAGGCACTTGCATATTTTTTTCCATACGCCACACCGTACGTGGATGCACTATCTCCATATGGAGTCTTTACAGCATTGACCTCCGAGTAGCCTTCAGCGGCTTGTGCGGGCACGCACACGCTGGCGACCAGCATCGCGACCAGAGCGAGGACCTGCGGACAGACACCACCACTTAGGTACTACACTACACAACCATACCACACCCTGTAATAGTAGCTGGTACACCGAGCTGCATCACCACTACTACAGAACACCATATACCTACTATATAACTAGCTGTGCCCGCGGTTTCACCCGCGCTTATGGTTACTGTGTCGTAGCGTGATGTTAAGTCTATAACCTTCCCCAATAAATAGGTCATTCAGTGCAAATAAAATGATGTCGAACTGGTACTTTCAAAGCTTTCATGTCAATCATATAGTTCAGTACATTTGGAGTAGGTGCCAATCTACGTCATACTAGGCAAATACACACATGAATTGGCACCGACACCAAATGTACTGAAATATTAGGTTATTTTTAGCTTTTGAGTGCACCTAGGTATTTGAAGTGGGCTTTTGTTTTTGTTAAAAAAAATCACGATTAGTGTAAAAAAATACTACTGGGCCAAACTATGTACAATTTTTATGGGAAGAATCACGTAAATCGGATCATAAATCTCAGCGTAATCGGTGTACATACATAAAAAAACCGGCCAAGTGCGAGTCGGACTCATGCACGAAGGGTTCCGTACTATTATCTAAACGTCAAAAAATCACGTTTCTTGTATGGGAGCCCCCTCAATATTTATTTTATTCTGTTTTTTAGTATTTGTTATTATAGCGGAAACAGAAATACATAATCTGTGAAAATTTCAACTGTCTAACTATGACGGTTCATGAGATACAGTCTGGTGACAGACGGACGGAAGGACGGCCAGACGGACAGCAAAGTCTTAGTAATAGGGTTCCCGTTTTACCCTTTGGGTACGGAACCCTAAAAATTACAAATGGAATTTATTGCGAACCTCCTCCTTTTTGAAGTCTGTTAAAAATAAAGTCATACCAACTGTACAACGATAGTATTAAGGGCCTAGTGTGCTGGCCTTATGTGTTGTAACTTGTAAGGCCCGCGACTGTTGTCTGAGACGGGTATGGCCGGCTTTTTCTTATCTTGTAGGATATTTCAACTACGATATTTGAAGTTACTAACTATTCACCAACGATACATTAGCGAAGTGTAGAACCCTTCTGCCTACGCTTTCGGGGATGCAGGCCTGTTGATATATTATGAAGTATCAGACTCACCACGGCGGCTTTCATGTTAGTAGTGTGTGTAGTTGGCGGTGAACTGGGAGCTGTCACTGGACATGCCTCTTCTCCGCGCGCCCGCCTTTTATACCCGCCCTGCGACCACCGCGACACCACACAATGGTTAGTGTCAATAACATAACTAATGTTGTTTGCTGCAAGTAATAAATAAAAATATCTTTTATATTTGATTGTAAATAATAATGATTTATAATATTTGATTAAGCATGTCACTATTGAATGCGCGGTGTGGTGGATATCGTTTTATGGCAATAGGCTCGCCCCCATTACATAAGGATGAAAATATCTTAGCTAGGCAGGGACTAGCTGAATGTAGTGAGTGTACTTCTGTAGTCTACCTCGTCAGGGCAGGCTAGATGGTGGAATCTCTAGCAAAGATCGTCAGCTTCCAAGATTTAATTCGCTGAAAACATTATTTTATGGAACCTGGCTCGGACATTCGCTGGAGGGGTCCTTGCGGCCTCTCTCTCTCTTGCTCGACCCAATTAACGCCGGCACCTACCTACTGATTGCTGTGACTGATCGTAGTAACAAAACGTTACTCGTCAAAGGGATTGTTAAGTTTGAGAGTGATATTGATCGTGGAGTTAGAGGAGGAATTGTACTAAAACAGAAGAAAGGGTACTAAACTGAATATAGAAGGGGCCTTGTAAAATAAATAAGAATGAAGTTAATAACATATTACCATGTTTTATTAGTAAGAGAAGAACAATACACTGATAGTAATTTATTCTGCGCGCACGCAGTCACGCTGACGACAAACTATAAAGATCTCATATCTGTCTAAATGTATCTCCTCACAAATACTTTGTATGTACCTACATATCATAATGTAAAGTGAGCATAGAATTAACGTAACCTTTGTGCGAAATGAAATAGGCTCAACGGCAGGCACAACAAGGTTTACATCTGTGGTACTAAATCATAATCGCAATCCTAAAAACCAAACTCTGATACAGTTACCAACTTGCTAGTTGATATCCATCCAGCTAGGGGCGTCCTCTTAAAAATATATCGATAATTATATTCGTATGAAACATCGGAGATCGGATAGCAGTGGTAGCCGAGTGGACGAACGCTCGCTTTGCAATCAGGTTCAAATCGCGGCTAGCACCTCTGGATTTCATGTGCGAATCTCATTTTTATCCAGGATTATCACTTGCAAAGAAATGGTGAAGGAAAACAGCGTGAGAGCACGTCTGGAGAACTTGACTAGTTCTCGATAGATGTGTGAAGTCTGCCAACCCGCACTCGTGGTGGCCAGCGTGGTGGACTATCACCTGAATCCCCCTCGCATTGAGGGGTGGCCCGTGCCCAGCAGTGGGACGTGAAAAGGGCTAGTAATTAGTAAGTAAAACATCGGATCCGAGTCAATGTTGTTCGATATATCGCTTGAAAATATCGATATCGAATACTTTCCGCAATTTTTTTTTCCACTTAAACCCGGAAAGTTTGATGTCCTTGATTTCGCATGTGCGAATGAAGAATCAGAGATTAGAGTATCGTAGCTATACTCGTAGTGTACCTAATAATAGTGATTTTCCATGAGTGTTACTTGAATAGAATTGTACTGTAGTTTGTAAGTGAAACAAAAACTACAAAAAAAACTTGGAACATGCAATCAGATGTTGTGTCAACTCGGATATTTTGGAGTAATTACTCTTATCACTCCAAAAACAATCGATAATTGCGTAACCGACAAGCAGCACAAGAGGGAGCAAAGACTGCAAGAGAGAAATGAACCCACAGAATCTTTATGTAGAGTTAACCCAAGAAATTAATATTCATTCGTTTAAATTTGTACACTACAGCTTCTCAGTGTAGAAGAATAAAATTACTTCTATCTAGATCCATCCGCCATCTTTACCAAATTTATCAACCATTTTCATTTATAACCAGCTGTACCCGCGACTTCGCCCGTATTGACTTTAGGGAGATTATCCGGAAAAATGCGTATTATGTTTGTCCCGCGGAACTCTAATTATTTTTCTAAAATAAAAGTAGCGTAAGTAACTCCTTGGAACATCAGCTCTCTGCTAGTCTCGTCAAAATCCGTTCAGCCGTTTGGAAGTTTACCCGGAACAAACAGACAGACAGACAAAATAATAAAATTGCATTTTCCTTATAGGTATCGTATATCTACTATACCTACTTTCATTATGCGTTTGGTAAAAAATATTAATTTTGATATTGCAAACAGACCCTTCAATTTTATTAATTTGTTTATTATATTTAAATCATTAAGTAATGTTAAAATCTACTTTTGATTTTATTCTGTAATTATCAGCAGAGTTGATATTTTTAACATATTCGATGTTCTACTTAAAATAGGTATATCAATTTAGCCATTTTTTTTTTCTCTGTCTCTCGAATCGATTCGATATATCGAAAGGCGAAAATAAAGCATATTCATTGATCCCTACGTCCTACTGTAGTACTTGTTGTCCTAACAAATATTTACCGGTTAGGTCTATCCGGTTTTAGTAGGTTGTCACAAATCAATAAATATCTAGGTTATCCAGTGAGCTAGCCTGGTTCATTACAGGTAAGATGATAATAAACATATATTTTCAAGTATTGTGTTGCCGAACAAAGCACCTCCGGCGTGATTGGTCGTAGGTAACTCGGCGTGTACCATTTACCTACTTGTCTGCTCTATTGATATATTGTAACAAATGTTTACTTTCATGCATCATACAGGTGTGCATCTGTGCAAATAAACACTCTTGTGGCCTCCTGTAGAATAAAACCTACATCAACATTGTAAACATGCACCTGTGGCCAGTGCCTTGGGGGAGAAGTCTGTAAACACTATCGTTGTGGTTTTGCTATGACTTCATATTTTAAGGCACGAAAACAACATGTTTTATCAATGGTAGATAAAATACTACCAATGGAGACATTAGATATTGTCTCCTTGAAGCCATTGGACTAGTTATATTCTAGCTACCCTTGATAAAAGATGTTGTTTTCGTGCTTTAAAATATGAAGTCATAGCAAAACCACAACGATAGTGTTTACAGACTTCCCCCCCTGTACTGTAGGGTACTGCGCGCGCCTTCACATTCAAACGATCCTCAGTGAGAAATCCGTAATCCGAAGGCCTCCACGCATCATGGCTCTCCACTATGCCTACGTAGCTCAAGAAAATAATATTTGATAAAACTTACCAACGTATTTCCTTAAAAAACTAATTAATGCAATCTATCCTGATGGCAAGTCATTGACTTTATATTCAGTCACTATTCCTCAACTGGTCAGCAATGGTGACAACACATATACTCCGGAAGGAAGGCATTTCCTCCGCATTCACCCTACTCCCATGCTTCTTTTGGCAAATCCAACATTCACTGCCATCCATAAGAGTAGGTACCAAAACACCATTATGACTCGCCAGACGAGCCTTTTTTGAGACAGCCTGGCTAATCACAACGGCATCCAAAGCACCATTAACTCTATTGCCAGCAGTCACTCTCACTATCGCAGTCAATATCTGTCGGAGCGCCTGCATGATTTCTATGAGCAGCGTGTTGGAGTAGTCCGTGATGTATACTCGCGGCCTACCAGTTTATTTTTTGTTATTTTGCAAGTCACTTCCCTTCTTGTACAACTTGTGAAGACGAATAGACGTATTGAGCAGTAAAAAATCCTTTAATTTAATACCACACCTTTGGGAGATTCCTACATGTTCCTGTTCGAGCCTGATGCGATTGGAAGTCAAGAAACCAGCGCTAATTAAAAGAATTAGAACAATTCTTTGGATTAAAACGGGTGACATTAATGACGTGAAAAAGTTCGAGCGGTGTTGAAGAATGTGGCTTGGACATTAATTTATAAGTGTTTAACGTTGTTAAATAAACCCAACACTCTTTAAAGGTAGTATTCAATGTATTAAAGTTCATATCACAGGTTAGTAGTTACACAATATCTATCATTTTAAATAAATTTGCCGTGTCATTGAGCAAGGTGACGGTCTTTTCTTCAAATTTGAACTTTGTTAAAATTAGTTAATTGTATTTAGTTATTATTAGGTACAGTTGTGCATAAGCAACATTAATTAACTGATTGTTTAAGTTGTTTCCGTCCCTTCTCATTTATAAGTAGACAAATAGGCTAAATTAGATAGGTAATTATTGATAATTTACAATTTGTGTAGGTACATTTAAAAATCAACCTTGCTCAAAGATTTACAAGTATTTTATGTTAATTTGATGGTTTAGGGCTTTAAAATATAATTAAAATCAAAGGTTCTTATATAGGTAGTGATTTGTGAATAATTGTCAATTCCAGGACTAACAACCGTCTTCTGAGATGCCCACCAAAGGTGATAAATCCGATATGGAAGTGACCAAGGAAGTAGCAGACCTGATAAAGAAACGCAGTAGTTACAAAGGGCGTATTACAATATTTTCTGGATTTGTAAAGTCACTAAATGAGAACTCTATATCTTCTAAAGATGTCAGTGAACTAGAGCTGCGTATAGGTAAGGTAGAATCATTGTATGCTGACTACGACGAGGTTCAAACGAGACTTGAATGCATCTCAGATAATATTGATGTTCAGTTATTGGAGAGGGATGAATTTGAGTCACGGTTCTACAAAATTATCTGTGAGGCGCAAGAATTAGTGGCTAAACATAAAAAACCTTCAGCGCCTAGTGAGTGTAGTTCTCGTAGCGGTCATTGTAAGCCTGTTAAATTACCTACCATCCAGCTCCCAAAGTTTAGCGGTTCATATGAGAACTGGCTCGAGTTTCGCGACACTTTTGATAGTTTAATTCACTCCAACGACGATATAGATTTAATAAATAAATTTCATTACCTGAGAACGTCTCTGGAAGGTTCAGCTGCTGTGGTAATTCAGTCCGTTCAGTTTAGCGCATCTAACTATCAAATAGCTTGGGACCTGTTGCGTGATCGCTTCGACAATAAACGCTTATTGATACAAAATCATGTATCAGCGTTATTCAACTTAGAACCGGTCACGCGGGAGTCCTCAGCTATCTTGAAGCGCATGATGGATCAGTTCAACAAGAATCTCCGTGCACTGGAATCCTTAGGTGAACCCACTAAGCACTGGGACACACTCCTCATCCATATTATTACCCTTAAATTGGATTCGAAAACGTTTCGCGAATGGGAGGAGTACAAAGGTCGTTTAGAAAAGGATAATCCAATAGCACTACAACACTTCCTTGAATTCATGAAAGTTCGCACAGATCTCATCGAAACTATTGAGCTATCACGTCACACACAGCACCCCAGTTCGAACAGTAAGCCATCAAAACATAAGTCCATGGTTTCAATGGACAGCAGTTACATTAATTCTGCACATAATTCACCGGCGAGCTTAGTTTGTCCTAAATGCAGTGGCGAACATAGGTTAAATAATTGTCCTCAATTTTTAGCTTTAAGCAACGAAGCACGACTTCAATTATTACCTAGTTTTAAAATTTGTTTTAACTGTTTCCGTAGCGGACACTACGCTAATCATTGCAAACGGCCTGGATGCAAACTGTGTAAGCGGCGTCATAATGTTTTAATTCATGTGGCAGATTGCATTAAAGACAAACCGGTTTTGCATAGCGGGCGAGCTGATAACAACAGCGGCAGCGCGCCCCCCACCACCATCGACGCGAATCAAAACTTAACGCTGTCGGCGAGCGTCACACCTTCGAGTCCCCAAGGACACGGTCAACGCGGTGACGTTCTGTTATCGACTGCACTCATTAAGTTATTTGATTCCGATGATCGCGAGCACTTAGCGCGCGCGATACTCGATAGTGGGAGCACCTCCTGTCTTATGACGAATAAATTATACCGTCAGTTAAATTTGCCCTGTAGTCGCATTAATCAATCTATAGTAGGCATTAATAATGTAACTTCACACATTAATAAAATGTGTGTTGTGTCTATGAAGTCATTAGATGAACAGTATGCGACCACTATAAGATGTTTTGTTTTGCCGACAATAACAGATAACGTGCCGTGTCGTCCGCTAAACTTAGCCAATCTCAACATACCTTCAGATATATGTCTAGCTGATCCCCACTTCTATGAGCCCGCGTCCGTCGATTTAATAATTGGTGCAGACATTTTTTGGGACATATTGGGATCGCAGAGAATTGGGCTAGGTGTTGGTAAACCCATCCTTTGCGATACTAGGTTGGGTTGGATAGTTTCGGGCCCAATTAACTGTGGCCACGTATCTAGTGTACCTCCTATTAAATGTAATTTCGCACAAGTTGATCCAACAATTACAGATAAGCATTATGAGGATATCCAAAATCAGCTCGCCCGTTTTTGGAGTTTAGAAGAGGTAAACAACATCTCTAATTATTCCCCAGAACATAAACTCTGTGAGGAGCATTTTATAAAAAACACTACACGGGTGAGGGACGGACGCTTCTGCGTAAGAATTCCTCTGAAGAACAATCCAAATGTTTTGGGTGATTCTTTGCATCGTGCTAAACAGTGTTTTTATTCTTTAGAGCGTAGACTAATTAATAATCCGAGTCTCGGCAAAATGTACCGAGACTTCATGTCGGAATATGAAAGTCTGGGGCACATGTCCGAATGTAAGCTCAGTTCACATAATAATGCTCATTTTATTCCCCACCACGGTGTCATACGTGAGAGTAGTGCGACTACTAAGCTGAGAGCAGTTTTTAATGCAAGTAGCCCAACTTCATCTGGCATTACCTTTAATAATATACAGATGGTAGGCCCTACTGTACAGGACGACCTCCTGTCCATCCTCCTTAGATTCCGGCAACATAAGTTCATTTTGATGGCTGACGTTGAGAAAATGTACAGGCAAGTACTAGTGCATCCTGATGATAGGTTCCTACAGCAAGTCTTGTGGCGTGATAATCCCAAAAAATCATTAAAGGCTTTCCAGTTGAATACTGTCACGTACGGAACTGCTAGCGCCCCTTACCTCGCGACGAGATGCCTTAGACAGATAGGCCTTGAATGTGAGGACCAAGGGATTGCAGAAATCATCACCCGAGACTGCTACGTAGATGACGTCTTGACTGGTGGAGATGACCTCGATGAACTTAAAACTGTACGTGTCAAACTGACATCAGTGCTGGCTGCTGCTTGCTTTCCCCTCAGGAAATGGAAGTCTAATGAGCCTCAGTTAGTTTCAGAGTCTTTCCAGTGTCAATTAGACCTGAACATCGGTGGTAGTGAGCCCAACAAAACTTTAGGTTTAGGTTGGATAACCAGTTCTGACGAGCTATATTTCCCCATTGGTTCATCGCTCTCCAAAATAAATTCAAAGCGTACTATGCTGTCCATAATTGCTCAAATCTTTGACCCGTTAGGCCTTGTTTCTCCTGTTGTCATAACCACAAAAATTCTTTTACAGCAGTTATGGCTGCATAAATTATCCTGGGATGAGCAATTACCGCATGGAGTAGAATTGATCTGGACTGACATCGTACAAAACCTACACTTACTTAACGACCTCCGCGTTCCACGCCGTGTGATTATTGACAATCATGAACGGTTGGAGCTTCATGTGTTTTCTGATGCGTCAGAGAAAGCATATGGCGCATGCGTATATGTTCGCAGTATCGATGCAAATAGTAAATCGTTAGTTAGGTTACTGATTGCAAAGAGTCGTGTTGCGCCAATCAAAGCTACCACCATTCCACGGCTTGAGCTCTGCGGTGCGTTAGTAGGTGCTCGGCTTTATGACAAGGTATTAAAATCACTACGAGCAAAGATATCGCATACAGTATTTTGGACTGACTCCACAATATTACTAGGGTGGTTGAAGATGTTGCCATGTAAGTTAAGTACTTTCGTTCGTAATCGCATAGGTGAAATTTTAGAAACCACTGGCGACTGCGCATGGCGACATGTTCCCACAGAACACAATCCAGCTGATTACATCTCACGCGGTGTAAATGTTGAAAATTTAAGTTCTCTGGATATGTGGTGGTCAGGTCCTAATTATTTAAGAGAAGCCACTCACAACTGGCCTTGCAATGTGGTCAGTTCTGAAGTGCTACCGGAAACACGCACTGAAATCTCGTATGTTTCTCAAATGGACGATGTCCATAACAATCACAATAACTTCATAAATTTTAGTCGTTTTTCTAATTTTAATAGGCTTAAGCGTGCAGTAGCGTATACGCTGCGATTTATTCAAGTATGTCGAGGACGACCCGCTCAACACAATTATCTCTCTGAGACCGAATTAGGTAATGCCTTGACTATCATCATTCGAGTATCGCAGATTGAGTCATTTAGCGAATACGAGTTACTAGTCAAAGGCAAGGAATTGCCAAAGAAAGGCGCTTTGGTAAAGTTTAACGTGTTCTTAGACGAATTCAAAATTATGCGAGTTGGCGGTCGTCTCGAGAATTCTCCTTTTACCTATGAAAAGAAGCACCCAATTTTAATACAGTCCACACATCGTTTCACTAAATTGCTTTTTGAATTCGAACATATAAGACTTATGCACGCTGGGCCGCAATTACTGTTAGCTTCAATTAGAGAGGCTTATTGGCCAATAGGTGGCCGTAATTTAGCAAAGGCTTGTTATCGCCGCTGCATTAGGTGTTCTCGAATGAAAGGAAAGGTTGTAGCACCACTGATGGGTAATTTACCACGGCAGCGCGCTTCACCTGGAGGTTTTCCTTTTGAAACGGTTGGAGTCGATTACGCAGGTCCTATGGCTGCTGTCAATCGTCAAGGACGAGGTTGCCGCGTTGTTAAAGTTTACATCGCGGTTTTCATATGCTTCGCTACTAAGGCGATACACCTGGAACTGGTGGGTGATTTGACCAGCAATAGTTACCTATTAGCCTTGCGTAGGTTTGTATCTCGTCGGGGAAAGCCTGCTGACATTTACTCCGATAACGGAACTACCTTCGTGGGAGCATACAATGATTTAGCTAAATTTCTTAAAATAAACGCAAATTCCTTATCTAGTGACTTTGCGAACGAAGGAATAAACTTTCATTTCATTCCCGCGTATTCACCTCATTTTGGTGGCATCTGGGAAGCGGGTGTAAAATCCACAAAATTTCATTTAACAAGAGTATTGGGAAATTGTCACTTAACTTACGAGGAGTTAAATTCCACTCTAATTCAAATAGAGGCTATTTTAAATTCACGGCCACTCACACCTCTATCATCGCACCCTGAAGACCTGACACCCTTGACCCCTGGTCATTTTTTAATTGGACGTCCACTCACTGCATTGCCTACGAAGGACATCCTGAATTGTGACACTGCACACATGAGTCGGTTCCAGAGGATCGAGCAACTGCGCCAGCAGTTCTGGACGAGGTGGAGCAGAGAATACGTGCCAGACCTTCAACAACGCACTAAATGGCAGACTTCAAATAAGCCCTTGAAAATGGACACTCTCGTTCTGCTCAAGGAAGATAGCTTACCACCTCTGAAATGGCGACTGGGTCGGATTGTGGCTCTTCATCCTGGCTCTGATCAAGTTGCTCGTGTAGCTGATATTAAGACGTCCACTGGGATTGTTCGACGGTCATTCAGCAAGCTGTGCCCTCTTCCCATTACCGAAGATTGTTGAAAGGCAAGCTTTCAACGCCTGGGGGCATGTCGGAGCGCCTGCATGATTTCTATGAGCAGCGTGTTGGAGTAGTCCGTGATGTATACTCGCGGCCTACCAGTTTATTTTTTGTTATTTTGCAAGTCACTTCCCTTCTTGTACAACTTGTGAAGACGAATAGACGTATTGAGCAGTAAAAAATCCTTTAATTTAATACCACACCTTTGGGAGATTCCTACAATATCACTATCACATTTAGGTACCATTTCTGGTAACCATGTTTCCCAATTAAACAAACTCTCGCACTATCTATAACGATGTTACAGTCCGTAACATCCTGCTGTCTTTCTTTAACCATTAGGTACTTTCGTCTTACTAACTACTACTACTAAGAAATTTCGTTTATTGGTACCACCTGCCAATAATTGATTTTCATCAATTTTGGTCCAGTCGTTGACACCCCCTAGAAAACATAAACTATAGTGAAAAATGTGATAAAATGGACTGAAAATAACTAGAAAACCACTATAAATCGAAACTGATTTATAAGTTTCGAATAATGTCGGATAGGAGCGGAGTCCAATTGATACATTTTATGACATTTATGTAAGAGTTTCGGGATCCATAATAGAGACACGTCCAATTTTCACAATTTTTTTATTTTATAATACTTACCCAACGGCTCAGAACAGAATGCCCTTAATCACGGCCTGATGTCCGTTTATATAGAGAAAGTCAATACAACAATTATTTCATTTCATTTAAATTCACTTTCAAAATAATTACAAATATCATTTTTAACAACAAAAATCTTAAAGTTAATAATTGATTACGAACGGATTATTTAAATTGTACAATTAATTATTCGATTATGTTATGTGACAATCCATCGAGAACAAAGGATGTCGACAACTAAACGTAACAATTTATTTCAGTACCTACAAAGTTTTTAAATAAAATAATGATAATTGACCATGCAATATATTAAATAAGTAATTTTAATTATTATGATATGTTTGCGATAAGAGAGTGTGTTTAATGTTTTCTTTTTATTTTTACACTGGTAACACAAAAAAAAAATGGAAAATAAAATGTGTAATCAACGTCCGGACAAAGTGATCGCGCTATCATTTATGTATTGATTTTCCATTCGTGAGTACCTAGATAATACTTGAAGTAGTTAAATTAGTTATTAAGAGGCTGACAACAGCCAAATAAGCTTCTGTCACACGATGTTTTATCCAGATCTATACAGTTTGTGGCGGTGGGAGAAATAGGTATATGTTTATCTTGAACATATTCCTAAGACCGATTGCAAAACCAAATGACAATCTAGGAATAAAGTCAGTATTTCACTTTTATAATTCTTTAAAAATCTAATATCCGTATACGAAACTATCCGGAACTAGCGGATAATCCGAAATAATTTTATATCCGTAACCGTATCCAAAACATAATATTATTCCTAGATATCCGTATCCGTATCAAGATCCGAAATAAAATATCCATAACATCCCTAGTACATAGAACTAAGTAAAGTACTAAAACTAAGAAACGCTTACAGCCGCAGACGTTATCCAGTCTGGTTCACCCGGGATTTAGAGGTTTTTTTAAATCCGGGCCCTAATTCGACCAGGCCCGCGTGCTAACCTCTGGTATGGGGGTCAGAGTCCTTAAAATTAGCGTAAGCCTAATGTGTGTACAATGATTTCTTCCCGTCTTTTTATACAAATGAAAGTCAAAATGTACATTTATAGAGGATTTGAGACAAAAGATAAAACAACATGCAGTCTGGAAATGTTCGAAATGTCCATTAACTTATCAGTCTTTTTCTGAACTAAGGGCCAATTTAAAAACACGCATCACAGCTGCCTAAAGATGTTATCAATATCGTATTAAGAATAACATCAAAGCAAATCCTGGACCAGATAGTAATAGTCTTTTATCTTGAAATAATAAAAAAAAATACCTAATCAAGCCTCTTACTCCTATTTGTAACGTAGCTTTAATTTCTGGTAAAAATCCAGCGCAATGGAAAATTACGAGGGTAACCCCGATACCAAAGAATGGTGGTATTGTGGATTACCGACCAATCGCCATCTTATCGTAAATCGCGCATAGTGGCCCGCGCTATGTCACCTACACCTCGCACCACACTATCAGCACTCAACGGTCTTCTGGATTCTGATCCGAATGTTGGATGTGTTTGCGGATGGCTGGAATATTTTTTTAACAGCATGTGTGAGGTATTGTGAGAAATGACGTATGTGTGTTTTTCTATAATTTTTCAAAATTATGATGCATAATAATTATTTGTGTGTGTATATAGTTATTATAATTAGTGTAATTGGTATTTTCTTACGGACCGTTCTAAATATATTAAATAAATAAATTATCTTCACCAGCTAAGGTCTTTGAGCATGTTTTATCTCATGAAATTCGCAAACAAGTTGACAAGTATTTATGTAATGAGCAACACTGTTTTCGGTTCAGTAGATCTGTTAATGCAAACCTAATTTTATTAATTGATTATATTTCTTCCAGCATGTATAAAGGCCTACAGGTAGATGTAGTATACTTTGATTTTCAAAAGGCATTTGATAATGATATATTTCTAAGTAAGCTATGTTCCATGGGATTCTCAACTTGTCTTCTTCGTTTGATCGCCGATTATATTCGTGATCGTCAACAGTTTGTCCGTTTGGGTTTTTACGAGTCTCACTCATATCATACATGCTTAGGTGTTAGCCAGGGTTCTATTTTAGGGCCTTTACTATTTCTAATTATGATTTATGATCTACCTTCAGTAGTACAAGACGCCAAATATCTCTTGTATGCAGATGACTTAAAGCTATATACATCATCATACATCATCATGCCTGTATTCCCCGAAGGGGTAGGCAGAGGTGCACTGTAGTGCGCCCACTCTTCGCCGATGCATTTTTGGACCCAATGTAATAGGGGGCGAGCCTATTGCCATTATACCGGGCACATTCCCCCTCAATACGAGGGAGATTTGGGCCATAGTATATCCGACTGTTCTGCGCTCCAACAGGACATCAATGCCCTCGAAGAGTGGTCCGAAATTAATAAAATGGAAAGTAACATATCTAAATGTAACATTATGAGTTTCGGCCGCATGCGGAACTTAATCCAAAATGATTACATTCTATACAATGTCAAGAGTAGTTACGATGAAAGATCTTGGTGTAAACTTTGATCATAGACTAACTTTTCACGAACACATTACATCTCTTGATAAAGAATCGTTTCGACGTTTGGTGTTTGTACTCCGCAACTGCCGGGACTTTAATGATGAGAATGTCATTATGTTATTATACTGCACATTAGTTACAAATTAGAAGCAAATTAGAAGCTAGTGCCTGCATATGGAATCCCCATGAGAAGTCGTACGCATTGATCCTGGAGAAAGTGCAAAAGGCTTTCCTATGTTACTTTTATAGACGAAGGTTTGGATACTATCCATATTTGTATCCTACCAAATACATATTGGGATGCCTAAACCTTCATTCCCTGGAAGCAAGGCGGGCGGTGACCCAAGTCTTAATGGCCTGCAGGATTCTTCTCGGTGCCTTTGACGTTCCTGATTTACATGAGAAGCTTTTCCAATTGTTCGTACCTAATAACTATTGTCGGGAAAGACGGCACAAGGTGTTCGCTGTGCTGCAGTGCCCATGTATTATCTATGGCAGTGCCGCACGGTCGCTCGTGCGATGTCCCCCATACCGCGCATGCTGACTGCGCTCAACGCCCTTGTGTGCCAAAATCCTGAGCTGGATTTATTTGCTGATGAATGGAAGGTGATAGTGTTAAAAAGTATGAAGATGTGTGAGATGAAAGAGTGAAAGGTCTATCTGTGTTACTTTTTGTGTTACTGTGTCATTAGTGTAAGTGGCAATTCTAATTCAGTGGCAGTTCTAATTTGATAAATAAATTTGAATTTGAATAGGTGCGTAGCTAAACATACATACATTCGAAACACATAACCTCGCCTCGGTCTGGGGCACTCGGGAGACTTTCAAATTAGATGGCGCATCGTCTATGATCGTCGATGTCTCAAACAAAGCTAAGAGGACTGAGATAGACCTGAGCCAGCAGTCTTCACCCGCCCCCGGCGAGAGGGCGGCCGCTGGCGAGGGGTGACTCAAATAAAATACATTCTTAATACATTGAGTTATTTATTGGTCAAGCATGTCGCATGTCGCGCCGGCTCGTGGTAACTAGACACATTAACGATTCTGGCCCGAGCCGTAGCCCCCTGCGTACACTCCTAAGAAGTCTGTGCCCCCGTACGCGCCGCTGCTGGCGCTCTTGCCCTGGCCGTAACCGTACGCGCTTGCGCTCTCGTAACCACCTGTTTTATAGACCTGGCCGCCGCTCACGCCTATAGCGTCCTGGACGGGGTGCGCTTGTGCGGCGACGATCAGCGCGACGAGGGCGAGTACCTGCGGACAGAGCGGACAACATGCATCAGGTACGACCGTAGCCACACGTCCGTCACGCGCGGTCTCCTCTGACCTGAAGGGGACGGAGCGAAGAAATATTACGCACTGGCATCTACAGGGTGTATCAGAAGTCCGAAATAATAGTTTGGGTACATATACGGTAGCTCATAATACATATGTGGATGCTTAGTGAAGACAGATTATACCTAACTATGATAGTTTCCGATTTATTGATCTTTGAATATTTGTCACAAGTATCGTGTTCTGGCCTTTGAGTACACCCATGATCCTATCGCAAGATGTAAACTACATGTACGAAGGGTTACCAATATTCACAAAACAGATAATGGAAATTTAACATGGAACTCGAGATATTACAAATTATAGACAACGGCGACGAAAAAAAAGTTAAAAGTACATGTTCAAATTTCGATCAAATTTTTAAACCATTCAGTTGAATACTCGATACCCATGCTAACGTCAACGTATTATTTCGGACTTCTGATCATGATTTTAATTTATTTTTTCGCCGCGAATTTTAATGACCTTAAATATGTCTAGTCCTAAGCGAAATTCTCAAGCTCTGTTTCTGTATATTATTATGTACCTGTATGCCCCTCTCTTCGATGTAGTTCTCACTGTAAATAGGGTAATGTGCCCTAAGGCCACAACACGATACCTGTGGTAAATATTCAGGGGTCTATGATAGTTAGGTATAGTCTGCATTCAGTATGCATCGACACATCAGCTACCGAATATGTACCTATAAAAATATTTCTGACTTCTGATACACCCTGTATAAATCATATACACCCTGTATAAATCATATACACCCTGTATAAATCATATACACCCTGTATAAATCATATACACCCTGTATAAATCATATACACCCTGTATAAATCATATACACCCTGTATAAATCATATACACCCTGTATAAATCATATACACCCTGTATAAATCATATACACCCTGTATAAATCATATACACCCTGTATAAATCATATACACCCTGTATAAATCATATACACCCTGTATAAATCATATACACCCTGTATAAATCATATACACCCTGTATAAATCATATACACCCTGTATAAATCATATACACCCTGTATAAATCATATACACAGTTCTTATATTTTTAATAATTTAGTGAAATGATAATATTTAATGGATTAAGATGAGGAATGGCTTCACCTGGGACTTGAGCGGGTATTTCGCCAACTTCAAGTAATTGATATAAAGCACAAATACACATTATCTATAAATAAAAATGGGTGATGAATGTGATCAAGATGGCGGATGCATCCATATGTGTAGTTAGATACAAATGTATAAAATTGAAGTGTCTGTTTGTATCTAATGTCAAAATAATAGTTTTTAGGGCTCAGTTCCTTAAAAGGAAATAATGAACCCTTATAGAATCACTTTGTTGTCCGTCTGTCTGTCTTTCAAGACCCTTTTTCTCTGGAACGCGTGGAGGTATCAAATTTAAATTAAAAACAAAGTCTGCAGTCTCCTGAAGCTGTAAAAAACATACTTCTTCATACTTCTAAGTTAACCCAATCAAAAGATATAGCGGTTCAAGTTGCGTATTTCAAGGAAATCAAAAATCTTGACCTAGCGTTGACCTAGAATCATGAAATGTGGCAAGAAGGTCTCATAGTAAAGTAAGTAAAGGGATAAATCTGAAAACAGTAAATTTATAGTACAACGCATAAAAAAAAAATGTTTTGCAATCGCAAAACAATTTTTTGCAGTTACTTTGTATGGGGACTACAGTATACCCACGGCAAAGTTAAGATTGTCTCTCTATCCAGTATATCTTTGCGTTAGAGCAATGTTCGGTGCTTTCATAGTTTAGGTACGGAAGTCTCGGTGCGCGAGTCCAGCTCGCACTTGGCCGGTTTTTTTCATAGTATGCATATGAGAGTTTATACGGTTCTTATAACAAAACACAATTTATAAAATTGTACAATATTATATATGAAGTATACTCACCACGGCGGCTTTCATGTTAGTAGTGTATGTAGTTGGCGGTGAACTGGGAGCTGTCACTGGACATGCCTCTTCTCCGCGCGCCCGCCTTTTATACCCGCCCTGCGACCACCGCGACAACACACAATGGTTAGTGTCAATAACATAACTAATGTTGTTTGCTGCAAGTAATAAATAATAAAACCTTTTGTATTTTTTATTGTAAATAACAATGAATTGATACTAGTTGCGTATTCAAGCCCAGCGCCCACCGGGCCGTCAATACTCGCGAGACTAATTTTTTCACAAAACTATTTACTCTAAAACTGTGGAAATAGCTCATTTTTAACCGACTTCAAGAACCTCCTCCGGTATCAATTCGACCCGTACGTATGCTTTGATGTGAAACATCTATAGGCGAGGGGTAAACCAGATTTTTGGCGTGGCGAGCGCTTCGCCACAACTAAATGAAATCAACCTTATTACTTAATGCATAAAGTACAGTTTATAAAGCCGCCACGATTCGTACTCCTCGGCTCCTCGGTTCTCGTTCGCGCGCGCTCGTAAGCTTGTGGCGGCGCCATGCCCGAAAGCAAGTCATGTTTACTAGCACCGGGATGAGGCTAGTATACATTATCCGTGGTTAAAGAGGGTATTTCATTTTGTGGTAGTATGATATGAGTGGTGCCGGAGTCACCCGTGAGGACGTCGCCGCAGCCCAGCCGGGTGCCTTCCTCCGGTGCCGCCAATTTTAATAATGCAATGGCCCGCGACACCCGGACAAGCCTAGGACCGACACTCGGAAACACAATCTGGCTTCAGTCACGGGTCTACATACGGGTTTACAACATATTAACATCAGACTGTTTCAGAAGTCCGAAATAATACCTTGACGTTTGCATGAGTATTGAGTATGAACTGAATGGTATAAAAAAAAATGTTTACTTTTTTATTTCGCCGATTTCTATAACTTGTAATATCTCGAGCTTTACGTAAAATGTTCATGATCTGTTTTGTAAATATTGCTAGCCGCCCTTCGTAAATGTAGTTTACACTAGGATTTACACTAGGATCATGGATGTACCCAAATGCCAGAACAAGATACTTGTGATAAATATTCAAAGGTTTAGAATGCGGAATCTAGGTATAATAATTCGGTATAATAGGTCTTTACTAAGCATCCACATACGATGTACTGTATATGTACCCAAAATATTATTCCGGTCTTCTGATACACCTGTATATTTTTTGTGCCTTGGATTTTTTTTTATTATTTACGTTAATTCTATGCTGCTCATATAAACAGATATGAGATATTAATTGTTTTGTCGTCAGCGTAACTGCGTAGGTAGGTGCCGGCGTTAATTGGGTCGAGAGAGAGCGAGAGAGAGAGAGTGAGAGAGACCGCAAGGGCCCCTCCTGACAATGCCTCAAATATTATAAATCATTATTATTTACAATCAAATATAAAAGATATTTTTATTTATTACTTGCAGCAAACAACATTAGTTATGTTATTGACACTAACCATTGTGTGTTGTCGCGGTGGTCGCAGGGCGGGTATAAAAGGCGGGCGCGCGGAGAAGAGGCATGTCCAGTGACAGCTCCCAGTTCACCGCCAACTACACACACTACTAACATGAAAGCCACCGTGGTGAGTCATACTTCATATCTAATATTGTATAATTTCATCAAAACATTATACAGAGTAATTTAGAATTGGTGTACAATAAAATGCAATAAATTGTATGTATTGCCTTAAAATATACGTTCTCTAGCTTATTCTTAACGAACATGTTTTTAGTGACATTTCTGTCGTGCTTAGTTTGTCTTTAAATTCGGCGCAACAGAACTTTAAAACCAGCAGATACTTTGGGCTTATCTAATTGATAATTATCTTACGGAACTGGGATAAAAATGAGTTGTCGATATTCTGTCTTCCTTATTTGTTTTTTTTTTAGCCGGGCCATTTCAGCCCGTCCCGCGTGCTAACCTCTGATTTGGGGTCACAGTCTTTTTATTTGAAATAAAAGTCATATTTTTTTTATTAAAATAATTAAAAAGTCAAACAATATACCATAAAAAGTAAACTTGTCTTTAAAAAATAACAATGTAAACAACAATAAAAAATAAAAACATGATAAAAATAAAACAACAACAGAAATTTCCCTAATAACCATTGCGCAGATCCGGCGAACAGAGCCATTAATGCGCAGGCGCAGTGTGGTGTAGGCTGTTGTAGCTTATTAACACAATAAGTTGGCAGCTGGCCTCTTTCTGCTTCAGGTTTGTTCCTATTAATGACTCTGGTCGCAATAGCTTAGCAGGGTATCGCGTTCATCCTTGTCCATGAAAAGTTTACTAAGACTGAGTAAGATCAAGGCAGCGCCTAAGGTCATTTCCACATTATGCCTTTGGCGCGCAAACACAGGCCAATGGAGCAAGATGTGCTCCATTGTCTCGCTGACACCCGTTTCCTTATTTCTCGTCCTCATTTGATTTAACATACTGTACATGTAGGGACCATAGACCGATCCAACGCTAAATAAGGGGAAAATAGAGAGTAGTGCACGACATCGACTCGGGTATAGATAGCGCGCTGAGAGGGGAGTGCAAAGAAGGTATATTTCGTGGTGTGGGTTGCTGTCATACTCAGGTTAAGTAACGCCTGTTTGTTTTCTCACTGGTTCGACACAAGAGTCCATCTTATATCTGCTATCTTACATATATCCTAACACTCTCTCAACACTACCCCAGCGGTAACTACATCTCTATAACTATACCTATCAAGGGTTCCTATGTGGATCACTTTTATACTAATAAATCTGTTCCCACTACTCATCCTGCTACGTGCCTAGTGTGCACTTCAGCTACCGTTCGGCTGTGTTGTATTTTACCATAATATTTGCAAAACGTGTTTAAATTTTTTCTATATTCAAAACACAAATTCAATTTTTTTTATTAACATAAGTTAGAAATACATAGTGGTTTAGTGCGGTCCCAAACTAGGCGTGAGCCTGTTTTATGAACACAATTAGGCATGACTAAATGTTGAAATCTTAGTAATTGTATTAAAAATTATGCTATAATTAAGTACCTCTGCGTAGAGAGTGTACATAAAATGTGAGATCACTTGAGTATGCTTGTGTAGGCACATAAAACAGAAATAAAAATAAAGACTAAGTAAGTAAGAGTAATTTAAAAGGGGAGTTAAAAGAAAAAAAAAAAGTTTGTGTGTGTATGTGTAGTTTATATACAAGTGTTTTGCTGCGGTAACATTGTGTGAATGCCAAGAGTTGAGTAACATTTCTGTTTCTGTGTATAATAGCTTCAGAAGTAAATTAGTTACGGCGTTTTTACATGAGAATTTGGTTAGGTCTTTAATATTACAAGAGGCGTTAATTTTATTGAATATGTATGGATGGATAAACGTGGGTGAGCGCCTGGCTAAAAGAGATAGAGTTCGTGGATTGGGATTCTACAACATACGTTTAGCGAAAATATAAGCAATCACGTTCGTCGTAAGTGCTTATGCTTACATAGAGGAGTATGACGCGTGCGTGTGTCCGCAGGTCCTCGCTCTGGTCGTGCTGCTGGTCGCCAGCGCGTGCGTGCCCGCACAAGCCGCCATCGGCATCAGCACCGTCAACGTCGAAAAGGGCCCTTACTACCAAGGCGGCTCCGCGTCTGGATTCGGCCAGGGATCCGGCGGCGGTGATTCCTACACGAGCGTAGGGACTTACCCAGACTCCACGTATTTATACTCCTCCGGGTCTGGCTACGATAAATACTAACCGGCGAGCGGCGCGGCTCGTGACTGTCTCGCTAAAGAAATAAATAACTCAATCCAGTACAACACACTTTTATTTGTATCCCGAGCGTGGCCGAGTGCCATGCACCTACCTACTTATCGCTAGATTCGATGCTCCTCCTATTTGGTGTGTAGTGTCGAGATACTATTATATATCCTACTTCCTACTTATACAGCGTGTATACGGCCCGCGATCGCAATGTGTCACAGAAAGAAGAATCAGGACTTCTCTCGATTCCTCTACGGAAGTTTTAAAATGCGCACAATACATTTCTATGTAATTTCAAGGGCAGTGCGTGCCTTACAAGCGAGAAAGGTAGACAGTAACGCCATCTCTTAGCAACAAGCGGAAATACCCTATTATTTTCGTTGAGAACAATAGAATCTTCCACGCGCTTCGAGTCTAAACTAGAGTTTAACTACCCGGAATTAAAAACCGGCCAAGTGCGAGTCGGACTCGCGCAGAAAGGTTTCCGTACCATTATCTATAAAAACGGCAAAAAAACACGTTTGTTGTATGGGAGCCCCCTTAAATAATTATTTTATTCTGTTTTTTAGTATTTGTTATTATAGCGGCAACAGAAATGCATCATCTGTGAAAATATCAACTCTCTGACTATCACGGTTCATGAGATACAGCCTGGTGACAGACGGACAAACGGACGGACGGACGGAGAGCGAAGTCTCAGTAATAGGGTTCCCGTTTTACCCTTTGGGTACGGAACCCTAAAAAGCTCGCAGCACGCATTATTTATGTGAACAGATGTTTTCCGTCATGAAAATAAATAAAAACAAACATCACATTACCCTCTTTTATAACTTTGATATGATATTAATGACCCTATATTGGTAATTAAATAAATAAAATTATTCAGTAGGTACATTTTTTTATTTCAATCTGGCCCGCCTACACATTCTAAATGTAATATATAATTTAATATATATATATAAGGCCCTCTGCAAAATTGAGATTGACACCCCTGTCCTAATAATACTTTGGGACTTACCTTATATTATACAGTAGCTCATAATATGTGGATGCTTAGTGAAGACAGTTTATACCTAACTATCATAGTTTCTGAGTTATAGACCTTTTAATATTTGTCACAGGTATCGTGTTCTGGCCTTTGGGTACATCCATAACCATCTACATAGGACTCGAGACATAGAAATTGACGACGTAGAAATGGTTGGAAAAACATGGTCGAATTTCGATCAAATTTGTATACCATTTAGTTGTACCTATACCTGATACTGATGCAAACGTCAAAGTATTATTTCGGTTTGAAAGTTTGAGAGGATGGATGGTTGGATGTTTGTTACCATTTTTTTTTTGTTTTTTTTTTATGCAAAGACTACTGAGCGGATTTTGTTGAAATTACAGTATTATTGTGTATACCTACGTCAGAATAACATGTAGGCTATCATTTATAACGATATCGAATCCAAGTTTACGCGGGCGAAGTCGCGGGTGGAAGATAGTTTTGAAATTAATAGATACAGCAAACAGGTCTAAAATCTGATATATTTTTTCGACCTAATGCTAAGCTCGGTCCAAAAACGTCGGGGAAATAACAAACCCAGATAAGACAGTTATAATATTTAATCATGTAGACTCATTTGCGTCTAGTGGGCATGTCCGCCACTGACCGCCAGCTGCCCCCGGGGGCCCGAGAACGCCGCGGACGAGGCGGAGGCGACTCGCTCGCCCACCGCCCTCGCCCCCGCCGCCGCCGCCCGCCAGCCGCCCGACACCTCCTGCTCCACCTGCGCCACCCGCGTCTCCACCACGCCTGCGGGGGCGGGGGCGGGGGCGGGTTCAGGGGCGGGCGCGGCGCGGCAGCACCCGCTTGCCGCTACCAACAATACAGCTACGAACTGAAAATTAAAGTTCAATCTGTCAGTCATGATACTTCAAACTATAATCAAATTAGACACTCCTATATTATAGTATAAGGTTTGAGGTATGAGGTCGTGGCTCGAGACCGCCAGACCTCCCTCGTTTTCTAAAATCACTCAGTGCAGTGACCATCCGAGTGATTGTCTGTCCTTTTTGAAGGTATGATGGTCAGGTACGTCCCGGGACCGGGCCACGATCTAGCGGCGTGTCTGAGATGGTTGCGGCCACCGGACTCATTGCTTAGATATCACATATCTACTTAATAATACATCTAACTCATATCTACTCACCACAAGAACCTTCATGTTGGTTGATGATCAGCCTTCTCTAATCAATTATTTCTAGTGTAACGCAGTGTTCACTTGCTCAGTGGACTGAACTGTGGTGACACACACCGCTATGTACATGTTTATATAGGAAGTTTTATATAGGATATGTACCATGAAGTATTCTAATTATGGGCAATATATCACAGATAGCGAAGAGTAATAGACACTATCTTATTATTTTCCTTATTTGAAAGTATAATTAAAACGAGTAGGTAGATAGGCAGGTCAGCGGCACCTACTAACATGATCTCTTTACTTTTTGGGGTTCCGTAGACCGTACTGCAGTTTGAACGGAACCTTTGATCTAAACTGATGATACTCGGTCGAATAGCGAAAGCGAAACTTTAACATGATTATGTTAAAGTTTGCTGGAGATTTCCAGCATACTATTAATCGACGTCACTATCGGTAGATAATACGCCAATCGATGTTTCAAACCAGACCAGGGGGTGCGGCGTGTTGGGTGCGGGGTGCTGAGTGCTAGGTGCGGGGCGTGGCGTGCTGGGTGCGGGAAGCAGCGTGTTGTGTGCGAGGTGCTGGGTGCTAGGTGCGGGGCCTGGCGTGCTGGGTGCGAGGAGCAGCGTGTTGGGTGCGGGGTGCTGTGAGCTAGGTGCGGGGTGCTTGGTGCTAGGTGCAGGGTGCTGGGTGCTATTTGCGGGGCGTGGCGTACTGGGTGTGGGGAGCAAGGTGCTGGGTGCTAGGTGCGGGGCGTGGCGTGCTGGGTGCGAGGAGCAGCGTCTTGGGTGCGGGGTGCTGGGTGCTAGGTGCGGGGTGCTGGGTGCTAGGTGCAGGGTGCTGGGTGCTAGTTGCGGGGCGTAGCGTGCTAAGTGTGGGGAGCAGCGTGTGGGGTGCGGCGTGCGAATTTTGGTACAATTTGGATTTTATTGCAATTTTAAATTTATTAATGGGCAAATCTCTGATTTCTTTTGGAAGTTTATTGAAAATGGCTTCTTTTTTCAAAATCGTTTATATTTTTCTGAACATACATTAAATTTTCAAATATGACTTGGGATATGACAGTTAGAATATTTATCTCCTTAAACTTTTCTCTAAGGGAATCTCTCGGAGCCAGATTGTAAATGGCTCGTATAGCCCTCTTCTGGTGTATGAAAATAGAATTAAGGTCGACAGAGCATCCCCAGAGCAATATGCCATAAGACATAACGCTATGGAAATAACTGAAATAAACTATTCTAGCTGTTTCCACATCCGTTAGGAGTCTAATTCTTTTAACAGCACAAGCTGCCGAACTGAGCCTACCCGACAATTTTTTAATGTGGGGACCCCATTGTAATTTGGAATCTATGTAATACCTAAAACGACCGTTGACTCCACAGGCTCCAATCCCGTCCCATTTAGATGAAACTGGTCCCTATTTCTCGCACGTTTGGCGTCGAGAACTTTATACATTTAGTTTATGGCTCATTCAAAAGCAGGTTGTTCTTATTGAACCAATCAACAACTTTAGCAAGAGCGTTGTTTACATCGTCTTAAAGCAAAAGCTGTCGTTAAATTTTAAATAATAGCGAAGTATCATCTGCAAACAACACAATCTCGTGATGATTACTCACATAGAAAGGTAAGTCATTAGAGATAGAGACTAAAAACAAGAATGGTCCTGGTATCGAACCCTGTGGAACGCCCATCGAGACTACCGGGCCGGGCGGAACCGGGCGATATCTTACCATTAATATCAACCTTCTGAATTCTATTGTTTAAATAGAAAGTCAAAAGGTTGAGAGCCTTGTTCCTTATACCTATATATATTTGTATAGATGGGTATCGCATATTATGCACTTGGTTAAAAGATGTTGTTTTGATATTACAAACAGACACTCCTATTTTATTTATTTTTATTATTATGTATAGATTATAAAAATATATTAGGTCGATAGGTACTTACATAATTAATTAAAATTCAAATAACTTGTTTGTGTGCGAAGAAGCTAGGTACCTACTCTAGTTTTGTATAGTATTATTATGCAATTAATCAATTGAGATAATTGTGAAACCGGTCTCTGAACACATATACCTATCTATCTACGTGTACAGTTTACTTAACAGAAGATAAGAACAAATGAAGTAGGTAAGTAGCTACTGTAGCTTTTAATTTTTAAATATTTGCGCAGCCAGTTATAGCAGCCAATCCACGAGTATTCAAGATCCTCTGTATCGAAAGTCATTTTTTTTTAAGTTTGAGCCCAAAATACTCTGGCTGCTACAACTAGTGCGTGGAGACTGACGGCAGCCACATACATTCACCTATACACGCTATGGCTGCGCGCAGCCAGCTGGCTGCCGTGCAAACAGGTGCATTGTATTGGCTGCCGCAGCCGAGGTTTCGTGGCTGCCTAGATCGCGGGCTCCCAGACAACGTCATATGTTCGTCTGGCTGCCGCAGCCATGGCTGCCTAGTGCGCGCCTAGCCTAAATGTACTTGGATAGTAATTAAATACAAAACAGCAATCAGGTAAGTACCGTACCCTTGACCTGATAGACTCAATGTTGTGTTGACCTAAGATGAGTGCTGACTGGCGAGAGTTTAGAAAAAAAAACAGACACTCACAGAAACAAACTTACTCTACTCAATTAACTAGCTCATTAACCTTACTGTTGAGAACCTCTTTTTTTTCGTGGGAAAATCCTTTATGGATCCCCTTCCGACCTCGGGGGAGGAGGAAGGGGTATGTGGGAGTCCCCGGTATACCCATAGTGCCGGTATACGCACAAAAAACCCACGGTGTACCACCCGCCGCGATGGAGGGATGCCACGGGATCGCTGCGACATCCCAGCGACTTGCCCGGCCAAGTCCGCCGAAACCGTGCAATGGGTACTGTTGATAACCTAACTGTAGTAAACAATTAATTTTTTTTCATTTACACACTCCTCGCCCCCCCCCCCCCCCCAACTGACTCATCTTACACGACTGACCAATAACCCCTCCTAACCCCCAATACGCAAGTAACAAAGGGTCAAACACACTAACAAACTTACTTAACTACTACTACTACAGCCCTTTTAACGTCCCACTGCTGGGCACGGGCCTCAAGTTAAAGGAACCAATATTTAGTACTTATATACCTCTTCAAGTACACAAAATGCGTAAACTATCATTACAGCCGTGGGGATTATGTTTCAATTACTAGTAATCTGAATAGGATTGCATGATCGGATAAGCTTCACGGCTGTTTATTAGAAGATGCTCTGGACTTTTTCTACTCCACATTGTCTAACCTGCGTGACAAATACGTCCCATCCAGCATAATTACTAATAGCAACAAATATCCACCTTGGCATAATGCTTCCCTAACGAAAGTCCTCAAAGATAAAATAAAGTTTTTTGATAAATATAAAACATATGGAAATCTTGAGGATTACCGTACCTATTCTCTATTGAGAACGATAGCTAAGATCTTGGAATCTGAGTGTTATGATGCATATATCAGTAAAGAGGAATCGAATATTACTGACAACCCGAGAAAAAACTATCATATTAATAATTTTGTTTTAAGCGCTCATGGTAGGACCCTGATCTCGAAATGAGCACAGCTCTTTTCCTGCGGTTATGAAATATGAAAATTCGTCTGGTAATACCGGCGCAGCTGTTTCCAACCTGTTCTCCTCGTATTTTCACTCCACTTTTTTATCTCCTTCAACACCTATCGATAATCCACTACCCAATCTACATACTGCAGTCACTACTATTTCTAGTATTGATATAGTTGTTTATGAAGTTCAAATATTATTACATTCTTTAAACCTCAACAAGGGTGCTGGCCCTGATGGCCTTCCGCCGCTTTTTAACCGACTTCCAAAAAGGAGGAGGTTCTCAATTCGGCCGGTATGTTTTTTTTTTTATGTATGTACACCGATTACGCTGCGAGTTATGATTCGATTTACGTGATTCTTTTTTTGTTTGATGCGGAATAGATGCCATTTGGTCCCATAAAAAATATGGCTGTAAATATTTACTTTTTTAGGGTTGTTATGAGGTGATAATAATTGCATATTTTCAACGATTATTGACACTAAAAAGCGTGAAAAAAAATAATTTTTTAACAAAAACCGACTTCCAAAACCTAGGTGCACTAAAAATCTAGAAATAACCTTATAATTCATTACATTTGAAGTCGGTGCCAATTCATGTGTGTATTTGCCTAGTCTGACGTAGATTGGCACCTACTCCAAATGTAATGAATTATAAGGTTATTTGTAGCTTTTTAGTGCACCTAGGTTTTTGAAGTCGGTTTTTGTTTTTTGTTATTGTTTAATACGGATTGTTAACAAAAATCGAAACCCACCCCCAAAGGGGTGGAAAACGGGGGGGGGGGGGGGTGAGGGGGTGGGACTTTTGGCTGTAAATATATACTTTTTTAGGGTTGTTAGGAGGTGATAATAATTGCATATTTTCAACGATTATTGACACTAAAAAGCGTGAAAAATTTTTTTTTTACTAATTCGAATATTTGAATGTTACCGGTATTCGGCCGGATAGTGAATTACTATCCGGAATCCGGCCGGATAGTGAATTACTATTCGGCCGGATACTGAATTACTATCCGGTATCCGGCCGGACAGAAAAAACAAGGCCGGCTAGTAAGCGGATATCCGTTTCATCTCTAATGAAGATGAAAATGAAGAAATCAGAAATCAGAAATCAGAAATCAGAAATCAGAAATCAGAAATCAGAAATCAGAAATCAGAAATCAGAAATCAGAAATCAGAAATCAGAAATCAGAAATCAGAAATCAGAAATCAGAAATCAGAAATCAGAAATCAGAAATCAGAAATCAGAAATCAGAAATCAGAAATCAGAAATCAGAAATCAGAAATCAGAAATCAGAAATCAGAAATCAGAAATCAGAAATCAGAAATCAGAAATCAGAAATCAGAAATCAGAAATCAGAAATCAGAAATCAGAAATCAGAAATCAGAAATCAGAAATCAGAAATCAGAAATCAGAAATCAGAAATCAGAAATCAGAAATCAGAAATCAGAAATCAGAAATCAGAAATCAGAAATCAGAAATCAGAAATCAGAAATCAGAAATCAGAAATCAGAAATCAGAAATCAGATATCAGATATCAGAAATCGGAAATTGGAAATCAGAAATCAGATGAAGATGTAAATGAAGATTATGAAATAAACGGTATCCGGCCGGATAGTGAATTACTATTCGGCCGGATACTGAATTACTATCCGGTATCCGGCCGGACAGAAAAAACAAGGCCGGCTAGTTAACGGATATCCGTTTCATCTCTAATGAAGATGAAAATGAAGAAATCAGAAATCAGATATCAGATATCAGGAATTTAGAAATCGGAAATTGGAAATCAGAAATCAGATGAAGATGTAAATGGAAATTATGAAATAAACGGTGTTCATAACCTATTGTTTTATGATTTGCCTTGTGTAAACTAATGAGAATATTTGAATGTTAGCGGTATTCGGCCGGATACTGAATCACTATCCTGTATCCGGCCGGATACTGAATTGCTATTCGGTATCCGGCCGGATAGGGAATTACTATCCGGTATCCAGCCGGATACTGAATAACTATCCTGTATCCGGCCGGATACTGAATTACTTTCCGGTATCCGGCCGGATAGTGAAATCAAGCCCGGATACCGGCTGGATAGTGAAAATAAGGCCGACTACCAGATAGTTACCGGATATCCGTTTCTTCTCTAATGAAGATGAAGAAATCAGAAATCAGAAATCGGAAATCGGAAATTGGAAATTGGAAATCAGATGAAGATGAAAATGAAGATTATAAAATAAACGATGTTCATAACCTATGGTGGTATGATTTGCCTTGTGTAAACTAATGAGAATATTTGAATGTTACCGGTATTCGGCCGGATAGTGAATAACTATCCGGTATCCGGCAGGATACTGAATCACTATCCTGTATCCGGCCGGATACTGAATTACTTTCCGGTATCCGGCCGGATAGTGAATTACTATCCGGTAACCGGCCGGATAGTGAAAACAAGGCCGGATAGTGAAAATAAGGCCGGATATTTACCGGATATCCGTTTCATCTCTAATGAAGAAATCAGAAATCAGAAATCAGAAATCAGAAATCAGAAATCAGAAATCAGAAATCAGAAATCAGAAATCAGAAATCAGAAATCAGAAATCAGAAATCAGAAATCAGAAATCAGAAATCAGAAATCAGAAATCAGAAATCAGAAATCAGAAATCAGAAATCAGAAATCAGAAATCAGAAATCAGAAATCAGAAATCAGAAATCAGAAATCAGAAATCAGAAATCAGAAATCAGATATCAGATATCAGAAATCGGAAATTGGAAATCAGAAATCAGATGAAGATGTAAATGAAGATTATGAAATAAACGGTATCCGGCCGGATAGTGAATTACTATTCGGCCGGATACTGAATTACTATCCGGTATCCGGCCGGACTGAAAAAACAAGGCCGGCTAGTTAGCGGATATCCGTTTCATCTCTAATGAAGATGAAAATGAAGAAATCAGAAATCAGATATCAGATATCAGGAATCAGAAATCGGAAATTGGAAATCAGAAATCAGATGAAGATGTAAATGGAGATTATGAAATAAACGGTGTTCATAACCTATTGTTTTATGATTTGCCTTGTGTAAACTAATGAGAATATTTGAATGTTAGCGGTATTCGGCCGGATACTGAATCACTATCCTGTATCCGGCCGGATACTGAATTGCTATTCGGTATCCGGCCGGATAGGGAATTACTATCCGGTATCCAGCCGGATACTGAATAACTATCCTGTATCCGGCCGAATACTGAATTACTTTCCGGTATCCGGCCGGATAGTGAAATCAAGCCCGGATACCGGCTGGATAGTGAAAATAAGGCCGACTACCAGATAGTTACCGGATATCCGTTTCTTCTCTAATGAAGATGAAGATGAAGAAATCAGAAATCAGAAATCAGAAATCGGAAATCGGAAATTGGAAATTGGAAATCAGATGAAGATGAAAATGAAGATTATAAAATAAACGATGTTCATAACCTATGGTGGTATGATTTGCCTTGTGTAAACTAATGAGAATATTTGAATGTTACCGGTATTCGGCCGGATAGTGAATAACTATCCGGTATCCGGCAGGATACTGAATCACTATCCTGTATCCGGCCGGATACTGAATTGCTATCCGGTATCCGGCCGGATAGTGAAATCAAGCACGGATACCGGCTGGATAGTGAAAACAAGGCCGAATACCAGATAGTTACCGGATATCCGTTTCATCTCTAATGAAGAAATCAGAAATCAGAACTCGGAAATCGAAAATCAGATGAAGATTATAAAAATATACGGTGTCCATAACCTATTGTGGTATGATTTGCCTTGTATAAACTAATGTGAATATTTGAATTTAACTATCAGGGATTCGACCCGATACTGAACTACTATCCGGTATCCGGCCGGATAGTGAATTACTATCCGGTATCCAGCCGGATACTGAATTACTATCCGGTATCCGGCCGGATAGTGAAATCAAGGCCGGATACCGGCTGGATAGTAAAAAAAAGGCCGGATAGTTAGCGGATATCCGTTTCATATCTAATGAAGATGAAAATGAAAAAATCAGAAATCGGAAGTCGGAAATCGGATGTCGGAAATTAGAAATCAGATGAAGATGTAAATGAAGATTATAAAATAAACGGTGTTCATAACCTATTGTGGTATGATTTGCCTTGTGTAAACAAATGAGAATATTTGAATGTTACCGGTATTCGGCCGGATAGTGAATTACTATCCGGTATCCGGCCGGATACTGGCTGGATAGTAAAAACAAGGCCGGATAGTTAGCGGATATCCGTTTCATATCTAATGAAGATGAAAAATGAAGAAATCAGAAATCAGAAATCGGAAATCGGAAATCAGATGAAGATATAAATGAAGATTATAAAATAAACGGTGTTCATAACCTATTGTGGTATGATTTGCCTTGTGTAAACTAATGAGAATATTTAAATGTTACCGGTATTCGGCCGGATAGTGAATTACTATCCGGTATCCGGCCGAATACTGAATCACTATCCGGTATCCGGCCGGATAGTGAGTTACTATCAGTGAATTACTATCCGGTATCCGGCCGGATAGTGAGTTACTATCGGTGAATTACTATCCGGTATCCGGCCGGATACTGAATAACTATCCTGTATCCGGCCGGATACTGAAACACTATCCGGTATCCGGCCGGATACTGAATAACTATCCGGTATCCGGCCGGATACTGAATAACTATCCGGTATCCGGCCGGATACTGAATTACTATCCGGTATCAAGCCGGATAGTATAAACAAGGCCGGCTAGTTAGCGGATATTCGTTTCATCTCTCTAATGAAGATGAAGAAATCAGACATCGGAAATCAGAAATCAGAAATCGGAAACCAGAAATCAGATGATAATGAATAATGAATTTAAAAAAAAAAAAAAAAAAAAAAAAAAAATTGCCTTGTGTAAACTTATGAGAATATTTGAATGTTACCGGTATTCGGCCGAATAGTGAATTAATATCCGGTATCCGGCAGGATACTAAATTACTATCCTGAATTACTATCCTGTATCCGGCCGGATAGTGAAATCACTTATATTACAAGATTTAATATGCACGGTGTCAAATAATTTCTGCAATAGGTCAACAAGGTTGCATTAGGTTAGGTTAGGTTAGGTTAGGTTGGGGTGCCAGGTCGGACAACCTCCTCGAGTGCTCGCGCCCATTGCCACATCCGGGATACGTCCCTGGTGTGACAATGGGTGGGAGACGGTGCACCCTGGGCATCGTCGACAATCGTTCTCCTTTGCGGAGGTGATTGTCGGCGATGGCGAATGGTCCGACACGTGGGGGGCGCGAGCGTTGCTCCGGCTGTTGCTGGGGCGGCGTGGCAGCGCACAGTGGGCGAGAGCTGCCCCCGGTCTCTTTCGTGGAGGTGTCGGGGGCGGCTGCGAGCCTTAGGGTGGCTGGCTGCCTGGCTGACTGGTGGTGGTGGTTCGACCGGACCGCCCGCCATGGTAGGCCGGGTGGCATATCAGCCGCCCATTGTGGGGGTCTCCGGTTGGCAGGCTGGGCCGCTGGCTGGGAGGTGGAGAGGTGGAGCCCCAGAGGGGGGCCGCGAAGCCTTTCCTGCCCGGCTGGCTGGCTCAACTGGCTGGCTGATCGGCGACGGGTCGGCTGTTCGGCTGCAAGGCTGGACAGCTGGCTGAGGAGAGGTCGCGATGGCCTTCAGGCCGACGCGACCCTGTGGAGGGGGCTTCATTGTCCTCTCCCTACTCGAGGGCTGCTGGCGTGTCCGTCGTTTGGCTGGCCGACCTGCTGGCTGGGTTGAGGTCGGCTGGAGCCCCAATGGGGGGCTGGCTAGTTGGCTGGCCGACGGACTGCCGGTGGCGCTGGCTGACCTGCCGGTTGGCTGGCTGGCTGTTCTGGGTTGGGTCGAACCTCGCGAGGTAGAGGATCCCCTTCCTGGTTCGGCTGGCTGGCTCGCTAGTGGGAAGGCTGGCGTGAGGGGCTGGGTCGAGACGTAAGTCTCCCCGGCGGGCCCTGAGCGGCGGGCGCGGGGGTGCCTGCCACTCAAAAAGGGGCCAGTGGCGGGGCGCTGTGTCTGGTGCGCCGACACAGCGCCATTTTAGAGGAAGCCTGCATAAGGCTGCTGTTGCGTCGGGGCCGTGGAAGATTGCGTTTCGCGTTCCCATAGCCCCGACTCCTTGTGACTCGTGGAGGTGCAACGTTGGTTTTTAGTGGGTATGCGGTCTCGTGCTGTGAGTCCCACATACTCCCTACTATCCCCCCCGAGGATAGTAGGGAGATGCATAAAGCATTTTCCAACGATAAAAAAAAAAAAAAAAAAAAAAAAAAAAAAAAAAAAAAAAAGGTTAGGTTAGGTTAGGTTAGGTTGGGGTGCCAGGTCGGACAACCTCCTCGAGTGCTCGCACCCATTGCCACATCCGTATATGGTGTGACAATGGGTGCGGGACGGTGCACCCTGGGCATCGTCGACAATCATTCTCCTTTGCGGGGGTTTGATTGTCGGCGATGGCGAATGGTCCGACACGGGGTGGGGGGGTAATGGGGTTCTGGGGGGTAAGGGGTTGGGGGTAGGTGGGGTTTTAGTCTGTAAGGTCTTTGGCAAAGGTGATGGATGAACCGCGAATGCGTGAAAGGTATGAAAGGAAGCCGCCGAGAGGAGGCAGTGTGATTCGCGCGGTGTGTCTGCCAGGCGCACGCGGCTTGCCGCCACCGGGCGATCCCGTTATTCTCTGTAGGTGTCGTGGACATGTCTCGCGGCCTACAGTAGAACCGGGGGTCCTGCCTTAACCGGCAGGGCTGCGAGGAGTAAACCTCTATAAAAATCCGAGGAGCCCGGCGTTGCGGTTCGTGACGTCGGGGGCTTGAAAGAGCGGCTGGATCGTTACACCAGCCCACAGCGACCAAACCCTGGGTACCTTCCGACCCCCAGGCGTATATAGGATTACCGGGGGAGGGAGACCCGGTGGACCACAGTACCCAAATTACTCGTGGGATCTACTATGGAAAATAAGATTTTACAAATAAAACTGACGGATATGCGTAACTCGAAAGACAATGGCGATAACAATGGACTGAATTCTCTTAACGATTTGGATAAGATGACTGGATCACGACGCGGAGACCTCTCTAGGTCCGCGTCGGTGGAAAGTATGTCGGAGCGGCGTGCCGCTAGCATGGACAGGACAAGGGACCTGGAGGTGGAGGAGATGTCGGACTCTGACAGCCTCTCCACACACAGGAGACCAGAAGACCGGGCAGTTTACGGAGGGACTTCAAATCTCTTTCGTAAACGTCCGCGACACGGACTAGACAGTCACTCGGGATCCAACAACTCCTCGAGTGACGAAGAGGTTCCGGCGCTTAAGGTGCCAGCTGGGAAGAGTGGACGTGGTCGTTCGTCTCCTAGCCAGAAAGTGCGAGACGAGTGTGGGCGCTTCCTTAAGCGCACCGAGGCGTCGGAGGCTGACGCTGGTAGTGACAGGTCGAGGTCGGGCAACCGGAGCGAAGGTGGGAATACCGCTCCCCGAGGAAGAGGTAGGCCTCCCACAACGGGAAAATATGTTGGGCTGGCTAAAGCCAAAGCCGACCTTATCGCTATACAGCGCGAAGAATTGGAGCTCCAGGCCGAGAAGGAGCTCGCGGAGGCTGCACGAAAAGCCCACCTTCTGAGGCCGGAGCGCCTCTCAGAGACCTCAGCAGACGAAGTACCATCGGCAGGAGAACTAAGGGAGAAAGTGATCCGCTCTGTGGGTCTAATAAACCAAGTGGCTGCAAAATCGTCGAACCTAAAGGGTACCTTTATAAGGACCCTTAAGGATGCGGCCGCTACGATCAAGGAAGCGGTAGATGCGTTGAGCCAATCGTCGGTCTCTGCAGAAACGCGCAAGTTAGCGTCGGCTAATGACCGTCTCAAAGCGGAGGTGGCCGACCTACGTAATGAGTTGGTCGTGTTAAGGGCCGATTTGCGGCGAAATCGAGATGCGGATGAGGATATGCCCCGACATACCACGAGTGCCCAATTCGACCCTGAGACACTGAAGCGTTCCATCATCGAGGCAGTGGGGACGATGGTGAATGCCCGCTTTGAAGGTATGGAGGCCAGGCTTTTGCCTGAAAAGAGATTGCGTCCGCCACTAGCGTCGGACAGAGAGGTATTTGGAAGCCCGTCCACCTCGGCTTCCCAAACCTACCAGATAGCACCGCCGAGGGCATCTTCGAGTGGTGGTAATGGTCCAGTGACCCAGTCGACTGCGGTAGCAGCACAGGTCGCCGTGCCTGAACTGGAGCCTTCCCCTTCCACTACCTTGCATCAAGGCAGGAAGGGAAAGAAGAAGAGGAATAGGGTCGCACTGGCTGTACCTGCGGCTCCCGCTCCGGTCGAGTCTGCATCCGGCACCAATCCAGCGGTGGAAACCTGGACTACAGTTACGAGGCGTAAGAAAAAGCCCGGTACTGGGCCAGCTACGGCTCAGGCGACAAAACAGCCGCTGAAACCGAAGAAGCCGAGGCTGAGACCTCCTCGCTCCTCAGCTGTGGTCATCAAGCTTCAGCCGGGTGCGCAGGAGCGAGGAGTGACCTATGCTTCAATATTGACGGAGGCTAAGAGGTCCGTTGACCTAACGAGTCTTGGGATCCAGGCCCTGAAATTTAGGAAGGCGGCAACAGGAGCTCGCATACTAGAGTTGCCGGGCGCCCTGAGTGGGGAGAAAGCCAATCTGTTGGCTGAAAAGCTAAAGACGGTTCTGGCAGCCGCCGACGTCCAGGTCTCCAGGCCAGAGAAATGTGCAGACTTGCGCATCTCAGGCCTGGATGACTCGGTTGAAAAGGAGGAGGTGGCAGAGGCAGTTGCTCGCGTCGGCGAGTGCTCAGTCACTTCTATAAAAGTAGGAGAGATCCGCCGCGACAGTGGTGGGTTGGGCACTGTTCTGGTCAGTTGCCCAGTCGCGGCTGCCAAGAAGGTAGTGAACATCGACCGCCTTTTAGTAGGTTGGAGTTCGGTGCAAAGGACGCTGCTCCAGCCCAGGCCTCTTCGGTGTTACCGGTGTCTGGAGCTGGGCCACGTCCGTGAGCAGTGCAAAGTGGAGGTTGACCGTGGTGCTGCTTGCTTCCGATGTGGGCAGCTGGGCCACAAGTCTGCCGAATGCTCCGCCACGCCATACTGCCTAGTATGCGCGGCGTCAAGCAAGCCCACTGGGCACAAGTTGGGGAGCAGGGCCTGTGGCTCAGCCAAGCCAGAACGGAAAGGACGAAGGAAGGGTGCATCTGGGGCCAAAGGCGCAGTGCAACCATCCCACCCTGTAGCCACCGGCGCTGGGGAAGAGGAGGATCAGATGGCCACCTAGATCAATGGCCAGCACCAACATCAAAATTCTGCAGGCGAACATCAACCACTGCGCCAGAGCTCAGGACTTGCTATTCCAGAGCATGGCGCAGTGGATGATACAAGTAGCGGTGGTCTCCGAACCATATTATATCCCCCCTGGGGACAATTGGGTTGGAGATCAAACGGGTACGGTGGCCATGGTTTGCCGAACTGCAGCGGGCTCTCCGCCTTTCACCAACAAAAGGTGCGGCCCTGGTTTTGTGGCAGCCCTGCTGGGGGATATTGTAGTCGTTGGCGTCTACTTCTCCCCAAACAGGACATTGGCTGACTTCGAAGTTTACCTGGATCAGCTGGGAGCATTGATCCAACAAGTACGTCCTTATCCAGTCTTAATTGCTGGGGACTTAAACGCAAAGTCAGCGGCGTGGGGATCTCCCGTATCAAATGCGAGGGGGCGGGTGCTCGAAGAGTGGCTCGTGGAGGTTGGACTTGTTGTCCTCAATCGCGGTTCGGTGGACACGTGCGTGCGGCAGCAAGGTGGATCCATAGTGGACATTTCGTTCGCATGCCCCGCCTTGGCACGCCGTGTGCGGGGCTGGAAGGTGGTCGAGGGCGAAGAAACCCTGTCGGACCACCGGTATATCCGATTCGATGTCTCCGCCCTCCTTAACGCCCCGACTGGCCCAAGCCGGACAGCGATGGGTGACGGGCCGCGTTGGCAGCTGAAGACCCTCGACAGGGAAGCGGCAAGGGAAGTTGCCATCGTGCAGTCCTGGGTTTCTGCACCCATTACATCGGACGTTGAGGAGGAGGCCGAACGGTTCGGGGAAACAATGACGCAGATTTGCGACGCGTCCATGTCCCGTTCCAGGTCTCTTCCTCCAAAGCGCCAGGTATATTGGTGGTCTGCAGAGCTCGCGCGAATGCGCAGAGCGTGTGTCGCGGTAAGACGCCAATATACCCGATACAGGAGAAGGCGCCGAAGAAACGAAGCCCAAGAAGCCGTACTTTACGACTCCTACAGGTTGGCGAAAACCACCCTCCAGCAGGGTGATTTTAAAACACTCGGAATCGAATTCGGAAACGGAATCGGATCTTTCCGTCACGGATTCCAGCCATCGCTATTTTGATTTCCGTACCCGACGATTTTTGACATTTCTCGTCGGATAAACCCATCCGAATCGACGGAAAGTTTCCGACACCTTTTTCCTCGCGGAAAGCTTCCGAAATTGAACAAAAACATAAATAAAATACCAAATTTAAGTGTTATCTAAATACTTGTATAATATTTAAGGTAAGTCAGTACTAAAGAGTGTTTAAAATAAACCCATTAACGTTGTTTTATGGCCCTTTACATAATTGTGAAAATTATTCCCTTCAACCTTCGATAGGATGGAATATTATCTTATAGGAGACAACATAGGGCGGCTGCTGTGCAGCGCCGGCAAACAATCGTGTTGCATTATTCACTTCGTGGTTGTGTTTTTATTTACTGAAATACAGCGCCATGCGCCATCTATGACGTAGCTCTGAAACTTCGTGGTTGCAAAGGCGTGATGTTACCCTTCACTTTCACTTTGACGTATCAGTAAAAATTTTCGAGGTTCGTTATAACCAAAAATAATGAAGGAGAGTAAGTTTTAAATCGATAATTTAAATAAGTAATCAATTTCCAATTTTATAATTATGATAAGTGTGTTTATATAAGACTTTTTGGCCAAAAAAATTCGTATTAATAACTGTTTTGTAATCGAATTTTATTTCTACCATTTCTACCATTTTTAAACGTTCTTTGTAAACGCACACAATCTTTCCGACGTCGGAACTTTCCAATTGGCCCTTCCGTCCGCTATTCAAAATCGCGTTTTGTCATACCGTCGGAAACGGAATCGACAACTCGAAGTTTTCGATTCCGTTTCCGAATTCGATTCCGAGTGTTTTAAAATCACCCTACAGGTGGCTATTGCGCGAGCCGTAACTGAAGCCAGGAAAGAATTCCTGGTTTCATTGGACCATGACCCGTGGGGGCGGCCTTACCGGATGGTGCTCAACAAATTGCGCCCCTGGGCCCCCCCACTTACCCAAAGCCTTCAGCCTAATGTTGTGTCGTCAGTGGTGACGGCATTGTTCCCGAGGCGGGATGAATATTCACCACCCGCGATGGTTCCACCTCACGCGGAAGACGTCGCGCAAACTCGCGACGTACCTGAGGTAACTGAAGGAGAGCTCGGCGCGGCTATTGCAAGGCTCAAGGCCAAGAATACCGCCCCGGGTCCCGACGGCGTCCCTGGACGAGTCCTGGCTTTGGCTCTCGGCGTCCTGGAATTGAGGCTAAGGGGAATGTTTACTGCCTGTCTGGCTCAAGCCACAATCCCACAGAGGTGGAAGACAGGCAGGCTCGTTCTCCTTCGGAAGGAGGGGCGGCCTGCAGACTCCCCGTCCGCCTACCGCCCGATCGTCCTGCTTGATGATGTTGGCAAGCTCTTTGAGAGGGTAGTCGCACGCCGCATCGTCGAGCACCTAGAAAACGTCGGGCCAGATCTGGCAGATAGTCAATTCGGCTTCCGTAGAGAGAGGTCCACGGTCCATGCAATTGGACGGGTCAAGTCCATCGCGCAGGATGCGGTTTCCCGGGGCGAGGTAGTGTTGGCGGTATCACTTGACATCGCCAATGCATTCAATACCCTGCCTTGGGCCTGCATCAGGGAGGCACTCCGGTTCCACAGAGTGCCGACCTATCTGCGCCACATTATAGGGGCCTACTTATCACAGAGAAGGGTGACATACCCTTGCCAGAACGGGCAAGGATTTCTGGAGATGACTTGCGGTATTCCACAGGGGTCGGTCTTGGGACCACTCCTGTGGAATATTGGATACGATTGGGTCTTGCGTGGTGCTAATCTCCGAGGCGTTGAAGTAACGTGTTATGCGGATGACACACTCGTGACCGCCCGCGGGCCCAACTTCCGTCGAGCGGCCATCCTCGCCACTGCAGGGGTGGCCCATGTGGTACGGCGAATCCGGCGTCTTGGGCTGGAGGTAGCCCTTAATAAATCCGAGGCCCTCTGTTTTCATGGGCCTCGTAATGCGCCACCATCAGGCGCCCACATAGTTGTGAGTGGAGTTCGCGTCGACATTAAGTTGACGATGAAATACCTCGGCTTAGTCTTGGACCGTAACTGGGATTTCTGCGCGCACTTTGAGCGCTTAGGACCTAGAGTGACGAGAGCGGCTGCAGCGCTGGGAAGGCTGCTCCCTAACATCGGAGGCCCAAGCGACTCCTGTCGTCTTCTATACGCTGGAGTCGTCCGCTCCATGGCCCTATATGGAGCCCCAGTATGGGCCGACACTCTTGGTCGTCGCGGTGCGGCACTTTTGCGTAAACCGCAAAGAGTGCTGGCCATACGGGCTATACGCGGCTACCGGACAATTTCCGGGGAGGCGGCGTGCTTACTGGCAGGTTCCGTGCCATGGGACCTGGACGCCAGAATCCTCGCGGCATTACACCTTTGGCGCGAGGAGGCAAGATTACGGGGCCTCGTGCCAGCCCCAGAAGAACTGGGCAGGAGGAGGACCGAGCTGCGCCAACGCGCGCTCGAAGAGTGGGGAGTTAGGCTGGCGCAACCAAGCGCTGGCCTGAGAACTGTGGAGGCCATTCGTCCAGTCCTACAATCTTGGCTGGACAGGCGACACGGGATCCTTACCTACCACACGTCGCAGGTTCTCACGGGGCACGGCTGTTTCGGGGGATATCTGTTTCGTGTGGCGGGCAAAGAGCCAACCGCAATATGCCATCATTGCGACGGTTGTGTTGATGAGGCGGCCCAGCACACGCTGGAAGAGTGCCCAGCCTGGGCGGTACAGCGCGAAGAGTTGTGCGCTGTTGTGGGGCGCGATCTCTCGCTGCCGGCTGTGGTCCGCGCCATGGTTGGCAGCGAGAGGTCGTGGGGTGCAGTCGTCGCCTATTGCGAAGACGTGATGACCCGGAAGGAGGCGGCGGAGAGACTTAGGGAGGCCAACGCTACCTTGGCCCCCCGCCGCCGAAGACCAGGGCGCAGGAGGGCGGCGTACGCGCAACAAATCCCCCCCTAACTAAAGTCCTGGCGGCAGGCACGGGGGTGTCTGTCGCCCTGAACAGGACCTGTGAGGTGGTGCTGTGCTGAAGTGTTCCAGCATAGCACCAAGCAGCCGGATGGGTCGAGGCTAGATCTCCCCCCGGGAGGAGGTTTCAACAAGCCGCCGTCGCGCTGGGGTTCGCGGAAGATTGCGATTCCGCGTTCCCGTGTCCCCAGCACATGCGACCGTGTCGAACACCGTGGGTTTTTAGTGGGTATACCGGCACGCTGCCGGGGAGTCCCACATACCCTCGTCGACTCCCCCGAGTTGGCGGGGGATGCGTAATGCATTTTCCCACGATAAAAAAAAAAAAAAAAAAAAAAAAAGGTTAGGTTAGGTTGGGGTGCCAGGTCGGACAACCTCCTCGAGTGCTCGCGCCCATTGCCACATCCGGGATACGTCTCTGGTGTGACAATGGGTGGGAGACGGTGCACCCTGGGCATCGTCGACAATCGTTCTCCTTTGCGGAGGTGATTGTCGGCGATGGCGAATGGTCCGACACGTGGGGGGCGCGAGCGTTGCTCCGGCTGTTGCTGGGGCGGCGTGGCGGCGCACAGTGGGCGAGAGCTGCCCCCGGTCTCTTTCGTGGAGGTGCCGGGGGCGGCTGCGAGCCTTAGGGTGGCTGGCTGCCTGGCTGACTGGTGGTGGTGGTTCGACCGGACCGCCCGCCATGGTAGGCCGGGTGGCATATCAGCCGCCCATTGTGGGGGTCTCCGGTTGGCAGGCTGGGCCGCTGGCTGGGAGGTGGAGAGGTGGAGCCCCAGAGGGGGGCCGCGAAGCCTTTCCTGCCCGGCTGGCTGGCTCAACTGGCTGGCTGATCGGCGACGGGTCGGCTGTTTGGCTGCAAGGCCGGACAGCTGGCTGAGGAGAGGTCGCGATGGCCTTTTCAGGCCGACGCGACCCTGTGGAGGGGGCTTCATTGTCCTCTCCCTACTCGAGGGCTGCTGGCGTGTCCGTCATATGGCTGGCCGACCTGCTGGCTGGGTTGAGGTCGGCTGGAGCCCCAATGGGGGGCTGGCTAGTTGGCTGGCCGACGGACTGCCGGTGGCGCTGGCTGACCTGCCAGTTGGCTGGCTGGCTGTTCTGGGTTGGGTCGAACCTCGCGAGGTAGAGGATCCCCTTCCTGGTTCGGCTGGCTGGCTCGCTGGTGGGAAGGCTGGCGTGAGGGGCTGGGTCGAGACGTAAGTCTCCCCGGCGGGCCCTGAGCGGCGGGCGCGGGGGTGCCTGCCACTCAAAAAGGGGCCAGTGGCGGGGCGCTGTGTCTGGTGCGCCGACACAGCGCCATTTTAGAGGAAGCCTGCATAAGGCTGCTGTTGCGTCGGGGCCGTGGAAGATTGCGTTTCGCGTTCCCATAGCCCCGACTCCTTGTGACTCGTGGAGGTGCAACGTTGGTTTTTAGTGGGTATGCGGTCTCGTGCTGTGAGTCCCACATACTCCCTACTATCCCCCCCGAGGATAGTAGGGAGATGCATAAAGCATTTTCCAACGATAAAAAAAAAAAAAAAAAAAAAAAAAAAAAAAAAAAAAAAAAGGTTAGGTTGGGGTGCCAGGTCGGACAACCTCCTCGAGTGCTCGCGCCCATTGCCACATCCGGGATACGTCTCTGGTGTGACAATGGGTGGGAGACGGTGCACCCTGGGCATCGTCGACAATCGTTCTCCTTTGCGGAGGTGATTGTCGGCGATGGCGAATGGTCCGACACGTGGGGGGCGCGAGCGTTGCTCCGGCTGTTGCTGGGGCGGCGTGGCGGCGCATTTTGGGCGAGAGCTGCCCCCGGTCTCTTTCGTGGAGGTGCCGGAGGCGGCTGCGAGCCTTAGGGTGGCTGGCTGCCTGGCTGACTGGTGGTGGTGGTTCGACCGGACAGCCCGCCATGGTAGGCCGGGTGGCATATCAGCCGCCCATTGTGGGGGTCTCCGGTTGGCAGGCTGGGCCGCTGGCTGGGAGGTGGAGAGGTGGAGCCCCAGAGGGGGGCCGCGAAGCCTTTCCTGCCCGGCTGGCTGGCTCAACTGGCTGGCTGATCGGCGACGGGTCGGCTGTTCGGCTGCAAGGCTGGACAGCTGGCTGAGGAGAGGTCGCGATGGCCTTTTCAGGCCGACGCGACCCTGTGGAGGGGGCTTCATTGTCCTCTCCCTACTCGAGGGCTGCTGGCGTGTCCGTCGTTTGGCTGGCCGACCTGCTGGCTGGGTTGAGGTCGGCTGGAGCCCCAATGGGGGGCTGGCTAGTTGGCTGGCCGACGGACTGCCGGTGGCGCTGGCTGACCTGCCGGTTGGCTGGCTGGCTGTTCTGGGTTGGGTCGAACCTCGCGAGGTAGAGGATCCCCTTCCTGGTTCGGCTGGCTGGCTCGCTGGTGGGAAGGCTGGCGTGAGGGGCTGGGTTGAGACGTAAGTCTCCCCGGCGGGCCCTGAGCGGCGGGCGCGGGGGTGCCTGCCACTCAAAAAGGGGCCAGTGGCGGGGCGCTGTGTCTGGTGCGCCGACACAGTGCCATTTGTGGAGGAAGCCTGCATAAGGCTGCTGTTGCGTCGGGGCCGTGGAAGATTGCGTTATCGCGTTCCCATAGCCCCGACTCCTTGTGACTCGTGGAGGTGCAACGTTGGTTTTTAGTGGGTATGCGGTCTCGTGCTGTGAGTCCCACATACTCCCTACTATCCCCCCCGAGGATAGTAGGGAGATGCATAAAGCATTTTCCAACGATAAAAAAAAAAAAAAAAAAAAAAAAAAAAAAGTTAGGTTAGGTTAGGTTAGGTTAGGTTAGGTTAGGTTAGGTTAGGTTAGGTTAGGTTAGGTTGCCGTGGCGGGGGTGCCAGGTCGGACAACCTCCTCGAGTGCTCGTGCCCATTGCCACATCCGGGATACGTCCCTGGTGTGACAATGGGTGGGAGACGGTGCACCCTGGGCATCGTCGACAATCGTTCTCCTTTGCGGAGGTGATTGTCGGCGATGGCGAATGGTCCGACACGTGGGGGGCGCGAGCGTTGCTCCGGCTGTTGCTGGGGCGGCGTGGCGGCGCAGTGTGGGCGAGAGCTGCCCCCGGTCTCTTTCGTGGAGGTGCCGGGGGCGGCTGCGAGCCTTAGGGTGGCTGGCTGCCTGGCTGACTGGTGGTGGTGGTTCGACCGGACCGCCCGCCATGGTAGGCCGGGTGGCATATCAGCCGCCCATTGTGGGGGTCTCTGGTTGGCAGGCTGGGCTGCTAGCTGGGAGGTGGAGAGGTGGAGCCCCAGAGGGGGGCCGCGAAGCCTTTCCTGCCCGGCTGGCTGGCTCAACTGGCTTGCTGATCGGCGACGGGTCGGCTGTTCGGCTGCAAGGCTGGACAGCTGGCTGAGGAGAGGTCGCGATGGCCTTTAGGCCGACGCGACCCTGTGGAGGGGGCTTCATTGTCCTCTCCCTACTCGAGGGCTACTGGCGTGTCCGTCGTTTGGCTGGCCGACCTGCTGGCTGGGTTGAGGACGGCTGGAGCCCCAATGGGGGGCTGGCTAGTTGGCTGGCTGACGGGCTGCCGGTGGCGCTGGCTGACCTGCCGGTTGGCTGGCTGGCTGTTCTGGGTTGGGTCGAACCTCGCGAGGTAGAGGATCCCCTTCCTGGTTCGGCTGGCTGGCTCGCTGGTGGGAAGGCTGGCGTGAGGGGCTGGGTCGAGACGTAAGTCTCCCCGGCGGGCCCTGAGCGGCGGGCGCGGGGGTGCCTGCCACTCAAAAAGGGGCCAGTGGCGGGGCGCTGTGTCTGGTGCGCCGACACAGCGCCATTTTAGAGGAAGCCTGCATAAGGCTGCTGTTGCGTCGGGGCCGTGGAAGATTGCGTTTCGCGTTCCCATAGCCCCGACTCCTTGTGACTCGTGGAGGTGCAACGTTGGTTTTTAGTGGGTATGCGGTCTCGTGCTGTGAGTCCCACATACTCCCTACTATCCCCCCCGAGGATAGTAGGGAGATGCATAAAGCATTTTCCAACGATAAAAAAAAAAAAAAAAAGGTTGCCGTGGCGTCGGAGGCTCGAAAGAGCGGCTGGATCGATAAACCAGTCTTAGCGACCAACCCTGGGAACCGCCCGCCACCCAGGTGTATATAGGGTTACCGGGGGAGGGAGACCCGGTGGACTGATTGATACCCAAACAACTCGTGGGAACTACTATGGATAAAAGTTTTAAAATAAAATTACCGACGGATTCGCAAAAAACGAAAGACAAAGGCAGAAAAAAAGGACAACCGATTTCGCAAAGTGATTTGGATGACCTGTTTAGCACAGGTATGGATATACCAATGTCCATGGCTGAGCAGGAGATGATGGCGCGGCTTGCCGTGGAAAGAGAGGGAAGGCGGAACTCGGATGTGGAGTCGTTGATGTCAGGGGATGTCAGTGACGACTCCACATTTGATGACTATCCTAGTCGCGCGTCAGAGGCTGGACCTAGCAGAGTGTACAGGGGCCGCCGAAAGCGCACTAGAAACACGGACGACGACGACACGAGCCGGACTCGTCACTCATCGAGTGACGAAGACCGTCCGGCCTCAAAGGTCAAACCTGGAAAGGCTCGAGGATCCGCTGTAAGGGATGAGAGTGGCCGTTTTCAAAAGCGGGACTCTTCAGGTGGGTCGAGTGCTTCGGCACCTCGTGGGAGGGGGCGGCCTCCCACAACAGGAGAATACGTCGGCCTGGCAAAAGCCAAGGCTGAACTGGTAGCTGCAGAGCGTGAGGCTATGGAGTTGCAGGCGGAAAAGGAGGTCTCGGAGGCTGCACAGAGGGTGTACCTCTTGAGACCTGGCCGGGTCTCAGGGACCCTAAATGATGAAGAGCTTTCGGCGCACGACCTGCGTGAGCGGGTTCAGAACCAGGTGGGCCTAATTACTCAGGTCGCCGCGAAATCATCGAATCTTAAGGGGACGTTCGTCCGGACCCTTAAGAACGCGGCGATCAATATCGAGGACGCAGTTGAGGCGTTGACGAGGACGTCGGTCTCTGAAGAGACCAGGAAGTTGTCAGCCGACAACTCACGACTCAAAGCGGAAGTTGCTGAGCTCCGCAGCGAGATAGCTACCTTAAGGGCTGACTTGCTGCGGTCTCAGCAACAAAAGGACGTAACAATAACCCCGCCGCCTCCAAGTGCTCGGATTGAGCAGGAGTCGCTCCAGCGCTCCATCATAGAGGCGGTGGGGACAATGGTGAACGCGAGGTTCGAGGCACTTGAGGGCAGGCTGCTGCCGGAAGAGCGCCTCCGTCCACCATTGTCATTTGATCTGCCGAGCGTGCCAGCTTCGCCTTCCCGGGCCGCGCCAAAGCCGACCCCAAAGGCTCTGCCAGCGTCACGCGCCAGGCAGGCGGCACCGCCTGCCCCACAAGAGGTGGCCACTCCTTCCCTGCCTTCTATCCCGCAGGGAAGGAACGCCAATAAGAAGGAAAAGAAGAAAAAGAAGCGGGCCGATCCGGCAAGACCTGCTCAACAAGGAGAAACTATAGTCCCACCGTCTGCAGCATCCGGCTCAAGGCCCACTTCAGAAGGCTGGACGGTGGTAACGGGACGTAAGCGGAGGGGAGGTGCAGCTCCTGCTGCTCCTATTCCGGCTCAAGCGGTAAGTCGACCGCTGCAGCCGAAGAAGAAAAAGAAGAAGACGAAGCTACGTCCTCCTCGCACATCAGCAGTAGTGCTCAAATTGGAGCCAGAGGCGCTGAAGAGTGGAGTGACGTACGCTCAAATTCTGACTGAGGCCAAGAGATCCATCAATCTAACGGATCTGGGCATCACTGCCCTTAAATATAGAAAGGCGGTGACAGGAGCCCGCATCCTGGAGCTGCCAGGGACCTTGAACGCCGACAAAGCCAATTTATTGGCCGAGAGGCTAAGACAGGTCCTCAAATCGGAGGAAGTCAAAGTCTCCAGACCAGAGAAGTGTGCCGATCTGCGCATCTCTGGTCTGGATGACTCTACCGTTAAGGAGGAGGTGATAGAGGCGATTTCGCGAGTCGGCGAGTGCCCCGTTGCTTCCATCAGGGCTGGAGAGATTCGCCGTGTCAATTCAGGACCCGGCTCGATCATGGTCAGCTGTCCTGTGGCGGCTGCCCAAAAGGTGATGGCAGTTGACCGGCTCCTCATTGGCTGGTCGTCAGCTGAGCGGAGGCTGCTGGAAAAGCGGCCGATGCGTTGTTTCCGCTGCCTAGAGTTGGGCCACGTGCGGGACCAATGCACTGTGGAGGTAGATAGAAGTGCCGCCTGCTTCAGATGCGGGCAGCTCGGCCACAAAGCTGGCCAATGCTCCGCCGCGCCATACTGCATAGTATGCGCGGCGTCGAGCAGGCCCACTGGTCACGTGCTGGGCAGCAAAAGCTGCGTCGCGGAGACGCAGAAGAGGAAAAGGACGGTTCCGGCAAGTGCGACCACACAGTCGCGGCCGGCTCAATCAAGGGCTGGAGCTGCCGGTGCCACTCCGATGGCCACGCAATAATGTGGCCATAACACGAATCGGGTCGCAGGAGGAAGGTCATCCTTGATCAAGCCTCCTCCCCGCCACGAGAGCCCTGGACGGCAAACACGGGGGTGTTTGCCGATCCACACAGGGGCTCGTGAGGTGGTGCTGTGTGGGGTGTACCAACACAGCACCAGATAGCCGGATCGGGTGTGCCACCATCTCTGAGCACACCCGCAAGCGGAGGCTTCAACAAGCCACAGTCGCGTCGGGGTCGCGGTAGCATGCGTATCGCGTTTCCCGTAACCCCGGCACTCTGCGACCAGAGGTACATAGTGGTTTTTTAGTCAGTATGCGGCACTCTGCCGAGACTCTGACATACCCCCGTCGACTCCCCCGAGTCGGCGGGGGATCCATAAAGGATTTTTCCACTTAAAAAAAAAAAAAAAAAAAAAAAAAAAAAAAAAAAGGTTAGGTTAGGTTAGGTTAGGTTGGGGTGCCAGGTCGGACAACCTCCTCGAGTGCTCGCACCCATTGCCACATCCGTTTATGGTGTGACAATGGGTGCGGGACGGTGCACCCTGGGCATCGTCGACAATCATTCTCCTTTGCGGGGGTTTGATTGTCGGCGATGGCGGATGGTCCGACACGGGGTGGGGGCTCTCTTGCCGCTCCTGGTGCTCTCCAATGAGAGTGCCATGGATGCGGCTTGGTCCTCCAGGGGGGTAAGGGGTTTGGGGGTAAGGGGTTTGGGGATAAGGGGTTTGGGGGGTAAGGGGTTGGGGGTAGTTTATAAGGTCTTTGGCAAAGGTGATGGATGAACCGCGAATGCGTGAAAAGTATGAAAGGAAGCCGCCGAGAGGAGGCAGTGTGATTCGCGCGGTGTGTCTGCCAGGCGCACGCGGCTTGCCGCCACCGGGCGATCCCGTTATTCCCTGTAGGTGTCGTGGACATGTCTCACGGCCTACAGTGGAACCGGGGGTCTTGCCTTAATCGGCAGGACCGTGAGGAGTAAACCTCAATAAAAATCCGAGGAGTTCGGCGCTGCGGTCCGCGGCGTCGAAGGCTCGAAAGAGCGGCTGGATCGCAAACCAGCCCAAAGCGACCTACCCTGGGGACCACCCGCCCCCCAGGCGTATTAGGGTTACCGGGGGAGGGAGACCCGGTGGACTTGCTTATCCCAAGATACTCGTGGGAACAAAATGGAACGAAAATTAAAAATAACACTGACGGATTCACAAAAAACAAAAGACCCTGGCTTGAACAAAGGACTATTGATGTGTGAGAAGAGGATCGATGAGATTCTCAACCATGAAGGGCCATATTCCTCGTCGCCTCGTGCCGTGAGGGAGCGGTTAGAGGCTGAAGAGCGCAAGAGGCAGTTGGCTATGTTGGAGGCTGAGTCGTCGATGTCGGCTGATGTCAGCGACGAGTCCTCTGCCAATGAGGAGCCCAGTCGGGCGTCTAGAGGGGGCCCCCGTAAAGTTTATGGGGGCCAACGTAAGAGGTCGCGAGACCCTGACGATGATAAGAGCCGGACCCGCCACTCTTCGAGTGACGAGGAGCGTCCGGCTCCAAAAACAAGACCGGGGAAGGCTCATTCTTCCCCGAAAAGAGACGAATCCGGCCGTTTTCTGAAGCGGTCGGACTTACATAAGGGGTCGGGTTCTGGCGGTGGGATTGAGGATAGGGTGTCTTCTCCCACTGCGTCGGAAGCGCCCCGTGGACGAGGCAGGCCTCCCACAACGGGAGAATACGTCGGCCTGGCCAAGGCCAAAGCGGACCTGATAGCCAAGGAGCGCGAGGCCATGGAGCTCCAGGCCGAAAAGGAGGTTGCGGAGGAGGCGCGCAGGCTTCACAACTTGCGGCCGGAACGCCTGTCGGAAGCCTTGGAGGGGGGCCAAAGTGCGGCTGACCTGAGGGAGCGAGTGCTTCAACAGGTAAGCCTGATAAGTCAAGTGGCCGCCAAATCATCAAACCTTAAGGGTACTTATGTGAGGACCCTTAAGGATGCGGCCACGGAGATTAGGGACTCTGTTGAAGCACTTAGCAAGAGTTCCATCTCAGTAGAAACGCGGAGGTTGTCGGCCGACAACGAACGCCTAAAAGCGGAGGTTGCTGAGCTCCGCAGCGAGTTGGCTGCATTACGGGCTGACCTGTTGCGGTCTCAGCAACACAAGGTAGTGGAGACCAGTACCCCACCGCCTCCAAGCGCTCAGCTCGAGTCCGAGCAATTGAAGCGCTCCATCATCGAGGAGGTGGGGACTATGGTCAATGCCCGCCTGGAGGGCCTTGAGGAAAGATTGTTGCCGGCGAAGCGGTTCCGTCCGCCATTGGCGTCAGACAGTCTTGTAGAGGACGTGGTGGAGAGTCAGCCTATTCTGACTCCCCGGGCTTCTTCGGAGGCCCCTGCGGTCGTAAATAGGGCAAGCCCAAAGGTTGTGCCTGCTAATCCTTCGTCTTCTGCTCCGAAAGGGCAGAGGAAGAAGAAGAAGAAGACAAAGAAGCGAACGGCGGCTGTTTCCGCTGCCCCCGCACAAGGAGGGAGTGACCGCGCACCACCACCAACATCCGGTGGGGCGCGTGATAAAGAGGGTTGGACGACTGTGACTAGGCGCAAAGCCAGGTCTGGTGCGGCTTCTGCGCCGGTTGCCCAACCCCAAAAGAAAAGAAAGAGAGCTCCAAGGCTCCGACCCCCCCCGCTCGTCTGCTGTGGTGCTCAAGCTGCAGCCGGGCGCGGCGGAGAAGGGGGTTTCCTATGCGGGAATATTGCTGCAGGCCAAGTCATCAATTGACTTGGCCAGCCTGGGAATTGACGACCTGAGGCTGAGAATTGCTGCGACAGGGGCGCGCATTCTCGAGTTGCCCGGGGCCACAAGTGGGGAAAAGGCGGATTTACTTGCTCAGAGGCTAAAAACCGCCCTTGGGGAGACAGACGTGGTGGTCTCCAGGCCCGAGAAGTGTGCAGATCTGCGCATCTCAGGTCTGGACGACACCGTCGAAGTAAGGGAGGTAGTGGAGGTTGTTGCGCGGGCCGGTGAGTGCCCAGTGACCTCCGTCAAAGTTGGAGAGATTCGCCGGTTTCAATCCGGCTTGGGAACAGCTTTTATTAGTTGCCCTGTCGCAGCTGCCGGCAAGGTGGCCAGGACTGATCGCCTCCTTATTGGGTGGTCGTCTGTTCGGGCCAAACTGCTGAAGCCAAAGCCTCTGCGGTGCTTCCGGTGCCTCGAGTTGGGGCACGTCAGGGCCAAATGCACTGTGGAGACAGATCGCGGTGATGCCTGCTTTAGGTGTGGCCAAGCAGGCCATAAGTCGAAGGATTGTTCCTCAGCTCCACACTGCCTTGTGTGTGCTGCGATGAGCAAGCCCGCTGCCCACAAGCTCGGCAGTGCGGCCTGCGCAAAAAAGCCGGAGCGGAAGAGGCGGCAGGAAGCTGCAGCAGGCGCCAAAGCGCGGCCGCAGCCAACCCGCACAGTGGCTTCCACAGCCAGAACAGAGGAAGTCGAGATGGCCTCTGTCTAAAGAGGCTGCCTTTACGACGAGGGTCGTAGGAGGTTTCTGAACCTCCTCCCCTTTCCAAAAGCCCTGGACGATAAGCACGGGGGTGCATTTCGCCCACCATAGGGCTCGTGAGGTGGAGCTGTGCTCGATATACCGGCACAGCACAAGATAGCCGGATCGGGTGTGCCACCCTTTACACGGTACACCCATAAGCGGTGGCTTGAAAAGGCCGCAGTCGCGTCGGGGTTACGGAAGATTGCTGACAGCGTTCCCGCGACCCCGGCACAAAGCGACCGTGACGAATAACAGTGGGTTTTTAGTGGGTATACGGCACTCTGCCCGGAGTCCCACATACCCCCGTCGACTCCCCCGAGTCTGCGGGGGATGCGTAATTGCATTTTCCCACTTAAAAAAAAAAAAAAAAAAAAAAAAAGGTTAGGTTAGGTTAGGTTAGGTTAGGTTAGGTTAGGTTAGGTTTTTTTTTTTTTTTTTTTTTTTATACTGTCCGGGCGCTTTGATGGCCCGGCCCGCGAGCTAAACCTCTGACTTTAATCAGAGCACTTAATTGTAATGGGATAATTAATTACACGGGGATAATTTTTTATTCTTTTCCCTTACTTCTACTTAATACTTTATTATTTGCCTATTAATACATTTTTTAGTTCTTAAGTACTAGTTGACTTATTACATAAAATTACTGTCTAGGATTATATTTCAGTCATATTACATTAAAATTTTTAATTACATTACACATTATTATCAAATCAGTCTTTATTGTTATTATTTCTTGACATATTATTATTACCTTAAACATAGTTCTCACAATAATCCTTATTATTACATAAAAATAACCGTTACATTAAAATTAATTATTAAATTAGCATTATTATTACATTAAGCGTCATTATCACAGAGAGCATTATTATTGCGTTAAACATTATTTATACGTTGTTATACATTAATCCGGTTTTACAACCTTATATCTAATTGGCATACATGTTATATCCAGACGATTAGTTTGTAGTTCTTAGAACTATTGTACATAATCAGCTTTGTAGCTTGGTTTAAGAAGTAAAGAGATACGAGAAGAAAGATAATAAAGAAGGAAAGAAGAAAGAAAGAAGTGTGATCCATTATTTGGTCTTATTTCTATTTACAACTTTTGTTGCTGTTTCGGTACAATATTTCAAGAAAGTTTCGCGTCTGTTACAGTCTTTTACTATGTCCTTAACATTTTCAGCTCTTATTTCTAGGTCCAGCATTATCTCAGTCTCAAATCTTAGTAGTGCGTGAATGGGACAACTAAATAGTATGTGCTCTATAGACTCACCTATACCCGGTTCACAGACGCACGATGGATTCTCCTTGCATCTGAAGCGATTCAGATACGCTGAGAATCCACCGTGTCCGGTCATAACCTGTGTTAAAATACTACTAAACTGGATCTTTCTAACTATTGCGTAGGATTCACCAATGTCTGGGAAGAAGAGTTTTGTGGTCGATGCCGTGGTGTCCGTGTTATATCTACGGTTCCACTCATCAAGCGACTTAAGACGGATCTGTCGCTTGATGTGTGAAACCGGGCATAAGTCGTATGTTGGTCTAGTCTTTGTGTTGAGGGCCGCCTGTTTTGCCAGTGCGTCCGCTCTCTCGTTCCCCTCCAGGCCGGCGTGTGCTTTAATCCAAAATAGGGAAATAGCCTTATTTTGGAGTCTGCCTTTTGATAGGTTTCCTCTGGCTTCGACCGCTAGAGGATGGAGTGAGCTCGAGTTGGCCACCGTTTCAAGAGCCGCACGGGAGTCGCTAATGACCGCCCAATTAGTTTGTTTACCTTTCAGCATGTGTGCGGTGGCTCGACATATCGCGAGGAGCTCGGCCTGGTACACGGTACAGTATGGCGACAGTTTAAGTTTATAGGACTCGGTTTCGGATTCGCCATCCCATATGGATAACGAAGCCCCGACTTTGCCCTCAATTTTACTGCCATCCGTATAGATTTTGACTGCACCGCATACCAGATCGAATACCTCCTGTTGGTTATTAAGGCAGACGAACCCCTCGCGTATACGTTTTGCTGGGTGTTGGGTTTTGCGGTACTCCAATCGACGTTCGATTTCCCGATCGGCTAGGTCTGGCAGGGGTACTCCTCTCTTGGCCTCGTACAGCGATGCCGCTTCCCGCACACGGATATCGAGGGGCAGTAATCCCGCCAGAGTCAGTGACGCGTTTAGTGATACCGTCCGATATGCTTTGCACATTTTTTGTGCAAATCCTCGCTGGACGGTGTTAAGGTGTTTCTGCACTCCTATCTTTCTTGTAGCCGACGCCCACGCGCTGGCGGCGTAGCACACTATAGGCTCTACTGTTGCTGTATAGATGGTGCGAATGATCTCCGGGTGGAGGCCCCAGCTGACTCTAGCGGCTTTTGACAGCTGCTTGTAGACGTTCAACGCCTTCCTGCAAGTATTTGCAGTGTGGGCGTTGAACGTCAACTTGCTGTCTATTGTCAGCCCGAGAATTTTGATTTCCTCCGACATCGCGATTTCGATCCCTCCCATGGTTAGGAGTGGCGTGTCATACCTAAGCTTCCGAGTAAGCACCATTGCACAAGTTTTGTGCGGTGCAAACTTGAGCTTGTTCATGACACCCCACTCCCTTACATGTTCAAGAGCGGCATTCGCCGGTCCCTGGATCTTCAGAGCCGTATCCCCGGAGAAAACCAACACCACGTCGTCCGCGAAAGCCTGGCAATAGTCCCCTCTGCGTGTAAGGCTTTTCAGTAGCGGGTCAAGGAGAAGATTCCACAAAATTGGTCCTCCAATGGATCCCTGTACGCACCCTTTTTCAGTACCCTTTGTGTGTTCCTCGCCGGCATACCTAACTCGAACTTTGCGGTCCTGTAGGTAGCTGTCTATTATTCGGCGGAGGTCCACCGGGCACTCCTCCTCGGCAAGCCGTACTCTTAGGGCAGGCCACCAAGCGCTGTCGTAGGCTCCCTCTATGTCCAGCGACACTACAGTCACGATTTTGCGTTGTTGTAACTTGCCGCGTATGTGCTGAGTCAGGTCATAGAGGGAGTCTTCGGTGCTCCTTTGGGGCATGAAGCCATAGGCCAAGGTTAGGTTAGGTTAGGTTAGGTTAGGTTTTTTTTTTTTTTTTTTTTTTTTTTGATGACTGTGCTTATGCCCAGTCCGCCACTTTCCTTCTGACATGATCAGAAACCTTGTTTTGGTTTACTTTTTTCCTATTTAGTATTTTTAAATTTTAATGTTAATGTTATTTCTTTATTTATTTATTTGTTGATTTTACTGTTTGTTTAATTTATACATGGATTTTCTAGTTGTATTTAAAAGTTACAGCTTTGATGATTTATCTTTACACACATTTATGAAATAGCGGTATAGATCGTTTATTATAATTAATATTGTCCTGTTTTCACTCTATGATTTTGTCTTGATATTTTGGACTTTGTCCAGGATGTTATCCTGTCTTGTTTGTCAGGTATATTTTGTCCATTTTACGTATGTATTGAAAGTGGCACTTTGTTTTGGGTTAATCGAACGAAAGATTTTTCGTAATGTTAGTCATAAGTTTTGATTAGTCTTTGTTGGCAGTTTGTATAATTTTCTAGGAGGATTTTATTATTACATTATATAATATATTTTTATGTTATATTTTGAGCTTGAAGAGTGGCACTTTTATGTTTCGTTTATAGAGCTTAGTAATTAGATTGAATAATGTTAGTAATTATTTTTCGTATTTTAAATCTGTATAATTGTATAGTTTGTATAATTTGTATAATTTAAGTTATAATTATGTTATGATAGATTGTATAAATTGTATATTTTGTATAATATAAATTTGCTCTATTATATATAATGTTTGCTTTTACTAGTGTTACATGGCGTTAGGTATTTAGGTTTGTGTACATATGGCGATTGTCCTGTTATAGTTGGTGTTGATATGCTCGTGTACGTGTGAAAATTATAATAATAGACTGGGCAACGCTTCAGTGTTGTCGTGTCTATTTGGTTTTTGTTTGTCGTGTATTTATATTTAGGTATGACCTGGATACTTTCCAGGGAAAATTGTACATAATTTTTCTGTCAAACAGATGTTTGTTTAGGTTCCCAGGTCATACCTGATATTTGTGTATGGGTGACGATGGTTGTGTGTATTGTATTGGATGTTTGTTTTGTGTAGTTTGTGTATTGTGGTTTTTGTGTGTGTTCACTCGCCATATGCCACACTAGATCTTGCGATGCTGTCCCATTTTTTGCGGACTGGACACGCGTCGTCGAATGCAGTGTGCCCCACGTCTCGGTGTTTTGCTGTGTCGCAATTTCGACACTTTGGCGGATCGCCCTCGAGAAATCGCGGGCAATCCGCCCGCTTGTGAGGGTCGCCGCAGAAACTGCAAAGGTCAGTTGCTTCTTTGCAGAGTCTGCGGCCGTGTCCATACCCGAGACATCGGGTGCACTGCACCAGAGGGGACTGATCCTCCACAACCACTCGTTGCAGATCGACATGCACTTTCCCCAAGGACACTAGCCTCGACCACATTCTGGGAGACGCTTGGAGGATGACGTGTTTCTCCAGAGGGTTTCGCGCTCTCCTCTGGTATCTCACCTTCATGGAGCCGAAGTCAGCGTCCGTGAGGCCAGTGAGTCGATCCGCGTTTTGCACTTTTAAGGCCGCCAGTATCTCGTCATCGGTGAGAAACGCGCAGACGTCTTTTATGATGACCAGCGGGTTCTTGTTCAGCGCCTCTTCCACTGTAAGGTCGGGGGTTGTCTTGAGTTTCGCTGCCATCTTGGTCAGCTCTACTTTGGTGGTGCAGCTCAAGACAACCTTTTGGTTCTTGACCTTACGGACGCGCTGAAGCCGGAACCCGCTGGTTTTAGCGTCTAATGTTTTGCGTACTCTCTCGAGGACATCTTCGCTCGTGTGGCTCACATCATTAGACGATACGATGACGGAGTGGTATGACTCTGGTTTTGGTGGGGTTTGGCTGCTGTCGGGCTTCGGAGTACTCACATTCTGGAAGGGTGCACCTTCCTTGAGGGCTATCACCTGTTTGGTGGTTTCCTCCGACACCCGGCGCAGCTCCCGCACTTCGCCCAAAAGTTCGGTGTAGGCTACCACTCCGTCACCGCCCGAAGGGGCGCACGGCATATCATAGAGCCTGCCGATCACGTCGAAGGACACCATCTTCCTCAGCGACTCGATCTCCTCCAGTACCTTCTGAACTGGGGAGGTCACGTCCGTCCTTCGGATGGCGTCCGCCAACTCGGCAAGCTGTCTGGCCTGCTCCGCTCCTGACTTCTTCGCCTCATCACGTTCCATTTTCGCCTGCTCCAGCTGCTGTCTTAAGGACTGTTGGGCTTCGTCCTGCCCGAGGACTATTTCATACAGCCCCTTGAGACCATTCATGGCCCCCTCCTTGATGGTCGTCTTTATGTTACCAGACTGTTCCAGTTGGCTTTTGGCCTCCTGGAACAGTCTGTTTGCCAGGGCTGTGGGTCTCACCGGTGCCTCCTGGGTGTTTTTAGGGGAGTCTGTAGGAGAAAAAGACAACTTCCTATTCGCCGGTGAGTTTCCCTTTTTTTGCTTATTGCCTTGGCCTGCCATTTTTATAACGTCAGCGGCGGCGGCTGGTTTCTTGGCGGGAGTGCGGTGTCCAAACATTATACTTTTTAATTAAATTTAAAACTTATGACTATTAATTAAAATATTGTAAAATTGTATATAGTTAAAAAGTAATTTGTATAAGTTGTAAATTTGTATATAAGTTAAATTAAGTAAAATTGTAAAAGTTGTAAATATAAATAGAATTGTATAAATGTAAATTATAAAAGTAAATTATTGTACAATAAAAGTCAATTTGAATATAGTTATAATATTAGTCAATTTCAATTTTTAATCCTATTATGCTGTCCGTGGCAGCTTGTCTTAGTACTATATTCTGATTTAAAAGTTAAGTCAAGGGTTATAAAGTTGTCCGATTGTATAAAATATTGTATAAAATAGATGATTGTCAATTCGTAATTAATAAAAAATAGTTGGTCAATAAACCTTTCGTCAGGTTTTGCGGTAGATTTTTACTACACCGCAAGTCTAGTGTAAGTTGCTTCCCTGACGTGATGTTTTGGGATTGGTTAGTGTATCCCGTGACAATACGGGATACGTCAAATTAAATTCTAAAAGTCAATCTGAAATTTTTGCTTTTGTACCAAAAAACCTATCTGGATGACTTCGCGCCCATGCATCCAACGTAGTGGGTCAACACTGGGGGGGCGGGGGGGCGATTTTTTCCAAAATTTGGAGGGCTACACGCGCAAGCGACACGTCGTTCGACGCGGCTCGACGAATGCAGCACAGTGGACCGAAAAACAAGAGATGTGTAGAAGAAATTTAATTAAAAAAATAGAAAAAACGAAAAATTTTGTCAAAATTTGTCAAATTTTATACTAATTTTTATGCTCAAACCCACAGGTAGCAGGGAGCAGCGTTCCAGAACAACGATTCCAGTCAAAATTTTGAAGTTTTTTGCAATTTAATAGGTTTTAATCAAAATTTTCAATGTTTCAGAGACTATAATGTACTACGGATCGCAGAGCTTAGGTGGATTTTACTAAGTTGAAAAATAATCGAAAGTTGCGATTTTTTCCAAAATTTGGGGGGCTACACGCGCAAGCGACACGTCGTTCGACGCGGCTCGACGAATGCAGCACAGTGGACCGAAAAACAAGAGATGTGTAGAAGAAATTTAATTAAAAAAATAGAAAAAACGAAAAATTTTGTCAAAATTTGTCAAATTTTATACTAATTTTTATGCTCAAACCCACAGGTAGCAGGGAGCAGCGTTCCAGAACAACGATTCCAGTCAAAATTTTGAAGTTTTTTGCAATTTAATAGGTTTTAATCAAAATTTTCAATGTTTCAGAGACTATAATGTACTACGGATCGCAGAGCTTAGGTGGATTTTTCTAAGTTGAAAAATAATCGAAAGTTGCGATTTTTTCCAAAATTTGGGGGGCTACACGCGCAAGCGACACGTCGTTCGACGCGGCTCGACGAATGCAGCACAGTGGACCGAAAAACAAGAGATGTGTAGAAGAAATTTAATTAAAAAAATAGAAAAAACGAAAAATTTTGTCAAAATTTGTCAAATTTTATACTAATTTTTATGCTCAAACCCACAGGTAGCAGGGAGCAGCGTTCCAGAACAACGATTCCAGTCAAAATTTTGAAGTTTTTTGCAATTTAATAGGTTTTAATCAAAATTTTCAATGTTTCAGAGACTATAATGTACTACGGATCGCAGAGCTTAGGTGGATTTTACTAAGTTGAAAAATAATCGAAAGTTGCGATTTTTTCCAAAATTTGGGGGGCTACACGCGCAAGCGACACGTCGTTCGACGCGGCTCGACGAATGCAGCACAGTGGACCGAAAAACAAGAGATGTGTAGAAGAAATTTAATTAAAAAAATAGAAAAAACGAAAAATTTTGTCAAAATTTGTCAAATTTTATACTAATTTTTATGCTCAAACCCACAGGTAGCAGGGAGCAGCGTTCCAGAACAACGATTCCAGTCAAAATTTTGAAGTTTTTTGCAATTTAATAGGTTTTAATCAAAATTTTCAATGTTTCAGAGACTATAATGTACTACGGATCGCAGAGCTTAGGTGGATTTTTCTAAGTTGAAAAATAATCGAAAGTTGCGATTTTTTCCAAAATTTGGGGGGCTACACGCGCAAGCGACACGTCGTTCGACGCGGCTCGACGAATGCAGCACAGTGGACCGAAAAACAAGAGATGTGTAGAAGAAATTTAATTAAAAAAATAGAAAAAACGAAAAATTTTGTCAAAATTTGTCAAATTTTATACTAATTTTTATGCTCAAACCCACAGGTAGCAGGGAGCAGCGTTCCAGAACAACGATTCCAGTCAAAATTTTGAAGTTTTTTGCAATTTAATAGGTTTTAATCAAAATTTTCAATGTTTCAGAGACTATAATGTACTACGGATCGCAGAGCTTAGGTGGATTTTTCTAAGTTGAAAAATAATCGAAAGTTGCGATTTTTTCCAAAATTTGGGGGGCTACACGCGCAAGCGACACGTCGTTCGACGCGGCTCGACGAATGCAGCACAGTGGACCGAAAAACAAGAGATGTGTAGAAGAAATTTAATTAAAAAAATAGAAAAAACGAAAAATTTTGTCAAAATTTGTCAAATTTTATACTAATTTTTATGCTCAAACCCACAGGTAGCAGGGAGCAGCGTTCCAGAACAACGATTCCAGTCAAAATTTTGAAGTTTTTTGCAATTTAATAGGTTTTAATCAAAATTTTCAATGTTTCAGAGACTATAATGTACTACGGATCGCAGAGCTTAGGTGGATTTTTCTAAGTTGAAAAATAATCGAAAGTTGCGATTTTTTCCAAAATTTGGGGGGCTACACGCGCAAGCGACACGTCGTTCGACGCGGCTCGACGAATGCAGCACAGTGGACCGAAAAACAAGAGATGTGTAGAAGAAATTTAATTAAAAAATAGAAAAAACGAAAAATTTTGTCAAAATTTGTCAAATTTTATACTAATTTTTATGCTCAAACCCACAGGTAGCAGGGAGCAGCGTTCCAGAACAACGATTCCAGTCAAAATTTTGAAGTTTTTTGCAATTTAATAGGTTTTAATCAAAATTTTCAATGTTTCAGAGACTATAATGTACTACGGATCGCAGAGCTTAGGTGGATTTTTCTAAGTTGAAAAATAATCGAAAGTTGCGATTTTTTCCAAAATTTGGGGGGCTACACGCGCAAGCGACACGTCGTTCGACGCGGCTCGACGAATGCAGCACAGTGGACCGAAAAACAAGAGATGTGTAGAAGAAATTTAATTAAAAAAATAGAAAAAACGAAAAATTTTGTCAAAATTTGTCAAATTTTATACTAATTTTTATGCTCAAACCCACAGGTAGCAGGGAGCAGCGTTCCAGAACAACGATTCCAGTCAAAATTTTGAAGTTTTTTGCAATTTAATAGGTTTTAATCAAAATTTTCAATGTTTCAGAGACTATAATGTACTACGGATCGCAGAGCTTAGGTGGATTTTTCTAAGTTGAAAAATAATCGAAAGTTGCGATTTTTTCCAAAATTTGGGGGGCTACACGCGCAAGCGACACGTCGTTCGACGCGGCTCGACGAATGCAGCACAGTGGACCGAAAAACAAGAGATGTGTAGAAGAAATTTAATTAAAAAATAGAAAAAACGAAAAATTTTGTCAAAATTTGTCAAATTTTATACTAATTTTTATGCTCAAACCCACAGGTAGCAGGGAGCAGCGTTCCAGAACAACGATTCCAGTCAAAATTTTGAAGTTTTTTGCAATTTAATAGGTTTTAATCAAAATTTTCAATGTTTCAGAGACTATAATGTACTACGGATCGCAGAGCTTAGGTGGATTTTACTAAGTTGAAAAATAATCGAAAGTTGCGATTTTTTCCAAAATTTGGGGGGCTACACGCGCAAGCGACACGTCGTTCGACGCGGCTCGACGAATGCAGCACAGTGGACCGAAAAACAAGAGATGTGTAGAAGAAATTTAATTAAAAAAATAGAAAAAACGAAAAATTTTGTCAAAATTTGTCAAATTTTATACTAATTTTTATGCTCAAACCCACAGGTAGCAGGGAGCAGCGTTCCAGAACAACGATTCCAGTCAAAATTTTGAAGTTTTTTGCAATTTAATAGGTTTTAATCAAAATTTTCAATGTTTCAGAGACTATAATGTACTACGGATCGCAGAGCTTAGGTGGATTTTTCTAAGTTGAAAAATAATCGAAAGTTGCGATTTTTTCCAAAATTTGGGGGGCTACACGCGCAAGCGACACGTCGTTCGACGCGGCTCGACGAATGCAGCACAGTGGACCGAAAAACAAGAGATGTGTAGAAGAAATTTAATTAAAAAAATAGAAAAAACGAAAAATTTTGTCAAAATTTGTCAAATTTTATACTAATTTTTATGCTCAAACCCACAGGTAGCAGGGAGCAGCGTTCCAGAACAACGATTCCAGTCAAAATTTTGAAGTTTTTTGCAATTTAATAGGTTTTAATCAAAATTTTCAATGTTTCAGAGACTATAATGTACTACGGATCGCAGAGCTTAGGTGGATTTTACTAAGTTGAAAAATAATCGAAAGTTGCGATTTTTTCCAAAATTTGGGGGGCTACACGCGCAAGCGACACGTCGTTCGACGCGGCTCGACGAATGCAGCACAGTGGACCGAAAAACAAGAGATGTGTAGAAGAAATTTAATTAAAAAAATAGAAAAAACGAAAAATTTTGTCAAAATTTGTCAAATTTTATACTAATTTTTATGCTCAAACCCACAGGTAGCAGGGAGCAGCGTTCCAGAACAACGATTCCAGTCAAAATTTTGAAGTTTTTTGCAATTTAATAGGTTTTAATCAAAATTTTCAATGTTTCAGAGACTATAATGTACTACGGATCGCAGAGCTTAGGTGGATTTTACTAAGTTGAAAAATAATCGAAAGTTGCGATTTTTTCCAAAATTTGGGGGGCTACACGCGCAAGCGACACGTCGTTCGACGCGGCTCGACGAATGCAGCACAGTGGACCGAAAAACAAGAGATGTGTAGAAGAAATTTAATTAAAAAAATAGAAAAAACGAAAAATTTTGTCAAAATTTGTCAAATTTTATACTAATTTTTATGCTCAAACCCACAGGTAGCAGGGAGCAGCGTTCCAGAACAACGATTCCAGTCAAAATTTTGAAGTTTTTTGCAATTTAATAGGTTTTAATCAAAATTTTCAATGTTTCAGAGACTATAATGTACTACGGATCGCAGAGCTTAGGTGGATTTTTCTAAGTTGAAAAATAATCGAAAGTTGCGATTTTTTCCAAAATTTGGGGGGCTACACGCGCAAGCGACACGTCGTTCGACGCGGCTCGACGAATGCAGCACAGTGGACCGAAAAACAAGAGATGTGTAGAAGAAATTTAATTAAAAAAATAGAAAAAACGAAAAATTTTGTCAAAATTTGTCAAATTTTATACTAATTTTTATGCTCAAACCCACAGGTAGCAGGGAGCAGCGTTCCAGAACAACGATTCCAGTCAAAATTTTGAAGTTTTTTGCAATTTAATAGGTTTTAATCAAAATTTTCAATGTTTCAGAGACTATAATGTACTACGGATCGCAGAGCTTAGGTGGATTTTACTAAGTTGAAAAATAATCGAAAGTTGCGATTTTTTCCAAAATTTGGGGGGCTACACGCGCAAGCGACACGTCGTTCGACGCGGCTCGACGAATGCAGCACAGTGGACCGAAAAACAAGAGATGTGTAGAAGAAATTTAATTAAAAAAATAGAAAAAACGAAAAATTTTGTCAAAATTTGTCAAATTTTATACTAATTTTTATGCTCAAACCCACAGGTAGCAGGGAGCAGCGTTCCAGAACAACGATTCCAGTCAAAATTTTGAAGTTTTTTGCAATTTAATAGGTTTTAATCAAAATTTTCAATGTTTCAGAGACTATAATGTACTACGGATCGCAGAGCTTAGGTGGATTTTTCTAAGTTGAAAAATAATCGAAAGTTGCGATTTTTTCCAAAATTTGGGGGGCTACACGCGCAAGCGACACGTCGTTCGACGCGGCTCGACGAATGCAGCACAGTGGACCGAAAAACAAGAGATGTGTAGAAGAAATTTAATTAAAAAAATAGAAAAAACGAAAAATTTTGTCAAAATTTGTCAAATTTTATACTAATTTTTATGCTCAAACCCACAGGTAGCAGGGAGCAGCGTTCCAGAACAACGATTCCAGTCAAAATTTTGAAGTTTTTTGCAATTTAATAGGTTTTAATCAAAATTTTCAATGTTTCAGAGACTATAATGTACTACGGATCGCAGAGCTTAGGTGGATTTTTCTAAGTTGAAAAATAATCGAAAGTTGCGATTTTTTCCAAAATTTGGGGGGCTACACGCGCAAGCGACACGTCGTTCGACGCGGCTCGACGAATGCAGCACAGTGGACCGAAAAACAAGAGATGTGTAGAAGAAATTTAATTAAAAAAATAGAAAAAACGAAAAATTTTGTCAAAATTTGTCAAATTTTATACTAATTTTTATGCTCAAACCCACAGGTAGCAGGGAGCAGCGTTCCAGAACAACGATTCCAGTCAAAATTTTGAAGTTTTTTGCAATTTAATAGGTTTTAATCAAAATTTTCAATGTTTCAGAGACTATAATGTACTACGGATCGCAGAGCTTAGGTGGATTTTTCTAAGTTGAAAAATAATCGAAAGTTGCGATTTTTTCCAAAATTTGGGGGGCTACACGCGCAAGCGACACGTCGTTCGACGCGGCTCGACGAATGCAGCACAGTGGACCGAAAAACAAGAGATGTGTAGAAGAAATTTAATTAAAAAATAGAAAAAACGAAAAATTTTGTCAAAATTTGTCAAATTTTATACTAATTTTTATGCTCAAACCCACAGGTAGCAGGGAGCAGCGTTCCAGAACAACGATTCCAGTCAAAATTTTGAAGTTTTTTGCAATTTAATAGGTTTTAATCAAAATTTTCAATGTTTCAGAGACTATAATGTACTACGGATCGCAGAGCTTAGGTGGATTTTTCTAAGTTGAAAAATAATCGAAAGTTGCGATTTTTTCCAAAATTTGGGGGGCTACACGCGCAAGCGACACGTCGTTCGACGCGGCTCGACGAATGCAGCACAGTGGACCGAAAAACAAGAGATGTGTAGAAGAAATTTAATTAAAAAAATAGAAAAAACGAAAAATTTTGTCAAAATTTGTCAAATTTTATACTAATTTTTATGCTCAAACCCACAGGTAGCAGGGAGCAGCGTTCCAGAACAACGATTCCAGTCAAAATTTTGAAGTTTTTTGCAATTTAATAGGTTTTAATCAAAATTTTCAATGTTTCAGAGACTATAATGTACTACGGATCGCAGAGCTTAGGTGGATTTTTCTAAGTTGAAAAATAATCGAAAGTTGCGATTTTTTCCAAAATTTGGGGGGCTACACGCGCAAGCGACACGTCGTTCGACGCGGCTCGACGAATGCAGCACAGTGGACCGAAAAACAAGAGATGTGTAGAAGAAATTTAATTAAAAAATAGAAAAAAACGAAAAATTTTGTCAAAATTTGTCAAATTTTATACTAATTTTTATGCTCAAACCCACAGGTAGCAGGGAGCAGCGTTCCAGAACAACGATTCCAGTCAAAATTTTGAAGTTTTTTGCAATTTAATAGGTTTTAATCAAAATTTTCAATGTTTCAGAGACTATAATGTACTACGGATCGCAGAGCTTAGGTGGATTTTACTAAGTTGAAAAATAATCGAAAGTTGCGATTTTTTCCAAAATTTGGGGGGCTACACGCGCAAGCGACACGTCGTTCGACGCGGCTCGACGAATGCAGCACAGTGGACCGAAAAACAAGAGATGTGTAGAAGAAATTTAATTAAAAAAATAGAAAAAACGAAAAATTTTGTCAAAATTTGTCAAATTTTATACTAATTTTTATGCTCAAACCCACAGGTAGCAGGGAGCAGCGTTCCAGAACAACGATTCCAGTCAAAATTTTGAAGTTTTTTGCAATTTAATAGGTTTTAATCAAAATTTTCAATGTTTCAGAGACTATAATGTACTACGGATCGCAGAGCTTAGGTGGATTTTTCTAAGTTGAAAAATAATCGAAAGTTGCGATTTTTTCCAAAATTTGGGGGGCTACACGCGCAAGCGACACGTCGTTCGACGCGGCTCGACGAATGCAGCACAGTGGACCGAAAAACAAGAGATGTGTAGAAGAAATTTAATTAAAAAAATAGAAAAAACGAAAAATTTTGTCAAAATTTGTCAAATTTTATACTAATTTTTATGCTCAAACCCACAGGTAGCAGGGAGCAGCGTTCCAGAACAACGATTCCAGTCAAAATTTTGAAGTTTTTTGCAATTTAATAGGTTTTAATCAAAATTTTCAATGTTTCAGAGACTATAATGTACTACGGATCGCAGAGCTTAGGTGGATTTTACTAAGTTGAAAAATAATCGAAAGTTGCGATTTTTTCCAAAATTTGGGGGGCTACACGCGCAAGCGACACGTCGTTCGACGCGGCTCGACGAATGCAGCACAGTGGACCGAAAAACAAGAGATGTGTAGAAGAAATTTAATTAAAAAAATAGAAAAAAACGAAAAATTTTGTCAAAATTTGTCAAATTTTATACTAATTTTTATGCTCAAACCCACAGGTAGCAGGGAGCAGCGTTCCAGAACAACGATTCCAGTCAAAATTTTGAAGTTTTTTGCAATTTAATAGGTTTTAATCAAAATTTTCAATGTTTCAGAGACTATAATGTACTACGGATCGCAGAGCTTAGGTGGATTTTACTAAGTTGAAAAATAATCGAAAGTTGCGATTTTTTCCAAAATTTGGGGGGCTACACGCGCAAGCGACACGTCGTTCGACGCGGCTCGACGAATGCAGCACAGTGGACCGAAAAACAAGAGATGTGTAGAAGAAATTTAATTAAAAAAATAGAAAAAACGAAAAATTTTGTCAAAATTTGTCAAATTTTATACTAATTTTTATGCTCAAACCCACAGGTAGCAGGGAGCAGCGTTCCAGAACAACGATTCCAGTCAAAATTTTGAAGTTTTTTGCAATTTAATAGGTTTTAATCAAAATTTTCAATGTTTCAGAGACTATAATGTACTACGGATCGCAGAGCTTAGGTGGATTTTTCTAAGTTGAAAAATAATCGAAAGTTGCGATTTTTTCCAAAATTTGGAGGGCTACACGCGCAAGCGACACGTCGTTCGACGCGGCTCGACGAATGCAGCACAGTGGACCGAAAAACAAGAGATGTGTAGAAGAAATTTAATTAAAAAAATAGAAAAAAACGAAAAATTTTGTCAAAATTTGTCAAATTTTATACTAATTTTTATGCTCAAACCCACAGGTAGCAGGGAGCAGCGTTCCAGAACAACGATTCCAGTCAAAATTTTGAAGTTTTTTGCAATTTAATAGGTTTTAATCAAAATTTTCAATGTTTCAGAGACTATAATGTACTACGGATCGCAGAGCTTAGGTGGATTTTACTAAGTTGAAAAATAATCGAAAGTTGCGATTTTTTCCAAAATTTGGGGGGCTACACGCGCAAGCGACACGTCGTTCGACGCGGCTCGACGAATGCAGCACAGTGGACCGAAAAACAAGAGATGTGTAGAAGAAATTTAATTAAAAAAATAGAAAAAACGAAAAATTTTGTCAAAATTTGTCAAATTTTATACTAATTTTTATGCTCAAACCCACAGGTAGCAGGGAGCAGCGTTCCAGAACAACGATTCCAGTCAAAATTTTGAAGTTTTTTGCAATTTAATAGGTTTTAATCAAAATTTTCAATGTTTCAGAGACTATAATGTACTACGGATCGCAGAGCTTAGGTGGATTTTTCTAAGTTGAAAAATAATCGAAAGTTGCGATTTTTTCCAAAATTTGGGGGGCTACACGCGCAAGCGACACGTCGTTCGACGCGGCTCGACGAATGCAGCACAGTGGACCGAAAAACAAGAGATGTGTAGAAGAAATTTAATTAAAAAAATAGAAAAAAACGAAAAATTTTGTCAAAATTTGTCAAATTTTATACTAATTTTTATGCTCAAACCCACAGGTAGCAGGGAGCAGCGTTCCAGAACAACGATTCCAGTCAAAATTTTGAAGTTTTTTGCAATTTAATAGGTTTTAATCAAAATTTTCAATGTTTCAGAGACTATAATGTACTACGGATCGCAGAGCTTAGGTGGATTTTACTAAGTTGAAAAATAATCGAAAGTTGCGATTTTTTCCAAAATTTGGGGGGCTACACGCGCAAGCGACACGTCGTTCGACGCGGCTCGACGAATGCAGCACAGTGGACCGAAAAACAAGAGATGTGTAGAAGAAATTTAATTAAAAAAATAGAAAAAACGAAAAATTTTGTCAAAATTTGTCAAATTTTATACTAATTTTTATGCTCAAACCCACAGGTAGCAGGGAGCAGCGTTCCAGAACAACGATTCCAGTCAAAATTTTGAAGTTTTTTGCAATTTAATAGGTTTTAATCAAAATTTTCAATGTTTCAGAGACTATAATGTACTACGGATCGCAGAGCTTAGGTGGATTTTTCTAAGTTGAAAAATAATCGAAAGTTGCGATTTTTTCCAAAATTTGGGGGGCTACACGCGCAAGCGACACGTCGTTCGACGCGGCTCGACGAATGCAGCACAGTGGACCGAAAAACAAGAGATGTGTAGAAGAAATTTAATTAAAAAAATAGAAAAAACGAAAAATTTTGTCAAAATTTGTCAAATTTTATACTAATTTTTATGCTCAAACCCACAGGTAGCAGGGAGCAGCGTTCCAGAACAACGATTCCAGTCAAAATTTTGAAGTTTTTTGCAATTTAATAGGTTTTAATCAAAATTTTCAATGTTTCAGAGACTATAATGTACTACGGATCGCAGAGCTTAGGTGGATTTTTCTAAGTTGAAAAATAATCGAAAGTTGCGATTTTTTCCAAAATTTGGGGGGCTACACGCGCAAGCGACACGTCGTTCGACGCGGCTCGACGAATGCAGCACAGTGGACCGAAAAACAAGAGATGTGTAGAAGAAATTTAATTAAAAAAATAGAAAAAACGAAAAATTTTGTCAAAATTTGTCAAATTTTATACTAATTTTTATGCTCAAACCCACAGGTAGCAGGGAGCAGCGTTCCAGAACAACGATTCCAGTCAAAATTTTGAAGTTTTTTTGCAATTTAATAGGTTTTAATCAAAATTTTCAATGTTTCAGAGACTATAATGTACTACGGATCGCAGAGCTTAGGTGGATTTTTCTAAGTTGAAAAATAATCGAAAGTTGCGATTTTTTCCAAAATTTGGGGGGCTACACGCGCAAGCGACACGTCGTTCGACGCGGCTCGACGAATGCAGCACAGTGGACCGGTAAAACAAGAGATGTGTAGAAGAAATTTAATTAAAAAAATAGAAAAAACGAAAAATTTTGTCAAAATTTGTCAAATTTTATACTAATTTTTATGCTCAAACCCACAGGTAGCAGGGAGCAGCGTTCCAGAACAACGATTCCAGTCAAAATTTTGAAGTTTTTTGCAATTTAATAGGTTTTAATCAAAATTTTCAATGTTTCAGAGACTATAATGTACTACGGATCGCAGAGCTTAGGTGGATTTTACTAAGTTGAAAAATAATCGAAAGTTGCGATTTTTTCCAAAATTTGGGGGGCTACACGCGCAAGCGACACGTCGTTCGACGCGGCTCGACGAATGCAGCACAGTGGACCGAAAAACAAGAGATGTGTAGAAGAAATTTAATTAAAAAAATAGAAAAAACGAAAAATTTTGTCAAAATTTGTCAAATTTTATACTAATTTTTATGCTCAAACCCACAGGTAGCAGGGAGCAGCGTTCCAGAACAACGATTCCAGTCAAAATTTTGAAGTTTTTTTGCAATTTAATAGGTTTTAATCAAAATTTTCAATGTTTCAGAGACTATAATGTACTACGGATCGCAGAGCTTAGGTGGATTTTTCTAAGTTGAAAAATAATCGAAAGTTGCGATTTTTTCCAAAATTTGGGGGGCTACACGCGCAAGCGACACGTCGTTCGACGCGGCTCGACGAATGCAGCACAGTGGACCGAAAAACAAGAGATGTGTAGAAGAAATTTAATTAAAAAAATAGAAAAAACGAAAAAATTTTGTCAAAATTTGTCAAATTTTATACTAATTTTTATGCTCAAACCCACAGGTAGCAGGGAGCAGCGTTCCAGAACAACGATTCCAGTCAAAATTTTGAAGTTTTTTGCAATTTAATAGGTTTTAATCAAAATTTTCAATGTTTCAGAGACTATAATGTACTACGGATCGCAGAGCTTAGGTGGATTTTACTAAGTTGAAAAATAATCGAAAGTTGCGATTTTTCCAAAATTTGGGGGGGGCTACACGCGCAAGCGACACGTCGTTCGACGCGGCTCGACGAATGCAGCACAGTGGACCGAAAAACAAGAGATGTGTAGAAGAAATTTAATTAAAAAAATAGAAAAAACGAAAAATTTTGTCAAAATTTGTCAAATTTTATACTAATTTTTATGCTCAAACCCACAGGTAGCAGGGAGCAGCGTTCCAGAACAACGATTCCAGTCAAAATTTTGAAGTTTTTTGCAATTTAATAGGTTTTAATCAAAATTTTCAATGTTTCAGAGACTATAATGTACTACGGATCGCAGAGCTTAGGTGGATTTTTCTAAGTTGAAAAATAATCGAAAGTTGCGATTTTTTCCAAAATTTGGGGGGCTACACGCGCAAGCGACACGTCGTTCGACGCGGCTCGACGAATGCAGCACAGTGGACCGAAAAACAAGAGATGTGTAGAAGAAATTTAAATAAAAAAATAGAAAAAACGAAAAATTTTGTCAAAATTTGTCAAATTTTATACTAATTTTTATGCTCAAACCCACAGGTAGCAGGGGAGCAGCGTTCCAGAACAACGATTCCAGTCAAAATTTTGAAGTTTTTTGCAATTTAATAGGTTTTAATCAAAATTTTCAATGTTTCAGAGACTATAATGTACTACGGATCGCAGAGCTTAGGTGGATTTTTCTAAGTTGAAAAATAATCGAAAGTTGCGATTTTTTCCAAAATTTGGGGGGCTACACGCGCAAGCGACACGTCGTTCGACGCGGCTCGACGAATGCAGCACAGTGGACCGAAAAACAAGAGATGTGTAGAAGAAATTTAATTAAAAAAATAGAAAAAAACGAAAAATTTTGTCAAAATTTGTCAAATTTTATACTAATTTTTATGCTCAAACCCACAGGTAGCAGGGAGCAGCGTTCCAGAACAACGATTCCAGTCAAAATTTTGAAGTTTTTTGCAATTTAATAGGTTTTAATCAAAATTTTCAATGTTTCAGAGACTATAATGTACTACGGATCGCAGAGCTTAGGTGGATTTTTCTAAGTTGAAAAATAATCGAAAGTTGCGATTTTTTCCAAAATTTGGGGGGGCTACACGCGCAAGCGACACGTCGTTCGACGCGGCTCGACGAATGCAGCACAGTGGACCGAAAAACAAGAGATGTGTAGAAGAAATTTAATTAAAAAAATAGAAAAAACGAAAAAATTTTGTCAAAATTTGTCAAATTTTATACTAATTTTTATGCTCAAACCCACAGGTAGCAGGGAGCAGCGTTCCAGAACAACGATTCCAGTCAAAATTTTGAAGTTTTTTGCAATTTAATAGGTTTTAATCAAAATTTTCAATGTTTCAGAGACTATAATGTACTACGGATCGCAGAGCTTAGGTGGATTTTTCTAAGTTGAAAAATAATCGAAAGTTGCGATTTTTTCCAAAATTTGGGGGGCTACACGCGCAAGCGACACGTCGTTCGACGCGGCTCGACGAATGCAGCACAGTGGACCGAAAAACAAGAGATGTGTAGAAGAAATTTAATTAAAAAAATAGAAAAAACGAAAAATTTTGTCAAAATTTGTCAAATTTTATACTAATTTTTATGCTCAAACCCACAGGTAGCAGGGAGCAGCGTTCCAGAACAACGATTCCAGTCAAAATTTTGAAGTTTTTTGCAATTTAATAGGTTTTAATCAAAATTTTCAATGTTTCAGAGACTATAATGTACTACGGATCGCAGAGCTTAGGTGGATTTTTCTAAGTTGAAAAATAATCGAAAGTTGCGATTTTTTTCCAAAATTTGGGGGGCTACACGCGCAAGCGACACGTCGTTCGACGCGGCTCGACGAATGCAGCACAGTGGACCGAAAAACAAGAGATGTGTAGAAGAAATTTAATTAAAAAAATAGAAAAAAACGAAAAATTTTGTCAAAATTTGTCAAATTTATATACTAATTTTTATGCTCAAACCCAACAGGTAGCAGGGAGCAGCGTTCCAGAACAACGATTCCAGTCAAAATTTTGAAGTTTTTTGCAATTTAATAGGTTTTAATCAAAATTTTCAATGTTTCAGAGACTATAATGGTACTACGGATCGCAGAGCTTAGGTGGATTTTTTCTAAGTTGAAAAATAATCGAAAGTTTGCGATTTTTTCCAAAATTTGGGGGGCTACACGCGCAAGCGACACGTCGTTCGACGCGGCTCGACGAATGCAGCACAGTGGACCGAAAAACAAGAGATGTGTAGAAGAAATTTAATTAAAAAAATAGAAAAAAAACGAAAAATTTTGTCAAAATTTGTCAAATTTTATACTAATTTTTATGCTCAAACCCACAGGTAGCAGGGAGCAGCGTTCCAGAACAACGATTCCAGTCAAAATTTTGAAGTTTTTTGCAATTTAATAGGTTTTAATCAAAATTTTCAATGTTTCAGAGACTATAATGTACTACGGATCGCAGAGCTTAGGTGGATTTTTCTAAGTTGAAAAATAATCGAAAGTTGCGATTTTTTCCAAAATTTGGGGGGCTACACGCGCAAGCGACACGTCGTTCGACGCGGCTCGACGAATGCAGCACAGTGGACCGAAAAAACAAGAGATGTGTAGAAGAAATTTAATTAAAAAAATAGAAAAAACGAAAAATTTTGTCAAAATTTGTCAAATTTTATACTAATTTTTATGCTCAAACCCACAGGTAGCAGGGAGCAGCGTTCCAGAACAACGATTCCAGTCAAAATTTTGAAGTTTTTTGCAATTTAATAGGTTTTAATCAAAATTTTCAATGTTTCAGAGACTATAATGTACTACGGATCGCAGAGCTTAGGTGGATTTTTCTAAGTTGAAAAATAATCGAAAGTTGCGATTTTTTCCAAAATTTGGGGGGCTACACGCGCAAGCGACACGTCGTTCGACGCGGCTCGACGAATGCAGCACAGTGGACCGAAAACAAGAGATGTGTAGAAGAAATTTAATTAAAAAAATAGAAAAAACGAAAAATTTTGTCAAAATTTGTCAAATTTTATACTAATTTTTATGCTCAAACCCACAGGTAGCAGGGAAGCAGCGTTCCAGAACAACGATTCCAGTCAAAATTTTGAAGTTTTTTGCAATTTAATAGGTTTTAATCAAAATTTTCAATGTTTCAGAGACTATAATGTACTACGGATCGCAGAGCTTAGGTGGATTTTTCTAAGTTGAAAAATAATCGAAAGTTGCGATTTTTTCCAAAATTTGGGGGGCTACACGCGCAAGCGACACGTCGTTTCGACGCGGCTCGACGAATGCAGCACAGTGGACCGAAAACAAGAGATGTGTAGAAGAAATTTAATTAAAAAAATAGAAAAAACGAAAAATTTTGTCAAAATTTGTCAAATTTTATACTAATTTTTATGCTCAAACCCACAGGTAGCAGGGAGCAGCGTTCCAGAACAACGATTCCAGTCAAAATTTTGAAGTTTTTTGCAATTTAATAGGTTTTTAATCAAAATTTTCAATGTTTCAGAGACTATAATGTACTACGGATCGCAGAGCTTAGGTGGATTTTTCTAAGTTGAAAAATAATCGAAAGTTGCGATTTTTCCAAAATTTGGGGGGCTACACGCGCAAGCGACACGTCGTTCGACGCGGCTCGACGAATGCAGCACAGTGGACCGAAAAACAAGAGATGTGTAGAAGAAATTTAATTAAAAAATAGAAAAAACGAAAAAATTTTGTCAAAATTTGTCAAATTTTATACTAATTTTTATGCTCAAACCCACAGGTAGCAGGGAGCAGCGTTCCAGAACAACGATTCCAGTCAAAATTTTGAAGTTTTTTGCAATTTAATAGGTTTTAATCAAAATTTTCAATGTTTCAGAGACTATAATGTACTACGGATCGCATGAGCTTAGGTGGATTTTTCTAAGTTGAAAAATAATCGAAAGTTGCGATTTTTTCCAAAATTTGGGGGGGCTACACGCGCAAGCGACACGTCGTTCGACGCGGCTCGACGAATGCAGCACAGTGGACCGAAAAACAAGAGATGTGTAGAAGAAATTTAATTAAAAAAATAGAAAAAACGAAAAATTTTGTCAAAATTTGTCAAATTTTATACTAATTTTTATGCTCAAACCCACAGGTAGCAGGGAGCAGCGTTCCAGAACAACGATTCCAGTCAAAATTTTGAAGTTTTTTTGCAATTTAATAGGTTTTAATCAAAATTTTCAATGTTTCAGAGACTATAATGTACTACGGATCGCAGAGCTTAGGTGGATTTTACTAAGTTGAAAAATAATCGAAAGTTGCGATTTTTTTCCAAAATTTGGGGGGCTACACGCGCAAGCGACACGTCGTTCGACGCGGCTCGACGAATGCAGCACAGTGGACCGAAAAACAAGAGATGTGTAGAAGAAATTTAATTAAAAAAATAGAAAAAACGAAAAATTTTGTCAAAATTTGTCAAATTTTATACTAATTTTTATGCTCAAACCCACAGGTAGCAGGGAGCAGCGTTCCAGAACAACGATTCCAGTCAAAATTTTGAAGTTTTTTGCAATTTAATAGGTTTTTAATCAAAATTTTCAATGTTTCAGAGACTATAATGTACTACGGATCGCAGAGCTTAGGTGGATTTTTCTAAGTTGAAAAATAATCGAAAGTTGCGATTTTTTCCAAAATTTGGGGGGCTACACGCGCAAGCGACACGTCGTTCGACGCGGCTCGACGAATGCAGCACAGTGGACCGAAAAACAAGAGATGTGTAGAAGAAATTTAATTAAAAAAATAGAAAAAACGAAAAATTTTGTCAAAATTTGTCAAATTTTATACTAATTTTTATGCTCAAACCCACAGGTAGCAGGGAGCAGCGTTCCAGAACAACGATTCCAGTCAAAATTTTGAAGTTTTTTGCAATTTAATAGGTTTTAATCAAAATTTTCAATGTTTCAGAGACTATAATGTACTACGGATCGCAGAGCTTAGGTGGATTTTTACTAAGTTGAAAAATAATCGAAAGTTGCGATTTTTTCCAAAATTTGGGGGGCTACACGCGCAAGCGACACGTCGTTCGACGCGGCTCGACGAATGCAGCACAGTGGACCGAAAAACAAGAGATGTGTAGAAGAAATTTAATTAAAAAAATAGAAAAAACGAAAAATTTTGTCAAAATTTGTCAAATTTTATACTAATTTTTATGCTCAAACCCACAGGTAGCAGGGAGCAGCGTTCCAGAACAACGATTCCAGTCAAAATTTTGAAGTTTTTTTTGCAATTTAATAGGTTTTAATCAAAATTTTCAATGTTTCAGAGACTATAATGTACTACGGATCGCAGAGCTTAGGTGGATTTTTCTAAGTTGAAAAATAATCGAAAGTTGCGATTTTTTCCAAAATTTGGGGGGGCTACACGCGCAAGCGACACGTCGTTCGACGCGGCTCGACGAATGCAGCACAGTGGACCGAAAAACAAGAGATGTGTAGAAGAAATTTAATTAAAAAAATAGAAAAAACGAAAAATTTTGTCAAAATTTGTCAAATTTTATACTAATTTTTTATGCTCAAACCCACAGGTAGCAGGGAGAGCAGCGTTCCAGAACAACGATTCCAGTCAAAAATTTTGAAGTTTTTTGCAATTTAATAGGTTTTAATCAAAATTTTCAATGTTTCAGAGACTATAATGTACTACGGATCGCAGAGCTTAGGTGGATTTTTCTAAGTTGAAAAATAATCGAAAGTTGCGATTTTTTCCAAAATTTGGGGGGCTACACGCGCAAGCGACACGTCGTTCGACGCGGCTCGACGAATGCAGCACAGTGGACCGAAAAACAAGAGATGTGTAGAAGAAATTTAATTAAAAAATAGAAAAAACGAAAAATTTTGTCAAAATTTGTCAAATTTTATACTAATTTTTATGCTCAAACCCACAGGTAGCAGGGAGCAGCGTTCCAGAACAACGATTCCAGTCAAAATTTTGAAGTTTTTTGCAATTTAATAGGTTTTAATCAAAATTTTCAATGTTTCAGAGACTATAATGTACTACGGATCGCAGAGCTTAGGTGGATTTTTCTAAGTTGAAAAATAATCGAAAGTTGCGATTTTTTTCCAAAATTTGGGGGGCTACACGCGCAAGCGACACGTCGTTCGACGCGGCTCGACGAATGCAGCACAGTGGACCGAAAAACAAGAGATGTGTAGAAGAAATTTAATTAAAAAAATAGAAAAAACGAAAAATTTTGTCAAAATTTGTCAAATTTTATACTAATTTTTATGCTCAAACCCACAGGTAGCAGGGAGCAGCGTTCCAGAACAACGATTCCAGTCAAAATTTGAAGTTTTTTGCAATTTAATAGGTTTTAATCAAAATTTTCAATGTTTCAGAGACTATAATGTACTACGGATCGCAGAGCTTAGGTGGATTTTTCTAAGTTGAAAAATAATCGAAAGTTGCGATTTTTTCCAAAATTTGGGGGGCTACACGCGCAAGCGACACGTCGTTCGACGCGGCTCGACGAATGCAGCACAGTGGACCGAAAAACAAGAGATGTGTAGAAGAAATTTAATTAAAAAAAATAGAAAAAACGAAAAATTTTGTCAAAATTTGTCAAATTTTATACTAATTTTTATGCTCAAACCCACAGGTAGCAGGGAGCAGCGTTCCAGAACAACGATTCCAGTCAAAATTTTGAAGTTTTTTGCAATTTAATAGGTTTTTAATCAAAATTTTCAATGTTTCAGAGACTATAATGTACTACGGATCGCAGAGCTTAGGTGGATTTTTCTAAGTTGAAAAATAATCGAAAGTTGCGATTTTTTCCAAAATTTGGGGGGCTACACGCGCAAGCGACACGTCGTTCGACGCGGCTCGACGAATGCAGCACAGTGGACCGAAAAACAAGAGATGTGTAGAAGAAATTTAATTAAAAAAATAGAAAAAACGAAAAATTTTGTCAAAATTTGTCAAATTTTATACTAATTTTTATGCTCAAACCCACAGGTAGCAGGGAGCAGCGTTCCAGAACAACGATTCCAGTCAAAATTTTGAAGTTTTTTGCAATTTAATAGGTTTTAATCAAAATTTTCAATGTTTCAGAGACTATAATGTACTACGGATCGCAGAGCTTAGGTGGATTTTTCTAAGTTGAAAAATAATCGAAAGTTGCGATTTTTTCCAAAATTTGGGGGGCTACACGCGGCAAGCGACACGTCGTTCGACGCGGCTCGACGAATGCAGCACAGTGGGACCGAAAAAACAAGAGATGTGTAGAAGAAATTTAATTAAAAAAATAGAAAAAACGAAAAATTTTGTCAAAATTTGTCAAATTTTATACTAATTTTTATGCTCAAACCCACAGGTAGCAGGGAGCAGCGTTCCAGAACAACGATTCCAGTCAAAATTTTGAAGTTTTTTTGCAATTTAATAGGTTTTAATCAAAATTTTCAATGTTTTCAGAGACTATAATGTACTACGGATCGCAGAGCTTAGGGTGGGATTTTTCTAAGTTGAAAAATAATCGAAAGTTGCGATTTTTTCCAAAATTTGGGGGGCTACACGCGCAAGCGACACGTCGTTCGACGCGGCTCGACGAATGCAGGCACAGTGGACCGAAAAACAGAAGATGTGTAGAAGAAATTTAATTAAAAAATAGAAAAAACGAAAAATT